>OX335792.1:3863621-5149828 GCA_946896805.1 Scutellaria galericulata | reverse complement strand
ATATCTTATAGATCTAGTTCCGTTGGATGAATAAAACACATTACCTATAAAATTAAAATTGACTTACAAAATAAGTTTATTTTGAAACAATAAGACTCTTGCTTATTAAATTATATCCACAAAATGAGCTCATATAATTTTTAAGAAAAATAATATTATTTTGTTGAATCTATTTGTATATAAATGTGTGCAAAACAGAGTTGCTCTCATTTCATTATCATCAACAACAACAACAAAGTTGTACTGTCACACGGCACTACCTCTGCCACTGTGCCAACCCACAAAACAACAGCACAGAAAAGGTGACTCCATTCACACTATCATTTTTCATTTATTTAATAAGGTTGACAAGGTTTTTCATTTTATGATTTATCTTTTAAACTTAATACTATGCTTGATCTTATTTCTTGAATTAATAATCCATAAAATTGTAAGTTTTATAATTTAACTGAAAAGTGGTTGTTAAAATAAGATAGTATTTAAGAGAAATTATGTAGAATCCCTAACTTTTAATAGCTTTAAGCTCAAAATCTAACATCTCATTTTCTTAACTTGTAAGATTTTTATCTTTTTAATGTATTGAACACCCTTGGACTTGTGATGAATCAATATACATACCAATAAATTAAATAAGTTGGACTTTTAGAAAATATCATAAATTATTTTAATAGACTTGTGAATAGTTTCTTCACATCAATAACATTTGTACGGAATAACTTTGAAAAATCCTAACCTTATTACAATCATAGATGACTCCGACAAAGAATGACCTATATTATTCCCTATGTATAAAAATTCAAGCATGAAAGAATTTTTTTTTTTTTTTTTTGGTTTTGTTTATAGATGTAATTTATACATATATAATTAATGATTACCTAGTTTTCAAACTGAAATCAAATGGAAAAGTCATTCCATCAAACTTTACATTAAATTCAAATTAGACAACCACGTGAATATATAAATTCATGAGAAAGTCCATCAAGTACAAATCAAATTTATTTTCAATTAAATTCATATGTAAATTAGGAGTATGATTTGTGAAATTAGACTGTAAGACGGTTGGTGGAGCAGATTTATTATTATTCATTTTGGAATTGTAATGCAAAGTTGGAGTGGAAAAATGGTAAATCATGTACAGAGAATCTGGATATTTTCATAACAGAATTCGAATATGCATGCATGAGATTGATCATATATCATATAAACCCCCCATTTTAATTGTTCCTTAAAAGTTTGGTGAAATGATTTAAAAATGACGAAATATATAACCACTTATTAAAAATAAATAAAATAAATATATAGCCACTATTTAAAAAAGTATAGATCATAGATATATACACAACATATAACATATATGTACATGTGCTTATGTTAGATCTCTCCTCTCTCCTCTCTCCTCTTCTACTCTCTCTCTCTCTCTCTCTCTCTCTCTCTCTCTCTCTCCTCTCCCTCCACCGCGTTGCGAAATTCCACACTACCTACAGTGTAGGAGGAATAGCTGTGAGTTGGTGGTGCCATTATCTTTTGCTCTACTGTTCCCGTTTAAAAGTCTCTCCTTGTATTTGGGTCGCTGAAATTTGTCTTGGCCAAAATAATTTTCGGACTGAAGACAAACCCAGGTCAGTTTTTGATGTTTCCTATAATGGGTTTGTTTCAGATTCAATTCTTGCCCACCTTTTTCTTATTATTTTTGTCCGCATGAATAAATAAGTGGTCTTGAGAGAGAAGCATGTAGAGGGAGAGAGAGGAAGAGGAAGAGTTTGAGCGTGTTCTGATTTTTTTCTCCTCCTCTGCTGCATTTTCTGTTGTTATTCTGTGTTAGGTTTGATGATACATATATGACTTTGTTTTCATGTGCAGATTCCTCTCTCTCTCTCTCTCTCTCTCTCTCTCTCTCAGTGACTTGTCATTAGGCTGCGCATGGACACAATTTCTATTGCCAGATGGTGAAATATGCCCGTACACTATTTGATCTCTCATCACTCGTGATAGTATCCAACTCCATTAATAGCATCAGTGTTGTTGTTGAGCTCTTAGTCATTGATTTGGGTCATTTTCTTGGTTCTAATAAGATTGGTATCTCTAAGGATTATTATGGGTATCAATCTTTTCTTGGCCACTGAAACGACTGTCTCTCTAGCTTCAAACGACTTCCTACTCACCTTTCAGGCTCTGCCCTTGTTGGAATTAGCCTCAATTTGCATCAACATAACCTTGGTTCTTGTGTTTCTATCCATTGTATCTGCGAAGCAGGTTGGGTTGTGTATAGGTAGGAAGGAGGATTTGGGTGGGGGTTCTGTGGCTGTTAGGCACAGAGGAGTTGGTGATGGTGAGGAAATTCATAATATTGTGATTGATAAAGGCTACAAAGCTTCACTATTCTCTTGCTTTTATGTTCTGTTAGTGTACATTATCGTGTTGGGGTTCGATGGTGTAGATCTTATAAGAGATGCTTCAAAAAACTCTGATTGGACTTTTCTACTGCTCCCTGCTTCTCTGAGTTTAGCTTGGTTTGTGCTGAGCTTTTCCGTGCTTTATTGTAAATACAAGGGTGCTGAGAAATTTCCATTGTTGTTGAGAGTTTGGTGGATTGCTTCCTTTTTAATTTGTCTGTGTAACTTGTATGCTGATAGTAGAGGATTTCTGAAAGAAGGATCAAGCTACTTGGGTTCTCATGTTTTGGGGAACTTTCTCGTTACTCCACCTCTTGCTTTTCTAAGTTTTGTTGGTGTTAGAGGTGTTACTGGCATTCATGTTTCTAGGAACTCTGATCTTCGAGAGCCTTTGCTGCTTGAAGAAGAAGCAGGGTGTCTTAAGGTTACTCCTTACAGTGAAGCTGGCCTTATCAGTTTGATCACTCTTTCATGGCTGAATCCAATTCTTTCAATTGGGGCTAAGAGGCCACTGGAGCTGAAGGATATCCCGTTGCTTGCACCAAAAGATCGTTCCAAGACCAACTATAAGGTATTGAACTCGAATTGGGAGAAGTTGAATGCTGAGAATCCCTTGAAACAGCCTTCGCTAGCTTGGGCTATTCTCAAGTCTTTCTGGAAAGAAGCTGCCCGCAATGCTATATTTGCTGGGGTGAACACTTTAGTTTCGTATGTGGGACCGTACATGATTAGTTACTTTGTGGACTACCTATGTGGGAAGGAGACTTATCCACATGAGGGGTACGTTCTTGCTGGAATTATCTTTGCTGCAAAGTTGGTGGAGACATTAACAACGCGACAGTGGTATCTTGGGGTTGATATTTTGGGTATGCATGTGAGATCAGCTCTTACGGCAATGGTATATCGGAAAGGACTAAAACTTTCAAGCTCAGCTAGGCAAAATCACACAAGTGGAGAGATTGTCAACTACATGGCTGTTGATGTTCAGAGAGTAGGTGACTACTCTTGGTATTTACATGACATATGGATGCTTCCTCTCCAAATTATTCTTGCTCTTGCAATTCTATATAAGAATGTTGGAATTGCATCGGTTGCAACACTCATTGCCACCGTTATATCCATTGTTGCAACTGTTCCAGTAGCAAAGATTCAGGAAGAATACCAAGACAAATTAATGGCAGCAAAGGATGATAGGATGAGGAAGACTTCAGAATGCCTAAGGAATATGAGAATTCTCAAATTGCAAGCCTGGGAGGATAGATATCGACTGATGCTGGAAGAAATGCGTAACGTGGAATTCAAGTATTTGCGGAAAGCTCTTTACTCACAGGCTTTCATCACATTTATATTCTGGAGCTCGCCTATATTTGTTTCAGCTATCACGTTTGGAACTTGCATTTTGTTAGGTGGTGAGCTTACGGCTGGCAGTGTTCTTTCTGCTCTGGCTACTTTCCGAATCCTGCAAGAACCACTTAGAAATTTTCCTGACTTGGTATCTATGATGGCTCAGACTAAAGTCTCTCTTGATCGAATCGCTGGATACCTGCAGGAGGAAGAGCTGCAGGAAGATGCAACCATCACCTTGCCAAGAGGCACTTCGAATGTGGCCATAGAAATAAAAAATGGAGAATTCTGTTGGGATCAATCTTCATCTACCCCAACCCTTTCTAACATACAAATCAAGGTAGAGAAGGGGATGCGTGTGGCTGTCTGCGGAGTGGTTGGTTCTGGGAAGTCGAGCTTCCTTTCTTGCATCCTTGGTGAGATTCCAAAAATATGTGGTGAAGTAAGTCTGATCTTGTGGTTGTTATATTTTATTCCCTTTTTACCCTTTCTCCAGTATTGTGATCATAAAATGCTAGAAATTGTGCTGATTGAATCTTATTGGTCTTATGTGCTAGGTTAGAGTATGTGGTTCTGCAGCCTACGTCCCTCAGTCGGCTTGGATTCAGTCAGGAAATATTGAAGAAAATATCCTCTTTGGAAGTCCCATGGACAAGGCAAAATACAAGAGTGTTATTCATGCCTGTTCACTGAAGAAAGACTTGGAGCTATTCTCACATGGTGATCAAACCATTATTGGTGAGAGAGGGATAAACCTTAGCGGTGGTCAGAAGCAACGAGTGCAACTTGCTAGGGCACTGTATCAAGATGCTGATGTTTATTTACTTGATGATCCCTTCAGTGCTGTAGATGCACACACTGGCTCGGAATTATTTAAGGTTTCAAACATGATTTCTATTTTCAATTAGCAAATCAAGCAAATTTTGAATCTGGCTGATTTTTTTTTTTTTTTTTTTTTAAATCTTGGATTGCAGGAGTACATACTTACAGCACTAGCTACAAAGACTGTCATTTTTGTCACTCATCAAGTCGAATTTTTACCTGTCGCTGACTTGATTTTGGTACTCTCTTCATTGCCATCCTTTTATCATGATTTAAATCCAAGTTTGGCTTCATATACAATTGGAGCTTGACCATGTTTTATTTCAGTCCTTTATATTCAGTAACTGTCTTATAGTTGTTAATTTTGTTGCTTTGATTCATCTTCCTATGTCAAGCTATAATCATGGACTCTACCCTGCCATGGTGACAGGCTGACCGCAAAGTAAAATGTTAACTGGTGACTGGGGTAGTTTGGGGCCTTGCCCAGAGGTCTAGCTTTCGAAACTATAAGAAAGTCTTGCTTAGTAATTGGAGGCTGAAGTATGTATTTTCTCTCATGATCGAATTCGTAACGTCAACAAAACCATTCATATACTAGCGAAAAGAAAATATTTATTCATAAAACCTACAAACCGAAGTTATGCATCTTGAGTGGCATAAATAAGAATATTTGTTATTTCCTACCTTTGAGATTAACTATATTGTAATGGCCTCTTGTTTAGTGGTGGCATGGGGAATCATTTCAATCTAGTTAAGATTGCCAAAAGTACTATGGTTAAGTCTCCTGGAAGTTCTCATGTTATGAGTGTGTTGGAGAAAAAAAGATCATTTGATGTGTAGAAAATCAGGAATATTTGTCAGTCAGCATTGCTACTTTAGAACTTGTCTTATATTACTATCTTTCTCTGGAGTTCTCAAGTTTCTATAATCAGACTTTATAAAGCCTCTTGAGTATGTATTGTGCACAGAACCAACCCCCTATCTCATCTACCCTATCAGGGGGTTCTCTAGGTCAGCATGGGTCATCCTCTGAATTTATAAGATTTCTAAAGACATTGTCAGGACATTGTGCATATCGCGCAACCTCATTTCAATATATTAGAGATCAAATGATCAAGGGTATTAAAGATAGTTGATGTATGTATTTCATCTGATAAATTTTGCAACTTCTTTTGCATACTGTATCAAACAACTAGTTCGTGCTATATTTTGGTGGTCTTCAGGAACCATACTTCTTAAAGTCCTGCATGCTAAAACGTCATGCATTCATTTTTACAGATATGTTGAGGATTAACCAAATCTCACCAACTTATGCTACAATAACGCAAAATCATAGAAATGTTGGAAAGAAAACAATGTGAATACAACTAAGATTATATTATTAGAACCCAAATGTGATTCCAAAAATTTTCAGAAGATGCTTCTCCCTACTAGCACCTTGGAGACATCTCCTGATCAGTAGGTTGTCCGGGCTTATTCCTATAATAGCACATTGTTTTTTGCATGTTGTGTCATTCTTCTTATTTCCTTATTAATTTTTCAGCATCTCCTTCTACCTTGTTGTAGGTTATGAAGGAAGGTCGTATTATTCAAGCTGGAAAATATGATGAACTTTTGCAAGCAGGAACAGATTTTAGTACGTTGGTTTCAGCTCATCATGAAGCCATTGAAGCTATGGAATTTTGTAATTTAGCTTCTGAAGAATCAGATGAAAATGATCCTCTTAGTTCTCTTTCAGTCAGTACTAATGTTTCTGGCATGGTGAAGGAAGTCCAAGAAGGTGTATCATCATCAGACCAGAAAGCAATCAAAGAGAAAAAGAAAGCTGCCAAACGTTCAAGGAAAAAGCAGCTGGTGCAGGAAGAGGAGAGGGAGCGTGGAAGAGTCAGCATGAAAGTGTATTTGTCATATATGACAGCTGCATATAAGGGTTTGTTGATTCCATTGATTATTCTTGCACAAACATTGTTTCAAGTCCTTCAAATTGCCAGTAGTTGGTGGATGGCTTGGGCAAGCCCACAAACAGCTGGGGACAAACCTAAAACCAGTAGCATGATGCTTATTGTAGTTTATATGGCACTTGCATTTGGAAGCGCCTGGTTCATATTTATCAGGGCTGTTCTTGTTGCAACATTTGGTCTCGCAGCTGCACAAAAATTATTTTTTAAAATGCTAAGGACAGTATTTCGAGCGCCAATGTCTTTCTTTGACTCTACTCCAGCTGGACGAATACTGAATCGTGTATGCCTCTTCATTTTCCATGGACTCTAGGAGATAATGCTTCATGTACTTTATATAACTCCCAATTTTTCTTCACCCTCTAATGTTCGTTCTGATTGCCAGGTGTCAATTGATCAAAGTGTTGTTGATCTCGATATTCCCTTCAGGCTTGGTGGCTTTGCTTCAACAACAATCCAACTTATTGGCATTGTTGGTGTGATGACACAAGTTACCTGGCAGATTTTGCTTCTTGTTATTCCTATGGCAATTGCTTGTGTTTGGATGCAGGTAAGCAATTATGCCAAGATAATTATTCCCTCTATGCATATCTGTGCTTTAGATGCTCTAAATTTGTTCAAGAGCATGTGCATACTTGTCAATCAGATAACTGGCTGAGTATTTGGGTATGGGTGCTAATTGATGTGCCAAAACATAGAGCCCAAATAGCCACACAAGGCACAATGAGCAATTTTGCATTTTGTGGCATGTGTTTATTCAATTATCTTTCAATGAGTTCGTCCTGATCTGTTGCTATGAAGTATACATGAAATAATTCTCTTTTATCATGTGTTGTGGAGAAATGACACGACTTTTCATTTATCTCTCTCAAATGCAGAAATACTATATGGCTTCATCCAGAGAACTAGTTCGCATTGTTAGTATCCAGAAATCTCCAGTGATTCATCTTTTTGCTGAATCAATTGCTGGAGCAGCTACGATAAGAGGTTTTGGGCAAGAAAAGAGATTCATTAAGAGGAATCTATATCTTCTCGATTGCTTTTCTCGGCCTTTCTTTTGCAGCCTTGCAGCTATTGAATGGCTTTGTCTACGCATGGAACTGCTCTCCACATTTGTATTTGCTTTTTGCATGATCTTGCTAGTGAGCCTTCCTTGGGGAAGTATTGATCCAAGTAAATCACTCTTCTTTAATATCAATGCATTTCTGTTGATCATTTCTTGATAGATTTACGGAACTTTTATGTTTTACCTGACCAGGCAATTTAGAAAGTATATTGATGACAAAATAAGAAGTTTACCTTTATATATCATTTGTAATGGCGGCTTCTGTTAACAGAACTGTTATATAATGCTGATTCTGAAATGCTCCATAGATGGAACTATATGCTTCAAGAAGATTATGGAGTAAACGATGAAAATACTTTGTTCAATTTTTTTAATATTAAAATTTTACCCCACAGGTATGGCAGGCCTTGCAGTGACATATGGCCTAAATATGAATGCACGTTTATCACGATGGATTCTAAGCTTTTGCAAGCTTGAAAACAAAATAATCTCTATAGAAAGGATTCATCAATACTGTCACATACCTAGCGAAGCACCCACAGTTATTGATGATACACGACCCCCACCCTCATGGCCTGAAAGTGGCACTATCGAACTAATCAATTTAAAGGTATGCAATATGATGTTTAAAACACATTGCTGATGTAATATGCCTGTTTTATGATATGTTTCCTTTTTCAAGTTTAAACTGCATATAATTTTATCCTATCAAAGGAGGCAAACTTGCCACCCTTCTCTACATCTATGTTTTCGTGCGTTGTGCATTTCATCTTTTGATATTCAGGTCCACTATCTGCTATGTTATAATTTTTTTGTGATCCTTTTCAATGTATTCTTTCTAGGTTTATAATCAATCTCCTTTTCATGACAATGATGAAAGATATTACTGAATAGGAGAAATTATTGTAAAGTAGCACTAAAAAGGAAAAACTTGGCTAACAAGATGAGGTTATTCTGTTGGACTGTTGATATCGTGGGGTCTTAGCGTGCGACACATTGTACATAGGGCTACTAGTTGGTCCAAGCTAGGATGTCAAGGAGTACTTGTTATCAGGAACACAATTGTGAATCCGGGATATGCTCTAATCTCTGGGTGTTCAAATAATAGGAAGCTTGAGTCGTATGGAGTTAAAAAGTTAGAAGAACTTTCTGACTATCTTTGCCTCTACAGGTCCGTTACAAGGAGAGTCTTCCTGTTGTGCTCCATGGTGTCTCATGTGTATTTCCAGGTGGGAAGAAAATTGGAATAGTTGGGCGTACTGGAAGTGGTAAATCTACGTTGATCCAGGCTCTATTTCGACTGATTGAGCCAGCAGGTGGTAGAATAATTATAGACAATATTGATATCGCAACAATTGGTCTTCATGACCTCCGCAACAGGCTGAGCATCATACCCCAGGATCCAACTTTATTTGAAGGAACTATTAGAGACAACCTGGACCCACTTGTGGAGCACTCCGATCAAGATGTCTGGCAGGTAAATGCCTTTTCTTTTCGTCGAAGGTTTATCTACACATCCTTAATGGTGTCTATTAGTTTCTTTGTGTTTTTACATTCAATCTTTATATTTGAATTGCTGTAGGCACTCGATAAGTCTCAGCTAGGGGATATAATTCGCCAAAAGGAGCAAAAGCTTGATACACCAGGTCAGCAAGTATTAAATCAAGCTTCGTAGATAGATTTTAACTTTGGAAATCTGAAGGCTGACAATAAAGTATTTGTTGTATCTGATGTTGAACGACAGTTCTAGAAAACGGGGATAATTGGAGTGTGGGCCAGAGACAGCTAGTATCTCTTGGTCGAGCTTTACTTAAGCAGGCAAGAATATTGGTGCTGGATGAAGCAACAGCCTCTGTTGACTCAGCCACAGATAACCTCATCCAAAAGATAATTAGATCGGAGTTTAAGGATTGCACTGTTTGCACAATTGCTCATCGCATCCCTACTGTTATCGACAGCGACATGGTTTTGGTCCTCAGTGATGGTGCATTTCCATTCCTTTTCTCGTTCTTCTATCTATGCTATATGTATTGGCTTGGGATAATTTTATTGAATGTTTCTTTTTTTGGTGTTTGAAACCATGAGTTGATAAGATGTTTAAAAACTGTCATCTTTGTACATTTTGCAGGTCGGGTGGCAGAGTTTGACACTCCAGCGCGACTATTAGAGGACAAGTCTTCCATGTTTCTTAAGCTGGTATCTGAATACTCATCACGGTCTAGTGGGGTTCCCGATTGTTGATACACAGTGCGTGTGTGCGGACCCCGGTGCGTTTATGAAAATGTGATAAGCTGTCGTATCTACATACTCAAGTCCGATTCTGCTAATACATTTAGCAGATAATCGGAAGATGGGATGGCAGGTAATGGAGCATCTGGCAAGTGGGATGTGGTCTGAACTCCGTTGGATATTGTTACATTCCGTTTGGGCAGGTGGGTGGGTGGAGGGGGACTTATCTTCACACCATTAGAGCCACACACAAACTGTACCAAGAATAAGTGTTGGAATGGTGAGATGGGTAATGATTTGAGAAGAAGAAAAAGGGCAGTCTTTCTTGTATTATTCTACATGTGCAATAAACTAGGTTTTTGCAATGGACTTTTTTAACTGACATTTGTAGAGCATTAGGATGGAAATTTTGATCTCTATTCATCATTCTGGCCTTCTCTCTCTGCAGATTTCTTTTCCAACAGAAGAAGGGATAAAACTCTTATATCTCAACTTATCATTCAAGTAAGAAAATATAATAATGCTGTTGAAAGAAAAACACAACATTTTGGATTATATTTGATTAAACTTTCTAATTAGCGTAATTTTGGAGGTTATTTGGTTTAACTGTTTCAAATGATTTATACTAGGTTTAACATTTTATAAGTTGTTTTTAGAGTTATTACTAGATGTTAAATTTTGTTTTAAAAAATCGAATTGTTGAAATATTGTAGAAAAAATGTCATGTGGGATGTGTTAGTTGATGATGATAAATGATAATTTAATCCTTAAAGAAGAAAAACGACGAATTTCTAAAGATTTGTTTAGAAAAGGCTCATCTCTCTCTCTCTCTCTCTCTCTCTCTCTCTCTAGAATACCAACAAACTCAAAATAATCCATTTTATTCGAGATGATGTCATCATGTACTTGTACGAAGGTTTCTGAAAAATAACTTAATTACTTTGAAGGATTATAAGCTTTCAAACATTAAAAAGAATTAAAGTATTTTATAAAGTATCATTAAGCTTTGTAAAAAGTCAAATAAAAAAATCATCAGTGCAAGCCATAGATGTGTAAATTGTTTTTTATAGTTAGATATCTTTATCAAAATTTTCATCGACAAAATTGTACTTTGTGGTGTCGATTATTAACTTTTTCAAAATTTATCACTGAACTTTTTTACATTTTATCCTATCAATTATATAATTTAATATTTTGCTATATGTTGTTTATGGGCTTTTTTTATTCAAATATTGTGGAAGAAAAAAATTATTAATGATTTACAGTGCTTTCGCGAGATGTTGTAGAAATGAGCTACGTCGCCGATTGTATAAGCAACTCTTCTATTTTTTCGTTTTTTATTTTTTATTTTTTACGATCGCTATACCATAGGCAGCATGCAATTTTTTATTTTTTATTTTAATTTTAGGAGATTGACTTTAGCATAGACGACAACAATATAATTATGTTTTTTTTATTTGATGAGTTGCCTTTGGTATAGGTGATAATCTAATTCATATGCCAAAATTAATATAATCACTAGACCTAATGGACTAACAAATGACTTGTCATAATTTTTTTCTTTTAAAGCCAACCTCACAATGGACAACTTATATCTAGTAGTGTTTTTGTACATCAATTGTACGGTGTAATTGGGTGCTCGTGGATCGGACCCGACCCACATCAACGTTAAATTTTTTTATTTTTTTAATTATGTGGTAATCTTTATATTATAATAATTTAACTTTTATATTATATTAATATAACTTTTAGGGAAATTTTTTTTTTTAGTCCTCTACGTTTAAAGAATATCATTTTTTAGTCCTCTATGTTTAAAAAATATCATTTTTTTTAGTCTTTTTACCTACAATAGTAGGTAACATTTTTTTTTAATTACAATTTAATTTTAACACCAAATTTCTTTTATTCAACTAACATGTCTAAATTAATATTAAATTAAAAATTCTATTTTTCATTCCAAGACGAGTGAGTTAGAGTTTTGTGACTATGAGAAATAAATCATTTTAGCATCAAAATAAATATTAAGCAACTAAAAATTTTATTTTACATAAATTATATACATTTCATGCTGCAAACAAATAACGCAAAACTAAAAAAAAATATTAATCATATTCTGCTAGTTCTCAAATTACATCAATTTATCTGTTGGAGAATTGAACTAACATCAACCCCATGAATCATTTGGTGTAATTTGAGAGCTAACAGAATATGATTAATGTCTTTTTTTTTTTACTTTCGTGTTATCTATTTTTGGCACAAAATGTATAATTTGTGAAAAATAAATTTGTTAATTGCTTAATATCAATTTTGATGATAAAATGTTTTATTTCTCAAACTCGAAAAACTCTAACTCACTCGTATCGGGATGAAATATATAATTTTTAATTATTAATATTAATTTAGACATGTTAGATGAATGGAAAAATTTGGTGTTAAGATTAAATATAATTAAGAAGAAAAAAAAAAGTTACCTGCTATTATAGGTAAAAGGACTGGAAAAAAAATGATATTTTGTAAATATAGAGGACCAAAAATCAAAAGGTTAAAGATAGATGACTAAAAATCTAATGAGCCAAACATAGAAGACTAAAAAACTTATACTTTGTAAACATAGAGGACTAAAAATCAAAAGGTGAAAGATAGAGGACTAAAAATCTAATGAGTCAAACATAAAGAACTAAAATACATTTTTTTCCTAACTTTTATTTATAAATATCATAACATTTAAGTGATATTACTTATACTTTTCTATCAACATAAAAATTCATGTAGTATAGATATATCTTTATGTTATAAAAATTTAACATTTATATTATATTAGTATAACTTTTATGTATAAATATCATAACTTTTATGCAGACATAAATACCATATTATTATAACACAAATGTTTAAAAGGTATTATATGTTTATAATATAATGTAAATGTTAAATTAGCATAACATAAAGATTACGCGAACATAACATAAATGTTACACGAACATAACATAAAAGTTAGGGTTGATAGCACTATTTACCACAATTCTTTTTATGTTGTATTAAAAATGCCATCAAATATAATAGTATATACAAAATACCATCAATTATAAAACCATACATCCAACTACCATCAAATATAAAACCAAACCCCAAAATACCACAAAAACATTCAATACCCCAATCATGACTTTTAACTAACTTCCAAAACACATTAAATTCTCCTTTTAGCATTAAATGCAAATCCAAGTCATCCAAGTAATTAAATTAATCCCACATCACTTATTTAATTAGATCTGGATTAAACACAATCTGATCAATATCAGGCCCAACATGCTTCCGTAAAAAAAATTCATCCCCTAAAATTCATACCTCTTTTTGACCACAACAGCACCGGGTGAGATGGTTTGCAAAGCCACCGGCTAGAAAATCACTGCCCCCAGACCTTTTTACGAACAGCTCCTCACCGTCCAACTTCAACTCCTTGAGGAAGATGATTTGCAAGTTATCTAGCTCCTTCAGCAACTGTACAACACAACCTTGGTTCGTTTCCTACACCAGGTGTACAAGGTATTCCTTCCAGGGGATCAATCAATCAAACTAAGAACACATGTTGAAGCAAAAAATTTTCTTTTTATTAAGAACTTGGAAATATATTTATTACATAAGTAATCTCCTGTTGGGAGGAGAAACCTGTTTAGCCTCTCATAGAGAAGGCTTGAAAACCTAAACACATAAACTTCAAAACTATCTAAGAATACAAAGATATTTATTACAAAACTAAGGATAGATGTTTTTGAAGAAAACTGAGGGGAATGGTCGATGTCTTCAGCTTTCTTCTGAACTCTTATTTATAGATTGAAATCCGGATCTGAAAGACGGACTTCAAACTTCATTTACCACCAGCTGGCTTACTCCATTAGTGCGGTTGTTGAGGAGTTGCTTTCAGCTAGTTGGTGCTTCTTTCTTTTGATGCCCCGTGACTCAGCCCATGTGAGGTTTGTCGGGGAATCTCTTGCTTTTGACTCAGCCCATCCTGTGGAAGTAGTTGGGGAGTCATTTTCTCGTGTCCTATCCCATTTACCTTTGTCGGGGAATCCTTTAATAATTTCGTTGTGGTCCCCGGGGATAGCGTTTCTTCTGTGCTGGGCCCTTGTCTTTAGTGGCTCCAGCTCCCTGTCGATCGGGTTTGGGTCGGAATCCTTTCCCAAACTCGGGTTCTTTCTGTTCCGGGCACGCTTGACAGATCTGATCGATCCATCGTCCAATGTGTGCCATGTTACAGAATTTCCGGTAAGTTTCTTTACTTGCCGAAATCTTGTTTTCCCAGAGGATTTTTCTTTTAGTTTCAAAAATTTCCTCTGCAAATCCTGTCGTCAATCCAGTCATGGTATTCAGCATGAAAGATCCATTGGCTGAATTCTGGAAGACTTTAAATGGGTATTTGACCTTGTCCATTTCTGTCAGACAAGTCCAAAGCCCCCAAGCTCGTCTTGTAGAAGCGTCGTCTTCATTGAAGGCTCCTACCAGTATCGGGACATCTTCCGGGGAGGTTGCCTTTATGTATTTTAAGGCGTTCCCGTCTGGTCTCCGAAGCTTGATAAAGTGAAAGACTTCATCTTAGCCTTTCTTAGCTGGTTCTGGAGCGGCACTAATGAAGTAGAGCTCCAAGATGTCTCCTCTGGACAAATGTTGATTGTTTGCCCAGGTCTCGTGGACTGCTTCTCCAATCCATCTCGGTAGTTTTGAGATTTTTGGGAAACCAGGTGAAATGGTATATACTGAAGCCAAGGCTCCAAAGTTATACCATTCTTGTACCTCGTTTGGATGACTTCCCGGTTTCATCCAAACTCTTGGGTATTTCCCGGATACATCAACGATTGATTTTTCCGGGTTTATCCCTCGCTTCGTTGCCAGTTTCTCCCATTGCCTTTGGTAAACCTACATAGGAGAAATCTCGTTAGTGTGAGCTTGAACCTTTGTTTTGCCTGTCTGTGGCCTCAGGTTCAACTCGACCTCTTTAACCTCAGAGATACTGGGTTGACTTGAAGGCTCGGGTTTTGACACCGGAGCTTCAACATTCGTTACAGGTTGTTCATTCTTAAGGAATGGATCCCCTGTAACACTCGTAGGCATGGTATTTGAATCCATAGCCTTCGGGTTAGAGTCCCGATCTAGAAGTCCTTCCTTTTGCACCGTAGAAGATGCAGCTTGGAGGATAAGCCCATGCAACACAGAGAACAGTTGTCCCTGTGCACAAAAGCATGCTCGTATTAGATCAGAAACGGATTCCTGATCAACTCGTTGAAGTCGTCCAGCGACTTCTGCATTGAGACATAATGTCCCAAAAGCTCGTTCGAGACTTTCCAGGTTTTCCCGGACATGTCTCACTCGTTTGAGGACCTCGTCAACGACGCGTCCTTCCATCTCGTGTTAGGAAATCTGTAAGAATATTCTCATGAGATTTCACAATGACAATATCATAATCATAATATTGGCATTCAGCTTGCCATCTAAGTATTCTAGCCTTTTCTGGTTTAGATTCTATTTTATTTTTTAGAAAGGCTTTGACACTTGAATTATCAATTTTCAGAATAAACTTCTTAGCCAGAAGAAATAAAGGCCATTTCTTGAAAGTCTTTCTGACTGCGAAGAATTCTTTCTCGTTGATATGCCATCGAATTGCTTCTGCATCTGAAAATAGACCGTTGCAATATCTACATGGCATTTCTCCGTTTGGTGCGGCTTTCATAAGAACTGCTGCCCACCAAAAATCACTGGCATCTGTATACAAAACCAGTTCATCCTCGTCCTGAGGAATAGCAAGTTTCGGAAGTTTGCTACAGACTTCCTTGAGTTGCTTAATCCCTTCTCGATGTTCATCTTCCCATTTGAATATAACATCTTTCTTGAGTAATGGGCTGAACACCTTCCTGTGATGTGCCAGATTGTTGATGAACATTCCAGCAAAATTGACAACTCCAAGAAAACTTTGAAGTTGTTTCTTGTCCTTGAGATCATCTGGAAATCCCTGTATCTTTTCTACAATGTGTTTTTGTAGGATGATCCCAGATTCATCGATTTCAATTCCTAGGAATTCAATCTGTCTCGTAGCAATTACTGCCTTCTTTTCAGAAAGCACTAATCCTTCTTTGTGACAAACATCTGAAAATATTTCCAAATGTTTAAGATGCTCTTTCATGTCCTTCGATGCGATGAGGATATCATCGATGTAAACGAACATAAAGTTGAAATAATCTTTGAATAGATTATCCATCTTTCTCTGATATATCTGGGGTGCATTTGCCAATCCCATAGGCATCACGTTCCAGACATAGTGTCCTTGTGGTGTGGAGAAAGCTGTGAACTTCTTACTTTCTTCCTCCATCTTAATCTGGTAGAATCCAGACTTGCAATCGAACTTTGAGAATATATTGGCACCTTTAATGCAGTTAACCAAGTGTTCTCTACTCGGGATGTAGTACCCATCAAACTCTAGAATGTCATTAATCCCTTTATAATTAATAACAAGTCTAGGTTTACCTCTTTTGATTTCTCCATGATTCCTTACTAGAAATCCAGGGCTGCTGTATGGAGAAACTCCTGGTGAAATCAACTTAAGGTCCAGATGTTCCTTAAGTATCTTCTGCATATCCTCACGATCATTCTGATTCATAAGGATTGGTTTGAGCCTCACGAACTCATGTTCCTTTCCAGGTTTAACCTTTAAGGCTGCTTTGAGCTCGTTCCTATCCCACCATGCCAAAGGATCTTCATTGTAATTTCTTTGGATCCTATTCTTGAAATCCTCGAGTGATATTTGTTCTTCAATGGTAACATCACTTATTGGATTCTCCAATATGGCTTTTCTCAATTCTGCAATAGCCTCTGGTGGAACTCGTTCTTCTCCTTGTATTCTGAATGAATACAAAGTATTATCCCATCTCTTGGTATCTTTTTGTTTCGAACCAAATTGTCGAAAGGATAATAGGGCATCGCCAAATATTCTTTTATCCGCCATCTTTGGATGTCGAAGTTTAGCTTCATCACCACGCTTGCTGCGAAAATTAATAGGCATTTTTCTGTAGAATGCCTCTCGCAGTCTCTGGACAATAATCTTATGATCACATAATGTTGTGAAAATAAGCCTTCTTGTCTCATTTTCTTGTGTAAAACGCTTGAATGTTTGTAGGAAGTTGTTTCCTAGCAAAACATCTGCTCCAGTATCATGGAAATAGATTGGTGGCGTCTTTACTTTGTACCATGGGGTACCGCCAGCGCCTCCGATCATGTTTTCTGCTTGTTTGATTCCTCTATTAAGGATAAGAATCCTTTTTGAGAAATCTCTTCCTGCAATAGCTGGTAGATCTTCTCCAAAATCTTTAGGAAAAACTCCTTGCTTTGCAGTGCAAATTCCTGCTCCTGAGTCAACATAGGCTGCGAAATACTTAGCCTTGTACTCACCATATATCATTCCGATAGAAATGTATATGGAGAATGGACTAGTGGTCATCTGATTCTGTATCGTTTATCAGCCACGGTGAACTCCATTCCATCTTGTAATCTTTCCCAAGGCTTATGATCCTCAAGAAAGTCGATACCCAACACTAATTGTTCTGGAATTCTCCCTGCAACACCTATGATAATCAGTTCAATTTCACCCATTTTTAGGCTTCCTTGAAATCTTCTGACTATCGGTTGTTGGAGATAATATAGAACATCACAAGGAAAGATATTATCCTTTTGAGTGATGTCGAATATTACTTCAACTTCTCTCCAGCCTTCTGGACATTTCAGCTCTCCTTGTGTTTTGAATACACCTGGGATTCGCTGAACTGTACTAGGCCTTTTCTCTTCCTAACGACTGCTACTCATTAGTCTGTCTTGTTGGAAAGAAATTCTCCTGGTCTCCATTCTGAGGCTTTGACTCTTGTTGAATACGGGTTGATCTTGGATCTTCATATCAATCTCCTTTATAGTTGGAGACTCGATCATTTCTGGAAGAACCACCAAAGCGAAATCCTTAAATATTCTTGGGATCTCGATGAATTCCTTTCTCAAGAATACCTCTGAATGGTGTGTATTCGAGAGAGCATAGGAAATCTTGTAGGTGATCGAGTATGGTCTATTCCCTTCTTTCATCAAATCTTCTCTTTTGAAATCTTGATGAAGGGTTAAGACTCTATTGAAGTCTCGATCTCCCAAATTGTATGCAATTCTGGGATAGACATTGAATGCCAGTTTTCCTACACACAAGTTTCCTGTAACCGCTCCAAGGCATGAATCCTTGAGATTAGAGATTCGCTTGTCAAAAATCGCAAGATTTAGTGGCGAATCAATTCCTTCTTTGAAGGTGGCTTTAATTACAACTCTTATAGCTCCGATATGAATCCATGAGAGTGTATTTGCAACTTCCCTTTTGACTTTGCTTCTGATCTCCTGTACTTCTTTGTAAGGGATCAACTGTATCTCGATCAAGTTACTAGTGAATTCCATTGGGATAGCAAATTCTCCAGTAGTAACTCTATGAATAATTTGGTGTTTCCTATTACGGAACCCAAACTTATCCAATGCCTTTTCCATAGCTCCGATAGTAAAACCATCATACATTTGGAGCTTTGAATCTTCTCTCATAATCTTCATTAGAGTTTTATGAGAAACTGTTGTGTGAGAGAGAAAACCTGACATATCCTCTCTTGTTGTTTGAAGAATTTCTTCTTCACTCCGATTCTGATGTGGATTCACTTCCATCATCCGAATAGATCTCTTCTTCATAGATGCTTTCATCTGAGGGTAGATCCTCAAATTGATACACCTATATAAGATCTTGGTAATAGATAGCTTCTTCGAATTCTGGCGTTGATTCGAACTGCCTTATACCTCTCTTCTGGTTGTCCGGGCAATCTGTTGAGATGTGCCCTCTTGCTCCGCAAGTCCAGCAATTACAGTCTTTGAAACTTTCATTAGCTCTGGTTTGAGCTCGCCTGAAAGTTCTCCTTCCTGGATTTTTGCTGGAACTTCCTTGGTTAGAACCTGATGAAAAGGTTCTACTCCTGCTTGGTGCTGGTCTTTGCCCTGATTTATAACTTCAGGCCTTTTGTTTTGACCATACTTTTCTAGGTCTCCATGAAGACCTACGACCTCCTCTTTGGTTGCTATCTCCACGGCGGTATGGATGGCTTCTCAGCTTTCTCCCTTTATGCCTCTGTGGTTGTCCTCCCACGACTGTTGGGATGTCATTATCTTTGCAACACAGGGGAACCATTTTATTTATTCCTCGGAGTCTCTTGTAGTTCTTGTAGAGTGCTGCCTGGTGGCACCATTCAGCTAACTTGGCCTTTAAGAAAGACATTCTTCTGGCCACAGTATCCAAATCGTCTGCACTCTTGTATTCCCTGATGAGCATTTCTCTCCAGGGGCTTGGTATCTTCGTAAAGAAAAGTTACGAAGCTTCTTTATCATCCACCTTCGACTTCCATCGATACTCAGTGAATAACTTGATATATTCATCAATATGACAAATATCTCGTAACTCGAGGCAGTAGAGGGCTTGTTTGTATCTTTTTCTTTTCTCCTCTTCTATTCCCTCGAAATAGCCTATGCCGATAAAATGGATTTTGAATAATTTCACCATATTATTGACAATTCCTGTTAATGACTCACCAGCCGTAACATCGTTTCTCATTTCTGGTGCCGTCGTTTCCCACGCGATCTTTGCAGATCCTTCAAGACTCATCTCTAGTAATAAGATGAATCTTTCCTTTGTCAGGTCGAGAGTACCTGCTGCCATCCTCATTCCTGTTGCCCATTCATCAATGAGGACTTCTCGATTCTTAAAATCTGGAATATCCAGATTTAGCATTAATCCATATGGATGTATGGGTTCGAGCTGAGATTTTCCATAAGGCGTATTCATGAGATTTGGCCTTCTGGGACGTTGTCGAGTTCCTAGAACAATAGGATCTCCTCTTGTTGTGAAATCTCCAGCGTGTGGCATTGGTTCATCCACATGATGTGAACCTGAGCTTTCTGCCACGTTGGGATCTATAGGTGGAGGTGGTCTTTGGTGTTGGTCACGTGTAACCAAAGCTGAACCATCTCCTGTGTTCATCTTTAGATCAACGATACCTAATCCTGCAAAGGACTCGGCAAGTTCATGTAGATCTTCAAGATTGATCTTTTCCATATCCATCACTTATTAGTTTATGATGGATTTTCCTTTGATGATAGCGATGATCTTTTCATCTTTAGTCATTGGACGTATAACTTCAGTTGGTATCCCTTTTTGGTGTAAATAGGGTACTGTTCCGAAATCAATACGTTTCCTTCCTCCGGCAAGACTTGGTCTGTCCTCCAGGGCTTTTACTCGTGTTTGAATATCATGAAGGATTTCAATGGTTTCCTTTTGATATTTTATCATCGTCTCCATCTGGTTCTGGATCTGATGGACTTGTGTTGGTAAATGTTTATGGCGGTTGCCATAATTCTCCACCGTTTTCTGGATTTCTCTAAGATCCATGGTGATCTTAGATGTGTCCGGAAGAATCTCGTTCCACTCTGGTTCGCCTCTAGGAACCATGATTCTGATGGGCTTCTTCTTGTAATTCCATCAGACTGGCATATAACATTTGGTTAACCTGGAGGTAATCCAAATGATATGTTGCTTGTACATTGCATTGCCTTAGGGCCTCCTGGCAAGCTCCTGCATTCCTTCTTTTAACATATTGGTCTTCCCAATATGTCATCTTGTGTAGGTGTTCTTGTTTATACATCGTCAAAATTTGACGATATCTCCTGTATGGTAAACATCTTGGACAATTGTCCAGATCCATATTTTCTCGAGAATTTCTCCTCACCGATTGTTAATTACTTAAACATAATAAATATAAACTCCAAATTCATAATAAACCTAGGCTCTGATACCATTTCGTGGTCCGAATTTAACCAAATAAATGTAGGGATATTTTTACCTTTTTAATTTTAATTTTCCAAAGGAACTTGTACGTGGCATTGTTACTCATTCCAGACTACTGTTGTTTAGACAGTATTGGCACGAGAAAAGTATTCCAGCCTATATACTTATTCCGTAGGAAAATCAATTTTCAAAGCTTAATTATGGATTTGAATTAATTAATCATTTTTGGAGAAAATAATAAAATATGATCAAATAAAACAAAGAAGCATTAATTATCTCATGATTGAACATTTAATGTCTTTATGGTACTTTGGTCCACATATTCAAAAATTGTGGTAGATTTGGGTATAGTTTTATATTTAGTGGTATTTTGTTCATACTTTTATATTTTATGGCATTTTCAATCTATAATTATAATTTTTATGGTAATTTGATGCCTTTACCCTAAAAGTTAAGCGTGCGGGGTAAGAGTGTGGACATGGGGCGCGTGGGGGCATGTGAGCGTGTGTTTGGAGCATGAAATGATCACCTTCCGAGATTGCACAGATCTTGACCCACACACTTGGTGTACAAAAACAATTATGCTACTACTATATATAAGTATGAGTGTTTTATCCATTTTTCATAATGTTAATTTCAACCCTCCTACATAATTAAATATAATTAAATTAAATTTAGAGTAATAGTTAAAGAAAACTCTTTATTAAGGATAGTAACGTAATTCAATATAAACATCCATACTTTTCATAATGTTAATTTTAATTGTCCTACATAATTAAAGTTAATTATATTAAATTAGAGTTCTAATTAAAGAAAACTCTTTATTAAGGATAGCAATGTAATTTAATATTTATTTTATTTTTCTATTTGATTATAAAAGGTAAGAATTATTTACATTCCAAACTCTTCTTGAAAAAGGCAAAAACTTTTGTGCACAAGGTGCACGGATCCAAATCTGTGCACAACAATACTGTTATATTATATGAAGTAATACTGTTATATTATATGAGTGATACTGTTAATATGAAGTAATACTGTTATATTATACGAGTGATACTGTTATATTATATGAAGTAATACTGTTATATTATATGAAGTGATACTGTTATATATAACAGTATCACTTCATATAATATAACAGTATTGTTGCACCTTGTGCACAGGAGTGTCACTCCTTGAAAAATTACATGATTTGATTATTTTTCTTTTACGATCTTAAACATTTTGAATCTTAAACTAAAAATAGTCTCATATTAATATATATTTAAAGAGCTTTTCAATTATATATTAAAAGCATATGTAAAAAAATTACTATAAATTTAATATTTTATTAAAGTATGATATTATTAGAAATTATGTTCTTATGTTTTTTTTTTCAAAATTTTATCTATTTATTTTAATATAAATAAAGTAAAAATAAAATAAAATAAATTTCTCAAATCTAAAAACAGTTTAAACATTAATATTGCTAATGCAAAAATAATTTAAAATGCAAATTTGTAAATATTATGAATTTTCAAACTAATAATTAATTACAATGTTTATAGCTTCTTTCGAAACTTTATTCTTCTACTACATTCTTCAGTTTTTTAATATGAATAAATTTAAAAAAAAAAAAACTTAAAAATACCTTAGAAATAAAATCATTATTTAGAAAGCAAAAATTGAAGGCAAAATCCATTCGAATTCCACTTCACGAAGAATGAAGAATCAAGGACCCCCCGAACCCGCTGAAAGTCAAGTAAGAAGTCCCACTGCAACTATTCATCTAAGCGTTTATTTCAAGAATTATCTATATAAAAAGGCAAAAACTCATGTGCACCAGTTGCACCACACATTTATGTTATAAATGTAGTACCTTTATAATATTTATGTTATAAATGTAGTATTTTTATGTTATAAATGTAACAAAAATGCATGTTCATTTTAAAAGGTACAAATATTTGTACATAAAGATACTACATTTATAACATAAAGGTCTTCCGTGCAACTCTGTGCACCAATTGTACGGATGAGTTACTCATATAAAAAATCAGTAAATTTGAATCAACAAAGTTTTGAATTAACAAAGAATCAATAAATGTTTTGAATAACATTTATGCCATTTTCCACCCCTTTTCAGAATATTTTAATTTTTTATATCTTTTAATATTTGCAACCTTAATTAAAATATGAATATATATTCTTAATATTTTTTCCTTTGAGTTAATTTTTCTTTTAAACTCCATATATATATATATATATATAATCTAGTTTTCCATAAATTTCAAAAAAATAACAAAATAAATCTTGAAAATTATAACATAAAAAATTTAGAATTTGGATTATTTAAAAAATTAAAATAAATAATTGTTCAAATATTAAAAAAAAAAATCAAGTAAAGCTAAAAAAAATTTGAAACTAATCAAATTACAAAAATAATAAATTTGCTAAAAAAATACGAAAAATTACAATATATATATATATATATATATATATATATATATATATATTGAAAACAACAAGAATAGTTTTAATAAATCTTAAAATTTCAAATGAAATAGGAATATGAAAATCGTGAAAATATTCAAAAGTATCTAACTAAGGTTTACAAAATTATAAAAAAATAAAAAATCTCACGATAATAAACTAAATACAAAATTACAAGTATATAAAATAAAATAAAAATTCCAGATATGAAAGACTAATTTAAAGTATTCTTGTTTTTATCAATTATTTTTCATTCCTTCATAGTCTGTAGATTGATTAAAATAATATATATATATATATATATATATAGTTTTTAATCTAATTTTATAATAGTATTTTGATTTTTAATAAGTGTTTCAAATCAATCATCATACTTTATTCTAAAGAAATATTGAAAATAAATAATTAATAATTTAAATATATATTCACTTCAATAATTTAAAATTTGGGAAATTGCTTCTGAGATGAAAAACAAAACATCCCCTTAGATTTCCAATGTGGCATCACTGATTATATGGAAACTTACCGCTGTGTCATCTGAATTTTACCCACTTAACTCATTGATGTCTTTGTGTTTTGTCTACTGGTGGTGAAATTGGATATAAGAACTTGGTTAGAAATTGCATCTGCAATCAAGAATTGAGTCATTTTGGCCATGTTTATAGACTAGTAGAATTCTATGCTACCAGTGGTTGATGAAAAGTTTGTGAATAATGTGAACCTTTATTTCCCACATCTGGCTTGTAAAGTGTTACTCAAGATCTGATGCTAGCTAATTCATATTTAGTTCCATTTCCTCCCCCCTTAAACCATAAAACTTGTTTTATATTTATCATCAAAATCTATCGAGATTGAGATATTTGAAATAAAATGTTTTTTTTTTAATCTATTCAAATTGAGTTTATTTTAAATCTTCAAATTAATTAAAAAAAAAACAGTCAAAATAAGTGATGAATTTCAAATCTATCGTTGAAATCACTATACCTCTTCAAAATTAAATAGTGGTTTCAAATTATACTCTTTGTTAAAAAAAACACGCACTATAAAAATTCAAATGTCACTATTTCGCAGGCAGCTATTCTTTTACATAAAGTTGACGTCTAAACAAAATATTTCCATACAAGAAATCACAAAGTTGTTCAATATGGAGAATGTGTAACCCAACAATGCAAAAGAATAACCATTAAGTATAGAAGAATTAGGGCATACTGTGGAAGTAGGAAAATGTTGGTTTCAGCAGCTTTTGATGAGGCTTTTAAGATCCGGTTCTCCTTCTTCAGCTGTGATTATTAAATCAGGAAATCTCTACATGTTAGGAGCTTAATAAATTAAAACATCCATCAGATTGTGCAATAATAAGTCTGACGAAAAGACATAGGAAATTTGTAGGCTAACCTGGTCATTAGTTGTAATGAGCTCTTCAACGGCCTTTTGGAGTGATGAAATTGTTCGTAAAGTAGCATCTTGGTAAGCTGACTCCACTTCTTCCAATGAGTTGGGGTCGAAGAAAATTCCTTCTACAATGAATAACTGCTCAAGCAGATCCACGTCTTCTTGCTTCATTCGTTCCCTCAACTATGAACAATGAATCTGTTTAGATACGTATTTATTTTGAATTTGTAGGCAACATAAATCCAACCTGTTTCAATATTCTCTCAACAGACTCGTTTTTTATCGAAACCACGCCCCCTGGACTGCTGCTGTCTTCTGCTTCTTTGAGAGTGACATGTGGTAGTGGTGACGCCTTTATGTGCTTTGCTCTGCTCAAAGAAGAGAAAAAACGTAAGAATTCAACTTACGAGATCCTCTATTTCAAATAGTCATATACTAAATGATATCAGAAATATGCATGTAACATAAGATCTTGTATGAGATGGCTTCATTGATGGTTTGTGCTGAAAACTGGATATCATACCTTGCACCAAATCGGAGAGTCGAGAGGCTTTCTGATGCATTAGTGGGACTAGGGGAGCAGCAACAAAGCAATGCAGTGTGGGAATTTCCTCCCTGTGAATTACTAGGTAAGTTTATGTGACTATTAGAATTTTAATAAGAGATTAACATGAGAAACTAACAAGAGCATCCTGTAGGATCCGTGTTAGTTTAGAATCACGATAGGGTATGTGGTTCCCCCTCCCTGGTGAACTTAATGCATTTATTACGTTCCCAAGTGCTGACAATGATTTATTGATAGTTTTGGCCTCTTCAAGGGCTTTGCCTTCAGCTCCTGTTCTCTCTGCTTTCTCAGATCCCGCCAAGTCCACAAGGATCAACTTTCCGTACCTGTTAAATCTTCCGTGTACTTTGTCAACTAGTTCCATTTATCTACAATTATTGAGTTTGGGGAGAAATTACCTTTTCTCCTTCTTTAGTTCCTGCTGGATCACGAATATATATATGCAATGACTTCTACTGCTGGCCATATTCATTTCTGGATATGTTAGATTTACAAACTTACTTCAAAATAGCTAGATGACTACGAAATTTGGGGCCATGAAAAGAAGGAAGCTCATGCATATAAGAACTGAGTTAAGTACAGATGTAAGGATACGAGTTTCTCCCACAGCTCTGTTTGCTATTCCAGTCTGCAAAATGATTTAAATGTATCAGATGTAAAATAACATTGGTCTTGGTAGGGAATTGAAGGAACTTTTATCTTACAGAAAGACTTTGCAATGCCTCTGCAGAATTGGAGATGGAAATCTGGAGAGTAAAAAGCTTCTGAAAATTATGATATCAAACAATGGAATATGTACAATGAAAAAGGAGAAAATCCACAGGAATATGAACAGAAGCACAGAAAATTAAAACCAGATCTTATTTATTTGAAGAATGGGTATATACACAATACTCATTACTCAATCCTGGTTACAGCAAAGTTAATTTGGATTGATTGTTACGTGCTTGGTAATTTGATTGAGATTTACACACATATTAAATATTAAATATCACTTTTTTTCCTTTCAACAACACGAATGTCATACCTTTCCAAATATAAATATATATATATATTCCTAAACAACCAGAGAAGTTTACATACTGACATTGACAGCAGATGCTGCTACTCTCCAGTCCAGTTAGAATGTAGCTAGAGCAAGGTTCTTCTAGTTTTAAGCTGAAACAGTTAGGAGGAGGAAGGCAGGAAGGACTACTACCTCTGTAACTCCACTCACAAATATTCCCTGCATTTTGTTCTCCTTTATCTGTAAATTGTCTTTTGATAGATCAAAAAGGTCCCTAAATAATCAAAAGTTCCAGTTAACTCAGAATGAATGCTGATATCTCAATATACTTATTATCCAGCTTCAGGATAGCAAGTAATGCAATTACTGATGCTTTATTAAGTATGCAAACCTTACTCTCTCCATGTATACTTCTACCTGTAAGTTCAATTGGAAAAGGTGCGTATTTCATGAGTAATATTACCAGAAAACATGAAGTACTAGGACAAAATTGTTCAATTGGGATTTCATACCATTGATAGTTTGATTGAATACTTGGTTGTACCATCTGAATGTTTAATAGCCTTGAAAAGCCCATCCACTACTCTTGGTAATAAACCTTTCTGTTTTTCATCACACTCTATGATGCTTGGTCCCTGGGGGGGGGGGGGTGATGGGGGGTAAGCACTGTATATAACAGTATTAAATTCATAAACATCGTCATCATATTACCTCCATACTGTAAGTCTTTCCTGCTCCTGTCTGGTAAGACGTAAGCAAATAAAGTTTTTGAGATGGGTGAAATAGCATCAAGATATCGAGTCCAGTAAAAGGATAAAAAAGAGAAGGAGCTCATACACTTAGCCACGCAAGTTTTCGTTCATGATGAACAATAGGTTGAACGGAAAGAGTTTTGCATGTGAGCAATACACAAACAAAAACACACCATACTTGTATTTTTAACGATATGAAGGGTGAAATTCACTGAGTTGGAAAACTAGTACATAAAGCATATCCACTCATCTCAGCAACAGAAATAAAATGATATTTCAGAAAAGAATAAGAAATCTGAACTCTGAAATCAATAGCATGCATACAGGCAGATACAAAAATATCTTTTGAAATTGTCCGATTAAATTTAACATTTAACATCTTTTCTGGAGAGCAGTGATGACAAAAGTATACAAAATAGGAGGTTGCTTTTTTCATGTTTTTTCTAGTCTAGTATCAAATACAAATATTCACCTAAGAACCAAATAGTTAGATCAGATGAATGCTGATTCACCGTATCAAGAAGAGAAAGTACATAAAGGACTCAAGTGAAGACTAGTATGTGTTGTCCTTGTGATGGCTCCCAGAAGAACTCTCAAGTTCTATAAATGCTTTTTGGTCATCCCAACAAGGCCTTGAACTTTTGGTGAGGTCGAATCCCTAGGCTATGAGGTCTCAGGTTCAGATTGTTATTACTTATTCCACATATCCAGATACAAATTGATCGATTTTGACATACATTGGTGTTCCACTTCCTCAAGTATGCTTCACCATTTTTATAAATAGTGAAAGTAGGTTAACAGTAAGTCTTAGAACATGTTAATGGATCTGCTGATAAAACCTTCTCAGATTAAATAAGAAATATACCTGTCCATAAGTAATAATTGCCCCATTCACTCCATTAACAACACCTGCTTCCAATAAATTATGTCAAGGATGTTTGAAGAAAATTGCAGGTCATAGGCCTAGGGAAAGAATGAATATCAAGTGAAGAAGAAACTATTCTGAAAATTTCTGAAAATACCTTTTACAATAGGCAAAGCAAGGAATTGATATATGTCAGCTTGTTCTGATCCTTGAAAGAATACTCTGTCAAAGTGGAATTCGACTTCCTCTTCCTTTCCGTCCTACGTGAATTATATTAAATAAGCTTTACACTCCAGCTACTTAACTCTCCTTTTCATTTTGGAAATATTTCCAAAATTGAGCTTCCTATCCATAATGTTATGAAGAAAGATACATCCTTATTCATCGCTAATTCTGGATCATTTAATTTGACATCAATGTCACCTCTATACAGCTATAACTCCACATTTATCATAATTAAATCATACAGCAGCATTATAAATAACTCCATCATCCAATGCACAAATGTAAAATTAGAATAACATGAATTTGATTAAATTTCTAGGCAAAAGAAAGATAAACCTCACTGGTAAAATTTTGTAAGCTGTGATAAACCTCAGCATCTAAAATTATGTAAATTAACATACGAAGGCTTCCTCAGAAAAGATAGCAAGTGATCTACCTTGAATACGAAAGATTCAGAATCAATGCTGCGGATACTGACGGAATCACCATGATCGGACCTTTCCTTCGAATTCAGAGGTCTGAAAAGCGCGCAGACTCTAATGTTCGGCATTTGTCCCCTTCCTTTAGCAGATCACAAATTCACATAGGTTTCACACCGATTATGAGCTTGTTCCCAACCTTATATTTGCATGAATTACGAAATGAAAACTACCGCTTCAATTGCAGAGCTTACCTCAAATTCTCGCGCGATATGAATGTATGTAATGCTAGAGAGAGACTTTCAAATTCTTCGAGGCTTTCAGCGAATTATCCCGCCAAATATTAGAGAAAAAAGGTTTATGTATGGGTTGACTAGTTGTAGAACGGTGCCTCTTCGTATGCGCGCAATTTGCAAGGTTCCTCTTTCTCTCTCTATAATCTACGTATATATAATATCGTGTAATACACAGTTATATTTTGTAGTAAATGATATACTTATCTTAATTATTTTATATTTTAAGTTTGTTTGATATTTATCTTAATTTATGATATTATCATCGTACATTTACTATTTATTCATTTATTTTAAATATATGTTGATATAGGTGATATGGTCGAACTAAGCGAACCGGGTTTTCTTATCGAGTTCGAATTGAAATTATGAACTATCAAAGCGATCAGTTTAAAGAAAGCAAATAGAAGTTGCTTTATAGTGAGCGAACTATGTTGTAACACGATTTGAGGCGAACTGTTTTCTATTTTGATAAGAGTTCGTAGTTAATATTTCATCAAAGTACGAACTTATTTGATTTTGGACCAAGATGACGAACTCATTTCGGTTGAGTTAAGCAAACTGATTTGAATCCATATAACCACCCATTTCGTGGACCACTAAGTTACTTCCCACATTTCTCGGATATCCCCAACTGACACGAATTTCAGGAAGTATATATACTTATTATATTTCTTCTTTCATTTTTTTAGACACAGTTATACTAGAAACATACATATTATCTCTTTTTTCTGACTTGAGCATCGGAGTCCCATCGCAGGGAAAACCTCCCGGTGTTCTTTGTTTTACAGGTGTTTTTGACCGGGGAATTTCGGGTTTCGTCAGAGAAGAAGAAGACAAGACCGGGATCAAATCAATTGGCGCCGTCTGTGGGAAACATCTGAGTTGTTAAGACGTTGAAAATATCAAAAGATGGTGAATACTAAGGGGTCTCGAAAGAGGTTGGAAGTAGGAGGAATGTCTGGAAGACGGGATGATGGTGAAGATGACCGGAGTTCTGTACTGGTAAATCCTCCCGGTACTGTCACTTTGACGCCGGAGGAACTTTCTAATTTGATAGAGGCTGTTGTTCAGAAAGCTTTAGGTAAACAAAGGGTTGAATCACAACAAGACAATACTGGTGTTCATGTGAGAAGAGAGCAAAAAGATGATAAGTCCCAAACTGATGAGCAAGAAAGCCAGTTTGATCATCCTCGTGGACAGAAACGTGAGCATGACGAGTTGTCGGAGAAAGTGGATGATTTGAGGAGGGAGCTGTGTGAGGTTCAGAAGACCGTTCGACGGGTTCCAAGGAGTGCAAGAGGGAATCCCTTTTCTGAGGAGGTCATGGAGGATGAGTTGTCGGCCTCTTTCCGACCAGTGAATTTTGACTATGATGGCACTACAGATCCCTGGGATCATTTGTGCCGATTTGAGAACACCGCTCTTCTGCATCGATATACAGATGGTATCAAATGCAAAGTGTTCGCCACCATCCTCACTAAGGCTGCTCAGACGTGGTTCAGTCAATTGAGTGATGGGATGATTCACAATTTCGAACAACTGTCGGAATTATTCTTGCATCAGTTCGCCAATGCTAGGAGACATCGGCGATCTACTCAGACTTTGTTCGGTATAAAACAAAAGATGGATGAGATGTTGAGGGAATATGTTCGGAGATTTACAGCTGCGACTTTGGAGGCCCTGGAGGCTTCAGATGATTTAATAGTAAGTGCCTTTATACAAGGCTTAAGAGAGGGTGATCTTCACACCTCTTTGGTTAAGAAAACCCCTAAAAATTTTGATGATCTGTTGCAAAGAGCCACCAAATACATCAATTTGGAGGAAGCTGTTCGAATTAAAAAGGGAGAAAGTTCTGTGTGATCTAATAGACAACGAGAACAAGAGATGACGAGGATGAAAGAAACTAGAGAGACCCGTACAAGGTTCGCACCATCGTCATTATGAGAAAACAGAGCAGGACGGAGATATGATCAGTACACCCCGTTAACTATGCCGCCGGGATAAGTACTAATGGAGATATGGCCGTCGACTTGGGGTCCCAGTCCTAAGAAGCCACCTACTTTTGGTAACGGCAAATTGTGTCATTTTCATAATGAGTATGGGCATGGAACTGATGAATGCTTACATTTGCGGGACGAGTTGGAGAGGTTGATTAGGGAGAATAGATTGGCTCGGTTTGTTCGTCGAACTCAACCGAATCGAGGATAAGGGAATGATCGAGAGGAGCTGAGAAGAGAAAGAAGGCAAGAGCAACCTGAATTGCCTCCGCCACCACCTCTGCCACCACGAAATAGGCCTGAACGAGAAGAAAGACCCACTATTCATATGATCATGGGTGGGCCAACAGATGGAGATTCCAATAGGGCTCGTAAAACGAGACTCAATTTTATTCGACAATAAGGGAATACAGTTCATTCGATTTTTGATGATGTGGTGGTTGAGTTCGGGACCCGAGATCGTGTGGCTATTCAAAGTCCTCATTTTGATGCCATGGTGATTGTCGCTGAGATAGGAGGTTTTAATATTGAACGTATGTTCGTTGACATAGGAAGTTCGGTAGACATTATGTTTATGGATTGTTTTAAGAAGATGAGATCGACAGTGGAGGTAAAATCTGTAGAAACTTCATTTTATGGTTTTGCAGGTGAAGCCGTGACAGTATATGGCAAGGTCCAGCTTCCTATGGTGTTAGGAGATGAAGAATTGAGACAAAATAAAATAATGACTTTCCTCATAGTGGATGCACCCTCTCAATACAATGTGATTTTAGGTCGTCCCTCTCTAAGTTCGTATGCTACAGTCATTTCACCTGCCCACTTGATGATGAAATTTCCTATCGAGGATGAAGAAGGATGCATAGTTGGAGTGGGAGTGGTTCGTGGTGACCAACAGACTACTCGACAATGTTATGTCGCTGCAGTTCGACAGTCTGAATCTCGAAAGCGTAGTGGCGAGCAGAGGGATGACATGGACCGGAGAAAGGACAAGAGTTTAAAGAAGGGGAAAGAATCGAACACTGCAGAGTTCGAGGAAGGTGAAGTGATGAGTGTTGAATTAATCCCGGAGTTACCAGGACATGTAGTTCGACTTGGAAGTCAGTTGCCAGAGCAAACTAAGAGAGAGATGGTGCGAGTTCTGCAAGATAATGTAGATTTATTCACATGGAAGCCTGAAGACATGAAAGGAATAACCCGGAAGTAGCAGTTCATAGGTTGAACATTAAACCTGATGTTCGACCAGTCAAACAAAAACTGAGGCATTTCGGTGACCAACATAATGAGATCATTGAAGGTGAGGTGAAAAAGCTACTGGGGATAGGACACATTGAAAAGATCCAATACCCTCGATGGTTAGCCAATGTGGTGTTAGTCCCAAAGCCAGGGAATAAGTGGCGAATGTGTGTCGATTTTCGGGATTTGAATAAGGCTTGTCCCAAAGATCATTATCCTCTGTCCCGAATTGATAAATTGGTAGATTCAACCGCAGGATGTGAGCTCCTCAGTATGATGGATGCGGCGTAGGGATACCATCAGATCCTACTGCATCCGGAAGACAAACCTAATGTAGCTTTTATCACTTCTTCAGGTACATATTGCTATACGGTGATGCCATTCGGATTGAAGAATGCAGGAGCTACTTATCAGAGAATGGTGGACGAGATGTTCAAACACCAGTTGGGTCGAAATATGGAGGCATACGTGGATGATATGTTAGTGAAGAGTACACAGGCGAACACCCATGCGGAGGACCTAAGAGAGACTATGACAACTATTCGAAAGCATGGAATGCGTTTGAATCTGGATAAGTGTTCGTTCGGTGTCAAAACAGGGAAATTCTTGGGGTACCTGGTTACAGAAAGAGGAATAGAAGTCAATCCCAATAAGATCCGAGCTATACAGGAGATGTCACCGCCTCGAACTACCAAAGAGGTACAGATGTTAAATGGTCGTATTATTGCTTTGAGCAGGTTCATATTAAGGCTGGCAGATAAGGAATTGCCTTTCTTCAAGGTTTTACGAAGGAATAGTCAATTTGGTTGGGATGCGGAGTGCTAGAAGACATTTGAAGATTTAAAAGCATTTTTATTATCGCTTCCTGTGTTGAAATAGTCAGTCAAATGTGGTACATTGATAGCATACTTAGCAGTTGGGGAGGAGTCAGTCAGTTCGGTTCTAGTTCAAGAAGAGGGTAAGGATCAGTTCCCAGTATATTTTGTTAGTAGAGTTCTCCACGGAGCTAAAGTGCAATATACTGAAGTGGAAAAAATAGCATATGCCTTAATCATCATGACGAGAAGATTGAGGCCATATTTCTTGGGGTACGTTGTAACAGTACGAACTGATCATCCGTTGAGTATAGTTTTGGGGAAACCAGAAGCATCAGGAAGGCTAATAAAATGGGCTATTGAATTAGGACAGTTCGATATCAAATACGAACCGCGCACAGCTATCAAAGGGCAAGCTCTAGCAGATTTCATTCAGGAGTCAACTAGAGTACAAAATAGGAAAGAGTGGGAACTCTTTGTGGATGGATCATCATCTTGTCAAGGAGCGGGGGCAGGAATATTGTTGATTAGCCTGGAAAATGATGAGTTAGAATTCGCAGTGAAGTTTCAGTTCAAGGCATCTAACAATGAAGCGGAATATGAAGCTTTTTTGCAAGGTTTGAGAATAGCCGAACAGGTTGGAGCTCAAGATGTGATAGTCAAGTCTGATTCACAATTGGTGACTCAGCAGCTTCGAAATCAATGTGAAGTTAAAGAAGAGCGTATGATCTCATATGTTCGGAAAATAAGGGACATGGAAAAAAGGTTTGAAAGACTTTGGATCGAATAGATTCCTCGAAATGAGAATCAGAAGGCAGATTATCTAGCAAAAATTGGGAGTTCATTACAAGATTGTTCCCGGAGGAGTATTACTGTTATGGGAATAGGAAAATAAGAGGAAGTAATGAATGTTAACATGTCAGAATCGGATTGGAGGACCCCTCTCTTGAAATTTCTAAAGGGAACTAAGGAGGGATCAACAAAAGAGCTCGACAAGTTAGAAAGACAGGTTTGATTCTATTATATCCTTGATGGAATTTTATACAGAAAAACCTACTTACCAACAGATGCGAGGTGTTTATCCCAAGAAGAATGAATTAAGGTTCTAAAGGAGGCACATGAAGGAGGATGTGCCGAGCATGCAGGAGTAAGGGCACTCGCTCTGAGTTGCGCGAGCTGGTTTCTACTGGCCTACAATGAAGAATGATCCTGAGGAATTAGTTTGAAAATGTGATTCTTGTCAAAAACATGGGTGGAGAATTCACACGCCAGCCACAGACATGCTTACTGTATGTTCGTCTTGTCTTTTTGCTAGATGGGGAATTGATATAGTTGGTCCACTCGTTAAAGCTAGGGGAACAAGCAGTTCTTGGTGGTGGCTGTGGATTACTTTACTAAGTGGGTCGAAGCTGAACCTTTGGTTAAGATTACTGAAGTTGATATGATTCGCTTTATATGGAAGAGTATTTGTTGTAGGTTTGGTCTACCAAGGATTTTGGTATCAGATAATGGAGCTCAGTTCAGAGGAAAAAAGATTACAGAATGGTGTAAAGAGATGAAGATTTTACAAGTATTCACACCAGTAGCTCATCCTCAGGTAAATGGACAGGTCGAAATGGTTAATCGAATTATATTGGATGGACTCAAGAAGAGGCTTGAGTTCGAGAAATCCAATTGGGTTGAAGAGTTACCATCAGTTTTGTGGGCGTACTGAACTACAGCCAGGTCAACAACTGGAGAGACGCCTTTTGATCTGGCATTCGGAATGGAAGCTATGGTCCCAGCGGAAATTCAAGGAGAAGCTCTGCGAATTACTAATTTTGAGCCTCAAGAAAATGAGGAGTTGATCAGAACAGATCTGTTGTTTTTAGATGAAGTCAGAGATGAAGCTAGAGTTCGGCATGAACTCTACAAAAGGCGGATTCAAGTAGCATTCAACAGGAAGATTCGGAAAAGAGAATTCCAGGTGGGAGATATAATATTAAGACAATCTGATGCCTTGGTGGAGATCGGGAAGTTGGATGCTATCTGGGAAGGACCGTATACCGTTTCAAAAATTCTGCCTGGAGGATCTTACGAACTAACGGATGGAGGAGGAAAGGTGTTGCCAAGACCATGGCACGTAAATCATTTGAAGAAATTTTATACTTGAAGTACTACATTTCAGTATGTTGCTCTCCATCCTTTATTTTGGTTTCTGTTACTTTAATGAAATAAGAGATATTTGCACCCCGTGGATGTAGGTCAAATTAACTGAACCACGTTAAATTTCTGTGTCTTTTCATTTTGTTGATTTCATATGAACATTAGCAAATTGAAAATTTCCCTCGGAACTTTATGATTAAGCAAGCTAGAGAGTTCCCTCGGAACTGAAACATTCCCTCGGAATGTCATGATTAAGCAAACTGAAAAGTTCCCTCGGAACTTTATGATTAAGCAAGCTGGAGAGTTCCCTCGGAACTGAAACATTCCCTCGGAATGTCATGATTAAGCAAACTGAAACATTCCCTCGGAATGTCCTGATTAAGCGAATTGAAACATTCCCTCAGAATGTCCTGATTAAGCGAATTGATTTAAACGAGTTGAAGTATTCCCTCGGAATACCCCCGATCAAACGAATTGAAGTATTCCCTCGGAATACCTTATTAAGCGAGCTAAAGCATTTTCTTGAGATAATATGATTAAGTGAATGCATATATTCTCTCAAGATGCTTCGATTAAGCAGAATGAGGTTTTTACTCTGATTGTTTCGATTAAGTGAACATTGGTTTTATTTGTTTTTGCCAAGGAGTTTTCATTGAATCAGGTTATTTATTTTTCTTTACAAAAAATATTATCTCTGATATACTTCTACAGTATAATGGCGAACAAGTTCTTATGAGGGTAGTGAAAAGTTGTGAATATACTTAAGGAGTTGAAGACATGTAGATAAGTAGTGAAAAGGACAAAAGTTGATTTCGATCTATATGAAGAAAAGGTGTTTACAAAGAAAAACAAAAATTGTTTATGAAGAAAATACAAGGAAAATCTACTAAAGATGATCAGGAGAAAGAGCTGAATTAGAGGCCGGATTGTTGGTTGAGGTTGGTGGCAGAAAATCGAACATATCTTCTGGCAGGTCTACAGTTGAGTTTGGGCCCGGTTCTTCTGATGCATGAGGAAATGAGCTCGTACTGGGGATATTAAGAGCTTCATCGAAAAGATTTTCTTTAATTGCTTCTTCTAAATAACTTGCCCACTAATGAGTATCAACATCCTCGTTCGGATCCCCATGCCAACCAGGAGGAATAGAGAATGTTTGCTGCAGTCTTTCGCCCAGCGAATCGACATCGAACTGAAAAGTCTGTCCCACTTCCTCTTGGCAAAGTCTAATTCCCTCTCGGAAGTAAGCTTCTGCCATAGGAGCAGCTTTAGAGAGGAAGAGAACAGAATTCCAGAGACGGAGCACGAATCTTTCTCGGAAACTCTCCATTATTAATTCCATCTCCGAACTCCGAGCAAAATGATGAAAACCTTCATTCCACCTGGTTTTACCGAACTCAACTCGGGTGCGTTTCTCTAGCTCCAACTCTTCTTTTAGTTTTTTGTTCTCAGCTTCTAGTGCCATTTAAGCAGATTGTTTCTCCATGGTGAATTTTTCCTTGGCCACCAACAATTCTTCTTTCTTGGCCACTTCTGAACGAGCAAGTGCTAGTTCCATGTCCCGTTCTTCTAATCGAGCTGATAGATTTTCGGCTTTATCGGCATTTATCGTTAAGTCGCTCTCTAAGGTTTTCTTTTCCTCCAACGCTTCCCTTAGCTGATCATGCTTTTGCCGGACTTGATCTCGCCGACGGAAGGCCCTTTTTCCCAGAGTTTCAAGAAATTTCTTCAAGTTCGCTGCACGAGTCAAATGCAGCCTCAGCTCTCTTTCTTCAGCATCCTCTTCCTCCTCAGTATTTTTCTCCTCTAGAGTAACCATCTCTCCCGGAACTTCCGAACTAGCCCTGGGCTCTTCTTCTATTTTTTGTTTCTTCGAAGTTCTCTGCGAGTTAGAAGACCCTTTTTTCTTCCTGCATAGAGAAGGGGCAGTTTCAGTCACTCCCTCACCAACCTCTTCAATCAGCTCGACAGGATCAGAAGCGTGGGTAGCAAACAAGGATGGAGGGGGTTGAACATCAGTGATGACCAAAGGAGACGTAGATACGATCGGATCTGAACTAATTGGAAGACTGCCCCCCTCTTGCTGAATTATGTTTTCTGTCAAACTAGGAGCTGTAGAGGTTAGTTCCGAGAGACGTCTCTCCTCGGCCTGCCGAAAGGTTGCGGCTAGTCCGACATTTACTGCTCTCTCAGAAAGGGAGAAATCAGTTCGCTCTATTGTAGGGGTTTTTTGGGTGAATTTGAAAAATTTGTTCATCGTGCTGTCTGCAACAAAAAGTGATCAGAATGAGGCAAAGTTCGACAAAGTGAAACAAAAATAATAAGAGAAATAATGAAATAAGTAAAAACAACCTAGGTTGAATTTGGGGGGAACTTGACTGTTCGGATAGAACCCCCAGAAGGACAACAGTGACTCATAGGAACTCATTTTTACAATATCGAACCACCCCCAACGGAAGATCCTATCCAAAGTCGTGATCTCAAAATCCTAAGAGGGAGCAGAGTCAGTTCGGTTCGGATTTTGGGCCTAGGGAAGTGAGCAAAAGGGTTGGTTCGCTGGTGCGCGAATAAAAAAATAGTATTTCTCCCAAGAGCTGACCTTTTCATCTCCAGAAGATAAAAATTGAGTTTGTTTCCCGCCGCTGCGAGGGCTCAAATAGAAGCGAAAAGGGTTGGTGTGTTTGAGGACGAAACAAGATCGGAACCGCTCAGAAGTGGGTTCGACCCCTATCCACTTGCACATCATGTAAAAGGATACAATATAGCTAATAGAGTTCGGATGAAGTTGATTCGGGCATATGCCAAATGCCGAACCAATCTCCAGAAAAAAATGGTGGATAGGAGGAACTAAACCTAGAGTAACATTTTTAAGAACCATGTCTGATGACCGATTAGGGCTTGATGTATTCGATCGTCTAAACTAGGGATCACAACAGTATAACCTCCCCTCAGGAGCGAACTCAAGAGAACAGTGTGGGTTGGGGTAGCTTTTGTCGTAGAAAAAACGTTATTTACAGTTTTTTTACGAGATCTTTTCGGAGGGTTGGAAGGGTTTTGGCGGCTAGATGAAAAAGGCTTAGGGTTCGGTATTTCGAAACAGGACATAAGAGGAATTGTTCAAATCCTTCCTCTAACTCACTCTCGTCTCTTAAATGGATTAAAGAACCGGAAGAAGCCATTTGAAATAAAAACGAGAAAGAAGGGAAATGGTACCTGAATTGTTTGAAGAATCCTAGAAATTGCAGAAGGAAAATCCTCGTCTATATGTGTATATATGGTGATTTTACAGAAGGGGTTTTTTGAGAAAGAAATATGATATTTATAGGAGGAAGATGACGCTTGGTTTTTTGGGGGGGAAATTGAAAAGTCGAGTGTTTTTTACCATTGGATATGAGGAGATCAAACGGCGGAAGATGAAAAGGCATCCAGCGGGAAGTGTGCCAGTTGACATGTGTTGTACAGGAATGATTGAAGGGACGTGTTGTTTCTAGAAGAATCATGTGATGCTCGATTGAAGTGAAGCGAACTAGTACATGTAAACATGCACTTCGAAGGGGGGAGTACTTGATATGGTCGAACTAAGCGAACCGGGTTTTCTTATCGAGTTCGAATTGAAATTATGAACTATCGAAGCGAACAGTTTAAAGAAAGCGAATAGAAGTTGCTTTATAGTGAGCGAACTATGTTGTAACACGATTTGAGGCGAACTGTTTTCTATTTTGATAAGAGTTCGCAGTTAATATTTCATCGAAGTACGAACTTATTTGATTTTGGACTAAGATGACGAACTCATTTCGGTTGAGTTAAGCGAACTGATTTGAATCCATATAACCGTCCATTTCGTGGACCACTAAGTTACTTCCCACATTTCTCGGATATCCCCAACTGACACGAATTTCAGGAAGTATATATACTTATTATATTTCTTCTTTCATTTTTTTAGACACAATTATACTAGAAACATACATATTATCTCTTTTTTCTGACTTGAGCATCGGAGTCCCATCGTCGGGAAAACCTCCCGATGTTCTTTGTTTTGCAGGTGTTTTTGACCGGGAATTTCGGGTTTCATCAGAGAAGAAGAAGACAAGACCGGGATCAAATCAATAGGCATAATTTATTTGTCATTCAAGATTGATCATATTTTTTCCTCAATTTTGTAATTGTTTTAATAAAGTATTTTTTTTTATAAATTTTGATAAAATTCTCGAATGCATAAAATAAATAATTCTTTCAACATTGACATGACTTTTAATTTTGTTCTTGTAATAAATCTAATAAATTAACAAAAAATTATCTCAAATGGATTACAACCATTATCCTTGTGATAAATCTAATAAATTAACAACAAATATCTCAAATGGATTAAAACCATTTTGTGTTCTTGTGAACTAGGTACACAAGTTATGATATGTGCAATTGGGTGTGTGCGAGTCGGTTCGGTCCGGATCCACACCCAAGTTTTTTTTTAATTTATGTTTTAACTTTTATGTTATATTAGTATAAATTTTATATACATATATCATAATCTTTAAGTGAATAATTTAAACTTTTTTCAATATAAAAATTCATGTAGTATAGTTAAACCTTTATATTATATTAGTATAATTTTTATGTACAAATATCATAACATTTATGTACTTAAAGAATAAAATAAAGGTTATATTATTATAACATAAAGGTTAAATTATTATGTATAAATGTTATATTATTACAACATAAGGTTTAAAAGGTATTAAAAGGGTCTCTAATACACTGCAAAAATGTTAAACTAACATAACATAAAGGTTACGTGAACATAGTTAAAAAGTTTGACGAACATAATAGAAAGATCAGATGTGCGGGCTAGGGTTTGAGTGCGTACTTGGACGCACGTGTGGGCGCGTGAAAAGCACCGTCGGGTCAGGTCGACCCAGTTGCACGGTTTCCGACCCATACACATAGTACATATACATAATTTTGTCATCCTTATCAACACAAGTTTTGGAAAACTTCCTTATACACTACATTTGTTCTAATATTATATATATTCCCATCATTGTTTAAACATATAATTTTCAGACGGTTCCTTGTTTTAATTCTATATTGCAACATACAGTTGACCGTGAGTGAAAACTGGTTTTGGCAAAAATAAACCAATATGAGCTAGTGGCTGACATTTACTTTCATTTATGGTTATAGCAATACACACAAGTAGTGGAAATTGTCTTCTTTGAAACTCTATCAGCAATCTACTATCAGATGGACTTATACACCTTATTCACGATGTTTTTTCCTAATAGAATCTTGGCCTCGATAATATGATATATATTTCGAAGTAACATAACTAGCACAAAAATCTTCAAACGTTGGGATTCCGTAACAATGAATGATGTTTAGAAAATCCACAGAGAAAATCTGATCATTAGCATTATTGTTATATTTTGCAAATGCTATTAAACCTTAAGAACTTTTTTTTTCCTTTCTAGAAAGTAAAGATAACATGTAATCATTCACCAATTCCACAACACTATGAGTAGGTGCAAGAATAGCTCTTTTCTCAAGGAAATTCGAAGTCAAATAGTTGTCAATTAATGAAGGATATATACTATCAACAATAACTGAAATTGGATCATCACCATGTTGTATCAGTATATCTCCTAGAATTTGTACAACCATTTCTCCATCAATTATAGTACCAAAATCACCATCTCCAACTTTTAGTATCCATGTAAAGAACTCTTTAATTTCTGATTGGCAAAAATAAGAAACGAATAAGTGTTAATCAACATCATATTCTTTGTCAACCTCATCACCTTAAAAAATTCTCATAGATAGGAAGAGTTAATAGTTGAGAAAACTATGTAATCTCTACTGTCGTTGGGTATTGTTAGGAAATTATTATTTAGATTTTGATGAGACAAAATACATTTGTAATAGGAAAGTAGAGTACCCCATTTTTCATAATGTTTAAGTGAAAATAGGCTAGGTTTTGAGTATAGATTTTTAGGTTGAAGAATGAAAGAGATCAAGATCCAATAACTAAAGATTTAAAGTGAAGAAATATTACAAGCAGTAAGAAGTCAAATTCCACTGAAGCTAGAAGAAAGTTACTGAAGATAGCAGGATTCTGGTAGAGCAGTAAGCTAAGTTGGCAGAAAGAAAGTGCTGTCAGATAAGGGGACAGAAAGAATGAATTAACCATCATCCCAATGCAGTACAAAGAAGATCAATGTTGTCCGATGAAAATCATTTCAAAACAAGCCAGTAGAGACAAACAAAATAAATCAGTACCAAGGGCCATTAAATAGCTAACACGTGGCCTGATACACTACGCATCTCTGCAACCTAGTACAACCGCATTTAATATCCTAGAGTGCAAGACAAGAAACATTTAATTTAAAGTTGAGAGACATTAAATGCGGAGCTCAACAACATTTGAAGAGTATTCAAATTCAAAGAAGTATGCCTGTCTTCAACATGCATATTTATTCATCTATAAATAGGGGAAGACTTGACTAGAACAACTACTAAAACTCTTAACACTTAAGCTCTAAGCAAGAAGGCATTCAATTTCCAAAAGCTTACAAATCCTCAAGTTTCAGTCACTCAACCCTATAGAAGCAGTCAAACCTTAGATCGAGTTTAAAGATTCACAAGGCTACTTCAAGCACCAGTTGAAGAACTCTATATACTTTTAATTGTCTAAAAGACAAGTATCTGAACATAAGATTCAAAAGTTAATCTCGAGCATGGCATATGAATTAACCGACTGGCCATTTAGGAGACCAACTATCTCTGCACATCATTATCTGCATTACAAAAACTTAATAATGAGCATTAGACTCAGTAAGTTGAAACTTATGTACACAATCACGTATGATGAATCATATCATACAATATGTTTTTCCATGTTTAATTGTGAAAATATCCTTTATAGGGTACCTGAAAGGTTGATACTCAATCAATATCAGTAGGCCGTATAAGCATTTCATTAAGATTGGTCAATTGTCATATCAAGATATCTACTCTTTGTTAGTTAAGCACAATCATTAGTACTCAACCAACATCAGCAGACCGTACACGTATTGTGTCTACTCTCCGATAGCCAAGCACTATTCCATTAATTCTTTTTGGTACTCAACTATCATCTGTAGACCGTATAGTCATGTTGTATACTCTCAATCAACGAAGTACCATATTTCCTCTTTCAAAACACCTTTTATATGCATTATGTATCATATGATCCTTACATACAATTCAATCGTAGACATAAAGTAATCATTCAAATATCATTAAAATCACATGAATATCACTTAATTCTTGCAATGAAGCAAATATAAGCTTCAACTTACCTCAAATCCATGTGCTTATAACCTAAAAGGATCAAGCATGCTTATATATACATTTAAATACTCATTCATCAATGAGACAATATCATTCAATTACACACATCATACCTTATAATTCCAATATCTTAATATCATTTCTTAATTCAATAAGTTAAGAATGCTAATAGGGCAGCCATTAACTTTGCAATAAGATATTAAGAACTCAAATGAACCGAACTAACTTATGTTCTTGCGTAAGTTAACATAAATAACCAATTAAGTTACCTATCCTCTAATTCTTCAAGCACACTTCCAAACATTATAACTATACCAAACATCAATAGAATCAATATACAACCACAACTTATCAGATTCACAAGTTCAACTAAACTACTTCAACTAACTTAGTTATCTTCAATCCATCTTCATAATAACATATCTAATATCAAATCATGTGACATATCATATAAATATAATTTTAAACATAAAACATATGGATAGGATCAAACCTAGAAAATAGGCTTAAGGATGCAACATTTTAAGCAAAAGAAACACCAAAGTAGCTCAAATTCATCTCATATACAAATTCAATGATTGATTTCAGCTTTGTATCTAGTTTTTGGGTTCTAAGGATGAATAAAGGAAGAGGAGATGAGGGCTGGGTGTTTTTGGGGCTAAGATGATAAAATGAAAGCATAAAATTCATTTCCTACAACTTTTAACCATTCAAATGAGAAGTACTTGCCTTGTTCTAATTGGCTAAACTAGTGTAGATATTAAATGGATAGCATACCACGTTTTTAGCCTTAGAAGAGGTTTAGTGTTTGATGAAAGATCATAATAATCAAGTGTAACACCTTAAAATTGCTTTTAGTGCAACCTAGTCAACTAACCAATCAAATTGCACTATTTTATTTACTTTAAAATTATAAATAAATGCAATGAAATTCATGCATTAGAAGTGTAATCAAGTTAATCTAGGAATGTCATTTTAGAGATATTATGCAACAGAAACAAAGAAGATCTAAACAACATCAACAATACAAGAAGACAGATGCTAGTGACCCTTTTAGAAAGAGCGCTTAAGCCTACAAGGATTGAAATGCTGCTGAACAATGACCTTATGAAAAAGAGAGTTGCAGAGAAGAAGAAGAAGAAAAACAACAACAACAACAACAAGAAAATGTATGGATAGATAGGCTAGGTATTTATCCTAAGAGAAGATCTGAAGAATGTTGATCAAACACTAATCACTTATCCACCTCAAGATCTTTTATGTCTTGGTACAAACAGAGCTTCAGCTGGTGTCTTATTTCTTCGGGATCAGAGGCCATATGAGAAGAATCATGTCTGGGGACTTAGATCGATATCTTTGATAAACTCAATCTTCCTACTGACAGGAATCCTTCATTTGAAGAAATCACATTGTTCAAAAGATCTGAGTATTTTGAAATATTTTAAACGTCTATGTCAAAATAGATCATTCAAAAAGTTTGACAACTGCAAAAGAGTCTTGATATTCTATAAAAATCTTGCGAGAGATGGAGAATTAGAGACTTAGAAAGAGCTGATTAGAATGGTTAAAAATGGACAGAAGCTGCTTTTTAAAGATGACTACTAGTTGAAATGGATTTGGGATCCAAAGATCAAGAGCAGGCTGGAAGAAACCTATGTAAAGTCGATAGAGAACTAGTGGGGGATCCAAGTATGAGAAAATGTCTACTGAAAGGTGAACGGAGAAAGCTCTCTTCCAACTAAGAAATAAGTTGCAGCAAGAAAAACAAGAAGATCGTAAGATACAACTGAAGAGCTTACAACCTTATTTGTTCATGTTTTTTTGCTCTGTAAGCTTACCTTTCAAGTCTATTGTTTGTAACTTGTACTCTATTGTTTTTTAAGATCTAATGAAAACAAGTTACTTTTTGTTCAAAAGTTCACATCTTGTGATCTATGTGCATGTTTGGCTCTATCTGTTTTTTTGGTATTATGTATGCTCTACTCAAATAGCTCTGATACACATTTTGTGCATCTAGGAGTACTTAAAATTTATTTTCTATGTTTCGATGTATGCTTATATTTAACCTAGATGTATTTTATCACAATTGATGGTACATTTGTTTTTATAAGTCTTATGCTCTGATATTAGTCTCTTTTTGCAATGAACTGCATAATGTAAATAAATTTGTCATCATAAAAAAAGGAAAAATTATTAGAAAATCAATGTCTAGAATTTGATGAGACAAAACACACATATAATAGAAAATTAGAGTACCCCATTTTTCACAATGTTTAAGTGAAATAATATTAAGTTTTGAGTCCTAGAAATATGTTGAAAATGGGAAGTAAGCAAGTGAAGACCTTGTTATTGCTGTATGGAAACATTGTAGGTTAGGTTGCTGAATGAAGATAAGATTACGAGGACTACACACTACATGTTATTGCCTTAGACAAAACAGATGAAAAGATACATACACATCAATTAACAATGTAGTATGAGAAAAATCAATATCAGTCCAAGGATCAGTCGTTTCAACAGATAGAAATAAGCTTACACCAATGGACAGTTGCCACTTGGTCTGATAGACTGCATAAAATTGGAACTTGGTACAACAAAATTAAATTCAACCTAAAGAATAAGACAAAATATATTCAATATAGATTTTGTACCATTCCTAGATGATACAAATGCAAGGATTTCAGCCTCCTTCAATGGGCATAAATCTACTCCTATAAATAGAGGGAAAGAAGACTAAAGCAACCATTGAAACTACAATATTCAAATCTACAAGCAAGAAAAACCTCTCAAACGATCAAGTGCTCTCAAGCCAAAGTTTTAGTCATTCAAACTTCAGAAATAACCAAGTATTCAAGCAAAAGATTTCTTACTCAAAGGCTGCTTGCACCAGTTGAAGACCAACCTTATAAACTTTAACATTTTAGCTGTGCGCTAGGTTGTTTTAGTTGTCCCAGTTGATGAGAAAGTGTTGCTTGTGAGTGTATGATGTTACTTTAAAGCACTTACCCTATGTTGTTTGGAGATCCGATGTGGGTCAACATGTTTACTTGCAACAACCTGTGTGGAAACTGAGTATAGTAGGTATTCTTATTTAGTCTAGTATTTGTTAGGAGTATCATGTAAATCAAACATTTCTTAACGAAGTTTCTCCTTGAAAATGAGTAGAGTGGACGTAGAGAGATTACACCACTCTTGAACCACTATAAAACCTTATGTCTTTATTTATCTTATATTGTTGCATCTTTCTATATCTATCTGTTATTTTATATATCTTATCATACAACATAAAACTCTTGGTAAAATCTCATATTTGCAGAAAGCTTTCAAAAAAAAAAAAACCTCATAAGCATAAAACTTATTTCGGTTGCACGAACACTTAGATACAACAAACTGCACACTTCAATAATGTTGTAAGCTGAAACTACATACAACGCTATAAGCTCGATAGGTTACAATGCACAATGTTAAAGTTCGAATTATTTTTGAAAATTTATAAAGGTTCATTCACTCTTTTTTGAACCTCTATGTCACTTGAGATCAATATAATTGTTTTTATTTTATGATAAAATAGAAATAAGATGTTTTTAAAACATGGGTAAACATATTTGATAATTTTTAACTAATTATTGATTAAATGTTTTAAAGAAATTGTTGTAATTAATGAAATTCTTATATCTAAAGAAATAATACTTAATAATAAATCATATAATTATAATATCTCACATACAATGCAGGTGTGTTATATTAATTTATTTATATATTTGGTAAAAGTTCAATCTCTTCCGTGAAAGGTAATAATCAAGGGCATTAATCATGTGCATAACTAGTTATTCACTACACATGATGTAAAGTCTATATACTTCTTTGAATAATCTAATTATATATAATTTCCACTAGTATGTGTATATATGATTAATCATATATACTCTTCATTAACATAGTACTCTCCACTAACATAGGTGTATATGTGTGTAAGACAATCTTATAAACAAAAAATTATATTGCGGTAGCCTATCCTTAAATAAATAAATAAAATTGAATGTCACCTAAGATGACAATAACAAATTTAAAAATATATATAAATACAAAAGGCACTTACAGGATTGGCGACTATAAGGTTTCAATAACAACTCCAGAAAGCACCATAAATCATTAATATATATTTTTTCCACAATATTTGAATAAAAAGCCACCAACTCCAGAAAGCACCATAAATCATTAATATATATTTTTTCCACAATATTTGAATAAAAAGCCACCAACTCCAGAAAGCACCATAAATCATTAATATATATTTTTTCCACAATATTTGAATAAAAAAGCCACCAGTTGCATAGTGCACTCGAGTCGACTTGCATCTGTACTTTCTTACTTTTCTTTTATTCATGTCCTGACAGTGTAATTTTTATATTATTTTAGTATGATTTTTATATATAAATATTATAATTTTCATGTAATATTTTAGCTTAAAAAAACAAATTTGCCATAATTTGTACATATAAATCTTTATGTGATATTACTCATACATTTATGTGATATTATTTAGAGGAAAGTATTCTTTTTACCATGAAAAATATAATCATTTATCCAAATTATCATGATATATAATAGTGTTGAACTTTATACCACAAAATATAATAGTATGCCACTTTCTACCACATTTTTTGTCAAAGTCAACTAGGATGAAATGACAATTAATATATTTTATTTTTTTTGTCAAGTAGAAGGACATTTCCTCATTAAAATATTTTATTTTTTTGTAAACAATGGATAAGAGGGCACGTGTAGTAATAGGGTTGCAACTATTAATTTGGTCATGCAACTATTACACCAAATTTTTTGTATTTTTTGTTCTCATTATTTATTATTGTGTTCATTGCATTTGTATATGCACGTGTATTAATTTGATTTTGCAACTATGAGTTACTATTACACCAATTTTTTTGTTTTTTTCTTCTCATTATTTACTGTGAATTCACATGTAATTTTCCTGTGTATTCTCCATCTATATAGGTTGATAATTTCAATAAGAAATTGTCATACAACATTTTGAAGAACAAATTATCTGGAAAAAAATTCGACATTTTGGCTCTTGAAAGATTGGAAGAATTATCGTTGAAATAAGAAAATGTATGTTTAATAGCTAAACGAGGATTATTAAAATAATTCACGTTTAAACCTATTTTTTGAGGGATTAGGTTTAATTTGTTTTAATATATGCTTGAATTCATGTTTGGAATGGTTCCATGGGTTTAATTTTGCATTTGTTAGGGTTAATTTGTTTGAACTAGTAGTACACCCGCGCGATGCGCGGTTTATTATGTATTATAACAATATATATGATTTGCAATAATATAATGAAGTTGTTATATTAAAAGGTTATCTATGACATCTTATTATTTCGAAATTTGTAAAAATCAATATTTTTTATTGATAACATCAATATTCAACAATTAAATATGAAAATAAAATTGAATATAATATAATAATAGTTTTGTGTTTGTGAGTTTTAATTTCTGAATAATTAAGAAGTGATTAATTATACTTACTAATATGTTTTGTTCATATTTTTTTCCTTTGTATCTTATAATTATTTTTAGAATTTATAAATAATTTTCTTCATTATTTTTAGATGGATTTGTTCAAAAAGCATTATATTTATTCCAAAAAAATTTAGTTTATATTTATACATTTAGGTTTCAAATTAATTTTAAATTTTAAAACAATATTTCTTAGATTTTTGAAACCATTTTTCAGATTTTTTTGGAACATATTGTAGTTTTCTAAAACAATTTTTAAATTAATTATATCTATTTATTTGAAATAATTTTGAATAAATTTTATCAAATATTTTTATTATTTGAATTTAAAAATTTTTATTCAATTTATTGATTTTTATATCTTACACAATTAATATTACATATATATTTGAATTAATTTTTAAATTTTATTTGTTGATTTAAGATTGTTAGTATTAATAAAATCTGAAATTATTATTATTAATTTCACATTTTATTATTATTTTAATATTTTTATAATAGTTTCAAACTTTTCAACATTTTACAACCCTTGATAAAATGAAATTTAGATTTTAAAACTATTTTCCACATTTATATATTAAGATTATAAACTAATTTTCAAAATTTTAATTTTTGACAATGTTTAAATTTCATTATTTTCAAAATTTAATTATATCATTAAAATATAATCATATCATTTAAGATAGCTTCTTTTGTTTCATTTCTACTCCTATATATAAATTATAAGATAGTTTATTGTGATAGTTTATTGTGTAAGATTTATGTGAAACTTATTCTATAAGATACTGTACTTAAAAGTTATTTAATTTTTTTTTCTCTTTTTTTTTCTATTGGTTGATAGTTTGGGAGGGAAAATGACAAATTTGTAAAATTTGCCAACTTCTTTCATTTTATATATAGTATAGATATGTGCTTGAATTCATGTTTGAAAAGGTTAAACGGGCATCATCGACGTTTAACACTATAAATTTCGATTTTTGTAGTGTTAAACGTGATTATAGGGAATAATCACGTTTAACACTATAAAATTCGAATTTTATAATGTTAAATGTGAATATCATAATTCACGTTTAGGCCAGGATCGCGCGCGCGCCGAGCCCTCGTCACCCGTTGCGCGCACATTTGAATAATCAGACTTTAATAATTAAAACAACATAATTTAATAATCCCCATTTAATAATTTTAGTAATCCCCTTTAATAATTTATTAATTATGTTAATAAGGAAATTTTTTTATTTATTGGGTTAATTAATTTTGTTATAGATTTAATTTTATTTAAAAATGATTTATTATTTTTAGAAGGAAAATCCACTATTAATTATTTTTATTTTTTTGATAAGGAAAATTATTATGTACCTATTGTTTATTTACAATTGTTATAATCTTCGTGTATACATTAAAATATTTATTTACATTAATCACGGGATGATTTCGTGACGAATTATTATCATTTAGGTATAATAACATAACTATATTATGATGTAAGTATATTAGTTATTGAGAATTATAAGTCATACGAAGATTAGGATTATTTGAACGTTAGTTTATAAGTTAAACGAACAAGCGCGCAAGATTGATGACGGGGCGTGGTGCGTGCGTGCCTGACTCTTGACGGGGGAGGCGCGCGCGCGTGCCTGACTCTTGACGGGGGAGGCGCGCGCGCGTGATGGGAGACGGGGGCGCGGTGCGTGCATGCGACCAACAGGTGACGGAGGAGGAGCGCGCGCAACGGGTGACGGGAGCGCGGCGCGCAACGGGTGACGAGAGCGCGGCGCGCAACGGGTGACGGGGGGCGCGGCGCGTGCGCGTGCGGCTGAGGCCTAAACGTGAATTTGGATATTCACATTTAACACTATAATTATAGTGTTAAACGTGATTATTCCCTATAATCACGTTTAACACTATAAAAATCGAAATTTATAGTGTTAAACGTCGATTATGCCCATTTAACCCTTTCAAACATGAATTCAAGCACATATTCCAACAAATTAACCCTATCAAATTAAAAATTAAACCCGTTGGACCATTGCAAACATGAATTCAAGCATATATGGAAAGAAATTAAACCTAATCCCTAAATAATTTAGGGTTCAACGGGATTTGAAATCGACGTTTAACCCTCCGTTTGTTCAACTAATACTCAACAAATTCAAAGTATTAAGACAGTTTTCCAACAAATTCAACCAAATTGCAACAAATTCTCAAGAAATTTCAACAAATTTGAACCTTAATTTCAACAATTTTCTGAAAAAACGAGGGATAAATCACTAACCTCTCATTCTTGGTTTGACATCTTCGTGTTAAACGTGGATTTGCAGCAAAAAAATCAAAGATTTAAACGTGGAATATGAGGTGAATTTTTTAGTTGCCAAGAAGGTGAAAATAGAGGAAAAAAGGGGTTGTAATTCAAAAGGGAAGGGTTTGGGTGGAGGTGAGAGAAATCACTTTTTTTACTAAGATTCCCTTTGACCAAGGTTGTTATTGGGTAATAATTGTGGTCATCAAAGTCAATCAAAAAATGTAGTATTTTTTGCCCTAGTTTTATATTTGATGGTATAAAGTATCCCACTTTTATTTTTTATGGTAAAAAAATGTCAATTTTATTTTTGGTGGTATTTTTTGTCCTACTTAATATTTTTTGTGGTAAATTGGGTTGCTATCCCTATTATTTATTTCTTTATATCAACATAGTCATACATTTATGTAATATATAAAAGTATAACTAACATAATTGAAATGTCTAAAATAATGTAAAGTTACAGGTAATATTACTAAAAAATATGACCAACATAACTAAAATGTATAACAAACATTACTAAAAAGTTGATTAACATAACTAAAAGTTATAATATGATTATGAGGGAGATAGTTGAGCACGAAAATCAAGACATTTGGGCAGTGACGGACCCAGGATTTCTACTCAGGGGGGCCCAAGTCAATTAATTGAAAAAAAAAATTATACGAGACGGTCTTACGAATAGTTATAGTGAGACGAATTTTTATTATCCACAAAAAAAACCTCATTTTCATAAATATATATATATATATATATGAATTGTGAGGCGCGTCTTACGTGAGATAGTTCTCACATAAGACACAGTATAAAAAAATATAACAATTTTAAATTAACAACATAAATTTATCACAATTTCGATAAAAACAATATATTACAATATAAAGTAATAACATTCTAAATTAGTAACTTAATTATATCTCTATTTTACAACATCAATGTAAAAAAAAAAAAAAAACTTAACACATGAATTACAACATTTGTCTTTTATTTTTTGTATTTTAAAATCGATGCATAATAATATCTTTATTGCTAACAATAAATCAACAATAATAAAAAAAATTAAGTAAAAAAATAATATAAACACAACATTTTACCTTAAATTTAGGTGGAGAAGGAATTGAGAAAGAAAAAAAAAAGAGAATTTTTATATGTTGGCTTCAAAAAGAAAAAAATGAATAAATTTGCACATATAAAAAAACACTCTGCTGGGTTTGTACCATATTCATAACAATTTTTTTTATTTTTTAATTAAAAATATGAAATTATGTAAATACCCTTGACAATTTTTCAAAATTTGAGGGGGGCCCAGTGCCCCCCGGGCCAAGCGTACGTCCGTCACTGCATGTGGGGGCATGTGAGAGCAAGTGAATGCGCGTCAAATGTGGTTCTGGATCGATTTGAACCAGATTATATGTATCCTAAATCCATGCACCTGATACACACAAGTTTTTATAACAGAATATTTTACTAAATTTTTTGCATGCATGTAGTAGTGTAAACTTTTTAAAGAATAAAATCATCTAATCATCCTAAAGTTATGCATTTTATCACTTTAATGTTACAAACCTCTCATCCCTTAATCTAATTCCAGTATATGAAAAAAAAAAGTTATTATTTATGTTAGGCATAAATGCAAAAAAAGTCATAATTTTTTTTAAAATTGCAAATTTATGCCAACTTTTCAATAATTATGAAAAAAGAAAATCACGATTTTTATTCACTGTTGCAATTCAGATAACAATTATATTTTTCGGTGATCAAAGTCCACATGTCTGGCAAACACGCCAAATGTCACATCGGATGCCACATCATTCACAACAAAAAATAAATTTAAAGATGAAATTGCAAAATAAAATCACCACATTTCCAAAAGTTACAATTTAATCCTAATTTTTTATATAATTAGCAAAAAAAAGTCACAATCTTCATACATTATTGCAATTCAAATTTATTCTTTATCTTTGGTGTCAAAGTTCATGTGTCCAAATAAATTTCCATGTGAGACGTCACATAAGGCCACACAATCTTAAAAAATAATTTATCTACATCAAAACAACATTGTTTCAAGTTTATCTTAATTTAAACATCTTTTTTTAATGAATAAATAAATCTCAACTCAATTACAACCTTTTAAAATAGTTGTATCCTTGTTCTTTTTATTGTTGACCATTCAAGTATTTAACTTTTAAAAAAAATTAAAACTCATACATTTTTTGTTATATTTGTAAATATGTAATCACATGGTTACAAAAGAAAATATTATTGCATCATTTGACAAGACAACCGAATTCATCAATTACTACATATATATATATATATATATATATATATATATATATATATATATATATTCTAATATAACAGTCGCGTTTAGTTATTGCAGTTCGAAATCAAGTCTATTCAACCAAAAAAAAAAAAAACAAAGCAAAAAAGTAACTATATATATTATATAGTTAGAATACTACACACATAATCCCTCAAAACACCAATTAATTAAAGTCATCTATTTTGATGCACACTCTTGAGTCCCTACTTGGGTTATCTATTTATTTGGACACATAAACTTAGACACTAAAGAATAAATTTGAATTGCAATAATGAATGAAAGTCGTGACTTTTTTTGCTAATTATATAAAAAGTTAGGATTAAATTGTAACTTTTGAAATATGGTGATTTTATTTTGCAATTTGATCTTTAAATTTATTTTTGTTGGAAATGACGTAGCATTCGATGTGGCATGTGAGATGATATGTTTGCTGAACACATAGACTCCGGTCACAGGAAAATATAAATGTAAGTCCAAATCGCAATAATGAATACATATCATGATTTATTTTACAACTATTGAAAAATTGGGATAAATTTGCAATTTTTGAAAATGTAATAATTTTTATTACCATTTACCTTTATGTTATATAAATTTATTTCCTTATAGATAAATCAATTAAAAATACATGGGAGAAAGAATGATCATCTTGAGTCTAGTACTTTTATGAAAAAATACAATGGCCAAAAGTTATCAAATAAAATAAAATCCATAGGGTTTTATATATTTTATAATTATGATTCTTCCTAAATAATTTAAATTATTGTTCTTAGATTAGGATCTTTTATCCTTTTAAGAAATTCAAGAATATTATTGTTAGTAAGAGTATTTATATTTAAATCTTTAAATTGTGACATAAGTTTGTAAAATTCTTCATCTTTTTCATAGATATTTTCATTAATATCTTCATGAGTATTACTTATATGATTTATACAAGATTTTCCTTGTTTACAATTTTCACATTTATATATTTTATAATTATGATTCTTCCTAAATAATTTAAATTATGATGAATAATAAAAGTTAAATCTATATATTGTATTTGAGAGAAATAATAATAATTATTAAATCTTTAAAAAAACAAGAAAGACGCTTACACCTCCTATTACCTATATATTTCCTCTCTCTCTCTCTCTCTCTCTCTCACATCCATTGGAGCATAGCTGCGGGAGAAAAGATGCAGACCTTATGCAGGCGATTAGGTCACCAATACATCAAGCAATCGCTCGCTTCAACTTCTTCTCTCAAATCGGTTTACCCTCTGAATGATCAATGTAATTGATTTCTGCACAGTTTACGCACGTATCTTGATTGAAATGCCCTTCATTTTCTGTTTTCTTTAACAAATGTTTGAATGTTATGCATACTTTTCAGATTATGGAGTGGAAAATCCGAGGTTGGCTTCTACTCTTGCCACCAAAGGCGTGGGCCATTTAGTTCGCAAGGGAACTGGTGGCAGATCATCTGTTAGGTAAATTTTGTTTTCAAAGCCCTAATTTCATCTTTGGTTACATTTCCAGTATTACGCATTACATTCATTTCTTGACTGTTTTTAGCTGCGAATTGTGATTTAACTTTGCTGGAGCTGGAAAATTGGCTTAAGAATATCTGAAATTTTGCAACTCTCAGTGTTTTATTGGGATTGTTTTAGAATAACATGCTTACATCAATTTTCTTTTGAGTTTCTTGAAATTTCCCCACATTTATGAATCATTGGATGTGTTAAATCGTATCTACACTAAAAATGATGGTGTCTGGCAGTGGCATTGTTGCAACAGTATTTGGGGCTACGGGGTTCCTGGGACGATATCTAGTGCAGCAACTCGGTGCGTTTCTTCTATCTTGCTTAATTCTCATTCAGCTTTTTACAATGTGGAGAAGTGCTGCATTTTACAATAAAATTTGACTGTGATCTTTGACTTGGGGGTTCACATATTCTTCTGCCTGTAGCTAAGATGGGTTCTCAAGTATTAGTACCTTTTCGAGGCTCTGAGGATTCCCCTCGTCACCTTAAACTGATGGGTGATTTGGGTCAGGTGATTTTACCCATTGATTATTAAAACTGATATATAAATCTCTATGCACTCAAAGAACCTACAATTTTCTCACAATTCTAACATGCAGATTGTTCCCATGAAATACGATCCTAGAGATGAAAATTCAATCAAGGCAGTCATGGCAAAGGCTAACGTTGTTATTAACCTTATAGGTAACACTTTAATTTTTAATATTTTTTACTTGAAATTGCTTTATGCATAAACTTTCCCTTAAACAGGGAGGGAATACGAGACAAGAAATTACAGTTTTGAGGAAGTGAACCATCACATGGCTGAACAGCTTGCTGTTGTATGTTTCTGTTCTCACACTTTTCCTCTTTGATTCTGATGATTTTGGTACCATCACTTGATTCCATGTCACTTAGTGATATTTAGTTTCTTATTAGAAAAAACAAGTAACAATTAAACCATTAAATTTGTAAATACAGTCATTTTAATTAATTTTCCTTTTCAAATCCCTTGCCCAATGCTCAGTTTAAAAACATTTCACATGATCCATCATCAATCTTCTGCCTTAAAATTTTGAATTTTCATATTTTTCTTCTTTTTATGATATGTTATGTTCACTTCCACAGTTCCTCTTTTGAGGGAATGCACCGACTCTTGAGCATACCAGTCTTGTTCAAGTTTAATAATCTAAGTATGAGAGGAGAATAAGCTGTTAAAGGAATCCTTTTGTACTTGTAATATAGTGTCTATTGAGTTTGATGCTATTGTGTTTCCACTATTGGTCTTTTATAATTTGAAGTGATGTCACAATTGATGATTTCCAATCACTCAGGGAATATCACGTCCTGTAATCATCTTGTTCTTTGTCAACATATGTTTAACATCTAGTGAAGATAATATATGTTATAAGAGCCTGACATATAAAGAAGTTACATGGAGTGACTGAATTTGGTTTATGAAAAAGTAATGAGAACTGGTTTGATGGTTTTGGGTAATGAGAAACTAGGAACTGACTTTGATGGTCTTGTGAATTTGGAAAATGTTGATATTGGTGCTGAAACTATACGTAGAAAAATGGTAGTTGTTGGTGGCAGCTCTAGTCATCTGACATTTGGGTTGGTTGGGTACAAGGGGGCGGGCCTTAATCAACTCACAAACTATGAGTTGATTTCTCTTTAATATTTTACATTGAAAACCTCATACTTTCGTTAACTTTGGAAAAGCTTCTCTCTTAGAATCAGTAATAGGAAACTAGGCAAAGCTATAGGCTATAATCCCCTTTGCCCTTTGTATGATTTGCTTATGGTCACCTATTCTGTTAATTTAACTATATATATATATATATATATATATATATATATATATATATATATATATATATATATATATATATATATTGGTTATGTTCCTTACATATCTTTTCATAGAGATGATTTGGTGATTGATGTATCTTATATGCAGATCGCCAAAGAACATGGTGGCATCATGAGATATATTCAAGTTTCTTGCTTGGGGGCTTCTCCATCATCTCCATCCAGAATGCTTAGAAGTAAAGCAGCTGCTGAAGAAGCTATCTTACGAGAATTGCCTGAGGTATATTATTCATTAACTCTGCTTTCCTTGCTTCAAATGGACTTATAATTGTTTTATTGGTTGTCTTTCTGGTGTGCGTTCTGCTGGTGCATGATTTATATTCCTATATTTGAGTTTTTAAATGAACTGCAGTCTCTGGCTGCTTTTTCTGTAGGGCAAAACCGGTGAGGAATATAAAGACATGTAATGCCTTCAGAGTATGAGGGACAACTATGCATTTCACATCCACTTCAGATTATAGCTTATGTTGGGGGGAGGGCATACTTGTTACTTAGCAAAACTTGATAAATTAGATTGTTGGAAATTGTTGGAACCATATTAATTGTTATGAAAAGAACAAAAAACAAATACTTTTGCCTCTCAAAATGAAGTTCTGTCCTTTCTCATGTTCTCATCAAGGAAAAAATGTCTTCAAAAATCTTTAGAGTATGTTTGGAAAGGGATTCTATAGTCCGGATTTAGGATTTCTAAATTCTCAAACTATGTTTGTTTTGAGACTTAACTTTGGATTACAAAATCCCAATACAATCATACCCTATTATTACCACCTATATCTACAAAATAAAATATTACCTTATTTCACCTTTTCCAGCATTGATTTGACATCTACAGTATAATCCTACCCTACAAAATCCTCAAACAAACATATATTTTTACTATTTACCTTTATTACAAAATCCAGGATTTCAAAGTCAGGATTTTCTCAATCCCACATAATCCCTAAACAAACATACCCTTAGGGATCTTAAAAATATGTTTGGGGTTGGGGGTGGCCTGTGAACTATAGGTGTGCCTTGAAACGCAAAAAGGCGCAGGGTGCTGAATGGTGTGCATCCCATGAATAGAGCCCGCCTCTTGCTTGTAGAGGCGCTATAGTCTGCACCCTTTATCTGTTGCGCTCCTAACAACTATAGCGGAAGGGAAAAGGAGTGTAAAGCTGCATACCTGTTGATTTCTATCATATTGACCAAAATAGTAGATCAAAACTGAGTATCTTGTCGAGCTTTAAGATCTAACCTTCCAAATAAAAAATCTAAAGTTGTCTTTGACTTAAAGCTACTTCACTAAGATAATATTGTCTCCTTTGTATTTCTCTTATTGTTTTATCTATTTCTATGAAAATTCTCTCTAGCTAGTTGTCCTCTAAAGTAGAATTACTATATCTATGTCGTGGCTTGGTTGTTCCTCGAATACAAACTGCAATCATGTAGTTCATATTGGTAATACTGTCTTCCTATATTTATGATATCTTTCTTATTCCAAAAGTTAAATTCAACAAGGAACTGTACCCGTTTGTATCTTGTACTAAATGCTGTTTCTTAATCTGACTGATTAATCGACCTATCTTTTCTCAGTCCACTGTTATGAGACCTGCTGTGATGATTGGCACTGAGGATCGTATTTTAAACACATGGGCACAGTTTGCTAAAAAGTACAGCTTTCTCCCACTAATAGGTGGTGGAACAACCAAGTAAGACACCACACCATAATGACATTAATCTTTGTCATGGTTCATCAAATTATTGTTAACGGTATTTTGTTATCATGCCTCTTCAGGATTCAACCTGTATATGTTATTGATGTTGCAGCTGCAATCATTGCTGCCTTGAAAGATGATGGCACCAGCATGGGAAATGTTTATGAACTCGGTGGACCGGAAATTCTTACCATCCATGAATTGGTATATACTTGAATTACTTCCTTTTTAGGATTCTTCCATTCCCTTACATGTATCATTTTAATGTTTTCCTCAAGCTGTAAGAACGGATTTTTCGCATTGTTCTATAGGCAGAAGTTATGTATGACACAATTCGTGAATGGCCTCACTATGTGAAGATCCCTTTCCCTATTGCTAAGGCAAGTTCTTCTTCTTTGACTTCTTCATAGGTATTGTGGATCTTATGTGATTTCTACATGAACTCTCTCTTTGGAAATATGCACCCTTGGTCATTGAATGAGGATGTTGTTGACTAATATTTTTGATTCAAAAATTTGGTTTGATTTCAAATCTTACTCTCATGGCATTAGAGTGGAACAATCTGTATTATGTGAACATGGTTTTAATGTATTGTTGTGTCACTTGATTAATCTCATTATTGATTTTTGCATATTTGGTATCAGGCTATCGCAACACCTCGAGAATTATTGCTCAATAAAGTTCCCTTCCCACTGCCTACTCCTTCAATATTCAATTTGGATGTGATTGAAGCCCTTTCCACTGATACAGTGGTATCTAAAGACGGTGTGTATCACAGATTTAAGCATAGAACTTTTTGTTGAGTTTTCTTATTGGATATGTCAATTCTCTAATATAAAATATTGTCTGAACTGATGACTGTTTTCCAGCTCTTACATTTGAGGATCTTGGGATTGTGCCTCGCAAGCTGAAGGGGTATCCAATTGAGTTTCTTATACAATATCGTAAGGGTGGCCCCAATTACGGTTCAACCGTCAGTGAGAAAGTTACCCCAGGGTATTGGGATTGATGCTCATCAGTTTCTCTTTCTTTTAAACACATAAGGAAATCATATTCAAGGTTTGAGATTGGCATGTTCATGCTGCATTTCTGCAACACAATTTGAAAATACATCTTATGTTTAAGGTTATGTTGATTCTGTTATGATCAGTAAAATTAGTCAGTATGGCCTTCAAAACATGGCTGAGTGCACAATTTTCAGTGAGACATTTGGAAGAATAAAGATACAGAGGAAGAATATGATTTCTGTGTATTGCCGAAAATTTGTTTTGTTGTAGAAGAGAGGCAGCAGATTTGTTTTTGCTAAAGCTTGAAAGCCTTTCTGTAACATAACTGAAGACAGGTTCTTTTTTAGTTTTGCAAGGCTCTTTCTTGTGTCATTATCTTTTATATAACTATTTCTCAGGCTCTTGTTTGTGAGCTAATGATTTGTAGGGAAAAATAAATGAAAGAAACATATGAATTAACTTGATTTTTACTGTGTGATTGATCAATTGGTTGACTAATATTAATATGGCCATGAGAGAGAGAGAGAGAGAGAGAGAGAGAGAGAGAGAGAGAGAGAGAGAGAGTCCACGTAAGAAAATGAAAAATATAAAGTCCAGCCAGCCCTAATTATGACTTTAGTCAAGACAAGTTAACAGGGCAAGGGATATATACCACAGCCAAAAGTTAGATTGAGTAGTGATTAAGTCATTCTAGTGGAATATTTACTTTCCTTGTAGCTCTAGTGAAGTATTTGCACCTGAATGGGTGTGCATAAATAATATATATGAGATCAGTCTTAGAGCATGAAATGAGCTATACAATGAAAAACTTCTCCAACCCAATGCAAGAGAATCCATCTGGTAACCCTTTGAGCCGCCAGATGCCACCACGGATGAGTCGTGCATCCTTGGAGAATGTGAGGTTGGGTGGTAGGAACATCGGGGCTTCTATGCTAGCGGGTGGTGGCTCCGGTGAGTCTCAGGGGAGTTGCACCGTAAACATATACATAAACAATGATATAGAGGGCATTAACAACTCTGTGTTGATTGGTAGTGATGTGAAAATGGGAGATCCTGGAGTTAGCTTGTGTTTGGAAGATTTGAAGATGGATAGAGGGGTTAGAATGGTAACCAAGAAGAAGGAAATGGATTTTTCTACTTGTTTGATCTTCATGCTTGCATTTCTCACATTAGCCTTCTCATTCTTTGCTTATTTGTTAGTGTGATTTTGTTTAGTTTTTTATGTTACAAACTATCTTTGTTTTAATTGTAGATTTGAGAATTTGTTCTTACCCCCACACAGCAAGAATTCAAGACTGTGGCCTTATTTTCAGAGTTGTGAGGATGTGATTTGTTACATTTTTTATTTCTAAATTGTGTATACGTATTGTATTAAATGAGTAGGAATCTTGTGAGAATGTTTTAGGAATATAATTTTGTGAGATGAGTTGACTCATAACCTAGAAATCAGTTGAAAAAATGAGTTGGAGCTGTGGATAGTGGAGTTGTATCTCACAAAATTATATGCATAAGATGGTGTCATGTAAGTGTAATAATAAAACATGTGCCACATTCTAATCCAGCTCTACACATAGCAAAAACTTGGTTGAATATGATGATCAAGTGCACCACCATTTCTCAACTTCTTCAATGTCTCTCCTTGGTACAACAAAAGAACAGGCCCATAGAAGAAGAAGAATATAATTTTCAAAAGCAATCAAGTAGAATACCATGAGTTGGGGATTTTCTAGGATTCTTCTTAGGAAATTCATGCATCCCAACTTAAACAAATGTGCTACGCCATAACACATGAAATCCCATGTTCTGAGCTGCATCAAAATAATAGATGAAATTGAAAAAAACAATATTTTGATAGAAGAGGAAAGGGAAAACATATGATATGATATGATGAGAAAAGCGAAAAGGAAAGAAAGGATAAAATCATCAATATATATATGCCCATTCCATTACTTGTGAGATTTGGATTTAATTCATTTGTGATGTTTTAATTGACATGGATTGTAAATTTGAACAATTTGGATGGATTTCAAGTCCATACACAAACCTCATTGTTTGGGTAGTGAGTTATGGCAAACAAGTTTAAATGCCAAAATGTACAACAGATTATAGAAGCAAGTTAAAATGTAAATGTTTCTATTGGATAGATCATAGATTAACAAACAGAGTTGCAGAATTCAGTTTCCTTATTCATGTGACATGACAGATTTAGGTGCTGCTCATCTCAAGAGGATGGACATGGAGGTGGCTCAACATGGATTGTTCCTTCAAGCATTTGACATGCTTTTCTCATGCTTGGCCTTAAGGATGCATCTTCTTGAATGCACCAAATCCCAACCTTCCAAAACCTTTCCACCATTCTTCTATCACCTAAGGCCTCCGAGTCGTCTCCCACAAAGGTATCCAACCTTCCTTCGACAAAGCAGTCCCAAGCCCAATCAGTCAGAATCGGGTTTCCACCATCTCCCAATTCAATGTCCACTACGCTTTTCCTACACGATATGATCTCTAACAGTACCACACCGAAGCTGTAGACATCGACCTTGGCAGTGATTTGTGTGTTCCTGAACCATTCAGGTGAAACGTAGCCTTTGGTGCCTCTGATATTGGTAAGTGTACGGCTCTGATTCATCATCAGAAGCTTAGCTAATCCAAAATCTGAAATCCTGGCCATGTAGTGATCATCAAGAAGTATGTTCTGAGGTTTTATATCACAATGGATGATTTGGGTGCTGCATTCTTCATGCAAATATGTTAGTCCCCTTGCAACCCCCATTGCAATTTCTGTCCTCTGGCTCCAGCTCGGCTTTGGATCGCGGAAAAGAAAGCCTGCTAGTGTCCCATTGCTCATGTACTCGTATACCAGTAAACGATGAGGCCCCTCATCACAGAAACCAATCAAATGGACCACATTCTTGTGGTGAATCTGCCCAATCACATTCACTTCTGTTCTGAATTCCTTCTCGGAATCTTGAGCCACTCTCTCCAGCTTCTTCACTGCAGCTAAGGTTTTGGAATCATCCGGCATCACCCCTTTGTAGACTACTCCAAAAGCACCCTTTCCCAGTTCTTCTTTGAACCCATCAGTAGCCTGCACAAGTTCTTTGTAAGAAAAGCAGCGTAAACGTGATCCACGGGTGTCTTGAACAGGGCCCAGAACCGGTGGTGACCTTTTCTTGCAAATAGCTGCAATGGTAAATAAGAGGTTGACTAACACTGAGCTGCCTAAAAGCACTGATACCACAAGTACCAAAGTCTTCTGGTCCCTTTTTGGATTTACTAAAGGAATATGACTCTGATCACCTTTCTTGAGCTTAAGAAAGGCCTTGGTACTTGTTGGTTCAGTTCTGCCATTAGAGAGTGGCAGCCTCTTCTTCCAACACGACGGCCTTCCATATATGGCAGCAGCACAGAAACAATCATCCAGGCAAGCTCTCTGGCACTTCTCCTCTGTACTAGGAAATATACGTTCGTAATCATTAAAGGGCCAATTAATGCCAGGAAGATTGAGCAGCTCATATTCTACAGAACCATCTTCACTTTGATCAATACAAGTCTGCGCGAATTTTGACTTGCAATCGCCATGCGTGTTGTTCTGATCGGCCAATGTAAACTCTGGTAGGCATTGGCAAACCGGTCTCCTATCTCCATTGAGTGTGCACACGTTGTTATAGCCGCACGCCCCGCTGCCTTTAGCTTCACCTGTGAAGCTGTAACAGATATCATCAGGCCAAGAAACAACAGCAGCCCATTGTGGATTGCTTCCAAAGTTCTTGGGATGATAATATTGTGTGAAAACTCCATCAAAATCAAGACTTGCTCGGTGATAATTCACTGAAGAAGGAGGAACCGAACCAGGACTAAGAAGGATCATGGGCTGATCACCATCTCCCACAACAGTAATATGAGCTGTTTCATTGAACAACAACCGATTACCACCCGAAGTCTTGCTGCTATAGTACTCACCATCAAAGTCTGAATTCAAAGGCTCATTTTTCGTTCTAAGAACAAAATTCCCAGCGCTCGTCATGGTGGCATGGAACCTTCCTCGTGTAAAATCCGTTAGTGTTTTTCGCGAAGTCAGAGTCTCATCGATCGCAACAGTCTGAGTAGGCAATATAGTATCAGATGGATGCCTAAAACTCTCCCACAAGAAAGCTGAATCAGATCGAATTAGAACAAAGTTTCCAGTATCATTCATGATTGCATGAGCTACTTCATCATCAAGGCTATAGTTATCAATGGTGTTATACAGCAGCTTCCCTTGAGGATCTCGGAGGAGAAGGCCATCTCTAGCATGAAGCTCGACTGTGGAGCCACGTGACACTGGACCGGTGTTTTTGTCGTACCAGACTATGGTTTTATCTGGGATTTTATCGAACCATATTGAAAGCAGAAAGAGATTTCTATTAGCTTGAAGCTGTTGAAAGCCAAATGCAAAATCTCTAGAAGGAGAATGCCATGGATCGGAGTTTTCTGTTGCTGTGAGAGAAGTTCCCACGGCTATATTTCCAATGATTTGAGCCAAAGTTGGAAGTGGTAAGAGAACAAGTGTTGTGAAGAGCATGAAAGGATATGGAGAAGAATGAGGCATTGCAAAATGAGTGTTCATCAAGTGAAGAGAGAGACCATAGAAGGGAAGGTAATGGTGAAGAATTGTTTGAATGAGTTTATCAACTCTTTAGTGTTAAGGACTTCTTCATAACAACTAGTACCCATGTTTTTAAAGATGAGAGGATATAAGTTTTCATTGAAAAGGTCCTTGAGAAAAGTCATTAGAATAAAGTTGATTATTACTATAAATTATTGAAATTTTGAAAAATAATTATCTGTAGCATTATATATTATTGACTTAATTAAACAAGTAGTTTGGAAAACTTAATTAATTATGTAATTATTTCTATATCAATTTATAATTAAAAATGAACTATCAACGACCTTGACCTCAGGAGACTAATGATTCTTTCCAACGTTCTGAGTCGACACGGAATTTGCCGGCCATTTGATGGAGAAACTTTTGATTAATGTTTTTTTGAAAAGTTTGCTTCTTCATCTGTCACCAAGGACGAAAATGTCGCCAAATTTTAAAGATATTTCGCCGAAATTTCGCTAAAATGGATGCGACAATATACTTTTTTTTCATTTTTTTTTTTTGATATTTTTCTATTTTTTATGAATTTATTGAGTGAAACATTAAATAATGGCTTTACATGAATAATATGCTTGTTGCATAGATTGATTTCACTTTCCACATCATTTATTAAAAATGGAGATGAAATTTCTTATCCAAAAATTAGTCATATCATTTGTTGTCATAACAGACAACGTTTATATAATAGTTTATCTATATATTTGTTGTAAACATATCATTTTATTTGGAATTTAAGTCAATATATGTATTAATGTTAGTTATAATATTCTATAAACTACTAGATATATTTTTCAATTTTTTTTACAAAGTTTCCATATTTAAAAAAAAAATGTCCAATATTTCCACCGAAACCGATATATTCATCGATATTTCCGTAAAATTAAGGTACCGATATTTTCGTCCTTGTATATCTCCAACTTCATAAATTTCATTTATGTAATTACTTTTGATTTAATATAAAAGATATAATATGCATAGTGTTCCTGATCATTTGCTTTTATTTATGTATTACAATTGTACCCCTCATCCCTAAAAATTAGTGATGTTTTTTTACTATTTTTTTTCCAAAAAAAAAAAAATTGCTAAATTATAATATAAAATTGTCTCACAAATCTCATTTCATAAAATGAGTATGACTGACGTGAATTTACGGTCAAGTAATACTCTTATATGTATCAAATAATATGATCTTCTAATACTTTTGAAAAATTATAATATGATAAATCATACCATGTAATAATTTTATATGTATCACCTAATACTTTCATAAATATCATGTAATATTATTATGCGTATCAGATAATACTTTTGATTCCTGATCTACATCCATGATTAATTTGAGAAATAATAATTTAGCAAGTCATACTTTATTCTCATCACACAATGCTTTTATATAATACTTTTTTTCCTATTAGATAATATTTAATGCAAATTTTGAGGCGCCTATCAGATATGTCAACTTTATATAGAAAATTAAAGGTGGAATACCACTTAAACTATAAGGCTCGTGGTAGGGATATTCCTACACTTAGTATTTAAATTCTTTGAAATGAAATGAGAGACATACTTTGAGCTCAGCGAAAATTACACAAACTTTGCAAGTTTTATCTATTCATGGAGTTGAGTGATTCCTCTTGAACAAATGATTGACTTGGTTGGGTTGAGTGATTTCGCAATAAGTATTGTCGATTAATTCCCTGTCAATTAACTTCATTCCCTTCAATTTGTTGGCCCTTGGCCAACATCAATAATATTGAAAATTTATAATCTGACTAATATTTTTATGTGTACATATAATACATTTGAGAAATTATAATTTAATGAGTAATACTATGTAATATCTTGTGTATATATTATTTATATGTTTATGCGTAACATATAATATTTTTATTTTTAGGACTCCAAATTTAAGATTGATTTTAGAAATTATAATTTGATAAGGAATACGTTTATTCTGATCACATAATACTTTAATGTGTGTCGGATAATACAAAAGTATTACCGGACACACATAAATAAAAGGCTCAAGGTCTTTTTTTTTTATTACCAATTTTAAAGGCAATATACGTTTCTACCTTAGAACTTTTTTTTATCCATTTTAGGGCAAAACCAATATTTACTTTCCTACAAAAACCCTTAAATTTTTTTAACTCATTTTATGGAAAATCACTATTCACTAAGGCTCCATTGGATAAACTTGTTTGAAATTCATGATTTCAAATGAATGAATTTCAAATTCACTTAAGTTGAAGTGGATTTGAAATCTACTCATTGCTCCAAATTTAGTTCAAAATCAAAGTGATGGATTTTAAATCTGCATCTATCCAAACACCACTAATTGATTTACGGCTAGGAATTTCAAATCTCTTCCCAAATCCCTCCATCCAACTAGAGTTTAAGAGTAATTTAGACATCTAACTATATGAAATGGGTAGAAATGTTGTTTATTATTAGGTAGAAAAGTAAATCTCTTTATAAAATGAGTAGTTAGGCCTTTTCACTAAATAAAAATATTGTTTATCAAATTTAACACTCCATTTAGATAGAGTGATTTGAAATTCCGATATTCAAATGAATGGATTTCAAGTTGGAGTAGATTTGAAATCCACCAAAATGATTCCAAACTTTGTTCAAAATGAAAATGATGGATTTCAAATCCACATCTATCCAAACACTACAAATGAATTTGTCATCATGGATTTCAAATCCTTCCTCAAATCTGCATGTTCAAATGGAGACAAAATATTTTACTACAAGTCGTATTGACCTAACATTTCTCATGAAATGGGCTCACACAAGATTTACTCAAATGTTTATTAAGTCCAAAACTAGTTAGTAATTACAATTTTTAAATTATAGGTTGATTATGTTAAATTATAAACTTTGTTTTTAGTTGTTAGTTTTAGGTTACTTTAGGCTATAATTTGCTATAACGTTGTATTGTGTATTAGTTTATGTTAATTTTGAATAATTTATGATGTTGGATTATTTTATGTATTGAAGTGATGAATTAATTTAGATATAGTTGAATTGTGATGTTGGGTTTCATATATTTATTTAGTGGAATTTTAGTCAGAATTGGTGTTATTGTTGTTGGCATGTTGTTTTAGTGAAGAGATGGAGAGTCGAAAATTTGGTATATTAATACGTACATGTCGAAATACTGCCGAATTTTTGTTAGAATTTAGGGTTAATTAATTATTATAATATAGATTGGTTTTAGGTTTAGTTACTTTGCATATTTTTAATATATTAAATAAATGACGTCATATTAGATGACTGGTAGAGGCCAACGAGTTCTTCATGGACGAGGTCTTGGTCGAGGTGGTAGAGACGTTAGTCGACGCCTATAGGATGAGCCAGAACGTACTACTCTAGAGCGTACGCCACCACTAACCGGCTCTTTCAGTTGTTTGATTGGTGGAGTCTACTCCATTTATGATGCAGTGGGCATGTCAATCGGCACTCGGGTCCCTGCATCTGACCTGGACTCATCACAACTGGCGTCACAAACGCCTACTTCCTCTCGTCGGATTATTTTGTGGATCGAGGGGGAGCGTGAGTACTCTATTTTTGTTATTATTTAATAAATTTTATTTATATCTAATTAAATTCAATTGTGCAGCATAATGTCGTTGCATCAGTGCTCATCTCTTTTGAAGGATGTGTTCAAGAGCTACCTCGATGGGAAGGGCTTCAGCTGGAAGCTAGTCTCGATCAACACCAAATGGTGTACTGAGAGGAGTTTTTGGTAATTTTGTGCTTATTTGTCGAATTTTAGTATTATTATTGTTTCGAAATTATTTTTTGCTATGTTAAAGTTATATATGTTGCTATTTCTAGTCATTTCTGATATCAGGTTTCTACACAGGTTGAAGTGTAGGAAGAGATGTTGTAAAAGATGTTGGAACATCTCAGAGAAGAATTTTTGATATTTTTTGTTTAATTTTATTTCTTTTTATACTGTGCATGTTTTACAAATTCAAAAATTATTTTAATCACAATATATTGTTTCTGAACGAAAATATTGGTTTGTTTTGTTATTTTTGAGAATATCCAAAATATAAATAGAGTTTGATTAGGAAATGAGTTCTCATTTATCTAGGATTTTTTATATCCTTTCTTTATCAAATCTTTTCTTGATTTTATTTTTGGATATATTTTGATCCTTCCATGTGTCCATTTATCTTCCAAATATATAATTTTATGTGGTCTAGATTTATTCTTTCTTTTTTTTTTTATTAAACCACATAAATGATTTTTATCTCTCTTATAATTAATTAGAGGCGTATTTTTATTGAGAAGAGCACAACACAAGTATTGTTTCATTGGAAGAGAATACCGCCCACACCGTTTCAATTAGTGAGTCTCCATGAAACAATAATATGCAACTCTTTCATGGTCAAACAAAGAAGAAAACAAAGAACAAACTTTATAAGATTGATGGAGAAACATGCAGAAACTCTGTCAAAATCAAGGCGGCTGAAGAGAGAAAGAATAAGGCTTTTCAGGTTCTCTTCCATCATCATCATATAGGTGGAAGTTTCAAAAAGAAGATTTTCATGATTGCAATTGGGAAATTGCAACCTTTAGCAAGTGGGAAAAAAGTCTATAAAACCCACTTCATTTTCTTCAAGATAGGTGTGTGAAGAACAAGAGGTAACAAAAAGAAATATACATAGAGTTCTTCATCACCGTCTCTCATCTTTTCTCTATTTCATGGAGTGATTTTTTTTGGTGATTGAGTTGTATTGCAGGATCTAGATAACACCTTTGAGAGAATTTTTCACAACACACTTTGATGCACTTTTCTTAAACCCTTTGGGTGTATTGTAGTTTAGGATTTGATTTGTGTGTTGTTGTTTTTGTTTAGACATCCCAACGAAACACAAGTTCATATACATCGAAGGACGGACTATTTGTGGAAGTTTGGATTTATCGTACATTTGTAATAACTTCCTTATAATGATTTATTTTGCTCATGAGAGCAACACAAGCGTAAGCTTGTGCAGAATATTTCGTATCTATGTTTCATATTCTCCTTATAATTTCCGTTGTTTATAATTCCCTGAAGTGTTGTGCGAAGTGTTCCAACACTTCATACCACATCTTCTGTCTGATACTTTGATTATTTTCTGAGAATGTTTACAGAAACGGTGTACTTGGGACTTGACGTTGGACAATAAAATCTGATGCTTGTACCAGGAGAAGACTATGATCCACTACTGTGATTTGATCAACAATTGGAAGTGGAAATGAATCGGAAAAGGAAAACAGCCCCTGAGCGTGTCAGACGCCACCTGGAAGGGATTTTTGAGGTCTGACCCCACGGTAAAGGCAAAGTCCGAGAAGACTTCGAAAAACTGTCTGAGCGAGTCACTCAGACCGGATACAGGCAAAGCCCGAGGTCGACTATTGAACATGTGATGTATAGCATAAAGTCATGCACCATAAGTAAGTCTTGCATGAAGAAAACGAAGAAGAAATAAAGACATGAAGAAAACTTGATTTTTGCCTAAGTATTGGAAGAAGTGTTACTCTACTTATAAAAACGTGTTCCAGAAACATACTTTCAAGTTAGGTAAATTAGTTTCTTTCATTTCTTTGTTTTGTTGCTTCAGTTTTGACTGTTTTGTAGGTATTGTTTACGAGGCGGTTTTCTTGCTGATTACTCAACCAATTCAAGTGAGATCAGTTGCTACGCGCTCCTTAAATATCAGAGATTAATCCATTAGTTGATAGTTTTCACTTTAGATCAGAGTATAGAGAGAGAGAGAAATACTGAGAAAAGAGAGATGTTAGTCATTGTATGAGTGTTCTTGTTTTTCTTCTTGTTTCTTCTCTTGTAAACTGATACTTTGTGATCTGTGATTAGTGGATCTTGATCTCCAGTGGATGTAGGGATTTTTAACCCGAACCACTTATATCGTTGAGTGTTGATTGTGTGTTTTTCTTCAATTTTGATTTTGTTCTTCACATACAAATTAGGGTTTCTGCATTGCATGGTTTGATATTTGGCTAAGTTGATTCGATTCTTGGTCTGGAATTGAAAATTGGTGCCGTCTGTGGGAAGAGATAGATCGAGAGATTGGATCAACATGATTCGACGTTGAAAAGTTCGATGGCACGGATGATTTCGGTTTATGGAGAGTTAAGATGAGAGCCATGTTGGTTCAACATGGAGCTGCAGCTGCGTTGCAAGGTGAGGACGCATTTCCTGAAGCAATGAAAGCCGAGACAAAGACTACACTTATGGAGAAGGCCCATAGTATGATCATCCTTAGTCTTGAGAACAAGGTGTTGCGTGAAGTAGCCAAGATTGAGTCTGCCAAAGGTGTTTGGGAGAAACTCGAGAGTCTATACATGGTAAAATCTCTTGCAAATCGTTTATTCTTAAAAAATAGATTATATGCTTTCAAGTTCTTGGATGATAAACCTCTGATCAGTCAATTAGAGGAATTTAATAAGATCTTAGATGATCTTGAGAATGTAGAGGTCAAACTAGAAGATGAAGATAAAGCTTTGATGATGTTGAGTTCATTACCTAAAAGCTTTGAAAATTTCTGTGACTTTATTCTCTATAGTAGACAACAATCCATTACACTTGAAGAGGTAATCACAGCTCTGAAAACTAAGGAGCTATCTAAGGAACTAGACTCTAAGACTCAAGGTGGAGAGAGTTTGGTTGTCAAGAACAAATTGCATAAGAAGACATTTAATAAGAAAGGTTCCAAACCACAGTCTAAGAAAGGTGTCCCTCAGAGTCAAGAAGCCAAGGATGAGGTTGAAGGGCAAAGGTGTTTTCATTGCCATAAACCGGGCCATTTCAAGAAAGATTGCTTTAAATTTAAGAAGCTACAACAAGAGAAAGGTAACACCACTTCAAAACAAGTAAATCATACCACTGAAGCATCTAGTTCAAACTCTGGATATGAGTATGCAGAGGTCTTGGCTGTTACATCCTCTGATACAAAGCAGGAATGGATATTAGACTCAGGATGCTCATTTCATATGAGCCCCAACAAGAATTGATTTCTTGATTTGAGTTTAAAAGAAGGAGCTGTGATGCTAGACAACAACAAGCTCTGCAAGGTGAAAGGGAAAGGATCCATACCATTGAAACTAACAGATGGATCAATTAAGAGACTATCAAATGTTAGGTTTGTTGCTGAGTTAAGAAGGAATTTGATACCCTTAGGCATGTTAGATTCTCAAGGCTTAAAGGTATCAGTTGAAGGTAGAGTAATGAGGGTCTTCAAAGGCAGCAGTATTGTTATGCAAGGATCAAAGAAGTCTGATTTGTATTATCTAGATGGAAATACTGATGTTGCATGTTCTTACCTAGCCAATGAGATAGATAAAACTCAGATATGGCACAGGAGGTTGGCTCATATCAGTTTAAAAGGCATGCAAGAACTTCAGAAACAACAGGCTTTTGGGAAGGATAGGATTACTAATTTGAAGTTCTGTGATCACTGTGTTTTGGGGAAAGCAAAGAGGCTGAGGTTTCCATCTGGTACACACACCACTCAGGAGATTCTTGGCTATGTACATTCAGATATGTGGGGGCCTGCAAAGACACAAACAAAGAATGAAGGCAAGTACTTCTTATCTATCATAGATGATTTTTCAAGAAAAGTTTGGGTTCTGATTTTGAAAAGCAAGGATGAAGCATTTCAAAGATTTAAAGAATGGCTAAGTGAAGTAGAAAATCAAACTGATAAGAGGCTCAAGTATTTAAGAACAGACAATGGCTTAGAGTTTGTATCTAATGGGTTCAATAACTTCTGCAAAGAAAGAGGAATTTCAAGGCACAGAACTACACTTCACACTCCTCAGCAAAATGGTTTAGCAGAGAGAATGAATCAAACTCTATTGGAAATGGTAAGATGTATGCTAACAAGCTCAGGGTTAAGTAAGAGCTTCTGGGGAGAAGCAGTCACAACAGCTGATTTCTTGATAAATAGATCACCTTCTTCAGCAATAAACTTCAAAACCCAAGAAGAAATGTGGAATGGCAAGCTGGCTGACTACTCCAGACTGAAGGTATTTGGATGTTTGACATTTGCTCATGTGAAACAAGATAAACTTGAGCCAAGGGCATTGAGGTGTGTGTTTATTGGCTATCCTAATGGTATCAAAGGATACAAGCTTTGGTGTATAGAAGAAGAGAAACAAAAATGTATTATATCAAGAGATGTTACTTTTGATGAAACGTGTATGCCACTGAATAAAGAAAAGACCAAAGATCAGTCTATAGTACATGATGAGGAATCTGAGCTTGAGGTGGAGCCAAAACAATCTGAATCAGAAGAAGGGTCTCAGCAAGAAGAAGCAGGAACTGAAGATCAAGAGGAAGCTGATATAAATGATCAATCTCTTGCAAATTATCAACTTGTCAGAGATAGATCAAGGAGGTTAGTAAAAGCTCCTACTAGATTTGATCAAACTAACATTGTTTCCTTTGCTTTTCTTACAGCTGAAGACATAGAATTTTCAAAGCCAAGTACATACAAAGAGGCACTAACTTGTAAAGAAAATGATAGATGGAAATCTGCCATTCAAGATAAGTTAAACTCTCTGATGAGAATGGAACTTGGATAGTGGTTGACAAGCCAAAACATCAAAAGCTAGTAGGATGTAAGTGGTTATTCAAGAAAAAGGTTGAAGCCTTCCAAAATGATAAAATCAGATTCAAAGCTAGGCTTGTGGCTCGGGGCTTTACACAGAGAGAAAGAGTGGATTACAATGAGATATTCTCATCTGTTGTCAAGCACTGTTCCATCATAATCCTTTTAGCTATTGTGGCTCAACTTGATTTAGAGTTACACCAAATGGATGTAACTACTGTTTTTCTTCATGGGGAATTAAAAGAGCAGATATACATGCAAGTTCCAGAAGGCTTGAAGGTCACCAATGCTGATCAGAAAGCTTGTTTGTTCAAGAAGTCTCTATATGGTTTGAAGCAATCACCAAGGCAGTGGTACCTTAGGTTTGATGAGTTTATGAAGAAGATTAATTTCATTAAAAGCATGTATGATAATTGTGTATATTTCAAGTTTGATTCTAACTCTTCATTCACTTACTTGTTATTGTATGTGGATGATATGTTAATTGCTACTGATTCTGTGTCTAATTTGCATAAGATCAAAAGGCTTCTAAATTCAGAGTTTGAAATAAAGGATCTTGGTGAAGCAAAGAGAATTCTAGGAATGAATATTTCTAGAAACAGACAAGAGAGTGAGGTATTTCTTGATCTTAGTACTTATCTAAAGAAAGTGCTAGTGAAATACCAAATGAATCAAAGCAAGGCTACTTATACTCCCATTGGACAACATATCAAGCTATCAAAGGATTAGTGTCCTAAATCAAAAGAAGAAGAGATTAGAATGAGATCAGTGCCCTATGCTAATGCAGTATGAAGCATTATGTATTCAATGGTTTGTTGCAGACCTGATCTAGCCCATGATATAAATATTGTTAGTAGATATATGGCAGATCCAGGAGAAACACATTGGGAGGCTGTAAAATATGTTATGAGATATGTGAATGGGTCTGTTGATATTGGTTTAAGGTTCAAGAAGGTTGCAGACATAAGTTTACCTATTGTTGGATATGTAGATGCTGACTATGCAGGTAATTTGGACAGTAGAAAGTCTTTAACTGGTTATGTCTTCACTCTATTTGGGACAACTATATCTTGGAAATCAACTCAGCAGTCTGTGGTAGCCTTGTCAACAACTAAGACAAAGTTTATAGCTTTAACTGATGCTATAAAGGAGGCATTATGGCTCAAAGGAATTTTGTCTGAATTTGGAATCGAACAAGGAAGAGTTTCAGTTCATTGTGATAATAATAGTGCTATACACCTTTCAAAGCATCAAGGGTATCATGAGAGGACAAAGCACATAGATGTGAAGCTGTACTATGTTAGAGACATTGTGGAGAATGGAGAAATCCAGGTTTGTAAGATTGCGACAGAAGAAAATCCATCTGATGCTCTCACCAAAGCATTACCATCTACAAAGTTTTTTCTATGTATGGAGCTAATTGGATTGAAGGGAAAATCAGCTACTGATATAACTTGAAGAAACTATTACAGTGTTATAATGTCTTCATGCTATAAGGTGGAGATTTGTGATGTATAGCATGAAGCCATGTACCATAAGTCAGCTTTGCATGAAGAAAACGAAGAAGAAATAAAGACATGAAGAAAACTTGATTTTTGCCTAAGTATTGGAAGAACTGTTACTCTACTTATAAAAACGTGTTCCAGAAACACACTTTCAAGTTAGGTAAATTAGTTTCTTTCATTTCTTTGTTTTGTTGCTTCAGTTTTGACTATTTTGCAGGTATTGTTTACGGGGCGGTTTTCTCACTGATTACTCAACCAATTCAAGTGAGATCAGTTGCTACGCGCTCTTTAAATATCAGAGATTAATCCATTAGTTGATAGTTTTCGTTTTAGATCAGAGTATAGAGAGAGAAATACTGAGAAAAGAGAGCTGTTAGTCATTGTATGAGTGTTCTTGTTTTTCTTCTCGTTTCTTCTCTTGTAAACTGATACTTTGTGATCTGTGATTAATGGATCTTGATCTCCAGTGGATGTAGGGATTTTTAACCCGAACCACTTAAATCGTTCAGTGTTGATTGTGTGTTTTTCTTCAATTTCGGTTTTGTTCTTCACATGCAAATTAGGGTTTCTGCATTGCATGGTTTGATATTTGGCTAAGTTGATTCGATTCTTGGTCTGGAATTGACAGAACACATGATTGATCTTGTAAGTATTTAATATTCCACCTTTCAATTTATTATTAATTCTACTTAAGGGTTAAGTTCATTTATTTTGCACAGTTCAAAAAGAAGGGTGCCCTGCTAATAAGCACAAGCTCTTCAAGAGGTTGACGGCCCCAACAAAGATTGGTCGTACACCGACGACAGGGTCAAGGTAATTGAGGTAAGTATTTTTGTTTACTTCTTATTTAACTTCAAAAATTAAGAAAAAAAAAAATTTCCTCTGATTTCTTTTTTAACTTTGAAAAATGTTTCAGAAGGCTTTCCAAGAGAGGATATCCCAACTCAATTAGCCAGAGGAGGGCTCATCGGATTCCAGTCCTGTGGACTTAAACCAGTTGTATATTGAGACAGTCGGTGTCAACAATGAGCAGGTGTACAGGCTTGGATCGATCGGTAAAAGACGATCGTCGTCAAGCTTTACCACCTCTCATGCTACGGCTCCCAATCTGATCGATTATGGTAGGATTGTGCAAGAAGCCGAAGAGGGCTTACGTTAGAAGATCGAGTCAAGGATTTTGGTGGTTGAGCGCCTTGTTTTGCAAATGCAGAATGTCATCAATGTCCAGTAGAGATACAAGATATTTGTTGGTCCCAAATGGTATAGAGGTTCAGAGGGGGTGAATGAACTTTTATTGATTTTTAAAATTTTTCTTAACTTATTGTAGTGTAACCTATCAAGCTTACAACGTAGGATGCAGTTCAGCTTACAACACTATTGAGCAGTGCTGCTTGCAGTGATTATCGGAGTTCTAGCAGCAAAAATAATAACTTTGATAGATAAAGTTCTTTTGAAAACCTTTTGAAATATGAACTTTTGAAGGTCTTTTGTGCGAAATGATATGAGATATAAATGCAACAAATATATGAGCAAATGAATAAGATAGCAAATAAAAGCAAACTAGGTCTTATAGTTGTTCAAGGGTGGTGTAATCTCTCTACGTCCATTCTACTCATTTTCAAGGAGGAACTTTATTACTAACGTTTAAATTACGGGACACTTTCCTAACAAACTCTAACTTAACAAAGCTACACCTACTAGACCTCAATGTCTACACAGGTTACTCGAGTTCCAAAGGCTGATCCACACAAGATCTTTATAACCCATACATGGTTATTGCCACACTCTATGACAATATACACACAACAAGGAACAACTTTCTATCTATTGTGGACACCTAAAATAACCAATCCTACAACACAAGGTTAAAAGTGTATAAAAATGGTCTTCAACTGGTGAGGGAAGTAGCCTTGAGATTTCTGAATCTTAAACGAAAGTTGGCAGTTGTAGTTTTTGGTTTTAGTCATTGTTCTAGTCTTCTCTTCCTCTATTTATAGGAGTAGAATTATGCTCGTTGAAGGAGGCACAATTTCTTGAATTTGAATCATCTTCCTTAGTCTAGAGCTTTCATTAAATGTTTTCTGAGGTTTGCATTAAATGGTTTCTTGTCTTCCACTTCACGTTATTAATGCAGTTGTATTAGGTTGTAGCTTTTGTACAATCTGTCAGGTTTGTTTATTGGCTCTATGTACTACATCCTTCAGTTTATCTCTACTCACTACAAAAAAATCACAGTTTTATTGATGGAAAAATGTTTAGGTAAATAGTTTACGATGGAATACCGATGGAGAAAATTTATTGGTATTTCACTCATCGAATAAATTTTTACCGATGGAAAAAAAATTCGTCGGTTAAATTTTTACCGATGAAAAAAAATTCGTCGATTAAATTTTTACCGACAGCATAGAGTATTGATTTTATGGAAATTTTCCACAAAATTTCAATGGAAAAGTGAAATTATTACTAATGGAAATTGTAAATTTACCAAAAAATTAAAAATTACACATTACCGATGGAAAATTTCGTCGGTGATCTGTAAAAAAATTAATTTTTCTACTAAATTATATTAATTAAACTAATTAAGCTAATTTAAATAATTAAACAAGTAGACTAATTAAATTAATTAAACAACTAAACTAATATTAAGCTAATTAAACAACTAAATTAATTTAATTATCACATTAAACCTAAACTAACTTAATTACATTAAAACTAACATTACACTATTAACAAAATATACTAACATAATTGCATCAAAACAAACATTAACATAATCAAACTATACTAACATAATCAAACATTAACATTAACAACTATACTTAACATAATCAAACATAAACTAACATTATCACAATTATACTAATATAACATAATTAAACCTAAACTAACTTATTTAAATTAAAACTAACATTACATTAGCATAAAACATAAAATTAATATAATTAAACCTAAACTAACATAACCAACATTAACATAAAACGTAACATTAACATAATTAAACCTAAAAAAACCTAATTATATTAAATTTAATTCACATAAAATATATAATTACATAATGAACTAAAATCTATACTTATATAAAAGTAAAGAAGTTGGAAATATTTACATTTTTGCCATTTTCCCTCTAAAAAATGTCACATCATGGATTTTGTTTTCTCTCTCTTTGGTGCAATTATGGCACAAGCTTTTGTCATATACAATTTTAATAGGAAATTTATTATAGAAAATCTTCTTTTTCATATTAGCACACTAATATATATTGTTTTATTTCTCCAAACTAATCAATGAAAATAATTATTTATGGTTTTGTTTCTATTTTTATATGGTTCTTTGTTATTTTTATAATTATTTAACTTAGTACATTTATATTTTTGTTCTATGTTTAGATTAATTTATAGACTTCTCAATCAATTTATTGAGTTATAATTATATTTTTTTGTTTTATTCCTAATCCAATTGTTTGAAATTAATGAATACAATCATATGTAAAATGAAAGTAATATAAGTATAGTTATTTAAATTTTATTTTTCTAATTATACTCTAATATTCGGTGTGCATATAATTGATTACATTTTGTAATCAAGTAATTGATAATTATCACATATTTATCATTTCTTTAATATTAAAAAATATAAGTATATGAGGTAATATATAGTTATGTAAATTTTATCTTTTTAATAATTAAATATTCTAAATACTCTGTTTAATATTTAATATAGATATTTAATATATAGTTTAGTAAATTCATATTTTTTTAATTATTAAATACTTTATATCTTCAAAATATTTATACTTAGTTACATAATATTATCAAATAGTTGATACTTACTACATATTATATAACCGTGCAACGCACGGAGACAACGACTAGTTAATAATAAAAACAGAGAAGGCTTACCATGGCGGTGTCGGCAGGGCAAGGGCCTCGACCATTGGAAGGAAGGGGGTCTAAAGGGAGCTAGGGGAGGGGGTTGGGGTGGCGGTGGTGGTGGTCGGAGGACAGCCTTGGTGGTGGTGGAGATGGGGCAGTGGTGGGAGGGGGGAGGGGAAGAATTTACGTCGAATTTATATCAGTCGAATTTACCGATGGATTTACCGATGGAATTTCCATCAGTGAATCCACTAAATTTTTTTGGGGGAAAAATACACATTATTGACGGAAATTCCAATCAATAAATTTTTCAAATTCTTTTGGGGGAAAAAATACTCTTAATTTATTTCCCAAAGAAAAATACTCTAAATTACCAACGGTAATTTCATTAGTAAGTTTTTCATTTTTTTTTTTGCATAATTTACCGACAGAAATTCCGTCTATGGATTTATTACCGACGGAAATACCAACGGAAATTTTGTCAGTACATGTCTCGTTCGATTTACTATGTTTTTTAAGATATTTTATTTTCGAACTTTGTTCCAATAATACATTTTAAGTTTCATTTACAATCTTATATGAAGAATTCAATTTTATAAATGAGTTGAGTTCAATCTAATACAATGAACTTATTAAATCCAACGGTAATATGTTCGAAAATGAAAAACAAATATGTAAAATCGTTTAAACAACATAAATAATAAAATTATATCTTGTCAATCGATAATAGTGTCATTTAGTTACTAATCGAGAATAACCATTTAAACGACAAACATATGTATATATCAATTAGATTAAGATAAATCTAGCTAGACGAACATTGACTTATTAATTATATATACATATACATACGTCACATACATAATATTATAATATAACAACATTATTCATATTGTATGTTATGATTATTAATACAATATAACGGTCATTAAATTTAGATTATTGGAAAAAAATCATCAAAATAAAGATTTTTTTTTTAATTTCTAAACCCTAAATTTTGGGTTTAACTATGGATTTATCGACGGAATAGTCATATTATGTCCGTAAATTTTGCAAAAAAAAGTATTTTTTTATAACTTAAATTAATTATTACTAATAGAATTGTCTGTGGATAAATTTTAACTTATATTTTAAATTATTTTCTTATTTTTTAAATTTTTTATTCGGAAAACTTATCAACGGAAAATTCTGTAAAAAAAAATTAAATTTTTTTGAAAAACTTACCAACATAATTTTTGTCGGTAATTACCGACAGATTACATTCCATCGGTAATTTTGTAAAACAAATAAAAAAATAATATTTAATAATTTCATTAATAATTAGCGATGGAAATTCCATCACTAAAACCGTCGGTAAACCTAATTTTTGATGGAATTTTTTCGCCACTAATACTAACGGAAGTTCTATTTTCAAAGAAATTGGTTACCGATGAAAATCCGTCGGTAATTAACAACAAAACTTGTTTGTCAGTAAATTCCATCAATAAATCGCTACATTTTTGTAATTATTGGTTAGTATTTGTTCGTTGAAGTGATCAACCTCGAACTGATGTTGATCTTCCTCGTAATGTATTGATATTAGGTCTCCATGATTTTATCATTCTTGTCTCTTCATTCTTGGAGAATGCACCATATAGTTCCTGCAACCTTGGTCATCTTGTAGTAATCCAACTTGCAGTGCTTCTGCTGTAACTTTACTACTTATAGCATGTTGCATTGTATTTTCGTTTAGCTTGCAGCAGCTATTTCTTCACTGTTTTTCCTCCATTCTTCAACCTATATTACGCACTTAAATTCTAGTCTAATTTCACTTAAATATTGTGAAATATAGGATATTCTAATTTCCTATTATAAGTTTGTTTTGTCTCATCAAAATCTAAACATAATTTTTCTAACAATTTAAATAATGTTATCTGTATTGTTTTTATTTATTTTATTTTTAATGATTTTCCTAAAAAAATAAAAATGGTAAAATATTTGTTGTATCGAGAAATATGACACATCATTTAGGGCCCACCAATTGACTTTTTGTCAATTTCATCGTCCTCTTTTTTCATTCTACACACTAACGTAGATATAGTAGGTCAAACATTAAACGTGTTGTCTGGCTACTTTCATGCCTTGCATTCAACATGGGTAAAAAATTAAATAATTCTCCAACTGTTTCGATATAGGAGTTATAGTCACTTTTGAAATTAATTTTTACGTCTGTTTAGGTGTCGTTTTTTCTTTCTTTTTTCTTCTAAATGGACTATGGAAAGTTGAGGGAAGGGAAAATAAAAATTAAAAAACTTATGTAATTAAAGTTCAAACTCTAACCATTATAGTCTAAGCTTTTGTTTTTTTTTATATAATTTTCAAGGAGTGAAGCATATTAGATAACATTTTGGACAATTTCTCTAATCGTTTGAATTGAAGTAAATAATAATTAAAGTTGGTTTAAATCAATTTTAATTTAATAGTTTCATTAACATACGCGCGCGTGTGTATATATATATATATATAAAAGGAGTGATGAGTTTTCAATATACATACATTTTATATGATATTGGACAAATTCAATTCAAAGGTAGAGAAAAATGGTGCATGGACGACGGGTGGAGGATGGAATTTCTTTTTACAAACTTTCATTTTTTTTTTTTTCAATCTTTTTGTAAACTTATAGAATTCAGTAAAGCAACTTCTTAAACCTTTTTGCACTTTCTCTCATTTTTTTGGTTTGGTCAAAGTTAGAGACAACAATATTTTTGTTTGGTCCTTCTAAAGTACATCAGTGATATTAATACACTAGTGGTCTTAACAATTAGATCGTAGATCATTATATGATGACTCTTTATTTTTATTTTAACTTTTTTACCTACCTTCAAAAATTACCTCAGTAAAACTCATATATTTCCCCCAACAAGTCTAATATCACAGACAATGTAGTCTATATCTATCTTCTCCGATTATTGTATTTAGTTGTCAGTAGCAACCATAAAATCACAATCAAATCTTCTGGTATTATGCATTGTGTGATGACGAATCATTTGAGACCCATATTCGATATGTTTAATTTTGTCATGATGTGATCTTTGTTATTAAGATCGCATTGCACGATTAAACTGTCATTAACAACCCCATTATTGTATCTTCAAACATCACAACGTTAGTTGTTGATTGTTGTTTAATATGTTTTATTCTAAATAATACATGATCATAGTTAATAAGAATCATTTGTTCTTAAGTCATACACAAAATATGATCGAACCAATAATTTGTCATTATTGTATCCATTTAAAAATCGTGTTGTGTGGTTAATTTGGTAATGTATTATTATTAATTGATTTGTTGGCATGCATTCAAAATCATTGTTGCATCCATTTTGGCGTTTTGTTGTTAATTTAGTGATGTAATGTTATTAATTCACCGATACATGCATTCAAAATCACCGTTCAAAATCGTTGTTGCATCCATTTCAAAATCATTGTTGCATCCATTTTGTGTTGTATGGTTAATTTAATAATGTATTACATTCAAAATCATTGCATCGATTGCATCTTATTTCATCGGATATTGGTGGCATACTATTTCATCAAATATTGGTTGCATCTATTTTATCGGATTGCATATGATTTATGATTTACCACAATCTTTTGATTATATAGATTAGGATTTGGATACATTTTTAATATCATCATCCATTGTATAAGATTGAGTTACAATAATTGATATGCATGTTGGATGATGTGGATGTCTTAATTAATACACGATTAACATTAAAAAAATTCATTGTTTCAATCTACATAAAATATATATGTTTTATTTTAAATATGAAATATTATATTTAAAATGAAACAATATTTTCGTGGTAATTCATTTACAATGATTTGGATTTATGTATGCAAAATAATTAATTTACAATGATTAATTAAATCAATACAAGGTTTAATTCATATGCAAACGAAATGCATGTAGCAAGATCAATATTTCCGCGGTAATTCATTTACAATGATTTGGATTTATATCTGCTAAATAATTAATTTATAATGATTAATTAAATCACCACAACGTTGGTGTGGTGTGATTCAAGTAAAATCAAATGCATATAGCAAAAAGAAATCAGTGAAAGGGCCTACATGTATTGCAACTCTTTTTTTTTTTCTATTCATGTGTTGCATTTAAGTTATATTAGTATGACTTTTATGTTATATCAATATGAATTTTATGTACAAATATCATAACCTTTATGTAATTCTGTATCCTAAAAAAAAATTCATTTTTCAACACATTTTTGGATTAACATATCTTTATGTGATATTACGTATAACTTTATATCAATATAATCATACATTTCTGTAATTTCTTTTTATACCTTTTAGTTATTTTAGTCATACTTTTAGTTATGTACTCGTACCTTTTAAATATGTTAGTTGCATATTTATATATTACATAAAGGTATGACTATGTTAATATAAAAGTATAGATAATATCACATAAAGATATGAGTAATATCACAAAAATGTATATATATGTACAAATTGTGCTGAAATTCTTTTTTTTTTCCCAAATTAAAATACATAAATGTTAGTTATAATTTTTTTTTTTTAAATGGAATGTGTATAGCCACACTCATTATAAAAAAAAATGAAAAAAAAAAATTTCAAATAAATTTCATAGTTTATTTTAAAACACATTCATAAGTTTCAAATTTTTGAAAAGTATGAAAAAAAAAATTTAATCATCCCACCTTTATCTTTCAGTTTTTCCCTTTTCTATTTACTAATTTATATTTTTGTCTAATTTTTTTAAATTAAAAAAATTCGAAAAATATATAAATGATTTTTTATATTTAAAGTCTAGGATGTGTTATTTTGACAAATTTATTTAAAATTTATATATTACATAGTAATGATATTTATCATCAACATTAAATTTATCATTAATTAGTCGTATTAATTTTATATATGGAATGTAAGTACTTATGACATATAATATTACAATGTTGAATATTATTTAGATAAGGAAAAACTTAAATGTTATTCATTTTAAATTATTTTTATTGAAGTTTATAAAGTAGCTTAAATATTTTAATTAGACAAAAAGTAAATATTAAACAATATTTAAAATAATATTACTTTTTATATAATATCGATATTTTAAATATTATTTCACGGATTATAAAACAATATTACATTTTAATAATCAAAAACTTTACGTGAAACACATCTGTTATTTACTAGCAATACTGATAGCACCATACACGAACAAGTTAAATCAAGAATCCATCAAAATTTACAAATGAAAAGGACCAATAGAAGGTCATCTTTATTAATAGTGCTTAACATTAATTTCATCTAATAAACTAAAGAATTTATGTTTCATTGAGAATTAATAATTAAGATGTTAAAGGATAATGTATATTATACGTATGATGAAGATGAGATACTTGTAAGGGTGCACAAGCAGCACGTGGTATGAGGAGCCAATTCTCCCAAACAAAATACCAGACCTTGCTAATAAATGCCACTCTTGTCTCATAAATTTGCCTCTTGCAAGGAGTCATTTCTTCTATTAAATATTTTGCTTCATTTTTTGTTTTTTTTTTTTAATTTCATAAATTACTAATCCCTCACATTTAAAATAAATATTGTTTTGAAGTTTTTGTCATAAATTAACAAACATAAAAATTGGACAAAAATGTTCCGTATCAATCTTTCCTCATTCATTCGTAAATTAACATCAAATGAGATAATTTAAAAGAAAAAAATAAGGGAAATTTGAAATAAGGAAAATCTTGTGTGAATAAATTTTAAAGAAATTAAATAGGTAAGTTCAAAATTATGGAATCATTTAAGGATTGAAATTAGGGGTAAACTTGGAAAAAAAAGTGGCAAAATAGTTGAAACGACACTTAAATTTAAAAATAAATTTAACCTCCAAAACGACATTTATTTTGAATTGGAGGGAGTATATATATGATATCATGTTCAATAATAATGTAATAGGTTAATTACATTAAAATTAATAATGAATGGTTGGTCGAATTTTAATTATAACACAAACTTTTATTTGTAAGTTGTAACAATGTTAATCACGAATTGTGAACTTTTTTCAATTACTATATTGATTTCATTTCCAATACCTAATCGCGATATTATACTACCATCATCATTGGACATATTTATGAAATCATTCCAAATCCACCATCGATTTTTGGAGTCGAAGCTACAACCATCATGATTCCTTACTTAACATTGATGGTTTAAACTTATTTACAAAATCAGAGGTCTTAAAACAAAGACCTACATATAGAAATACTAACATCTATTGTAGTAATATTTTGCTATATTTAAAAAATATCAAAATTATTTTGCCAATACATGGATTACCTTATGTTCGACTATATCACAAGGAAACTTGAACTATTTGTTATCTGATCGATTGAAAACGATTTTAAGTTCAAAACTTTGTTTATTTATTGTAATTAAAGACCAAAAAAAAAATTGCAACTTAAATCCCAACGTGGAAGAATTGTAGAATTAGGTTTGGTGGTGAAAGAGAGGTTCCAATTGAGTCATGATATCATATTAGATTATACTATATATTGAAATCATACAATATATGTAATCAAACTAAAACATGAGTGAAGTATACAAAATTTATATGAAACAATCTTACAGATAGTTATCGTGAGACGGATCCTTATTATCCATAAACTAAACTCATTTTCACAAATTCATATATGAATTGTGAATTGCGAACTTGTCTCACAAAATTAAATTCGTAAGACGGTCTCATATAAAACTCATTTAGTGTAGTATATGTCATTTCTTGATGGGGTGTTGGTATTTCCTTGTGGCTAGGGCAACTTAAAAGTGGGCCATATATTTTCATTCAACAATCCTTATAGGAGGGTTGTAAGATTTGCAAAATCCGACAACCAAGCAACAAAAAACAAACAGATATATTGGGAAAACATTTGTTAATATCACTTCCATGTAAAAAAAAAAAAAAAAAAAAAAGCTTTTTATCCACCAAACATAAGAAAATCTATTAATTTTTTACTCATTTTTTCATCTAAATGACCAAAATACCCCTAGAAAGTGAACAAAAACATTTTTACTTGTATTTTTTTTAAGATATAACTGAAGGATAGTTTTCTCCAAAAAGTAAAAATAACTTTTCATTATATTTGTGGATAAAAAACATTTTTTTGGGAAGAAAATCTTTAGACTGAGATTTGTGGAGAAGCAATTGTGGATGAAGTATTTGAAAAAGCAGTGTACTAGACAGTATTAAATTTGACCAACAGTTCTCGTGAAAATACACACACTCCTCAAATAAAACCAAAGGCTCTTCTCTCTCTCTCTCTCTCCCCCCCAAAGAAAACTCGTGATGAAGAGAGCTCTTAAATTTCACGAGCTTCTTCATCTTCTGTCTAACACACTGCTACATTTCCTACACTATCCCACTCCTTCAAATACCCTTCGTTTCTCCCCCAACATCATGCAACCATACCATCTAGATTTTCTTGCTCAATGGAACTCAAACCTCATCTCTTTTTCTCCATCTTTTCCTTGATGTGCTTTCTTTCTTCTCATGCACATGACACTTTGCAGACCTACATTGTTCAGCTCCACCCCGACGCCCCGTCCCGCTCCGCTTTTAGCTCTACGCTTCATTGGCACCTTTCTTTTCTTGACAACTCTGTTTCAGCTGATGAAGACTCTTCTTCTAGGCTCTTGTATTCTTATGCATCTGCCTTTGAAGGATTTGCTGCTCAACTCTCTCCCTTTGAGGCCGACACGTTGAAGAAATCTCACCAAGTTATATCCGTGAGAAGTGATCAGAAGCTCCCCATTCACACTACTTATTCCTACAAGTTCTTGGGACTTAGTCCCACCAAAGAAGGTGGTGCTTGGTTGAAATCCAAATTCGGTCGAGGCTCCATTGTTGGAGTCCTCGACACCGGAGTTTGGCCGGAGAGCCCGAGCTTCGACGATTCTGGGATGCCTCCGGTTCCTCGGAAATGGAAAGGGACTTGCCAAGAGGGCCAAGATTTCAATGCCTCAAACTGTAACAGAAAACTCATTGGTGCTAGGTACTTCAGCAAAGGCCATCGTGTGGCCTCGATGATGTCATCACCAGAGGCCGTGGTGGAGTACGTCTCTCCACGTGACTCGCATGGCCATGGGACCCACACGGCTTCCACAGCAGCGGGGGTTCCGGTGGCTATGGCTAGTGTGCTCGGAAACGGAGCAGGGGAGGCTCGAGGCATGGCCCCTGCTGCACATATTGCTGTCTATAAGGTATGCTGGTTCAGTGGCTGTTACAGCTCCGATATTCTTGCAGCAATGGACTTGGCCATTAGAGATGGAGTCGACGTGCTCTCACTCTCGTTGGGTGGCTTTCCAGTCCCCCTGTACGAGGACACAATCGCCATTGGCAGTTTCCGTGCCATGGAGCATGGGATATCGGTGGTCTGTGCTGCAGGGAATAATGGCCCAATCCAAAATTCAGTTGCCAATGAGGCTCCTTGGATTGCCACCATTGGTGCAAGCACGCTCAACCGAAGGTTTCCAGCCATGGTTCGACTAGGCAACAAGAAGCTTCTATACGGAGAATCCATGTACCCCGGAAAGCAGATCCCAGGCGCAGAGAAAGAGCTCGAGCTGGTTTACATCACAGGGGGCAATAAGGGAAGTGAATTTTGCCTAAGAGGGTCTCTCCCACGAGCCAAGGTTAGAGGCAAGATGGTCGTCTGTGATCGTGGCGTGAATGGGAGAAGTGAAAAGGGGCAGATAGTTAAAGAAGCTGGTGGTTCTGCCATGATTCTAGCCAACACAGAGATCAATTTGGAAGAAGATTCTGTTGATGTTCATCTTCTCCCAGCAACACTGATAGGTTCTCAAGAATCTTATCAGCTAAAGAGGTATATGAACTCGACGAGACGAGCAAAAGCAAGAATCATATTCGGAGGAACGGTCATTGGAAGGTACAGAGCACCTGGGGTGGCACAGTTCTCATCAAGAGGGCCAAGTTTCACTGACCCTTCGATTCTGAAACCGGATATGATAGCTCCGGGTGTCAACATCATAGCTGCATGGCCACAGAATCTCGGCCCGAGTGCTCTTCCAGAAGATTCTAGAAGAGTGAACTTCACAGTGATGTCGGGGACTTCCATGGCGTGCCCACATGTTAGTGGCATTGCAGCTCTGATCCACTCGGCTCATCCAAACTGGTCACCGGCTGCAATCAAATCTGCACTAATGACGAGTGCAGATATGTATGATGATATGGGAGAACCGATAATGGATGGAGGTAAACCTGCTGAGCTCTTTGCCATGGGAGCAGGGCAAGTAAACCCCGAACGAGCCATAAATCCAGGATTGGTATATGATATCCAACCAGGCCATCACATTACTCATCTCTGCTCCATTGGATACACAAGATCAGAAATATTCAGCATAACTCACAGGAATGTGAGCTGTCACGAAGTTTTGAGGAAGAACAGGGGTTTCAGCCTCAATTACCCCTCGTTTTCTGTGATTTTCGGAAAGGGGGATACGAGAAAGATGGTGAAAAGACAGTTGACAAACGTGGGGAGCCCAAATTCCATTTACTCACTGGAAATGAAGGCACCCGAGGGAGTCAGTATGAGAGTTAGACCACGTCGTCTCGTATTCAAACGTGTGAATCAAACTTTGAGTTACAGAGTTTGGTTCTCATCAAAGAAGCGAAACCAAAGCAAGAATGCAAGGTTCTCACAAGGACATCTGACATGGGTGAGTCGGAGCAGCTATAACAGGGTTCGAAGTCCAATCTCAGTGACGTGGTCATCAACCAAGTGAATAACATTATAGTTGTAAACTTGTAATCAATGACAGTAGTTTCATTTTGGAGTTTGAGATTTAGGATCAAATATGAGAAATCTATCAGCCTTGTATTAGACATGAGAAAGTTCATTATACAACTAGGGAATAAAAGGGTGGTTTTCACTACTTCATAGAGAAAACTATACAAAGCAATTGATAGAGAAATCAAGTAAGCAAAAAAATCCTTGATAGAAATATCTCTCAAGCAAATATATTCATTTTGCACCTAATTATAGCAACATGGATTGCAAAAGAGAAAAAATATTAAACAACTGCAAAATGAGTGCTTCATTTTTTAACGAATGACAATCCATTAGCATTGGCGTACCGCTCCATGAATCTCATGAACCTGTCCCACTCTCGTGGAGTTCTCATGATATATTTGGCCTCAATTCCAGCAGGTTTCCCATTCACAAACTTGGCATTCACATCAACCGATTGAAGGGTCCCTTCCTCGTCAATCATGTAGAAACCAGTAATATCACCAACAACACTAGACGAGTCAAAAACAGATGGTTCGGAAAATGTGAATATGGCCATTCCATTGGTTCCATCCCTCGACTTGGTTAGCCTCACATCTGGTGTTGTTTTTTCATCAGTCCCTTGAATGAACTGAATTGTGGGTTTCACCATCGTAATACTCAGCCTGCGAATGCTATGTACGTGGCTGTGTTTTGGCGAACTTGAACGTGATAGGAGTAAAGATTGGCCATTGAATGATGAGCTTGCACTTGAATGAATAGTTCCTATTGACAAGCCTAAGATAACAAAAACCCATGATTAGTAATTTAATTGTTTATGAACATAAAAACACCTTTCATGGGCAGAGTTCTTCATCCTACAGTCTATGAACTTCTTCCTGGAATTACAAATTTCTTCTTCCATTCTTGAAAGGTTTTTTAAGCCTAGATAAGCTAAATTCGGAATATATCACTAAAAGAATGAGAAGAGTAATTGGGATCAAAATCAAGCTTTAGGTAAAGTACAAACTAAGAAGCATAATAAAAGCATTATGAGCTAAACTCAATTCACCTCATGAACTAATAACACAAGTAACATAAATCGTCCAACTAACATGATAAAATTTAAAAGAAGGCTAATTAAATTGCCAATTTTTGCCTTGCATAACATTACAAATTCCAACAGCTAGTGTACAATGTCATTATGAATCAAAGTACATTAAAGAGAGCAGATTTCATCTCAATCGCCAAATACAAACACCGCATTTACCAAACACCAAACAAGAAGAATATGAAATTCTTCACGAGAGAGTGATGAGAAGGGCACCTGGAACGCAGCGAGGGTGGTGAGAAGAATGAGAGATTGGGGAAGAGAAAGCAAGGGACTGCAGTGCTGCCATCCTGTAACAAAAATCTTAGAGAGAGAGAAGAAAATGTGATGGAGAGAGAAAGATATATAAGGGAAATGGATTGATAATGTGGGTTTGGAGAGGGAAGGGGTTGGATGGATGGTGTGTAATGACGACAACCATTCACTTCCATAACATTCTAAGCCTTTTCAAATGGATTGGACGATAATTTAAAATAAATAAATAAACTATTCATTCACCCGCGAAATATTTTCAGTTTAGAACTTAGGGTCCATTTATTGGGCTTGGGTTACAAATGGGCTGCCATAGCTGGCTGCTGGATCCAATTCTTAATCATGGCCCCTCACTCCGTGTGTATATATATAGACACCGTTGATTTCTAATGGACCCAGTCTGATTGATGCGGCGACAATTTTTCTTTTTTCTTTACGTGTTCTAAGTACACCTATATTCTTTTGTTACCTTTTTAAGATTTTTCTTTTTTCTTTACTTGTTCTTAAGTACACCGATATTCTTTTGTTACCTAATTTCTTTTCTTTAGCCACATCTGGCTAATGTAGCAATACACGTATATCTTAAGTTGATATTCTTTTGTTACCTAATTTCTTTTCTTTAGCCAGATCTGGTTGCCACCGATATAGCAATACACGTGTATCTTAAGTTAGCCAAATCTGGCTGATGTACCAATACACGTATATCTTAAGTTTTTTTTTTTAAGTACTACTGACATTCTACATTCTTTTATTAGGTACATCAATATCTTAAGTTTTTCTTCTTCTTTTTTAACGTAAAGATATATATATATATATATATATATATATATATATATTTTTTTTTTTTTTTTTTTTGTACTGCGGTATTCTTTTCTTAAGTACACCATTCTTTTGTTACATAATTTCTTTTCTTTTTTTCTTTTCTTACGTAATTTAATTTACGACGTATCATTCTTTCTTATTTATCCCATTTTTAAATAAATCTTTTTTCCATATCATTATTTATCATCTTAATTGTTTTCTTATTCTACATTATTCTTTCTTATTTTATCTCATTTTTAATAGGCAAAAACTTCTGTGCACCAGTTGCACCGTGCAATCCATACATTTACGTTATAAATGTAGTACCTTTATGTTATAAATGTAATATTTTTTATGCATGTTCATTTTAAAAGGTACAGATATTTGTACATAAATGTACTACATTTATAATATAAAAGTATCCGTGCAACTCTGTGCACCAGTTGTACAGAAGTGTTACTCTTTTTAATAACATTTTTCTTATTCATGTCAATTTATTTATTATAAATATTTGCTAATATATATATATATATATATATATATATATATATATAAATTGTACATAAATTTAGAAATTTTCTAAAAATTTCATGTTTTTTTAGATATTTATTCGTTGAGAGTGTCAACCATCAATTTTTTTTAGATAAGTTTCACATACGACTCTCAACTGTCTATTTTTTTATTATAACATCTTTTTCTTTTTTACTTTTTTACTTTTTTACTAATTAATTTTCTTTCTAACAACACTTTTTTTCTTTTTCAATATTTTTCTTTTTTACTAATTAATTTTCTTTCTAACAACATTGCACAAGGAGTATTCCCAAGTTTTTAAATAATTAAAACTTATGTAGAATTCATTATGGTTTGTTTTTCCTTTATTTATTTTGACATTTGATAGCTTATATTTATATTACTTCTTTTAATATTGTATATTAATGTATATCATTACTATATATACAGTACTAATGAACAGTTAAAAGAAGTTAAAATGATTTTTACTCAATTTAACTAATTAAACAACTAAAACAAACAATATGTTGATTCAATATTGTCCATGAAATTGAAAACAATGAAATGAATCAATTAACAATAATATCAATTAAAATTTAATTTTTCCCTAATATTTACAGTTTTATTAAATGTTATAAATATGTTTATATCATAATTAATCTAACAAAATTTAATATTAAAGTTACTTTAATTATATGTTTTTTTAACCAACTTTAATTATATGTAATTAAAATGTATATAATATGATATGTTATTGAAAGATAATAAGAAATATATGATTATTTAAATCTACCATAAAATTTAAAATAGTAGACAAATTATAATTATTAATATGATTACACTCAATATTTATAAAAAATGTGGAATTACCTATTATAAAAATTCAAATGTTTTCTATAGAGTGAGATTTAAAAATGATATGCAAGCAATGATCAGTATGAAGAAAAACATTCTTATTATCAAATATGAGGATATACCAAAACCTTTGTTTTATGAAAATATCCACAAATATATCAAATATAAATATATATCATAATAATCATTAAGACTATATTTTTCAAAAATTTGATAATTTTTCTAATCAATCATATATATATATATATATATATATATATATATATATATATATATATATATATATATATATATATATATATATATATATACATGTGTGCGTGTGTGTGTTTTGTTTATTCAAACACTAGTAATCATTTTTTATATATAACAAATAAAATAAATCATTAAATTGATATTTGAATCGATATAGCTAATTTAATTATTACAACAAACAACAATTTTTATTCAATTACTAATTAAGTTATTAATTAAACTGAAAGATATAAAAAAAATTATCAGAACAAGACATTGAAAATATACATACAGTTAGCATATCAATTTCTATTCTACACAAGTACAAGGAGGGAAAAAAAAACCCACACAAACAAGTGTAAAATAGAGTTTTGAACAAGGCCATCCATAATCTAGCACTAGATCATTATAACCATAGGATCGGTGCTTCAATATGGAGCTCGTTTGAATGCAATTTAATAAGAAATGAAAATCTAGTATTAGAGTTTCAACAAAACAAAAATCAATAAAGGATTTTAAATACAATTAATATAAAAAAATTAATATGCTTAATTATAAAATATTTAAAAGCTTAGATAAAATTTTAAATAATAAAATGCACTAATAAAAATGTAAACTTAAAATCTTTATGAAAAATGTCCAAATATCTACAATTTATTTTAGAATAATATAAAAATCAAGAATAACACATGCTAACTTTAGCAACAAAAGAAAAAAAAAATCACTAATTATTCATTTTTTCGGAATATATCATATGTCATGTTAATATAATAATTACGTGGATGGAAGAGGTGAGTCCTTCATTACTTACCCCAAAGATAACCCAAAATGGAAATCCAGTTGGTGGGTCCTACTAACAGTAGCTAGTAGGTCCCTTCCTGCATGTGCCACATTAAGGGCAATCTGAATTCTGATTCGTTCTTAATCTTACCTCCTATTTTAATATAATTATATTTTACATATAATATTATAATTATAGTATACTTATAATATTCAATTGTATTAATGAGAGTAAAAATTTAAAATAACTAGTGGCAGTAGTATGTTTTGGCACAGTCCCACATGATATCACGTCATTTTCCCAACCTTCTTCTTCCCATGTTATGCTCATTGTCAGGAATGGAACTGCGTTACGTCCAAAGGGTGTCGAGCTTCTTTAAAATTTAGAAATTTAATTTACAAAAAAATATATAATTGAAATTTTATAATTTATTTACTATTTAGATTAGTATATGATTATTTAGTGGCATGCAGAGACAGGCTGAAGTATGGATCACAGGGCCACTGATCCCCTAAATTTTTGAAAATAACTAGGGATACTTTAGGTATGTCTCATTTCTAATCAAAGAAAAAGAGATTTGTGTATTAACACCTCGCTTCTTTATTCTGATTCATCTCTATCTAATATTCCTTTCAGAATTTTTTAACATGAAATATTTCTTTTTAACATGAAAAATATGATTAAATAAATTTTTAATTAGAAATAACATGAAATATTTCTTTTTTGTGTAAAATTTAGTGCAGACGGCTGGAGATGAAACACTGTTTCTACAGTAGTACAAATTTTGCACTACAGTAGTGCAGACTGCTGGAGATGCTCTTACATACGATTTTAAGATAAGTTTATATTTTTATGAGTAACTACAATTTAATATTCAAATTATGAGAACTTTTACATTATCTTGTATAAACATTTTTTTTATTGCAATAAAGTATCTAACTCCACACTTTATTATATTTTGTCAACTCAAGTAAATCATAATTGTACACATACGTAACAATTAATGGTTATGATTTGTTAGAGTTGCATGATGCAAAATGCAAAGTCCCGGATGGTTAATTTCAACAAAAGAAGTAGTTGGTATGAAAAGAGTTTAAAAAATTGCAAAAAAATCATATATCGACCTATTTTTATTTAAGTTTGTCATATATATATAGCCGTTGGCGTATTTTAAAAAGATGAAAAAAAAAAAGACTTCCAGTTCTTAGTTAGATAATATATATTCATAATCTTTGTCCCATTTTAGAAATGATAACAATGAAACTATTATGCAACAATTTCAGAAAATGAAAATATAGAAAAAGAACTGTTGTAGTTGTGTCAAACGAGGTGTGTATATTGTTCATATCACATGAACAACCATGGTTCATGTGGCACGAACCATATATAAGTATATGGTACTTGCCATATGTGGGTGTGGGCTTTGTGCCAAACACTACTCGTGTGTGGTTTGTGTCATATGAACCACCATGATTTATACCACATGAATTGTAATCACACATATATCATATTTGTGTGTTAAGTGAAAATAAGAATTTCCATTTTATTAAAGATATTTCAAGCAATTTAATTAAATTTGTTTATCTTTTAACTGGTGTAATTAAACATTCTACAGTATTAAACGAATATTTTGTATATATCCCTTTTTTTTTTTTTCTAATGATGTATCGATCCTTTTGCAACTAACTTATAATATTTACAAATATTTTCTTTTCTATCCCTTCAATTTTCTCTACTGAAATATCCTTCTGCAACTAACTTGTAATAAACTAGTATAAGTCCCGTGCGATGCACAGACATATAAATTTCACTATTTATATATTTTAATATGAAATTGTTGAACATGAATAATAATAAATTATTTTGGAGAATTTCAGTCTGATTTGTTACTTTTGTGACCCACAACCATAAAATCTAAATTAGATGAGATCATATTAAGATTCATATACCATATATAGACAATAATTTCCAAGATTTTGTCAATATTATAAATGATATTATTAATATATATAAATCATGTTTAATACAATAAAATTAATAATTTATAATTTATAAATTATGAAATAATATATATTTCTATGTTTGGGAGGTGGAAATGAACGGAAAAATTTTAGCATTTTTATTTAAAGGAGTAATTGTTATTATATATACATAGATAGTTTGGGACTACTCTAATAGTCTAATGTATGTTATGTACTGTAGAAATAAGATTACATATGTACTCTCTCTCCTCTCTCTCCCTCTCTCTCCCTCTCTCTCTCATTAGGAAGGTAGGAAGGTGTGGTTTCACATGGGCATGAATCCACTTTAGCAGCATATTCATACATAGTGACATACCACTCTTCCTTAATACTTTTTAATTATACCTCCTCTCTCTCTCTCTCTCTCTCTCTCTCTCTCTCTCTCTCTCTCTCTCTCTCTCTCTCTCACATGTTACCATGTGGAGTATGTACTCCAACCATAAAACTACAAACTACTATTGTTTCCATGTGAATATATATGGAAGTTTATTCCGTTGTCAAAATGAATAGTAATAACAATAAAATTAATTTATTAAGTTATCTGACGCTCACCATGATTGATTACATCCATTGTTTTCCCATATTCTCTTAATGGCCACGTATGCAAGATTTTGTAATTTTATCAATTAAATATTAAAAAACAATAAGTATTGAAAATGAAATTGTGCATGATTAATAAAGATCAAAACTCATTAAGATGAAATTGGCGTGTCTTGGTGCTTGCAATTATATGGCAATCACCTCACAAGATAAAACGATTATTTTCTTCTCATTACAGTCGGTGTTTGTGAAATCGGATCGAATAAACCGATTTAATCAGGAATTGGTCATTGGTCTGACCTCTTTAGAGACAAAAAAGTCACTTTCATAGTCGGATATCGGTCAACACCTATCAAAATTGATTGAGTCGGATTTTTTTTTTCTTTAAGAAATGTGGGATAACTACACCACTAATCACTAGCATCGTTAATAGTGCATGACATCAATACTATTTTAGAAAATCCATATACTTTATGCTACAAATTCTCTTACTTTCTCTGTTTTATTTTCAATGTGAGACAATTTATAATACAAACTCATACACTTTATACTACATTCTTTTATATATTTTTTTGGTATTCTTTTTAGTGTCAGATAATTTCTAAAACTATGTTTTTGTGAAAATTAATGCATACAGATGGACATAGTAGAGATATATATATATATATATATATATACATATATATGCACATTATAAAGTGATAACCATTAAGAACACTTGTCAATCCTATAATTTTCTCATATTAATTTCTTCTTCCTTTTTTACAAATTAAATATATTAAAATCTAATTAATGACTATTTTAATAATATCAAATTTAATGTTGATAATATACATTAGTAAATAATATAGAAATTTTAACTAAATTTATTAAAATAACACATGTTAGACTTAAACATGAAATGATTTATAAATTGAACATTTGGTTAATTTAAAACTTTTTAGAGAAAAATATAATTAATAAAAATGAAAAAACTAAAATAAATGTGGGTTGCTTAAAAATGATTAATTATTTAAACTTTTTAAACTTATTAAATAGTAAAATTGAATATTTATTGCGGATATGTATTTTAAAATAGACTATATATGAAATTTATTTGATAATTATTGACTTTCATTTTCTTATCATTTGATAGAAATTAAAATTTAAGGGTCTAATAATATAATAGATATTATAAATAAATAAATATATATATATATATATTTTTTAAATAATAAATAAAAAATTATTTATATTTTTTACTAATATGACATATATTTCAACAATTAAAAATAAAGATAGTTTACGAAGAACGAAAATGATAGCTTATTCTTATTATTCTACAACAGTCGCAATTTGTTTTTACTCAAAATCATCAGAAATTTGTCCACCTCCTCCTTCTTTGCTGGAATAATAATACCAATTTAACATACATTTTCTCGTTCATGTTGTTTACCCTCTTAAATCTCTCTTTCAAGTTGATCATCATCATTTCACAGATTCGGACATCAACTAATTACATAAAAGTATGACTGACGATGCTGATAATTATTTATAATTAAACTTTAATTTAAAAATTAAAATTTTACAAAAAAAATATTAAAAATTTTAAAAAGAAAAATAATAAAAATCAAGGTGCGCTTGTCAAAATTTCAAAAATTGTTTGTTAATGAAAATAAAATGAGTCAGTATTGCGTAAAACCTCTCACTGATCCATTATGTGAGATGAGGCGAGTAAAGTCAGTCAACACGCGCGTAATACTTTTCTTTTGATTATGTAATGCTTTTGTTTGTATTGTGTAATATTTTTATAATTTTGATAAGTAATATTATGTAATATTTTTGTGTTTAGTAGGTAATACTATTATGCGTATCATGTGATACTTATAAGAAATTATAATTTTGACAAGTAATATTATGTAGTGTATGTACAAAATACAATAATATTACTTGATATATAAAATAATATTATCTAATACACATAAAAGTATTACATGATATTACATAATACACACAAAAATATTCATGTTGCACGACCCACGCGTGAGGGAGAAGAGCATGCAACAACGTTGTTGGGATCTGCGTGTTTTTAATGACCCGACCCGACTCAGTTTGTTTCATGTATCCTATAATACTAACGTATTACTTGATATATAGAAAAATATTACACACACAAAAATATTATATATTTTTTTATAATCCGTCTCGACCAACCCGTATGCATCATATAATACAAAATATTTCTAAATATATAGAAAGTATTATATAATACATACAAAAATATTACTTATTTTCTTATAGTACGATTCCATCTATTTCACGGAGTAGGATCCGTGAAATCCTCTTGTGCAAGACTTTACCCTATAGAAGAGATTTACTAGAGATAAACTTTGACTTGCACTTTTTAACAAAAAAAATATAATGATTTTTTTAATAATATTCTGATCTACATATGAAAATTATGTTCTATTACCAATACAACTTATGTTTTAACAATCAAATAAATATTAATCAAACAATTTATATTTGATGGCTAAATTAGATAATAGAGAGCAGAAGCAAACTACAAGTATTTTTTTCGATAGAAATAATTCTTAAAACCATTTTATTGAGAGAGGAAATGGGCATTTCTAGTATAACATAAATTTAAACTAGATATGAAGTAGAAAATATGTTTTTTAGTCAAAAAGTTTGGTTTTGAATATTCACCATCCTCTTCTCTATTAATCTCGTCTTCCTCTCTTCCCCTCATATTTTCTCTTTTAAAATTTTGAACATAATAATTCAAGTTTTTTTTAAGATTTTCCACACATTCATCAAGATTCTAGCTATAGATGCGAAAATTTCACTTATGGAGGAGAAAAGTAATACATTTCTCGAGATTTCTTCCACCATTCCTCAAAATTTCTTCTGAAATTTCTTAAGAATCGTTCATATGAATTTTAAAAAATAAACTTCTTGTGCGGATTTTGCAAATCGTAGATCGTGCAGATAGCTCGTGCTGGTTGTGTAGGTTGTGAGGATCGTGCGGCTCATGCATGTGGCTCGTGCGGATCGTGCATGTGGAACATGCAGCTCGTGCACGTGGATCGTACTGCTCTTGCGCGTGGATCGTATAGGTCGTACACGTGGATCGTGCAATTCATACAAAACAAAAATTGCTTCTTTGGCAGCGCCGTGGGCACTTCTTTTTGTTAAGGGTAGACAAGTCAATTTCGACTAAAAAAACCTATTTCTTGTAGTTTTGCTAGTTTAATTTTTCATTATGTTATTTGGCTACTTTTCAAATTGTATTATTCAGATTCTATACTAGTAAATATATAAATAAAACTAGATATGGTTTTTAAAAATTTATCCACGTAATCCACATCACATAATAAATATGGACCTAATAAAAAAAAACATAATAAAAATGGCTTTTCACAGCATAATTAACTCTCTTTTACACTTTTGGGGTTGGAGGAGTGGCGTGCGTGGGGTCCACTATCCACATCACATATATGCAAGTTTGTGTTAATTAATACATTATTATGCCTCAAAGTGGGACCCATCAGTTAAGTAGACCTCATATGATGTTTGTCATTCTTGGAAGCTGACTTTGATCAGAAGTTAAATCGCCTTCTCGTTAACTCATCCAAATCATTCGACCATAATATGTTATATAAATAAATATATCAATTTACACTCATAATCTTCCACTTCCTCAACACCTGCATAAAGCTGTTATATATATATATATTTTTTTTTTCTTTTTTACTTTTATCTATGTAGAATTCGAAAGATAGTAACTTATTATATCAAGTCTAAAAAGAAAGAAAAAACTATAGATTCAAGACTTAAAATATGAATTACCATTTAGATATAAGATAAAGGTTATGTTTGACACATCAAAATTTTTGTTTTATTGTTGTTATATATAATTGTTAATATACAACATGAATTTTATCAATCATATTTTGAAGTTATTACCAAATAAAATCTCAATTAAGAAAAATCATTTTTTTTTAATAACTTAGTTATAGTCTTACATCTGAATAGTATGGACACTAAAACAGTGTGGAAATCTACTTTCAACCAACTTTTTGCCCCTTCACACCACAACAAAAGGGATCAAAACGACTTCTCATAGATGCCTCTTGAGAGAGAGAGAGAGAGAGAGAGAGAGAGAGCATGTTTTGTGGTGGATTAGATATGAATAAAAGCCAAAAACTTACAGCCACCAAATGGGAATGAACAGCTATTACAAAACCCAAGATCTCACGAGTTATTATTTTAAAACTTCAACACTAGAAATCCCCATTAATCACTCCCCTACTTGATACATATTATTATACAACAATCTCAAACACCAGTAATCATTTGATCCTCTTCTTCACTTCCTCTTTTCTAACATGACCAAAAACTAACAACTTTTAACCATCATGAACTTCAATCACAATCTCCCCATCCTTTTCTTGATCTTCTTCTCCTTCTTAGCTGATCACAGCATTGCTTCCAATGATGAACTCTCCATCCTCCTCTCAATAAAGGCCACCATAATCGATCCATCCAATCGTCTCGACCAATGGAAAGCACCAGATCATGACAAAGACCTCAACACTTCACTCCACTGCAGCTGGATTGGAGTGCAATGCAACTCCAACGGCGCCATTCAAATGCTCAATCTTTCCAACATGAATCTCAGTGGCACATTGCCTAAATCTCTATCCAATCTCACTGCACTTGAGAGCATTGATCTCAGCCAAAACCTCTTCACTGATGAATTCCCACCTGGCCTCCCCCTGCCTGGATTGATCGCGTTGAACGCTTCCGGAAACAACTTTTCCGGCTATCTCCCACAAGATCTTGCCAATGCTACTTCACTCGAAAGCCTTGATCTCAGAGGGAACTTCTTCCGTGGCAGCATTCCCCATTCTTACAGGAGTTTAAAGAGGTTGAAGTATCTTGGCCTATCGGGGAATAATCTGACGGGGCGCATCCCACCTGAGCTCGGTGAACTGTCTTCGCTCGAGGCCATGGTTCTTGGGTACAATGAGTTTGAAGGTGGGATTCCAATGGAGTTTGGAAACCTTACCAATCTTGTGTATCTTGATCTTGCTATAGCCAATCTCAGTGGCTCGATTCCTGCTGAACTCGGAGAGCTTAAGCAGCTGAGTACATTGTTCTTGTACAAGAACAGTCTTGTGGGGAAGATTCCATCAGAGATTGGCAACATAGCCTCATTGCAGTTTCTTGATCTGTCTGATAACATGCTGTCTGAAGAGATTCCAGCTCAGATAGGTGGTCTCAAGAATTTGCAGCTTCTGAATCTGATGTGTAATAATCTCTCTGGTGAAGTTCCTTCTGCAATTGAGAGATTGAGTCAGTTAGAAGTACTTGAGCTATGGAACAACTCTTTATCAGGTCCTTTGCCAACCAATCTTGGCCTGTATTCGCCTCTTAAATGGCTCGACATCTCATCAAACTCATTCTCAGGTGAAATCCCAACAACTCTGTGCAGTAAAGGAAACCTCACTAAGGTGATCATGTTCAACAACACCTTTTCTGGTTCGATTCCAGCTGGCTTATCGACATGTACATCATTAGTACGCGTTAGGATGCAGAACAATCGCCTTTCTGGGACGATCCCAGTTGGCTTTGGCAAGCTTGGTAGTCTTCAGAGATTGGAACTGGCTAACAATAGTCTCACAGGCCAAATCCCAAATGACCTTTCTGCTTCTACTTCTCTTTCCTCCATTGATCTATCAAGAAACAAGCTTCAATCTATTCTTCCTTCTTCCATTCTCTCTATCCCTAGTCTCCAAAGCTTCCTAGCTTCGGGAAATAGCTTAGTCGGAGAAATCCCGGATCAGTTCCAGGACTGCCCTTCACTTTCTGTTCTTGATCTCTCTTCAAACTACTTCAATGGAAGCATTCCATCAAGCATCACTTCTTGTGAGAGGCTTGTGGCTCTGGATCTTCGGAACAATCAGCTTAATGGGCCGATCCCAAAAGCCATCGCCATGATGCCTGCATTGGCTGTTTTGGATCTATCAAACAATTCTTTGAGTGGTGGGATTCCTGAGAATTTTGGTAACTCTCCAGCCTTGGAAATTCTCAATGTTTCTTATAACAGATTGGAGGGATCAGTCCCTTCGAATGGAATGCTGAGAACTATCAACCCTGATGATCTAGTTGGCAATGCTGGTCTTTGTGGTGGTGTGCTTCCACCTTGCTCTCGGAATCCAGGATATGCATCGAATGAACATACCCCGGAAAAGAACCACTTGATTGGAGGATGGATAATCGCCATATCAGCACTAGTCGCCCTTGTCATAGCAGGTGTTGGAGCTCAGTTTGTGTACAGAAGATGGCAAGATGGAAATTGGTTTGAGGACAGATTGAAATCAGGGAATGGAGAGTGGCCTTGGAGATTGATGGCATTCCAAAGGCTGGGTTTCAACAGCAATGACATTCTGGCTTGCATAAAGGAGTCGAACGTGGTTGGAATGGGGGGAACGGGGACGGTATACAAGGCGGAGATACAGAGAATAAACACAAGAGTTGCAGTGAAGAAGCTATGGAGATCATCAAGGACTGATTTGGAGATGGGAGGGAGCAATGATCTTATTGGAGAGGTGAATGTGTTGGGGAGATTGAGGCATAGAAACATTGTGAGACTACTGGGATTTCTTCACAATGACTCTGATGCTATGATCATCTATGAGTATATGGAGAATGGGAGCCTTGGAGAAGCTTTACATGGCCAAAAAAAGGGTGGGAATTTGTTGGTGGATTGGGTTTCAAGGTATAACATAGCACTTGGGGTTGCACAAGGGCTTGTTTATCTCCATCACGATTGTCACCCACCGGTAATCCATCGAGATGTGAAGTGTAACAACATATTGCTCGATTCCAATCTCGAAGCAAGAATAGCTGATTTCGGGTTAGCAAGAATGATGGTCAAGAAGAATGAGACGGTATCTATGGTTGCAGGATCTTACGGGTACATAGCCCCCGGTAAGTCACTCTTCATCTTGAATCATATACTTTTATACTTGTCATTATAATACATTTACTAATAAGATATCATGTTGGTTGGCAGAGTACGGATACACTTTGAAAGTTGATGAAAAGAGCGACATTTACAGCTATGGAGTAGTTCTGATGGAACTCGTTACGGGGAAGAAGCCATTGGAGCCCGAGTTTGGAGAATGTATAGACATTGTAGAATGGATAAGAAAGAACCAAGCTCTTCAAGAAGCTTTAGATCCCAGTATAGGCAACAACAAACATGTTAAAGAAGAGATGCTTTTGGTTCTAAGATTGGCCATTCTTTGTACAGCCAAGCTGCCAAAGGACAGACCTTCAATGAGAGACGTCGTGTCAATGCTCGCAGAAGCAAAGCCACGACGGAAAAGTAGCAGCTCGACTTACAATGAAGCTAATAGTAATGCTGCTACCAACACTAACAAAGACAAACCAGTGTTTAGCACTTCACCTGTGAATGGCCTTGTCTGAGTACAATAAAGTGCTAATTCAATCTAGTTTTCTTGATTCTTTCTAATGTTATTGTAAGTTATCACATAGTCAAAGAAACTTGAACTGGAGTGCACCATTTTATTGCACCCAATTTTTTTTATAGAGAAACTGCATTTACTCTTCTACTTACTGTATTTCACTATCAAGAAATGTGAATATTGCAACACAAAATCTAAAATGGGATAAGTGAATGTGAGTCAAGTAAAGATTACATATTTCTTTACACATTTCAACAAAATGAAACACAAAAAACAAGTATAAATTCGGCACGCCATCAGCCTTGTACAAATATTTTCTTTCATTAACACGAGAAGTTCTGAGAGACCAACACCAAAAAACGAACGACTTGCCACTTCCATACTTACAGTGTATTATCAAATGGCAAGGCTTAGTATGCTTACCTACAAAACACAAAAAAAAGGGAAGGCCAATCTGCATCGTGCAGATGCAGGTAAACGTGTGGCTGGAGATGGGGTATGTGATTTTTCGAAATATTATTAGAGATAATAAGATTTAAAAGTGAATAAAACCATTCAGGCAAAGGGAAACCAGAACAGAGTTGCCTCTATAATTTTTGCTGGTAATATACAGCATTACTATATTTATAGCTTCATGCCTCTCTATATGGCCACTATTGACCGTCTCCCGTTCCTCTCTTCACATCCTGGAAACAGAATTCCACGGCACTTTAGCCCCAAAAAAAAGTAAACAGTAAAGGTAAAAAAAAAAAAATCAAGTGAGCAAGCTAGGCTCTTGAATATGAAAGAACGTGCGTACCAAGTCCATTAGCGTCGTTTTTCTTCATAATACGGAGCCTCCTCACAGAATTCAAAAATATCCTGATCAAAACGAAGTAATCAATCCATGAGATTCTTAACGTTGAAATTCGTAATAAATAATATATAGAAGCAATATAAGAGGACATACTCCCAAGGAACATCTCCAACTAGCATCCAATCTCCATCTTTGTCCTCATATGTGAGCACAAAGTCAGATGAATCATCCAACAATCTCATGGGTTGTCTTGTACTAGCAACGGCACCTTGGCTCTCCACATTCAACCCTAAAGGGAACAACATCAATAGTTTGTCTCAAAACCAATTTATTCAGAACAAGAAAAGCTAAGAAATCATCGGAATTTCACATGCACCAAATCAATATAATCTTAAAATCATAAAAAATGATAATAAACGAACAGCAATCAACGAGTTTCAAAGGACTGAAATATTTGTATGATAGACTTCTGATCAACACTATCAAAAACTTCTTTCTCAACACACACAATCAAACTATCATTCATCTATTCCTTGCCCACTTTGAAGAGATGCAGAGTTCTTATTTTCAATGGGAAATTTGGTAGTTGGGAAGAATAAAGGGGTGTACACAAGTCTTTTTTCTTTTAACCTAATTAATGTGTAAGTTTATAAAAGTAATAAATGTGTAAGGGAAAAAAAAATTATGGTGCCAAGTGTCCCCACAGTTGGATACATAACGAGATAACAACCACAAGTTTAACAAACAGAATGTTGTAGAAAATCGATCAAATACTAGTGAAGAAAATTACGTGTAGCCCCAACGGGTGTAAACATGTGATCGAGCGCAAGAGCTAAAGTCTCGTAGCAGCTATGAGCATTCAGATCGACCTTTCTTCCAATTGGTAATCCATCCATGTTAACCTTAACAAACAAAGTTGTTTTTCGAAGTCCTTTTTCCTCAGTAATATTATTATTCGTGGCACCACCAAGATTGGTCTTATCCGAATCTGTGTTCTTGCTTTTACATTTATCAGCTGCAGTGAAAAATTCTTCGGTGATTGCTGACTTGGCATGGTTCGTCAAGCTGTTCATTCTATAAGTTCTGACAGGTGGCCATCCAACAACCTGACTGCTTCAATAAATTGCATTAAAAAATAATTAATCCCATTGGAGGTAACATATAGGCCATCATTAAGGATTTATTACAACATTTACATAAAATTAAAATGCTGTTGAACAGAAATAATTTTAACTTAAACTAATATTATTATTAAAGATCACAACTTTTATACTGATTTTATTTATATTAGTTACTCCAACTGAAATCCTCATAGAAATGGGTCTACAGATGAATCTAGCCAAGCCTTGTGCATCATTGTTCAAGCTTCAAGGGTTGAGTTTGAAGTTGTTTCATTATTAATTCAATCAAACCTGAACAAGCTTTGATTCAGTTGAACACGAATCAAGCTAAAGTAGTTTGGTTCTTGATTTTTTTTTTTTATATTTTATCAAATGAAAAGGTATATTGGATATCATCGTTTTCAAACGCTCAAATGAGCTTTTAACATACAATCTCGAATTTAACATAAATCTCAAATCGAGTACTGAGTAACTTGATTTCATTTCAAGAAAATTTACATAGGAATTATCAACACTGGAGAGAGGTTTGAAGGCTAAAATCAATAAAAAAAAAAAAAACGAATAATGTAACACTAGCAACAGCCTATTCAGATTAAACTTGTAAATTCTACTTTTCTAATATTACTACCAACTTACAACCACCCAAAAAATAAATAAATAAAACTTGAAGAAACGATCAAAAAGAAGTCTCACACAAACAATAAAAAAGATCAAAACTTTCCGAAACTAAAAACTTAAAATCCAAAACAACATAATAGAATCCCAACAAGTGAGGATACCTGATTTCAGAACGAGCTGGGGGCGAACAGGGTGAGTCAGCAGTTCTTTTAGTGCCAGAGGTATTCACAACGGAAGAGGATGAGGATGAAGACGACGACGTTTTAGCCGTAACTACTCGAGGAAAATCTTTAGCGGTCAAGATTCTTGCATATTGATCCCAAGAAGACGAAGACGGCATATTCTTGGTGTTTCCACCACAGGCTAGAGTGAGTCCAAGCCCCAATTCCAGCTCGGAATCATCTGGGTACGAGGAAGATTCCTCAGATGACATCACCGTAGTATTCTCCTGCCCTGACACCACCGCGCCGCCGTGAAGAAGGGAATTATGCATAAAAAAAAAGAGGGGAATTGGGGAGAAAAGGGGAATAGAGATATGTTGCTTAGTTTGGGTTCGAGGGTAAAGAGAAAGGAATTGGAAGGAAAAGTGGGGAAGGTGGGTGGGGGCCCCGTTGTCGGGTGTTTGCGCCTCAACAGCATTATAGATATCTCCAAACAGAGGGCCCCACCACACCAAAGAGAATGCTGTTGCAGTTATTGTACCAACAACAAGGAACCTCCGCCCCGGGAACTATTCCAACCTTGGCCTTTTTCCTTCTCCACTCTTTTTTACTCCCATCTTTTCCACGCCTTTCTCTTTTTTATTATTACAAAAAGATAAAAATACTCTCATCTTTGATTAAATACTTAATTGGATGAGATGTAAATTGAAAGATGTGTTTGAATAACATTTATTTATAGAAGACCTACCATCACAATCCATTTAAGCTAATAATACCGTATTTATTTGTGGGTATAATATTTTAAAATATTATAATTTATATAAGATATTACTTTTTTATTATTAATAAATGATAATTTTATTACTTTTCTACCACAATTCAGGATAATTTGAAATTGATTTTTTTGATAAATTTAAAAAACATCTATTTGTATCCGAAGTTAAATGATATGTGTTTTTTCATAGTGTTATATGATATGATCTATTATGTAATCCTATGAAATTAAAACCACATACTATGCAAATTCTTATTTTTTTTACATAAGATTATGTGATATGATCATATTGCTTATAAAAAAATATATTATGATATCCTAGTGTATTTTCACAAGATATTGTGATAAAAAAAAAATTCTTCTTTAAACATGTTTACGGTAAATAAATTTTAAAGAAAACTTTATTATATGATAAAAAGATCCTCTTATTTAACCGTATTTCAAGTCATTTTGGCATTTATAAAATCTGAATCCAAAATTCAAACGTGTTAAATTCACGTACTCTCAAGTCCAAACATACTTGGAGCTAACTATGAATAATAGTCCAGAGGCACATTTCCCAATGATTACAAAATAGAATAGGTGAGGAGGTTAGCGTCATTGACCCAGTCCAAATGACGATAAATTGAATGTAAAAAGTCGTGAGAAATTGAGGGACGTGGGGACAAAAACGACTTTACGCCAAAAGACAACCCGACAAGATGTGGGGACCCCAAATTCACACGGCTCAACACCTCTCTCACATGTGGGCCCCTACTCCTAATTCCTAAACTCCACCCACTCCCCACAATTTACCCAACACCAACATTCATTTTACTCTGCATAATTTTAGAAAAATATCATAAAAAAAGGTATGAAAAGAAAAAAAAAAAAAGAAATAATAATTTTTACTGTGTTGGACACCAGTCTCTTTCGCTTTCTTCCTAATTGTTTTCCATGAGATGGTATGGAAACTATGTGAAGATGGTAGGAAAGTTGATTTTTTTTTATGATCAAGTGAACAAAGACATCGTATCTTTATATTACATAATAATTTCCATAAAACTTTAATGCATGTGTTGTCAAATCTAAACACATGCCATATAAAAACGCAAATTGCATTCAATGTGAGGCTGCTTTAATGCATTCAATTGTCACAATCAACTTGTATACATTGAATCAACTTTAATGCATTGAATTGTCACAAAAGTTCACGGGTGTGTTTGACACTCATTTTGGATGTGCCAACATTTTTTATTCTATATAATGTGTCTTAACTTAATTGAAAATTCACACACAATTCCTCACACTTACTAAAATGAGTACATCTAAACGTGGTGCTTCTTTCTCAAGTGAGGAGGACATTCTCCTAGTGGAATGTTATGTTGAATTTCCTCAGAATCCTATAATTGGTATAAACCAAACCAATGATACTTTGTGGTCTCGAGTAACTTCCAGCTACAATAGACAATTCAATCCATTAGCAGAGCCTCATACTGTTAAGGTCCTTCAATGTCGATGGAGCACCCTAAGCAAAACTGCCCAAAAATTTAGCGGGTGCATTAATCAAGTGAAACAAAAGCACCCCAGTAGTGCTTCAGAGAAAGACATTGTAAGTATGCAATTCATATAGATTTTAATTCTCATTTTTCATTTTCTAAACGTGATTCCTTATTTTATAGTTGGATGAAGCAAAACAATTGTACAAGTTATCTGGGCCAGCTTGGAGGTTTGATCATGTCTGGTCAAATCTAAAGGACCTAGACAAGTTTGAACCGACCAATGCCACCTTACCTGCTTTTGTGGCAAACAGTGGAAATGATGACTCATCGCAGTCTGATTACTCACCTAGAGTTGAAAAGTCGTCGAATCCAGATTCTCCAGGTTTGTCTGGATTTTCCCTAAACCTAAATGAAGATGGTCCATCGTCAGGAGGTTCTCAACGTCCAATGGGTATTAAAAAGGCAAAACACAAAATCAAAACTAATGAGGAAAACTCAAAAGCTCTTTCCACCATGGCAAATTGCAGCGAGAGAATGTTGAATATGATGCAGAATGCTGAGATCTCTCGACAGGAGCTCATTAACATTGAGAAAGAAAGGAATTTCATATCGGCTCGAAGAGAGGAAAATAAAGTACTGCGAATGAATCATATGTCTTTTGACGAATCACTCTGTCCATACTTGATTGAGGAGCAACGAAAGATTTTCCAGAAACGAGCAACAAGAGATGAAGCTGATGGGAGTTCTGGTGAATTTGGCCGGTTCTTCAATGGAACTTCCCCATCTGACTCCGACTTTCCTCCGTACTAGCATGTTTCAATTGTCAATTTATATTTCTCGTTTTACTTAATTTTAGTTAACTCGTTTTACTTAATTTCAGTTAACTTGTTTTAATTGTAGGGGGTATGTTATTTATTTTTTCATTTATGTTCTAATGTGTTGGATGTTTGGTTTTGTTGTAATATTTCATTTTCAAATTATGTAATATTTATTTTGTGTGAGTCATTATCTCGTAATTTAAGGTCTAAATACTAATTAAAAAAATAAATTAAAGCCAACATGAAAAAAAAAAAGCATTCAAAATTAACTAATAAAATAAAATTGCAAAAAAAAAAAAAAAGATGAACAAAATTAACTAATAAAATGAAATTATATCCTTCACTTTGGTATTTTTATAAATGAAATATATGATTTAACAATTATAAATAAATTAAAACTCATCCTCCATCCTCCATCCATATTCTTCAAATTTGAAGGATCACAGCCCATCCTCCATCCTCCATTAAGAGTATTGTTGGAGAGGCATAATCCTTCATTTTTTTTGAAATCCTCCATTTTAGAGTATTGTTGGGGATGACCTAAGGCCATCTCCAACAACATTCCTTATTATAGAGTACTCTATCCTCCATTATAGAGTATGAAGTACTCTATATCACAAATCTTCTCCAACAATAAATACTCTATATCATTAAAATATCTATTTTTAATTGTTTTTGTGAAATTAAAGAATTTAAATAATTAAAGATTTATGTAATATATTATTAAATTATAAAATTAGTATACACGAATCAATTAATTGATACTAAGATATTTTTTTCAAAGTAATTTTATTTATTTGAAATTAAATTGCTAGACATACAAAATATTTTAAGATACGCGTACGGATAAATTAGAACAACCACAACAATTACAAAAAATCTAAAAAACAATAACATAATGAATTAGGAAATCTAATACTCCAAGTTGGAAAACTCTTCCCACAGATGGTCGATAAGAGCATCTCGAAGCGCATAGTGAGCCGACTTATCTTTAATTTGACTATGAGGTGCAAGGAATTGTTGAAATCGACTGTGTTCATTGTATGCAATTTCAACCTCTGGGGTGGGTACTTCGCAATAATCAGAAACAAGCGCCTCGACATCTCGCTCATCTTCAATAATCATATTGTGCATTATAATGCTAGCTGTCATGATGTTATGCAACACTTTTTTGTCCCAAACTCGTGCTGGACCTTTGATTATGCCCCACTTTGATTGTAGTATACCAAATGCTTGTTCTACATCTTTTCTACAACTTTCTTGTCGTGCTGCAAAATGTTGTTGCTTCGGACTTTTGGGTTTGTGAATTGTCTACACTAGAGTTGCCCACTTTGGATATATACCATCAGCTAGATAGTAACCCATAGTGTATTCTTTTCCCTGTATGACATAGTTAGCGGGTGGAGCTACATCATTGGCCAGGTTAGAAAAAAGATGAGATTTTGACAATACATTAATATCATTGTTCGATCCTGGCAAACTAAAAAATGCATGCCATATCCATAGTTCGTGATCAGCAACAGCCTCTAGAATGATTGTTGGACTTCCACTACGACCAGCATATTGTCCTGCCCAGGCTGTTGGACAATTTTTCCATTTCCAATGCATACAATCAACACGTCCCAGCATCCCTGGAAATCCTCATTTTTTCCCAATATGGAGAAGTCTTGCAATGTCTTCAGTGTTGGGAGACCGAAGATACCAGTCACCAAAAATTTCCACCACAGCTCGGCAGAATCTCTTCACACTTTCAATAGAAGTGGACTCTCCGATCTTAATATACTCATCAGTCGCATCAGCCGCTACACCATATGCTAGAATCCGCATCACAACAGTTATCTTCTGGTGTGGGGATAACCCAAGCTGGCCGGATGCATTAGGCTTTTGTACAAAGTAAGTGTCGTGTGCTTGAACAACCTCTAAAATTCGAGAGAATAGACGACGAGACATGCGAAAACGTCGTTTGAACATTATCTCATTGTATACTGGAGAACTTGAAAAATAGTCATTGTATAAATGTTGATCAGCGGTCGCTCGATCACGATTGATTACCACATGACCAGGAATTGAGCCGTGAATATTATCAAATTGTTGGAAATATTCAGATACAACAACAACATTAGTTTGAAGTTGGAGGATACACATTTGTTGTTGTTGGTGAATGACCATTTGCTCATTTCTTAATTTAGCATATGACTCTTCTTCAGCCTCAGATGACGATGATGATGAATAAAAATAATTGTTGGAAGGATCTCCCTCATGAAAATTCATCTTAAGTAGATGAGATGGTATGGAAACTATATCAAGAAAACTAAACAACAAGTCTTTAAATTACACAAAAATTTTCCATACAACTTTAATGTGAGTGTTGTCAAATCTACACACATGTCATATAAAAAAACAATACAACTTTAATGCATGTATTGTCAAATCACCTCACATGCCATATACCAAAGCAAATTGCATTCAAGTCCATCCCTCTTTAATGCATCTCAATTATCACGGTCAAATTTGTATCTGTAGTGATAAAAAACCTGAATTGAATTGTCACAATCAAATTCAAAACTTTAAATATGGATCGTTGATCAATTTATCCATATCCCTAGTGATAAAAAGCCTAAATTGAATTGTCACAATCAGATTCAAAACTTTAAATATGGATTGTTGATCAATTTATTCATATCCCTAGTGATAAAAAAGATGAATTGAATTGTCACAATCATGTCTGGTCATCACGGGTTCATGGGTGTGTTACCTACAATCCTCCAAAAAGTTCACGGGTGTATTTGACACTCATTTTGGATGTGCCAACATATTTTTTCTATATAATGTGTGTCCATCTTCACTTAATTGAAAATTCACACTGTCTAATTCCTTACACTTGATAAAATGAGTACATCTAAACGTGGTGCTTCTTTCTCAAGTGAGGAAGACATCCTCCTAGTGGAGTGTTATGTTGAATTTTCTCAAAATCCTATAATTGGTATAAACTAAACCAGTGATACTTTGTGGTCTCGAGTAACTTCCGCATACAATAGGCAAATTAATCCATCAGCAGAGCCTCGTACTGTTAAAGCCCTTCAATGCCGATGGAGCACCCTAAGCAAAACTGCCCAAAAATTTAGCGGGTGCATTAATCAAGTGGAACAAAGGCACCCAAGTGGTGCTTTAGAGAAAGACATTGTAAGTGTAATTCATATGCATTTTAATTCTCATTTCTCATTTTCTAAACATAATTCCTTATTTTACAGTTGGATGAAGCAAAACAATTATACAAGTTATCTGGGCCTCTTTGGAGGTTTGATCATGTCTAGAAAAATCTAAAAGACCTAGACAAGTTTAAGCCGACCAATGCCACATTACCTGTTTTTGTGGCTAACAGTGGAAATGATGACTCATCACAGTCTGATTACTCACCTAGAGTTGAAAAGTTGCCGAATCCAGATTCTCCAGGTTTGTCTGGATTTTCCCTAAACTTAAATGAAGATAGTCCATCATCGGGAGGTTCTCAGCGTCCAATGGGTATTAAAAAGGCAAAACGCAAAATCAAAGCTAATGAGGAAAACTCAAAAGCTCTTTCCACCATGGCAAATTGCAGCGAGAGAATGTTGAATATGATGCAGAATGCTGAGATCAAGAGACAGGAGCTCATTGACATTGAGAAAGAAAGGAATTTCATATCGGCTCGAAGAGAGGAAAATAAAGTGCTACGAATGAATCCTATGTCTTTTGACGAATCACTCCGTCCATATTTGATTGAGGAGCAACGAAAGATTTTCCAGAAACGAGCAGCAAAAGATGAAGCTGATGGGAGTTCCGGTGAATATGGCCGGTTCTTCAATGGAACTTCCCCATCTGGCTCCGACTTTCCTCCGTACTAGCATGTTTCAATTGTCAATTTATATTTCTCGTTTTACTTAATTTCATTTAACTTGTTTTAATTGTAGGGGTATTTTATTTATGTTTTCATCTATGTTGTAATGTGTTGGATGTTTGGTTTTATTGTAATCTTTCATTTTCAAATTATGTAATATTTATTTTGTGTGAGTCATTATCTCGTAATTTAAGGTCTAAATACTAATTTAAAAAAATCAACATGAAAAAAAAGGCATTCAAAATTAACTAATAAAATAAAATTACAAAAAAAAAAAAAGACAAAGAAAATTAACTAATGAAATGAAATTATATTATTCACTTTGGTATTTTTATAAATGAGGAGAAATGATTTAATAATTAAAAATAAATAAAAAATCCATCCTCCATCTTCATCCTTCAAATTTGAAGGATCACAATCCATCCTCTATCCTCCATCCTTCATCTAAAGTATTGTTGGAGAAGCAAAATTCTTTATTTTTTGGAGAATCCTTCATTTTGGAGGACTATTGGAGATGGCCTAAGAACGTTATTACAAGGAAACACTAATACCCTGTAAAAACATAAAATATGAATTTTTCTTAATAATATATTTCTTTATATGCTAAAAATACCCCTAAAAACAATTGAAATTGTTGCGTACAAATCCCAACTTCTATTTTCTTCATAATTGAAATTCAAAAGCAACAATATGCAAATTCATTTCAATTTTTATCCCAAATAAGGAAGAAATATATAAAGTATTAGTTATCTCTCAAAGGTAGCTCAACATCTTGATTCTCTATTATATTTTAATGTTGAGTAACACTTCTGTGCACCAGTTGCACAGAATTGCACAGACCTTTATATTATAAATGTAGTACCTTTATGTTATAAATGTAATACCTTTATGCATGTTCATTTTAAAAGGTACGAATATTTGTACATAAAGGTACTACATTTATAACATAAAAGTCTTCTATGCAACTGGTGCATTAGTTGCACAAAAGTTTTTGCCTTTAATGTTTAATCTTTTTTATTATTTTTAATAGTTTTAATTGTTGATAATTCACAATCTTTTTCTAAATTGTAATTTTAATTAACTTTTTCGATATGAACAAAATAACAAGATGTTATATATATGTGCAATTTCGAAAGTTTTTCAGTTTTTCGAAAAATTTCCTTATGATTGAAATGCCGTACGTCTCTAGGAGCATCAATCACTCAAAACAAGAAAAATTAACTTGAAAACCGTATGTCAATTTAATCAAAAGGAAAAAAAAAAGGATTAAAATTGCGCGCGCACACACACACACATATATATATATATATATATATATATATTAACAGTCGTATCATTTTTGCTAATATTGAAAAATTTAGTTAAATTTTTAATTCAAAAAAAAAAGTGATTTTTATCAATCTCTAATCTCTGAAGTTATGTGGAGGAGATAAATTGTACCATGCATCAATTAGATGATATATTAATGTTGCATGTACACTGCATCAACAAATAAAATGATTCAACTTCTAACTATTATCAATAGGAATTGATCTACAATTCCCGTTGCTCCTAGGCTAGAATCACATCACTTTAATCTTCAAATTAACTACTTGAATTAACATACAATAATGTTCTGTTTATTCCTAGAAGAACGTAGTAATTCTTTTAAATAACGAAAAGAAGTAGATATTAGTGATTATCAACATTAAATTGTCTCTCTGAAATTGATGGAGATTGTTAAAATTAATAATTTGGTCATACGTGTGAATTCTTTATTATAAAAAATTATTGAAAAAAGTTGAGATCTTTTAAACATGAAACATAGAGTTTTATATATATATGATTAATTAGGAATATATAGTAATGAAGACATGAAGTCAATGAATTTGAATATTGGAAGATGGTAGGTGATATTGGTGCAGTGCACCGAGGGGACAGAGAAGCCGTTGGCTGTCTGCCTCAAGCTCAACTAGTAAAGTTTTAGCAAAAGAAAACCAAAACCATTTACTCATACTCATAATTAGGGCCCATGAACAGATACACATCATAATTAGATTACAAAGTCATAGAGATGGAGTAAATTTGATTTTATTGTTTCACACATAACTATTTACTTGAGATCTTGTCCCTCCCTAAATTGATATCCTCTATACCAAAAGATAGCAAACAAACAAACTAAATACAAATCCACTTGTTTTGACGGTTAGACACTAAGGGCATCTCCAACACTCGGAGGTAATTTTGGACCAAAAACTTGGATTTGCCACCAAATTTGCTACGAACATCAAAATTATCTCCAATCATTAAACTCAAATTTTAAGGAATTTTCTCTTAGAATATTCTTAATTTTTATCTTTTATGTTTTCTATATTATCAAATGTTTGTTTACTTAAGTTAATAAAAAAATTAAATATATTGATTTCAATGAAATTAAAAATTCTAGTAAAACAAATTGATATAAAATACCAAAATTATTTTATAAAATTCTTCACAAATACTTATTAATACTAAAGAAGAAAATTACATGTTGGTACAACATAGTGCAATGCTTAGAAAAATATTAATGCAATGCTTACAATATATTACAACATATTTATGCAATGCTTACAACATATTCATATTATTCATGTTTAATTGTATTTCATTTATGTTCATGTGTTGTAGTAAATTTAGCATGCTTGTGTTCTCTAAGTTTAAATTTAGTATGTAGTAATGTTTGTGTTGTAGTAAATTTCATTGTATTTGGTAATTTATATTTTTAATGATATATTATTATGTTTCTAGTAGTGATAACTTGCAACCTATTAATAAATATAACAATACAACTAAGTTATATATTTTTCAATTTTTAAAATTTTTATAAATCTAAAATCAAATAATACAATAAATATAATATTTAAAATAAATTGATAACTAGATGAAATATTTGATACAATGAAATGAAAGTAAATCAAATAAAAGGAAAAAAAAACACAAAATTAAATCAAAAAGAAAAAAAAATATTTTGCCACTGAACAATAAGTGGCACTTACTATTCACAAGTAGCAAATTGCTTCTAGATTAGCCACTGCATTGGAAGCCACTTTGTAGCAAAATTAGAGTTTGCCACTTGATTTGTCACTGCATTGGAGATGCTCTAATACTTGTTTGTGGGTTTAATACACTAATACAAATAAATTATAACATCTCCACTGTTGTATTTCCATCCGAATTTGCAAATTTTCATCTCCTACAATGCTGTAAATACCTACACTAATTTTTTGTAACTGCCAATCCTGCACGTGTCATGGCCAGAGCAACTTTAGAGGACATACCCTGAGTTGGGGCCGGCCAGAGGAGACTAAGCCATTCAGAGCTCATCGAGTCAGCCATAGCTCAGACCAACCTTCCTCATCTCATAACAATTCGAGGAGTCTAAGAGTCCACTCCAAGTAGAGTTTTTCCAAGTGTAAGATACCTGGAAAATGAAACAAATCAAAGATAGAATCAACTCCACTCTAAGAGTCCGGCTCGACTAGGCCAAGAAGGTCGAATAGGCCAAGTTGGCCAAGTTGAATCCTCAGAGGACCAGTATGGGATTTGGCCGACCAGAGATGGTCGAGTCGACCAAAGTTACAAGAACTTAGACGACCAGAGATTACTTAGAACATCATCTATCCGACACGAGCCCAACCGTCTTTGAAGTTCAACTTAAAATGAAGTCTTCAAGCCCAAGGAATCTAAAGAATGAAGCAAATTCAAGATCAAATCATATTAGATTTAGATAGGAAAAAATCTATATTTTTCCATATTTAAATCGCTAAAATCAAGAGATTTGATCTCATCTTTCTAAAATATGTATCTTGAGCCTAGTTTATAAATAGGGTCTAGTCTCATTCAAAATAAACCAAAATTCATTGTAATTAGAGCATATAGAGAGATTTTTCTCTCATAGAATATATGAAATTGTTCTAACTGGCAAGATTCGACAGGTAAACACAATTTCCCGGGTGGACACCGAACATTGACTTTTTTTATTCACTTTTATCTCTTTTATTATTATTTTTCGATTCAGTTCATTCAAGCTTAATTGATTTATTTTGGTATTTGACTAGGATTTGTTCAATACAAAATCTGACGTCAACACCTACAACTCCATATTCAATATCTCTTTACAAATAAGAGTGTGCATCGATCAGTTCGGCTACCGAACCGAACCAAAATGCCAAAACCAAAATAACCAAAATTGAGATGGAAAACCAGTATGAAACCGAACCGAATTACCGATAAAAATAGCTGCACCGCAAAAAGGCATACTTCAGTGGAGTAACTCCACACATCTCAAACTGAAAATAATTCAAGAAACAAAACAAAATGATAAGATCTTTAAGTTTGCTTAACTAAGTTGATCATATTCATCACATCAAGAAAAACAAAACAAATCAACAATCAACAATCTCTTATCAAAACCATTTATCAATTCCTCAAAATAATCATATTTTCTCATTAGCAAGTCAATGAATCAAAAAATCTTGATGAAAATCAATGCAATAAAACATGATCTCATTTATAACAAAAGTAAAAATCATCCATAATTAATACATAATCCACCAAAATGTAGAAATCATCCATAATCAACAATAAAAGTTGAAATCATCCATCAACAAAAGAGTTAAAGACAACAAGTCAACAAGACAAATAGAGAATAAGTAACATTGCAACAAAAGGCCTTCTCCAAGACTCCAATTGTCCAACAACAACTTGTCTATCTAATCCAAAATCCAATATCTGAAATAAAATATGAAACTTAATAGTTAATAGGATAATAAGTAGATCAATGATCATCATTAACCATCAATTAGCAATAGCACTATAAGATAACTAGGAGAAAGTTAAAATCCACAAATACCTCATTTTAAGTTTAGTTTTTGGTGTTTGATAATGATGGTCCAATTCCCACAGTAAGCAATTCTGAAATATAATGTAACATCAATTTAAATAAATTATAAATCATACAATATAAAAATAAAATATTTACTTAATTTAATAATGATTCAATAAATTAGTAATTACCTTTCTCAAAATTCTCAAGCTCATCTAGTTGTTCTTCAATACACACATGGAGTTCTGAACCTCGAAGCCAATCTTATGTACATATCAATGATTCAACCAATTTCAGAGTTAAAAAACTTCTAAATACATCTAGTACCCTCCCACCGATACTAAATGCAGTTTCTGATGCAACAGTTGAAATGGGAACAACCAACATATCACGAGCCATCCTTGAAAGAATTGGAAACCTTTCAGAGTTGGCTTCCCACCACTTTAAGACATTTAAGTTTTTAGCATCTTCTATGATGTCCTCATTCAAATAAACATCTAGCTCGATTTTCTTATTTTCCCACTTCCACTATCCATTTTTTGCTTCTTAAATTTAGCCCTTAAGAAACCAGGTTTGGTAATGATTGTATCAAAATCTGTGGCATTACCTGAACTAGAGCTCAAGATGCTACTACCACTATGCCACCAACAACTACATCATTCTTTGGTTTGTATTTTTGTTTGTATTCATTGAACAGCTCTGAAAGCCCATCTCTCACACTTTGATGCATTCTTTCACCAATTTCAATTTCATACATCACATGTAAAGAGTACTTCATGTACTCAAACTTATCCCGATGATCAAAAAAAGTTGTCCAGAAAATGAGTGGATTCATTTTTTCTGGATCTTCCCAATATTTATCAAATTTTGTTTTCATTGGCACACCCAAATCCCTCACTAGAAGATCATCACTCATCTTCCAATCATTCAAGATGCAACACAAGTCACTAATCTCATTAAACAAGGAGTTATAAGTGATATATAAAGATCCTGAAATACGTAAAGTCATCTCATAAAAATGTTTCAACAAATTTGCAATTTTACGAACATAAAACCAATCATAATATGTTGGAATCCTATCACTCCCTAAATCAGTCACAAAACTTGATTCTTCAATTTCATACTTCTCAAATACTTTTTCAAACTTTTCAGCTAATTTTAACATTAGATAGGTGGAATTCCACCTTGTTACCACATCCAAACGTAACGAACCTTTACTCTCCACCCCTTCCCATTCAACAAACTCTTTAAATTTTCTACGTCTAGTCGAAGAACTTCTAATGTACCTCACTGCATCTCTCACATGTTTCACTGAAGGATTTACTTCTTTCAAGCCCTCAGAAACCACCAAGTTAACACATGAGCAATACACCTCATATGAAGGTACTTGCAATTTGCCACACTACCCTCCCAATTTAACATTTTGTTTTTCAAGAATGTTATAGTCGTATCATTTGAACTTGCATTGTTTACAATTATGGTGAATACATTCTTCAAACCCCAATCAAGAACACATGTTTCAATTGAATTTCCTATGTAATCACCTTTATGACTTAAAATTGGGACAAAGTTCAGAATTCTGTTGGGCAAGTTTCATTAATTCATTATCAATAAAATGAGCAGTAACACACATTTAATTAATCATTTAGTAAGAAGTCCATGTATCAGTTGTAGGGCCGACTATTTGACAACTATTGTTTATAAAAGTTTTCAATTTTACCCTTTCATCAACATACAATTGATAACAATCACGTATAACTGCCCATCTAGAAGGAATTTTGAACCTAGGACATGTTTTGCTCATGACTTTCTGAAACCCCTTACCTTCCACAAACTTAAATGACAACTCATCTACAATAATCATGTATGCAAGAGCTTGCCTGATTTCATCATTAAGCAATGATTGACAAGTTTGTTTGTTGTTTGTCACAGTAGTTACACTTAGCCATTGAAACTTTATCATTATCATCCTTGATCTACTCAAAGTGCTTCCATACTTTGGACATTGCTTTCATTTATCTTCTCTTCACTATTGATCGAGCATCAGTTGCATTGATGACTAATTCAAAGGATCAACATCTACAGATTCAGACTATGAGTGCGAGACTTGAGAATAGTTGCTTTCAATGCACCCTTCTAGCATTGCTTCTTGGTTAGACATCTACAACAAAATACCTTTTTAGCTAAGCATATTTATAAGAATATTGAAATAAGATAATTAGATTAATTCGTCTCAGTTTTTCACCATTCTTGAGATTTTTTTGATACTCAATCAATACTTTTCTTAGAGTTTCCACCAACAACTAAAAACATATGATAAATGGAGTTTCTTGGTGTTACTAACAACTAACAATGTCCTTAGAACTTAATCAACAACTGCTCAAGATAATGACATTGAAAAAACTCTTCTCCATAACTAATTTCTTGATAAATGAGACAAAACCATATAAATGAATAAAATCAAACTCAAGAAGCTATGCCATGAATCAAGAATTTGAGGTTATATGCATATTAAAATGAGATGAAACACTCGAAGATAACATATTGGGAAAAAGGAAACAAATTTTAGTTATATAGCAAGAAAGTGCCTCAATACAAGATGGAATTGGTGTTCAACCAATTCAAAGACTAGTATATTAAATAAGCAAGAAATCTGCTTCTATCCAATTATCTCTCAAATACATCCACAATATTGTCTCATGATATCATGTTAATGATGGTGTAATAACAATACTTAATCATCAATTCCATTGCAAATATATTAACAAAAAACTGAAAATGAAACCCCTTTGAGTCTTTGACATGAGATAACTTTTGCCGAATTCTCTTAGAAGCTGTTAGTTTTGATTAATGGAAGATGGATATTTAAACAACAAATGGGTTGTAATGATGATGATGGATGGCAGCTTTTCTATGTTGAAGGAAGGAGATTGTTAATTATTTTTTTTTCACACTCAAATTTGATACAATCATGCCTATTTATAGGCTCTCCACCGCCATTCTTCCATCTCTAGGTCCTACTAGGACTAGATTATTCTAGATGCTACATATCTTTATTATTATACATTCTAGATTATTCTGGCTACTTATTAGAAGTGCATTATTTTTAATACTCCTCCTTAATGCACTTTGTCTGAAACTCCAAGCATTTCTCGTAATTGTTCAAATTTAGCTCGTGGTAGTGCCTTTGTGAAAATATCTGCTACTTGTTCTTCAGTCTTGCAATATTTTAGTTCAATCTCCTTATTTGAAGTGTCTTCTCGTATGGCATGATATTTTATAGCGATGTGTTTAGTCCGGCTATGATAGACGGGATTTTTAGTCATAGCAATTGCTGACTTGTTGTCGCAAAAAATCTTTGTCGGCTCTTTTTGTTGTTCTCCAATGTCTTCTAATATTCTTCGTAGCCATATTGCTTGGTTTGTACACCCTGCTGCTGCCACATACTCTGCTTCAGCGGATGATTGTGCCACAGTGTCTTGCTTTTTAGATGCCCATGAGAAGAATCCCGACCCAAGTGTAAAAGCATATCCTGAGGTGCTTTTCATGTCATCGACCGAGCCAGCCCAATCACTGTCAACATATCCAAATAGCTTTGACTCGCCAATAGTTTTGTACCATATGCCAAAGCTCTTTGTTCCTTGTAAATACCTCAAGATTCTTTTTGCTGCTCCAAAATGAATTTGACTTGGATCTTGCATAAATCGCGAGAGCAAACTCGTGGCCTACATTATGTCAGGTCGTGTTGCTGTCAAATATAGTAGACTCCCAATGAGACTTCTATATCGAGATGCATCAGCTGCTTCAGCTCCATCGTCCTTTTGAAGTTTCTCGTTTGTCACAAGTGGAGTTGCAACAGATTTGCATCCTTCCATCTTGAATTTTCTAAGTAGATTTTCGGTGTACCTTTTCTGATAGATATATATTCCTTCTTTTTCTTGGCTTATTTCAATGCCAAGAAAATAATGCATCAAACCCAAATCACTCATCTCAAATGTCTTCATCATATCTTGTTTGAATTCTTGGATCATTTTTCCATCATTTCCTGTATAGATAAGATCATCCACATATAAAGAAAGGATGAGAGTACTATTACCTTGGGTCTTGATGTATAGCGTTGGTTCACTTTTGCTCCTCCTGAATCCTTGATCGGTAAAGTATCTGTCAATTCGGCTATACCATGCTCGCGGTGCTTGTTTTAACCCGTACAATGCCTTTTTCAATTTTAACACCTTATCTTCTTCTCCCTTGACCACGAACCCTTGGGGTTGCTCGACATATATATCTTCTTCAAGATATCCATTTAAGAATGCTGACTTGACATCTAGTTGATATATCATCCATTTCTTTTGAGCTGCAAGTGCAATCAAGGCTCGAATTGTATCTAAACGTGCAACAGGAGCAAAAGTTTCATTATAGTCAATACCTGGTAGTTGTGAATAGCCTTTGGCGACCAATCTTGCTTTGTGTTTTTGTATTGTGCCATCTGGATTAAGTTTTGTCTTGTAGACCCACTTGACTCCGATAATCTCTTTGTCTCTTGGTCGCTCCACAAGCTGCAACGTCTCATTTTTCTCAATCATCTTAATCTCTTCCTCCATTGCTTTTACCCATTCCTCTTGCTTTGTTGCTGCTTCAAAATTGTCTGGGTCCTCAGCTATAAAATTGCAAGTCTCGTATATTTCTCTTAATGATTTGACTTTTCTTGGTGGAGATTCTGGATAGAATCTTTCATTGCTGGTAGTTGGTGCAAATGATCCTGGTGATTCAGGCGACGTTGAAGAGTCTGGATCTTGTAATCTTTCTTCGATTTCCTGTTCTTGAGTCTCCAAATTTTCTTGTAGTTGTGGAGATAATTTAATATTCTTCCTTTCTACTTTCCCTTCTTCCCAGTTCCACGTTGCATTTTCGTCGAACTCTACGTCTCTGCTGATCATAAGCTTCCTCGTCTTCAAGTTGTAGACTCGATATCCTTTTGATTATGTGCTATAGCCGAGAAATACTCCCTTCTCACTTTTATCGTCTAGTTTGCTTCTCTTTTGTCTTGGAATGTGGATATAACATATGCATCCAAAGACCTTTAGATGTTTTGCTGAAGGCTTTCTTCCGCTCCATGCTTCTACTGGAGTCATGTTAGCCACAGCACTCGTTGGACATCGGTTAAGTAGGTAGACTGCAGTGTATACTGCTTCTGCCCAAAAAGTTTTGGGTAATCCACGATCGGCAAGCATTGATCTCGCCATCTCCATCACCGTACGATTTTTTCTTTCAGATACTCCATTTTGTTCAGGTGTATATCCGACCGTCAGCTGATGGTGTACACCTTCTTCTTCACAGTATTTATCAAATTCTTTTGATGTATACTCGATGCCTCTATCGCTTCTCAATGTCTTGATTTCGTAACCACTTTGCTTTTCCACAAGGTGTTTGAACTTCTTGAAGATCCTGAAAACTTCAGACCTTTCTCGCATAAAGTAAACCCAAGTCATTCTTGAATAATCATCAATAAAAAGTATGAAGTACCTATTTTGGCTTTTTGATGGAGTTCGCATCGGGCCACATACATCTGTGTGTACTAGCTCCAATGGCTTCTTGGCTCTACATGTCTCATTGGATGAGAATGATCGCCGTTTGTGTTTGCCAAGCATGCAACCTTCACACGGTCTTTGGATGATGTTGATACTGGGAAGATCCCTCATCATCTTCTGTTGATAGAGTGTTTTTAGTCCTTGAAAGTTGAAATGGCCAAACCTTTGGTGCCATAGTAGTGAGTCGTCTTCTTGTGCATTCATAGCCACATCTGCTGCATATTTCCAATAGATAGGAAAATTTTTGTCTCTCATCTTGACTTTTGCTATGACAAGGTTTTTTTCTTTCTTGTCATATATAGTGCAGTAGTCTCCTTCAAAGTGTAGAATATAGCCTTTCTCCAGCATTTTGCCAACACTTATAAGATTTTGACCCAAATTTGGTACTAGCAAGACATCATCTATGTACCTCGTTCCCTTGTTTGTCTGCACGGCAATGACTCCTTTTCCTGTAACCTCGACGAAGCTTTTGTCTGCTAGCCTTACTCGAGAGTGAAAAGATGTGTCGAGCTTGCAAAATGCATCTTTATCTGGAGTCATGTGGCTGCTACATGCACTGTCCAACAACCAGGTGTCTTCTTTCTTTTCAGAGGACACGCTGTGGCAGACATAAAATAAATATTCTACATCTCCTTGCTCTTCGGAGAAATTAGCTTGGTGATTATGCTTGGTCCGACAATCTTTTTCCACATGTCCAAATCTTTTGCAAGATTGACATTGTGGTTTACCTCGGAACCAACAATCTTTCTCCAGATGATTATTCTTTTTACATATTCCACAAGGAGGATAGTTTGATTTTTTATTTTTCTGAAAGTTTCTGGAATTTTCTCTAAATTTTCCTCCTTTATTTTTAGGATTTTGAGACCTTAAATTTATTTTTGACTGAAAAGCATTTTCCAGATCTTGTTCTTTTTGTTTCAGACTTCTTCTTTTCTCATAAGCTTCTAGAGAGCCAACTAATTCCGTTACTGATAAAGTAGATAGATCCTTTGTCTCCTCCATTACAGTAACAATTGGATCATACTTTTCAGTGACACTAATTAAAAAATTTTCAACAATTTTTTTATCTTTAATATCTTCTCCAGCTGCTCTCATTTGATTTACAAGCTCTATTAGTCTTGCATAATATTCTTTTACAGTCTCATTATCCTTCATTTTTAAATTTTCATAATCTCGCTTGAGAGTTTGTAGTTTGATTGTGCGTACCTTTGTTGTACCTTGAAATTCTTCGCTTAAGATATCCCAGGCTTCTTTAGCACTTGTAGCTTTGATTACTCTTGGAAATATTGTGTCTGCCAAAGCTTGTTGGATGATATGCAAGACTTGCGCGTCCTTCTTTCGATCTTCTCTGAATTTCTTCTGTTCTGCAGCGGATAATATTGATATATTTTCCGGAATATTAATTCTGTCAATTACCACATCCCACAGCTCATGGGATATGAATAATGTCTTCATTTTAATGCTCCAATAATCATAGTTTTCTCCATGGAAAATAGGTAGGGAGGTAGAGTTATTTGAGGAGGACATAGTTTATAGTTTTGAGTAGTTGATATCTAGTTTGTATGAATACAAATTTGACGCCCTTTATCGACCTTGCTCTTGATACCACTGTTAGTTTTGATTAATGGAAGATGGATATTTAAAAAACAAATGGGTTGTAATGATGATGATGGATGGCAGCTTTTCTATGTTGAAGGAAGGAGATTGTTAATTATTTTTTTTCACACTCAAATTTGATACAATCATGCCTATTTATAGGCTCTCCACCGCCATTCTTCCATCTCTAGGTCCTACTAGGACTAGATTATTCTAGATGCTACATATCTTTATTATTATACATTCTAGATTATTCTGGCTACTTATTAGAAGTGCATTATTTTTAATAGAAGCAAACAACAAATAACCATGCTTAAAGAAATTCACATAGACCCAAAACAACTCATATGCACACAAAAATACTAAGACAAATGATATATATTTTTGTGACAACATATCATTATATTAGAAGAAATATTTTTAGAAAGCCAAAAACTAAGAAGATAAATGGTTATAATCTAATTTTTCACCTCTTCTACAAGATGCTTTTTTTTCCGGGTCTGTTCCAAGACCGTTGTAAATGGGTCAAATACGAGCCATTTCACCCTGATTTTGAGCGAGAATGCTTCTCTGATTTTGGGGGAATCCGGCGTCGATATTGTTGACATTAGATTTTGTATAGCATAAAATCCTAGCTAAATACCCAAAATATTGATCCGGCTCAAAGAAATCAAACCGAATAAAGAGTATAAAATCGAATAAAATAAGAAAATACTGTACGCGGTGCCTACTCGGGCAAATTTATTCGGCTTGTTCTGACCGGTCAATTTTGGCCGAACAGAACGTTTTTATATAAGAATTGAGATAAAATCTCGAACGGCTTGAATACAGTGATTTCAGAACCCCATTAAATGAGGGTTAGAGCCCTATTTATAGGCTTAGTGTAATGATACGAAACTTGGTAATTAAGACTTAAATCCCCCGATTTTAGGGTTTAGATAAGGAAAAATCGGGTTAGAATCTATCTAAATCGGATATGGTTTGATCTCAATTTGTTTCCTCACTTGAAGACTCCTTGAAATAAACTAAGTCTTTCCTCCTCTCCTTGTGACGATGGCCTCAATTTTTGGCCTTATGGCCTTTTGGCCGGTTCTAGCCTTCCGGTCGGTTCGGTCTCCAATCGGACAAGTTTTGGCCTTCTGACCGGTTCTGGTCTCCACTTGGGTCGGACCCTAGGTCGGGTCAATTTGGTGGGGGGCCAACATATATAGTTGTCTAGTATTAGGGATTAATTGGTCGACGGGATGAGTAATGGGTTTGGTTTGGATGGGCGATGTGGTTGTCGACGGCCGACAGAGTGAGTTCCACTGAAAGGCTCAAGAAGTTGAGTTATGTAGCATAATATTAATGTTTGTTTATATTGAGTATATATCAACATGGTGTATTAATTAGGTAGGATATATCGAGTTGATATATTGACATGGGCCTTTAAGCAGTAGTATTTGAGTTACATGGACTTTTAGGACTATGACCTCGTTTTGGATATAAATAACCATTTAATTCATTGTATCTAACTATACTAAGAGCACTTGAGAAATTAGTAGATCTTCTGGCTTGGTAGTGCCCACAGAGATAGTCAATTTGACGAATTGGGTGAACAAATCGTCGTTATTTATTTTTATTCATATCAAATTCTCTATAAATGCACTCGTAAAAACTCTGACACAAGACTGGAAGTATGTGTGCCTGTGGGTGTGGCTAGGGTTTTGATTATTGATTAAGGGTGGAAGATTGGGTATTAGCATTTAGCTGGGGCCCCTATATAATTTTGTTTTAGTTCGATTAAATCGGTAACTTTTCTTCTAAAATCGAACCAAATCGATATAACCGAATTATTAAAAAATAAACACCAAAATCGAACCGCATTGGAAAAAAACCAAATCAAATTTAATATTTCGATTAAGTTCTATCGGTTATTTCGGTTTTTACTGAATGTCCACACCCCTACCTACAAAGAGAGAAAAATAAAGAAATGAGGGATTGAGAGAAAAAAAACAATGAGGTAGCATTAGGGATGACAATGGGCAGAATTCGCCCTCCAGAAACCACCGTCCAGATTTATCCATGCAAAAATTCCTTGGGTAAATTCTTATCTTTTTCAATTTTTTAAATTATATCCGGATCTGAGATTGGATCATCCGAGGGTGGCTCGCCTCGAGACTACGACTATGGCGCTGACTCGGTCTCCCGGCCATTGGGCTCATCCGGCTCGGACTCGTCCATACCATCGATTGAGACGCCGCGTAGATGTGGTTCACCGGGAGTTCTTACTCGGTGCGTACCGGATCTAGTCTCCGCTCGGTGCCCACCAGATCCGGACACTGCTCGGCTTGTGGCTGGCTCGTCCGGTGCTCATCCCGTGCCAGTTCTGCCTCTAGAGGTCGCGTGGCCACTCCAACTTCTGCTTGGCGCGGATGCGGGTCGCCGGGAGACCCCGCTCAGCGTGTGCCAAAACGTGCATTGGATCCGATCCCTGCTCGGTGTGCACCGGATCCAGCCCCTGCTCGGTGCGTGGCCAACTCAATTTCTGCTCGGCACGCACCGGATCTGACCACCATCCAGCGCGCGGCTGGGTCTCTCTCTGCTCAGCACAGACACGAGTCATCGGAGGACCCTGCTAGGCGCGCTCTGGATCTGTTCTCTGCTCGACGCACCGCTACATGGTTTGCCACCTATACCGATGCGAGTTTGGCCTCTGCTCGGCGCGCTACTGCTCTCCCTGCCACCGACACCGATGCAAGTCTGGCCTCTGCTCGGTGCACCGCTGCTCTCCCTACCGTCGACGTTGAATTTTCTGGACGGACTTCCGGTCATAGCCGCCGACGGCTCTGAGGAGGTGGAGACCCCAGGTTTGACCCTGACCTCGGGTTCGACCCACGATGACATTTCGATGGGGATCCCACTCCAGGGTCCTCGCGGAGTTATGGCCGGACCGAGAAGCCGTCCTCCGACTCCGAGGCATTCTTGTGCCTAGCAGTTGTGACTCGTCGGGAGCTCGATAGGTGGCATGCTCTCTTCAACATTCCTAAGAACGTGACTTTTGATCTGCCCCGTGTTGAAGAGAGAATTGACAAACCACCTCCAAAGTGTGTGGCCATAAGTGTCAGGACGTTTGAGTTTGGACTTCGCTTCCCCCTTGCACCGATGCTCACACACTATCTTTGGCATTAGGGGATAGCTCCAGCCCAATTACATCCGAACAACTGGTCATCCGATTTGGGCATTCTCGTGCTCTTCCATCAGACCCTCTCTACTAAGCTGGCCTCCAATCAGGATTTGTTGGCCGAGGCGACCAAGGCTGGTGAGCTTGACCACCAACATGTGTCCGAGCTCATCGTGGAGATTGCCCGACTTAGGGCTGAGCTTGAAGCTGCTCGGGCCAATGCGGTGGATGAAATGACTGTGGCCCATAAGTATAAGAGGTCGGATGAGCATAAGTACGCTAATATTCTGGGCTACCTCTTCTGTTTTATAGACAACATTAAGGTTGCCCGGGCTTCTGGGGTGGATGACGGCCCCTTCATGGCTGCTCTTGCCGCCTACCTGGAGAGGCAGCCCCTTCCGGCCTATTACTTGGGGATTATGGATGATCTTCCCGAGTACCTTCCCCCGGGGTCTGATTATCTACTCATCCCTACGCCCCCAATTAAGTTCATATCCATGCCTGACCCCGATGAGGGCAATGCGGCGGAGTCAGAGAGGCTAGTGGGGATGGGCCCGAGGAGACGGCTGATATGGTGGTTGATGTGCCCGAGCAGTTGTAACACCCCATTTTAAAAAAAAACACGTGCATAGCATATTTTTACATATAAATTTAATTCTTTTAAATAATTCAAGATGCATGTTTCTCCAAGAATAAATGAGTTAATGTTTCTTTAAGTCTAAAAGTCTTGTAGGAGAGCTATCCGAAGAGACCGAGTTCGATCGTGATGCACTCAACATGCACGAGTAAAAGAATGACCAAAAATAGATAAGTTACACATAAAAATGATTAAATGATTAATATAAGAAACATGACTAATGTGTTTAATTATGGTTAAGTATATTTTGTTTTTATTATCATGTGAATTGTGTGCAATAAAGTGTGTGATTTACATGGTGTATTAAATTAAATAAATCTTCATTCATAATTATGTGGCTTATATGATGTATTAAATTGGAAATAAGTTTATGCATACTTACCATGATTCATTTATTATACATGTCACATTAGATGGAATTACACTCTATCTCTTCCATACCTCTATCAAATCCACCACAAGTTTCAATGCTACTAATCATCACACCTCTAGTGGATAAATACTACAAGAGATGATCTACTTGTATAACACATGTATTAAAGTATAATTGAACATCATATTTAGCTAGGGGGCTACATTGAATCTCCATACCCCTCATATGATGATCTCTTTCTCTCTTTCATTTTGAGCTTCCTTATAGTAAAGTTCATTTCTCTCCCTTCTCTCTACCATTTTTCCCCTTCCAAAAGCCTTCATTCACGCCTCAAAACGAGCTGCAAATTCAAGACTTAACAAAGAAGAAGGAGTTTTCAAAGTAAGGAGAAGAGTTAAGCTCAAGAGATAGTCTCAATTCAAAGAACACTCAAGAACTCCTAATATGTGTGCAACCCAAGAGGTATTTTAGCTATATCTCAACAATCTTTTCCTTAGAGTCATGGTTAGGTTCTTAATGTTGAAATGCATGTTGAAGAAAGTATTGCATGTTTGCTTTCCCTCACCTAAACCCATTGCATGTGTGATCTAAGAGATAAATGTTTTGATCTATGAGGTTGATTTTCAAAATATGAAATCCTTGAGTGTTGATTATGCAATTGCATGTTGAAATAGACCTTGCATGTTTGATTACTTTGTTAAAAATTCTTTCATGTGTGATAAATTGAGTAATGATTATCTTCTTGAGGTTAATATAGTTATTAAAGTTGGAATTATCTTTTAATTGAGGGAATAAGTAGGGTTAATCAACTTGTAAAAAACTTGGGTGATTGCAGTACACTTTGTAAATTTTTATAAAATCGTAAACTTGGATTTTTTTCAAAACTGTTTTAGTATACTATTCTACATGAAGTTGTGAGCATATGGTTAAAATTTGGGGATATTTGGAGTAATGTATGAATTATAATGATTTTTCAAAGATGGTCCAATTTCGAGTTAAAATTATGCAATTTCAGACCCTAGAAAATTATTTTTATAAAATCCGTCAATTGAAATATTTTGAAACTGTTTAAGAATACTATTCTAAATGAAGTTTTTAGTATATAGTTAAAATTTTGTGATATTTGGAGTAATGTATGAATTATAATGATTTTTCAAAGATGGTCCAATTTCGAGTTAAAATTATGCAGTTTCAAACTTTAGAAATTATTTTTATAAAATCAGTCAATTGAAATACTTTGAAACTGTTTTAGTATACTATTCTAAATGAAGTTTTGAGTATTTGGTTACACTTTGGTGATATTTGGAATAGTGTATGAATTAAAATGATTTTTCAAAGATGGTCTAGTTCGAATTGAAATTCTGCAGTTTTAGACCTTAGAAAAAAAATATAATTTTTATAATGTTAATTAGTTGGAGTCTTCAAAAATATTTTACTATATTTAAATATATGATGATAGAAGTCTACATTATTAATATCATAAGGGTTCAATAACTATATAATTTATGGTGAATTTTATAAGATATACTAGTTTAGAACAATTTTCGACCAATGATGAGTATAGTAAGTTAATTATTACAGTTTGTATGATTAGAAATTATCTCTACCGTTTTAGCAAGGTTAACTTAGGGTTATTATGTAAATGTATAATTATTTCATTATGGTACAATTAAAATGCAACCTAAAAACTAAGAATTTATGAAAGTGCCGAGTGCAGTCCAAGACGACCGGATACCTCAGGAGCTATCTCCGCTTTCAAATCAACGTCAAAAGTGGGTAACATTTATTACGGTTATATTGATTAGAATAACTCGTATGTTGAGTATGAATGTATGATGTCTTGAAATGACACATTCGGGTGAAGTACCAGGTTGACGAACCTTGGATGCCAAGTCTTCAGACCTTGGAGTTTATACCAGGTTCTCGGACCTTAGAGATGACGTATTAAGCATATCGGTTAATCTCTTTAACGTAACAGTTAATAAGAGTTATCCACTAAGATTCCACTAAGATTTCTCAAATCTTATGTTGCTATGTTTAAATGTTTTCAGGATCAACACATGACGAAGCGGATGAGTAGACGGCTATATAGATTCCCTTCTAGAAGCATATGTATATATAGTAAAACCTCTATAAATTAATAAACTCTCTAAAATAATAAAATCTTCCGATCCCGACTTGGGCCTTTGTAAAAAATCATCAAATTCGATAAGATAATAAGATAATAATTTTTCAGAAAATCCCTTTATAAATATTAGATCCCATTAAATCTCTAAATTAATAATTCATAAATATAACAATTATAAATATTATTGTAATTTGCTAAAATATGAATATATTGTTACTTGATTTTTCTTAAAATTTAAATCTATTTGGATTTCATCCCTAACTTTTTTAATTGCAGCCAAGAGTTCCGGTGTCGAGTTCTCTAGCTGCAACAAAAAAGTGTGAAGAGTTGTCGCACTCAAAGCCTCACTTCTCCTGACTGGTTCCAACGGTATTGAATCATCTTTAGCTTCATCATTAATAGGATCTTCAATAATATCGGCAACAAGTTCCTCTAAACTTTGAACCATTGAACATTCATCATTTTCACCCGGATAGTCCACCAATTTGTTGACGTCCATTTCATTGCGATAACCAACATCCTTGACCATATTGTCAAGCTCATGTAGGCTTTCTTCAAAGTTTGTCTCACTTAAGTCGCTTGAGATTTCTTCATTTGAACGGATTTTGCAGTGCCAAAAGCAATTTGCTATTAATACTTGAGAAACATTGGTTGTCCAAGCGGAGACTGCAAAATTAATGGCATCTAAATCATTAATCTTTTCAAGATTAGGTAGCCCAAACTCATGACCTTCCAGTAGATTTTTGTAGAATCTCCTACGATAGTGCATCTTGAAAGCTCTAATTATTCCTGCATCACATGGTTGAATCTTTGATGTCATGTTAGGTGGCAAAAAAAAAACAACTCAACATTCTGTAACCCTTCAATATTTTTTAGATGGGCTGGACAATTATCAACCATCAACAAGGTTCTTCTGCCATTCATTTTGTGATCAAACCAGTGAACATATTCATCAAAAAGCACACTAGTCATCCATGTCCTCTTGTTGGCACGATAATGACAATTGATGCTGCTCATGTTGATATTTTTGAAGCAACGTGACTTTGTATATTTTCCAATAATCCATAAAGGAATTTTTTCCGAACCACCCTCATTGCAACAAATAACAATTGTAAGCCTCTCTTTGTCTTGCTTTCTTCTCTCAAGTTGCTTGGTTGCAAGAGAGTGATTAGCTTGTAACCTGTAAAACAGACATGTTTCATCCAAATTAAAAACATCCTTCTGGGAAATTGGTTTATTTTCTCCCTTATAGCCTACAGTTTCATTTCCATGTCCTGCATGTCAACCGAACCACTTTCTCCAAAACGACGGAATGATTTAATACCATGTCTTACCTTGAATTTTTCAAGCCAACCTTGAGAAAATTGATGTTCAGGAGGGTGTTGAGGATACAAAAGCTTCATTATATCCTTTTCTTTCTCCAAAATAAGCTTTCCGGTCATGTTGACTCGATCTTGGTACTGAAGAAACCATTCATAAAGAACCTTCTCCATATCTGGATATTTCGCCGATTTGTGTCGCTTAATATCCCCACCCTTCTCAAAGTTGGCTGAAAAGTACTCCAATGATCTCTTGAGAGTGTTTGATATTGTACCTTCACTAACTTTTAAACGATATTTTTCATCAACCCACTCTTGTAAATCTTTTTGAGTGCATGTGGGATGGTCTCTCTTATACTCACATAATACCTTACGCATTTGATCATTCATGGATCAGGTGTTATGAATTATTTTATTTCCATATTGAGATTTATATAATATATGTTTCATTCATCATGCATGAATATATTTAATTGGCTATAATAGTTATTTAAGTGCAATGAATTAATGTAAACATGTATATTTAAGTAATTCCAATGAATTGATACATGCGTCCATGAATATAATAGTTAATTGTATACAATGAATTGATATTATACATGAATATATTTAATTAGTTACAAAGAATTGGTTGCTGCATGAATATAAACAATGAAACATGTATATGAATTCATTTATTTTTAATACATATGTACTAAATTTGTTGAATTTAAAAAGTCTCTCTTTTAATTAATAAAATATTAATTTATCGATATATTAATATCTCTCTAAATTAATAAAATTGCATGGTCCCAAGGTTATTAATTTATAGAGGTTTTACTGTATATATAAATATGTGTGTGTGTGTGTTTTAATATATTTTAATGTGTACAAATTTGAAATGTTGGATGCCCTTTTGAGACTTCTAATATCGACTTAAGTAAACTGTTTAGTCGTTTTAAATATACCAAGGTTTTTAATATACAAATATGGGTAAGACACGAGTTAGATGATTGCATGTTCAGCCTTTCGGTATAAAAAAAAGAGATATGTTCGTGTTTGTATAATAAGCTGAGTTCTTTATGAAAATCTTTTAATCATTAAGTATATATTTTCCAATATATAAAGTCAAGGTAGTGACTCAATCCTCCTAAGTTAGGTTGGGGCGCTACAGCGTGGTATCAGAGTCGAGGTTGGGTTTTTCCTCCTCGGACTGTACGAAGGACTAGCTTCCAAACCGGCTTTTGGTTATGAACATATATGTTTCTGCTCTTCTATTTGTTTTTCATTGTGGTCGGCTCCTATTTAACTTGTGTAAATTTTAGCTTTCTTCCACTTGTACTAATTTTGGTTGGGGTTCATCTTGGTTTGGCCTGGTACCCCAGTGTCGTTGCTCGGCTTGGTCGGTGGTTGGCGGGGTCGGTGCTAGGGGCCTCAGCTAGGATCGATCGGTGCTCGGCTTAGCTCGATTGGTGCAACATCGGCCGACTTCTGATTGGTCCCCGGCACGATGCCGTGTCAGCTTTTAGTCGGCACCCAACACAGCACTGGGTCGGCTCCCGGCACGACGTTGGGTTCATTTCTGAGCGGCCCCCGGCACGACGCTGGATCCATCTTTGGGCGGCCCCGACACAATGTCGGGTCGGTGTCTGGGTGGCTCCCTGCATGATGCTAGGAGCCCAAACGAGCTAAGGTAGGGCCGGTGTCCCTGATCAAACTCTCGAGCTCAAACGAGCTGGGATGGGGCGTAGCCCTTAATCAGATTTCAGAGCTCATACGAGCTAGGGTGGGGCTGGAGCCCTCTAGTCAGATCCCCGAGCTCAAATGAGTTGGGACAGAGCCGGAGCCCATAGTTAGATACCCGAGCTCAAATGAGCTAGGACGGGGCCGGAGCCCATAGTCAGATCCCCGAGCTCAAATGAGCTGGGACGGGGCCGGAGTCCATAGTCAGATCTCGAGCTCACGTGAGCTAGGATGAGGCCGAAACCCCTAGTCAGATCCCGAGCTCAGATGAGTTAGGATGGGTTGGAGCCCTTGGTTAAATCCCGAGCTCAAATGAGCTGGGATGAGCCAGGAGCCCTTGCTCAGATCCTGAGCTCAAATGAGTTGGGATGAGGCAGAGCCCCTGGTCAGATCCCGAGCTCAAATGAGTTGGGATGGGTTGGAGCCCTTAGTTCAGATTTCAGCATTCTCATCAAAATTAGCAGAATCATAATCTAAAAAAGATAAATGATATTTATAGGGACTTCTTAGCACACTAGTGATAGTATTTTTTCTGGTGTTCAGTGTTCCATGGCTTCGGTAGGGCTTTTCCTTTCAGGTCGGCTATTTCATACGCGCATCTGGTCAATACCCTGGCTACTCTGTACGGTCCTTCCCAATTTGGCCCAAGTGGTCCAACATTGAGTTCTTTTGTACGTTGGAGCACCTTTTTGAGGACTAGATCTCCGACCTCAAATCTCCTAGTCCAGACCTTGGAGTTGTAGTATCTTGCGCTCCTTTGTTTGTAAATTGAGTTTCTGAGCTTGGAGTCGTTTCTCCTCTCCTCCACCAAGTCCAGATTGGTCAGCATTGCGACCTCATTCTGTTTCTCCCAAGGACTAAAATATCCGTATCGACGGATATATCGGTATCCTGATTTTATGGAAATATCGACAGATATATCGATTTCGGTGGATATATTGGCTTTTTGCATAAAAAATTTAAAAAAATTGTAAAAAAATTTAAAAATATATCTAGTACTTTACATAATATTATAATTAACATTAATACATATATTGAACTTAAAACTACAAATAAAATGATAAATTTACTAGTGTACTAGATATATTTATTGTAAATAATTTAATTAAACTTAATTAAATTATGAGAGGAACCTAAATACTAGTGTACTAATTTATTGTAAATAATTTAATTAAATTTATATAAAGTAATTGTTTACTCCACTTACAGATAAACATATAGATATATAAAAATTAAATAGAGGGATAAATAACTCAATTTTACACGATATCCTTCAAATACACCATAAAAAGAATAAAAAGAAAAAGCAAAACAAGAAAAAAGGAAAAGAAAAAAGAAAAAGAAAGAAAATCAGCGTGAAAAAAAAGGAAAAATGAAATCAGCGTGAAGTGAACAGTATCAAGTGCGCGTCCTGCACGCTTCTGAAAATATCGTGATATTTTGCGATATTTTCGTTAAAAATGATATATTCGAGATATATCGTGATATTTTGGTCGATTTTTTTACACCCCTATTTTATGTCGACCCCTTCATTTTCACAATATTTCGGCGATATTTCACCGAAATATCATGATATTTTAGAACTTGGTTTCTCCTCATAATTCTGGGTCCCCCAGGTCGGCATTCCGACCTCAACTAGTATGACGGCCTCCGCCCCAAATGGCAAGGAAAATGGGGTCTCGCTAGTAGACGTTCTGGCCGTCGTTCTGTATGACCAAAGAACTTCTGGAAGTTCATCAGCCTAAGATCCCTTCAAGTTCTTGAGTTTGGCCTTCAAAGTATGTTTGATGATTTTGTTTATGGCTTCTACTTGGCCATTGCCTTGGGGATGGTATGGAGTGGAGAACAGCTTTTTGATGCCCAGATTTTCGCATAACTCTTTGAAGCCTTCAGAATCGAATTGGCGGTCGTTGTCGGTGACCACATAATATAGAATGCCAAAACGGTAAATGATTGACTTCCAGACGAAGTTTGTAATTTTGGGCTCGATTATCTTCACGAGTAGCTTGGCTTCGGACCACTTAGTGAAATAATCGACATCGATAATTGTGAACCTTACTCCGTCTCTGCCCGTTGGTAGGGGACCGATCAGATCTATTCCCCATTTGACGAATGGCCACGGGGCCATTACCGAGTTCAACTCTTCTGGCGGGGATTTCGTCAATGAGCACATTTTTGATACCTTTCACATTTCCGTGTGAAATTAATCGCATCTTTCTTTAGGCTTGATCAGAAGTAGTCTTGCCTAATAATCTTGAAGGTCAGGGCCTGACCTCTTGTATGATTACCACAAATGCCTTCGTGCACTTCTCTCAAGGTATATTCAGCTTCCTGCTCATCCAAGCAACTTATAAGAGGTAGAGAGAAACCCCTCTTGTATAAAATTCCGTCCTTGAGTATATACCAAGAAAAACGTATTTTCAACCTCCGAACCTTGATCTGGTCAGCAGGCTCCTTTACGTCCTTCCAAGTATTTGATGATCGGAGTCATCCAAGTATCTTTCTGCTTAGTATTATAGATTGTTCCCTGTTTTAGGACCGAGCTGTCCATCATTCCGATGTTCACCAAGCCTATGTCTTCTGCTCCTTCACTCATGGCGAGTCGGGCTAGAGCATCGGCTTTGGTATTTTTTGTCCTCAGCACCTATTCTGCTTGGATTTTTCGAAAACCAGCCAGAACAATTATGACCGCCCGCAGATATTCAGCCATCTTATCATCTCTTGTGGCGTACTCTCCAGAAATCTGATTGACTACCAGAAACGAGTCACTAAAAACTTCTAGGTCATCTGCCCCGAACTGTTTGGCCATATCGAGGCCGGCCAGGAGGGCCTCATACTCTGCTTTGTTATTTGTGGATGGGAATTTGAACCTTAAAGCTGAGCAAAAATATTTATTTGTTGGGCTGATGAGCATAATTCCAACCCCCGCAGAAACTGACGTGGATGATCCGTCCACAAACATCTTCCACGATCTTTCGACCTTCTCTTCTTGGAGCACGACTGTTGGCGTAAACTCCGCTATGAAGTCTGCTAGTGTTTGCCCCTTAATTGCCATCCTCGAAGAATACTGGACATCGTACTTGCCGAGCTCAACAGCCCACTCAAGCAGCCAGCCAGAAGCGTCTGGTGGGCCTAAGACCTGTTTTAGAGGAAAATTCGTTAAGACCTCAACCTGGTGGGCCAAAAAGTACGGCCTCAATTTTCTGGCCGAGATGACCAATGCGTATGCCAGTTTTTCCATGGCCGGATATCTCAGCTCGGCATCGTGCAGGGATTGGCTCACGTAGTAAACGGGTTGTTGAGCTCATTTTTCTGCTCGGACCATAACGGCGCTTATCGCATATGCTGAGACCACCAAGTAGAGTTGCAACTTCTCTCCAGCCATGGGTTTGACAGGTATTGGGGCCTCTATTAGTAACTTTTTCAGCTCTTCTAGAGCTACTTCACATTCTTTGTTCCATTCGAACTTACCATCTTTCCTGATCAGATTGAAGAAAGGTCTGCACTTGTCTATCGAGCGCAATATGAACCTGTTCAGCACATCCACCTTTCCTGTTAGGCTCTGGATATCTTTGACCCTTTTTGGGAGTGTTAGTTTTATGATTGTCTCTATCTTCTCGCGATTTGCTTCAATCCCCTTCTGGCTTACCATATAACCTAGGAACTTTCCGGACCCGACCCCAAAAGAGCATTTTTTAGGGTTGAGCTTCATCCTGTATTTCTTTAGTATATCAAACATCTCTGCTAGGTTGGCAACGTGGTCATCTACTTTTTTGGATTTTACCAGCATGTCGTCTACGTAAACTTCCATAATCTTCCCAATCTGGGCTGCAAACATCTTGTTGACCAATCTTTGGTAGGTAGCCTCGGTATTTTTTAGGCCAAAAGATATCATTTTGTAACAGTATTGAGCTGGGTTAGTAACAAATGTTGTGTACATTTGGTCTTGCTCGGCCATGGGAATCTGGTGATAACTTGAGTGTGCATCCATGAAGCTCATGACCTCATACCCAGCCGTCGTGTCGACGAGCTAGTCTATGTTTGGTAGCAGGAAGCAATCCTTGGGTTACGCTTTGTTGAGGTCGGTAAAATGCACACATAACTTACAAGCTCCATTCGTCTTTCTTACCAGAACTGGGTTAGCCACCCATATGACGTACTGTGTCTCTCTTATGAATCCATTCCCGAGCAGCTTTTGGACTTTTAACTCCAGCCCCTCGTATCTGTCCGGGCTAAGCCTTCATCTTTTCTGGATCATAGATCTCCGTCGCGTTGGTGCTTTTTACGGGCCACCAGTCCATCCCAGAACGATATCATGGACCTCCGTTCTGTTGGTGCTTTTTACGGGCCACCAATCCATCCCTAACGTATGGTGCTTTTATGGGCCACCAGTCCATCTTAACATGATTTTGGACTTCCATCCTCATTTATCGTATTCATAATATATGCATAAACATAGTAATCATAGCAAATAATCACAGCACGTAGAACTCAACAGTTCATATATCAAATAAGGAAAACAATAAATAAAGAGAGTTTAGAAGTTACCCTACCTTGTTTGGTGGTTACCACGTGAGTAGCGAGTACCAAAGGTTAAGAATCTCAAAGCTCAATCCAACTGGTAACCTATATAAGTTACGGTGTTTCTTAGATCCTTAATAAGTATAATAAAAGCTATAACTAATTCCGGAGAAAAAATGATCGTTAAAGACGCGATGGATCGAGGGATCTAAAGATTGAGGTTCAAAAAACTAGGGTGGAAGTTTAGTTCAATAGGCTGATAAGAAAGAGAGTAAGATTTGGGTCGCAACGGAAAAAGAATAAGCTCAATAGGAGTTGAAACAAGCTCGAACGAAACGTTTTAAGGTTGAGGGGTATTTTTGTAATTTTGGTAAGGGTTGACTTTGACCGGGACCTCCGACTCTCGATCTATGACATCACATTGCCGACGACTCGATGATAACATACGACGGAAAAAATGAGATTCGCACCATGGACCCGGCGCCGCGTATGCAGCTCACCCGTCGCTCGCTCGCGAGCGCGCTCCCATCCCCCGTGTACACCGCGCACGCCCATGCGCCAGCGTCCAGACGCACGCACGACCGCACACGCGGCGTCGCGCGCCCAGCGCCCTCCCGACGTGCGCGCCCAGCGCCCTTCGCGCCTGACTTTCAGCCAACTTCCAGCAGCCACCACCTAGTCCGCCGGCAATCTTGCTCCGGCGACCACCATCTCCGACCACCTTTCGCCGGATTCCGGCATGAACAGTACCCCAAAACAACCCCCAAACTTCAATAAAACACACAAAACACCTTGCAACCACCACCTTTCCACCACCTGTTTCAGCTCCGACGCCACCACCCACAGCAGCGCCGCCCCTCCAGTGGCTTTCCCACACCTCCGGTAGCCTCTCCGGCGCCTGTTCTGGCGAGAAAGAGAGAGAGAGAAATCAGAGGAGAGAGAAAGGGTGATAAACTAGGGTTTAGGGTTTGGATACGGTTTTTCACCGTTTCCCGGCGAACGAGACATCGGATTGGAATTCCGAAAATTGTCCTAGACTCGTCTCGACGAGACCTACGTTGTGTGTGAAAATTGGCCGAAACCGATAACTTTGAAATTTTCCGGCCACCTGCCGGAGACAGAAAATAGAGAAGAGAATGGAGGAGAGACTTACGTGTTTTTTTCGCTTTAGGCTCGTTCGGAAAAATGGTGAAAAATGAATCGAATAAGCCCCTATTTATAGGTTTTGAAAAGTTACTATTCATCGAAAATATCTAAGTTACTATTCATCGGAATATTCTTTTTACTGTTCATTAAGATTCCACCCTTCGTTTTTCCGAAACTTCGTATTTTGTCCTTTTCTTCGCCATTTGAGCTACGGGTCTCCGATTGACTTCTAGTTCATTTCTATCTTCTCGTCTTTCCGTTACGCATATAATGGTATAAAAATGTTCTATGTTCCATGTCTAGAAATTATTTCTATCTAAATCCGGCGTTAAACACGTATCTGAAACGTACGTAATTAAATTAAACATTCAAAATTAACGCAAATAATAATTCAATTAAGGGTTTAATATTTAATTAATCAATTATGCTTCATTTTTTGTCCGGGGTGCTACATCGGGATCCAAGGTCTCTCATTCCTCATTATTCTGGTCAGCGCTGACCATTTCCACATTTGTTCTCTGGTCGGCCTTGACCATTGCCACATCTGTTCTCTGGTCGGCCGACCCCACGCTCGAGCCGACCTTAAATGTCTTGGTCGGCTCTCTAGTCTGCATCTGCTCATCGGGTCGGGTAATTCTGAGCTTAGGTTCGGTGTGTATCTTCATGGGCTCAGGCTCGATTTCTAGCCCCAAGTCTGGGACTTCTTTGGCAACCTCCATCTCAAATGATGCCGCTTACTCTTCCTCTTGCTCAAGATCAGTCTGCTCAACGATGTTGAGTTCTCTTGGCTTCAGTTTTGTCTCACATTCTCTTGCGGCCAGTTGGTTGTCTCATACAACGTAGACTTCGTTCCCGACCGGGAACTTAATGGCTAGGTGGTACACCGACACTACTGCCCTCAATTTAGCTAGGAGAGGACGTCCTCAAATGGTATTGTAAGTCGAGTTCAGGTCCACAACCTTAAACTCGGTTGTGGTGTATACTGTCTGGTCATCTGTTCCAAAGATGATCTTGAGTTCGCACGTTCCGACCACTCATGTTATCTTGTCCCAAAATCCTAGGATTGTGTCCGAGGTTGGCTGGAGTTCGGATTCGTGGAACCCCATCCTTCTGAATGTGCTCAGATAGAGCACATTTGCATAACTTCCTATGTCAACCAAGACTCGATGGACCATTATGCGGGAAATATTCAGTGATACTACCAAGGCATCGTTGTGGGGCTGTACTTTGCCCTCTTCATCCTGCTCGGTAAAGACCAGCGGTGGATGGGTTGGTTCTGGTCTTAGAGGGTTGCACCGTTGATAACCATTCTTGGCCTCCTGGATTTGTGCTCACCTAAACCTCTTTGAGGCCCTCTACTCTCCAAAATTATTGTTCACGAGGGTATGTATTTCTCTTATCGCTCCGGGATGAGAAGGTGGAGGAGGATTCTATGGTGGCCTCTGCTCGGGGTTCTTGATATAGTCCTTGAGATGCCCCCGCTCGATCAGCTTCATGAGCTCGATTAATAGTGCCCTGCATTTATCAGTGTCATGTCCTAGGGCTTTGTGGTATCGGCAGTATCTACTCTGGTTGAGCCGAGTAGGGTCAACCTTCATTGGTCTTGGTTCTGGTAATAAATTCTGGTCCTTCAACTCAGTGAGGACTTGAGCCGGGCTAACTGTCAAGATATTCCTGATTTACTCAAGTTCCTCGTTCTGGTAGGTCTTAAAATCTCCTGGAGGTTTGAAAGGCGGGGTGCTCTTTCTTCTTCATTCTCTTCTCTTCATCTTGTCTTAGTGTGGTTTTTCCTTCGAAATTGCCTCTTCAGCTTCGATTTATCGTTCTGCTCGGGTCAAAAATTTATGGTAGGTTTTTAGCCTGGCTTCGTGGACTGACCACTAGAATCTTATTTTTGGCTAGAGTCCAACCATGATTGCCATGAGAACGGCATCGTCAGAGACATGTTCTATCTCCAAGACCAACTTATTCAATCTGTCCATGTAGGACCTCAGTGATTCTTCATTTGCTTACTTAACGTTCACCAATCTTTCTTTTAAGGTTGATCTCATTTTCGACCCCACGAACTGTGTGAGGAATTGTTCGGATAGCTCATCTCATCCCCCAATGAAAAAATTGGTGAGGGGTCTGAACCATCTCTGGGCTTAGTTTCCCAGTGTTAAAGGGAAAGCTTTGCACATGAGCTCTTCCCTCATTCCTTACAGCTCCATCCATGATGTATACTTGTCCAGGTGTGAGTTAGGGTCAGTCTCTCCATTGTAGAGGCCGATTGGAGGCACCTTGAACTTCGTGGGGGTGATCCTGTTAGAGATCTAGTCGGTGAAGGGCAAAACTCCTCCATTATTTTCCCTTTTCTGACCCCAGCTTCCTGGCATGAATTTCTGCTAGCTTTCTTTTCAAGTCCTATTCTTCCTCCTCTTTTTCTTAGAGAAACTTATTTTCTGGCTCGCCCTCACTTTGTTGGTGGACTTCTTTTTGGAAGTCCAGATTTTTCTGTGATTTTCTGGCCTCCAAAGCCGCGTCTGGACCGATTTTGTCAAACACACTTCTGGTCTTGGTCGGTAAGTCTGCTCGGGCCAGCCAAAGCCTGGCCTCTGGCCGGCTTCTGTCGGGTGACAGGGTCTTTTCTGCCCATATGCTCTTCGATTGGAGTTTTTCCCAAGTCTCTCATTTTGAGCCTTGGGTCATTTGAGGATTGGGTTTCCTCGAGCTCACAGATCTTACGGTCTTTCTTCTTTGCCTCGGTCTCTTTCAGCTGCTCATTGAGCTGGAGCATTATAGCCCTGATCTCATCCAAGGTCATCATGGTTTCCCTGGGCTTTTGTCATAATGGGGATGCCCAGAGATACTCCTTCCTGCGGGGTGTTTACCATGACCCCGGAAGTGTTGCATTATTGTTGCTGGTCGGAGCCGTCAGATAATAGGTTCTATGCTTGAAAGCCAGGTGGTAGCCCCTGCGCTTTACGATCATTTGTTGCATTGGTAGTCATGGAGTTATGTTCTATTGTAGCCCCTTCCTACTAGTGCCAAAATGTTGACGTCAGATTTTGTATAACACAAAATCCTAGCCAAACACCCAAAATATCGATCCGGCTCAAAGAAATCGAACCGAATAAAGAGTATAGAAATCAAACCGAATAAAGAGTATAGAAATAAAATCAAATAAGAAAATACTACGCCCGGTGCCTACTCGGGGAAATTTATTCGACTTGTTCTGGCCGGCCAATTTTGGTCGGACATAACGTTTTTATATAAGAATTGAGATAAAATCTTGAATTTCTTGAATACAGTGATTTTGGAACCCCATTAAATGAGGGTTAGAGCCCTATTTATAGGCTTAGTGTAATGATATGAAACTTGGTAATTAAGACTTAAATCCCCCCAATTTTAAGGTTTAGATAAGGAAAAATCGGGTTAAAATCTATCTAAATCGGATATGATTTGATCTTGATTTGTTTCCTTACTTGAAACTCCTTGAAATAAACTAAGTCTTTCCTGCTCTCCTTGTGACGATGGCCTCAATTTCTGGCCTTCTGGTCGGTTCTAGCATTTTGGCCAGTTCGGTCTCCAATCGGGCCCGTTCTGGCCTTCTGACCGGTTCTGGTCTCCACTTGGGCCGGATCCTAGGCCGGGTCGGGTTGGTGGGGGCCCAACATATATAGTTGTCTAGTATTAGGAATTAATTGGTCGACATGATGGGTAATGGGTTTGGTTTGGATGGGCGATGTGGTTGTCGACGGCCGACAGGGTGAGTTCCACTGAAAGACTCAAGAAGTTGAGTTATGTAGCCTAATATTAATATTTGTTTATATTGAGGATATCTCAACATGGTGTATTAATTAGGTAGGATATATCGAGATGATATATTGACATAGGCCTTTAAGCAGTAGTATTTGAGTTACATGGACTTTTAGGACTATGATCTCGTTTTGGATATAAATAACTGTTTGATTCATTATATCTAACTGTACTAAGAGCACTTGAGAAATTAGTAGATCTCCTGGCTTGGTAATGCCCACAGAGATAGTTAATTTGACGAATTGGGTGAATAAATCGTTGCTATTTATTTTTGTTCATATCAAATTATCTATAAATGCACTCGTAAAAACTCTAACAAAAGACTGGAAGTATGTGTGCCTGTGGGTGTGGCTAGGGTTTTGATTATGGATTAAGGGTGGAAGATTGGGTATTAGCATTTAGCTGGGGCCCTTATATAATTTGGTTTCAGTTCGATTAAATCGGTAATTTTTCTTCAAAAATCGAACCAAATGATATAACCGAATTATTAAAAAATAAACACCAAAATCGAACCGCATTGAAAAAAAAATGAATCAAATTTAATATTTCGATTCGGTTCTATCAGTTATTTCGATTTCTACCGAATGTCCACACCCCTACCTACAAAGAGAGAAAAAGAAAGAAATGAGGGATTGAGAGAAAAAAAAAAAAAAGCAATGAGGTAGCATTGGGGATGACAATGGGCCGGGATCAAACTCAAACTTGCCACAAACCCGACCCACATGGGACGGGTAAAAACTCAGTCAAACGGGTCTCCATCGGGTCCGGGTGGATCCTGATATTTGCTAAACCTATCTCGGACCCACCCGTATATATATATATATATATATATATATATATATATATATTTTTTTTTTTTTTTTTTTTTTTTTGTTACAACAAATATAAAATAAATCTAGAGTCAAAGATTCATCCTCTCTTTACCCTCTCTCAATCCACGCAAATATACATTTGTCTTTCTCAAACTCTCTCTCTCTCTTCAACCCACGTTGCGTAGTCTCCTCTCTCCTAATCACTATTCTCTTCAAACACGCAGCCTGCAGCCATGAGCCACATTCTCTTCTTCAAATCTTTTCTTCATTCATAAAATTATGGTTAAGAGTCTTAAGACTTATATAAATTGTATTTATGCTTCAAAAAGTTATTATTTCAAGGAAAACAGATAAAAACAAGAAAAAAACAAAAAAAATAGTAATAGCGGGACAGGGCGGGTTTACTTGCCGGATTCACGGGGTGGGTTGAGGCGGAACGGGATGGGTCCTGGGCTGAAAAAGTTTTGGCGAGACGGGTCTAGGACAAACCAAACCCGTTTCAAACCCACCTTGTTGCCATCCCTAGGTACCATCATCTATGGATTCCTTCCTACAGTGCGTTCCTACAAAATTTCTCAGTTCCTTCTTACAGTGATTAATTCTTATAGGAAACCTTCCCTACGACAGCAACGTCTATGAGTCATAGGGAACCATCCCAGTTTATTCATACATTGCGTTCCTACAAGGGAACCTTCCCAGTTCCTTCCTAGTGCTTCCTACAGAAAACCTTCTCTACAACAACAGTATTTATAGGTTACTTGTTTTTACATGAAACCTTCTCAGTTCCTTCCTACATTGTGTTCCTATAGGGAACCTTCATAGTTCCTTCCTACAACGCGTTCCTACATGGATCTATCCTACAACAATGTCTATAGGTTTATGGATTCCTTCATGGACTAAAACTAAGTCGAGTATTCCCAAATATAAATATTTTATTTTGATATTTTACTTTTATATATGCAAATCTTAAAAATGATAAATTTGATATTTCATGTATTGAAAGCAAATTTAAAAATAAATTTTAATTTTAAATTATGATTTGTTTAGAAAATTTAAAAACCCCATAAAAATAAAAAGTACGAAATAAAGTGGATAATGATCAAAATTACATATAAGAATAATAAATTTGATACATCATTATAAATATTTTTATTTTTATTTTTTGTTTTTATATATACATTGTAAATAAAAAATTAAAAATCATAATAATGATGAGTTCGATATGTCATGCATTAAAAAAAATTATATGAATAAGTTTTAATTTGAAATCATGATTTTTTTAAATGATTATCCTCAACTACCTTAAAACCCTATAAATACAAATAAAAAGTTAACTGACAATAAATTTAATACATCATGTATACAAAATGAATTATAAATGAAGAAGTTATTTAACTTTAAACATATGACTTATAAATAATTTTTCAAGTGATAATAATAAATTTAATACATCATGTATGTATTAAAAATAAACTTTAAATAAAATTAATTTATAAATATGAATTTATATTTAGTAAAAAGGGGAAGGGGAATCATACATAGCTCCCTCTCCTAAAAATTTCACAACTATTATGTTTTTTCAATTTAAAATTAAATAATGAATAAAAAATTTAAAAGTGATTAATTTATATGGAATAGTTAAATTAAATATTAAGTAAATTTGACTATGAAAAAATTAAATGCATTTAAATATAAAAAAAGTCAACTTACAAAAATAGAAAGAGATTTTGGACGTGAAAAATGAGCTTTCTTTTTTGGACTCTGATCTTATTTTATATATATATATATATATATATATATATATATATATATATATATATACACGTAAATGTTAAATGTCCATCGTTGACAATTCTTAATATGTCCATCGATGATGTGTAATGATCATGTCCCCTGAGATTATAGAAAGTGAAATTAATAGATATCTGAGTTATCTAACATATCAACAGTGGATACATATTAATGTATCATGATGGGTATTAATGTATCCCTCGCTTTTGACTTGTCAATTCTTAGTCTCAAGATCAAATCTTCAACCCCAATCCTTTTTCTTTTATGTTTGAGAGTATTTTTAAATTTTTCTGCATAGGCAGCTAAACTTGTCTATTATGGCAATGATTCGCATTCTTTTATCATGTAGGATCAATTGCAGTACTTGGTACATGATTGTTTTGAAATCCACCATCTTTAAGTTCAACAACTTTTTGATTAATTATATATATTTTCTTTATTTCGACATCTTTTGTCTCGTATTTCTTTTCTAGGCCAAGATTTCCATAACTCTTTTGTCTTCTTCGTTCCATTAAGTATATATGTAATTATAACACAATAAATCACTATAATTTCATGCATCTGAAGCAGTTTTCTTTATATCATCAAATGATAATATTGATTCACTTTATGATGCTACTTCAGCATGAATTGGTGCTACATTTAAAACTAGCATTACATCACGCAGGAACACATTTTATTACTCCATAAATTGAACCTATATTAATAAGGTGAAATTTCTTACCTTATTTTTCGTACATGGGATATGACATTCAATACACACTTCTCCACACAAAATATAAAATTTCTTGTTTTAATTGTCAACTTTAAATAATAATATATCGGTCATTCTAAATTAGTTTAAAGATAACAAATATGTTGAGTTTATCTGCTATAGATTCGAAATTTTCAATCTATTACATTTTCATTAAACGAATAGGCCAAGTTTCATTTCATTTTCAGAGGTAATTGCAAAATACGTCCTGTAACTTATACTTAATTCCATCCGTAGTCCTTTATCTTTGTACTTTATCAATTTTAGTCCTTTAAATTCTTAATTGCTCAATTTTGGTCCTATTTGGCTCGAAATTTGAATTTTTTACCGGAAATTGCACGTGCACATCACGTGAGTCCTTCAAATTGGGGGGTTTTTCATATTTCTGGTCATTTAACTTACGTGGCGCTGAGATAATATCCACCTCAGCACCACATCATCTCATTTCCACATCATCTGTACTAATCCTAGTAAAAAAAATCAGATTAAACCCTCTCTATTGTCTTTACCCTCTCTTTGTCTCTCTCTCTCTCTTCATTTGCTTTTGATTTCTCCACACTTCTCCTCCGCAGACAGAATATTTTTGGGAAGAAAGGTAGCAGCTCCATTGGAATTCAAGTCGATTAAAGTACTCCTAAAGTATTCTATCTTTATCTTTTCATATGTCTCTCAATCTATTAAGATTTTAGAACTAGGGTTCGATTTTTAGGGATATCTTGATACGAGGTGAAATTTGTTGTCCTCTTTTTTAAAGTATTGTTGCTCTATGTTCTAAAATTGAGGGACATCTTGATGTTTATTTACATTAATGTTATTGTTTATGGGTGGCCAAATTTTTTGTACTTTTTATGTTTGGATTGGAGCTTGTAATTGTCAATGGGTGTGGTCTTCTTCGTTTTGATTCGATTGGAATTGAGTGTGTGTGGATTGATTTGGATTTTCTTAGTTTCAAATTTAGGGTGTGGATGTGATTTAGGGATTTTTTTGAAGACGGGGTAATTTTGATTCTGGAGAGAGAAATGTTCCCAACTAAGTGGGTTTAATTTTTTATTTTTTACGGGATGAGATGATGTGGAAATGAGATGATGTGGTGCTGAGGTGGATATTATCTCAGCGCCACGTAAGTTAAATGACCGGAAATATGAAAAACCCCCAATTTGAAGGACTCATGTGACATGCACGTGCAATTTCCGACGAAAAATTCAAATTTCGAGCCAAATAAGACCAAAATTGAGCAATTAAGAATTTAAAGGACTAAAATTGATAAAGTACAAAGATAAAGGACTACAGATGGAACTAGGTATAAGTTACAGGACGTATTTTGCAATTAACTCTCATTTTCATTAAACGAATTTTGATAAGTTTTAGGCCAAGTTATCTATAAACAGGCAAGACTGCGACTTAAAAAATATCTTATATATAACAGATCAGATTTAGGGTTTGTATTACAATTTAAGCCTAGATTGTTCACTAAAATGTCTAGACCATTCACATCCCTACTTGTTGAGGCTAAAGTGAAAAACTATCTTTTTTTTAAATTGTTAATAATTTGTGGTTTTATATTTTAATCGAAATGGAAATAATATTTTGGTTTGATTGTTATTCGGTTTTCAGAAAGTTCAATTTCTCTTTCGATTTTCAAAATTCTAAAAATTTTGATTTGGTTTATTGATTTTCCGTTCGATTTGGTCACCGAACCAACCAATATGCTCACCCCTAATAATAATATAATATTATGTTGATATAAATGTATAAGTAATATTGCATAAAAGTATGATTATGTTGATATAAAAGTGTAAATAATATCACATAAATGTATGAGTAATATAATGTTTCAAGCATATTTCTAGTTTACTTAATCGCAAGTGCACGGTGTCAACTATAGATAGGATGAACAAGGTCGATCCCACAGAGACTAGTGAATTAAAATTAAATTACCTACCTAATTAATTTACCTAATTTTATCTAGGTGACCGAACTGAGAGAATTGTTTTAATTAACCTAAATCTAAGACAAATCAACGAAATCAAAAATCAAATAAACAAGTATCAAGAAATATCAAGATTCAAACAAGGATCCTAAGGCTACGATTTCATTCTACTTCAATTAAGTTTACTTATCTAGTAAAATCAAACTCAAATCCAATTACCTTAATCACAACTATAGATTAACCTCTCTCTCTCTCTCTCTCTCTCTCTCGAGCAACTTAACCTAACCTGTAGATTAATTTTATTAATGTATGTATCTCTACCTTGCAGTTAATAACCAACTTCCAAAAGCTCCTAAGATCGTATTCTCATCCCAATTATTATCAATCTCTCGATCTAGTAATTATTTGACTCATGCATTCTCAAATCTATAATTAGATATCTCTTCTCTCAATTTCAATCTAATTAATTAAAGCATGCATAAATTTGGCCAGAATTCATACATGGAATAAGCACGAAGAAGCATGAATAAGATATAATGGATTTAGAAGAAAGATTAAAACTATAAATTCAACAAAATATCCATAGAACTACTCTCGTGCCCTAAGACCACGAGATATCTAGCCAATAATCATGTTCGTAACGAAAAATAAATCACAAGACGACATGATAAAAACTAGAAATAAAATCAAAGAAAAATTTAGTGAATTCGTGTTTGGGTGCTTCCTTTTTTATCTTCAATCTTCAATCTCTTGCTTTCTTGCTTGTTCTCAAGATGTATTTCGTGGATATGAGTGTTTATCCCCTTCCAATGACTTCTCAAGTCCCTATTTAGGATTGGAAAAGTCAAAATCAGATTTGGATAAGAGTTCTAGTCGAAAAAGAGTCCAATTCGAGTAGGAAACCCGCGACCCGACCACTTCCAACCCAGGTTGGCCCGGGTGGACACGGATCTAGATTTTCAGATGCGTTTTTTGCCTTTTATGGGCCGAATTGGTCTTTGATATATTCATGAAAGTTGTAGCCCTTAAAGTTGGTTATCCAATGCCACTAATTTCAACCTGATATAAATTTTCTACACCAAGTTATGCCCAAAATACTCGAACCCTGTCAAGACAAACAACTGGATGATTTTGCACAACTTCCACCTTGCAATTTTTTGCTCTCTTAGAGGTAGAATTAGGAAAAGTGTTGAACATGAGAGTTGTAGAATGTCTTCTTAGCTTTCCAACAAGATAAGAATAATTGAATTTGGACTTCTAAAGTTTGAAATATAAATTTTTACGCAAAATTGTACGTTTTGGACTTCGTATCTCGACTCCAACTTGGTTTTTCAATCGATTGAGCTCACTTTGTGCTAAAATTTATTAAATTCTTCTCAAATCAAACAAATACGTAAAATCTTAAAAAGATGATAAAATCTATATAAAATATCACGAATGCGTGCTTTTTAACATACAATGATATGAAATTAAATCTCAAAATGCATTAAATAACGCAAGTTATCATATACCATAAAGGTATGTTGATACAAAATGTGCCCAAATTATTGGTTTTTTTTTACTTACAGTATTACATAAAAACTATGATATTTATACATAAAAATCATATTGATATAACGTAAATGTTATACTGATATAATACAAAGATCAATGCATGAATTAAAAAAAATTAATATTAACTTTCAGCGGATCGAGGTTGAATTCGAGTCGCGCCCAATTGCATCATGCAATTGGTACACATAAGTGTAACTCTTCTAAGTGTAATAACTAAAATGTTTTACCCAATTTATTAAAAATGCAAAGATAGATAACTATATATAGAAGTATAATTTATCTATATATTTCCGTTTTAGTACACTAGTAAATTAAATGCATAAATGAAATTTGTTGGTTCTTGAATTCCATCACACTAAAAATAATGTGGTGGACACGTGTACGGCTGATTAGAAAAAGAAAAGCCAAAAGAGGAAGAGAAAAAAGAATATGCTAAGGGTAGGACTATCCACACCCCAAAGATTCCTAAGCACATCCCAATATTTTTTTATTTCTTAAATTTTTCCAATTATACCCTTAGATCTACTTTTCAAATCATTTAGGCTATTTCCAAACAACTTTTTGCTAATTCCAATCCATGTGCCTTTTACATTTTTCCATTCCAAATATTGATTAGATCCGAATTCTTTAAAGATTGATTTTCTTCAGGAATAAGTATATAGGCTGGAATACTTTTCTCGTGCCAATACTGTCTAAAAAACAGTGGTCTGGAATAGGGGTGGTACAGTACGGTATACCAAAAATTTCTCGTCGTACCGTTACCGTACCGAAAATTTCGGTATACCGAAATTTCATACCGTTACCTTACCGAAAATTTCGGTATACCGAAATTTTGGTATAAGGAAAGTTCATACCGTCATTTCGGTATACCGGAATGGACCGGCATACCGTTCTATACCGGTATACCGAATGGACCGGCATAACGTTCCATACCGAAAAGGATTTTTGTATTAGAATTATTAAAAAATAATATTGATATTTATTTTTATACCGGTATACCGAAACTGTTCGGTATGCCGAAAATTATTTCAGTATACCGGTATATCGAAGAGAAAAAAATCCATACCGTTACCGAACTGAAATTTATCGGTACGGTATCATACCTTACCGAAATTTTTGGTATTTTTTCGGTACGGTAAGTGCGGTATACCGGTATTTTCGATATATTACCCACCCCTAGTCTGGAATGAGTAACAATGGCATGTACAAAATTCCTTCGGAAATTTGATATTTAACTGATCGCCCGAAAATGGTATCAGAGCCTAGGTTTATTAAGAACTTTTAAGTTATATTTATTATTTTTATGTAATTATCTTTAGTGAGGAGAATTTCTCCAAGAGAAATATGGATCTAGACGAATGTTCAAGATGCTTACCCTACAAGAGATATCGTCAAATTTTGACGATGTATGAATGAGAACACCAAGATAAGGTAACATATTGGTAAAATCAATATGTTGAACGAGAAAACGCAAGAGCCGGCAGAGTAACCATGAGGCAATGTGACAGACAAACGACATATTACATGGGTTTCCTTACAGTAAACCAGATGTTATATACCGAACTAATAAACCTCCAGGAAATAGTTCATCAAAATCATTGATGACAGAAGGAGAACCTGGATGGATTGAGTTACTTCCGGACACATCTAAGCTCTCTCAAGATCTTAGAGAGATCCAGAAGACGGTGCAGAATTATGACAATCACCATAATCATCTACCAACACAAGTTCATCGGATCCAGAACCAGATGGAGATGATGGTGAAATATCAGAATGAGACTCTTGAAATCCTTCATGATATTCAAAAAAGAGTCAAGAATCTGGAGGACAAACCAAATCCTTGCGGAGGAAGAAGACGTATAAATTTCGGAACAGTTCCCTATTTACATCAAAAGGGGAAACCAACTGAAGTTATACGACAAATGACCCGAGATGAAAATTTTCTTGCTATCATCAAAGGAGAATCCATCATAAAATAAAAAGTGATGGATAAGGAGAAGATTAATCTTAAAGATGTACATGAACTTGCCGAGTCCGTCGCAGGATTAGGGATTATGGATCTAAATATGAATACATGAGATGGTTCAGCTTTGGTTACTCGAGACCAATACCAAAGACCACATCCACAACCACCAGTGGATCCCAACTTTACAGAAATTTCAGGTTCACATTATATGGATAACCAATGCCGTACGCTGGAGATTTCACTACAAGAGAAGATCTTATTGTTTCAGGAACTCGACAACGTTCCAGAAGGTCAAATCTCATGAATACGTCTTATGGAAAGTCACAACTTGATCCGATACATCTGTATGGATTGATGCTAAATCTATATATCCTAGATTTCAAAAATTGAGAAGTCCTTATCGATGATTGGGCATCGGTAATGAAGATTACATCAGGTACCCTTGACCTTAGAAAGAAAGGATTCATCTTACTTATTGAGATGAGTCTTGAGGGATCTGTAAAGACCTCATGGGATTTGTACTGCAAAGCAAGAGGTTTTTCCCAAAAATTATGGTGAAGATCTACCGGCCATTACAGGACGAGATTTCTCCAAAAGGATTCTTATCCTTAATCGAGGAATCAAACAAGCGAAAATTATGATCGGAGGCGCAGGTGGTACCCCATGGTATAAAGTAAAAATGCCACCAATCTATTTCCATGATACATGAGCAGATGTTTTGCTAGGAAATAATTTCCTACAAACATTTAAACAATTTACACAAGAAAATGAGACAAGAATGCTTATTTTCACAACATTATGTGATCATAAGATTATTGTCCAGAGACTGCGAGAAGCATTCTACCGAAGAATGTCTATTAATTTTCACAGCAAGCGTGGTAATGAAGCCAAACTTCGACATCCAAAAATGGCGGACAAAAGAAGATTTAGTGATGCATTATTATCTTTTCGACAATATAGATCAAAGCAGAAAGATCTAAAGAGATGGGATAATAATATATATTCATTTAGAATACAAGGAGAAGAACGAGTTCCTCTAGAGGCAATCGTAGAATTGTTGATGAGACTAAAAGAGACTATATAGAGTGATGTTTCCAGCGATGAGTAAATATCACTTGAGGATTTCAATAAAAGGATCCAAAGGAATTACAATGAAGATCTTTTAGCATGGTGGGATAGGAACGAGCTCAAAGCATCCTTAAAGGTTAAACCTGGAAAGGAACATGAGTTCGTAAGGCTCAAACTAATCCTTATGAATCAAAATGATCGTAAGGATATGCAGAAGATACTTAAGGAACATCTGGACCTTAAGTTAATCTCACCAAGAGTTTCTTCATACAACAGTTCGGGATTCCTTATAAGGAATCATGGAGAAATCAAAAGAGATAAAGATGGATGAAGAAAGTAAGAAGTTCACAGTTTTCTCCACACCACAAGAACACTATGTCTAGAATGTTATGTTTATGGGATTGACAAACACGCCCCAAATATATCAAAGAAAGATGGATAATCTTTTTAAAGATTATTTCAACTTCATGTTCGTATACATCGATGATATTCTCATCGCATCAAATAATATGAATGAACATCTCAAACATTTGGAAATATTTTCAGATGTTTGTCATAAAGAATGATTAGTGCTTTCAGAAAAGAAGGCGGTAATTGCTACGAGACAGATTGAATTCCTAGGAATTGAAATCGACGAATTTGGGATCATTTTACAAAGCCACATTGTGGAAAAGATACAGGGATTTCCAGATGATCTCAAAGACAAGAAACAACTTCAGAGTTTTCTTGGAGTTGTCAATTTCGCTGGAATGTTCATTAACAATTTAACTCATCACAAGAAGGTGTTCAGCCCATTACTAAAAAAAGATGTAATATTCAAATGGGAAGATGAACACCGAGAAGGGATAAAACAGCTTAAGAAAGTCTGCACCAAGCTTCCGAAACTTATCATACCTCAAGATGAGGATGAACTGGTTCTGTATACAGATGCCAGTGATCATTGATGGGCAGCAGTTCTTATGAAGGCCACACCAAATGGAGAAGTGTCATGCAGATATTGCAGTGGTCTGTTTACAGATGGAGAAGCAAATTGATGGCATATCAACGAGAAAGAATTCTTCGCAGTCAGAAAGACATTCAAAAAATGGCCTTTATTTCTTCTGGCTAAAAAGTTTACTTTGAAAATTGATAATTCGAGTGTCAAGACTTTTCTGAAAAATAAAATTGAATCTAAACCAGAAAAGGCTAGATTACTTAGATGGCAGGCAGAATGTCAATATTATGATTATGATATTGTCATTGTGAAATCTCATGAGAATATTCTTAAAGATTTATTAACACGAGATGGAAAGACGCGTTGCTGATGAGGTCCTTAAATGAGTTAGACATCTTAGGGAAAACCAGAAGAGTCTTGAACAAGAATTTGAGACGTTATGTCTCAATGCCGAAGTCGCTGGACGACTTCAACGAGTTGATCAGGAATCCGTTTCTGGTCTAATACGAGCATGCAATCACGCTCAGGGACAATTATTCCAAGCGTTGCACAAGCCTCCTTCCAAGCTGCATCTCCCACGGTGCAAAAAGGAGCGATTCGAAAACTGGACTCTAACCCGGAGGTTATGGATTCAAATACCATAATCACGAGTGTTACAGGTGATGCATTCCTCGAGGATGTACAAACTGTAACGAAGGTTGAAGCTCCGGTGTCACAACCCGAATCTTCAAGTCAACCCAGCACCTCTGGGGTAAAATATGGAGAGTTGAACCTCAGGCCACAGACAGGCAAGACTAAGGTTCAAACTGACGAGTTTAAAGTTTCTTCTATGCAGGTTTACCAGCGTCAATGGGAGAAGTTAACTACGAGAAAAATGTATCAACCCAGACAAAACAGTGGTTGATATTTCAGGAAAGTGTCCAAGAGTTTGGATGAAACCAAGAAGTCATCCAAAGGAAGTACAAGAATGGTATACTTTTAGAGCGTTAGCTTCAATCTATACCGTATCACCCGGATTCCCAAAAATTTCAAAATTACCGAAATGGATTGGGGAAGCCGTTCACGAGATTTGGGTAAATAATCCACATTTGTCCAGAGGCGATATTCTGGAGCTCTATTTTATTAGTGCAGTCCCAGAACCAGCAAAGATAGGTTTCAATGAAGCTTTTCATTTCATCAAGCTAAGGAGATCGGATGGAAATACCTTAAAAAATATAAAGGCAGCTTCATCGGAAGAAATTCCTTTACTGGTAGGAGCAATATCAGAAGATGAAGCTTCTACAAGGCGAGCATGGGGTCTTTGGGTTTGGCTAACAGAAATGGACAAAGTCAAATATTCATTCAAGTTTTTCTAGAATTCAGCAAGTGGATCATTCCTACTGAATTCCATGACTGGATCAACAAGATTTGCAGAGGAACTCTTCGAGACGAAAAGAAGAAACCTCTGGAAAACCAAGATTCCGGTAAGCAAAAAAACCTACCGGAAATTCTATAATATGGCGCATGTCGGTTGATGGATCGATCAGATCTGTCAAGTATGCCCGGATCAGAAAGAGCCCGAGTTTGGGAAAGGATTCCGACCCAAACCGGACCGACGGGAACAAGGGTTTGAAAGAGATAGGGCTCCAACACAAAAGAAACGTTATCCGCGAGGACCACACAGATCGAATTTTTAAAAGATAGATGCCTCGACAAAAGAATCTGGGCTGAGTCATGTGAGAAGGTGATTAATTCCCCGACAACTCCAACAACCTTCACATGAGTTGAGTCACGGGGAAGAAAAAAAGAGCGCACTAACTAATTGGTGCACTAAATAATTGGCAGGCCACGACAAAGAAAGCCAACGAATTATTCAACAAGATTTGGAATCTGCATTTCAAGTCCGGATTCATGCATATATATAACGAGAGTTGAAGGAAGCTGAGGACATCGAACATCCTCCTTAGTTTTCTTACAAATAAAATCTTTGTAATATTTTGAGTGTTTTTAGTTTATGTGTTTACGAGTGTAGGCCTCATCTTATATGAGAGGTTGTTTAGTATTCTCTTCCCAAAAGGAGATTACATATGTATTAAATATTTCTTTCAAGTTCTTAATAAAAGAAAGACTTTTGCTTTCAATGTGTTCTTAGTATTGTTGATTCGTCCCTTAAAAGAAGTATTTTATACACCTGGTGTAGGAAACAAATGTTGTGCAGTTGCTGAAGGAGCTGGATAACTTGCAGATTATCTTCCCTGAGGGTTGAAGTTGAACAGTGAGGAGATGTTCGTAAAACGGTCTGGGGTAGTGATTTTCCAGCTGGTGGTTTTGCAAACTATCTCACCCGGTGTTGTCGCGGTCAAAGAAATGTATGAATTTTTAGGGATAAATTAATTTTACGGAAGCATGTTGGGCCTGATTTTGATCAGTTTGCATTTTACCGGATATAATTACTATTTGATCAGTTTGCATTTTACCAGATATAATTACTATTTGGAGTGGAAGAATAAATAAAAATGAGTGTAATTGATAATTTTTGAAATTAAGGAAAAAGACAAGATTTAATAAGGGATGTTTTGGAGTTTAGTTTAAGGATATTTGAAAAATAATGGGGTATGGATGGAAAGTGTTGGGGGTGAGAATAGTCCTACCCATATGCTAAATCAAGAAAACGTGTCTCAGTCCTTGTGTTGTACAATAGTGACTGAGATTTTTCTCTGTGTGGCATCTAACTTAAACAATTCTCCACCTTACAAATTCTCTACCAATTTTATCAACTTGTCAACAACTTGCAACATCCAAGCAAACTCACATTTGGTGTTATGTCAGTCCATGCCAAATATTTCTCTCTCAATTTGTATGTTGTTACGAACAAAATTGGATGACAAAAGAATGGAAAAACTTGTTATTGTCATGTTTACTTAAGAAAATGTTTTTTTTTTTTGACATCAACAAAGGAAAATATTTTATTTTATCAAATTTCCATACTAAAATATCTCTAAAATTGGGTAAAAAAGATGTTTCATTATAAATCACATTGTATTTTCGTCCAAAAGAATAGGAAATGGGTGAAAAACATATTTTCTTACTTTTGTGAGTAGAAAATCCATCACGACAAATAAAATAGTTGAAATATGAGTTCGAATCATGTGTTCAGTTATTTGTCTTTTCAGACTTTTATACAAATTTATTCTAAAATTATTCCTAATAAATCTGTTAATTTTCAACCTACCAGATGAGTTTTTAACTAAAATTTAGGAACTTGATATAATTTTTTTATTTAATTAGTTTAATTCTTCTCTTTTAGATTTTGGATCTTCAATTCGATTAGTTAAGTCTATATCCATCAAAATTTTATGTTCCTTATTTATTTGACAAAACTCTAGAACCACGTTTAAATGGAATCAGAAGGATTAATAAAAAATTAAATTTTGTCCACTAGCTCAAAGGGAACTTTTTCACAGAAAGGGCATGATATTAGCAATAATTCACCAACTCTTTTCTCTTCCACACAATTATTTCATCATTTTGATATATATACTCACACACACATACAACCACAAATAGAGAAAGGATTCTTGAAGATCAAATAAATATCAAATCCCAGAAGAAGGCATGATGCTAAGAAGCTCTTCAACACCCCTTCTTGGATCCCTTCTACCATCATTCTCAGAAACCCCCAACAACAACAATCATCACCACTCTGAGCTGCATGGCCACACACACAAACACACACCAAATTCTATTCATAGCATACTTTCATGCACCAATGGAGGGTCTCAGGATTTCAGGAAATCTCTGTTCCATTCTCCTTCACTAGCTGAGACCAGAAGTTGCAGCAACGCGTTTCGAAGAGTTCAATCGGAAGGTAACTTGGAAGGATTGGCAGATGGTTCGAACAACGTTGAATCGGGTAGGAGGAGGAGAAGCAGCTGTGCCTTGGAAGCTATCCCTTCTTTCTCAGTCTACTCTTTCGGAGATAATGACAGTGATAACGAGGAAGAAATTGAATCCGAAGAAGAAGAAGAAGATTATAATCACAAATTCAAAATGGAAGATACCTGTAATTCGGTTCGAGTGGAGAACTTAACTCTGGAACAAGTGAGAAATGATGTGAACGGTTATGGTGGTTTGAGCTTTGAAGGTGAGGGGAAGATGTACCTTGCAACAGGGCTTGGAGTCTCCAGTATTGATTTTGCTGATGGCGGCGACAATGGTGGCGGTGGAGGAAGTTACAAGCTGGTCGGCTTCAACAGAGACGGCGGAGATAGCCGCGCCCTAAGCATGGAACAACATTATAAGAGAATATTGGAAGAAAATCCAGGGAATGCATTGTTTCTGAGAAACTATGCTCAGTTCTTGTATCAGGTATTTCATCTCATATTTCAATCGTTGAATTGTCATCGTATGTATGTGTTTTAAATTAAAAATAAATTAATATTATGAACAGACAAAGGGAGATCTTGGAGCAGCTGAAGAGTATTACTCGAGGGCAATATTAGCAGATCCAAAAGATGGTGAAATTCTATCACAATATGCTAAAATAATATGGGAGCTTCACCGTGATAAAGAGAGAGCTGCTAACTACTATGAAAGAGCAGTTCAAGCATCATCAGATGACAGGTAATAGAAATACATAATATCTGCATTTTTGCACAATCTTAGACAAACACACATAATGATGTGGTTGATAGCAGTTTGTGTTTTATACAACTCATCCGGAATTGGTGTTGTTTTATCAGTCATATACAAGCATCCTACGCTAGTTTTCTGTGGGATACAGAAAACGACGAGGAGGATGAAAGTGGTGCTGACAGTGCACGAGTTGGTCAACTCATCCACCATGGATTCATGGCTTCTGCAACTGCGTAGAATCTGATACATTTTCAAGAGAAAGCATTGGTATTGTTGTTCTAATGTAAAGATGTAGAGGGTAGGAAATGGCAATGTGAGGAATTGCATAATTGTATACTAATAATACATTGTTTGAATTTAGAATAGCAAGTTTCAATTCTGAAGATTCATTGTCATATTGTTCATAACAAGAAGTGAACCAGAAACCTAACTAACAAATACCTAGTTTATGTGATATTCACAATGAAATTCCAGTATGCACATGTTGATAAGCAGCTCGGGCTCCAGAGATGTCACCATGCTGCTCTTTAAATGGAGCAGTAAAAAGATGAATCTCTGGTTGCCTCTGTTCAGAAATTCATAATTAAACCACAGGAAAACAAGACCACCAATTGGACTCACAAAGCATAAAGGACAATTGATTACAAGATCACGGACAAATATTCTTTTACATAATTGTAATCACTGCATTACCTGTTGCACTAAACCAAATTTAACTTGTTTTGCAGGCTAACTAATCTTTTCCCTTTTGGGTTAATATAAAACACCACTTTTTTTGTTTTTTTTAATACCAAAAAGTCACACATACACTACCTGTATAAAAATATATATAGCACATTGCCTATGTCACATCTCTATGAGAACAGAAGTTAAACCCTTACACAAGTACATGGAGGAAATTGAAATCACACGTGATCTGAATAACAGTTAAAATAATAACGAAGAATATCAGTCCTTGATATCATTGACAAACTAAAATGTAGAAAATAGTGTTCTTTTCTTTTTCGTTGTTTTAGAAGCAAAAGTTCAAATTTTTATAGTTTTTTCTTTTTTTCTTTCCCCCTTCCAACTCCTGAAACAACTAAAATGTAAGTAAGAGCTGTTCCAAACTTTTTTATAAAGATATTCCAGCATGCTCAAAAAACCATTATACTGCCAATGGAATTAAAAAAACATCATAGATCACTCCATACTAATTAAATCATAGCATTAATTTAAGAAATGTTAGCAAAGTTTTTTTATGTACGAGGTCAAAATCCTTAGTATTTTGGTGAATGTACTGAAAATGAAGTATATTTTTCCTCAACCCACATAGCAAACTTACAACAGTATGAAAATATATCCTTTTCCTTCACAGGTTTTACGAAAAGCAGACTTCAAACAAAAACATTGAGTCAGAACCATAACAGAACTCCATACCTTTACAAAGACTTGAGTGGCACGAGCAAGCACATTTTCAGCAAGCTCCATACTGCCACTAGTTTCCATGCACAGAACATAACGTATCCAGTATTCAGGATATCTGGCACAAGCTATTAAACATCTTTCATACAGCTTAACAACCTGTGCATATAGATAAAGTCAACACGCCGAAAGATCCTGACCAATGCTATGAAATTTAAGAAAAAAACAAAGAAGTACAAACGAGAAATGCACAACGAATACTCCTCGCTGGCGGAAAAAGGAGGCCCCTCAAATACGAAAGGAGGGACCCTCCTTGACTGACAGATAGATGGTTAGGAAGATAAGAACACACCTGCATGCATAACATTGAACTTTAAAACAAAAATATTGTCATACTACACATTGAACCCAGAATTTCGACTCACAAATGAGAGTTTGAAGTACTTAGCCTTATAGAAAGCAAATGGAAGGCCCATGCTTTAGTCCAAGTTCAATAGCCCCGTTTTAAAAGATGCTTCTCCAACGGTTTAGCCAATAAAGCATATGACACGGTAGATACTACTTAACAGTAAGTCAATGTATAACAAGGACAACTAAAGCTACATGCCAAAATAAATTAGAATATTTCCAAATCAAACAAACTCAGATACCTTATTGAAGTCATCTCCACCTTCGATAAAATCAAGATAACTATGCCAATTTTCCAGCTCTGAGACATTGAGGGGCCGCACATGAAAATAGGGCCTCCTAATAGCTGATTCGAAACCAATGATCTTAGAGTCAAAGTCTTTAGCCTTCTTATATATCTCTTCTCTAATCGCAATGTACTTCTCCAACTCCTCAGCATCTTTTAAGCTTGCATTGACAACCTTAGAAGATTGTTCCGCAGCATTAGGAGGAACCACTCCCTCATTTTCTTGAGAGTTTTCAGCTGCTTCCTCAGCTGCTCTCAATTCAGACAGAGGCCGACTTGCAACCGACTCTTTAAATCTGCAAGAACATCCACACAGCTAAAATAATTAGTCATAAGGAGAATTTTGGATATGTCGCTCTAGAATTGGAAGGGAAGCAAGTTAGTTTCATTTGACAGCAACCAAAGATTCACAGTAGAACAAAGAAGCAAGTAGGTGTGAACACATCAACTCAAAAGGCAGCCATAAAAAATGACTGGTAGTATGTTGTAAGAGTAGTTCTTCACAATAATTAGAATTCCTTGGCATCCATTGTAACAAGGATCAAGCTCCAAATTTGTGCCGTTGGAAAACAATACCAGAAAATAAAAAAAACACAAACACATACCTCTGACGTTCTCTCTGTTTCGTCGATTAATGCAGTCCAGGCATCAAAATCCAAAGAATTAGTTGTAACTATGCTCCATAATCTTTCTTCTTCTGCACTAAGGCCTGCCATAAAATATTTCAACAAATGAGTCAGCAACTGTAACACTTCCATCATTTTGACATACTGAAGATGTTGGTGTCATCATGGCCTCACTTCTTCCACAATACCCATTTGGTGCCTATAAAGAACAGCAGAAAGCATCTACTCATGCAATATTAAAAAAAAATAAAAAATTACAGTCAGCATAAAAGATAAAATACATGTGTCTGCCGGAGGATACAATCCTCTGAATGATTTTCTACTGAATTTCAGCTGCACAACAAGTGAAGCCTGCAAAAATCAAAACTAAACAAGTTTATAAATGTGTCTTCTATAAGAAGTTTCCATTTCATTAGTAGACAGAAGCTAAACAACTTGGTAGAAAGAATGCCAAAAGCAAAAGAGGAAAGAACTCACACCACGAGAAGCATAACCATTTGGCTTTTCCTTACATATACTGCCACCCAATTCAAGAGTAGAAGCCTATAGAAACACAAAGTATGCAATGTTCAGAACAATTGGAGTGCAATCTGTGTTATTTGATAAGTTTCTGTGTATCAAGGACAAACAAGAATACTCACTGAATCCGAGACTCTAAGTGCCGGTCCAAACATCCTTTATAGAACCAAATACGTGATGCGGCAAGTACTATCGCCAACCACATTGAAACTATTGGCCCTAATGGTTTCTTATCAAAACCCCAGATAGCAATGTCTTGATGGAAGCAGGATTAGGCAGCAGATCAGCTCTCAAAGGTCTGTAGTTAACTTATTTTTGTTCTTTTAATTTTTTTATTTTTTATTTATTTGGGGGGGGGGGGGGAGCTGTACTCTTCACATTCACATTTAATTTGTTTCAATGGCATTCAACAAGTACAAATCTACCTCAGTAGAAAAATTAAATTAACCACTCGGAGGTGGTTCTTGTTGCATCTGCATCTGGCTAGAAAAACTGAAAAAGTATACCATATGCAAAAGTTGATATTTAACATTTACCGACTCCCTTAATTAAAAGAAGTACTGTACAGCTACCAAAAAAAGTGACTTTTTGCCTCCAACATAACTCAAAACGAAAATATGAAAAAAAAAAAAAAAAAAAGTTTACAAGGTTGCAGATCGGTAATAGTTTGTGGCAATTGAATTGAAGCCATATAAAACTTCCTTCAATTACCTCGAAAGAACAATGCAAGAGCTGAAGGAGGTTATTAGTTTACAACATATCAACCCTTCAATTAATTGTTTCTCTTCATCATGGAGGATGATCTTCAACAACATATGGAACGAGATTATAAAACCATTCGAGACGTGTTTACCGTGTTCCTATATCTTGTCCAGAATTCCACAATCCCATTCTCAGTAACAATGGTATGAATTCCACTTTCTTTGCACTTTCTCTTCCTTGTATTTAGCAATGGATCATGAGATTTTACTCTCTAGGACCATACAAGTTACAACAGAATGTCCAAAGGTTTTGTTTTCAACGTTTCTACTCATGTTCTGAAAACATAGCTACAGAAACAGCACAGAATTGAATAAGGCTAGCCCCTTTCATCACCAATCCAGTTGTTCTTCTCCTTTGGTCCAGTAGGACCTTCTTCTCCATACAACTCCAATGGCAACTTGCTAAGAATATTGTTTATTGAATATCTAACCATCGCGGGCAAACGTTTGATGATCTTGTCCAACTCTGCTTTTGCATCGTAGACAATAGTTGGGCCCCACTCCCTCATATACTGTAACCAACAAGGCTCTTTGACAACTCCATCTCCAAGATACTCAGCTGCAACAATTTCATACTGCCTGCTTGAATCAAGATAATAATTACTTTGAGCAGCATCATTCCTCACTCCTATCCCAAGCTTTGAAGAGCCCTGAATGTAGTTTCCAGGATGAGGATAGCTAGCATGACCATTTTTCGATGAATAAATTATGGCTTTGTTTCCCTCGATAAACTCCAAATCATATGCATCCACCCACATACCTCCACTGTGCTGAGAAAAATATATGCTCCAAAGCTCTCCAGTGAAATTATTAATCCGAAGAGTGAAGTGTTCCCAATCACCTACATGCTGACCAACCTTTCCGAGAGCAATGTTCACCATCCCCACCTTTAGTGTGCCTGGCCCATTAAAAGGGCAAAAAACCCACATCACAATATCCGTGAAAGTCCCACCTAAAGCTGGTTTAATATGTAGGTAAAGCTTTGCACTTTCTAAGTTTCCATGCTTAACATTTTCCCTCCCACCATGACAGGGCAGATCTATCCAATACTTTCTATCATTCGTCCCTCCGCTGGGAAGAATAGAACCTTCAGAATCAATGACTTGTCCATCAGAGTTATTGTTGCTATACAACAATGCTCCATTTCTGAAGAACCAGGAAACAGAAGATGGCAGATAAACCTCATCAGGATGGAAGAACACAGTAGGTCCATAATGCCTCACAAGTGCATGGATTTGATTCAAATTGGGCATTGCATGCAAATTAGTGTCCAAATTCTTCAAGCAGGCTATGCTAAGCTCTTCCCCTGAATTCCATGAGTTACTGCAATAAAAAGTACCAACGGAAACACCTCTTCCATACATTCCTCGATGTAGAGGCCTTGTACTCAAAACAGTAAGTGGTACTTTAGAAAATTTAGAATCCATGTTTTCTATCCGGCGATAAACTTCACAGGGATCGGTTAGGTCTGCACGAACACATTTGACCTCCCCCAAATCAGGTTTCTTTGACTCATGGGTCACCACGAAGCCCAAAGCTTTATAACCCTCGGGTGGTTGTGGTGACCACACGTAACCACATCCATTAAAGTTCTCATCATCTCCATCGTACGAACTCCATACTAATGAATAATCCACAGGATCCAAGAGAGCTGGAATATGGACATGATTGTGGTCATGTTCCCTAGTCACTTCACGAGCAGCAAGAGCAAACCCTCGTAAAGGCCTTTTATTTGATTGACAATAATGGCCAAGACAACAGAATCCATTTGGGATTGCTATTGGTTTATAAAAGCTAACACCGGTTTTTCCATCTGTAGACAGATTGCAACCCCAAATGAAACCAAGCTTAGTTATTTGGCAAACCTCTAATTCTCCTAAGCTAATCCTCATAGTAGCAAATCCTGAACCTGTATATTCAAATTTAATTACCACTAAGCACAAGAAGAAGTTGAGATAGAAGATTTATCTGAAAAAATACTGTCTAGAAAGACTAAAATTGAAAATGTTTTAGCCACTCTGCATCAAACTTCGTCATGAAAACAAAACATCGTATGTAATTAATTAAAGAATGGATACCTATAATTATCTTAAAGAGAAAATAATTCTTTGAGTTTCCAGCAAACAAAGACGTACAGATAAAAGATCCTTAACATCATTTTCTCCACAACCAAAAAAAAAACAGAAAAAAACAAAATATCCACACTACATGCAATCTAATTCAGAAACCAACAAAGAAATCAATTACATTAAAACACACACACAAAATCACAGAGCGGAGAGAAAATTTAAACACACAACTCCTCAGCATGAACTCAACATTATATTCAAACAAAAATAATATTAAGTACAAATCCCATAGAGAAGTTCAAGGAAATCATATAAAAATATCTCGGAGCAATATTATGAGAAGAAGAGGTAAAGAAGATGGTGTACCTTGGGGCCAGGTGGGAAGGGCTTGGGGCAGAGAGAAATAATCGGGCTCGGCCCGCAAGAGATCGGGCACTCTGCTCCAAGACAAACATTTACATTTCATCATTTTCTGAACCCCGCAAAAGATGTAATTGAAAATAAAACGCAACCATTGAAAACTTGTCAAGATTTTGATGAAAAGGTTATCATCATCATCCACCATAACGTTTAGATTTCTCCCCTCTTTCGTAATTCCTGTCTCTTTCTTCCCTCTCCAAGCGTTTCCTTGCTTGTGGCCAAGCCATAGCCATGAAGGCAAATTAACACAAAATTGAACTAATTTTGAAACACAAAAACTCACGTGGGACCGTCGCATGACCGTCGCACATGCGACGGGTATGTCTTTTTCGGCCATAAGTATGTCTTTTTCGACTATAAGTATGTCTTTTGACAAGTATGCCTTTTTCGACCATAAGTATGCCTTGAAATCACATATTTATGCCCGAAAATCACATACTTTTGACCGTCGCATGTGCGATGGTTGCACAGGAGACTTACTCATTTTGAAAAGGGTGCGTCCGCACCCAACTATTCTAAACACACCCCTCAATTTTAAATAGAAATGAAATGATTTATTGAAAGACACTTATACCCTTATTATTAATTTTATAATCATTAATTAAGAAATTAATATTTCACTAAAGATACCCCACAATCCTACACACACCACAATTGCAAACACACCGTTATACACCTCTTCTCCTTCCTCACAACAACATTTATTTGAGAATCCATAAAACCACAACCATAATCTTCCAAACCTTTACCCACTTACTCAACTTACTTAAAAAGCATAATGTCTGAAGAAAGGTCATACGAGAAAAATAATGTAAGTCGTTTACAAGCTTTCTACCGATTGTTTTCTGTATTTTTGAGCTAAAAAAACTGTGAACTTCACGATCGGCCATTACAGGCCGAACAAATAGAAGAGTGTTCAACCTGTAACGACCGAATGCACTGAAGATTGTTCGACCACTACAGGTCGAACAAATTGTATTTGTTCGAACACCTGTCGAACATTGTGTATATTTTCGGCCAACGTTGGTCGAACAACAGGATTTTTAGAACAATTGTTTTGTCTGATTATCAATGTATTTACTTGTACATTTCATACATTATAGAAAATTGATTCACATGAATCTAAAATGAGCATTGTGAACGTAAACGTGGAAGGCGATCCAATGCATGAGCAAATTGATTTTTCGAACGATTTTAGAACGAATGAAGTATTTGATGATTGTGAAGCGTTGGTGAATTGGCAACTAGGATGGGAATTCGTCTAAATATGGTCATATTGGTTAGACGATCTGATAGTGGACAAAGTGGAAGACGAGCTCGAGTATTTTTGGGATGTGAGCGTGGTGGGAAGTATCGTCCATCAAATTCAAAAGTTGTTGCAAACACATCGGGGGAAGATGGTAAGAAGTCGTTAAAAGGATGGAATACTGGCACTAAGAAGTGTGATTGTCCTTTTATGATGAAAAGGGTACAGTTGAAAGAGATTGACCAATGGTGTTTGGTTGTTGAATGTGGTTCGCATAATCATCCAATGGGATTGAACTTGGTCGGTCACTCATTTGCAGGTCGACTAACAAGTGCCGAAGATCAACTTGTGCGTGACTTGACTATTAACAATACGAAACTGAAGGACATATTGAGTACACTCAAGCTTTCTTTTCTCAAGAATGAGTCGACCTTGAAGACCATTTACAATGCCCGACTGAAGCATAAAGTAATCGAGCATGGCGGTCGTACTCAATTGCAATACTTGTTGGGAAAATTGGAGTTGGAGAAGTACTACTACTTGACCAGGAGATGTGGTCAGACAGATAGTGTTACCGATCTATTTTATGCTCATCCAACATCTATAGAGTTGTTGCGTGCATTTCCAAGCGTATTGTTCATGGATTGTACCTATAAGACGAATAGGTATAAGATATCGTTGGTGTCACGTCCACAAACTTAACTTTCTCAGTTGCGTTTGTGTATATGTCCCACGAGCGTGAGGACAACTACAGATGGGCGTTGACTACATTGAAAGGATTGATGAACGACGGATGCTTACCTAAGGTGATTGTAACCGATAGAGAGCCTGCACTCATGAATGCTATCTCGGTTACGTTCCCCAACTCCACAAATTCGTTGTGTCGATGGCATATCAACAAAAATGTTTTGGGTAGCTGCAGAACGATTTTCGGTAGAGTTGAGAGGTGGGAACAATTCAACCATGTATGGAATATGTTGATATTAGCTGACGATGAACATAGGTTCAATGAGTTGGTTAGGAGACTTGAAGCTGACTACAAAGAATATCCTCGGGCTATTACTTATGTGATGAAGAATTGGCTCCAGCCATACAAGGAGAAGTTCATCTGCGCATGGACTGACAATGTCATTCATTTTGGGCACACGTCTACTAGCAAGTATGATCTAGAAGTAGATGAATGATTGAATTTAGTGGATATTTTCTATTTCATATGTTGTGACATAGATATTTGTTTATTTTTAGGATCGAGAGTGCACACGCCAAACTAAAAAAACAATTGGGCTCTAGTTAGGGGAATTTTGAGACGTCGTGGGAAAGAATCCATCACCTGCTCATCACGTCACATACGAGTGTGAATGCCTCATTCGAACAAAGTGTACATGTGGCACCATATCGTTATACTTCTCTCATGTTCAAGAACATTCGTGGATTTGTGTCTCATCATGCGCTTTCTAAGATGCTTGACGAGATGAGTGGCGTGGATAGTTGTGGTGTAGATCCGCTGATGTGTGGTTGTGTGTTGCGGAGGACGTGTGGCTTGCCCTGTGCACATGAACTTGGATGTTTGATACGATATGGTCAAGTTGTCCAACTTGATATGATTGACAAGTTCTGGAGAAAGTTGGATTGTGAACCTGCACAGTGTGAAGTGTCTATGAACGTTGATGTCGGAGCCCGTTGGGAAGAAACAATCGGTGATATACAAGGGTTATTTGGATCGGCCTCGGAGTCTCAGAAGTTGTTGTTGCTTAAGAGGCTTCGCGAGATATCCATACCAGAGACAACCTCATTGCAAGCACCCCAAATTGGTGTACGTCCCCGTGGTAGGCCTAGCAAAGCGAAGTTGCGGAATGAGACGTCCACAAAACGCAACCCTTCAAAGTTTGAATACGTGGAATCGGTTCACGACAGTTGTTCGACACCTGTTGAAGATGATACTACTTACATAGATGAATGCACCAAGACAACTTTAATATTCACAACACTTAAGAGGAAAATAGCTCCAATTAGGCGATATTCGATTCGCAAAGCGGGTGATGAAATTTTTGTAAGTCAACTTCCTACCATCATGCAAGAACATGTTCTCAGTATAAAAAATCCATTGGGAGACGGGCATTGTGGTTTCCGATGTATAGCTCACAGAGTTGGTTTGAGAGAGAACTCGTGGGCACTAGTTCGTAGTGATCTCATTGATGAGATCAAAAACTTCGAATGGTTGTACAAGAATATCATCGGTATGCATGACCGAATTGAACAGATAACTAAGAACTTGATATGCTATGAGAAGCCTATATATCAGATCAATTTTTGGTTGGCATTCCCCGAAATGACCTACTTGGCCGTCAATGCTTACAACATGGTGTTACGTATGTTACCTTACATATGAATTCGAGTCGAACACTAATAGTCACATTTATTGATTAACTAACTTTGATATGTTTTTGTAGATAAAATTGGATGACAACGCACCATTGCCACCAATTATTGATCGTTGGTTTGAAACTCGTCTACCATGTACAATTGGGTGGTCAGAATTTTACAAAGGTCGAATCATGAAGTATGCCCTTCAGAGTCGTAGTGATAGCTCATCGATCGTGAATGCTTCAATCGACGTACATGATGATTAGGTTTATATGAATAAATGTTGGGTTGAATGATACAATATTTTACTGTTGTTTTGATATTCTAATGTTGGGTTGTATGATATCGCATTTTATTGTTGGTTTGTAATTTTACGGTTCGCACGACGGGTGATGTTGTTTCATAGCTTGTTTTATGGATTGAATGACATATCTTGTTCTTAAGGATTTGTATGTTGTATAGCTATTACAAAAATCTGTTAATTGACAACTGTTCGGCCAATAATGGCCGAATAATGCTTTAATGTTCGACCGTGTGTGTTCGAACAGATACGTTGCTGTTCGAACTTCAATGTTCAAACATACTTCAATATGTTCGGCCTTTGTTAGCCGAACAGAACTTCAAGTGAGATTTTGTTTCAGTTCGGCCAATTTTGACCTAACTGAAAACATCTCGTTCGAACATCATCGGTTGAACAGGTCTTAATTGGCCAAAATCACTGTTAATTTGTTTTTTCTTTCCATTTGTTAGCCTATACAGTCGAATATCTATCTATTCATCACATTGAAGGCATGATAAAAATATTTCTCAATGGTTATGAAATCAATCACAATAGATCTCATTGATAATCATTCAATGGTTACAATAAACATAACAACGAACAAAAAAAACAAATCACCAAATGTTTTGTCAAATTGTTTCACAAACTAACAACTACGCTAACACCCTGATCTATCCTCTACGACCTCGGCGAGACCGACTAGTTGAGGCCCAACATGACAATTCAGGTTGATCGTAGTTATCGAGTCTCAATAAACGATAGGCCTCAATGATATTTGGAATGAACGGGTTTGAATCGAATCCCGACTGGTCCAATAGCCACTGCTGGTACAACGGCTCCAGATGTCCAATGGCAGTGTTGATCATCACCCACAGTTGCGAGCCCCGAGGTCGAGCAGGTGGAACACGATGCTCGGGCACATTATCAGGGTTTTGGATCCTCGGGTGCGAGACCAAGTTGTACCATTCCATAAAGTCCTCCGAGCACTCCCAATCCAGGCACGCACGTTTCTCTCGACTATCCGGTGCCAGAACATGGTTTCTCCAAACTCAAAAATATGCTCCGAGCGCGTCCCATGTAACTTTGTATTGGAGGCCATTTTTTCCCCATCGGGCGAGCATCGGAACGAGTGGGTCATCGGGAATGCGTTGAACGAACCCAAATTGCCGAAGCACACGATCAGGATGATACGGCTCAACCGTGTTGAAAGATCGTATGCATTCTTGATAGAAACTGACTTCTTCCAGTGGATGATGATCTCTCACTCCACTGTAGGGCATCCAATTAACCTACATATACCAACAAACCTCAATTAATTATTTGGCGTGTCGTAACATAATTTTTAAAAAAACTTAAAACGGACTATATTAAATACTCACGTCGGTTGCCGATATCGTGTCCAACACTTCACGAAAAGCCACCAACCGATCAAGGGTCCCACCGGGGTGTGATCGGTTGATCCATTTTCTTGCCAGGGGCTCTCGAGCTTGATAGTTCACATTGTGTGTTTGCCGGAAGACTGGAAAATACTCGTAGATCCAAGCCTGATACAATTAAAATAAAATGGTTAACCCACATTAATCAAAGATGAAATGCAAGAAACTTATAAAAATATGTTACCTCGAGAATGGTTAGATAACCACTCATTTGGCGAACCCCACTTCGAGAGGCGAGTCCTAGTTGTCGATACAAGTACGCCAAAACAACCACTTCCCAGACGTATGTATGGGCACGGTCTAAACGCTCCAAAAGTCTGAGGATTTTTATATCAGTTCTGGTTTCATCTTGTCGGAAAATATTGTGCATCCTAGAACGAACCACAGATATGCCCTCGTTGAAGAAGCCAATTCGTCTGTATTGTTCGACGATGTGTGTCCTTCAAACTTAAATCGTAGCCATTCGAACTTGATACTGCTTTCTCGAAGATCGGCAAGGGCATCAAGTGCGACTCTCTCGGACACTCTTAACAACCTTCTAATCAACAGATAGCCTAATTCAGGTCTGTTCCGACTTGTTGGTAACATCACCGACTGTCCACTCATTGGGAGACCAGTGATACAACAAACATCGTCCAACGTGATCGTCATCTCACCCCATGGCATGTGAAAGGTGTTGGTTTCTGGTTGCCAACGCTCCATGAACGCACAAATGAGGTTTTTATTTGGCGTGTTATATGACAGCCACCTCAAATTTGGAATGCTGGAACACCTTTCGAGCAACCGTAGGAAGTTCCAGGACACGTTGTTAAAATTCTATGTGTACATCTTTATCGTGTGACACCAACACTTCAGAATCGGCCTCTTCGATCCATGCCAAATCGAATACGCAATGTGAGTTTTGAAACTGGGGATGAGGGTCCAATCAACTGGCCCACCGAGACAAGAAGCCGTCAGAAGCTCATCTTCGGCCGACGGTTCATCTTGTGTCTCCTCGATATCCATTTCGTCAACTTCCTCCTTTTCTACCTCATCTTCTACCCCCACTTCCGGTTCAACATACTGAACTATGTCAAAACCGGGTGCATTTCCAATCGGTTCCTGTTCATGTTCCGGTTCCGACTCCTCATTTCGACGCCTTCTGTTCGAGGCGGTTGGTCATCTCATTTCATAAATTCTATTTTGTCCTGTAATATTTATCAAAATTGAGTGAGTGGAAACACAACAATATATGTGTATGGAAATATAAGACTTGATGTAAACAATAAAAGACTTCATGTATATGGAAACACTCATGAACAAGGCCTGTTCGACCAATGAAGGTCGAACAATCTATGTGTTGTTCGACAAGCAATCGAACAAAACATAAAGCATTCGGCTAATGTTCGAACATTTCATTGATTGTTCGACCAGTGTTCAAACACTACCCTATTGTTTGACCACTAGTCGAACAGTACTAGAATCGTTCGGCGCACCAGGGCCGAACCGAACCCGCCCAGAAAATGTAATTTCAATATCACGATTCAATTTTTCCGGTATAAATCTACCACAACTGTGTATGTTTTCAACTACAATACTTCCTAAACATGATTTCTAAACAATGTTGGTCAATTTCATACAATAAAACAACAAATTTCACCCAAATTGAGGAAAAAAAATTGGAAAAATCAAAATTCAAAACTTACTTGAAACTTCATCTTCGTTGTAAGGATCCATTGTATGAAGATGCTTGGATGAATGTGATAACACAAAAACTTGTTCGAACTAACACCGAACAATTTCGTCGAACAAATCCGGGTTGGGAAGATAGGATTCTTGAATTGAAATGGGTTAGAGTTTTGAGTGAATGAATTGTGGGGTGTGTGTGTATGTTGGGGTGTGTTTAGTATATTTGATTAATTTAGGATGAAAGGGTATTATTGTAATGTGTAGAGGCGTGTTTAGAAATTATTTAGTCAAATTGATTAAAATGTGTGTGTATTTAGAATATGGGGTGTGTTTAGAATAATTGGGGTGCGGATAGCTGGGCCCTTTTGAATTTTTTTTATTTATTTAAAAAGGGTGGGACTATCCACAACCCACCCTTTTCTAACCACACCCCATAATTAATTAATTCAAAAGCAATTATATATTAAATGTCTATAATACCCCTTAACCACACCCCACATATAATTTAAACTATTAACCACACCCCATAATTTCTAAACACGCCTCATAGTCCTCTTCTTCTCATTCATATTAGAAAATCTCTTCTTCTCCACCATTATCAAACATTTCTTCTCCTTTCTAAACCCTAAAAATATCACCCAACAAAAATTCTCGGTTGAAATGTCTATGGAACGGGAAGGTCAAAAAATCAAGTTTTAGTTTGAAAGGTCAAAAATCCCGCTGGAACAGTCCCGTTCGACCTGGAATAATCGAACGGGATGAAGAGTATTCAACACATTGACTTCGAACAACTTGAATGGTGTTCGACTTTAAAATTTGAACTTGTTTAAATGTGTTCAAACATCAATGTTCGAACAATCTTATGAGTGTCCGATTTTTAGTGTTCAAACACTATTAGGTGTGTTCGATTTTTGATTGTTGAACAACCTAAGATGTGTTCGATTTTCTGAAGTTGAACATTCTTAGCAGTGTTCGATTTCTAAAGTTTGAACAGTCTTAGTAATGTTCAATTTTTTAAGTTGAACAGTAGGTTTATGAAGTCTTTTTGGTATTTATTCGTTGAACAATATGTTTATTATCTTCTATTTTAATTGTTTATTAGGAAAATGACTCAAAATCCACGGAACTAAGTGTGGTGAATCCCATCGATGAAAGTAAGATGGATGATCTTGAGAATGATCCAATGTATGAGGGAATAGATTACACAATGAGTTTTCCACGGCCAACTTTTTTTATAGTCGCACTTCTTTGGTGGAATGGGTAAGATGAGTGAATCCATTGATGTTGCGAGTGTGGATATTCCTGACAGTGATTAGATTGTGTTGATGAATGTGATTCGATTGTTGTATTGAGTTTGATTCGATTGTTGGTAATTGTTGGTAAATTGTACTAAGATGTATTATGATGTATTATGGTGTATTATGGTGTTTGGTTTAATTGGATGTTAAAATGTCCATTGGTTTTGGATCTGTTTGTTAGGGTTATTGTATTACTGTGCACTTTTGTTCTACTGTTCGAATTAAGAAGTCGAAAAATACACCAGACGTTAGAACTATGAAAGTCAAACACTATGAGAAATGTTCGATTTTCGAATTCGAACACAATTGAGAATGTTCAAACTATGAAATTCGAACACTATGAAAAACGTTCGACTTACATTTTTGAAATTACTAAAGAATGTTTGACTTATGTAGCTTGAACAAGCTTTGATGTGTTCGATACTGAGAATTCGAACGGGATACAAAGTGTTTGAATTCTTAAGTCGAACAGGCTTTAATGTGTTCGATTTTGAGAATCGAACGGGCTACAAAGTGTTTGAATTCTTAAGTCGAACAGGCCGAGTTTCATTGTCCATTTACAATTTGATTTTCATACATGAGCTACAAACGAATATCCGACCTCAAAACGAACAATATTACTTCAGGTTTTATCAAACATAATTGACTAAATATCACATATTAATAAATATCCGACCTCAAAATCACAAATACACATCCGTTAGTTCACAGCCTCATTCTCAGGTAAATTCATATCTACAGCTATCTCGGGGAGCTCGTTCATGAACGCCTCAGTTTCATCTACTGCAACTTCTTCATCCACCGAATGAGCATACACGTGTTCAGTAGTGACAGCAAGCTCTTCATTTCTACGCTTTCTTTCAGAAGCTATTAGTCGTTTCTTCCTCCTCACGTAGAGTATGTCACCTGCAAGTAGTGGACAAAACGTGTCAATAACAAAAAATAACTAGAATACCATGTGTTCGAACTATCCCATTCGAAATTCTCAAGTTCCTTCGACTACCCTTAGTCGAACACTCTGCATAGCAATCGAATAACCAGAATCGAACAAAGTTCGAGAAGAAACACGAATTTTCCACATTTTTCAACATCCTAAACTGAAATTTTCACCACAATACACTACAATTATATACGCAAACCATAACACATACTAAATAGTTCGATTTTTATCCATCACTCAATCTAATTTACATATCAACTATTCAAGATCCAAATTGTTCCAATTAACTTAGGGTTTGAGTAAAATACGAACCTGGATGACGTGAATCAGATTCTCTTGAAGTGTCCATGCCAATTGTTCGATTTCTGAAGTTGAATGAGCACAATTTGTTCGATTTGTTAGAACACAATTTGTTGGAAATTTTGATTTCTTTTTGTTCTTTCTTTTTCGAACAATGAGCACAATTTGGTTTTTTTTTTTAAATTTTGAGTTTTGCTTTTTTTTTAGTCAAAGGGTATAATAGTCTATTTTTGGGGTGTGTTTAGAAATATTTTAAGTAGATGATATTTCAATTGGGGTGAGATTAGAAAATAGCGTGTGGTTAGAAAAGGGTGGGGTGTGGATAGTCCCACCCATTTAAAAATTGCTATTTAAAATTGATCTTTGAAATATAGTACACTAGTATTCACGGCTTTTTTAATTCTTATAACTTAAAATATTGGAGTTATTTTAATATAACCATGATGTATGTTGAAATGGAAATAATTTAGGCATTTAATTAGATAATAAAGAAAATTATGAGCTCGGCTATACACACTCCATCATTTTCCAAGTACACCTCAAAAAATTAAAATTATTTACAAAAAACAATTATACTCTTATTAATAATTTAAAAAATCAACAAATAATATTTAATATAAATTCTAAACACACCCCTCTATACTAATAACTAAACACACCCCATTTGAAAACATATTAGTGAATAGTTAGACAACAATTTAGGGAGGGACTATAAGCACAACTCTCATTTCTAAAAGCACAACACTACTTAAAAAAAATCCAATTTTACCCTTAGGGTTGTGTTCTTAGAAATGAGAGTTGTGCTCTTAGAAATGAGAGTGTTGTGCTTATAGTCCCTCCCTCAATTTATTAGCGTTGTTGTTATTATTATAATTATTTTTTATTTTCTATAGAGCAAGATTAACAGAAAAGAATGATATTGTGCACATAATTATTTTTACACTTGAATACTTATTATAATATCAATATTTAAAATTTGATGAAATAAATGTACTTAAGGACGTTAAAGATACTCTCATTTTTCACCATGTATAAGAGCACTTACAATGCACAAAAAAGAAGAGTTATAGTTCACTAACTATAACTATATCCCCATTGGAGCTTTTTTGATAGTTATAGTTAAGTAATTGGGTTACTGTTCGGTTCACAAGTGTGAACCAGAAAAAAAAAATTTAGTGCGTCCAGCAACTCTCTTTGTGATTGGCGCGTGTAATACACGTGCCACACATGAAAGTGAGAGATACGGCGGACACTGTTCACACACCTTCACTTTTACTGTTCATTTTTTTACTGTTCATTTTTATTTTTTTATTATTAATTTTTTTTATTTTTCAATTTGGAATTTGCATGTACTGGTTGTTCTGTTAATTTTTAACGTCTGTTTTTTTTTCAATTTTTAAGATAAATCATTTTATTTTTTTTCAATTTTCATATTAGTTCAATTTTAAATATATATTTAATTAAATTCGAGAAAAAATATAAAAGTATATCAAATTAAAATAGAGCCGTTTATGACCGTTTCCAAAATAGAGCCGTTTATGGCTTTTAATAAATGACTCTATTTTTTTCTTTAAATACACCAAGTCATGAGGCATTTATTCCACCTACAAAATCATTTTCCAAGTTTTTTGTTGGTTTCATATTTTGATTTATCTTTTTCAATCCACTTCTCCAAATGGCCGAAAACAATCAAGATTTCTTTGAAAATTTTGATGGATCCTCATTTCCACAAAACTTTGATTATTCGTAATTTTCTTCACCTACACAAAATCCATCTTCTGTGCCGGAAACACAACCATCACAATATTCAATTCCAATTGATTTGGATGGTTCTGAACAAGAAGTTGTCGCCACTGAAGAAAGACACCCGGTCAAATGGAGCATTCAGGAAGACGAGCTGCTAGCATACTCATTCGTCATGGTAAGTGAAGATCCTATCATCGGCAATGATAAAAAAGGTGATGCCTTTTGGAGAAGAATTGCAGCATACTACAATGGTAATCGCAAGGCTGGTATGTCAGAAAGAATTTGTAATGCGATGAAATCACACTGGTATAACACTATTCAGAAGAAGGTAAACCTTTTCAATTCTTGCTATAACAGTATTTCAAGTCTTTACAGAAGTGGACATAGCAATGAAGATTTACTGAGAATGGTCTATGCCAAATATCGTTCTGATAACAAAAATGTTGCTTTCAATTTTGAGCACGTATGGAGAATTACAAAGGATCGAGCACTTTGTGCTCCACAATTTGGTGTTCATCAAGATTCCACAAAAAAGGCAAGGACATCGGATTTAGATACGAGCAACACGTCAACTCCACGAGGTAAATGTTTAGAATTTGATCTAAACTTTGAAGAAACGCGTCCAATCAGACAGAAGGCTGCTAAGAGAAAAACTAGAGGCAAGGGTAAAGCATCAACCTAAAATGTTGACCCAGACCGTGTTGATAAAGTTATCGAGCAATTCAAGGAGTATTCGGTTCACAAGCAACATATGGTCGATGCAATAAGAGAACAAAACATGCGAGTAAAAGAACAAAATATTCTCAAAGAACGTGAACTCGAGTTGATTGAGTTTCAAATTATGTCAAAGGACACCTCTTCTATGACTCCTGAGCAATTGATTATGCATCAACAAATGTGTGATAGGATTAAATCAAAGTGGCAACACTAAATATTCTCTGTAGTTTTTTATCTTATCTTTCAATGTAATTTTCATTTTATGTTTCAATTGATGTTTACTCTTGCTTTGAAAAGTGTGATCAATTACAACCACTAAATTTGAGAATTTTTAACAAAATCATAATATAATTTGTTCATGTGAAAATTTCACTATCTATAATTCATATCAATTTGTATAAATTATGTATTAAACCTACGAAATTGAATTTGTGACATAGTGTTAATAAAATCAGACCCACACTGCCACACATCATTAGGATATATATATATATATATATATATATATATATATATATATACACATATAAACTCTCACAATGGGTATAAATTTCTCTTACTTTGGAATACTAAATGAGTCAACACATAAATTTCTCTTACTAAGAATTTTAAGTTTAGTGTTACCTAATTAGTCTATAATTTAGTTTAACTCGATTGAGTCACTTTTATAGTCATATACGTACCAATTTCAAAATAATTGTTCATACTCCACAATGTTTTACGTAAATAATAACATAAAATAAATAAATTTTGATTAACAAATTTACACAGTTCAAATATAAATTTTGAATCTCACTTGTTTCAAGTGATGTTTTCTCCATTTTTTAAAAATGTGATCAATTGCAACCACATTATTTCAAAGTTAACATTATGACAAGCATGTTAGAGCACATGTGATGTTTTCTCTATTATTGAAAAATGTGATCAATTGTGTCCACATAATTTCAAAGTATACATTATGACAAGCATGTTAGAGCACATGTGATGTTTTCTCTATTATTGAAAAGTGTGATCAATTGTGTCCACATAATTTCAAAGTATAGATTATGACAAGCATGTTAGAGCACATGTGATGTTTTCTCTATTATTGAAAAGTGTGATCAATTGTGTACACATAATTTCACTTGCAACCACATACACTCTAACTCTATAAATGCAAGGTTATCCGACTTTATTATTCACAACAAACATTTGAAGCAAAGATATCACTTAGAGCTTTCATCTACTACCTCATAATGTCTCAACCACAAACTTCCGATGAATCCAACACTGAAGAAGAAACCTACGATCAACTTGGTTCACCTGGTGAACAAATGGTGCTTACAATTATTGAACTTCTCGAAGCTCAGACGCAAAACAATACTAGAAGAAGGTTCATTGAGAGAAATCGAGAAGAGAGACATGCTAGACTCTATCAAGATTACTTCTCTCCAAATCCGGTGTATCCCGAAAATATGTTTCGACGACGATTTCACATGCGTAGAGATTTATTCATGCGCATAGTTAACACATTAGAGAATCATTCAACGAAATTTCAACAAAGATCCGACGCTACAAGTAGACAAGGCCTCTCACCATTACAAAAATGCACTGCCGCTATTCGTCAGTTGGCTTATGGAGCCCCTGCCGACAGTCTTGATGAGTACTTACGTATGGGAAATTCTACCGCTGTAAAGAGTCTATTCAAATTCTGTGAATGTATTTATTCATTATTTGGTGCTAGATATTTGAGAAGGCCAAATAACAATGACGTTCAACGTCTTCTACATCTTCACGAGTCAAGACATGGATTTCCGGACATGTTGGGTAGTCTTGATTGCATGCATTGGGAGTGGAAGAATTGTCCAGTTGCTTGGAAAGGTCAATTTTGTAGAGGCCATGGAGCTCCAACAATTGTGCTTGAAGCGGTCGCATCGCAGGACTTGTGGATATGACATGCCTTTTTTTGGGTCGTAGGTTCTCGCAACGACATCAACGTCTTGTATGAATCAAATTTGTTCAACCATGTTTTACAGGGGGAAGAACCAACGGTGAATTATAGTGTGAACGGCACGCACTATAATCATGGATACTATCTTACAAATGGAATCTATCCGGAATGGTCGACTTTCGTCAAGACTTTTCCATGTCCACAAGATCCAAAAAGATGATTATTTAAGGAAAGACAAGAAGCTGCAAGGAAGGACGTTGAACGAGCATTTGGAGTGCTGCAAGCACGATGGGCTATTGTCAGGGGACCTGCTCGTTTTTTCTGTAGGAAAAAATTGAAGTTAATAATGTTATCATGTATTATTTTGCACAACATGATTGTCGAAGATGAGAGAGAAATGATTTCTCATTGGAATTCCGATGAAGTTGATGAGCCCGCACAACCAACACCAGGAGGTACACGAGATTTTTCAAATTATCTACAAATTAATTCACAACTACTGTAACACCCCATTTCAAGAAAACACCCTGCATTGCATATTTTATAAAACTTCTTTTATCGTTTAAGTATAAATGATTTAAGTGCAATTTCTTATATTATTTAAAGTTATGATTTATGATTATACGTTATGTTTAATTATTTTAAAGATTTTATGATATGATTTTCTTTCGAGATGTTAAGGGTTTTGCAGGATTGCTCACGGATGAAACCGAGCTCGATCTCCACTCACTCGACACACATGAACGGAAGTAAAAAGATAAGATGTTAATTAAATGAATAAAATGATTTTAGGTTTTATGCTATTTTTATTCGTTGCCGTTTTTGAATGCTTTCTTTTTATGAAATATTACTTATGATCTTTATATGTGATTTTATGAAATTAGACGTTTTACTCGACGAGCATGCATTATGGTAAATATTGAAATAACCGAAATGCTTATTATTATATTTATTATTAATTTAATTAATACTTAATTTAATGCTAAGCAAATTCCACACTTATATGAAATATACATCACATTATGATTACTAGTTCATTTAATAAGGTATACCTATACTTATATATATGTAATATGAAACATGGAATATCAAGATAAATAATTAGATTAACCTTTATTTTTAATCCAAATCTTCCAAGATAAGTTTGCTAAGGATAACTAAGAAGTCTAGCCTAGCCTAGCCACCTCACTAATCTAATAGTATCATGCAAATAACCATCAACTTGCAACATGCAACTCATCCTTTACTTGATGCTATATATACCCTCTCTCTCTCCCTCTCTCTCTCGATCACTCCCTCTCCCTCTCTTGATCACTTCACATAAAAGAGCCAAAGTCAAAGATAAGTTAATACAAGAGATAAAGGAAAGCAAAGATCATATATCCTTCAAGTTCTTCTTCTCAAACCTAAAGGTATTTTTGGCTAAACCCTTTTGAATCATTCATTAAAACTCATGATTTACGCTTAATACTTTAGGATAAGAAGTCCAAAGATGTTCTTTGGCATATTTGTTGGGATTATATGTTGTTTGCATGGAGGAATAAGTTGATTCTAAAATAGGCTTAAGGATGTGCTTTGTTTTGTTACTGTTTTAGTTGTGTTCGAAAATTGTACAAATTGAATTAAGATGAATCCTTTTGTTACATTGAAATATGTGAAGTCAAGAATATGTCTGTAAAATTTCATGGGGTTTGGAGTTAAATTCAATTTTATATGATTTTTCTAAGATAAACTGTTCGGAGACAGTTTTTGCCCTGTTTTAGGTTTGAACTCTATAATTTTCTGGGCACAGTATACTTCGAACTTATGCATGATCTTTTACTATGTTCAAGAACCTGTTATTAAGTATGTGTAGGATTTTAGTATGCATTTTTTCGAGTCTTGTACGATTTATGCCGATTTTTTACAATAAAACCTATTTTTCGCGTAGACAATGTCCTGTTTTCAGCTTCATTCTAAAAGCCATAACTATTTATTGAGATCGTATTTATAAAGCGTGTTTCACTATGTTGTAGATCATGTTCTTATGAGTATGTAGAAATTTACTATGATATTTTTGGAGTCTTGTACAAAATATCATTAATTTTACAATATGGTCTGTTTTCGGTCTAGATGATACCCTGTTTTCTACCAACTTCGAAAATTCATAACTAATTGTGTAAATCTTATTTTCGATTGATATTTTTATATGTTATACTTGGATATGTTTTCTGACTTCTGTAAAAATATGAGAGTATTTCCTTAATCCTATAATATTTGATAGGGTTTGCTATATAGACTGATTTTTGAGCTGAAATACAAGTGAAAGTCTTGTTTAGGATTTTATTTTTATTTATTTATATACACTGCGAAAAAATATGAATTTTCAGAATATGATAATTGAAACTAATATGTGATCATGCAAATAATTTTGTCATTTTATGAATTATATGGGAATTATTAAAATTGTTACACCTTTGTATGTCCTTTAGGTCTAAAATTGCTAGTTTAAATGCTTAAACAATTAAGTTATAAGTATGAATGTGTTTTAGGTTAATGTAACCTAATATAAACGAAAAAGATTGTGTTATACGATATAAGGAAGCTAATCAGTTAAGTGTGTCGAGCGCAGTCGAGACGATCGGTGAATCCGGAGGCAATCCTTGCATTTTCAGCGTACAAGTGGGTAACTTCTACTCTATACTATGTGTTGTTAATTGAGTTGATAAGTTATGTATGAAAATCTACGACTGAAGTCCGTAGCTATAACCGGTATGTAACTTCCATACCTGGCGACGACCTTAAGGGCTTAAATGCCTGGTCTATGAAAGCAAGGTTTAGTGGGCGAGCGACTCCCACATTCCTTTATGATGATGATGCAAGGTTTAGTGGGCGAGCAATTCCCACATTCCTTTATGATGATGATGATGATGATGCAAGGTTTAGTGGGCGAGCGATTCCCACATTCCTCGATGATGACATGTAGTACTTGCTTAACGATTTAATTGCTTCAATATATTAGATAGTAAGGTTATCCCACTGGGATCCCTCTCCGGAGGTGTCTCATGATGCTACTTTTTATATTTTCAGGCTCGGTAGATGATGACGAGGACGTGCAGCAGGCTGGGCGGACTCTCACTGTCACTTTAAAGTAGATATGCTAGAACCATGTTTCCTTTTGAAAGAAGTATATGGTTTAAACATGTATTATATGAAAAACGATGGGCCTAGACTCGTATCCTATTATATATATATATATATGTTTTGTTGTGTAATTCATGTAAGTCTTTGGTTCAAACATTTTACCTAGAAATGTGGGTAAGACACGACTAGACTTGTTTAATAGTCGATGTATAATTACATATATATGTTAATTTTAAAAAGTAAAATTTTAAAACTCTCGTGTCTTCACTTTTAAGTCTTCCGTTGTATGTTATAAAATCATTATAATTTCTTTAATTTCCAAGTAAGTAGGGTGACGACCTATTTCCAAATAAATTGGGAATGGGGCGTTACAACTACGTTCCAACACGGGTCATCACCAACTCCGTGCGGATTTAGTTGAGCATATTTGGGCACGTAGCAACGAAGATATGCATTAATTTGTTATCTATTTTATGAGAGAAATTTGTGTTAGTTGGTATTTTCAATCAATTGTCTTTAAATTCTTGTGAAGTCTAATGTACTACTTCATTAAGTTTTTGTTTAATTTGATGTACTATTTGATTAAATTTATAATAATTGTTTACAACTATATATTTTCCGAGAGGGAAAATAAATTGATTTTTTAATAATTCTTCCAAATATTAACAAAAAAATTAATAATATTTCATTAACAATATAATAAAAATATATAAATTTAAAAAAATTGATATTTATTTTATTCACAATTTCGTAAATAAAAAATTATTTTAGATAAAAATTCTCAAATTAAATATAAGTTTATTTGTTTAAAAAATGTGATTTGATTGTTGATATCCAAATAGTGTTTAACCAATGATATGGTTGGAGGAGTTATAAAAAGTGAGTTATAGTTAAAGAAATGATGATGTGGATGGATAGATGGAGGATAGAGAGTTAACTATAATTAGAATTTTTCTAACCATTTTAAGTGCCCTAAATAATATGAAATAAGATTACCATCGGAGTCATTTGAACTAAGCCCAATAGGCAATAATCCGAATAGATCCACTTAGAAATAACTGTAGTTTACTGTATGGGCCTTATTTGTAACGATGGGCTGGTCAGCCCGAATTGCATACATCCCTCTTGGTGATGGGCCTTATTTGTAAAGCTATGCTCATTATATATTTCTGACCCACACAATTAATATCCAGAAATTAGGGCAAGAAAGAATCGCTTGTGAAGAACTCGAAGAACTCGAAGAAGAAGAAGGTATGTTACTTTCTTTTCTTCTTTTTTTGTTTTTATCCTCGAAGTCATGATGTTTCCATATTCAATTTCCAGCTGCGATTTCGGTAGAGTGCGCTTCAAAACCCACTAATTATTTTCGGTAGGGCTTCCGTACTGTTCAGCAAATAAGATAAATGATGAACTAGAGTTGTGTAGCACCTTTTTTGTTTACAAAGGAATTACTCATCTTCAGAGATGCTTGCCGCATTTCTTCTAGTGTTTGGAGGGTGCAATTTGTAACCAATTGTGTTGTTGATGGGGGATAGTGAGTAAGACTAAACGAAGACCCTTTCAATTAGTTTGTTTTGGTAGGTTTTCGGAGAAAACCCAATTCTCTGCATCATATGCAGGCGCTGGGACAAAAAGAAAAAGAAAAAAAAAACAGCTTACAGAAATAGTTGTCATTTGTAGTGGTTTGAAATTTTGGGGGAGGGGGGAAATCAGTAGAAAAACATCCAGGAGATTGTATCCGGCATACTCGTGTATTGAATATGTATGCTGAATGAGTAGAGTTCCTTTAAACAATGCTGCTTTCTGCTGTTCTTTATAGGCACCAAATCAGTATTGTAGAAGACATTGGGACCATGACGACACCAACATCTTCTGTAGGTCAAAATGATGGAAGTGTTACTGTAGCTTCTGATGCTGCTGTTTCCATTGCTCCAACCAATGAAAATGTGGCAGATCCTGCTCCTTCCAGTATATCTAATACTGGAGAAATAGTTTCTTCAGCTGAAGGTGTGAATGCAGCTGATTCAGTCGCCAATGCTTTCAAGACAGATACTGGAAATGTATATGCGACAACAGTAAATACAACCCATCAAGAAACCCATGGTGTAACGACATATGATACTAATGAACATTTTTCTGGTCATGCAAACTCATCTCTCGGTCCAACTCAAGTAGCTGTAGCTGGTTATGATTCTTCACTGAATGCCAATGGGGTTAGCGGAGCAGGGGATGGAACAGCCAGTATATCTGAAAATGGGATTGCTTCAGCTGATGGTATTGGAGCTGCTGCGCTGCATCAGCCTCTGGATGGTTCGGGTACTTACCTATGATGCTTTAAGCTATTATTTGTTTAAAGGATAGCTTATCCATTTTAACAACAATGAATTTTTAATAAATACCTTTAGTTACACTTGGATTGAAGGATCTTATTTGACTAGGACTTTGTGCAAGGATCTCAAAATGAATTTATATGTAGTAGTTTCAAATCTATGAAAAATCTCAAGGAATAATGTTATAAAGGTTCAAAATAGTATCTCAAACCCAGCATAGAGAACAATCCAAACATCCTGACTGGGATTTTTCTTATATTTATTATTGATTTCAAATCCATCCGAAGTTTTCAATCCTAGTGGAATTAACACTGTGATATTAAAGCATGTAGTGAGAATTTAATAGTTGGGAAACAATTTTTTATCCATGTAAAATGATGTTACATTTGAATATTCATTCAGTAATCTCTTTCATTGAAATGAGTAGAGATCTTTTAACTTCAATTAAGAGGAAGACCTGAAAAGACTTGGAAAGAAGCTACCAAAAAACTGTTATATTTAAGTATTAATGAGAAGAGTGTGTCTCTACTGAACAAGATGGCGATATATGATTCCTATAGGCAGCTGTTATATATATACCGAGTCATGTTGTGCATTTTCCTGTGCACTACATCTCTTCATTTCCTTATATGATTTTTTCATGAGATGGACATGCGGAAATTGTTGGTAGTTTGATTATGGAGGAAAATGGGGTGGAAATTTTCAATGGTTATATGTGAAAAAATAAAAGAGCCATCTTGTAGAATGGTAATTTTATATTTGTTTTCCATCTAATGCACTATTGAAGCCACAACTTTTTCCAGTGGAATGCCAGCTCATTTATTAAAATATTTTATGGCAGGCCTTAGTGCAGAAGAAGAAAGATTATGGAGCATAGTTACAACTAATTCTTTGGATTTTGATGCCTGGACTGCATTAATCGACGAAACAGAGAGAACGTCAGAGGTATGTGTTTGTGTTTTTTTTATTTTCTGGTATTGTTTTCCAACGGCACAAATTTGGAGCTTGATCCTTGTTACAATGGATGCCAAGGAATTCTAATTATTGTGAAGAACTACTCTTACAACATACTACCAGTCATTTTTTATGGCTGCCTTTTGAGTTAATGTGTTCACACCTACTTGCTTCTTTGTTCTACTGTGAATCTTTGGTTGCTGTCAAATGAAACTAACTTGCTTCCCTTCCAATTCTAGAGCAACATATCCAAAATTCGAAAGGTTTATGATACCTTCTTGGCGGAATTTCCTCTATGCTATGGCTACTGGAAGAAATATGCTGATCACGAGGCACGCCTCAGCTCAATGGACAAAGTTGCAGAGGTTTATGAACGAGCTGTTCAAGGAGTTACCTACTCTGTCGACATGTGGCTGCACTATTGTGCTTTTACTATTAGCACATATGGAGATCCTGATGCTATCAGAAGGTAATTCCGTTGTTATTACTTACTTGCTTTTAGCCTGTGTGGTCCCCATGATATTCTTGATGTTAATGGTGTTGAAGTGATCTTTTCACACTCTCTAACATGATTTCAGCCTCTGCAACAGCGGTTACTGAAGTATAAGGTGTAAAGGTTTGTAGGGCATGCATTTTAGAAAAAAAAAAAAAAAAAAAAAAATTCACCCTGGTGTGCAAACCCTTGCATCCTCTGCTACTATTTAGTAGCTGAGTTGGGATTCAATTCTAACATGGCCTCATCACCCTTTCAGTTACACTTCTCCCTAGGGTTAGTAATGTAAGTCTTCATGATATTTTGCTGTTTTTAACCATGGCACATGAGGTGCTTCCAAACACCATTGCCGCTCTGAAGATGTTGCACAGTAAGGCTAAGATGGCCTGTATGACTCCTCCTCTGACGAGCTGTGTAAGAAACTTTTGAGGAAAAGGTAAATAATGCACAGCATAATTTGTTAGTTCAGAATTCTCAAGTGCTCTTTGAGTGTACTATCCCTTGCCCAACACCAGTCTTCTTTATGCTTTTGTGGTTTATTGTGAATTTAATTGCATATATACTGTATCTTTCAATGTTAGTTTACTATTCTGATGTTTCAGGCTATTTGAAAGAGCACTAGCATATGTTGGAACTGATTATTTATGCTTCCCACTTTGGGACAAATACATTGAGTATGAAATTTCACAAGAAGATTGGCCCCGTGTAGCTACTATTTACACAAGAGTATTGGAAATTCCAAATCAGCAGCTTGATCGTTATTTTGAAGGGTAAACTTACTTCAGATTGTTGTGGTTATAATCTAAAAATGCATATCATTCTTGACAATGTGATCACATGCTAATTCTCTTTTAAGGCAAGTCAATGTCCATTCTGAACCTGCCTCCTTTTGCATTATTAGTTGATTGTGGTTAGGAAATGATATCTATTGTAATGTCTGTTCGGTGGTATAGAGGTGCAAGCTCTTGAGTTGCTGAGCAGTTAAAATCAAACTGAAGATCAACACGTTTTTGTGTTGTTGTCACTAAGAAAATTTCCTAACCCTATTTCTCTTGGCTTTGCTATCTTCCTTATATGGTTTTTCGTCATCCTTTACATTGGTTGACAGATAGGTCAGGCATTCCATTTGTCATTGAATATGTGACCATGTTGTCTCATAAATACTGTATGCTTGTGTGTAAGGGTTTCTCCTTGTGACTAATTATTTTAGCTGTGTGGATGTTCTTGCAGATTTAAAGAGTTGGTTGCAAATCGGCCTCTGTCTGAATTGAGAACAGCTGAGGAAGCAGCTGAAAACTCTCAAGAAAATGAGGGAGAGGTTCCTCCTAATGCTGCGGAACAATCTTCTAAGGTTGTCAATGCAAGCTTAAAAGATGCTGAGGAGTTGGAGAAGTACATTGCGATTAGAGAAGAGATATATAAGAAGGCTAAAGACTTTGACTCTAAGATCATTGGTTTCGAATCAGCTATTAGGAGGCCCTATTTTCATGTGCGGCCCCTCAATGTCTCAGAGCTGGAAAATTGGCATAGTTATCTTGATTTTATCGAAGGTGGAGATGACTTCAATAAGGTATCTGAGTTTGTTTGATTTGGAAATATTCTAATTTATTTTGGCATGTAGCTTTAGTTGTCCTTGTTATACATTGACTTACAGTTAAGTAGTATCTGCCGCGTCATATGCTTTATTGGCTAAACCGTTGGAGAAGCATCTTTTAAAACGGGATATTGAACTTGGACTAAAGCATGGGCCTTCCATTTGCTTTCTATAAGGCTAAGTACTTCAAACTCTCATTTGTGAGTCGAAATTCTGGGTTCAATGTGTAGTATGACAATATTTTTGTTTTAAAGTTCAATGTTATGCATGCAGGTGTGTTCTTATCTTCCTAACCATCTATCTGTCAGTCAAGGAGGGTCCCTCCTTTCGTATTTGAGGGGCCTCCTTTTTCCGCCAGCGAGGAGTATTTGTTGTGCATTTCTCATTTGTACTTCTTTGTTTTTTTCTTAAATTTCATAGCATTGGTCAGAATCTTTTGGCGTGTTGACTTTATCTGTATGCGCAGGTTGTTAAGCTGTATGAAAGATGTTTAATAGCTTGTGCCAGATATCCTGAATACTGGATACGTTATGTTCTGTGCATGGAAATTAGTGGCAGTATGGAGCTTGCTGAAAATGCGCTTGCTCGTGCCACTCAAGTCTTTGTAAAGGTATGGAGTTCTGTTATGGTTCTGACTCAATGTTTTTGTTTAAAGTCTGCTTTTCGTAAAACCTGTGAAGGAAAAGGATATATTTTCATACTGTTGTAAGTTTGCTATGTGGGTTGAGGAAAAATATACTTCATTTTCAGTACATTCACCAAAATACTAAGGATTTTGACCTCGTACATAAAAAAACTTTGCTAACATTTCTCAAATTAACACTATTATTTAATTAGTATGGAGTGTTCTATGATGTTTTTTTAATTCCATTGGCAATATAATGGTTTTTTGAGCATGCTGGAATATCTTTATAAAAAAGTTTGGAACAGCTCTTACTTACATTTTAGTTGTTTCAGGAGTTGGAAGGGGGGAAAAAAATAAAAAACTATAAAAATTTGAACGTTTTCTTCTAAAACAACGAAAAAGAAAAGAACACTATTTTCTGCATTTTAGCTTGTCAAGGATATCAAGGACTGATATTCTTCGTTATTATTTTAACTGTTATTCAGATCATGTGTGATTTCAATATCCTCCATGTACTTGTTTAAGGGTTTAACTTCTGTTCTCATAGAGATGTGACATAGGCAATGTGCTATATATATTTTTATACAGGAAGTGTATGTGAGACTTTTTGGTATTACTGATCTCAAACTCTATATGTAAGATGGGAATCTGAGATGGATTAAGCCATTGTTTTGCTAATATCTGGAAATTGAGCTTTAATTTTTGATAGTTATAATAGGAGAAACAAAACTTGTTAGAGCTAATACTGGGAAAAAAAAAAGTGGTGTTTTATATTAACCCAAAAGGGAAAAGATTAGATAGCCAGCAAAACAAGTTAATTTTGCTTTAATGTAACAGGTAATGCAGTGATTACAATTATGTAAAAAAATATTTGTCCGTCATCTTGTAATCAATTGTCCTTTATGCTTTGTGTGTCCAATTGGTGGTCGTGTTTTCCTGTGGTTTAATTATGAGTTTCTGAACAGAGGCAACCAGAGATTCATCTTTTTACTGCTCGATTTAAAGAGCAGCATGGTGACATTTCTGGAGCCCGAGCTGCTTATCAACATGTGCATACTGGAATTTCACCTGGGCTTCTGGAAGCGATTATCAAGCATGCAAACATGGAACACCGATTCGTAAGATTTCCCAACCAAGCTTTGTGGATACAGATTAACAATGTTGGTATCAATTTATAATTGCAGTTTTCTCTTGTTTTTTAGGGGAATTTGGAAGATGCTTGTTCTTTGTATGAACAGGCAATTGCAATCGAGAAAGGGAAGGAGCAGTCACAGACTTTGCCTTTGTTGTTCGCTCAGTACTCTCGTTTCGTATATTTGGTATGTGTTGTATTTCTCACTAAATTCATTGTTGTATATGGTTATTCTATTCAAATTTAATATGTAGCATACTAGCATGTTCTTTTATGTTTAGTGTTTGTATCAGGGAATTAAATTAAGATTATTAAAACTCTTTTCATGTTTGAAATGCGGGATTGGTCAAAACCCACCTTTCAGATGTATATTTCTTTATCTTAAAAAACAAATGACTACAAAAACAAATACATCTTTTTATTGTCTTAAAAAAGAAAATATTTTCTTTTGATGACTACTGAAAATGTCCTATATTATTTAACTTTAGTTTGAATTGCCCGGGTTTGTCTTGTTCCTTTCTCTTTGACTTTTTTGAAATACGCCTGACGCTTACCTCTTTGATGACGCTTCTTGTTGTGAGTATAGTGAAGAATTTATTTGCGTTGGCATGTGACATCTTATGTGATTTCAAATTTGTGTTGGAAGGTTTCTGGAAATGTTGATAAGGCAAGAGAGATTCTCGTTCAAGGTGTGGAGATTGGGCCATTGTCAAAACCTCTTCTGGAGGTTCTATACCTTTTTAACTTTCTTTTGCTCTCTCTGTAGCTTTCCCATCTCTTTCTTCTTTCTTTCTTTCTTTCTTTGGCAAAAAAAAAAAAAAAAGGTTTCCTGCAGAAAGATAAAATTTTCATGTAAATGTATGTAAGAGAAACATGTCTCTTTATTTGTTTTGTAGTATTTCTGTTTGGATTCATATGTGTTCCATTTGAATATTGCAGGCAATGATCCACTTAGAGTCAATTCAGTCACTTCCAAAGCAAATTGAATATCTAGATTCCTTGGTTGAGAAATTCATAGTCCCTAATCCCGAAAACCCTAGTATTGCAACTGCGGAGGAAAAAGAGGAGCTATCAAACATTTTCTTGGAGGTAATAATGACACTTGCAGCTGCCTAGTGCTGTTTTTGAACTTGAAGTTGAAAATAATTAGGTTCATGACTTCTTGTTGTATTTTTCCCATGTTATCTTGGCCTAATGAACTTTTTTACAACCTTGGCCTAGTTTGCTCTGGTATATTTGTTGATCAAGTAGCCAATGCAAATTTTCTTGTACATGTTCTGTTATGTTTCTTGTATGTGTTGCAACTTATATTTGATGAAATGCATGACAAAAAAATGGGCAGTCAGGCGCGCGGCAGAGATAGATATCATAATTATCAGATACCTATTCAAGTGAATATTAATGTATCTTATTTCTTTATTGTGGCACTTTTTTTTTTTTTTTTTTTTCTTGGCTTGTGTAACAATTGGAATTTGCAGTTCTTGGATCTCTTTGGAGATGCTCAGTCCGTGAAGAAGGCAGACTATCGGCATTCAAAACTGTTCCTGAGCCACAAAAGCACAGCTGAGTCTAAGAAGCGTCATGCAGAGGATTATTTAGGTTCAGACAGAACAAAACTTGCAAAATCACTCATTTCTACTGCTCCTTCAGTGATGGGTGCATATCCCACTACGCAAAATCAGTGGGCAGCAGGTTATGGTGTACAGCAACAAGCTTGGCCTCAAGCCTCACAAACTCAGGCACAACAGTGGAACGTTGGCTATGCCCAACAGGTATGTGTTGCTCTCTCTCTCCCCCCAACACTTTTATTTTTATTTTTTTAATCTTGGCTTAGCTGGGATTTGGTTTATGGTAAAAATTGACATTTTCCGAAATTATGCGAGCTACATGATATTGGTACTGCTGTATTAGTATTTTCTTGTCTGCTACATTATGTTTCAAATTTTCTGATGCTGCTACATTTTTGTTTGCAATTGAGATTTGAAATTCTATCACTTGCCTATTATTAGTTAATTTGCATTTGAGATGTGAAATTATATTACTGGTTTGTTTGTCCTAGGCTGCATATGGCAATTATGGGGCGAGTTACACGCATCCACAGGCCCCCGCACCAGTTCCTCAAAGTGCTGCATATGGAACTTATCCTCAAACTTATCCAGCTCAGGTAACATAAAGTTTTAGTTTTTTGTTTTATGCTTTCTTATTAGTAAAATTGTTATATGCTTGTACTCTTCCTAATCCATGCAAATGACTTACTTCATTGGATTTTCTTTGATCATTGTGTATTTGAACTCCTAATTGGGGAAATGAAATTTGGGGACCATCTCTTGGAAATGTGTCGACACGTACATGTGATTAAATGAGTACTGGGAAATGACTGATATTTATATTTGGGGAAAAGTGAGTTAAGCCTTATTTTCAGTTACATTTTCTACTGAAAATGCTTTTTACTAATTTATATCGTTTTTGTGCATATTTAAATTTCATTTTTCTTATTTGACAGAGACTATTATTCTCCACATTCTCATAATACTTGCATCTCTTATCTGATAATATATTTTAATTACAGTTTTTTCCTTGTAAAATATGTAGGCTTACCCACAGCAAACTTACGCGCAACCAGCTGTAACTGCTGCAACTTTGACTCCAGCCCAGCAGGCTCCTGCTGCTGCTCCCCCTGCTGCTGCGGCTACATACTACGCCAGTTACTACTGAGGAGGATGCGACGGCTAATTATTCCAATTTTGCTGCGTGTATTCTGATACGTAGTACGGCTGTAAGATATAAGACCAATGCCATGAGTGCTTGTCTTTTTTTCTTTCTTGGTGGGGTTGGGGTACGAGTTGTCAATCTTTTTAGGCAGCAGAATGTTAGATTTAGTTTTCTAGCTTAACTTTGGTGGGCTATTGTAAGTTTTTTGTGAGTTATCTTCACTTATCTTGGAGGGTAGATAACTTGCAGAAATGAATGGTGATACCATGACAGGGCTTGGATTTGTAGTTGTTAATTTGACATAGAAGAGCATTTGTGGATTACTTGGTTGTACTTGTGTTTGTATATCAAGTGCATGTGATGATATCTAAGGTGGAAATTGAATCCTACAAATTATTCTCTGAAGATGCCTTAGTTGAAAACTCCCACTGTTTTGCACCTGTCAAGTTGTCATCTGTTAATGTAGGTATAGTTTGTTGAGAAAAGCTTATTTAAGCTTGATTCAATAAATATAATACTATTAACAAGCTTGACCAAGTTTATATGAATTAAATTTTAAAACTTGATTGATAAGTAAATAAAGATAACTACATTTTTTGTTTCTCTTGCTTCCAATTTTTTGTATTTTACCTTATTTATCTTTTCTATTATTTTGTCTCTTGTTTTTTGGATCTCATTTCAGGTATTTGTTTTTTATTTTTCTGCCCTTTGATTATTATTAATTTTTACCCTTTCCAACAACAGCAATGAGGCAGAAGTTAAAAATACTTTTTATCAGTTTAGAGTTTAAAAAATAATCGATCATTAATTTGGAACGTGTAAAGATAAAACTGTCAATTCAAGATTTAAAAAATAAAATTATAAGCTCATTAAATTAAGATTTGCTCACATTATGATTCTAACTATTTAAAATTATTCTAAAATGATAATCTCAAATTGGCTGATGAACTTCTCATGTACGTAAAAAGAAAAACAAAAGAATACAAAAATCAAATAAAATTATTTAATAATAATAAATAAGACTAAAAATTAGAGAAGTCAAACATGAGCTTATTTTTGTGTTCTTTAAGTGATAACTTTTATTTTTCAAGCCCAAATCAACAGTTTTTATCTCTCAAACCTATCATTCAGGTCATAAATTGATAAAACTCCTCACAAGAAATAAAAAAATAGATGAGGCAAAAAAGAACTTCACTGATCAACTTGGTTGGAAAGCAGACAATTTCAAACATAAAGCTCCAACATAGTTCAAATGATAATTTCAGTAAACTTGAAGAATAACATATTCTATTCGATTCAAAGTTTCAAACTAAAAGTCCTAGCAAGGATGCATTATATTAATCAGCAGCTTTAAATTAATCCATAAAAAATAAAAAGTTTCCGAGCTTCCCTGTTTTTCACGGACATTATGTTTATTATTATCATAAGTGTAGCAGTTTAGAAAAAAATGTATAATGTTTTTTTCTTTGAGCTTATAAGTTACAACCTCTTCTCTAAAAACTAAAAGAATGCGCCAAATGTTACGAGTGGCGAAGAAAGGATATGATAATATAAAAGGAAAAGAAAAGGTAAAGAGTTAATGGTAGGAATAATATCTTGAAGGTTTTATCAGACGTTGATCTCCATGTTGTCAATGAGCCTGACATTCCCAAACCATGCAGCAACACAACACATAGCAGGTCTCTTAATCTCTTCTATTGCTTCCAAACTTTCTTGATCTACAATCTGTTTAGCATCAACACACACCTTAACATATTTCGAACTCTTTTTGAGTTTCATGAAAAGAGTATCTAAAAAGAGTACCAAACACAACACTCTTATGTATCTCACCTCGGCATAATCAACTTTTCCACCAGCGTCATGGATCATCCGGACAACTGAATCTTTCAACTCTTTGCAAACTACTTGACCCTTTTCTGCTGCAACTTTAGCATTGAACAGTGACTTACTTATAGATAATGCCTGTGAAAAACAAAACGTTTGAGTGAGTTATTGACTTCCCTTTTCTCCCCTAGCCTTTTGGGAGAGGGGGTAGGGGTCACTTGAAGAACAATTTTTGGCTAGAATTGGATGGTCCAAAGAATGCAATCAAAAGACCGACTAAGATACCAAGATCCATTATGGATATGGTCACAACAAAGTTTGAAATTTCAATTCCATTCACGGTATTCATGAAGCAGAAGGCTAGTAGCTAATCATTTGATTCCGCTTCCATAAGAGAACATCGAAATTATGGCTGTTCAAAACTATAATAAAATGGTGAGATTTAAGTGGGGGTACACATTGAGAGATATGGGGTTTAGTGTCTTCATTTATAGAAAGAGTCCTAATCAATAAACCATAAACTATATAAATTGTGAGCTTATTCTGCTGTTCTTTGTTATTCTTTTCTATCCAACTGAAAGTTATTTTGGTTATTATTCAGATATGTCATCATATAATAACTAGCAAAAGCATTATCTAACTATGACAATAATTCAAAAATAAATATACCTTCTCTCTTTCTTGTGGTGATAGGCATACATTACGTGAACTTTTGGCAAGGCCATCATCATCTCGCACTAAATCTGCACCAATAACTCTTATGCCAAAATCAAGATCTCGCACCTAAAACATACACAAGGTGAAGAAAATTTGAAGTGATTTTTTCATCAAGACAACTCCATTTCTATGACATTTTCCATCCACAACTCCTGAAATAAATTATTTCACCATTTCAACTCTATATATGAGCATTTTGCTATAATATATTATCATCTAATTAAGCCAATTGCTGTCGGATTGAAGATTAGGCTAACAGATATAAATTAACCAAAACACCTACTACTAATTTAGCAGAACAATTAATCAAGGGATGCATTCAAACCAAAGTATCCACAAATCAACAATTGGAATTCCTAAAGCAGAAAAGGAGGGAATAATTCTTACCATCCTCATTATAATCCTCCATTGCTGATAGTCCTTCTTCCCAAACACAGCCACATCAGGCTCAACAATATTAAACAACTTGGTTACAATAGTCGCAACCCCTCTAAAGAAAACAGGCCTACTCTTCCCACACAAGCCCTTCTCCAATCTTTCAACCCTCACCCATGTCTCATGACCCATTCCACTGTTTTCCACGCAAGACACTACCTTCACCTCTTCTTCATCATTACTCTTCACCTTATTTCCTGCATCCGTTTGCCCATAATCGTACAAGTTTTGTGGGTGGAAAACAACATCAACACCACCGGACACATTCTTCAATTTGTGAATGTCACCAAGAAAATCCGAAGGGTAAGTGGAGAGGTCCTCAGTGGGGGAGAATTGGCCTGGATTTACATAAATTGAGACAACAGTGAGCTCAGCATGTTTCTTGGACTCTTGAATTAGAGAAAGATGGCCTTCATGGAGATACCCCATTGTGGGGACTAAGCCGATGCTCTTCCCTCGTGCTCTACTGGACCTCGACCACTGTCTCATCTCATCCTTGTCTCTGATTATCAACGGCTCTTTACTTGCCATACAGAAACCCTATCCTAAGAAGCACAAAAAAACATACATTATTCAGTATACACCATTCAAATTGGAGTCACACAACATCAATTCTCAAATTGCAGCTTCCTCCTCCTTTAATTATTAATCAAGGGAAATCTGGAAATGAATGTGTATTCAATCATGTAAATGTGTTAATAGTAATAAAGGAGCATTAGATTAGGAAGAGAAGGGGAAAAAGGAGAGACCTTGAACTGGAGCAGAAGCCACAGCGCGCGATGGAGACAGATACAGATGGAGGAAGAAGAGTATATTAATTTAGGCCCTGTATACACAACTCATCCATTTCTAAACACACCCCATAAAATTTAATGATAACATAATTATATATACAAAGATAATTATGCCCCTTATTATTTAAAAATTTCCAAACACATCCCAATTATCACATCTTCTTCTTCACCACTCTCTTCTTCTCTTCCCAATTAAAAATTTCAACATGTATCTTTTGACCACCTGAAATTACACAACAGATCGGATAAACAAACATCATCAGTACAAATCACATCCTTAATGAAAAAAGGGGATCTCCTGCTGTGGAGAGAACTAGAGAAAAACCATGCTCTGCTCAAAACGACATGGCACGATATCCCCCCTCCCCCAAAATTTCAAACCACTACAAACGACAACTATTTCTGTCCCAGCGCCTGCATATGATGCAGAGAATTGGGTTTTCTCCGAAAACCTACCAAAACAAAATAATTGAAAGGGTCTTTGTTTAGTCTTACTCACTATCCCCTATCAACAACACAATTGGTTACAAATTGCACCCTCCAAACACTAGAAGAAATGCAGCAAGCATCTCTGAAGATGAGTAATTCCTTTGTAAACAAAAAAGGTGCACACAACTCTAGTTCACCATTTATCTTATTCAGGAAAAACAACAGCGCACAAGTTATATAAATTTGACCACCTGATACACAAATTACTCATCAGAATCATACCTAAATCTCTCAATAGAAGCAAAATCAGATAATAAAGGTCCTAAATCATATAAAATTGCATTCGCCTAAATTGCATAAGATATTTGCAGTAAAATTTGAAATCATTAAATTAGGGCACTGAATCGTCAATTGACAAGACTGTTCTCTGAGAGAGAGAGAGAGAGAGAGAGAGAGAGAGAGAGGTATTAGCGGCGAACCTGCGGCGGCGGCGATGAGCTCGAATTGATTTCGAACGAGGAGGAGTTGTAATCGCGTTCTACTTCTCTGTCCTTATCCTCTATTACAACCCTCAGGCTTCTCGGTGTCTCCACAGGGGTAGAACTGTCAATTCGGTATATAGGCATTTCCTAATAATAGAAATTTCATCAAATTTTATATTTTATTTTTTTGTGATATTAATTGAGTTTATTGTAAATTTTTAAAAATATTATTTTTGTGTAATAAATATGTATGGTATATAATAATCTAACTTTGCTGACAAATATTTTCAATGATATATATGACAAGAATTATTAATTGATATGTATATAATAAAAAAAAAATATACGTATCAATTAAATATCGTGTCTTTTGAACTATTGTGTTCGAATACACGTATAAGTTCATTATGGTTTGTTTTTCAAATCAATTAGTTATTCAATAATTAATTTAGTAATATGATATCAAATAATTATTTATGTTACAGCTAATTTTGAATTAAAACTATATAAACTAATGAATTTGTTTGAAATCTAAAATATCTAAATTATAAAATTTTTGACTTAAAACAGTATTTGAAAAACGTAATACAAATTTACAAGCTATCTTTTTCAAAATCAATATTATTGATCAAAATATAATAATTATATAAGTAATATATATACACACACACATATAAATGTAGAGTATATCATATATACCTATTTGAGTTTGCAAATATATGAATAATTAAATGAATAAACTATATGAAATTATTGCAATACACGTTCACATTAAACTTTTTCTAATTATATTTTATATAAATACATGATATTTTGGTATATACATACATTATTCTTATATAAAGATTTTGAATTTTGATACATATGTGGATCTGCACATGTTTATGGTTTGATATCTTTCTATAACATATCATTAATGTATTTTAGGTAATTAGAAAACTAAGTCCGATCTATTTTCAAAGTTTAAGCTTGTTGAATTCGATCTTGAAAATGTATGAATTTTCTATATTTTTTCATATTCAAAATTAAATATTATTTGTTAATGGTTTATTTATTTTATTATTGAATTTTTTAGATAGTAGATGAGGTTTAGGGTTTCCACTTTCAAAAAGCCACTTTTGAAGTATGGTGATAATGATTATATCAAAATTACAACACTTTTTGTATTGACTCTTTTTTACTTATTTTTACACCTTTTTAAATTAAACTACAAAATTTAAGATAATCGATCTATATTTTTGTTCAAAAACCTTTTGTAAATTGAGAAATTCTAACTTTAAGGCATTTGGAAAAAAAATTATATAGTTTTTTTAATGGTATGTTGAAATTAGATTTTTTTATTTTGGACTGTATAAATTTTTTTATACTCATTATGAATATATTATTAAGCATACATTTGCATACTTATTTTCAAGACCAAAATGCTAAATTATTATGTTGATCATTGAATTATACTTGAAATATTAATATAATTATATGAAACATCAATATAATTTATATGAAATATCAATATAATTATATCTTATATATTAAGATAATATATCATTGGTAAATTGTATTATTAATATCAAAATTTAAAAATATTTCAGATGGCATAGCAAGCTATATATTAGAAATAAGTAAATTATATTTAATTTAATTATTAATATGTTTATATTTTAAAATATAATAGATAAAATAAAAGTTTATCATGTAAATTAACAAGAGTATAAATTGGTCTGGTGTTAGTATAATTTATTTGTATGATGGGGGTTTTGTATTCGATACCTATCCACAACATTTTGGATTGGTTAAAGATTTTCTTCTGATTACTAATTATTAATTAATTGTATTTATCTAAATTTCAAAAACTTATAAAATTCATAATCATATTTAAATAAAATAGATTTTCTTCTGATTACTGATTATTAATTAATTATATTTATCTAAATTTCAAAAACTTATAAAATTCATAATCATATTTAAATAAAATATATAAACGAACAGACTCACAAACTTTAAACAAATAGGCTCGCGAACTATAAACGAACTCACTTAACGAACATGTTCGCGAACCCACTAAACGAACATGTTCGCAAACTATAAACGAGCCTGTTCACGAACGGTTTGGTTTGTTTACATCCCTATTTCCTGCTTATTGTTTTACTGCTTGCTGAATTTCTGCTTTCTGGATGCAGTATCTGATGACACTTACTTGAAGAGTCCAACTCCTATCAGTGCTCTCCATCTTACTGATTTTCACGATACTGTTATCTTCAACTCCAAAAAGAAACTTATGAAAAACTAAGTTCCACATAAATATTATGGAAAAATGGAGTACTTCAAATCCCTATACATCACTGTTTTGTCTCATCAAAATCTAACCAAAAATATCCTAACAAACGCTAATAAATTGATGTCCAAAAAAATGTTCACTAATGTGTTTTCAGAAGGTAAAAGTTTAGTATATTAAGGTTAATGAACAACACTCCATTATATTAATTTGGAATCTAATTTTAAAATATATTATTTACTTTAAAATAATTTAGTTTTTAGAATTTTCCACAAAAACCTGAAAATCATAAATTTCGAATAAAGAACCGTGTATCAATAACTATGGTTATATCTACATTTATTGTAATAAGACAAAAGTATATCATGATCTAATTAAAATACTTCGTACACGATTGAGGACATCATAACACGACATAACCATTTTATTGAATTTCTTCATACTTGAATGAGACATTACAGTTATTTCTGTCGTTTATCAAAATTGTGGATTTTTCAAGATTAAAATCATTTTGTAATTTTAGTGGATTTTTTTTTTTATTAAGGAAAAGAAACTAAAAGTTGGAACACTTATATTTCCAATTTTTTGCACATTAAATTTGAAGTCTTGGTCATTTCTTTTAATTTTTAAGACCTAAAAATGTTATTTTCGTAATCACAAATAAAGTTCACAAAACGAGTTGTAACATACAATAGAATAATCTTAAATTTCAAACAATGACTGGATCAAAATTCAGTTTCTTAAAGTCAACAAGCTGCCAAGTCATAATTTGTGCCAATTCGTTGAGCCGACATAGTTCGGCTTACTTCGACTCGAGCGATACTGCGTGCATTAAAGACATGTTAAATACATAATTGTAAAGAAGAAATTATGTTGACAAGTAAAAGATCTTTGATTTACTAGATGGAATCTCTAAACGAATCCTGTGTGAATTATTTTTCAATTACAATTGTTTTCAGTGTTCTTCACTAATTTTATTTGTGAGGTGAAATCTAAAATCTTTTCCTAAATATATGACAATTAATTTACTAAATGTTAATTATATAATCTAGGAAGACTAATTGATAAGTCTTGGAACTTAGGAAGGTTCATTTTATGAATTTGCGAAAATAAATTTTAATTACCTCTAAATCTATCTCCATCATTTTCATGTTGTTTATATATTGAGATCTCTTCATTCTACATCTTTGAGTAGATTGTCTTTTGGATGTAGTCCTACTAATAAATAAATAAAATTAAAATTAGTCTGAATTCATATTTCAATAGCATGTACATATGTGCAAATAAATGAAGATTTCACTTTACCTCCTAAGCAACTTTTGTCGATGTTAGGATCCACAACACGATCATGTTTTAGTTCATATTCAACCATCAAGAATGAACATCATAAGTGAACTTGATTTGTGTAGACGATGCAAAGGGATTTTCTTATTGTCTGTGAACATCTAATGTGAATCTATAACATTTTTATTTTTAATTAACTTTGATTTGGAAAAGTAGGTAGATTTTCAAATTATCAATTGATTTGAAATCTAATGGGACTTGCATTTCCAAAGGATGTGAATATGAATAAAGATAATTATATGTTTTTACTTGGGAAGAACAACAAAAACAATGGAAGAAAACCTTAAAATAAAATAAAACTTGTATTTATCTTTCCATTTAAAAGTTATCAAAAGTAATTAATATGAGTACAATTCGAGAAAAAAAAAGACTTTGCAACCTTTTAATGGCTTAAGAACTTGTGAAAATGAAGAGCTTATTTTGCTATATATATATATATATATATATATATATATATATATATGCAAGAAATGATTTGTTGTCATTAGGTTGGAAGTTTGTCCATACATAATCATGCATTTTAAATTCAAAATTTGTATTTATTTAAGGGTAAAATACAAAAACAAATCTTAAATATATGTGATTTATCACTTTGTTATAACATTTTTAAATGTTTTCATTTAATTATATAAAGTACACGAATTTTGCAGGTTACAATATTTTCGATTCCCACGTCATCAAATCTTATTGGAGACTTTTCAAGTGTATTCCGATTTAGCATTTTACTATATGAACTTTAAAATTTTTTATTTCACTATATAAAGTATAAGGTTTTTGGAAGTAATAATATTTCAAGTTTTCATGTTGTAAAATCCCACCGAAAACAGCTCACGTTCATCAATCTAATTTATAGAGCAATAAATTTATATATTTTCCTTTTCCTTCTTCTCAAATTAAGTCTCAAAATTGGATGAGTCTGACTATGGCTTCGTCTGTAAGTTCGGCAACTACAATATATAGGAAAGTAGTGTGTTGACTTTGATTAGTCGTGCCACTGACAATATTTTCACATTAATTTCCAAACAAAATTACTTTTCCAAACATCATGCACGTAAACAATTTATGATGAGATTTTACGATGTTGCAGTCGAAAATAATGTAAACCTACAAAACCTGTAAACTTTATATAATGAAACGAAAGCTTTTAAAGTTCATAAAGTAAAGTGCTAAATTTTGATGCACTTGAACAATTTCCGAAGAGATTTTATGACATGGTAGTTGGAAATGTTGCAACTTGTAAAACTCATATATTTTATATAGTGAAATGAAATCATTTATACATGATGTAGTAAAATGCTAATATACGTATACTTGAGATGTGGTGTTTTTGTTTTTTACCCTTTATTTAATGATGAAGACCAAAACTACATGGAGGTTGTTAGATTATTGTCCTCTTGTAAGAACAAATATTTCACAATTGGTGGTGGATGAACTAAAGGTTTTAATGGGAAGAGAAGATCTAAAATTATTTTGGAACGAAACTATTAAAATGACGTAGAAAAAAAACGAAGAAGATAAATTTTATGACTGACCAGCTAATATCCTCTTGCTCTGCTACTTCCATAATTAAAAGAAGGAAAAATAAAATAGTCGTTCATCCATAGCCAAGAGAGTTAGCTAAACAATACAAAGGAAAACAATAACAAATTCTCAAAGGTGTGGATGATCTGACTGATAACTCAATTGTTGATCTTGTATCATCCTAACTAAGTTATCCAAATAATAATAATAATAATAAATTCAAAAAATCATTTTTAGTAATAATGATAATAATAATAATGAACATTATTAAGATTAATAAATTACATATAAATAGAATAGAAAATCAATATTTATATTTCTTCAATTAAAAAAAACTAACTCATAATAATATATGAATTTTCTCTTAAAAATATTAATTTGTCCTAAATTATTTATAACTTATACATAATATAGTATTAATTATAACTTTATAATAAAATATAGTATTATAAATTTATAAGTTGTCCCACGTCCAAAATAAATCAAAGAAAATATGAGAACTCCTAATATAAATATGTGAGTGTGTCACACATTGATTGAGAAAAGAAAATAGAATTGAGATAATGCATTATAAATGGGGTAAAATGGGTCAGCCCCCTCTAAAATGGAAAATATGTGTCACTTCCCCCTGTGTTTATGAAATTGCAAGGATTACACGTGGGTTATCGTAAAGTCTGCGCGTTTTCTCCTAAATCGTCAAACATAATTGATGTGTAACACACGCGCCTGGAGTGCGAATTTTATTGCTATTTTATTACTTTTTGAGTGTGAATTGACAAAAATAACCCTCTCTTAATGTTATATATGACTTGTACAAATTGCAACACTCCCTTTCACTTTAGTGCTTTACCAGACTATCAATAGCAAGGTAATTTTTTTTTTACTTCATTTTAGTTTACTGTACTTATCAAATTTTAATTTAATTTAATTATTGTTTAATGTGACCTAATTTACTGATTTGTATGTTGATTTTAATTAATATTTTTTATTTTACTATTTATATTTATGCTAGTTCAAATTACTGATTTATATGTTGACTTAATATAATTAACATTTTTTATTTTACTTGAATTATTGTTTAATGTTATTTTACTTTAATGTTATTTATTATTTCATTTTGTACTAATTTTTGTAGGAGAAATGTCTTCCACATTTAGGCCCTCAATATCCAAAAATGAAGAAACTTTAGATTTAAGGTATAGTAACAAAAAGTGTTATTGTCGTAAAAATGCTGAAATTAAAGTTGTTGGGCCGTCTAAAGCTACAGTGGGCAAACTGTTTTGCACGTGCCGATCGCGTGAATGTGGGTATTTTTCTTGGCTCGAACCCACATCAGTTGGATCGAAAAATTGTACGAGCGAAATGCAAATGTCAGAATTGGAAGAAGAAGTGGTCTCTTCTTATGTTGGAGTCGACAATAATTCTACTTTACTGATTTCGAAATACAATGATCTCTCACTGAAGATTGAAAAGCTCGACAAAAACCAAGCAACTATGAAAATAATTGCTATCATTGTTTTGGTTCTTCTTGTCATTGTAATTCTCAAGTGATAATATCATTGTTAAGTACCTTGTAGTAATGTGTTTATGAATTGCAAACCTATGAATATCATTTTGCAATTATGTGATTTTCTATTCCTGTTACACTGTCATTTTCATTTTACATTGACTGTGCCAAAATAACAAATGAAAGAGCAAAATACAAAATTCTTGTCATTAGCAAACTTTTGCAAACTACATATCAAGTATCAAACTAACAGTTTTGCACAATTGTATGTGGACACCAATTCCAACACCAATACCCTGTGGTTGGACTAACCAAAAAACAGCCAACCAAACCTATAATTAGACCCAAAACTACACAAAATGTACCCAAAATATATGATTAGCATCCAACAACCATCAAAATATCTACCAGTGCCATTAATTACACCCATCAGAAAATATGTTCCAACCACAACCATCAAAATAACTACCCAGTGCCATTACATCCATAAAAAAAAGATGCCAATACAACCATCAACTACCAAAATATGCAACCTATTCTACCTGCATATGTATCCCTAAAACACAACTTCAATTCTCAGCACCATCCTTTTGTGGTCTTTGTTTGGGATTTTTTTGCTTTCTAGGCTTCTTCAAAGATGGACCACCAGATTGAGACACCTATCAAGCAACAGAGGATAAAAAAATTAGGCCAAGTGAAATATGGTACTCAACCCAATACACAATTAGTTAAAATATGGTACTCAAGTACCTGCTCTTGTGCAATAGTTGATGCTTGAGTAGGATCTGCAATAGTTGAAGCTTGAGTAGACCGTTGTGTTAGATTAGGTGGTGCCTGCAGGCAGTGTAAATGGTTAGGTTAAAAAAATTGATCAAGGACCAAGGAATGTTAAGACTTATACCTGATCTTCATGTAGAGCCCAACCAAATTGGGAGTTGAAGTCTTGAGCAGAAGCATCTTGTGGATCTACCATCTATCAGAAAAAACACAAGTAAATAATCAGTTAATGTGTAATAATCAGTTAAAATTGACATGAAATTAAACACATTTCACCTCTTCTTGTGCAACAGTTTCTTTGTTGGGACAGGATCTCTTGTTGTGGTCCAATTTGTTGCAAATTGAACAAGTATGTGTGAGGCCTTTCTTGTATGTACAACATCTCTTTGATCATTCCCATCAAGCATTCTCCTCTTCTTTGGCCTACCCCTTTTTAATCTTACAACCGGAGGGGCTATTGGACCTCTGTTGGACTCCTCAAAGTCATGCATACCAGGAACATGACTAATCATATGGCTATAGACTCTCATGTACACTTCTTTTTTAAAGTAAGAGTGTACATACTCCTCAACATTCAGTCTATGTAAGCCTATGCAAGCCATTGCATGACAACAGAGATAACCACATAATTGATAGAAACCACATGTGCAGTGAAATTCTTTTAATTCAACTATGTGGTTTTCTAGGAAGTGCATCACCTCAAACTTATCAACCCCAGCCCAACTTGCATAACAGTTTCTGGACAATGCCCTTTGATTTTCAATCTTTTTTATGATATTAGGACAAACTGACTCCCCATATCCCAACATCCCAACCCTTTTAACTTGAATTCTTGTCATACACCTTTTTCTTATCCACTCAAACATGTCAATTACAGGCAAGTCCCTAGCTGGTAATATGAAACTATTGAAAGATTCTGATAGGTTGTTCACTATCACATCACACTTAGCATGACTAGAAAAAAAACACCTAGCCCAGTGTTTTGCATCCACCCCTCTCAACCACTCATAAGCTGTGGTTTCATCACCAACTTTAGGACACAACCTTTCTATTTCCTTCATTATCCTATGATGGCTTTTAACATTATAAGTACTTGCAGCTTTCCAGAAGAATTTTTTAAACTCTAAACCCCTAAATTTGACCTTGAAATTATTATACATATGCTTCAGGCAAAACCTTGCAGACAAACATATCAAAAACAAAAAAGAAAAAACAATATCAGAATGCTGAAAACCACTCCATCATATATAATTGACAAACAAATTCAAATATGCATTCCAACACAATTTCATATATAATTCAAAAGAATATATCAGATTTCATTAAACATAACTCCATACATAATTGTAAGATAATATCAGATTGCATTTGATGCCAACTTCATATGATATTGAAAAGAATATATCAGATTGCATATGGTGCTTTCTTCACATATAATTGACAAACAATATATCAGATTGCATTAAAGACATAACTTCATATATAATTGAACAAGGAACAAGGAACCTTGAAAGCATAAAACATTGTTGCATTTGGTGAATTTGGTAAATTACCTGTGTTCAGCATTTGGTGCCAACTCATTCACTGCCTCAATCAGCCATTTTTGTTTGTCACTCATAAAAACTCAATCTTTATCATCAGCAGCTCCAATGTCATCCAACAACAGCTTTAGAAACCACTCCCAGCTATCTTGCTTCTCAACCTCAACATAAGCTATAGCTAGGGGTACATGTTATCATTCACATCCCTACCTACAGCTGATAACAACTGACCACTATGCAACCCCTTCAGAAAACATCCATCCAAACCTATAATTGGTCTACACCCACTCAAAAACCCTTGTTTAATTGGACCCAAACAACAATACATCCTCTAGAATTTAGATGGCTCTAAGTTCCTATCAACCTTGATCACAAGTGAACTACCAAGATTATGCTTAACCACAGTTGCTCAATAATCATACAATCTGTTGTATTGTTCAGATACATCAACACTTAACAGTTTCAATGCATGGCATTTGGCCCTATATCTTATGTATACTACATTCAAGACCACAATCCCTCTTGATTCTGTTTTTCAGTACAGTCAGTTCCACATTAGGATTATCTTTTACTGCCTCAAGGATCCTTTTAGCTAGATACTTATAATCAGCCTGATTGTTTTCAACCCTGTAAGCACAACTATGTCTACCTTTTATAGTTTTAATCTAGAATGTTGTGGTTTTCTGCACTATAGATGCCCTCAAACTCCAATCACACCCACTCTTGCACTTGGCAGTATCTAATTTAGCTTCATTTTTTATATACCTCAATTCATAGCCCTTTCTAACTGCCCAATCTTGCAACACTTCTTTAAACACAGCCCTATTAGGAAATTTCATCCCAACTGCTAGGGGTGTTCATCGGTCGGTTCGGTGACCGAACCAAACCGAAACCGAATTAACCGAACCGAATTTATTGATAAAAACCTTAACCGAACCGAAACCGATTTTATGGGTGACCGAAACCAAACCGAAACCGAATTTTCGGTTCGGTTCAGTTCGGTTTTCGAATAACCGAAATGGGTAAAAAATCTGGATTTTTACCTGAAATGTATCAAATTACTCATTAATCATCCAATAATAATAATAATAAATCCAACAAACAAAATATTGAATTTTAAAACTAGTAGACAAACGATCCCTAAACTTAGGCAGTAGCAAACTAAACAAATTAAATGTAGCAATTAGCATGATACTTATGGGTTTACTATTTTCTTTTACAAATTTTCAATTATTATTATTGTTATTATTATATAATATTATATAATTAATATATATATATATTAATTTATGAGGAGAATGGATAGAAGTTCGGTTAATTCGGTAATTCGGTTAACCGTAATTGAAAATTTTAAAAACCGAAATCGAAACCGAAAACCGAATTGCTAAAAATCTATAACCGAAACCGTAACCAAAAATCGAAATACCGAACCAAAATTTTAAATCGGTTCGGTTCGGTCGGTTAAATCGGTTTTAACCGAATTCTGAACACCCCTACCAACTGCCAACTCAAATTGGTTCATGTCTACCCCTTCTGACCATTCAAAATTCTCTCCCTCTCCTAAATGACTGTCATCCACCTCCTCATCACTGTACCAGTCCTCTCTATCCCTACCCAAGGCTGTCCCTTCCCTCTCTAACCCCTCTGCCTGGTTTTTTTTTTCCCTTAGCAGTTGCCTATATTTCCTAAAGACACTCCTTGCATGGTCTGGAGATCTATTGGCAAATATATCATCATCTTCAGGCCCCTCAAAGTCATCTAACATCCAAGAGGGACCTGATTCTTGTGAATCATCAGAATCAGCCTTATATGATTCATCAGATGAATCATCAACATCAGTCTCTAACCCCTCTGCCTCAACCACTCCCTTCCCCACACCCTCTGCCTCTACCTCTGGCATCCCCTCTTCCACACCCTCATAAACCTGCTCATCATTACCTCCTACCCTAGTTGGCCACAACAGATTGAAGAGATTGATTCTTGTGTGGATATCACATTTCCATCACTATCCACAACAAGAAGAGGGCCTTGGTGGTCCTCAAAATACAAAGGAATGACAGACATTCCTTGGTATTCTATGAACAAATTGATTAAATCATTGTCATTGCTAATGACCCTCAACCCCTTATCAAGATCTACCCCAGGAGCACATGAATACACTTCCACATTACTAGCTTTCCCATTGGATTGTTTATAGATTTCTAGCACATCATTAAAACAAAACCTATCAATTTCTACTGGTGGCATATATACCCTCCATCCATCCACATATCTTAATTTTGCAAGCATCCTAAAACTACCCCCACCCATGCATCAAATATAAAAGCAAGACCATCATAAGAAGCCATAACCTGAAATCACAGATCCACAACAGACAAACATTCATTTTTCTAGACATACATCATCAACCTACATATAAGTAACAGTATAAATAGAGTAAATTATACCTCTATCACAGTTAAAAAAGACTACAATAACACATGCACACTGCAATCCCAATTGAACACAACAATTAAGAGGTTACAGTTTTTCCACCCAAAATGAACACAACAATTAAGAGATTCCATCTTAAAAGCACAGGCCTAAACACACAATAACAAAGTACATGAACCGTCAATATATACAACCATACAACCAAATCAAATCCAGACCCCATGGTTAAGAAATTAAAGCAAATATCATATATCTCTTTATTTTAAACAATGTCAAGGAATAATACATTAAAATGTTACTCATAATATAGAATGTTACAGTAATTTGAGCCTACAAGAGTTCATCAGACCATACAGAGAAACTAAAACGAATTCCACTTCATGCAGCCTAATGACATACTTTAAAACAAAAGCATACTCACAAACAAAACTACACACAAATCACAATGTATCTTACCACATTTTAACAGACTTTTATACATCTTACGAGTATTAGCAAATTTCTTTGAGGTTTGACAATGTGATCTATCTCAACATCACCACATGAACACTGAGATAGCAATAATAACATACTAAGATAACAATAACTGCATTTGGATGAATAACATACTAAGATAGCAAAATAAGAACTCTGAGTCTCTTACTTGGCAATCTCCTGATGATCTTTCCCAAAGTTAACTGCTGAAAACTTCAAAAATTCACGAGCATAGCTAACCTAAAAAAACCCCAAATCGAACTTACCCTATGCAAGATTAAAAAACCCTAGTAAATTCGCAAGCTTAAAAAACCCTAGTAATTTCAACGAACTTACCCTTTCTGTCGGCCTTCTTCGATATCACCTTCCACCGCTACTTCAATATCACGACCTTCAAGAAAAAATCATCGGGGTTTTCACTCTTTCATGGTTTAGACACTCGATTTTGGTGAAATATGAAGAAATGGGTGGAGATTTTGGGAAGAAACGGGAAGTTTTTTGGGTGCAAGGTTTCAAAATCGGGAACCCTAATTCTCTCTCTCTGGCTATGGTTTGGAATGACTTTGACTTCCCGTTTGACAAATTTGGGGTAATATCAGGGACATAACGGGAAGTCCAGGGTAAAATTTAACACCGTTAAACCCCTAACTAAAAAATGGGACGTGTGCACTGTTTCTGATAACCCACATGTAAACGGTGCAATTTCTAAAATACGGGGGTGAGCGACGCATGATTTCCAAAACACAGAGGGATTTAGTGCAATTAACCCATTATAAATGATGCTAACATCCAAACTTGTCCCACATTGGTTGTGAGTTAAAAATGTTCTTGAGGCTAGACAATATAAAAGGTGCTAGTGCACAAGTAATATGTCCCACGTTGGCACAGGGAATAACAAATAGCATTGATGACTTGCACAATAAATGATGTTAGTTTTTTAATCCTACATTGAATGAAAATTAGTAAAAGTGAGCTCATGCAGTGCTACTACCTACTACCTAGTAGTGAGTATCTAACAATTTTAAAAATATGAAAAATAGTTTTAAAAAAACTAAAATAAAAGCCAACCGGATTTTTGGCCGGTCTTGATCGGTTTTGACCGAGCCATCTGTGAAAACAATTTTATGTGGCTAAATGAACCGGACTTACGATCGTTTTGCGGTCGAATTGGTTGGACGGACAGGTCCGATCCACAACCCAGTTGTAAAATTCAGATAAAATAAAATAATATATATATATATATATATATATATATATATATAGAATTGATCAGGCACGCACCTGAAGAATGCGCACCGTGCACACTTCTTTAAGATTTCTTTTTTAATTTTTAACATCTCATATTATTTGTTTTCTGAAGTGGTATATAGAATTGATCAGGCACGCACCTGAAGAATGCGCACCGTGCACACTTCTTTAAGATTTCTTTTTTAATTTTTAACATCTCATATTATTTGTTTTCTGACGCTACCACTTCACATACTAAATTCGCATCTCACACATAGACCTAACCCATCATCAACATACGCACCTGTGCGCACCGTGCGCACTTCTTTAAGATTTCTTTTTTAATTTTTAACATCTCATATTATTTGTTTTCTGACGCTACCACTTCACATACTAAATTCGCATTTCACACATAGACCTAACCCATCATCAACATATACAATTTGTACCCCACGTATCAACATAGATCTTCTTCCCAATTCTCATAATCAATGTACTTTTTAATATTTTATATTATTATACACAAAATTTTCTAAATCATATTCAATGTAATTTTTAATATTTTATATTATTATACACATAATTTTTTCTCACCTTACCACTCCTCAATTCCCATCCCAAAGAAAACAATAAAAATATCCAATTAATCAATTAAAGGAAACAATGAATAATATTCAAGTAATCAATCCTCAAGAAATTCTAAATCATAATCAATGAAATTTTTAATATTTTATATAATTATACATATAATTTTCTAAATTATAATCAATGTAATTTTTAATATTTTATATTATTATACACATACATTTTTTTTCACCCTAACCCTCCACATACGGAATTCTCATCTCTCACATAAACATAACCCCTCATCAATATCTTCACATACTTTCTTGTATAAATCATCAAAGGAAAAAATAATTTCAAAAGCAAGAGTTTGTCATGGTTGTGGCATTAATGAACACAACAGGAGAAATTGTACCACATCCTTGTATTGGTATAATATTTTCTTATCTTTTCTGAAAGTTTTTACATTAAAAAAATTATGGTACTGATTTGTTTTAAAAAAATTTCACATGTGTAGATCCATTATATTTGAAGACACAAAATACAAGTAATTAAAGAGATTTGGCGATTTTGAGGATTGATTGAAGAGTTCTTGAAAATTGATGATTGAGTTGGAGGATATGATTTGTCGATTTTAAGGATTTGTTGAGAATTTATTCTCTTTGTTACTTAATTCATATTTCAATTTTTATTATTCATTTTGAGAATTTCATTCAATTTTTATTATTCATTTTGAGAATTTTTTGAACGTTGATTATGATTTTTCTTGAAAATTGACTAATTAAATAATTTTCGTTTTTATCTTTAATTGTATTGTGGGCTACAATAGGATTGATCTTGACAAAAAAATCATATGCCCCCAACTCGACCCGGCGCGTGGGGCGCTCCCATGCGCCCTTGCCGTGCGTCCACGCGCGAACACATGTTGGTATTACACATATACTCTTCAAGTATCAAATACTTTTAGTTCATGTTTATAATACCTATAAAACAAATGTGTGATATCTCAAAACCACGCGCCCATGCACCCATGTTGCGCGCCCACGCCGCGTGCACATGCACTCACACCTGCGCGCGCACCTCACAAGTCTAAATGTATCACACATATACTCTTCAGGTATCACATATGTGTAATACCTATAGAACAAATGTGTGATGCTTCAAAATCGCGCGCCCATGTTGCGCTCCCACACCGCGCGCTCACGCCGCTCGCCCATGCGCCCACACCTCATAAATCTAAAAGTATCACACATATACTCTTCAGGTATCAAATACATTTAGTTCATGTTTGTAATATCTATAGAACAAATCTGTAATACCTCAACAGTATATGCGCGAAAAAAAATATAAAAAAATATATATGTGTGCGGGTCGGAGCGGGTCGGGTTGGGGACACGGATCCTAGGATCCATGCCCCAGGGGCACACAAGTGTCACTCATTGATCTTAAGGATTTATTGAGGATTGATCATATTTGTTATCCAATTCATATTTTGTAATTTTTAACAAATGATTTTTGATAGTAACCAAATTTTCATGGTGTAGCATCTGTGAAATGAAAATTGGGAAGATCTATGTTGATATGTCGGATTCGATTAAATATATGTGTGAGATGAGAATTTCGTATGTGAAGTGGTAGCGTGAGAAAAGAAATAATATAAGATATTAAAATATATTTTTTTTTAAAGTGCGCACAATTCGCATTCTTCAGGTGCGTGTCTAATCAAATCTCTATATATATATAAAAGCATATAAAAAGATATTGTATGATATTTAATAGGATTTAATGATCAAACTCAAAGGAATCTTTATTTTATTTCTATGCACAAACGATGAACATACATATGTGACATAATTATCATCAGATGCATTTTGAATATCATGAGGTTGGATTCGTGAATTTCTTTTTAATTTGGGATTGCATGTGAATTGAATGATGATATATAAGCATATATAAAGAAAAAAAAATATAGGTCATTTAATAGAATTTATGATCAAGCCTCGGAAAACAAAGGGTAAAAAATGCTTTTTTCTTTTAATCTTTGCCCAATCAAAAATAAAAGATAATAATATTAATAAGAATATCGATAATGAGTTGATATATATTTATATATTATATGCACATTAATATATGTGTTTTTAGAACAATTTTTTTAGTGCTTATTATAAAATTATACATAATTAGAAAAGTTCAAGTTTAGTATATTAAGATTAATGAACAGTGCTCCATTATATTAATTCAAATTATAATTTTGAAATATATTACTTACTTAAAAAGAATTTAATATTTAGAATGTTTCACAAAGGACGGAAAATCATAAATTTAGTATAAAGAATTTTCTATCAATAACTATGGTTACATTCAACATTAATTTATTATAATACAACAAAAGTATCTCCCGATATCATGATCCAAATTACTTCGTACATTATAAAATAAGTTGTAACACGATAAAAATCATTTTATTGAATTCTTCATACACAATTGAATGAGACATTCAAGTTATTTTGGTGCTCGAAACTTCTTATATTCATCAAATGACTACTCTGAAGTATTGCATTTTTATTTTAGTATCATTTTTATTTTAATGAAGTTGTCCTTAATCAATATATGAAAATGATTAATAATACTAGGCTTCTAAATCATTTTTAAAAGCAAATATTTCATTATTTTTTGTGGTTTGCCAAAATATTGAGAGAAAAAAACTCAGATATATATGACCAAAGAATTCATTTTCTTTTATTTTCTTTTATTGTCACATATAATCTTCTCTTATACGTAAGTTACTAGACACTTTTTTACCCATTTGTCTTTTCTATAACATAAATTTGTAACAAACTTTTTTGAAATAGTTATGCCAGAAAAGTAAGGTGTACATTAAAATGAAATGCAGAGTGTAATCCAAATAAAATTAGCAAACAATTATATAGTAATAGACTATTTGAATGTAATATATAACCTTTAGCACCATGGTGTGTCGTCAAATCACCTAAAAATAAAACAATATTCCTCTATTAATTTGTAGTAACAAATGAGGGGTTTGGATTGAAACTATTTAAAACTAATCAACTAATTACCAATAAAGAACAAAGAAAATTAGAATTTTTTTTTGAGTTACAATAAGGATGGGGACTCAAACCTGCGACTTTGCTTAAAGTGAGATATGTATCTACTGCTAGGCTAAACCTATGAGTACAAGAAATCAAGAATTGATAAATCAAATTATGAGAGTTCATCCAATTTTTAGTTCAGTTATCCCTCATTTTCTTCCTCTTATGATCACATGCAACATTAATTCAATTTACCCCAAAAACTTTAGCCCTTAAATGTTAATTATTCATGTCATCCCTTACAGTGTATTTAATTAAAGATACGATTTCAATTGACCCTAATCGATAAATAAACTAATAGGTTGACCTCTGGATTTAATTTACCAACAACATTAAACTTTAAGACGACATAGCAAACCAAACAACAAATACGAAATGTTTGACCAGTTTAACTTTAACTCATGTTACCATGATTGAAATCAGTTGCCATTAATGATTCGATTACTGTAACAATTATGCATTATCAAATCTATTCTAATAATAGGCATACAAAACATTCAACTAAGTTGACCACACTTTATTAAACATTCATAAACCATAAGCATGTAAAACAGATAAAACAAAGTAACTAAGGAAAGTAAACTAAATTAAACATTACTAGAAACAACCACATAGTAAAAAAAAATTGGTTCAAACTTCCCCTTAAACCGGATGAATAAAACTTCTAGCCAAACATCACTACAACAAAAATGCACAATGACAACGGTTATTAACCGTTGTCGTAGACCATTTTTTACCGTTGTAGAAGATGGTGTTGTCGTAGACCCCTTCAACCACAACAGTTATTAACTGTTGCCAAAAAGAATAACGACAACTGTTGACACAACGGTCAGTCAATTATCGTATTTGAGCACACATTTACAACACATGCACAACAGTTAATTACCGTTGTCGTCAAGTTAAAAGACAACAGAGTTACAATGGTTACTAACCGTTGTCGTATACAATAACGACAACGGTTGGCACAACGGTAAATAACCATTGTCAGGTTCTTTTTTCCACAATGGTATTTTTCTTGTATTTTGTGTTGTCCTTTTTATTTACACCACCTTTATAATCTATTGTAATTTATAATCAATAAATCATAAATTAAAAATAAAAAATGTACGATTTTGAATTTGATTGCAACCAAAACCATCATCACATTACTTTCAATATCTTGTACATTGTTAAAATCGATCAACATAACGTAAAGTTTACTGCAACAAATCCATTCAAAAGCAACAAAGTCCAAGATTAATTCTTGTCTCTACTTCTACACAACTTCAAGAACTCCACTTCAAAAGCTACCAAGTTCAAGATCCTTTTCTCACCTCTACACAACTTCAACCAATCCACCTCAAACACCCTACAATATAACCAAATAATATAACTCATCACATCAACCAATGAAGGTAACCAATCAAATTAAATAACTCCAACTTTTCAACAAAATCATAAAAAATTTAACCTATGATCATAAATTAAACCAGAAGAAGAAACTTACCAATCTATGGATATGCATATTGTGTCATACATATACTAATACAAATCCAAAAATATAGATGTAATTTTGGAATTCATGGGGAAACGAGTTGAGATTTTTGTGTTTGGTGTTGCAGCTTACACTGTGTCATAAAGGGAAGAATATTCAGAATGTTGGAGCAAAATGGAGTCTATATGAAGTTTAATAATAATTAAGAAGCCAATAATTGCTGAAAATTTGTTTTTAGTTAGTTAAATGAAAAAGACAGCTTTATTTCTGGATCAGTTTTTGCTAATCTAGAAGAACTATTGGTGCTCTAATACATGCACTCTCCATTTATGTTCTGTATTAACTTGCTGAGGAGCTACATCTCAAATTTAAAATAACCTTGGGTATACAAATTATGAGAGATAAATATGCATATTTTTGCTCTTGATATTAATACAATTCCCATTCAAACTCAAAACCAAACAAAATTCAGAAAAAGAAATCTTACCCATATATAGATAGTTTTTGTTTATTTACATTTACATACAGATGGAGGAAAATATGGTTGCTCCCAAACCTTTGTGTGTATTATAATGCTCCATATTCACCCCTCATATTGTAAGAATGTTGAACATCATTTCAATGCAAATAACTATAAGAACTACAATTAAGAAATTCACATTAAGAAATTATTAATTCTTTACTATAAACAAGGCAATCTTCTTTACACAAGCAAGAAGTGAAAAATAAGCAAGAAATTTATCTGGTTTTGAGCTGACGATGCTTTCTTTATGAAAGTTACCAAAGTACATAAAGCAGTTGTCACAATCAAGAAGAACAAACACAATAATCCAAAATCTTTCATAATATATTGACCCCAGGAAAAAAAAGCCAAAAATAATAATAAAATCTTCCTTTTAAGCACAAAAACATTTCAATCTTTTTCTTGAAAAAACAATATAAACTCAGGAGCACAAAAAACCACAAAGAAGTGAGAGAAAAAACAGCAGAAATATCAAAGAAAACACAAAGTAGTAGCCACTTAAATAACAAACACGATATATTCTAAAATTCTCCTTTCCAGAAATTCCTCAGAGACAGGGAGAAAAAGTGGCCTTCGCCCCCATGCCCAATTTATAATAACAACAAGCAAGTAAAATAAATTTTGTGATGATAAATGATCATGTGGGTTCCTTTGATTCACTGAATTACAGAGAAATTACATATGTTATCAAGAAAAGACAACATACTTTACTCCAAAAGGGGAACTCAAAATTAGCAAAACGATCTGAGAGCCTAGCTCTACGCCACGACCACCGTGTTAAGTTGCCTAACTATTTCTGGAGAAAATCACAATCAAATTATGTGAAACAATCTGATTAAAGTAGGATTTGAAAACATAAAAGTAAATTTCAATCCAAGAAGAGTGTCAGATAACATGATCAAAACATAAATGAAATCAGAATTCATAGCACAACTATAAATTTCATTTTTGATAACTATTTTGAATTTCAATGGAATTTAATATTTGATCAGAATATTGCAGAATTCTATTGTCATTCTACTTTGGATCTTATATGTGTACATCTAGAAATATCTTTAGTATATTGTATAAGATATAAAATATATAAAAATAAAATTTTCAAGACATGCAGAATTCATCCAAATTCATAAATAAGGAGATAGAAATGAAAACAAAATAAGCACCAACACTCCTTTACAAACTAAGAGCCCCAAAGGAAGTCAGATACATAACATTGTAAGAATTTAAATCCTCATCTCCTTCATACAAGTAACTTGCAATAACTAAAGAAATAAAAAGTTTTCAAGCATGCAATTACATTCCACACAACCAATGGATAATGAACAAAAAGTATAATGATTGTTCCTCATATAATCAATCCTAAATAGATACTTAAAACTAGTCTGTTCAATAGAAGATGTCTCAGCTCAAAATTGGTAGACAAATTAGTGTAAATCCTCAGTTAAAACAAAGATAAAAAGACACAGTTGTAAACACCTCAGTTAAAGCAGTACTCCAAAACCTCAGAGCTTCAGAGAGGATAAAATCAAAATTTCCCATTTATAGTTGTAAAACTTATATCAAAAGAACACGAATTGCAACGATTTACTTACATAACTGAGACAGAAGATCTGTGCAAGTATCAGAATCCTTCCGGAGAAACGCCGCTTTGAATCGCTCATGGTGAACTTGGTGCCTATGTCCTTATCCGCGGCGGCGCGTCCCTTGGCTGAGCAGTGATTTGCAATCTTTGACGGGTCGAGAAGCTTCGTGATAACGACCTTCGATGGGTCGAGCAGCTCGTTATATAGGCGACGGAGAGAAGGTAAACGAGGTGGAAACGGGTGACAGCGGCTGATGAAGGAGGCGATGAGGAAGTTGACGGCGGCGGAGGAGAAATTTGGAAGAAGAAACCCTAACTTCAAATGTTTGAAGAGCTCGATCTCAAAAGGTAAGTTTACTCGTCTTTTTTTTAATGAATTATTCTTAATATCTCTATTGATGATATAAAAAAAAGTTCATTTTAATGTTTAATAATATTTTTATTAATTTCTAATTTGTAGACAATCTCAAAGGTCATCGGAGATTGGTACTTCAACAGAAACTAGGTCCGGTTGATATACCCCATAATGACTCTCCAATCAATTGACACTTAATTCAAATGCCAAATTATCAAGAAGAGATATGGCGATCATCATTTGAATTATTTGTACAATAATTCATGTATTTACCAAAATCAATTTCATTAATAAAATATGCCATGAATCATGATCTACTTTCGTGCCCTAGTTACACAAATCTATTTAACTTGCATGATTATTAGTCACAATTGCACAACTTCTATTGAATAAATATTTTGTGACTCTTAAGTCTTAACACCAGGTTATGACATAATAGTAAAAATGATCTTTAACCAAGATATTTCTCTATTTATGTCCAAAGAAAAAAGATTGGATTTCTTCTTATTATATAACTCTATTATTGTCATTTTTCTCAACTCAAAATTACTATTCATTTCCATTATTTTTAAGGAAAAAAAATAAGTAGAAAAGATCGGTTGTTGATTCATAAAACCTATTGAAAGTTAATGTATAATAATGCATAATTAAACACTAGAATTAGTTCTTGAAATCGAAAAACAAGTTTTTAAACTTTCCAAATCCAGGAATTGCCAAACACAAATAAATAAATATTGGAAACTAATTGCATGAAATGCATTTAAAAAATATCACAGATTTTTTGTCCAAAAAAACATGTCATATATTCTGTATTCATACCGCAAAACAACAACTTACATGAGAATGTATCATGGAAATGAAGTTCACAATTATTAACACACAAAAACGAAATTAAATCCGTGAAAAATCATACTCTTTTTCAAGAAACATTTTTCCATAGATATCTTGTTTGATTGACATTTTGGTCAGAAAATTTCTCAACTCACATAAGAAGAAGAAAATAAAAAAGAAAAACAATACTATAGGGACTCCTGAAACTCATTGGATGTAGCCTCTTGATTTTTACTCTTATTCAGTTCTTCTTCATATTTCCTCAATCTCTCATCCCACATCTCCTACGCAAACACATTTATTACAAACTTCATAAATAAATAAATAAATAAAAGAAGAAGAAGAAGAGAAGATCTCCACGAGTAGAAGTGAAAGCAAAGCAATCAAACCTTGTACTTGAGCTCGGCGCGATGCATGTAATAGAATCCCAGAGCTGCACCAACTAGAGTACCGGTAATGATCCTAACATAACCCCATCTTGGATTACTCATCGCCCCTTTTCCGTGATCTGAGAAAGTCAATTTTTGACTTAGGTCAATCGAAATGCAATTGAATCTAAATTTTGATGGGGAATTTAACTCCGACGACACCAGGTGAATAGAACTCGCCGGAATTGCGATGCAGCACCACCGCCCGATGAATTTTAGTACAGAAGCAGCGTGGAAGGGATTTAGGTTTAAGAATTGGGGATCTAGTGTCCTCATTAGTTTTCGTTTATCATAAGTTGGGCCTTGTCAAAATGGGCTTCTATTTAGCCCATTAAGTTTTGGTTTTTGGGCTTTCGCTTAGTCTTTGGAAAATATATATAATCATTATTAATTGTTAATATGCCGAATAAGTTAATTGCAATTGAGACGTTCTGTGCTGCACCAAAACTCCTATTGATGAGAACAATCAAGTGAATAAATTAAATTCTTAACTATATTGTCATGCCAGCAGCTAGAAATGTTTAATTCTAACAACCTATATTCAAATCAAATGCAAATAAGGCTTTGTTTCTAGAGAAATAAATAAAATGAAAGGTCAAATGGATCTCCTACATCCGAGAGAATTTTTCAGATAATATCATAGTTCTGCAATATAAACTTAAAAGCTTTAACTTTACAACACAAGTATTAGCAAGGTAGTCAAAAGCATAAAGCACACCAAGGCACAAAGGTGCTAAGGTGCTTTAGGTGTGAATGCTAAAAAACTGTGTGCTCAACCCAAGTGAAGACACCATTCAAAAAAACATTGTTCAGCACTCTCCATTTGATATATACTTTATAGATTATAACTTTGATCCAAACATACAAATTATTAAAATAATGTAACACTTAATTTACATCGGACCTAGTTCATTTATATTTCAATATTCTAATATCACATTCATCATGACTACACACCATGTGTATACTAATTATAATGTACAAAAAATTACAAGTTCTAATAAAATAAAATACACAACTACAACATTACAAGAAATAGAGATTTGAAATTGCAATTAACAATAATAAGAAAGAAAGTGCTTCATGAATCTACAAGTAATTAACTATCTTTCCATCTGAAATTCCTACTTACAAAAACAACTGTAATGAAAATGAAGATCCCCTTGAGGTCAAAAAACAAAACCAAATAACAATAACATTCCAAGCATGATTTTCTTAGCATGGAAAAACCATACACATAATGATAATTTCAACATGTATCTTTTCACCACCTGAAATTACACAACAGATCAGCTAAACAAACATCATCAGTACAAATCACATCCTTAATGAAAAAAGGGGATCTCCTGCTGTGGAGAGAACCACAGAAAAACCCTGCTCTGCTCAAAACGACATGGCATGATATCCCCTGCCCCCAAAATTTCAAACCACTACAAACGACAACTATTTCTGTAAGCTGTTTTTTTTTTCTTTTTCTTTTTTTTCCCAGCGCCTGCATATGATGCAGAGAATTGGGTTTTCTCCGAAAACCAACCAAAACAAAATAATTGAAAGGGACTTTGTTTAGTCTTACTCACTATCCCCTATCAACAACATAATTGGTTACTAGGGATGTAAACGAGCCGAACCTAGCCGAATATCACTAGGCTCGAGTTCGGCTCGAGTTCGTTACAAACTTTAAAAATGGAGTTCGAGCTCGGCTCGACATCAAAATTTTGAATTCGATATTTGTTCTAGTTCGGCTCGATAAAAGTTCGATAACAAGCTAAACGAACTCAGCTCGAGTTCGCCTCGATAAAAGTTCGTCAAAAGTTCAAAATGGGCTCGAATACAAGCTTGTTTATTCAAAGTTGAGTTCGGCTCGACAAAAGTTCGTTGGAAGTTAGAATTGAGCTCGATTACAGGCTCGATAGTTCAAGCTTGAGTTCGGCTCGAAAAAATTAGAGTTCGAGCTCGAGTTTGAAAGCTCGTTAACATTAATTTTGGCATATATTTCAAAATTTACATGAAATCACAAACATAGGCACACATACAAATTTTGCAATTCAACAATAACAAAACGATTAAAATGTGAAACCACAAGTCTCATAGAACAAAGGATTAAAATATCAAACCAACAAAAATGTCAAATCAAGTCCTTATAATATTCTAAACATTCAACTTCTTGATCTTGAGTCCTCGACGACAAACATAAGATAAAGTAAAGAAGTCAATTGAACATGAACTGCAAACTCTCGTCTACTACAATGTTCAAAACAATTAGTTATGAAAACTAAAAAGCATGAAACAAATAATTCAGTTTTCTATATAAATAACTTACCTGTAGGCTGTAGAGCTCTCCAAACTTGAAAAGAAAGCCTTTAAGAAATCTAAGCTTGTGATTGTGATTGTTAATGTTTTCATTAGAATACCAGAGCGTCTAAGAATTTTACTACAATAAATTTGAAAATCCTAAGATAACCGATATGCTAGAACACACATAACAAAAACGGCACAAGAAAATCACTCTGCCAGCAAGAAACCAGTTGTTTTCCATTGAAAACTTAACATGAAGCAACATTACCCATCATATGAATATCACAAATTTGTAAATTTCAGAACAAAAAAGAAATGAGATAGCAGATGGAGAAAGTATCTGAAAGCAGTTTCTTTAAGTAACGGTATTCCCTTGAATACTAATAATTACTCTATTGGCTCAAAGTCAATAAACAATACATTCAAAGCCCTACTCACCAACAAGAAGTTGTGATGAAATCTTAAATCATAAGGCTCATATATGCTGCAGTTATTAATGGACAAACTAATCCTTCAATATCTTGATGATTTCAGATTATGACAATAATCAAGTTAAGATTATATCTCCGGTTTTCCCAATGACCAACATCATTTCACAACTTCTTTAGAGATGTTCAGATGCAACTAATTTCTGATTTTGAACCATAGAAATATGAAGATGTGACTGCACAATCACAAGCTTGGAAATGAACCGTGAATAGTCTATTACTCATCAGAATCATATGAATAGTCTATTACTCATCAGAATCATACCAATAGAAGCAAAATCAGATAATAAAGGTCCTAAATCATATAAAATTGCATAAGATCTTTGCAGTAAAATTTGAAATCATTAAATTAGGGCACTGAATCGTCAATTGACAAGACTGTTCTGAGAGAGAGAGAGAGAGAGAGGTATTAGCGAGGAACCTGTGGCGGCGGCGATGAGCTCCAATTGATTTCGAACGAGGAGTTGTAATCGCGTTCCAGGTTCTACTTCTCTAGTTCTCTTTGCCCTTTGGGTGCGTGGGTGCGGCTATCCGCAATCCAAAATTACTAAACACACCAAACTCAAGTGACAGTACACTTGAGTTAGGGTGTATTTAGTAATTATTGGGATGCGGATAGTCGGATCCTTGTTCTTATCCCAGTCAGGCTTTTCGGTGCTTCCAATAATTAATAATCAATTAGTTATTCAATAATTAAATAATTAATTAAGTAATATGATATTAAATAATTATTTATGTTACAATTAATTTTGAATTAAAACTATATAAATTAATGAATTTTTTTGAAATCTAAAATATCTAAATTGTAGAAATTTTGACTTAAAATAGATTTACAAAACGTAATACTAATTTACAAGCTATCTTTTACAAAATCAATATTAATGATTATAATATAATAATTATATAATTAATATATATATATATATATATATATATATATATATACACACATATAAATGTAGAGTATATCATATATACCTATTTGAGTTTGCAAATATATGAATAATTAAATGAATAAACTATATGAAATTATTGCAATACACGTTCACATTAAATTTTTTCTAATTATATTTCATATAAATACATCATATTTTGATATATACATACATTATTTTTATATAAAGATTTTGAATTTTGATACATATGTAGATTTTGAAAGGACGATCCACTATTCATTTTAATAATATTACGCTGAGTTTAAATACATGATATAAAATTATATTTATATATGTATAAAATATGTTTATTAACCATTGAAGTTATCTGTGGATGCAACGTGCCAACTAATGTTAAAACTTTGGTTAATAGACGTATACTATTCAAGGTTTTAGTAAGGGGTGATCAACCATTATTAATGAAGGAGTCTGATCTATTTTCAAAGTTTAAGCATGTTGAATTCGATCTTGAAAATGTATGAATTTTCTATATATTTTTTCATATTCAAAATTAAATATTATTTGTTAAGGGTTTATTTATTTTGATTTTGATTATTGATTTTTTTTAGATGGTAGAATATGGTGATGAGGTTTGCACTCTCGAAAAATCACTTTTGAAGTATGGTAATAATGATTATATTAAAATTACAATATTTTTTGTATTGACTCTTTTTTACTTATTTTTACACATTTTTAAATTAAACTACAGAATTTAAGATAATTGATCTACATTTTTGTTAAAAAAAAATTTGTAAATTGAGAAATTCTGACTTTAAGGCATCTGGAAACAAAATTATATAGTTTTTTTAATGGTATGTTGAAATTAATTTTTTTTATTTTGGACTATATACATTTTTTATACTCATTATGAATATATTATTAAGAATACATTTGTCTACTTATTTTCAAGACCAAAATTGTAACACCCCATTTCAAGAAAACACCGTGCATTGCATATTTTATAAACTTTCTTTTATCGTTCAAGTATAAACGATTTAAGTGCAAGTTCTTATATTACTTAATGCTATGATTTACTAATTATTTTATGATCGATGATTTTTAAAATCTTTATGATCTAATATCTCTTTCAAGATTTAAGTATTTTTGCAGGATAACTTATGAAGGAAACCGAACTCGATCTCCACTCACTCGACACATATGAACGGAAGTAAACAGATAAGATGTTAATTAAATTAACTTTTATTATTTTAATCAAAAACTTACTTGCTAATTTATGACTATACAACCTATACTATAGACACCTAGCCTAGCCACCTCATCATCCTACTTCACTTCATGATATGCATCATACCCATTACTTGAAAATATACTCTCTCTCTCTCTCTCTCTCTCTCTCTCTTTCTCTCTCTTCCAAACTATATGAAGAGAACCAAAATAAGTCATGAGTAGTTGAACACAGCAAGCAAAGAAAAGAAGAGAAGCAAAAGAAAGAAAAGATCAAAAATACGTCAAAGTTCTTCCTCACAAACCCTAAAGGTATTTTTGGCTAAACCCTCATAACTTTCATTCTTTATGACTAATATCTTAGGTTAGAAAGTCCAAAGATATTCTTTGGCATTTGGTTGGGAATTTTATGTTGCTTGAATGGGGAAAGAAGTTGTTTCTAGGACATACTTAAGGTTGTGCTCTGTTTCCTTCTGTTTTGGAATTGTTCGAAAGACTTATAAATTTATTTAAGCAAAAATACTTTTACCAAGTTGAAATATATGAAGTTAAGAGTATGTCTGTAAAATTTCAGAATTTTTGGACTTGAATTCAATTTACTATGAATTTTCAAACATGACCCTGTTCTGTGACAAATTCGTTCTGTTTTTAGGTCTGAATCAAACAATTTTATTGAACTGTACCCTTCGATTTTATATATGATCTTTTACTATGTTTTAGAATCAGTTGTTAGGTATGTGCAGTAATTTAGTATGCATTTTTTTGAGTTGATAACCATTTATGCTGAATTTTACAACATAGCCTGTTTTCTGCATAAATCAAGTCCAGTTCTCAGTCTAGTTCTAAAATTCATAACTATTTATTAAAATCATATTTATAAGCCATATTTTACTATGTTAAAGTACACGTTCTTATGAGCATGTTAAGATTTAGCATGTAATTTTCGGAACCTTATGCGATTTATGATAATTTTTATAAAAAAGTCTGTTTTTAGCATACACTATGTCCTGTTTTCAGCCAACTTAGAAAATTCATAACTAATTATGTGAATCTTATTTTCAGTTGATATTTTTATATGTCATAATTGAATATATTTTTTGAATTCTATAAAAATATGAAAGCATTTCGTCAATCCTATAAGGTATGGTGAATTTTTCATTGAAGGCTGTTTTTCAGCTGAAATTGAAGTGAAAAACTAGTTAAATGTGTGATTTTTAATTCTTTGTACAAACAGTTAAAATTCATGAAATTTCAGCATGTTGTACTAAAAGAAGTTATGTGATTATATGAATAATTATGTGATTTTAGGAATTATATATGAATTATTAAAATTATTACATCTTTATATGTCATTTTAGGTCCAAAATTACTAGTTTAAATGCTTAACAATTAAGTTATAAGTATGAATATGCTTTAGGTTAAAGTAACCTAAAACCCTAAAGCATATTCATACTTATAACCTAAAACCCTAAAGCATATTCATACTTATAACTTAATTGTTAAGCATTTACACTAGTAATTTTGGACCTAAAATGACATATAAAGATGTAATAATTTTAATAATTCATATATAATTCCTAAAATCAAATAATTATTCATATAATCACATAACTTATTTTAGTATAACATGCTGAAATTTCATGAATTTTAACTGTTTGTACAAAGAATTAAATATCACACATTTAACTAGTTTTTCACTTCAATTTCAGCTGAAAAACAGCCTTCAATGAAAAATTCAACATACCTTATAGGATTAATAAAATGCTTTCATATTTTTAAAGAAGTCACAAAAAATATTAAATTATGACATATAAAAATATCAACTGAAAATAAGATTCACATAATTAGTTATGAATTTTCTAAGTTGGCTGAAAACAAGACATAATGTATGCTGAAAACAGACTTTTTTGTAAAAATTATCATAAATCGCATAAGGTTCCGAAAATTACATGGTAAATCTTAACATGTTCATAAGAACATGTACTTCAACATAGTAAAATATGGCTTATAAATATGATTCCAATAAATAGTTATGAATATTAGAACTAGACTGAGAACAAGACTTGATTTATGCAGAAAACAGGCTATGTTGTAAAATTCGGCATAAATGGTTAGCAACTCAAAAAAATGCATACTAAATTTCTGCACATACCTAATAACTGATTCTAAAACATAGTAAAAGATCATACATAAAATCGAAGGGTACAGTTCAAGAAAATTGTTTGATTCAAACCTAAAAACAGAACGAATTTGTCACAGAACAGGGTCATAATTCAAGTCCAAAAATTCTGAAATTTTACAAACATACTCTTAAATTGATATATTTCAACTTGGTAAAAGTATTTTTGCTTAAATAAATTTATAAGTCTTTCGAACAATTCCAAAACAGAAGGAAACAGAGCACAACCTTAAGTATGTCCTAGAAACAACTTCTTTCCCCATTCAAGCAACATAAAATTCCCAACCAAATGCCAAAGAACATCTTTGGACTTTCTAACCTAAGATATTAGTCATAAAGCATGAAAGTATTATGAGGGTTTAGCCAAAAATACCTTTATGGTTTGTGAGGAAGAACTTTGATGTATTTTTGATCTTTTCTTTCTTTTGCTTCTCTTCTTTTCTTTGCTTGTTGTGTTCAACTACTCATGGCTTATTTTGATTCTCTTCATATAGTTTGGAAGAGAGAGAGAGAGAGAGAGAGAGAGAGTATATTTTCAAGTAATGGGTATGATGCATATCATGAGTGAAGTAGGATGATGAGGTGGCTAGGCTAGGTGTCTATAGTATAGGTTGTATAGTCATAACTTAGCAAATAAGTTTTTGATTAAAATAATAAAAGTTAATTTAACTAACATCTTATCTTTTTACTTCCGTTCATATTTGTCGAGTGAGTGGAGATCGAGTTCGGTTTCCTTCATAAGTTATCCTGCAAAAATCCTTAAATCTTGAAAGAGATATTAGATCATAAAGATTTTAAAAATCATCGATCATAAAATAATTAGTAAATCATAGCATTAAGTAATATAAGAACTTGCACTTAAATCGTTTATACTTGAACAATAAATATTTTTATAAAATATGCAATGCATGATATTTTCTTAAAATGGGGTGTTACAACTCCCCGCACCTTTTTTAAAATTTCGTTCTCGAAATTTGGGTAAATAACTCTGGGTACTTTCTAAGAATTTCATCTTCATGTTCCCAAGTCGCTTCCTCTTCTCTATGCCTATTCCATTGTACCAAAACTAATGGTATATCACTATTCCTCAAAGTGTTAATCTTTCTACCGATAATAGACATATGTTGCTCTTCGTAAGTTAGGTCTTTCTTAATCTCAAATGGTTCGAGCATAATCTGATGGCTAGGATCTGACACATATTTTCGTAGCATTGAATATGAAAGACGTCATGAACTGCAGATAAATTTGGAGTAAGGGCAAGTCGATAAGCAACATCTCCAATACGTTCTAAGATTTCAAACAGTCCTATAAATCTTGGTCTCAACTTTCCTTTCTTCCCAAAACGGATTATCCCTTTAACCGGTGTAACTTTAAGGAACACTTTTTCACCAATCTCGAATTGTAGATCCTTCATCCGCAAGTCGGCATAAGATTTTTGTCGATCTTATGTTATCTTTATTCTTTCTCGAATCTTAGTGATTGCTTCTGTGGATCTCTGTATTAGTTCTGGGCCCAAAATCTTTCTTATTCCAATATCATCCCAATGAATTGGTGTTATACATCTTCGCCCGTACAATGCTTCATATGGGGCCATTCCAATGGTTGATTGGAAACTGTTGTTATAAGTAAATTTTACTAGAGATAAATGATCCTCCCAACTTCCTCCAAAGTCTAAAACACATGTCCTAAGTAGATCTTCTAGAATTCAGTTGGTTCTTTCTGACTGTCCATCTGTTTGAGGGTGGAAAATAGTGCTGAAGTTCAGCTTAGTACCCATTGCTGACTGTAAACTCTTCCAGAATTTCGAAGTAAATCTTGGATCTCTATCAGATACAATCGAAACTGGAACTCCATGTAATCAAACTACTCCATCAACGTATAACCTTGCTAGTTGGTTCATCGAATACGTCGTCTTGATTGGTATAAAGTGAGCTACTTTTGTTAGTCTGTCAACAATTACCCATATAGCTTCGTGTTGCTTAAGGCTTCTTGGTAGTCCTGCAATGAAATCTATTGTCACGTGTTCCCATTTCCATTCTGGGATTTCCAACGGGTTCAATAATCCTGATGGTCGTTGATGATCAGATTTAACCCTTTGACACATAAGACATCTTCTTATGAATTGTGCAATAATTCGTTTCATGCCCCTCCATCAAAAGTTACTCCTGAGGTCCCTATACATTTTTGTTTCTCTAGGATGTACGGTATAAGGTGTGACATGAACTTCTCTCATTATCTCATCCCATAATTCATCATTCTTTGGTACACAAATTCTACCTTTGAACTCCAAAGCTCCATCCGAGGTTATCGAGAAATCCTTAGTTTTCTCTTCTTGAACTTTATTGCATATTAGGTTGATAAATTTGTCATCCTTTTGAGCCTCGATTATTTGTTCTCTTAATGTCGGCTGAGCTATCATTGCAGCTAACATCATCGTTGACTACTCTGGGTTGACAATTGTTAGCTTCAATCTGCCAAATTCTTGAATTAATTCTTCTTGATGAGTAAGCAAAACCGCTAATTGACCTTCTTGTTTTCTACTGAGTGCGTCGGCTACTATATTTACCTTGCCTGGGTGATAAGAAATCGTACAATCATAATCCTTCACCAATTCTAACCACCTCCTTTGGCGCATATTAAGTTTCTTCTGTGTGAATAAATACTTTAAACTTTTATGGTCTATATACACTCCACATTTTACTCCATACAAGTAGTGCCTCCAGATCTTTAATGGATGTATGACTACTGCTAACTCCAAGTCATGTGTCGGATAGTTTTACTCGTGTACTTTCAATTAGCGAGATGCGTAAGCTACAACTTTCCCGTGTTGCATTAGTACACATCCTAACCTGGACTTACAGGCATCCGTATATATATCAAACCCTTCCGATCCATCTGGTATTGTTAAGATTGGTGCAGTTGTCAAACTTTGCTTAAGCTTTTGGAAACTGGTTTCACACTCTGGTGACCATTTGAATTTCTCATTGCTAGGCCCAGAAAACTACGTATTTCATTGACATTTGTCGGAGTCTTCCAGTTTAGGACTGCTTCAATCTTGGTAGGATCCACCTCAATCCCTTGAGCCGTGATGACATGTCCTAAGAAAGTTACTTTATTCAACCAGAATTCACATTTGCTAAACTTAGCATACAACTTCTCTCGTCGCAAAACTTCTAGAACTGTTTTGAGATGTTCTTTGTGTTCTTTTGCATCCTTTGAGTAGATCAAGATGTCATCAATGAACACGATGACAAACTTATCTAAGTATTCATGAAATACACGGTTCATCATGTCCATAAAAATTACAGGTGCATTGGTCACTCCGAAGGGCATTACAATAAACTCGTAATGTCCATAACAAGTTCTAAAAGCAGTATTTGGAATATCACTTTCCTTGACTTTTAACTGGTGATATCCAGATTGGAGATCTATCTTTGAAAATACACCAGCATTCTTCAGTTGATCAAATAAGTCTTCGATCCTTGGTAGAGGGTACTTATTCTTGATCGTTAATCAATTAAGCTCCCGATAATCAATACACATTCTCAATGAACCATCTTTCTTCTTTACAAACAAAACTGGTACTCTCCATGGAGAGACACTCGGTCGGATGAATTTCTTATCCATCAACTTCTGAATTTGAATTTTCAGTTCATGTAATTCCTTCAGGGCCATTCTGTATGGAGTCTTTGACATTGGCGCAGCTCCAGACATTAGATCAATGGTAAACTCCACTGATCGATCAGGTGAAATTCCTAAGAGATCTTCTGGAAATACTTCAAGGAACTCCCTTACTATTGGCACATCTGCTGGTGTTAGCTTTGCATCTTCTATTTTTGTAACGTTCACAAGATATGCTTTGCATCCACCTTTCTTTATTAGGTTGATTGAATTCATTACAGTAATGATTGGTACATATCCTCGCGTTCTGGTTCCATAGAACGTGAATCGTTGACCATTTGGAGTTTCTAAATCCACATTTCTGTCTTTACACCAGATCACAGCTTGACTTTTACTCAAACAATCCATTCCTAAAATGGCATCAAATCCCTTCATTCCTATCACATATAGATCGACTAATAATTCATGTTCATCTAGGTTCAATCTAACATCTTTCACTATGTTCTTGATCTTGATGTTCTCCCCTGAAGGTATTCTAACTTCTAGATTCGTATTCTCAACATAATCTAGTTTAAGTTTCTTCTTAAAAGTATCGGATATAAAAGAATGAGATGCTCCTGTATTGAATAAGACGTAAGTAGGCATATTGAAAATTAATATCATACCTGCCACAGTCTCATTTTCTCCTTCGAGTTGCTCATCTTCTAGGTTCTCTTCTTCTTCAGCGTATTGAATCCCAGACAAGGCATTTAGTTTACCCTTGCCCTTTTGGTTATTATTCTAAGGGTTTGTCAGACGAGATCCAAACGTACCTCCGCTCCTTGTTTGGATGCTCATCTGATTGGTGCAAAAATTAGCTCTGTGTCCTGGTTTGTGGCATCCAAGGATGAAAATTTCAATTTCGGTAGAAATTTCGATACATTGATTTTACGAAAATTTCGGTGAAAGTTTCGATTTCGTTGGAAATTTCGGTAAAATTTAGAAAAATGTCAGAAACTTTGTTAAAATTTGGGAATTTGGATATGATATTGTATAAAATATTATAACTAACATTAATACATATATTCAACTTAAAATTTCAAACAAAATGACATTTACAACCAATATTGGAATTAACTATTATTAAAATGTTGTTTGGTATAATAATATGAGAAATTCAATATAATTGAATACATTATTACTATAACAAAAAAGAACTTCTAGGAGCTTCAAATGAATAAGTTGGCATACCATCTTGATTTAGATAATATTGGTACCAACTCATGACATTAGACTGATTTTGAGTGTAATCATGAATATGCCATTCATATGCCCCTCTATGAGCCATCTCATCTTTTCAATCCGTGAGCCATTTACGATAAATATGTAAGAAAATTATTTGATTGTGTTATACACGTTATAATTATAATGTGCAAAATATAATTTTTCCCTTAAAAAATTGGTGTAATTCATTATAAAATATTATAATTATTTGGGGTAAAAAAACAAAAAATTCACCGAAATCGAAATTGAAACGAAATTTACTGAAAATTTCACCAAAATTTCAAAATTTTCAAACATTTTATACTATAACCTCACCGAAATCGAAATCAAAATCAAAATTTACCGAAATTTCGGTGAAATGCTGACGAAATTTATTCAACCCCGTTTCAATTTCGATAACTCAAAATTAGAGAAATTTCGGTGAAATTTCATGAAATTTTTTTCCCTAGTGGCATCGAAAACAAATATCCTTATCTTTCATGCACTCTCTCAAATGGAATTTCCCACAGTTCTGACAAATGGGTACTTGCGTGGGTCTTGGAGCAGCTGCAATCATGGGATGAACGTTACGAGAAAATGTATTCCCTCTCGTTATGGGTTGTGGTAGAGCCTTCCTCTTAAACTGACTCACAATTGGCTTCTGCTCGTTCTCTAAACCCAAACTCATAGATACAATGTGTGCCCTTTCAAATACATCTCTAAAGTGTGGAAGTCTCAATCCGGACACTATACCACCAACTTTTGGACGTAAACCTCTCTCAAACCTTCTTGTTTTCCTATCATCAGTATCCACCAAATGAGGTGCATACTTGGAGAGTGAGTTAAATTCGCGCTCATATTCTGCAACTGTGCTTATCCATTGTCGGAGATTTATAAACTCAATCTCCTTCTGATCTCTCAATGTCTGTGGAAAGTAACGATCTAGTAGTATCCCCTTAAACTCCTCCCATTCAAGGGTTCTTCTTTCTTCCGTTGTTAGGGTCCGCTCGTGTGATTGCCACCACTGGCTTGCATCTTCCGCTAGTTGGAATCTGGCACATGAGACCTTCTGTATTTCCGATATCTCCATGTGCTCAAAGATTCTTTCTAGTTCTGCAATCCACTCTTCTGTGGCTGTTGGCCCTTCTCTACCCTTAAATCTGGGTGGTTGGAAATGTCGGAATTGCTCAATAACCTGTGATGTGGTTTAGGGTTCTGTTGCTCTTGAGCATTTTAGGTTGGTGAAGGTTGTTGTTTCATAAACCCGGTTAGTTGAGCAAAAAGTTATCTTGCCATATCAGTTGTTGCATCATGTTCAACAGGTGGTTCTCTATTGTCCTGTACTCCTTGTTGGCATTGCTTTTCTTTTTGTTGTCTAGTAGGTGGGGCCATAGTACTTGCTCTACAGAGAAAATGACCTTTTAAACAAAAACCTTCATTTTACAAAACATTAACTGATGTGAAGAGATAGATGTAATAATGAAACATGCAATGATTTAGAACTACATACGATAGAAGATGTATATATATATATATATATATATATATTTTACAACTTTTATAACCATCATAGGAGTTTTCGGGATCTACCGTCCCACTTTCAAAAGTTAAGTAAAAAGAAATTACATTTTCACATCAGCAAGTACTACAATCACCAGCTATACATATGTACAACAAAAGAAGGGCATGCAAGCCCATATAAGAGTCTGAGATAATGTACTAGCAAAACCAAAATAGTAACCCACTCTAGCATCCTCAAGATCAACACGAGGCCTGACTCTCCTCATCACCATCAGAACCTCTACAAGGGTGCTTTGATAGACGCTCATGCTCAGATGTAGGTGGTCGGCTAGGGCCTGCTCCATCACCCTCTGGCCTTCAATCAATTGCTAGTTCCTCATTTGTACCTCCAACCTGACGCTGCTCTGCTCGAAAAGAGGTCCTGGCCGCTCTCGCTCTCTCCAACATCTCCTGACTGTGAGTGGATAGCCTCTCATGCTCGGCATAAGCGTATGCCAAAATCTCCTCAATAGTCTATAGACGCGTGGCCCACATTATAGCTCGTAGCGAGTATTGATGAGCCTCATTCTCCATTTGGGATATATCTACCAAGCACATCTCATAATGCTCTATAGTCTCCTGGAAACTCAAACAGTAAGCCCTATACTTAATCTGAGGTCCCCGTCTACCATCAAGGATGAACAGCCTTCGAAAAACTGACCAAGCTATAGTCTGGTATGCTGAGTGTACTCTAGCATGTAAATGCTCAACTGCCTGTAAATCACAATCTACAAGACCTAGAGCTGAGAGTCTCCTGCGTGCTTCACTAATACATCCTATAAACTCTTATATATCCTCTCAGCCATGTTGATAGCACTCGAGGTACTCCCGTTCTAACTGTGTACGTCTGGCTTCATGATCCATTCAACTATACTTTTTGTATCATATCCACACTCAAGTCAACTCTAAGTTCTATAATCTAGTGATTCATGCATGTATGTATGATTAAATTAAATAACAACAAAATAGTTAAATCATTTCGATCATTGAAATACGTTACCTCTGCATACTACTTATTAGTACTTTTCATATCCTCATTAGACCGTATCTGACGATCTCTTACATGCATAACATCATAACTTAAACCTTTTCATAAAACTTATCATACTTTATCGAATATCTTTAAAACATAACTTAAAATACTTACTCGGCGATGATTTGGACGGTAGCTGGCTATTGACTTTCCCTCACTTAGCATACTTAGTTCATAATCATAACCATACCTTTAACTTTTATAACTCAGAATCATATTTAGACTCCATTAAACAAATAAACCTTAGCCGAAAATATTAAACCTAGAGTCCGTGGTGATAATCCCTAAACCTCAACTCTGATACCACGTTGTAACGCCCCATTCCCTTTTAATTGGAAATAGGTCGTTACCCTTTTTTTATTTATTTATTTAGGAATTAAAGAAAATTATAATTACTTTCTATAATATAGCGAACCACTTAAAAGTGAAAATACGAGATATATATATATTAAAAAAATGTAATATATATCCATATCTAGTTCATATCTCTCCCACATTCCTTTATGAAAATGTTCTCAAGATGGCTAAGAACCACAAAATGTTCTCAGGGTGGATAAGAACCACATGTAGTACATGCTTAATGATTTAATTACTTCGATGTATTAGATAGTAAAGTTATCCCACTGGGATCCCTCTCCGAAGGTGTCTCATGATGCTACTTTTGAAAATTTTCAGTCTCGGCAAATAATGACGTGGACTTGTAGTAGGCTGGGCTGACTTCTCACTGTATCTATAAAATTGTACTAGAATAATGTTTCCTTTGAGAACAATATGTTGTTTATATGTATAGTATGATAAACTATGGGCCTAGACTCATATCCTATTATATATATATATATATATTTTTTGTTGTGTAATTCATGTAAGTCTTTGGTTTGAACATTTTACCTAGAAATGTGGGTGAGATACGAACTAGATCTGGATATATATGTATATATATTACGTTTTTTTAAATATATATATATATATATATATATCTCGTATCTTCACTTTTACATCTTCCGCTGTATTATAGAAAGTAATTATAATTTTCTTTAATTCCTAAATTTAAAAAAAGGGTGACGACCTATTTCCAATTAAAATGGAACGAGGCGTTACAAAAATGCTAAATTATTATGTTGATCATGAGATTATACTTGAAAAATCAATATAATTATACTTGAAGCATTATATCTTTTATATTAAGATAATATATCATTAGTAAATTGTATCATTAATATCAAAATTTCAAAATTTTTCAGATGGCATAGCAAGCAATATATTAGAAATAAGTAAATTATATTTAATTTAATTATTAATATGTTTATATTTTAAAATGTAATAGATAAAATAAAAGTTTAACAGGTAAATTAACAAGAGCACAAATTGGTCTGGTAGTAGTAAAATTTATTTATATGATGGGGGTTTTGTGTTCGATGCCTATCCATAACATTTTAGATTGGTTAAAGGAACATGTTCGCGAACTATAAACAAACTTGTTCGCGAACCCACTCAATGAACAGGTTCGTGAACCCACTTAACGAACATGTTCGCGAACTATCAAGTTGAATATGTCTAGGCTCGAGTTCGGCTAGACAAGTTATCGAGCTCGAAACTCATGCTCGAGTTTGGCTCGTTAAGTTTAACGAACAATCTCAAATGAATATTTATCAAACCAAGCCGCTAATAGTTCACGAACGGCTTGGTTTGTTTACATCCCTATTGGTTACAAATTGCACCCTCCAAACATTAGAAGAAATACAATAAGCATCTCTGAAGATGAGTAATTCCTCTGTAAACAAAAAAAGTGCTACACAACTGTAGTTCACCATTTATCTTAATAAAATAATCACGAGTTCCAGGATAAAAAAAGAAGAAGAAACACACCTTCTTCTTATTCGAGTTCTTCACAACTTGACTGTGGATTCTTTCTTGCCCTAATTTCTGGATGTTAATTGTGGGGGTCAAAAATATATAATGAGCATAGATTTACAAATAAGGCCCATCACCAAGAGGGATGTATGCGATTCGGGTTGACCAGACCATCTTTACATATAAGTCCCATATAATAAACTACAATTATTTCTAAGTGGATCCATTCAGATCATTACCTATTGGGCTTAGTTCAAATGATTCCGATGGTAATCTTATTTCATATTACTTTTACATGGTGAAAAATGAGAGTATCTTTAACGTCCTTAAGTACATTTATTCCATCAAAATTTAAGCATTGATATGATAATAAGTATTAAATTATAAAAATAATTATGTGCACAATATCATTCTTTTCTGTTAATTTTGCTCTATCGAAAATAAAAATAATTATAATAATAACAATAATGCTTGTTGGTTCCAAGAGGTTCAGAGGTTTAGAGGAGGTGAATGAACCTCTGTCAAAATTTTGACTTTATCAAAGTTTCTGAAGTTTCGTTGTTGAATTCTACAATAGAATACAGCAGGCGCGCAGAATCAGTAAGTTGACAGAATGTTGTTTCAGCTTACTATTTCAACACTTCAGTATGCTGCGGAAAATGTAAAGATATAGTTTCTTTTGAAAAACGTTTTTCATTTTCAAAGTATGATTTTCACAAAATTTTAGATGTAGAATGAGCAAGGATAAATATATGCAGCACAAAGATATAAATGCAATAAATCACACAAGGGTTTATAGAGGTTCGAAGGTGGTGTAATCCTTCTACGTCATCTCTTCTCCTACTCTAAGGAGGAACTTCGTTAGGTAAGATTGTTTTACAAGTCTTAACTTTACAATCTATCCCTACCAAGCTATTACCTACTAGAATAAAAAAGATTCCTGGGCCTATCCACATAGGGTTTAACAAACTCACATAGAGTTAAAAGCCTTAACAACTTAAGACTAACACTCAGTGAGAATCTAAATCCTTTCCACTGAGGACATCAACTAAAACAACTTAGCACACAACACAATGGTTAAAAAGTATATAGGTCTTGAACTGGTGCTTTGAAGTCAGCCTTGAACTCTTTGAAGTTCTGGAAATCTTGTCGGCATGGCTACTTCACAGTAAGGTTAAGTGATTGAAAATTGAGAGAAACTTGAGAGAATGAGAGAAATAGAGTTTCAGTGGTTTCTCTAGTCAACTTTTCATTCTTAAATACTTGTAGGAAAATGTGTCCGTTGAAGAAGATACACTCTATTTTGAATTTGAAATCCTTGATCTTCTCTGATCATTCATTAAATGATTCTAGAGCAACTGAGAATAGCTCTTGTCTTATTCTGTAAGACATTAATTGCGGTGCTCCTGGGCATCAGGGCTTATGCAGGTTATCGGTCCACATATCATCGCGACATTGGTTCTTCGATCACTTCCGTCTACCGGCTACTTTGACAAGACACAACCTCATATGATCTTCCTCGTACTGCATGAAGGTGCATGTTATCTTTCTGCTTCCTGATTTGAATACAGTAAACACTTTTGGTTCTGCGCCAGCTTTCTGTTCTTTGTCTGCTTCTTATTTGCAATTGCTTTTTGTTCTGAACTTGCAGAAAGCTCCCAGTTCTCCTTTGTGCTTACTGTTTTGCTACTTGCTGAATTTCTGCTTTCTGAATTACTGTTTTCTGAATGCAGTATCTGATGACACTTACTTATAGAATCCAACTCCTATCAGTGCTCTTTATCTTACTGATATCCACAATACTGCTATCTTCAACTCCAAAAAGAAACTTAAGAAAAACTAAGTTTCACATAAATATTTTGGAAAAATTGGGTACTCCAAATCCCTATACATTAATGTTTTGTCTCATCAAAATCTATCTAGAAATATCCTAACAATTTCCCCCTTTTTGATGATGACAAAACCTTTACAAAGAGCAACATATACAAATGTACATGAAAGATACATGGATTATACACACAAAGATTCCAGAGAGCTATCATCAAAGCATTGTAGCTCATATGTTTCAGTATCAGTAACTTGAAAGAATATAAGAAAAGAAAAGTTGAAGTTACAGGAAGTGCTTACAGAGAGATCTTCAAAGGTACTGTAGTAAGCTGCTAATTTATCAGAATTGCGTTCTTTTGAAGAGTGTTGATCCCAAGTGGTCAGAGGTTCAGAAGGGGGGTGAATGAACCTCTATTGATTTTCTAACTTTTCAAAACTTTTTCTATGAATAGGTTCCTAATTCTAAAGAGAAACAGCAACCTGACTTGAGTCAGTAACCTGGCACAATGCTGATCAGGTTCCTGTCTTGGAATCATAGTATGCATCGGAATAAACAAAGATAGAGTTTCTGTTTTGCAAACACGTTTACTTTTCAAAGATGATTTTAACATAATCTTTTGACCAGTATGCTTATGACAAGTGCAATAAGATAGATATGCGATAAATAAAACACATTATGCAGTCAAAGCAAATAAACACTTATGACTTATAGTGGTTCGAAGGTGGTGTAATCCTTCTACGTCCACTTTACTCCTTCACTGAGGAGGAACTTCGTTAGGTCAGTTCGATTTACAAGTCTCGACTTTACAAACCTCTTCCTAACAAGTTGTTACCTACAGAATCCTAGATTCCTAGGCCAAATCCCACACAGGGTACAAATCCCACACAGGGCAAATAGCCTATACAAGACTATAAACATAGCAAAAATATAATCCTATCAACTAAGCTACACCAAACACAACCTAGCGCACACAACACAAATGGTTAAAAAATAAAAAGTTCTTCAACTGATGTGGAGCAGTCTTGATCTCTGAAGTCTTATAACTGTTGTAGGCTGCCCCTTGAAGGTTGAGTAGCTTGAACAGGAATAAGCTTTGAGAAGCTCTGGAGTATATTTGATTTTCCTCTTGACACTGTTCAGCATTTTTTTCAATCAAGCCATACCTTCAATTTATAGATCTTGAGAATATATTCGTTGGGAAAGTATCCGTTGAAGAAAAACACTTCTCCATTTTGAATTAAAGCTTTGATCTCCAAGATCTTCTTTGTATTCGTATTAAATGCTTCTGAGTTGTTTCTAACATGTGCATTTAATGCGCCCACTATCTTTGACTTTTATACAACCGTTAGCTAGTCTAGTTGCCAGATAGCTTTCTTCCCATTTGAGTTGCATGATCTTCTTCGTACTGCATGGATATGAGTAGCACTTGTCTTTCTGCAAGAGATCCGTTGGCTACTTCCTCTGTAGATTGTTGTAGCTCTTCATTGCTTGCTTTGCTCAGGATGTGGTTCTATTCTACTTTCAGTTCCGTGCCAGGATTCTATTTCAGAACAGCTTCCTGTTCTGAATCCTTCAGTTAGCTTTCTGTTCTGCGTCGGCTTCCTGTTCCAGCATCCTGTTCTCTATTTCATTCAGCTTTTCTGCTACAGCAGCTTGCTGCTTCTTCTATGCTTCCTCTTGTTTCAGAACAACTTCCTATTCCTGAAACCTTTAGTCAGCTTCCTGACTTGCTGGCTCCTCCAACTTGCTGCTCTTAGAAGATAACTTCATGTTTCTTCTAAGGTTGGTTTTCCTTAATTGGGAAGACCATTACATGATCTTATCTTTTCTTCTGACCATGTAATACATGGGAACTTACTTTAGCAAACTATATTTTCTTATTATGCAACATGTTCTGTCTTATCAAGATAACTCTAGAAATATCCCAACAATTTCCCCCTTTATCTTGATGATGACAGACCATAATAAGAATCAAAAGTCATTAAAAAAATGCTCTTTTATATGAAACTAAATGGTTGTACAAGTACAATTTCATTTGAGTACAAAAGTAAGTAAGATGTTCCTACTCCATCTAGCTATACTTCTTTCTCTAGTTTCTTCAGTTTGCTGCTTCCACGTTTTTCCACCAGGGATTTCTTTTTCTCCCTCTCTACCATATCTGATCTCATGCCTTTTTCTCAGCATGTTTTCATCAGCAAGCTGCATCTTTCAATCAAATCTTCTTGGATGATCAGCTTGCTGGTCCGATGTTGCTTCAGATGGTAGGTAACTCATGATCGTTATTATTAACTGTTTTCCCTTTGCAATAAGGCTTCAACAGTGAATTTTCAATGACTCTTGACTTGTAACTCTCTTTCCCATTTCTATCATCATCCTCAAGCTCGCTGCTCAGGGGTGGAGTTACAACGCCAAAGTTGGCTATCAGGTTTCTTTTGTTCATCGATTACTGCTCAACACCAAGAAGTAGTAACTTGTTCGTACTTCCTTCTGAGCATTTTCTTTCTTATTCCCACCCAAGAGAATAAGCAGCTCAGCCTTAGTATGAGATAAGAGATCAGGAAACTGATCGGTGGATGATTAGTTACCTGTGCAGCTTTATCAATGTCCAGACACGTTTATCTTGGATCCTTGACTGTTGGTCTGGTTTGTAATTTTGTCTTTTACTTTGCCTAGAATCCAGCTCGAAGCTACTGACACAGTATCCTCGGACAGGTAGCTTTCACCCTTTAGCTTGTTTGGGTTTCAGCTCTATGAATGACATCAGATGCTGTCAAAGTCCAAAGAGGGGCCTCATGAAATAATAACTTCCATCTCGTATTGTGAGAGTGGAAGCTTTCTCATGATCCTCAGTACCTCATCTCTCCTATTGAGATGAAGTAGGTCCTGTGTCAATGTTGAATGAAAGATGGACATCTGCTTCTTTCTAATAGCGTCCATTTTGTAGAGGCCCGTCTTCTCTTCTGAAGACCTTCTCTGCTTCTTGGCAAGCAGAGCCTCTACACTTCATTCTTCTGAAGACCTTCTCTGCTTCTAGGTCAATAGAGATTTGTCTTCATCATCGTCTTCATCTCCATCTCCGCCCTCTTTGTCTCCTCCTTGGCTCTCTATTTCTTCTTTTATGACTGTAAATGTAACTCACATGGTAATCGTTTGTCAAGTATTTAGTGAGTATGAATGTGTAGAAGAATGGTGAAGAATCGGTTATTTATAGGCAGTAGAATATGAGCGGTTTCTTTGGATCGACGGTCGGGAGATGAAACACATGATCTTGCAGTTGTTTCTAAAATGGTAGAGGGACCTTTTTGTAATTTGATAAAACCACTTGTCGGTTTTTCTTGGATAGGTTTTCATAACTGCCTTTTTATCATTCTGAAAAGGTAAATCTCATTTTTTGTTGATTTGATAGTCAGCCGCCTATCTAGATCTTCCGCGCATACCGAGATCACAATTACCCATCACTTCCTCTGTAGAGAACATGCTGATATCATGTGTAGCTCTCTCTCCTGTGATAGAACTTCTCTTCTATATCTTCCACAGGAGTTGTCTCAACAACATCCTTGCCCGAGGTCTTCGCTTGATATACCACTTGTTGATGATATACCATTTATTGGTCCCTCTTAGTTAGTCGGAAACCTGTACTGCTGTGATACTGCTTGGATATTCTCTTTCCTGCAGTATCTTCATTCTCAATGATTCATCGGTTTCTGTTACCTCTTGGCTATCCTGTCAGTTTTTTAATATCATTTGTTGTACTTCCTCCTATGATATCTATCATCAGGTTGCCATTTTTCCTGTGTCCTGAAATCGAATATTGTTAAAGAGAAATCTGTTCTTTTATAAATGTAGTATCCTATTTCAGAAACTTGAATATCTGAGTAAAAAGGTTAAAGGTGCTTTTAAACTTGTATAAGTTCTCCCTTACTTAAGGAACCTTTAACTCCTTATTCAATGGTCCAGGTTCCTGGACTGTTTGAATCCTGAGTGTCTTGTCTGAGTGTGAGTATGTGTTTTTCAGGATTCTGATATCCTTCAGTAATCTTAGCAGAACCGTTCAAGTACCCTACTTTCTCATTTTGATCTTTCAGCAACCATTACCAGTAGTTGCTTCAATAGTGATTTCAGCTACTAAAAAAATGTAGCTTCAATCATCTCAGTTACATCATTTGTTGTTTCCTCAGTAACTTCAGCTACTATAAAAGGTGTAGCTTTAGTTATTTCAGCAATCTTCTTTGTTTCACTTGTTTGAGAGGGTGTCTGTTTGATGGTCTGAAACGGCTTACTGGTCTGTTTGAATCCTGAGTGCTTTTTGTCCGGGTTAGTTGATGCTTTTGTTGAACCTTGAGTATTGTATGAAACAACATTCCCCTGCTTTCTTTGCTTTAGAATCAAGGTTTCAACTTTTATCTATAAAAGCATATTCAGAATAGCATGAGAGACTAGGATCATATAAAGTGTATGCTTATGCTAAAACAATGATTTTGGTCTCATGAAAAAGAAAACTGGTGTTTATCCAAATGTAAAATGGGTGGATATGGGTAAGTAGCCAGAAAAGTTGGCAGTTAACCCAACTTGCTCTGATACCACTTGTTGGTCCCAAGTGGTCAGAGGTTCAGAGGGGGGGTGAATAAACCTCTATCGATTTTCTAAATTTTCAAAACTTTTTCTATGAACAGGTTCCTGATTCTAAAGAGAAACAACAACCTGACTCAAGTTAGTAACCTGACACAATGCTGATCAGGTTCCTATCTCAGAATCACAGTATGCAGCGGAATAAACAAAGATAGAGTTTCTGTTTTGCAAACACGTTTTTTTTTCAAAGATGATTTTAACACAATCTTTTGAACAATATGCTTATGACAAGTGCAATAAGATAGATATGTGATAAATAAAGCACATTATGCAGTCAAAGCAAATAAACACTTATGACTTATAGTGGTTCGAAGGTGGTGTAATCCTTCTACGTCCACTTTACTCCTTCACTGAGGAGGAACTTCGTTAGGTCAGTTCGATTTACAAGTCTCGACTTTACAAACCTCTTCCTAATAAGTTATTACCTACAGAATCCCAGATTCCTAGGCCAAATCCCACACAGGGTACAAATCCCACACAGGGCAAATAGCCTATACAAGACTATAAACTTAGCAAAAATATAATCATATTAACTAAGTTACACCAAACACAACCTAGCGCACACAGCACAAATGGTTAAAAAATAAAAAGTTCTTCAACTGATGTGGAGCAGTCTTGATCTCTGAAGTCTTATAACTGTTGTAGGCTGCCCCTTGAAGGTTGAGTGGCTTGAACAGGAATAAGCTTTGAGAAGCTCTGGAGTATATTTGATTTTCCTCTTGACACTGTTCAGCGTTTTTTTCAATCAAGCCACACCTTCAATTTATAGATCTTGAGAATATATCTGTTGGAAAAGTATCCGTTGAAGAGAAACACTTCTCCATTTTGAATTGAAGCTTTGATCTCTAAGATCTTCTTTGTGTTCGCATTAAATGCTTCTGAGTTGTTTCTGATATGTGCATTTAATGCACCCACTATCTTTGACTTTTATGCAACCGTTAGCTAGTCTAGTTGCCAGATAGCTTTTTTCCCGTTTGAATTACATGGTCTTCTTCATACTGCATGGATAGAAGTAGTACTTATCTTTCTGTAAGAGATCCGTTGGCTACTTCCTACTTCCTCTGTAGATTGTTGTAGCTCTTCCTTGCTTGCTTTGCTCAGGATGCGGTTCTATGCTACTTTCAGTTCCGTGCCAGGATTCTATTTCAGAACAGTTTCCTGTTTTGAATCCTTCAGTTAGCTTCCTGTTCTGTGTCGGCTTCCTGTTTCAGCATCCTGTTCTCTGTTTCATTCAGCTTTTCTATTACAGCAGCTTGCTGCTTCTTCTATGCTTCATCTTGTTTCAGAACAGCTTCCTGTTCCTGAAACCTTTAGTCAGCTTCCTGACTTGCTGGCTCCTCCAGCTTGCTGCTCTTAGAAGATAACTTTCTGTTTCTTCTAAGGTTGGTTTTCCTTAATTTGGAAGACCATTACATGATCTTATCTTTTCTTCTGACCATGTAATACGTGGGAACTTACTTCAGCAAACTATATTTTCTTATTATGTAACCTGTTTTCTCTTATCAAGATAACTCTAGAAATATCCCAACAAAGAGCTTTCTTCTTATAGAGTCATCTTCAGGTGGTTTCCCCTTCACATAGTTCATTCATTTCCACCGGTTAAGGATAGACTCTTGATAGGTTTCTTCGAGGAACTTCTTAATGTCAGGAATCTGAATCCATCGAAGCCAAAAGTCTTCATAGAATGGGATCTGCACTCCTTTCTTGACTTTCCCTATCAGCTCTTTTTGAGTATCCAACTCTCCGTCTCTTGCTAGTTGCTCATATATTTCCAAAACAACAAGACATGTTGGATAACCTGCAAAGTGATTCATTTGACATAGGCGTCTGAAATATCTCATGTACTTAGACCTCTTGAAGAGAGTTATTTCATCAAATGTGAGATTTATGTTCCTCAGCAGAATCACTCTGTCAAACATCTTCAATTCCCATGCCATGTTTTCTTTTAAGCGCCTTTGATCCAATAGGACAGAGACTTCAGCAGAAAAAGAATCTGGATCAAAATAGGGAGTATCTTGAGGTGGATATTTATAGAGAGCTTCATCAACTTGCTTAGCTAACTCTAACTTCTTTTCTCCGATCACACCTAATCTTGACATCTAATCCTTCATTTCCCTTCTTCTTTTTTCATCAACCTCTTTCAACTGTCTCCGTCTTTCCTCGTCTAGCCTTTTGATCATAGCATAACTCATATATGGTTTTCTTGTATCAACAGATTGCTGTTGTTGTTTGCTGTTTTGTTGGTGTTGCTGTCTGTTACTCATTCTTTGAGTTGTTGCAACAATTGTTCTGATTATTCTTTCTCCTAACTGAGATGCAGTACTGTTTACTATTTTAGATGCAGTAGCCTCAGTACCTGCATCTCCTTCATCTTTGTCATCCTTCATCTTTTTGGATTGAGGACTTTGGTCATGTCTAGAATCTGATCTTTTCCTTTTATGCTTAGCCAAAGGTTTTTCATCTTCTTCATCATCCTCTTCTTCCAAGTCCTTAACGACTTCATCCACTACAGCAGCTAACTCATTATCTGATTTTCTCTTTCTTTCCCTTTTTTTCATCATCAACAGGGGTAGATCTAGGAGATGTTGTTTCATCAGGTACATGCTGAGGAAAGACACGATGAAGAATCGTGCTCATTTCACCAACAAACAGCTCAAGGTTAGAGATCCTGTCATTTGTGCTTTGAAAAGCTCAAGCTTGTATTGTGGCGCTTTCTTGGAGAGAGTTGAGCATCAGATTCTGTGCAGTAAATGTGGTTTTGATCTCATCAATTGATTTATCCCTCGCTTCACTGGCAGCTTGCTGTGCCTTTTCAACTCTTTTCCGCTCATGATGTTATGCATTCCACTCAATATTGAGCCTATTCTGTATTCTGGAAGGAAGCTCAGACAACTCCCTTCGTAGATTCTCCATTGATGAAGAGTGAGCCCTATCACTCATATGAATGGTGTTGGCCATATTTACCTCATGCATCTGTAGAGCTCGAATGAGCCCTTGTACATCAACCATAATCCCCTGAAGGGATTGCTCTTGTGCATCAATAAGAGTCAAGACATCATCTTTGGTTCTACAACTTCTTGAATATAAGGAACCAACGCTTAACTTGTACTGTCATCTTGCTGTTGTGTTTCTGCTTCAGAATACTACTACATACACCTTCTGATGGCTTCACGTTTACTTACAGTATCAGCAGGTTCCACACTTTGAAGAGGTGGACTATCTCCTCCAAGACCATCATTATCATCATCAGATGAATCTCCTCTATCATCATTAGGGTCTTGTTTCGGAGTAGCAACTAGAGCATCCTTATCTCCTCGAGGTCTCTCCTCATCAACATTTCTTTCTAATCTTCCGCCAGCACTGCCTTAACAGTAGTTGCGCCCGAGGAGAAGCTGTCTCAACAACATTCTAAACATCAGCAACCTTTTCTCCTTCAGCAACTCTGGTGACAGCATCAAGAATCTCAAGGTTCTGAGCATCAAGATATGTTCGCTCAATCATATGCTGCAACTCCACCAGGAAGTGATCATCCTCTATTCTTTCTGATTCAACATATACTGTATGGATGATCTCTTTAGCATTTACTGTAAGGATTGCAACATTTATTGCATCATGTTCCCCATTTGAATTCTGTACTACTATTGAAGCCAGTACAGGGAGTCCTGCCTCAGCAACTTCCTTCATGGTTGCTTCATAGGTGATTTCCTTGTTCAAACTGTCAATGACTCCTTGAATTTTCTCTGAGCTTCCCCACTTAGATGCTATCTCCAGGTACTCCGGGGAATCTTCATAATCGACTAACTCTTGCTCGTCGATCTTCATTGCATCAAGGTTTACAATGGGGGACAGTACTGTAACCACCTTGTCGAATGTGGGAGAATCGTGTCCTTCAATAGCACTACTTCTTTCTCCAGATTGCAGCTTGCGCGGGGTGTGTCTGATTGGTTCTGTAACGCTTGCTTGCAACCCCAGCTACAACATCTGTTCATTGGCTTCCTCAGCATCAAGGTGAGCCAATTGAGCTCCAACAAACTCAATCTCTATCGGGGTTCATCAATGTGTTGTCCTCTCTAGCTTTCATTGACTGTTCACCCTTTACTCCATTGAAGGTACTCTTACCTTTGACAGCTCTGTGTTTTCTCAGATTTTCCTGCTACTCTCTGATCTGTTGAAGCTTAGCTTCCCTACAGGATTTGGTAAAATTTGGCTTGAGTAGAGGTAATATATCTTCAAAATCAGATATCTCAGCCCAATTAAGGACAAACTCCTCTACGCTTTGGAAGTATTTCCATACAAGCAACTCTTTAGCTCTGGAGAGATGCATCATCCTCTAGTGTTCATAGATATTGAAGAAGTTATCATTGATTAACTCAGTAGATTCAGATAAGAGATTGTACGCCATGTTCAATTAATGTCACTGATGGTCTTATAGTCAACCAAAGCTTTGGCCTGGTTGATATGCTATACATCATCCCTTCTGACCATCAGTGCTTGCCGCTTCTTTGCTTGCTTCTTCTTCTTATGGCTTCACAGATCTTTCTTCTTCATAGTAAGCAACTGTTTCTTCTTCTTTCTCATCTCATTCCTATTGGGCAAGATGAGGTGTTTGGCTTGCGGCACTTGTATAAGGGCCAGACTGTTATCTGCTTTTTGATCAGTAACCTGATCAACATCCTGTTCAGCTTCCTGGTCGACATCAATATCCTGACCAGTAGCTGTATCTGCTCCAAAGGACTGAACCTCATCAAAGTTGGTGATCCTAGCAAGATCAGTATTCACCATCTTACTTCTTAGCAAGACATACCCCATCTTCTTCTTTGCAAGAGGCATGTCATCATTATCATTGTTGCCACTTGAGGTTGAGGGCTCAACAACTTCCTTTTCAACCTCATTGTTGCACCTTGAAGTAGCTTTCTCTTCATAATCACTTTCTGCAATCTAGCTTCTAGCGGTGACTTTCTTCCTCTTTGGTTGTTGTGTCTTCGCCACAACCTTCTTCCTAAAGGAGCCCTTCTTCAAAACAAAGTACTATCTAGGAGGGATAAGAACTGCTTCTTCCACTTTAATTCCTATCTTGCAGAGAAGAGAGGTGATGGTGATTCGAAACTCCTCCTTAGGGTTTTTTAGAGGCTTCTTCCTAAATACTCCATAAGATGAACCTACTCCAATTGACTATCACTCCTTTCATAATGGCAGTCATCAACCTTAATCGGAGATCGGTGCATCTGTCAAAGCTTCCACATCTACCTTCAATGGAGTATGCGCAGATGTCATGAAAAAACTCGAACTCTGGCTTCAGTTTCTTCTTCTCAACGTTTTTCTTCAACAACTCCAAGATGGAATCCTATTTGAATAGATTCCATATCTCATTCATAAACTCAGAGCCATACTTCTCAATCTCTGATGGTTGCAAGCCCTTGACCGAGATGTCGAAGATGGAAGCGATGTCCTTTGCCGTCAGGTTATATTCTTTCCCATCAGCAGACATCCTGAAATGGATCCTCTTAGAGTCATCAAATAACTATACAAAGGCATAGAACCTTTGAACGACCTAAACCGACATCCCACTATATCGGGTGGTGAGAAGTCCAGAAACGCCACTCTTCTTAACACACCCTCAGACTTTGGAAATAATATCTCTGTCATAGATGCTTTCTTCTTCGAGCAACGCCGCCGGGTTTAACCAAACGACCTTCAATGACAATCGTTTCTCTTTCGTTCGCCATAGAAGATTGTTTGAGAGATCTGAAAGAAAAAGTTTAAAAACACTAGAAATGAGAATCAGTTTTTGCTTGTGAGAGATAGATGGTAGAATGAAAGAGATGATGAGCAATTTTGTTTTTAATATGAGATGATTTTTTATCAACAATCATGATTAAATGAGTTGTGTGAGAGGCGCGAAATCTGACCGTTGAAATAAAAAGATGGAGGGACCTTTTTGCAATAAGATAAACTTTTGGGGTCGAAAAGATATGCGTGCCTATTGATCTTCTGAAAAAATGGATTTTGCATAAATGCGAGATGCTTTTTTGCCGCTCAAATGAATAGCATTTAATGGTTACTGTTCTTGATACGAGGTTGTAGATCTATTAAGTGCAATATCAATAAATGATGTAAACTGCTTGCAGTATCCCGAAATGTTGAAACTTGAACTGTTGTATCCTAAACTGTTGTAACCTAAAATACTGAACCTTTGATACTGAATCCTGAACATCTGTATTCTTAACTGTTGTAACCTTCCACCTTACTGCATACGTCCGTTATTAATACATATACCACCTTCCACCATTCATAACTTAATTATTCAAAGCTCACTTCTAAGCATAGAAAACCTTGCTTCACATAAGGGTTTTGTGAAGATATCTATCAATTGCAAATCAGTATGAACCTTTTCGAGCACAATATCTTTCTTCCCCACATGATCTCTTATGAAATAATATCTTACATCAATATGCTTCGTTCTAAAATGAAATACAAGATTGTGTGTTATATCAATAACACTTGTATTATCACACAAAATGGGAGTTTCTCTTTCTATAATCCCATAATCTTTAAGTTGTTGATGTATCCAAAGAATCTGAGTACAACAACTTCTCGCTGCTACATGCTTTGCTTCTGCAGTTGAGGTAGCTATGGATGTTTGTTTCTTGCAGAAGCAATAAACCAACATTTCTCCAAGAAATTGACAAGTACCACTCGTACTCTTTCTGTCAATTTTACATTCTACAAAGTCGGAATCTGAATATCCATTTAAACTGAAACCTCTTTCATTGGGATACCATAACCCAATATCTTGGGTACCTTTCAGATACTTGATAATCCTTTTCGTAGCTGCAAGGTGTGATTCTTTCAGTATTGTTTGAAATCTTGCACATACTCCTACTGCAAACACAATATCTGGTCTACTTGCTGTAAGATACAATAAGAAACCGATGAGCCTTCTGTATTGTGTGATGTCCACATCTTTTCCATCTTTATCTTTGTCGAGACTGATCGACATAGCCATGAGAATGCTTACTGATGATCGACATTCTAAACTTCTTGATCTACTCCTTGGTGTACTTGGCTTGATTTATGAAAATCTTATTGTCTAGTTGTTTGACTTGCAAACCAAGAAAGAAACTTAATTCTCCCATCATGCTCATCTCAAACTTCTTCTACATGAGGGTTGAAATTTTTTCACAAAGATCTTTGTTTGTTGATCCAAAGATAATATCATCCATATAAATCAGTACAAGCTGAATATTGTCGTCGTCCTGTATTCTGAAAAGAGTCTTGTCCACTATCTCTTTCTGAAATTCATTCTCCAAAAGATATAAGGATAAAGTGTCATACAAAGCTTTCAGTGCTTGCTTCAATCCATATAAAGCTTTCTACAATCTGAAAACTTTCTATTCAGCTTGATCTTCAAATCCTGGAAATTATTCCACATATACTTCTTCAGATAGAAGACCATTTAGAAATGCACTCTTGACATCCATTTGATAAACATTGAAATTCTTGTATGCAACATAGGCTAAGAAAATTCTGATTGCCTCAAGCCTTGGTATAGGTACAAAGGTCTCATCAAAATCGATTTCTTCTTCTTGGCAATATCCTTTCGCCACCAACCTAGCTTTATTTTTTATGGCTACTCCAGATTCATTCAGCTTGTTCTTGAACACCCATTTCGTTCTAATAACTCCTTGATGGTCATGTCTTGGTACTAACTTTCATACATGATTTCTTTTGAAACCATTTAGCTCTTCCTGCATGACTTGAATCCACTTACTATCTTTAAGAGCTTCTTCAACGCTTTTAAGTTCCACTTGAGATATAAATCATATAAACATTGCTTTATGAGGTCTTGATCTTCTTGTTTTAACACCTTCATTGATATCTCCAATCATAAGCTCTCCTGGATGATTTCTGAGTCATGTTCTATTTGGTTCAAAGCTGTATGTGGGTTGATAAACATAAAAATATTGATCAGTTGTATCATCTCGAATATTGTTGTTTTGTTGTATTCTATCGGCTTGTTATGCAGTAACCTACGTTACTGTATTTCTGGGTGTAAAAAATTTTGTTCTGTTTTCAGCAACTATATTTGTAGGTACAAGGACTCCATCAATGTACTTTACTTGATGATCTTTGATTCTCATTTAAGATACTTCTTCCTTTAGCTTGTCAAGTTCAGCTGTATCACAATGTGGTTCATCAAATACTACATGTATTGATTCTTCTTCAACAATGACTCTTTTGTTGAAAATCCTGAAAGCTTTGTTCACTGATGAGTAACCAAGAAATACTTCTTCATCAGAATTTGCATCAAAGGTCTTTAGATGTTCTTTACCATTGTTCAGATTGTAGCATCTGCATCCAAAAATGTGTAGATATGAGATGTTTAGTGTAAACCCATACCAAACTTCATAAGGTGTCTTGTCATGGTCTTTGTTGATTAAGCATCTATTCTGCGTAAAACATGTTGTATTGGTAGCTTCAGCCCAAAATCTCTTAGGTATAACAACTTCAACAATCATTGTTCTTATTGCTTCCTTCAGAGTTCTATTCTTTCTTTCTGCAACACCATTCTGCTGAGGTGTTCTTGTTGCAGAGTACTCATGGCTGATCCCATTTTCTGAACAATACTTCTCAACAAATCTGTTTGTGAATAATGTTTCCCCATCGGACCTTATCTTCACGATACTTAGACTTTTCTCGTTCTGTATTCTTTTCATGAATTCTAGCAGCCTGTTCTGGGTTTCTGATTTCTTGGCCAGGAAGATGGTCCAAGTAAATCTTGAATAATCATTCACTATCACAATGGAATACTTCTTTCCACTAACACTAATAGGCTCGACTAGACTAAAGAGATCCATGTGTAGAAGATCCAGAATTCTGTGAGATGATCTTTGAACTTTCTCCTTGAACGAGTTTCTCACTTGTTTATCTTTCTAACAGGCTCTACATATATTCTCCTTCTTGAATACGACATCAGACAGACCTCTAACCAGGTTCTTCCTTGCTAATTTGTTGATCATCTTGAAGTTCAAATGACTCATTCTCTTGTGCCATAGCCAACTTAATTCTGGAGTACTCTTTGCAATGAAGCAGGTTGGCTGCACTATTGAACTCCAATCATATGATCACATTCAACGTTAATTCAGTTTACCCCAAAAGCTTCAGCCCTTGAATGTTAATTATTCATGTCATCATTTACAGTGTATTTAATTAAAGATACGATCCCAATTGACCCTAATTGATAAATAACCTAATAATTTGACCTCTAGATTTAATTTACCAACAACATTAAACTCTAGGACAACAGACCAACCAAACATCAGATACGAAACGTTTAACCCGTTTAACTTTAACTCGTGTTACCATGATTGAAATCAGTTGCTATTAATGATTTGATTACTGTAACAATTGTGCATTATCAATATCTATTATAGTAATAGACATAAAAACATTCAACTAAGTTGGCCATACTTTATCAAGCATTCATAAACCATAATCATGTAAAACAAATAAACAAAGTAACTCAGGAAAGTAAACTAAATTAAAGGTTACTAGAAACAATCATATAGTAAAAAAGATTGGTTCAAACTTTCCCTTAAACCGGATGAATAAAACTTCTAGCTAAACATATTGATATTTTGAAGAATCTCCATACTTGAAAACTAGAGAAAACTAAAGATAAAAGATATTTTGTATCTATCTTCTCTCACATGTGTCCTCAATTATGTAGGATTACAACCTTTAAATACTTATGACAATGGTAGTTACAAACCTTTAATATTGGGCTTTAAGTCCAAATCTTGAATTCTAGCTCTGCAATGGGTATTTAGCGTACTCAGTATCAATCTAGTGTAGTCCCAACTGATCAGTTCTAGCCCAATCTGCATTTTCCTCCAACCCAATTTCACTCCAACTACTATAACTTAGCTTTAATAAACCTAAAAAACACATAAAATGCACAAGTCATAGTATTTGGATCCGAAACATCAATATGTAGAAAAATATATTATGCACATAATTTTTTATTATAAAAACAACATTCCAAACCATCATTTATGTGCACATTTTCCTACTTATCACGCCATTTAATAATTTTTTTACCTATAATATTTATGTTTCCTCATTTTGACTTAAATAATTAATTAAGCTGTTAAGGAATTTTAATTTCACCCTAAGTTAATACTTTATCTTAGAGTATAACAATAATGTCTTCATTCCATTATTTGAAAATAAAATTAAGACAAAGAATTTAAAGCTGGAAATTTCCGAAAGTAGTAAATAATTGAGAGGGTTGTAATTAATTAACCAAATTAATAATTCCTTTTATCATATGTGTTCACAAGTTTTAAGTTTATGTTGTAGAGTGTTTAAAAAGTTTAGATGTCAAGACTCGTATGGAATTTTTGAAATTAATCACTTTTCATTTTAATGGATATTTCTTATTGATTAAGAAAAAGGACTATTTCTTATATTTCAATTTTTTGCACATAACAATTGAAGTCTTGATTTTTTTTAATTTTTAAGACCTGAAAACATTATTTATAAAATCATAATAAAAAACTCACAATTAAAGTTTATAAAACAGAATTGTAGCATACAATAGAATAATCTTAAACTTCAAACACTTGTTGGATCAAAATCCAGTTCCTCAAAGTTGAGATATTGATCTATATCATCTTTCTCCTCTTCAACTCTCTCTTGTGCCAACACCTCCACAAGTTGCCCAGTCATAGTCCGTGCCAATTCATTAAGACGACATAGTTCGGCCTGTTTCTGCTCTAGAGACACTACAAGCATTTAAGACATGTTACATACATAATTGTAAAAAATAAATTATATTGACTAGTAAAGAAGACAAACTATGGTGTTGGAACTGTTACCTTTAAAGATCCTTGATTCACTAGATCGAATCTTCAAGAGTGTCCTGAGTGAATTATTTTCCAATTGCAATTGTTTTTTATGATCTTCACAAATTTTAATTTGTGAGGTGAGATCTGAAATCCTTTTCTAAACATATAAAAATTAATTAAAAATTAAAGTACAATCTAGATAGACTAATTTATAGATCTTGGAACTTATGAAAGAACACATTTGATGAATTTATGGACATAAATTTTAATTACCTCAAAATCTATAACCATCGTTTTCATGTTATTTATATATTGAAATCTCTTCATTCTATTTTTCTGAGCAGATTGCCTTTTGGATATAGTCCTACAAATAAACAAATAAAATTAAAATTAATCTCATATTTCAATAGCATGTACATCATGTGCAAACAAATGAAGATTTCACTTCACCTCCTAAGCAATTTTTCATCGATGTTAGGATCCGTAATGGGACCATGTGAACTTGATATGTGTAGAGGATACAAAGGGATCTTCTTCTTATCTGTGAACATCGAATGTGAATCTATAACATTGTTATCTTTAATCTGATTTGGAAAAGTAGGTAGGATTCTCAAATTATCAGTTGATTTGAGATCTAATGAGGTTTGCATTTCCAAAGGATGTGAATATAAATAGAGATAAGCATACGTTTTTACATAAAAGAAAAACAAAATATAGCAAGAAACAATAGAAGAAAGCATTAAAAGGAAAAAAAACTAGTATCTTTCTATTTAAAAGATATGAAAAACAATATAAGTAAAATTTGAGAAAAAAGAGAGATTTTGCAACCCTCCTAAAATGGCTTTAAAATAATGAAAATGAAGAGCTTATTTATGTTGCCATATATACACACACATACAATAAATGCAAGTTGGGTTGGAAGTTTGTCCTTACATAATCATACATTCACTATAAGAAAAATGCACATAGACAACACCCCTAAGACAACGGTTTTTTGAAAAAACTGTTGTCGTAGCATAAATTGCCGTTGTCATAGACAAAACCGTTGTCGTAGCTCAAAAAATTCTCTCATAGACAATGGTTTTTAACCTACCGTTGTCGTAGACATTTGAAACCGTTGTCGTAGACATTTGAAACCGTTGTCGTAGTCTGAAAATTTTTTTCTTAGACAACGGTTTTAACCTACCATTGTCGTAGTCTGAAAATTTTTTTCTTAGACAACGGTTTTAACCTACCATTGTCGTTGTAATGCCCCGTCCTTATGGATTTAAATAAAATATCAGAGTTTAATAAATTTTTCATTTGGGGCGTTCAGATACTCGATCAAACATGAAATTTCAAGGTAATTTAAAACTTTCAAATCAAGATAAATCAATTTGAGCATTCCTATTTTATAAAACGTAAATTGTACACAGCGGAAGAACAATATTTTTCTTTATAATCATACAGCTAAAACTGTACAGCTTTGCAAACTAAGTTTTTCACAAAAGATAACAAGATCATCTTCTATATAAATAAATAATATAACACCTCTTTCAATTCCAGTAAAACTCTTTTGTAATCTTTAGAACATCGGCTACCAGCATCCACCACTTGCACACCACGCTCAATGATTCCTTAGGCTGAAAACGTTTTAACATAAAAAATGGGTGAGTGTATGAAGACACTCAGTGGGGTGAGACTTGTGAGCATTTAAAACATAACAGGTAACATAGACATATAATTCATCAAGTACATAGTTGTGGGTCTGAACCGCCTTGGAAAACATTGCGGTTCTGAGCCGCCATGGAAACATTTTACGTCTTGCGGAACTTGCCGCCAAATACGTTTTGCGGAACTTAGCCGCCATTTACATATTTAACAAACACAAACACATCACTCAATAGCACATAAATACAGTTTTGAGGCCGCCTTTTTGAAAATACGGTTCTTAGCCGCCGTGGAAAACATTTTGTGGTTCCTAGCCACCGTAGAGTTAATGTGGTTCTTAGCCACCTTGATAAAAATTTCATTAATACAAACTCATTCATTCACATTGCAAACCATACCCATTGAGTGCACCTTAAGCACATTTATTCACTTTAATTAACGTAAACACGTTCATCACACATCCGATTGCGTCATGTAGCAAATCGCCACATAGACATACAATACATTAGCACAATACAGGAAACCATAGATATGGACCGAAGTCCTTTTGTGGTGATTTTTACGGACAACCAGTCCCTCCGTAGATGGTGATTTTTTACGGACAACCAGTCCCTCCGTAGCATTGATATGACATGCATGCACATTCACAGAATTCACAAACCACACTCATTCACTTTGCAAATAACACACCTTCATTTACTTTGCAGTTAACACACATTCATGTGCACCTCGTAGTAAAGCATATAATGCAATCCTTCATCGAATAAACACATACGTTGCACATAGACATATAACTTTACTTCAAACTCACTTAGAATCTTAAATATGGAAGTATAGAAATTACCCCCACCTTATTCGGTGGTAACCCTCGTGAAGCTCGACTCTTTAAATTCTTAGTTCGTTCCTTCACCTCAATCAAGTGGTCTCTTGGAAAAACTACTACGTTCCGGTGAATTAACGGGTCCTTCGTCTGCGTTTCCTACAAGGAAAGAATCAAACTTGCAAGGCAAACTAATCTTGCAAAGTAAATTGCAAATGTAAAATCCCTTGTCAACTGGAAGAAAATCGTCGTTACTTATCTTCCTCGTCTGAGCTCCGATTTATGATCCAGAAAGCCTGTAATGAAGCTCTCGGTGTGAAATTTAACTCCGTGAAATCTCAAGTCCATCCAACTTTCGATCGTCTGGGAATTGCCCTTGCAAAAGGCTGAATTCACCATTTCACACTGCACTGTCACTCTGTACCCCGATGCATCTTAGGCCCCTCAAACGGACTCGCCTTAAGGTGAAACTTGGTAGGATTATTTTCAACACACTAAAGAACACCTCATACGAACATTTTTAGGAAACTCCTTCGTTAAGACCCTCAGCTCCGCAACTATTTCCGATTGGAGTGCACAAACGCAGCCCCGACTTCCTAAAATTATTCCTCGGCCGTCCGACCTCGGATGGCCGCCAAACTTGGTGGAGACCTTCCTCGTACACTCTAGTATTTTCCATAAAAACAGGTTTTTGGTCCCATCATCGAAAGTGCCTGAAATGGCATGTCGAGCGCTGCCTGTGCGCAGTCTTCGGCGCAGAAATCTGCTGCGACCAGCCCTTTTCTGTGGCTGTTACCACCGACTCTGGCGACCCGCGTCGCCGGCGACTCACCTCCGACAGACCACCACACTACCCTCTACCAAGACAACCCACCCAAACACACACAGCAACTCTACAACTCAAGCAAACACAGCACGAAGGGTGGCTGCTGACCAGCTCCAGAACAGACCCGGCGCGTTCCCGTCGCGCTCAGCAGTGCTCCCGTCGCGCCCTGCAGTGCTCCCGTCGTGCCCAGCACTCAGCACACCAGTATCGGGCGCCCAGCACAGACTTGGCGCGTGCACCAGCACTCCCAGCGCACTCGCAGCCTCCCGTCGCCGCTCCCCGGGGCGCTAGCACAAACCCGGCGCATTAAAGTAGCCCCCGACCTCCAACCAAAACCAGAACCGTCTCCACTGCCCCTCTCTCGCCGCCCTTTCTACTGCCGCCGGCAACCCCCGTCGCCGGCGATTCACACCCCATCCCTCTGGTCATCACACACGCACACACCTTCACATACCGACACACATCCAACAACTCAGACGCATAACCCACTTCAAAACACACACCCACACATAACCCACGGTCGGGCGCTCCAGCGCCCGTGCCCGCGCCCTGCACACTGGCGCTACCCGCACGCACATCAGCTCGCCTGCAGCGCCACCCGACGCGTCCAGCACCGCTCCCAGCGGCCGACAGCGCAAACGCCGGCGCACCTGTGCCAGCAGACCGTAGCAGCCGCAGCAACCAGAGGGAAAGAGAGAGAGAGAGAGAGAGAGAGAGAGAAAGTGCGAGAGAGAGAAAAGAGAGGAAGAAAGAAACGAAGAGAGAGAGGAACCGTGAGAGGAAGAAGGGAATCGAGTGAGAGGGAGACGGACAGCCCACTGTTCTTTTTCTTTTGTTCTCTTATGTCTTGCTCTTCTTACTTTTAATTTCTTGCATCTGAATGTGAAAAGGGTTGAGGATATAGTGTGTGTTGGTGAGGGGAGAGGGTGTTTGGTGGCAGGTGGCGTGGAAGGAGATGACTAAGCCTTCTCATGGCTTAGTCACTTAATTATGACTAATTAAAGCTTAAGCTTAATTAACTAATCCTTACATTTAATTAATTAATTACTTGAGTCCAATTAACTAATTACTATGCTTAATTAGTTAATTAAGAAAATTACAGACACATATAATTACTTAGTTTCTCAACTACTATGCATAAATAATTTGATCACCAAATTAATACTTTACATCTTAATTAATTTAAATAAAAATATCCCAATTAATCCTTACTTAGGATCAACTAATTAATTCTTAGTTTGATTAAGGTTATCACTTAGTTAAATCTTTGCTTAATTAAAATTATCACTTACTTAATTAATTCATAGCTTAAATAATTAATTAGCAACATATAATCTTAATTAGTTAATTCTTATACATAGTTAATTAATTTGGGGTGTTATAGTCGTAGACGTTTGAAACCGTTGTCGTAGCCCGAAAATTCTCTCATAGACAATGGTTTTAACCTACCGTTGTCGTAGACGTTTTAAACTGTTGTCTTTACCCGAAAAATTCTCTCATAGACATGGTTTTGAACTTGTCGTTGTTGTAGATTTGTTGTCCTAGAACCCCTAAGATAAGAGTTGTTTTCTAACGTTGTCGTAGCCTCGTAGAAACGTTGTCGTAGACTAATATTTAAAAAAAAGTCAACTATTACAATTTTTTTAAATGATATAAGAAATGCTATATATTGTTGAATTAATTAATGAAATAAACTAATTTTGAGAATTAAATTTTATTTCGTTATAAATAAAATTTAGAAAATATTTACAACAGATTATTAATTTTATAAATATATTAATTTGAAAAATACATTAATTATATAAATTTATTAATTGTAAATATAATTTGAAAAATATATTGATTTTATAAATATATTAATTATATATATAATTTGAAAAATATATGCATTATTAATATACATATATTAATTTGAAAAATATATTCATTATGTATATAATTTGAAAATTATATTAATTATTATTATTAATATAGTCATTAATCTTCCAATTATATATATATATATATATATATATTAATCTATCAAAATTGGAAATCAATTACTTATATTAATAAGTAATGGTACTTTATAAAAGTTAACAAAGAAATGCATATATTGTTGAATTAAATCAATGAAATAAACTAATTTTGAGAATTAAATTTTATTTCATTATAAAGAAATTATCTTTAGAAAATATGTACAACAGATTATTAATTTTATAAATATATTAATTATAAATATAATTTGAAAAATATATTCATTATATATATATAATTTTGAAATTATATTAATTATTATTAATATAGTCATTAATCTTTCAATTATATATATTAATATATCAAAATTGGAAATCAATTACTTATATTAATAAGTAATGGTACTTTATAAAAGTTAACAAAAATATATATAATAATAGAAAATTGAAAAATATCAAAAATATATTATAAAAGAAATATATGCAAGACATTGTCACATGAGGCATCAATGGTCTAGTGGTTAGAGTACCACTGGGCCACTTGGGTTCGAATCTCACACAAATCATAATATTGATTATGATGATGTCATCCCTAGCATGATGTGTGTGATGATGTGATAACGGTTTTTAACCGTTGTCGTAGCCATATTTCAACCGTTATCGTAGCTGGTGTTGTTGTAGGGTCTACCGTTGTGTAGATGGTGTTGTTGTAGGGTCTGGAAAATCCGCACAACAACGGTTAATAACCGTTATCTATGAGCGAAAACCTACGACAACGGTTAAAAACCATTGTCTATTAGCGTTTTTCTTGTAGTGATTTCAAATTCAAAATTTGTATATATTTAAAAATGAATGTAGTGATTTCAAATTCAAAATTTGTATATATTTAAAAATGAATGGCAAAAATACATAGAGGTTGCTGGATTATTGTCTTTTTGTTAGAACAAATATTGTGCAATTAGTGGTGGATGAATTAAAAATTCTAAAGGAGAAGGGACAACCTAAAATTATTTGGAACGAAACTATAAAAATGATGTAGAAAAATAGAGAAGAAAATTAAATTTACGATTGACCTGATTAAAATCCTCTTGCTCTACTACATATATAATAAAAAAAGAATAATAAAATATTTACTCATCGATTGCTAAGAGAGTTAGCTAAATAATGTACACAAATCAAAAACAAATTCTCAAATGTGTGGATTCCTAACTCAATCTTCTATAACTCAGTTGTTGATCTTATAATAGCTTAAGTTATCTAAACTACTCAATCCGCACTGTTGAGAGATTTTTATGTAGGTTTTGATGAGGTAATGTAATCTTAGATAGAAAGTTAGAGTACACATTCTTTACATTTTATAAGTGGTAGGGCTGATCAAAAAAATTAAAAAACCGCTCCAACCGCCCACACCACACCACACCGCATATCTCAATTTATTAGAGAACCACAACTTAAAATTGTAAAAGAAAAAACCACACCGCTATTACAATCTGGTGATTATTTCAATTCCTTTATAACCGAACCGCCACCACACCGTATATATATATATATATAATATCAACAAATTTAATTATATTTTAGTCTTTAAATATATCAATTGAGATTTGACCATATATAGAATATTTCAAAATGGTATTCATAAAATTTGGTAAAGAAACTAAATCATGTTTATATTCTTCCATGTATAGATTCTTCCATGTGCAATTAAAAAATAAATTGCTAAGCATTGAACTTCATTTTCACTAGTAGATGGAAATATTATTATGCAATAAATCCTAAAACAAAAGCATTATTCTGTTGAAGTTGATGTTATGAATTTGTGATTTTTTATTGTTGATTTCTTTTGTCAGATTCAAGAATGGTTATTATTCTTGCAATGATAAGAATTATGAAGATGATGATTTAGTTGCTATAGGAAAACCAATGGTAAGTTCTTTTAGCATCTTGGTGGTTCTATTTTGTTGTTGATAATTGAATTGAATTTTTTGTAACTTGATTAATTGTTTGATTAGAAAATAAAAACCGCAAACCCACATTGCAACCGCACCAAACCGCTTCAAACTGCACTTGTGATTTTGTTTAATCAAACCGCAATTCAATTTTTTTTGAAGAAAAACCCGCATATAACAATTTGGTTTAAAAATATTGCATATAACCGTAAAACCGCACCATGATCACCCCTAATAAGTGGGAATATAGACCTATAAGCATATCTTCATGAAATTAATAATATGTGTTGGGATATTACTAGAGTTATCTTGATAAGACAGAACATGTTGCATAATAAGAAAATATAGTTTGCTGAAGTAAGTTCCCACGTATTACATGGTCAGAAGAAAAGATAAGATCATGTAATGGTTTTCCAAATTAAGGAAAACCAACCTTAGAAGAAATAGAAAGTTATCTTCTAAGAGCAGTAAGTTGGAGGAGCCAGCAGGTCAGAAAGCTGACTAAAGGTTTCAGAAACAGGAAGCTGTTTTGAAACAGGAAGCAACATGGAAGAAGCAGCAAGCTGCTGTAGCAGAAAAGCTATATGAAGCAAAGAACAGGATCCTGGAACAGGAGGTTGCCAAGGAACAACAAGCTGGCGCAGGACAGGAAGCTGACTGAAGTTTCAGGAACAGGAAGTTGTTTCGAAACAGAATCCTGGCACGGTACAGAAAGCAGTATAGAACCGCATCCTGAGCAAAGCAAACAAGAAAGAGCTACAGCAATCTACAGAGAAAATATGAAGTAGCCAACAGATCTCTTGTAGAAAGACAAGTGCTACTCATATCCATGCAGTACGAAGAAGACCATGCAACTCAAACGAGAAGAAAGCTATCTGGCAACCAAACTAGCTAATAGTTGCATAAAAGTCAAAGATAGTGGGCGCATTAAATGCACATGTCAGAAACTATTGAGAAGCATTTAATGCGACCACAAAGAAGTTCTTGAGAGATTGAAGTTCACATTCAAATGAAGAAGTGTCTTCCTTCAATAGACACTTTCCTCCAACGGATAAATTCTTAAGACATATAAATAGAAGGTAGAGCTGACTGAAGAAGTTGTTGAGCATAGTCGAGTGGAAAATCAGAAATACTCCAAAGCTTATTCTAAGCTTTCCTTTACCCAGCCACTCAACCTTCAAAGTCAGTCTACTCAAGCATTCAAGCTATCAAGTTCAAGTCTGTCTTCACCGCAACAGTTGAAGAACCTTTTATTCTTTAACCATTTGTGTTGTGTGCGCTAGGTTGTGTTTGGTGTAACTTAGTTGATAGGATTTTATCCTTGCTAAGTATATAGTCTTGTGTAGGCTATTTCCCTATGTGAGAGTTTGTACCATGTGTGGGTTGAGACATAAGAATCTGGGATTCTGTAGGTATAGCTTGTTAGGAAGAGGTTTGTAAAGTCGAGACTTGTAAATCAAACTGACCTAATGAAGTTCCTCCTCAATGAAGGAGTAGAGTGGACGTAGAAGGATTACACCACCTTCGAACCACTATAAGCCATACGTGTTTATTTACTTTGACGGCATACTGTGCTTTACTTATCGTATATCTATCTTATTGCACTTGTCATAAGCATACTGGTCAAAAGACTTTGCTAAAATCATATTGTGAAAAGAAAACGTGTTTACAAAACAAAAACTCTATCTTTGTTTATTCCGCTGCATACTGTGATTCTAAAACATGAACCTGATTAGCACTGTGCCAGGTTACTAACAGAGTCAGGTTACTGTTTCTCTTTAGAATTAGGAACCTGTTCATAAAAAAAGTTTTGAAAAGTCTGAAAATCGATAGAGGTTCATTCACCCCCTTTGAACTTCTGACCACTTGGGACCAACAATAGGTCTTTGTAAAAATAAAGATAAATTCTTGGAACATAATTCTTAAGAACACTCATGTTCAAAAGAGAATCAAGCAATTAGAAGATCAGGAAGTCACGAAGGAGACTAAAAAATTGTCTAACAAATGAAGCTACTTAAGTCAGGATGCTGACAATCGGATGTCAAGACCAGAAAGCTGCTCTCAAACAGAAAGCTGATTTACATCAGGAAGATGTTATCGAAGACACACAAACACTGAAGAACAAATCAGCAAGCTGACAACTGTCACTCAGCTCATTTATCACCCTACAAGGAATATGTCTTGAATGTAGTACGAGGAAGGTTACTGACAAAGACACGTTAGACAAAAGTTCTAGCCAAGCCAATGAGAAAATGCCACCTGAAACTGCGGCTCTGCAAAAGGTCTGCAACCAGAGAGTGGTGTTATTAATGCGGATAAGAATAGGACATGTCTTATATTCTCAAGTTGTCAATCGCATTAATTACAAAGATATGGAAGATCAAATTTAAACTGAAACAGGAACAATGCCTCTCTTCAACGGGCATATTCCAAAGATCTATAAATAGAAGGATGAAGTGACCATGAAGACTACTGAAGCTTTGAAACATACACTGCAAAACCTCACAAGTCATTCATACTCTCAAGATTCTATTAAGCTCAGTCACTCAACCTTCCAGAAGCAGTCTACCATAGGATTGAAGTCTTTAAAGATCAAGACTGTTTCGCACCAGTTGAAGAAAACCTGTATCTCTTTAACCACTATGTTGTGTGCGCTAGGTTGTTATGGTGTAACTTAGTTGAGAGGATTATATCCTTGCTAAGTGTGTAGTCTAGTAATAGGCTACTTGCCCTTTGTGGGATTGTACCCTTTGTGGGTTGAGGCCTTAAACTAGAGTCTGGGATTCTAGTAGGCGTAGTTTGTTAGGAAGAGGTTTGTAAAGCGAGGCTTGTAAATCGAACTGACCTAACAAAATTCCTCATTGTGAAGGAGTAGAGTGGACGTATAAGGCTTACACCACCTTCAAACCACTATAAACATTATGTGCTTATATGCTTTCATTTGCTTACTGCATTGCACTTACTTGCCATATCTATCTTGCAGTATACATCACAAGCATCGTGCATAAAAGACTTTAAAAACATACTTGTAAAAGAAAACTGGTTTTCCAAAAGAACTCTATCAAGTTTATTCCACTGCGTACTGTGTAAACAGGTCAGGAACCTGATCAAGCATACTGCCAGGTTACTGATCTGTGTCAGGTTGCTGCATTCATTATTGGATCAGGAACCTGACTTACAAAAAAGTTTTAGAGTTTGCAAAAATCGACAGAGGTTCATTCACCCCCCTTTAAACCTCTGGCCACTTGGGACCAACAAGTGGCATCAGAGTAAGTTGGGTTAAAAGCCAACCTGTCTAGTTACCTACCCAGATCCACCCGTTTTTGCATTAAGGAAACCCGTTTTCACTTTAAAACTCATCTCTTAGCATAAACATGGATTTTGCACATCACAAGCTACCTGTGTTTTCCATAGATGATTATGACAACTGGAGGATACGCATGCAAGCTCATTTATCAGCCATACATGACGAAATACGGTTCGTTATCACAGAAGGACCACTAGTGATCTACAAAGACAACGTTACATATGTCGAACAACTTCACGAATATAGGCGTGCTGAAATAGTAGCTGAGGCAGCAGGCAGTGAAGTAGAAGGCGCAACTAGTGTTGATAATGATGTAAACATACCACCAGGTGTCAGACCATAGGAAGCTGCAGCAAGACGAAGAAGTGCATCACCACCACAGGAGTACGTTGTCAAGGAAAGACATGAATATACTCCTGAAGATAGGAAGAGAGAAAATCTCGACAACATAGCCAAAAATGCCTTATTTCTCACATTGGACAAATGAACGTTCAGTAAGGTTAAGAGGTGCTTCATAGCCAAAGAAATATGAGTAATGCTAAGGATGATATGTGAAGACAATGAACTTGCCAAAGACAACAGGATCTCCAAAGTCATCCAACTGTTTGAGCAATTCAACATGAAGCCAGGGGAAAATCTTGAACTGCTTGATCAGAGATTCACAGCTATTGTGAGTGAGCTTGAATCTTCGGGGAGAACATACACCCAGAAGAAGAAGAACATGAAGGTATTACGAGCCTTACCTTACGAGTGGCATAGCAAAGAAACCGTGATGAGAGTGTCATTGAACCTCAACGCGATAAGTACCTTCGATCTCTTCTCCGATCTAAAATCCTTCGAGTATCAGAAGAAAGCCGCAAGTATCAGAAAGAAGTCCTCAGAGCAAATCCCATCAGCAAACTAACACAGGATCCTCAGACCTGTGTTATAATTGTAGAAGACCTGGCCACTTCATCAGAAACTGTCCTCACCCAAAAGTATAGAAATACATTAAGGAAGAGAGAAAACAGAAAAACGATAAGAAGATAAATGAAAAACAAAATCTTAGGGCACTTCTCACTGAAAATGAAGCCCTCAAAGCAACAAGCACCTCCAACGCTATAGACAAGGATGATCTCTCATCAGAAATCACCTACAGCTCCTCATCTGATGAAGAAACATTAATTTACCTCATGGCTAAGGAAAATGAAGAAGAAGAGGCAACTTCTCTATCTCTCTCTATTTCAAGTTCTGAAAAGCTTAACATGATCCAGTCATTTAGATAGATCATAAGTGACTTTAAGCAGATAAATTCAGCTCATGAAGAACTTAAATAGGAAAATTGTCAACTTAAGAGTGAGCAGACTGTACTGAAAGAATAGGTTGCTGACCTGAAGTATTTTAATACACAATGCAACAATCTCAGAGCTGAAGTCTCTAAGTTTAAACTGCTAGTTACTAAGCTAGAAACTGAGAAGGCTGATTTACAAGATACAATTAGTATATATAGCAAATCAGCTAAGAAGACACAAGAATGTATCTAAAGAACCCAAATCACCAATTCTGGAAATGGTTTAGGATACTGTGCTAGTACTTCTCAGAATGAAGCCAGCACATCCAAGGCTGGAAAGTTTGTTCAAGCTCAAGTTCCTTTGCTCGAGAGCTTACTCTGATGAATGAGAGCTTAAACAAAACAAGTATTTTGGATAAAGAGAATAAACCCATACTGTAGGAGGAAGATAATAAGCCTGCAAGGAATCTCAGAAAACAACATAATCTATATGTTGTAAGTAAGAGAAGAAAGTAGCAGTCTTCTAAGTTAGAACAAGAGCTTCACTTTCTGAGAACCAAGGCATTCATGTCAAGGTTCCAATAGGTCTACTCTCAGGAAAGTGATAACGGAATACATTTCATAAACAGAAAACGTAGAACCTGGAATCAACAAGCTCTTAAACAGTACCCTGTCCAGAACACTTACAGAATGATAACCAACATAGCCTCTGGTAAATTAATTACCATAAGACAGGTGTGGGTTCCAAAAGACACTAACCCTCTGGACCCGTACTTGTATGGGTACCTAAAACCGTCTGATCTACTTACATATGCAGTTGCTAGAAAGCAGTAGTGATGAATGGTACATTGATAGTGGCTGCTCCAGACATATGACTGGCAACAAAGCTGGATTAAGAGACTTCCAACCATGTAAAGGCCCCAAAGTTGTGTTTGACGATATCTCCAAATGACGCACAAAGGGTACAAGAAGCTTGATCAAAGATAATGCAAGTATCAGTGATGTTTCATATGTCAAAGGATTAAATATAACCTCTTGAGTATCAGTCAATTTTGTGACAAAGGATATTCAGCGGAGTTTAATCTCAACGAGTGTCTGATCAGAGACAACAAAACAAATGAGGTTAAGCTTACTGGAACCAGGAGAGACAACAAAACAAATGAGGTTAAGCTTACTGGAACCAGGAGAGACAACATTTACCTTGCTAATTGGAAATCAACGATTCAACCAACATGCTTCATAGCAAAGAGCACCCCAAAGCTAAGTTGGTTATGGCATAAGAGGATGAGCCATCTAAACTTCAAGACAATCAACAAGCTAGCGAGGAAGAACTTAGTCAGAGGACCACCAGATGTTGCTTACAAGAAAGAAAATGTTTGTGGATCCTATCAGAAAGGGAAGCAAGTGAAAAGCTCATTCAAAGACAAAGTACAAAGATCCTCAACTAGGATACTGGATCTTCTGCATATAGACTTATTTGGACCAGTGGAGCCTGTTAGTGTGAGTGGGAAGAAGTATTCCCTTGTAATAGTGGATGACTACTCAAGATTCACATAGACCATCTTCCTAGCTAAGAAATCTGAAACCCAAGCCAGGCTTCCAGAATTCATGAAGAAAGTACAGAATGAGAAAAGCTTAAGCATTGTAAAAATAAGATCTGACAGAGGAACTGAATTCACAAACAAGTTTATTGAGAAATATTGTTCAGAGAATGGAATTTGTCATGAGTACTCTGCAGCAAGAACTCTCCAATAGAATGGTGTTGCAGAAAGAAGAAATAAGACTCTGAAAGAAGCTACTAGAATGATGATTGCAGAAGCTAGAATACCTAAGAGATTTTGGGTAGAAGCAACCAGCACAACATGCTACACGCTTAACAGATGTCTGATCAATAAAGAGCATGACAAGACTCCCTATGAAGTTTGGTATGGGAAAACACATAATATCTCATATTTTCACATATTTGGATGTAGATGCTATATTCTAAACAATGGAAAGGAACACCTTAAGACATTTGATGAGAAATCCAATGAAGGAGTATTCTTGGGATACTCCTCAGTAAGAAAGGCCTTTAAGATTTTCAACAAAAGAAGCCTAATTATTGAAGAATCAGTTCATGTAGTATTTGATGAACCACACTGTAATACTACTGATCTGGAGAAACTAAGAGAAGATGTATCCAAAATGAAGATCGAAGAACAAACAGTAATATATATTGATGGAGTTCCAGTGCCTGCTGAAGAAGTTACAACAAGCAGCTCACAACTTCTTGCACCAAGAAATGCAGTAACACTGAATGATAATCAGCAAGTAAATAGAAATCAGCAGACAAACAACAATCAAATACAGGATGCTGCTGAACAACAAACTGATGTTCAGCAACCCACATTCACTTTTGAGCTTGACAGAACATGGCTCAGGAATCATCCAAGAGAACTTGTGATTGGAGACATCAACGAAGGAGTGAGAATAAAGAGATCAAGACCTCAAGAATTACTATTCACATGCTTCATTTCACAATTAGAACTTAAGAATGTTGAGGAAGCACTGAAAACAGTAACTGGATTCAGGCCATGCAAGAAGAGCTGAATGGTTTTGAGAGAAACCAAGTATGGAAGCTAGTTCCAAGGCCTAACCATCAAGGAGTCATTGGAACCAAGTGGGTGTTCAAAAACAAGCTAGACGAATCCGGCACTGTAGTCAGAAGCAAGACAAGATTGGTTGCAAAATGATACTGTCAGCAAGAAGGAATAGATTTTGATGAGACATTTACTCCTGTTCCAAGACTTGAAGTGATAAGGATATTTCTAGCTTATACTGCCCACAACAACTTCAAAGTATATCAGATGGATGTGAAGAGTGCATTCTTGAATGGACTCCTATCAAAGGAAGTTTATATGGAACAACCACCTGGTTTTGAAGAACAGGGAAATGACAAAGTACTAAGATTGAAGAAAGCTCTGTACGGACTGAAACAAGCACCCAGAGCTTGGTATGACACAATGTCCCTATATCTCTTGGAAAATGGATTTCAGAAAGGAACAAAAGATAAGACTCTTTTCAGGATACTAGATAGAGACAACATACTGCTTGTACAGATCTATGTGGATGACATCATTTTTGGATCAACAAATTACAGAGAACTCTATTACAAGTTCTCCTCACTCATGAAAAACAAATTTAAAATGAGCATGATAGGTGAATTAAGCTTTTTTCTTGGTCTACAAGTAAAACAGCTTTAGAGTGGCACTTTCATCAATCAAGCTAAGTACACCAAGGAATTGATAAAGAAGTTTGGTATGGAAACTGGATCATCAGTAAGTACACATATGACCACATCTACCAGTATGGATAAAGATGAAGATAGAAAAGATGTGGAAATCACCAAATACAGAAGACTTATTGGATCCCTCATATATCTTACAGCAAGCAGACCAGACATAGTATTTACAGTTGGAGTATGTGCAAGATTTCAAACAGCTCCTAAAGAATCACATCTTGCAGCAGCGAAAAGGATTGTCAAATATCTAAAAGGCACTCAAGATGTTGGTTTATGGTATACTAAAGAAAAAAGATTCAATCTCAAAGGATACTCAGATTCTGATTTCGCAGGTTGCAAGATAGACAGAAAGAGTATAAATGGAACCTATCAATTTATTGGACAAAGACTTGTCTCTTGGTTCTATAAGAAGCAAACATCAATTGCAACTTCTACAGCTGAAGCTGAGTATGTAGCTGCAGGAAGTTGTTGTACACAAATCTTATGAATGCAACAACAAATGAAGGACTATGGCATAACAGAAAATAAAACTCCCATCCTCCGTGACAACACCAGTGCAATTGTCATCACTCACAATCTTGTTTTCCACTCAAGAATGAAATATATTGATGTGAGACATCACTTCATCAGAGATCATGTGGAAAAGAAGAACATCACATTGCAGAAAGTACATACTGATTTTCAACTTGCTGACATTTTCACAAAACCCTTGTGTGAATCAAGATATTCTTTGTTGAGAATAGAACTTGGGATTATCGAGCTCTAAAAATACGAGTCTCATAAGTAAGAAGGAACCCTCCTAAGGTTCAAAACTCACTCAGTATTCAACAAGTCAAAATCGTCAGAATACTGAAGCAGGATATTGATCCAGATCTAAACAGAATCCTCCAATAATGTCCAATCTCAGAGATAACTCACTCAGCAAGCTACAAGATACAGGTTAGTGAATCAAGTCACTGGAAGAGGTTGCTGAAGATAACATTTATTGATCAACATTTATATGGCTTACAACCTCGTATCACTAACAGTAATCTTATAACAATGATTGCAATAAATAAGTTGACAACTGCATTAAATGCAGAGATCTCTTTTTTTCAAGAAAGAGAAAAAAACACCGTTTTCCTTTTGACACAATCTCAAAATTACGGATTTGTCATTCTGTAATTCAAATCTCAACCGTTGATAAGAACCGTCCCTTAAAATTCTCAATCTTATCTGTTAATCAGTTTCAAAACAGAGAAAAGTTTTTAAACTGCCAAACACACTTGAAATTCTCTTCATTCACATCACTCTCTCTCACCAAACCTTCGAACCTTCTCTCTGCAAAACAAACCCTTCGCAAATCAATCTCTCTATCTACCATGGCTAAAGCAAGAGAAACCAAAGTTTTTGAATGAAGACTGGTGAATGCTACCGCATTGCTAGAAGACGAATCACCTTACGAAGATAAATCACTTCTCATCAACATCTAGAATCATATCATCAACAACAAACTTGATGGGTTGTTGACCACAACTTACACAGGATATTCCGTCTTGTCAGTAGATAAATTCCACGCATTTGCCACATGATCGAAGGATGAAAAGATAATCACTTTTAAGATGAGTGGGGATGATGAAGAGACTCAAACCCTAACCGTTGAAGAACCGTTGAAGACATTATAAAAAATTTTGGCATCTCCAACTTTGGAATGACATATTCTGATCTTGATTCCTATGGGTCAGAGTATTTGGAGGAAAGTTGGAATCAGTTCAAACTAGACTCTGTGGAAGAAACCTCCAGTGGCAAATTTGGGAAAAAAAAGCTGAAACCCGCATATGAACTCCTGCATGACATTTTGGTCCACATAGTTGAGGGACGCTGTGGAAGTTTTGATCAGTGCACAGCCACGAGATTTAGGATGATGATCGCTGTGATTCGTGATGCAAAGGTCAATTGAGCAGGAATCATATTTCAGTGTATTTGGGAAGATGCTATCAAATATTCAACATGAAGAGGATTCAGAATTGTTATCTCCTTAATCCTATGCTTCAAGAACATCCCTCTGGAGAGAAGTATTGCTTATGCACCAGGTTGGTACTTTGGTATAAAGAAAGTTGGAGTAAAGAAAGGGGTTGTTGCACCTACAAAGCACAAGCAAAAGGAGGTTGCTCCCTCGAAGAAGAGGAAAGCAAATGAAGCTGCTCCAATCCCCAAGAAGAAGAAATCAACGCTCAGATTGTAGGATTCTGATCCTGAGGAAGAACTCACTGTTCCATCTGACACTCTGGTCATCACAACAGTAGAGAAAACTATTCCTGAAGAGGTTGCGATACTTGATGAAGAACCTTTACTAACACTGCCACATCAGGATCCTCCATCTGAAAACATCGAGCAAGTTGCTACTCCAACAACTTGTGTTCCTGATGACAGTGCTACAGCAGAAGCCTCTAGAGAACATGAGAAATAGGATGCTGACCCAACAACGGAAACTCAACATGTAAATTCTGAAGATATTGAAGAAATCAATGATGTCGCACTGAACCCTGAGACCTGTTCACAAAAAATAACGGTCAAGTGGAAGGAGATTGACATTTTGAATAGGTAAAGGATTTCATCGAGTCAATCAGTGCTGATGATGCAGTAGAAATACTGAGCTTAACCGCAGACTCAATCTTCAGAAGATTTTTTCGCATATATGAATAATGGAGAGAAATGAGACTGAGCCCTGCAAGGAAGCTAGCTGCTTGGGAAGATTGGTTTGAAGTGAAAGACATAATCCTACCTTGGATTCAGAACTTTTCGATTCAGAAAGATGATAGGCTAGGATTTGTGGTCAAACATGTTGATGACTATATTTCACTTTAGGGTTAGGAAGGCTACAGTCACACTACAAGATGTTACATTCATTTGGGGATTACTTGTTGAAGGTAACCTTATTATTAGAGAGGATAAAAACACCGACAATGACTATTGGCTCATGCATTGTCAGACTCTTCTTATATGGATCTCTAATGTAAGAGAGATTAGGGGATCTAGAATTTCATTGACAGCACTTAGCAAACATTTGATGGCCAACCCTGTGCAGATAATACCCATCAGCAGCGTGTAGATCGATATGCTCGTGGATGTACATTAATTTTATTAAGTTCTATAATGTGTCCAGATAATTCCAGTCAATTGGTATCATTAGTGTACTTATCCCAGTTGGAGAACATTGAAGAATGTTGCAAATTTAGTTGGGGAAGTACAGTATTGAGCCATTTATACCGTGACCTACGTAATACCACATAGAGACATCGTATGCAAGTAGGCGGGGCCATGCATCTTCTCCAGGTGAAAGTTTTTATCACTCAATATTTCATATGTGTTTTAATATATATTTTTTCCTCTTAGAATATTTACTAAATTATTTGTTATTTATAGATTTGGGCATGGTCGCGTATTACCTTTGTTGGGCCAAGACCAAGAAAAGGTAGTGATCGACTAGTTATAAGTACAATTGAAAGTATCCATGGAAACTTTCATGTCGTATCATATGGTGCAAGATGGATGCAATACTATAATTTCACACATAGTCTTGGTTTCCACATTCGCACCATTCATGATAGTCTAGACAGATAGACTGCGAGACGGGTACTAATATTATTAAAAAGACTTTTATGATACTAAACCAAATTTTGAAACTAACTAAACATCATTTATGCAATTTATTTGGCAGCCTTATAAGCTAATCCCTTCTGAGGTTACGGTTTACATTACACTTAGCCTCATTACTATATCAAATATATGGAGATCAAATTGCCTACTGTTGGGATATTTCAGTAGTTATCTTGATAAGACAAAACACAAATAACACTGTAAGTAAAGAATAGTTTGCCTAAGGTATTGATACCTAGTTTCCACATTACATGATCTCAAGCGTATCGACTTTGAAGAAAAGATCATGTAATGGTTTTCCAAGATTTAAGGAAAACCAACCTTAGAAGAAGTAAGAATACTTCTAAGGGAAAGCTAGAAGAAGTATCCTTAGGAAGAATAAGAAAGGATACAGCGCGAAAGAAGAAGTCAGCAAGTTGAGAGAGCTATTCTGAAGGAAAAATTCAGAAAGCAAGTAACTGCTGCAAGAAACTAACGATAGCTGCAAGAACTCATTCTTACAGAGACTATCAAGGTTATAGGACTGGCCAAGGGAACGGGGTCCCTGCTGAAGACGTCAGGCGAGGTTGTTGTTCTGACAACACTTCCTGAGGAGGGGGGGAGGAGAAGAAGATTTCAGGCGAGGCTATTGTTCTAACAACACTTCCTGAGGAGAAGATGAGAAGAAGACCTCTGAAGGGGCGATTGTTGAGACAGTACCCTTAGAGGATGATCGAGGAGAAGCTGAGGTAACCGCTAAAACAGCTAGAGCACTTCATGAAGAGATTGATGCTGATACTGCGGCAAGCTAGCAAGAACCAATCTAGGTTACAGCAGCAAAGGTTACCAAGAAAGCTGAGATAGTTGAATTCCTCCGGATGGTGACTAACATTAAACAAGCCAAGAATAGAGAGACTGGCGAAGTTACTGTCACCACTTAATGGGGGAAGAAGAAGCTACGAAGGAAGCTGAGTATGCTGCAAGAAGACAGATACAGCTGCGCTGCAAGAATGCAGTCAGTGCATTGCAGCAAGAAAGAACGGCATGCAGCATCGCTGCAAGAAAAAGATACGGAATACTGTTGTAAGATACATCAGTGCTGTAAGAAGATACTGCAAGAATGACTCTGTTACAGCAGCACTATGAAGAACAATCAGCTGCAAACAGATCCAGGATACAGCGCTAAGAACACTACTCAGACAACCTACAGCGCCAACGACAAACATCATAAGTATCTTGCTATCCGAATGAAGGATGGATGCAGTACAAAGAATGAAGATCTAAGCAGGATCATATAAGAGCCGTTCGAGAGAAGATCAAGTTGTAGACACGGAGCCAATGCAAAGACGTCATGTGGACTGACGCGCTGCAGAAAGCTGCGAGCCGCAATCACCGCATTAAATGCTCCAAAGAGAATAGTCAAGTCGCATTAAATGCAGACCATTCCGTTGGTCAAGAAGCAAGCTCAGACGCATTTAATGCTACCACAAAGAAGATCTTGGAGATCAAAGCTTGAATTCAAAGAAGAAGAAGTATCTCCCTTCAATGGATACTTCTCAATGGATAGAAACTCTCAAGATTTATAAATAGAAGGTGTGGCTGATTGAAGAAATTGCTGAACAAAGTTGAGAGGAAATTCACTTATCATCCAAAAGCTTCTCAAGCTTTCACATGTTCAGCCACTCAACCTTCTTGGAAGCAGTCTGCAACAACAGAAGAGCTTACAAAGATCAAGACTGCATCCCCACCAGTTGAAGAGACCTTTTATTTTCTTTTAACCTCTGTCCTGTGTGGTTAGGTTGTTTTAGGTGTCGAACAATTGACAGGAGAAATCCTTGTTGTTCGTATAGTTGTCTAGGTGCTAGGCAACTTCCTTGTATGGGAGTGTGAACCCTGTGTGGGTTAGCCTTTAGAGTTCGTAGGAGCTGTGTGAACACTGGACTCTAGTAGGTGGTTACTTTGTAAGTTGATAAATTGTTAGGAGAGTCCTGTAATTCAATCTTGCTTAACAAAGTTCCTGCTCAAGGTAGCAGTGGAGTGGACGTAGAAGACTTACACCACCTTCGAACCACTATAAGCCATAAGTGTTTTATTGTTTTCTTATCTGTGTTTTACTATTCATATCTTCATATATCATAAGCATAAAACGATTTTAAAAGGAGCATATTTGAGAAAACCAGCCAGCCTTGTGTCAATACATTTAATTTCCGCTGCGTATAAAACTCTAAGTTACAGTGTGCAGCACTGCATCCTAGTGCTGCAAGCAGTAACTGGCTGGCGCTGTAAGTTCAAGTAACTTACAGAACAGTAAGTTTTAACAGATTTTCAAAATCGACCAAGGTTCATTCACCCCCCTCTGAACCTCGGACACCACTTGGGACCAACACCTACTTATACAATATTATATTATTCAGTTGTATCCTCCTGATCGTGTCATGCATCAAGTTGGCATGAGACAACCAATTCCAGATTTTATCCCTAATGTGCATGAGACATTATATAGTGTGGATCAAAGAGGATGCTAGAATTAGAATTGGGCTGATTACCACTCTATGTATGTTTAGATGTAGGCTAACAAACATGAACAAATTATCTTGACATCTTTGATTAGTTCACATGATGATGGTGTAGATATTGGCTTTACATGGTATGAAAGAATTACACGTCGGCTTATATCTCCATCATGGTTAGAGGTGGAAGAAAGACACCAACATGTTAACAGTGCATCCGTAGAAATTTTTGGTATGTTATATTTATTTTCTTTTTTTAATATATACTCTATTCATCTTGATATTTATTGAGGAATAATTTTAGGAAATGATAATTGAAAGAATGCATTCGGCGGTTGAGGCGTATGAGAATCTTAATAAATCTTTTAGACGATCTATAGATGAGTAGTATTAGAAAGCCATACCTTATTTTCGTGATCATCGACCATTATTCCATGAATCTGGCCCTCAACAAAATGAACAAGATAAAGCATCGGGTAAGAGAAGGAACCGTGACATAACACAACATCTCGTGATAACTTATGACGAGCCCTTACTAGTGAAAATCCTTCACATATGAATACTACTGGAGATGTGGTTGGTCCATCATCTTCTCCTCCTAGACACACAGTAGGTGTTGAAGATCACTATATGCCTCCATTATCACAAGATTACTTTTCCGGAGTTTTGTGCTAGATCAATCTTTCATTTCCCTTTTGGAGGTAAGCCAATATCCATTTGCATACAGTGGTCCACAATTCAACATCTCTCCGGTCCCATTTGGTCAATTTGGATATGATCCAAGAGGTATTGATGAGATGTATTCAAGCACTACATTGTCATCTTCATATCGTCCATATATTGATCTGAATAATAATAGAAATGATGATGAAGATGACGACAACAATGAAAATGACAATGACAACAATGGTGACAAACATCACACCCAAGAAAAAAGGTAGAGGAAAACATGTTCAAACAAGATGTTATTGTGGAACTGGATCACGTTATTGTTAGTATATGAATTTTATTCATATGTATTAAGACAATGAATCACACTTTGATGTTTGATTTTGGAATTTTTGATTTCATATTTTCTTTTGTCTAACGAGTGATGATTAAACTATATAGAGAATATGAGCAACGAAGTTGAAACCACTTGCATATATAGACTATGAGATTAAGTGCACAATTGTGCAAGAACTGACATATATCTTATTCTAAAAGTCCAAATTGAGAGATTTATATTTTTATGGAACACTAAGGAGAAGATATACAACTTTCATGTTTGTCATTTTTGTCAATTCTCTCTTAAACGAAGCACACAATTAAGAAAATACGAAAATTGTGTAAAAATGTTGTGTATTCATCCTAACAGGGCTCTAGTAACTCGGGCATAACTTGTGGTATATAAAGCTATGAAGGTGAAATTTATCGCATTAGAAAGCTAACTTAAAGAGTTACAACTTTCATGTTTATCATTTTTGTCAATTCTCTCTCAAACAAAACAGAAAATTAAGACAATACATAAATTGTGTAAAGATGTTATGTTTTTCATCCTAACAGGGCTCTAGTATTTTGGGCATAACTTATGGTATAAAATATCTATTGAATTGAATTCTGTTGCAGTGTAAAGCTAACTTAAAGAGCTACAACTTTAATGGAGAACACAAAACCAAATTAGATTGTTAAACGAATCAAAATACACTTTGTTTGAAAATTCAATGGACATGACTATGTCGTGGAACACGGCCACGACACGACCATGTAGAAAACACAGCAACTAGCACCGCACGCAGGATACAACCATGCGAGAAACACGGTAGCCTGCCAATTATGCACTGCACGCGGGACGTGACTGTATCCAGACCTAAAGTCACAAACTAAGACTGCGAACTTTATGATTAGATTCTGCCATGTCACAAGCTTTGTATGATTATTCAAAATTAAAAAAAATACATAAACTCGCAACTTGTGTGCTCGACTTTGTGAAGAAAAAAAAAAGCGAAAACAGGGTTGTGTATGACTTGGCAAAATCACGCTTGATGTTTGTGACTTTCCGTATAGTCGTGCCTAGTGTCTGCGACTTTGCTACTTTTGTAATTCCTTTGTCAATGCCACACTTTATTAAGACAAATTAAATTTTGCAATTTTTATTTAAATTAGCCAAGAATACCTCTTCCCTGGGATTAGATTCATCCATGATGTTTTTTCTGTTAAATGGTAGTCGTAGAGATGATTCATGATTGTGGGTGCAAGCTTCAAGAGTGGAAGTCACCTATGTATGATTAAGGCTTAATTTTGGGTTATGAATTCTAATTCCATTTTGGGATTTTTAATTCATATATCTAATTGTTCTGAATTTGCCTTTTTTTTCTTTTCTTTTCTTTTTTGATTTTTTAATATGTTTTTGTAAATTACAGAATTACCCTTAGAAGACAAGAATACCTTCTGCAATTAGTGTGCTAATCACCTGATCAAAAAATTTCGAAAAATGAGCTGAATGTTACTATTTAAAAGATTTTAGAACTTCATATTACAATCGGATAAAAAAAAAAATTGATTTGCAAATTGAAAGGAAAAAAAGCAAATTTTAGAGTAATTTTTTCATTTACCTCAAAGGTAAACATGAAATTGAAATACAGTAATGTTTGGAACAAAAGTAGATTTCAATTAAAAAAAAATTAAAGTTTGTTATTTGAGGAATGCTTTGAAGATATTAGTGTACAATCTGAACGTTGCCAACTGTGAAATTGGCAGAGCGTTTGAAAAGCAAAAGCCAAGTTCACACACCAAATTTCATCCTTCTTAAAAAAACTCTAGAAGCTAGCCACCCATCAAGCGTGAAGGGTCCCAACAAATTCTTCTCCAAGAAATCATTTCAATCTTCAAAATTTTTGATATGGGTCCATCTCAATCTCAATCTCAATCTCACTCCCTATTATTTTTCATTCTAACTCTCTCCGCCACTCTCAGCCTCAGCTCCGCCGCCGCCGACTACTCCGCCCTGGTCTTCAAAGGCTGCGCCGACCAAAACTTCCAAGACTCCAACGGGATTTACAAGCAAGCTCTCAAAACCCTCCTCAGCTCCCTAATCTCCCAGTCCTCCTCCTCCAAGTTCTACAAAACCACATCCGGCGACGGATCATCCTCCGCCATTAACGGCCTCTTCCAATGCCGAGGCGATCTCTCCGGCGGCGATTGCAGCAACTGCGTGAAGAGGACTCCGGATTTCGCGCAGAAGCTCTGCGGGCAGGCAATTGCTGCCCGAGTTCAGCTGAATGGGTGCTATCTGAGGTACGAGATATCCGGGTTCAGGCAGGTGGGTGGGACCGAGTTGCTGTACAAGGTGTGCGGGTCGAATCGGGCGAGTGGGGCCGGGTTTGGGGACCGATTGGATTCGGCTTTGGGGGAAATAGTGAAGGGGGTGGGCAGTGGGAGCAGTGGATTCTACGCAGGGGCTTATCAATCGGTGTATGTGTTGGGGCAGTGTGAAGGTGATTTGAGCGGTGGGGAGTGTGTGAACTGTGTGAAAAATGCAGTGGAGAGGGCAAAGTCTGATTGTGGGGCCTCCCTTTCTGCACAAATATATCTGCAACAATGCTACATAAGCTACACTTATTATCCCAATGGTGTTCCCACCAATCAGCACCCTATTTCACCATCAGGTATATATATTATTCCTCTTTGATTCCATCTTTTTTTTTTTTTTTTTGACATGTGATCATATTTTTGATTCTTTGTTACGGTATTGCAAGTCACTAGTTGTTGTTTGATGTGGGCTAATAGGAATAAAAATAAGTAAATATTCGAATTTGGCTTGATTCTATTGTTTTAGCTTATTCCTTTTAACTTTGTCAATGTAAGTATGGTTTTGTCAACTATGTGCAATTTTGGTCTGTATGTGTAAAATTAGGTGATATGTAGGCTCGATTATGTTGTTTTGGCTAATCCTTTTAATGTTGTCGATTTAAGTATGATTTTGTCGAGGATGTGCAATTTTGGTCCGTTTGTGTAAAATTAGGTGATATAACGATAATGTTATAGACGCGTTGATTGAAACTTGGCAAATGTTGCACTCATTTTATAAATCGATGAAAATAGCAGTGAATCAAGAATATAATGGATGATTTATGTAGAATTAAATAGAAATAAAAAAGGGTTGTTATGAATATAGGTGGAGGAGGGGCAGGGAGGAATACACAGAAGACAATAGCAATAGTGATGGGAGGAGTGGTGGGTGTAGGATTGGTAATGGCTTGTTTGTTGTTTGCTAAATCTACTTTCAAGAAGAAGCCTCATTCTTACAAGTATGGTGGATAAAGAGGTTAGTCACTTTATTTATTTTAATTCACAATTTGGATTAAAATGTTTCATAGCTTTTATTTTCTGAAAACATTAACTCTTTCTTAGCAGGGAATATAGTGAGGTGAGTTTGGAGTAAAGCTAAGTGTAAGTATGGACACAAACAAGTGCATTGGGGGTTGTAAAGATGGGAGATTTGCTTCACTTTGTTATAGAGATGTAAAGCTTTTCTTCCTCTTCAAGTTTTGTGATTCTCTCTCTCTCTCTCTCTCTCTCTCTCTCTCTCTCTCTCTCTCTCTCTCTTTTTGGGATTTAACACTTGAGAGATGTCTATTTCAGAAGAAAGATAGTAAGCATTAGTGTAAAAATGGGTCCTATATGTTAGTGGCATGAGTAATTGTGTATATGATTGCAAAATTGTGATGTTGCTTTTATTAAAGTCCTTCTATCGCTTTACACTATGAAAGCAGATTATATTTGTCTCTTTATATGCTCATTTTAAAGCTGCACAATTTGGGATGACAATTTTGACTAACATCCTTCTTCTCATGTGTAAACTTTACACATTCATATAAAATAGATCCTATTATTAATTCATTGATTGACAAATTCTTATATGAGACGGCCTTAAGGATTTCCTTCTATGAGATCGAGCCACATATTGCAATCAGACAGAGTTCATTAGTTAATGCGGCTCAACATAGCTCCTATGGTAACTAATATGGCTCAACATAGTTCACATGGTTAACATAGTGAAGAATTATCACATTTGAATTGTATGTTAAACTATCACGTTTTGTATGTTGAAAATAATATTTATTGTATATTTGTATGTTAAAATATCATTTAATATATATTAAAATAACACTTCATACATCACATTTGAACTTTATATTAAAGTATCACTTGCTATATATGTTAAAAGTATCACTTCTTACATGTTAAAATATAAATGATCATATGGTAAAGTATCACTTCATATAATTGAAGGTCCATTTATTATATATTAAGATGTTACTTATTACTCCATCTGATCCCTTTTAAAATTTTGACTAATCTATCAAAACTAATCAATGAAATTAGGAATATGAATATCAATAATATTGTAATAAAGTTGCATAAATGTCCAACAAGACAATAATTAGAAACAAGATTGAACACCTAAAACGATACTTAAAATGGCATCTAGGGAAGTATAATAAATTATCACTTTGGATATGTTAAAATATTATTTATTGTATATTAAAGTACATTTAATATATTACTAATTAAAGCACCAATTGATATATATTAAATATTACGTAGCATATGTTAGATTATCACTTATAAAGCATTGAAATATACTTAGTGTACATTAAAATAGGGTTAATTACACAAAAAAAAAAAAAAAAACCACGAACTTAGAATCTATTTTCATTTACAACATGAACTTTGAACGTTAACATCATAAACGCTTAATTTATAATTTGTATCAATTTGGCATATACTCGAACTTTTTGGACTCCAATTATTGAAAATCATCCGGTCATCATCTCAATCATCAAGCCATGTGAAATTTAAATAAAACAGAAAAATTAAAACATTTGCAATTTTTTTGGGAAAAAAATAAATTAAATGAACAAATGAAAAAGGAAATTGGAAAAGAAAAGATAAGGAAAAAGAAAATTGGCTCATGTATTCTCCATCCCTTCTCGTCTTCTTCCCCCTCTCTCGTTGTGGTCGTCGCTGGCATCGCCATATGTTACTTTATGTTGGGGAAAACAAGATCAATATTATCTCATCACTAAAAAGGAACTATGTGTTGGAGATAATGTATGGTGTACTTGAAAATGACTCAAATGATAAACGGGAAAATTGAGGTTCTCCGTAAGACGAAATTGCCCCGTATTAAGTGTTTTACGGTCTATGACAAACGTCCCCAAGATACAATGATTTACTAACTTAAGGATCACAGCACAACAATCTAAAAATTCTTGGGCGAACGAAAATGATATTTGGAACTTTTTAAGACAAGAAAATGAAAAGACTATAATTGTTAGAATGCTAATAATGCAAGTTGTAGTTGAGTCAATTAAATGATTAAATGTGGGATCTATTTATAGAAATTGAAGAGGTGTAGTGTTTTTCCATAAGAGACACATTTTAATTTGAAATGATTTCTTTTCATAATTAGACACATTTTGGTTTGAATTGAAGTCTTTCCATAATTAGACACCTTTTGGAATGAAATAGTGTGTCTCACAATGTTTCAAATTAGATGCATCCATTTAATTTGGGTTGCATCAATTCAATTCAAACTCACACATTTTCACAACTCCACACCTCTTCAAACATTCGCATTGTTTCAATTTAAGTTGTCAACTTTAAGCATTAATTTCTCATTCATCCGAAATTGGATTTGAGAAAACAAATACTCTAAATTTATCTACTCGAAACGTAGATTTCAAATCTGCAACTTATTTTTCGTTTTTAACAAACGAAATATCATATAAAAATTGATCAAAGATTGATCAACACCAATTTTGTCAAACCAATTTCCAACACTATGAAACTACTTTCTAGCCCTGCATAAGATATTACCATATTCATGTATTCTCCGTGGTCAACTACACCACCATGGACACTTGATTGTCAATTACATGATTATCAATTTCAATTACATTTCTTTTTCTTTCAGCACTTCTCACAATTCATTATAGTGCATTTTACACTCCAGCACAACATTTAGAAACCATTTTCAGATATAGAAATTTTGAGAGGTTGAGATTGTCATGTACAAATAGATATTGTTGATCACAATCAGCAACGTTAATATTAACATCTTTTGACAAGGTGTATGTTTTTTTGTTAGTTACGTATGTTGTACCCCGCTCGATAGACCCGAGCTGATATCAAGTATACGATGAGCCGAAGGCAGAATAGAGAGCTGATCGGTAGACTGAGCCGGAGGGGTCCGACCCGACCAGAATGATTAATCAACCACTGGATCACAGCGTCGGACCCAGTCACCGATCCGACCAGGAATTTGGCCTATCCGACCAGAATTACTTCAGCAAGAATAGCTTTAGAGCATGGTCGGATGTTGAAGTTCGGATGACTAAGAACCCTGCATAAGAAGAGCAGACGAGACTAAGTTATTTCAAGTAATTTTCAAGAAAGGAAACAAATTAAGATCAAATCTTATACGATTTAGATAGGATTTAATCTTTTTTTCCCTTATCTGTACCCTAAAATCAAGGGATCTATTTCTTATTATTCAAGTAATATATCCTAGTTCTAGTCTATAAATAGGATTAAAAACCTCATTCAAAGGGTTCCAAAATCATTGTATTCAAGCAATTAGAGAGTTCTTTCTTCTCAATATGTAGCACCCCGGATCAAAATGCGCATAATTGAATAATTAAGTATTTGAACCCTGACCTAATAATTATGTGCGTATGTTTTGACTGTTTAATTTAGTACGTGCGTTTCAAATCTTGGTTAACGCCGGTTTTAGATGGGTATATTTTTCGTGGCATGGAACCTAAAATATGTTTTCACCATGAGACTCGTATCGGAAATACAAGAAAATAGAAACAAACTAGAGGTTAATCGGAGACCCGTAGTTCAACTGACGAAGGAAAGGGTAAAATTTTGATAAAAGGTAAAAATAAAAATAATATTTTAATGAAAGGTAAATTCCAAAATCTATAAATAGGGGCTCATAATTTTCAAAACTTATACGTTTTCAAAGCCGACGACCCGAGCGACGCTCGCGACGCGAACACGTAAGTTCTCTTTCTTTTCTTTTCCTTTACGTTTTTAATTTCCGTCGTCGCCGGAGCGCCGCTGGAGCGCCGCCGCCGGAGTCGGAGCGCCGCCGTCGCCGTCGCCGGAGCCGCTGCCGGCCAGCAGTGGTGCTGGTGGTGGTGTGCCGGGCGTCGGGTGCGCGCCGGGGTGTGTGTCGGGTCGGGCGTCGGGTGCGCGCCGGGTTGTGCGTCGTGCCGGGTGTGCGCGCGCCGGGTTGTCGTCGGGTTGGGTGTCGGGTTGTGCGTCGGGGACGGGAGGTGCGCGTCGGGGTGTGTGTCGGGTCGGGTGCCGAATGTGCGCCGGGTGTCGGGTGCCGGGTGTGCGCCAGGTGCCGGGTGCCGGGCGCGCGTGCGGGCGCGAGCGCCGCAGGTCTAGCGTGCACGGGCGACAGGGACCGGGTGGCTGAGGAAACTCGGCAGCTGCCGGGTGATGCGCGAGCCGTCGGGTTCATTTTCGCCCGACGCCGGGTGCTCGCGTGCCCGACGCACGTGATGCCGTGTTTTCAATCCAAACCCTTTTATTTTCACCACACAGCTACATTGAGTCGTTTTTGGCGAGATGCCGCTGACCGAGGGTCGTGGGCCCGGTCAAAAGTCAACTCTTTGACCAAAATTACCGTTTTACCCCTAAAACCTAAAATACACCGTTTGAGCTCGTTTTAACTCCGATCGAGCTCATTCTTTTTGCGTTACGATCCTAATCTCTTTGCCTATCATCTCAGCTTTTGGGATTGAACATTCAGCCTTGTCACCAAAGTACCAACCTTTAGATTGTTCGATCCGTCGTATCGTTAACGAACGTTTTTCCGCCGGAATCCTTTACAGTTTTAATTATACGTCATTAAGGATCTAAGAAACGATATAACTTATGTAGGCTACTTGTTGGACTCAGCTGTGAGGTGTTGGGTTATCAGACTTTCGGTTCTAGCTACTCACGTGGTAACCACCGAACAAGGTGGGGGTAACTTCTAAACCCTAATAACTTTATGTTTCTATATTTAACGTACGATGAGGATAAGTGAACGCATGCTTATGAACTTGATAATAAATAAATTGTTGAACCTTATTGTGCTGTGATTACATGCTATGGTTAATGTGTTCATGCATGGTTCTTCTTTTGTCTCTTACTATTTCTACCATCCTGTTGAGGTTTGGTGAGCCTCTTGAAATGCACTAGCGGTAGTGAGACCGTTGAAAGGACGAAAGTCCATATTTTTACGAAGAGACGGAGATCTGCTTCATTTTACGGGAGAACAATGATACACGTATAATAAGTCGGGGAGTACCCGCACATGGGGTCAACGGGGAGTACCCGCCCTCACTGCAAATATGAGCTCTATGGGACCAAGTGTGTCCGATATGGATCCGAATTATGTGTTGTGCAATTTATATGCTGTGTTTAATTGCCGAACCTGTTAATGGTCGAATTGTTATAACTTTTTAATAATTGTTAAAACATGGAAAGTATTCCCACGAGTGTATTCCACGCACTCACCCCCTATTCTATAACTCACGTTACAGGTGATGGCGAGCAGGGTAATCCTTAGAGAGAGGGATGATGGTGCTTTATCTAGGCTATTGTATTTTAAGTTTGTTGGCTCACAACAGTTAAATAATGATTTTGTAAAACTCGTTTTGTAAAGTACAATCTTGTGTTGATTTTGGGATGATGGATCCTGATGTATCTTCCGCTGGTATGTTAAATGTTTTATTTCGGTTTAACGTCGGGGATTTATATTTTGTAAAATCGTCTCCTTCCTATTTTCAAATGTTTCTTTTTTATTTCATGTACGTCTTTTTTCCCCTTATTTCTTCACACCCAAAGAGAAAACTCTGATAATTTGTATGAAAGATTTTGGGGGCGTGACACAATACTTATATAAAAATCGTTCTGGCCGGCCAAAACTGACCGACCAGAACAAGCCTAGCAAATTTGCCCGAGTAGGCACCGGGTCATTCCTTCTCTTATTTTATTCATAATTTGTTGGGTTCGATTTCTTTGGACCGGATCAGTATTTTCTGGTGTTTGGCTAGGATTTTGTGCTCTATAAAATCCGACGTCAACAACATAGAAAGATCTAACCGAGTTATAAGGGTTCATTCGGTTCACAATGCCACTCATTTTTGTACAAAAATGCATTAGAATGTAATTTGTAGGACCGAGCGATATAAAATTCACAAGGTGATGAATCCATGGTCATCGTCGTAGCTTGTATCCTGTTGATAATCCATGATTTCTTTTCAGAAAAGGCACCAAAGAGAGGAATTGATTTTGGAGATAGATTTGAGAGGTGATAATTGGGCTCCAACAAAAAACCCTTGAAAATCTTACGGATAAAAAATTTATCATATAGGTTTATAAATGGTTCCATTTCACGGATTTTAATCTGTAAGACAGTCTTATAAGAGATATCTCTCATTATTTAGGTTTTGAAAGATATGTATTTATCAATTTGAGGTTGAAAAATAGAAGATAAAAATTATCAATTAAAGACTCAATTCCTAGCTAGTTAGTTTCAAAGATTCTTAAAATGATATTCCCAAAAAATAAAATTGATGAATTTAATGTGTATGAAAGAAAACGAAAAAAAAAAAAATTGAAAGAGTACATATAATTCAAACTTTAAATTACTGAAATTCAAATCTTTAATATTTAGGATAGATGGCGTCATTAATTTAGTTTCCCACCCAAATTAGAATTTAGAAGGTATTTTGTCTAGGTTCCAAGCAGATAGGAAAATGGAGGAAGCGAAATTTCATTATCATTTTATTTTATAAATAAAATAAATGTATGATTATTAAATTATTAATATTCAATCAATCATGATTTATCTTAAGTACTGTAACAATACAATATAAGTTTTAAATGCCTATTGCAAAATTCCGTATATATAATAACAGAAGATAGAAAAAATAGGGGTGGTTTCAGTTATAGGTTATCACTACTAGTGGGATAAAACGTTTTTTTAGCCAAAATTGGGCATTTTCACCATTCCCACTCATACCGTCGATCAAAATATACAATATCTTATCATAACCAATAAAATTAGGTCTTTTTTTTTAAATCAATAAATACCATCCAAAACACACACAGGTGGTGCCACCTGATCATCTCGTACCAACATAATTAAATTAGATCATTATCATCACATATCATCCAAATTTTGATCGTACAATGTATCCCATACCAATTGTATGATTGACAAAATAACTAAAAAATGACAAAAATAAAAAGAACACCATAAAAAAACTTTTCTCATGAGAGTTGGATAAGAATGAAGGTTACTACAAAAGAAGTTTTCATTCATAACATGAATACGAAAATTATGTATATAAATTGGCATTTCAAACACACTTTAGCTATACAATTATAAAAAATATTTTTTAAGAAAAAAGAACATAAGTAAATTAAAAAAAAAAAAAAACATGATTGCTGTATATTTTAAAGAATTTTTTTAATTAACTTAATTTGTAACCAATTGTTGTTTGCTAATTTTAATACATAAAAAAACAATATTAACAAAAAAAAACATTAAGTTAATTTGTTAATACAAATATAAAAAAAACATTAAAAATGCCGTGTTCTATGTCTTACTATTATACGGGATTTGATCTTAATTTAATTTTAATTTAACATATATTTGAAGTATATGTATTACAAACTTTGCTAATAAAGATCTTTAAAAATTTTAATAAAATGTTGAAAAATTATTCCCTAAGATATCTTTGCAAATTCCTAAGTTGAGGACTGGGGCTAAATGTCATAACAACTGACTTATCAATTGTTTGTTTTGCACAAGTCATTTTTTATTACTATAAAAATATTTCCTTTATATAAACTAAATTTATTCTCCAAATTATATATGTGTTTGGCTAAAAATGAACTACATCCATATTATTTTCTTAAAATTATTTGTTTTTAATAAGCTACATGTTTCACAAAGGATCTATACTAGTATTATTCTAAAGATCTAACACAAAACTAAAATCAAAATACAAAAACAGAAAAGGGAATAGTTCATAAATTAATATGCTTGAAGTATGTTTGTAAGTATTGTAAATAGAGGATCCAGAAGGCTATTTACCACACTTTTAATAAAAAAATTATCCGTTACTTTCTAGAGGTTACCTTTTTGATGTTTTAACTAATATAGATCCAGTATAATACACGAAGTTTTATTTAAAAAATATCAATTTTGAAAATGAATAAAATAAAATAAATATTAGTATAATCTCATTTAATATTTGAATATAATATACATTTATATATATATATATATAATTTTGTTTGTAGCTGTTTATGACATTTAATTTTTCAACATTAATAATTTTACAAAATGAATATAAATAGAAGAATTTTTTTATACAATAACAAAAGGTGAAGTCTTGTGATTATTTTTAAATAAAAAAACAAGTAAACTAAATTTAATTTTTAGAAAATAAATCGTTATGTACGATTTTAATTAATAGAGATGATTCACAAATCTCATGAATAAATATATGACATGATATTGATGCATGTATCTAGAGATTTAAGTTTCAATTATTATTATTATTATTATTATTATTATTATTATTATTATTATTAAAGAAATGAGGAGTTTTGAAATAGAGATATTTCTTAATTAAAGAACTAAATTAATGCTATTAAATGTTGACACATGTATGGATATGATTGCTTTCATTTTAGGGTTTAATGCACTAAACCCCTGTGATATGGAAAATTTGCGTCGCTCCCCCCGTGTTTTCAAAATGACACCAAACCCCCTATGATATGAAAAAATCGACGCGTTTTCCCCTAAATCGTGAAAGTTAACGGGAATGCAGTGCGCGTGCCTGTAGTGCGAAATTTGTTGGTTTTTGACCAATTTTTAAGTGTTAAATGACTATTTTATCCTTACATTTTGTCTATAAAATTACACCATGCCCCCTTTTCATAATAAAGTTTGTAATTTAATACTATTTTATTCTTTTTTTAATTCAATTTTTAGAATTTTACTTTATTTAATAGAATCCCTCTTTTACTCCAAAATTTCTACTTTATTTAATTTAATTATTTCCATTATTACTATATATATATATATATATATATATTTTTTTTTTTTTTTTTTTCAAAATTTTACAACCTTAATTTTAATATGATTTTATGCTTAAACTAATTTTCATTTGATTAAATTTTTCTTTTAAACTTTGTATACATATAATTTATTTTTTAATTAATTTTAAAACCAATAAAACCAATTATTACTGTATTTGGAAATTTATATTATACCCTTGTTTAATATTGTAACCTTAAATATTTTAATATCAAATAGTATTAAGTAAAGATTTACTAATAGGTAAAAAAACTTTTATAAAAAAGAAAAGTTGACCATCATTTTTGGACAAAAGAAAAATGAAAGGTTAGTACCTTTATTCCATCACTAAAATCATATATAATTTTCAAATTTCAATTTTTAAAATGGTCTGAGATTTTGGGTGAAATTAGTGGAATGAGATGAGAATCGAGAACCCTAATTTTACTCTCTCTCGCTAGTTTCAAATTACTTTGACTTGTGTTGTGAAAAGTGAAGTTAGTATTGGGGGCATAACGGAAAGTTGACACTTAAATTTAACACCGTTAAATTCAATTCTAAAAAATGGGACGTGTGTCGATTTTTTCATATCACAGGGGGGTTTGGTGTCATTTTGAAAACATAAGGGGGAACAACGCAAATTTTCCATATTTAAGGGGGGGTTTGATGCACTAAACCCTTTCATTTTATGAGGAAAATGATTCAACCACAAGTTGACAAGTGTCCTTAGTGGTTACTACTTTAATATATATGAAAGATATGAAAAAGTTTACCTCCTCGAACGAAAATTCTAAATCCATCTCTTAAATGATGGGCAACAAATAGATATAAGCTTTTTTTTTTTAGTTACAATTAGAAATGGAAAACTCAAAACATAAGACTTTGTCCTAATTGAAAATATATTGAAATATAATTTACATAATGTTTCTTTTATTTCAATATAACTAACACACAGTTGAAAAAATATTGACAGTTTTGTTCCACACGGTAACTCAGTATGAGTCATGATCTTAAAATTGAACAAATAAATAAAAAAAACAATTAAGGCGATGGGTAGTGCAAGTGCAGAGCAAGACATAGAAAATATTCTACTGCAAGGGTCAACAAATTGAATCCGACATTGGTAACATGGGATGATGGGAATAATGTTGAACATATTGCCTTCAACCTTTGGATTCTCTTATCATCATCTCAAACCTAAGTATGTTAATCAACCTAAAATATATTTAAATGTAAAATATATTTCCTCATATAGCTTATAGCAGCCAAAGCTAAGTATTATTGAATAATGTATAAACAACTACATAAAATATTTCCTCATATTTCCAATAGCAGCCAAAACCAAGTACATGCTCTGTACATTTTAGTCATCTTTAGATAAAAACAAATAACATAGTCTTGGACATGATCTTAGGTGTAGCAAACTAAAATTAAATTAGTATTCTCATACAAGCAACTATTTCTAAAACTTGTCTGCATCTTCACAAAGTCCCCCACCCACCCTTTCCATATTAGTTGGTGATTAACCACAGACACTACAGCCAGTATTGCCACGAGATACTTTCTTCAGATTTGAATTTGAGACGACTTTAGACTTCCCAATCTAGATTTGAAGAAAACACATTTGTTCTCCTACTAACAGATTTTCCTTTTATTCTGAGAGATCAAAGCATATTATAAGTTCTTCAAGTTGTACTATACTGTACCAAAGTTATGCAGGCTCAAATGAACAGAAGATAGAGATTTCGAGTTTCATCACAGGACCCTCACTATAAAACAAGTTATATGATTAGCAACAAAAGGGTTTGGCGATCAACTTCTAGCAAATCATAAGGTGTTCCCATTAAAGACAAGCTAACTACTTTTCTGGGATAACTTATCAATTCTATAATGCAAACTGTGGAAGTCTCTCAACTATGAATGAAAATCATTGAGCTAAAATGTGTAATCAACTAACCATTGGCAGTATAATTGTTATATACAGCAGGCCTTTTTAATATGTTAACCCTTAAGCTCAAATTTTCAACCTACAAACAGTACCTAATATCTATTGGCAATGATATGCCAGCAATTAACCACTTCTACAAAGATCATAAGAGGTTGCTGATATTGCACAGACCAATAATTGGAAAGCGTAAAGGCAACTGGCTGAAATCTTTGAAGTTCCTGAACCAACTTACTGAAAGAAGTATCATAAAACGCGTAATGGACATTCCTGTGACATCTTGTATACGAAATCTGAAAATAACAATTTTCAGTCTGGTCCTAAACTCAGAATTCACGATTGGTTCTTAAGAACAGCATGAAAAATGTAGAAACTATATGCTGATCAACCCCAATCCATCTATGGTGAAATGAAATCTTAGTTACACACACAGTAATTTTATACATAGGTGTTCTGTTAGCATGTAAGACTCTGCAAAAAGCTGCCACCAAGGTAAGGAATCACTCAACTAGATACCCTGAGAAATGTGATAAGGGGACATTTGGAAGTTCAGGAATGTTTGATGATAGCTGTGAACCAAGAATGAACACCTCACTCACTCTACCCATGATCAATTGACTAACTATTAATCATAGTTGTTAGAGGCATGCCTGAAAGCAACGTGCACAAGGCATATTACTTTAATAAGACATACACAAAATAATGCCTCAGTGAAATTCATCCTAGGGTTTTATTCTTTTACTTACATGATGTACCTTTACTCGTCACAACTCTGGACCCAAATACTGGAAAGTTTTAGCTAATGTGTGTTATTGGCATCAGAATGCAACTCCTACAACTCTCACAAGTTCACGCTCATGAAACTAATTACCCTTGGCAAAATATTGCAGGGGAAAGAACAGTAGAACACAGACGATAAGACACTTCACGGCAATAAGAACTAGTTTGGCCATTACAACAAGCAAATAAAAGAAAATCCACAGCCACACAGTACCGAATTCGAATCAGAGATTGGTAAAATCGTTGTGTTTAATATTACGACAGTCGAAACTCTATAATTATAACGATTTTCAGCAGTAAGGCCAGGGAGGAATTAAAACCCTAATACTTCCAGAACAAATTGAAATTCGCTTCAGCAGTAAAGCCATGGAGGAATTAAAACCCGAATAAATCCAGTAACAAATTGAAATTCGATATAAGAAAAGAATTACTTAGGGCTGGAGCCAAGGAGGCTAGCCTGCTGCAACTCGAGCTCGTTGAGCTGCTGCTCGCGGTCCATCTCGATAATCAAGGGGACAACGAGGATGAGGAAAGTGGTGCCGACGATCCAGGCGGCTTTTCCGGTGCTCTTGAAAAGTTTCTTGGCAACAAAGGCGGAATCCGACGCCGCTTTCTTGCCTCGATAGACGATCGGAGACTGGGAAATAGTGGAGGAGACGCGTGAGAGGATTCCTTCGGAAGACATTCTGGATGAACAGAGGTCGATGAGAAGAAAATAGGACTGAGAAAGGGTTTCTAGGGTTTAAGTGGATAATTTTTTTAACTCAAGACTCACCATCGACTATTCGACTTTATCTTTATAAGCGATACTCAATTTCCTAACACGGGTCATTAGGAAATGTGCCTTGCTCATGTCAAAAATACTAGTGTATTTTCATAACAAAGTTTGTCTAAAATAAATTAATCGTTAGGTCCTACGTAGGAACGTCTCAAAAAGCCCATTTTACGAGACTGGTCAATCTCGATTTGATTTCACGATGTTCATTTGGTTTTATTTGATTCAATCTGGTTAATATGGGTCAATATTGTTGATCTATCAATCAACATGAATAAATGGTGTAAATTAATTGATCAATTGTCGATAAACATCTTTGATCCAAAAGTATCATAAAAGTATTACATAAGTATACATAAAAGTATCACATACTTTAATGCGTTAACATGCGAATATTTTCAAAAATATCATATAATAACTCATACAAGTATTACATGATATATATATATACACACACACTATTAGAATAAAAATATTATTTGTCAAACTACAATTTCTTAATCAATCATTGATCTGAAATTATGGATCCAAGAAAATTTCCTTTTATTTTATGTATAAAGACTACTTTATAGTTTATACAAATAAAAGTATTACATATAATATTTATTAAATTATAATTTTTCAAAAGTATTACATGATGAGAATAAAGATATTACCTATGAAATTACAATTTCTCAAATTAATCACGAATTTATAATATTTGAAGTAAAAATATTACATAATACACATAAAAATATTACTTAGTATTACTTGTCAAATTATAATTTCTCTAAAGTATTATGTTATATACATAACAATATTAAATAATACAAAAGTATTACCTAATACATATATAAATATTTATTTTGATTTTGTTGTCCAAAGTGTTGATCCATGCATTGAGCTACATTGATTAGGTCATTGACCGACTCGAATCCACTCCATTTCATGGAATATGATTCATGAGACGATAATACCCAAGGATTTGTCAAAATTTAATAACTTTAAATATTTTATAATATATATATATAATAACAATTACCCCCTAAAAATAGTAATGCCAAAAGTTTTCCCGCCCATTTTCACTTACTAAATATGTATTATATTAATAATTAATAATTGATAATTATTAAATATAGAAAATATATTTTGTGTGATCTTCTACATATAAAAATTACACCTATCATTAATTATCTCATATTAACCAATCACACATTTCCTTATTTAGTGGGTATATCTAAATTTAAACATTATTTTTTTCCACTAAGTTATCACCTAAATTTTATGTATATAGATTGATATATATATATATATATATAAAGGTTAATTTAATTAATTATTACTCACCAATTGAGTAAAAACATAAACGTCATTTTGTGATTCTCAATTTTCTAATTTTTTTACGCCCACACACATATATATAGAAATATATATTGATTGAATAATAATTACAATAATATTCGATAAAAAACACTCAACTTTTATACATAAAAAAGTAATTAAAAAACATGTTTAACAATAATAAAATAGCATTAAACTAATAATTATGATATAAATTTATACATACATAGATTGGTAAACTTTATCTGCATAATTACATTTCAATATGAGAGATAAAAAAAATTCAAGATTAATATAAAATTAGTTGAAACATGTTTGATTGATACACTAAATAACAATTAAAATAATACGTGTTTTTTATTTTAAAATGTTTTAAATAAATTTGGATATGTCATTCACAGCTAATTTCTAGAATAAGAGCAACTTTTTTTTCATTTAATTTTTATCTAAAAACATTTTAAGTAATTTTTTGCAGTCCATTTAATATTTTCAAATGTAACAAATAAATGAAACTATAACAAAACAAACAAATTACTGATTTTTTTATTTTAATATACATTAAATTTAATTTGTGATGTGTATACAAACATAAATAATTAAACAAATTAATTTGAACAAGTAATATGTTCTCTAGAAAATATCTTAATATTTGAAAAATGTTAAATAATTGAGTACACTAACTATGAATGTTAAAAGAAATAATAATACTTGATGGAATCTAATAAAAAAATGTACAGACTGAAAAAAGTCAATATTAAAATTTAAGATAGCCCTTTTATATTTTGATTTATGCAATTGTATAACTATAATTAGAATTTTAATAACAAAATCAAAAAATATATTTTAATATATAGTGAAACACTTATTTAATATTTTCCATCAATTTGTTATAAGTTTGTTACTCCAGTAAATCGTTAAGATTTATGGCAATATCATAACTATGAACATCATACTTAAGTTTTCAAGTGGGAAATATTAGAAAGTTAAACTATGTCGAAATGGTGATACATATATGAAAATTCATTGGTGGTGGAGGGGGTTGGTAGAGAACATAATGTCGTAATTGGAGAATGAATGTTATTTGACATTCTACTATATATGCCGATGTTGTCACGCCCCAAAATCTTTCGGTCAAAATATCAGAGTTTTTCTTGCGGGCGTGAAGAAAGAAGGGGAAAAAGACGTGCATGAAATAAAATAGAAATCCTTTGAAAGAGATGGGAGACGATTTTACAAATACAAAACCCTCGGTGTCTAGCCGAAATAAAACCATTTTACATAGCAGTGGAAAAACATCAGGATCCTTTACAAGAAGAAGAACAGTTTTCTTTTACAATCGAGCAACATATCTTTAAAAAGGTAAAACTGGAAGATGGACTCGGCTGATAGGGCACCCCTCTCTCTACGCATCAAGATTCTCTTCTTCTCCTGTAGTGTGAGTACAGGTGGGGGTGAGTGCGTTGAATACACTCGTGGATACAATCTCCAAGTTTTAATATTATTAAGCAGACACACAGATCAATCATATATATATGTTCGGCAAATAAACACATCACATATAAGGCATGACATGTAATCGTTTTCTTAACGGGCGACCTAGCCATTTCCCAGCCCATTTCCAGGTAGCGGCGTATTCACGGACCACCCTGTCCCTTCCTAGCGGTGTATTCACGGACCACCCAGTCCCTATACCTAGCGGTGTATTCACGGACCACCCAGTCCCTTCCTAGCGGTGTATTCACGGACCACTCTGTCCATCTCTAACGGTGTACTTACGGACCACCCTGTCTCTTCCCCACAATAAAACAATACGCACACAACATTCACAGTAAATAGGGTTCAACAATAAGATTCAACATTTCATATATCAAATAGGGAAAACAGTAAACACAATGAGTTTGAAGTTATCTTCACCGAACACATCATATAATCACAGCATTTATCCTAACACACTTAAGTTCACAATTCATATCGTTCGTATATCGTCATTCATGCATTCCTTAATGAAAACACAAAGATTAGGGTTAAGAGTTTACCCCCACCTCGTATAGTGGTTACCGCGTGAGTAGATAGAACAGTACGTCCAACAACCCAAAACTTCCAAGATTAGTCCAACAAGTAGCCTACACGTTTACGGTGTTTCTTAGATCTTAAATACAGTATAATTAAAGCTGTAAAGGGTTCCGACGAAAAAACGTTCGTTAACGATACGACGGATCGAAAATACGGCATCACGTGCGTTGGGGCACACGAGCACCCGGCGTCAGGCGAAAACGAACCCGACGGCTCGCGCATCACCCGGCAGCTGCCGAGTTTTCCTCAGCCACCCGGTCCCCGTCGCCCGCGCACGCTAGCCCCCGGCGCTCGCGCCTGCGCGCGCACCCGGCACGAGGCACCCGGCGCCCGGCGCACACCCGGCACGACGCACCACCCGGCGCGCACACCCAGCACCCGACCCGACGCACAACCCGGCGCGCACACCCGGCACCCGACACACCACCACCAGCACCACTGCTGGCCGGCGGCGGCGGCGCTCTGGCGACAGCGGAAATTAAAAACGTAAAGGAAAAGAAAAGAAGGAGAACTTATGTGTACGCGTCGCGAGTGTCGCTCGGGTCGTCGGCTTTGAAAACGTATAAGTTTTGAAAATTATGAGCCCCTATTTATAGATTTTGGAATTTGCCTTTTTACCGTTGAAAAGTTACTATTTACCAAAAATATCTCAATTTACCTTTCATTAAAATATTATTTTTATTTTTACCTTTTATCAAAATTTTACCCTTTCCTTCGTCAGTTGAACTACGGGTCTCCGATTGACCTCTAGTTTGTTTCTGTTTTCTCGTATTTCCAATACGAATCTCTTGGTAAAATCATATTTTAGGTTCCATGTCACGAAAAATATACCCATCTAAAACTAAAACCAGCGTTAACCAAGTATCTGAAACACATGTACTAAATTAAACAGTCAAAACATACGCACATAATTATTAAGTCGGGGTTCAAATATTTATTTATTCAATTATGCTCATTTTGATCCGGGGTGCTACAGATGTGATGAAACTTTTTCGAAAAAGAATATTTAAAAAAATGTTTGTTATATCTAAAAGATATTCTAAATAATTAAGATTAGTTTTGCATAGTCAACTTATCCATATCAAAAAATTACAACACTTGAAATTTATATACCATGCATCACACGGATTACCAAATGAAATTGAAACATTATTAAGAATTTGATTTTTTCGTAAATTGACATTTTTACATTAACCTCAAAATATTTAAATTTTATGGTTATGCATCACACGGGTAACATATTATATTAAAATTAATTTCAAATAATATATTATTTTGTGTTAAACATTTTCATATCAAAATAATAATTTTTATTTACCCGTGCATCGCACGGGACCTATATACTAGTATAATGAAATAATATGTTATCATAATATGAAATATATTAGAAGGCATTCTACTTTGGATTGCCTGAAATATGACATTTTTTCAATTTGCAAATTAAAATTCTTTTTTTTATTGATTATTTTGACTATTTTCCTGTTTGAATTTGGATTCGAGTGCTTTTGGAGGATTGTGGCCTTTTGAGTTAATTTTTCAATTCCATCGATATCAAGTCAATATCAATTTCTACACAAAGATATATTCGACATATAAGAGGCCTAGCAAGACAAGAGTTATAACGTCTTTGCACAACTTTCTCATAATTTTTAGCTACTTTGGAGAAAGAATATATATATAATCTATATCTATATATATCTATAAAATAATAATAATAATCTATATCTATATATATATAATAACAATTACCCCCTAAAAATAGTAATGCCAAAAGTTTTCCTGCCCATTTTCACTTACTAAATATGTATTATATTAATAATTAATAATTGATAATTATTAAATATAGAAAATATATTTTGTGTGATCTTCTACATATAAAAATTACACCTATCATTAATTATCTCATATTAACCAATCACACATTCCTTAGTTAGTGGGTATATCTAAATTTAAACATTATTTTTTTCCACTAAGTTATCACCTAAATTTTATGTATATAGATTGATATATATATATATATATATATATATATATATATATATATATATATATAAGTTAATTTAATTAATTACTACTCACCAATTGAGTAAAAACATAAACGTCATTTTGTGATTCTCAATTTTCTAATTTTTTTTATGCCCACACACACATATATATATATATATATATATATATATATTGATTGAATAATAATTACAATTATATTCGATAAAAAACACTCAACTTTTATACATAAAAAAGTAATTAAAAAACATGTTTAACAATAATAAAATAGCATTAAACTAATAATTATGATATAAATTTATACATACATAGATTGGTAAACTTTATCTGCATGATTACATTTCAATATGAGAGATAAAAAAAAATTCAAGATTAATATAAAATTAGTTGAAACATGTTTGATTGATACACTAAATAACAATTTAAATGATATGTGTTTTTTATTTTAAAATGTTTTAAATAAATTTGGATATGTCATTCACAGCCAATTTCTAGAATAAGAACAACTTTTTTTTTCATTTAATTTTTATCTGAAAACATTTTAAGTAATTTTTTCAGTCCATTTAATATTTTCAAATGTAACAAATAAATGGAACTATAACAAAACAAACAAATTACCGATTTTTTTTATTTTAATATACATTAAATTTAATTTGTGATGTGTATACAAACATAAATAATTAAACAAATTAATTTGAACAAGTAATATGTTCTCTAGAAAATATCTTAATATTTGAAAAATGTTAAATAATTGAGTACACTAACTATGAATGTTAAAAGAAATAATAATACTTGATGGAATCTAATAAAAAAAATGTACAGACTGAAATAAGTCAATATTAAAATTTAAGATACCCCTTTATATTTTAATTTATGCAATTGTATAGCTATAATTAGAATTTTAATAACAAAATCAACAAATATATTTTAATATATAGTGAAACACTTATTTAATATTTTCCATCAATTTGTTATAAGTTTGTTCCTCCAGTAAATCGTCAAGATTTATGACAATATCATGACTATGAACATCATACTCAAGTTTTCAAGTGGGAAATATTAGAAAGTTAAACTATGTCGAAATGGTGATAAATATATGAAAATTCATTGGTGGTGGAGGGGGGGTGGTAGAGAACATAATGTCGTAATTGGAGAATGAATGTTATTTGACATTCTACTATATATGCCGATGTGATGAAACTTTTTTGAAAAGAATATTTAAAAAAATGTTTGTTATATTTAAAAGATATTCTAAATAATTAAGGTTAGTTTTGCATAGTCAACTTATCCATATCAAAAAATTACAACACTTGAAATTTATATACCATACATCACACGGATTACCAAATGAAATTGAAATATTATTAAGAACTTGATTTTTCCGTAAATTGACATTTTTACATTAACCTCAAAATATTTATATTTTATGGTTATGCATCACACGGGTAACATATTATATTGAAATTGATTTCAAATAATATATTATTTTGTGTTCAACATTTTCATATCAAAACATCAAAATAATAATTTTTCCCGCCCATTTCCATCTCCCAAAAATAGAAATACATATTATTTCATAATTTATAAATTATTAATTATTAATTTTATTGTGTTAAACATGATTTATATATAAGGTAATAATATCATTTATAATATTGACAAATCTTGGAAATTATTATCTATATATGGTATATGAATGTTAATATGATCTCATCTAATAACATTTTTAATTGTTGATATAATAAAAGATTAAATATATGTTTGTTGAATAAATTAAAATAACATAATGATCGGATTTTAAGAACTATAGATCATCAAAGTTTTTTTTGTATCTCAAATGTTGTACCCCACATACACATATACCACCTCAATAAATATATCATTGCATTGATGGGGGCGTTCGTAGTGACTGAGGGGGTCGAAGACCAAGAAGTGAGTTATTAATCAAGTCAGCCAACATATATAAAACAACGTAAATTAACTATTTTTATTTACTATATTCAGAATATGTATTGTAAAATTATTATAACCATCACACAATTTTATTTGATAAATATGTCGTATAGAATACTCCAATTTTTATATATCTTTTATGTAACAATGTTAATAATATAACATAGTGTTTATATAATTTTAGTTTATTATACTATATTAATTCTTATTAAAAATCATAAAGATTTGTAATATATCTTGAATATAATAAAAAATATACATATGATATATTGTTGCACACAATAACATTTAGGAAGTATAAAATTTATGAATTCATATACTTTCTATTAAAAACTACAAATTAAGTATAAAAATGATTTAAAAAAAACATATCATTTATACTTATACTTATAAAAAATATGTTCTATTTCATAATGCTAAATTATATAAATATATCTTCATTATTAATCATGAAGAATAGATAGTCGATGCTATTTATAAGAGTGATAATACGTAGATGAAGAATTTTTACATATATATTTTAAATACTTTGAAATTTTTATTATGAAATTTCATTGTCATCTATATAAAAACCAACTAACCTCATTTCTACTTTTTAAAGTAGAAATAAAAATATTTATTATTTTATAAATTTATAAATTGTAAATATTTAGTTTTTCATAATTTATGTATATTCATGGTATGAAAATCATTTTGTATATATATGAAAATTGAGGAACAAAATATGATCATATTTGATATATTATAAAATTAGTATGATTTGTGTATATATGGTAATAATATCATGTCATGAAAAGTTGTAAATAAAAATTTGTACCTTAATCTAAATCATTTTATATATCCACGAAAAAATTAGCGAATTTATCATTTTTTTTGTTAGAATAAATAATGTTTCCTCCTTAATTAAAAAGTAAATAAAAATCTGAAATTTCACTATCATGATAGCATGAAGTTCACAGAATAATGATAAAATCTATTTAGTTTATGTTGTAATATAGTTTCATGGTTTTAGATTTATCAAACTTTGAAATGTTTACCATCCAATATGATTTTTCTAATAGATAAATTTGCTTTTAAGACATCTGAAAAAAATAATTATACAAATTTGTTGATGGTATGTTAAATTTAAATTTTTTATTTTGGGGTAATATATAATAATATCAATATTTTAAGCTCATTATGAATAAGTTGTTGAACATATATTTGCACAAGTATTTTCTAGGCCAATTGTGACAAAAACAAGTACTAAAATAGTTAAACAATATATGATGAAAATAATAAATATTTAGATGAATTACATGAGTAGTAGATTAAATTGAAATAACTTTGAAAAACTATATGATTTTTCATGATCATCATTTTTGTATCAAAAAATTACTAACACGTGAAATTTATTCACTACATCACACCTATACCAAATGAGGTTGAAATATTAACAAGACTTGATTATAATGCTCAATAATATCACCATTTTATACTCATTATAAATAAATTATTGAACATAAATTTGTATAAGTTTGATTCAGGCCAATAGTGACGACAACATTTGATGAATATAAAAAATATTTAAATTCGTAAATTATATGAGTAGTAGATTAAATTGAAAACATTTTGAAAAATTATATTATTTTTCATGAACAACATTTTTATATCAAAAAATTACCAACACTTCAAATTTATTTGTCCATACATCATACGGACATAGGTATACCAAATGAGATTGAAATATTATGAGAACTTAATTTTTTTTTTGTAAATTAAAATTTTCACATCATACTCGAAATATTTAGATTTTATGGTCGTGAGTCACAGAAGTAACAAATCAGATTGAAATTCTCCAAAAAATTTATTATTTTTCGTGTTCAACATTTTTATATTAAAATATATAAATAGTGAAATTTATATGTTTGTGCATCACACGGGACTTATACTAGTTTATCTAAATAACATATGACATGCTTCAATATAAGAATTATTTGCATATTTGAAATTTGTCAAATTTAAAATTTTAGAAAAAAAGTATAAATAAATAAACACTAAAATAAAGATAAACTTATTGAAAATAATTTTTCAAACTTTTAATTTAAACTTATTAATTAATGAAAAATTGTATAATTCTTTTTTTCATTTGTATTTAAAAAAAAACTTTAAAATTTATTTGTGAAATTTTGAATTTCAATTTTTTATTATTTAATTGAAAATAAAAATTGAAGATTGTTATAGATGTTAACAATGAAAAGCAAACTAAAAAAATGATGGGTGGGTTGAAGTTACAACAACCATAGCAATATATATTATTTTTAATAATAAATAAAAAATTATTTATGATCATCTACAAACGCAACATATATTTTGAGAATTAGATAATTGTTTAATCATATTACGTTATATTTAATATTGCGATATTTATTGCACAAATCATAAATTAATGTTACTATATGAATAATATTTTAAATTTTCTAATTTGATTAAATTAAATTTATTTTTTTTAAAAATTCCGTGTATTACACGGCCCTATACTAGTTGGGTGATATAAACATGAAAAGTTGTATCTCGTCCTTACATTTCCAATAAGATGAGGATCCTGAATTTAGACTTCTAAATTGAGAGATATATCATTTCTCCCACAACTAGATGTTTAAATTCATAATTTAGGACACGGCAATTTTCTAACTATCTTAAAAACTTTAGTTCTTCGTGTGATTTCAATTTTGTTTCTCTACATATAATTGACTTCTAATATCCTCACCAATATGGAAAAACATAATCAACTCTATTTGTGTAATTTTTAATCAAAATCATTTGAATTCTAACAAAAATCCTCAAATGCAACTTATACACGAAAATAATCAAAACCACCCTAAAATGCATATAAAACATCTTTAAAAGATAATGAATTACAAATCTAAAATATTAAAAACACAATGTATTTCAAACCTCAAACTTAAACAGTTGCTCATCCTCAAAGTAATAAAAAAAAAAAAAAAACCTGAAGGATCAAAATGATGCACATCAAATAGTACATCATCACAAAGTAAATGTGTATCACTCAACACTCAAGTGTGGATAAAATATGATGTATAACTCAACTTAATTGATCAAGCATGATCTATCATATGCATTCAAATTCTTTATTTTCTCCACTACTCAAGTACTTGTGAACTGATCAAGAGTCAAAAAAGATTTTTATTTGAACACAATGAGACTCTTTGATCAATATTTATGGGAAAATTTTAGGTAAAAGTGTCTTAAATTTTGGAATTTGAAAGTACTTGTGAACTGATCAAGAGTCAAAAAAAAGATTTTTATTTATATACTTTATGTACAAATATATAACATTTATATAATACTTTAATTAATTTTAAAAAAATTCGGCATAATTTGAACATACCTTCATGTGATATTACTCATACATTTATATGATATTACTTATTCCTTTATATCAAAATAGTCATACATTTAAAATTCATGTTGTATAGTTATACATTTACTTCAGCATTGTCATACAATTATGTTATATTAGGATAATCTTTATATACAAATATATGACCTTTATATAATGCTTTAACTTAAAAAATTTTTTACACAATTTGATCATACCTTTATGTGATAGTCTCATACATTATGTATATTACTTATACTTTTATATAATATTACTTATATATTTATATCAACATAAAAGTTATATTATTATAACATAAATGTTTAAAAGGTATTACATGTCTATATAATATAATGTAAATGTTAAACTAATATAGCAAAAATGTCACGTTAACATAACTAAAATGTTTCACTAACATAACTAAAATGTATAACATATTTGTTAGAATACAAACAAACGGGATAGACTGTGGATGCGAACATCTGAACACGTGGGAGTACTGAGTGGGTGTATAAATATTATATTTCTAGTTGGATCGACCCGATTGCATGGAGCTAAGTTCCATACACCAGATATATACAAATATTTATGTTATTATTATTATTATTATTTGAACTCGTGTGTTAGGAAAAGTGTTTTAGTGGAATTTAATGAGGTGTATTAATTACAAACTGCAAGTGTTTGCACTTCTTAATTTGAGTTTCAAATTCCATATTTTAAGACACTTTTACCTAAAAAAATTCCATAAATATTGATCAAAGAATCTCATAGGACTGCAAATGAGCCAAGCCAAGCCGAGTCGAGCTTGACTTATTCTATATTCGTTCATTTAATTATTGGGTTGTTCAAGTTTGACTCGAGCTTATTTAAAATTATTTATTGTGTTCGAGCATGTTCAAGTTTAGTTTTTTAATGTTCATGTTCGTTAGTGAACAAACTTGAATAACTTAAACGATTTTGTTCGCGAACAATAAACAAACTTTGTCTCGTGGTTTTTTAGTAGGAATACTTTTAAGGAGAGGATGACATGTGTTAATTGGTTGTTCTTTTATATATAAAGATATTTTCTTTATAATTATTAAAAAATAATTAAAAATATTAATGATCTAATAAACAAGTTATAAACGAGAATATAAATGAGCTTGTTCGTGAACAATAAAAAAACTTGTTCGTGAACATAAACGAGTTGAGTACAACACTATTTGTGTTCGTTTCATTTAACGAACACAAAATTTCACTCATTTATTCTTCATTTAATAAACGAACCAACACAAACGAGCCCTTTACAAGCTCATTCACGAGCAGTTCGCAAACAAGGTGTTCATTTGCAATCCTATTTATACTAATATAACATATACGTTTCTACAAATATTGGGGAAAAAATAGGTCAGCGTGAAAAGAAATTCAATATATGTAAAAAGTCCAAGTAGATTCAAATCGACATAATTGTATTAATCTTTAATTTTTTTAACTGATGCAAGAAGTGTTACTCTATTAATAAATATGACACTTATATACAATACACCTACTAATCATCAAATATCCAACAACCTCAAGCCACCTCGATACATGTTAAATAAAATGAGCATAAACAAAGACATACATCAACAATAAGTTAATTTCAATGGTAGGGAGAATCTTGAAACCATGGGTGATAATTTCTCCATGTGGAACCATCCCCAATAGGACTCAAAGCTTACAGGTTGAGGAATAAAAAACAAGGAACAAAGATTCCCCCGATTGAAGTCGTCTCTTCTCTGTTACCTTTTTTATTTTATTTATTTTTAACAGATTAAAAATATTTCAGTTTGAAAATAGTAATTTATTTTGATAGTAAATTCATTGTTATATTGAATTATTGTTGCTTTAACTTATTTTTTATAAGGTCTCCCTCTTGTGCACCTTGCAATCAGGTCAGTCCACATTAAATTCGAATCCACTTCTTTTTTTTTCACTTACCTTTATAATATATTAGTTTTAGTTTTATGATATATTAGTTATACATTTATATTATATTAGTCATATATTTATGTACAAATATCATAATCAATACAATATTTTAATATAAAAAAATTCAATTTGGGCATAATTTGTACATATATAATTTTATTTATGTACCTTTATATCAACATAGTCATACATTTCTGTAATATATCAAATATTACTTAAATGTATGACTAATATAACATAAATGTATGACTAACATTACTAAAAGATATGACTAACATAAAATAAATGTATAACACCTGAGAGCGAGTTTGTACTAACGCGTGGTGATGTATAGTAGGTCGGGTCGAATCGAGTACATGAATCTAAGATCCATACATTAGATGTATAAAAATTTTGGTGTTTATTTTTATTCAAAAAAAAAAAGAAATTTAAGTTTTTTTTTCATTATAATTGGGGAACTCGAATCTCGTGGTGACCTCATTCCCCATCCAAATTTCCTTTTCAATACAATCCTTTTTTCTGGAACTCGATTTCATGCGTGCAATTTCTTTAAATTGGTTAGATATTTTAATCATCATTTATTTAATTTCCAAAAATGCATACAAAAATTACGGAGGATGACGTCGAACAAGAAGACATAAGATATTTTTTTCAAGAGTAGTGATATGTACTGTCGAGGCATGTAAAATTAATATTACCTTTTTACTTTCAATAAATTTGTAGAAGCAACAAGTAAGAGTCGATTCTAGAGAAAATAGAGGAATTAATTAAATTCACTGGTGTTAATAACTCAACAAATAAACAAGATAAACAAGGGGTTGGTTGGAAATTATCTAATTAAACTAAAAATCAATCTAGCCACTAAGAATCAATTAAACAAACACAAAAACTCACGTGAGACGATCTCACGGATAGTTTCCGTGAGACGAATCCCTATTACCCATGAATTAAATCCATTTTCACAAATTCTAATATGAATTGTTCTCACATTACAAGATCTGTGAGACGGTTTCATGTAAGACCTACTCTTAAACAAATAAGAATCAATAAACAAGACACTAGTCTCAGTTTAGTTTCCTCTTCTATTCTTGATCAAGTGGATTAATTAACAACGTTTCTTTCAATCTATCTCTCAAAATCCCGTCCCTAGATTAGCAATAAGCTCTGCTAACTTGAATTGTCTCTTAAATTTAGTCTATAAAAACAAGCTCTTTAGTAAATCATGTTCAATCAGACAACCTAATCGGTACGACCTCTAGATTTAATGTGACGAACGCATTAATCTCTAAGACGATAGGACGAAATAGACTCCAAATTCATAAGTTCGATCCGGATAATCTAGAGATGTGTTGCCCCTAACGAATCAAACATTATTTGCTACAAAGTAATATAAATTCGTAACAATTACAGATTACAGTTTATACTCTAGCAATAGATATCATAACAATTCAATCTAACGGGCCTTGCTAAATCAAATCATGCAATATCATAAATCAATAAACTATGTAAAATAAATCATTCAAAAAATAGAAATCAAGAAAACGTTGCTAATCATTCAAAGTAAATCAAAAATAGAAGTATGTACATAATTTAGTCTTGCATCTTGAGAAAATAAAAAGCAAATCCTAAACTAAAATTCTCCATAGCCTCTACGGCTCTGTATTCTACCGCTCAACCATCCACAACCTCAAATTTCCTTATTGTCTCACTAATAGGATATATATATATATATATATATATATATATATATATATATATATATATATTTATGCTTCAATTATGGGTCAAAAGTTTCTTTCTCAATCATGGGCATTTGCTGGTCACTTGAATTCTCGTTAGGTTTTTGCTCGCATATTGGATCATCTAATATGATGATAGTGAATCCAATGTGTGTCTTTCTGTAGTTTCAATTATCCACATTTATTATTCATCTCCACATTTGCATCAAAATCACTGCATAAACCAAGAAAATCAAAGATTGGAGTTTTTTTTTACAAAGAGTGAATATATGTAGAAAAATAGTAAGTGCAAACATATAAAATGCATTAGAAAACATTCTAAACCAATTATAATATGCACATTTTTTTACATATCAAGCAGGTCTCCTGTGCAACTGATGCATAAATCTTAGATCTATGCACTCGGGTCAGGTCAGGTCAGGTCGGATTTGACATGGATTCGCGCCTTTTTTTTTGCTTTAACCTTTATGTTATGTTAGTCATATCTTAATGTACAAATAACATATCTATATTAAGGTACAACTAACATTACTAAGGGTACGATTAATATAACTAAAATGTATGACTAACACTACTAAAATGTATGATTAACATAATATAAAGGTATGACACCTAGGAGTATGTTTGGGCGAATTTGTGCGCGACTTGGTGGCGTGTGTGGATGTATGGCGGTGTGTGGCTATGCGTGGTAGTCGGGTCGACCTGAATGTAGGGACCCTAGATCCGTGCACCAGGTGTATAAATTTTTTTATATTTTTTCAAAAAACAACAATGATGGTGGTGATGATGATGATGATTTAAGAGAAACAATGTCATTGTATCTGTATCACGTGTGAATCTGTTAGATGATGGGTTACATAAAGTACCATAATTCATGTATTCTTTGTAAATACCCAAATGTTTGGTCAAAAAAATAATCAAAGTAAACTCATGATTTTTATTTCTTTTCGAAATTAAGCCAATATAAATGAGATATTTTATTCTTATGTTGGTAGTTGACGTGTCGAGTTGTCCAAACACATCACCAATAATAAAGTCAAAATCTAAAGATATGTTTATTTAACAATTATCCAAAAAGTTTGTTAAAATTACAATCACAGTAAACATCATAATTTTTCCGAAAATTCATCCTTATTTTAACATATGACAAAACCATAACGGAGAAAATCTTTCATATATTAAAGTAACTAGCAGTGTACCCATGTGTTACTCGTCTTGTCATATAACTCAATCATTTTAATATAATATAATTTTAAGGGTAAAAAACACTTAACCATCCGAACTATAGCCCGTTTTGCAGTTTCTTGTAAAAACTTTTTTCCATTGCACCGTCCCTATTAAACTTTGCAAGATTTGCACATTCCAGTCAAATGCTATTTTCCGGCGTACATTCCAGTAAACGTGTGTCACTCACGTGTGACTTAATAGTAAAAGTTCGTTTTGCCCATAATTATAACGACATCGTTTCATGCACGCCGGAAAAAATAGCCGGAAAGTGGCATTTTACTGAAATGTGTAAATCTCGCAAAGTTTAATAGGGACAGTGCAATGAAAAAAAGTTTTTACAAGAAACTGCAAAACAGGCTATAGTTCGGATGGTTAAGTGTTTTTTTACCCTAATTTTAATCATAAATACACAACAAATGAACATTGAATATATATATATATATATATATTGCCACATAAATATAACACCCTAATTATTTAACTAAGGTGTAAATTATATATATATATATATGTTGCTAATTAATTAACTATGTATAAGAATTAATTAATTAATTAAGTGATAATCTTAATTAAGCTAAATTGGCTAGTCATCTCTCACTGTCTCTGCCACTCGTCACCATCTCTCTCTTTCTCCCCAAAACATGCCACACAAACTACTAATCTAGTTTAAATGTGAAAGGGAGAAAAGAAAGGGTAAGAGGAGAAAAGAAAACGAAAAGCAAGGGATGGAAACACACACATACTCTTCATCTCTCAATCTATCTCGGTATATCTTTCTTTCTCTCTCTCTCTGTCTGCCCCTGCTGCTGCTGCCCTATTTCTACTGTTTTCTGCCTGTTTGTGTAGTTTTGACCGCCGCCGAGGGCGGCTGCGGGTGCCGGGAGCGCGGTAGGTGTGCGCGCACATGGGGCTGGCACTGGGGGCGTCTGGCCCTGCCCTGTTGTTGTGTGCGTGTTCCCTGCTGTTGTGTCCTGTGTTCTGTGTGTGTGTATATTTTCGGCTGTGGGTGTGAATTTTTGGTTGCCGCCCCACGGCGGGCGCGCGCGCGCCGTGGGCGCTTGGCCCTACCCTGCTGCCCTTTTGTTGTGTGTATGCAGTTTCTGTTGTGGGTGTGTGCAGTTTTGCTGCTATGTGTATGTATATGCTGCTCTATATGTGTGTATTTCTATTGTGTGTGCGTGAGTATACTGTTGTGTTTGTGGTGACGTGTGTGTGCGTGTGTGAGGGCTAGAGTATGCGCGACGGGGGCAGTGGTGGCGGAGAGGGCTGGTGGCAGATTTGGGGTGACGAGAGGGAGGGTTTTTGTAAGGTTTTTTCTTCCAATTTGCAAGGGCTCTTTGCAAGTTTAGTGTTCTTTGCAAGCTTAATTATTTTCTTTGCAAGTTTGTAAGTTTAATGTTCTTTACAAGCTTAATTATTTTCCTTGCAAGTTTAAATGTTTACAGACCTATGCCATCGAACCCTATTTAAGAATATTTTTAATTCAAGTTCTAACTCGAGTTATAGATAGTCTTTTTAAGCCACTAAGTGAAGTTATATGCCCACGTGAAATGTATGTGAATATTCTATGAAGATTGCAGTATATGCTTTACTACGAGGTGCACACAAATGTGTGTTATTTGCAAAGTGAATGAATATGTGTTATTTGCAAAGTGAATGAATGTGTTTATATAATGAAATGCATAAGGCGGCTAAGAACCGCAATACGGTGGCTCAGAACCACAACAATGAACACGACAGCTAACAACCGCGATACGGTGGCTAAGAACCACAACATTGTTTACACGACGGCTAAGAACCACAATTACGGTGGCTAAAAACCACAAAAATATTTTTCAAGGCGGCTCAGACCCACAACTATGTACTTGATGAATTATATGACTATGTTTCCTTCAATGTATTGACTACTCACAAGTCTCACCCCACTAACTATCCTCATGCACTCACCCCCTTAACTGATTTTATTTTACAGGTCGCAGCCATTCGGACGGGAAGTGAAAAGATGTGTCATATTATTTTGTTGTATAGAAAATGACTTGAAGTATTTTGGAAAGTGTAGCTTGCAAAGTTGTACAATTTTAGTTATGTAAAAATACATTTCTTCCACTATATACGACTCATACTTTATAAAACAAGGATGTTTGAACTAACTTACCTTTATTTGTAAATTCAGGTTACTTTGGGAAATCCATAATTTATCAATTTTCTGGACGCCCAAATGAAAAGTTATTAAACTGATATTCTACCGTAACATAAAAAGGAACGTGACAGTTGTTGTATCAGAGCTTAACTCTACCTTTTGTAGAACTTGCTCAATTTTAAAATTTTTATGAAAACTTGGTATTCCAAATGTTATTATATGTCATGATTGGATAAGCATCTCTCTTCACTTTTCCCCCGACAGGTTTGTTGAAAGGTATGAATGTTACGTATTGTATTATGCTTTTATGTTTGAATGTTATTGGTGTAGTGCTATGTGGTAGGTTATATTCTGTTATCTATGAGCTTTATATGAATCGGTGAACACTACCACTAGCCACTATATGTTGGGTGAGTTAGTGTGTATGTTTCACCAAGTCTTTGGGTTACATAGGGATGAGACTACCATGAGCCCTTGTCTATGATAAGATGAGTTAGTGTGTATGTTTTTCCTGGTACACAGGTGTGATATGTAAAGCCACGACTAATGCTCGAGGTCTATGGGGACCATGTGTGGATGTTTGTAATATGTTTCATGATGTTTTGCTTATGATGTATTTTTATGGTTGGTATATGCAAACTGGCTATATGTTATCCTACATGATAATATTATGCTATGATGATAAACGAATGACAGAGAAATCTATTAAGGTTATTAATTGATTTATGGAATAATGTTATTGGTGCTTATCTGTTTAAGATTTAAGTTTCAGATGGTATGTTAGAGGTGGTTTCACTATGAAACTTGCATAAGAATGTGTACGACAGATGGTTAGGCTTAGGGTTGCTACTAAGAAGATGATAAAAGTAGATGCGGAAGCCTTAGAGGTTAGCATACCCTTAGGGAGAACTATAACAACCCAGCATATGTGTCAAGACGTACGAATTGCTTTCAAAAGGAAAATCTTTTTGGTTGATTTACATGTTTTGGAGATAAGAGACTTTGATGTAATTTTAAGGATGGATTGACTTAAACCCAACCACACTGTAATTAAGTGTCGTGAGAGGGAGATTCTTTTTCAATCATCTGGACATAAAGAATACACCTTCTTTGGAACGCGAGTTAGTGTGAACCTAAGAGTGATGTCGGTTATGTAGGCGACCAAAATGTTAAAGAAAGGAAATTGCGAGGCCCTATTGGCTAATGTGGTAAATCTCGAGCAGGAGTCAAAGCCGATAGTGATTGAATACGAGGACGTCTTTCCAGAGAAACTGCCAGGCCTTCCGCCCGATAGACAAGTCAAGTTCTGCATCGACTTAGTACCTGGATCAACACCAATGTCGAAAGCACCATATTGCATGACGCCAAAAGAATTGCAAGAAATCAAAGTTCAGCTACAAGAACTTTTGGAAAGGGGTTTTATCCGCTCTAGTGTATCGTCCTAGGAGCTCCAATATTGTTCGTGAAGAAGAAAGATAGAATTTTCCGGATGTGCATAGATTATTGTGAGTTGAATAAGAGAACCATTAAGAACAAGTATCCATTATCACGAATCGAAGATTTGTTCGATCAATTAAGAGGTGCGAGCATATTCTCGAAAATTGACTTAAGGTCTGGATATCATCAAGTGAGGATTAAGAAGGAAGACATATCCTTGACAGCCTTCAGAACAAGAATCATGCCTCGAGGCCGACCCTGTAGGAGTTTACAACCAGTCAAGGAGCCCCCCGAGCAAGCCGAGGAGCCCCACGAGCAGATGTAATGATGGGTAACCTAATCGTCGTATTAAAAGTCCTAGTGCAACAGTTGGATGCGGCACGAACAACATCACTCCCATTGATATTAAGAAGCAAGGTGAATCAAGTAATCAAACAATTTCGACGTTTTAAACTGCCAACTTTCAACGGAAATGGGAACCTACGGATGTTGAAGAATGATCGAGAAACTTGGACAGATTCTTCACTCACCTTATGTAGCGTCCCGGACCAAAAACAAAGAATAATTGATTAATAAAATATTAAATCTTTAATTAAATATTTTATGTACGTTAATTATTGATTGTTTAATTAATTACGTGCGTTTCAGATACGTGTTTAACATCGATTTTAGATGGATATATTTTTCTAGATATGGAACCTAGAATATTACTTCACCATGAGATTCGTATTGGAAATACGAGAAAATAGAAATGAACTAGAGATCAATCGGAGACCCGTAGCTTCAATAGCGAAGAAAAGGGTAAAAATCTTGATGAACGGTAAAAATAAAAAAGAATATTTTAATGAAAGGTAAATTAAGATATTTTTGGTAAATAATAATTTTCCAAAGGTAAAAAGGTAACTTCCAAAATCTATAAATAGAGGCTCATTCATTTCAAAACTTAACGTTTTCAAAAGACGAAACGAAAGCGACAGAAAACAAGTAAGTTTCTCTCTCTTCTGTCTTTCTTTAAGTTTAGTCGCCGGACCGCCGCCGGACCGCACCAGAGCACCGCCGGACCGCCGTCGGAGCACCGCCGGACCCGCGCCGGACCGCCGCCGCCGGTGGTTGCTGGTGGTGGCAGCTGGTGCTGCTGTGCGCGCGCCGGGAGACGCCGGGCGCGCTGGATGCACGTGCTGGGAGAGGGGAGCCGAGCGCAGGCGGGGCGCGGGCGCCGGTGATCCAGCGCGCACGGGTGACGGGAGCAGCACGTGCGCGGAGGTGCGTGCGGGGGCGCGGGTGCGCGCAACCGCCGAGTCCGCCGAGGGGTGCCGCGCGCGGTGTGCACGCCGGGAGACGCCGCGCGCGCGCGCAGGCGATGGGGAATCAGTGCACGCGCCGATTGCCGTTGTGCACGCCGAGCGCGCACCGTCGAGTTTTTGTAGCCGTCTGACCGAGTCTTTTTGTACGTTGGGGCCCAGTCAAAGTCAACCTTTTGACCAAAATTACCAAAATACCCATCAACCTTAAAACGCTCCGTTCAAGCTCGTTTCAACTCCGATCGAGCTCATTCTTTTTCCGTGGTGACCCAAATCTCACCCTCTTTAATCTTAGCCTTATAAACTGATCTTTCCCTCTTGTTTCTTCAACCTCAACTTCTCGATTTATCAATACGTCTCGTCTCTATCGAACGACTCTTCTCCGCGGCTGTCTTTATATATTTTAAATATAAGTTTTAAGCATATTAAGGATCTAAGAAATGTTATAACTTTTGTAGGCTACCTGTTGGATTGAGCGTTGATTTATCTGACTTTTGATATCCGCTATTGAGCTTTGAGTTATCAGACTTTCGGTTCTAGCTACTCACGTGGTAATCACCGAACAAGGTGGGGGTAAATTCTATCTCTTTATCTGTTTACAGCTTTCCCTATTTAATGCATGATTGGCGGAATATTAAATGCTGTGATTATATGCTATGTTTATGTGTCATGTTATACTGTGAAATGACGTGGGTCCACATACATTCTTTTGTAGGGTCGGGTGATTCCCGTACCTGAGATTCGTAGGGGTAAGTCGGGGAATACCCGCACCTGAGTTTGGGTTATGAATTACGTGCTGTGCATTTTACGTGTTGTGACTAAGTGCCGATTTGGTATATTCTGTTTCATTTATCCGTCAAATGTTATAAGAGGTGGATTTCATCCCCACGAGTGTATTCCACGCACTCACCCCCTATTCTGTAACTCACGTTACAGGTGATGGCGAGCAGGGTGATCCTTAGAGAGAGGGATGATGGTGCTCTATCTAGGCTGTTGTATTTTAAGTTTGTTGGTTCACAACAGTTAAATAATGATTTTTTAAAACTCGTTTTGTAAAGTACAATCTTGTGTTGATTTTGGGATGATGGATCCTGATGTATCTTCCGCTGATATGTTAAATGTTTTATTTCGGCTTAACGTCGGGGATTTGTATTTTGTAAAATCGTCTCCTTTCTATTTTCAAATGTTTCTATGTTATTTCATGTACGTCTTTTTTCCCTTCTTTCTTCACGCCCAAAGAGAAAACTCTGATATTTTGACCGAAAGATTTTGGGGTGTGACACCTTATTTGTACTGATGCGCAGAAGATTTCTTGTGCTAATGCAACGAAGAATGGTGGTAGCCTACGCGTCAAGAAAAATTAGAATGCACGAACAGAACTACCCAACGTATAACTTAGAGTTGGTTACTATAGTGTACGCGCTTAAGATCTGGCGACACTATTTGTATGGTGGAAAGTGTGAAATCTACACCGACCACAAAAGTTTAAAGTGTTTCTTCGAACAGAAAGAACTCAACATACGCCAGAAGAGATGGTTGGAGTTAGTGAAGGACTACGATTGCACAATCCTTTACCATCCAGGAAAGGCGAATGTGGTCGCCAATGCGCTCAGTCGAAAGAACAAAGGTAGGGTAGCCAACATGCTTACCAATCAGCGTCAACTGATAAAGGAAATGTCCGAGTTATACCTAGAAGTGGTTACACCTCCGAGCAATATTAATGCTCGAATCGCAGCTCTAATAATCAAGCCCACGCTTAGAGAGCAGATAGTTAAAGCTCAGAAGAAAGACAAATTCTTGCAAAAGATAAATGCTCGTATAGAAAAAGAAGCTGTAGAGGGGATCGTGATATCAACGGATGGGGCTCTAACTTTTAGAGGAAGACTCTGCATACCAAAAGATGACACGCTAAGAAAAAGAGTCCTGGAAGAAGCGCATAACATGTCATATACAACACACCCTGGATGTATAAAAATGTATAGAGATTTGAAGGAAATTTTCAAGTGGAAGAATATGAAGAGAGGCATCGGACAATTTATCAAGAAATGTTTGGTGTGCCAATAGGTAAAAGCAGAACATCAACGACCGGTAGGAAAGCTAATGCCATTGGAAATACCTGAATGGAAATGGGAACACATTACTATGGACTTTGTAGTGGGATTACCCAAAACTAATCGTGGAAACCACACCATATGGGTTATTGTTGATAGATTTACTAAGTCCGCTCATTTTCTGTCGATTAAGATAACATTCCAATTGGACAGGTTGGCCCAAATCTATATAAAGGAAATCATCAGATTGCATGGAGTACCAGTCTCTATTATATCGGATAAAGACCTTCGTTTTACATCCAGATTCTGGCAGAGCCTACAAAAAGAATTGAGCACTAAGTTAACTTTCAGTATGACATTTAACCCTCAAACGGATGGGTAAACCGAACGGACGATACAAATTCTAAAGGATCTGCTGCGAGCCAGTGCCCTGGATCTACATGGAAGTTGGGAAGACCACTTGTACTTAGTGGAATTCGCTTATAACAACAACTATCAATCAACAATCGGGATGACACCATACGAGGCCTTATATGAAAGAAAGTGTCGCTCATTTTTTTATTGGGATGAAGTAGGTGAGGAAAAGGTATTGAGACTGGGATTGGTTGAACAAACAGTGGAAGTAATAAAGAAAGTTCGAGAGAGAATGAAAATGGCTCAGGATCGACAAAAGTCTTATGCAGATAAAAGATGAAGAGAGCTAAAGTTCGAAGTGGGAGATAAAGTTTTTTTGAAGGTATCACCCATGAAAGAAGTTTATCGTTTTGGAAAAAGAGAAAAGTTGAAACCAAGCCGGGGGCGCCTGGCACTGCCTTGTTGTTGTGTGCGTGTACCCTGTTGTTGTGTCCTGTGTTTCTCTGTGTGTGTGTGTATTTTCAACTGTGCGTTTGAATTTCTGGCTGCCGCCGAGGTGGCAGTAGGTGCCTAGAGCACGGCGGGCGCGCACGCGCGCCAAGGGCCAGCGCTGGGGGCGCCTGGCCCTGCCCTGCTGCCCTGTTGCTGTGTGTATGCAGTTTCTGTTGTGGGTGTGTGCAGTTTTGCTGCTATGTGTGCGTATATGCTGCTGTGTGTGTGTATTTCTGTTGTGTGTGCGTGAGTATGCTGCTGTGTTTGTGGTGACGTGTGTGTGCGTGTGTGAGGGCTAGAGTATACGCGACGGGAGCAGCAGTGGCGGAGAGGGCTGGTGGCAGATTTGGGGTGACGAGAGGGAGGGTTTTTGCAAGGTTTTCCTTCCAATTTGCAAGCATTCTTTGCAAGTTTAATGTTCTTTGTACTTTGCAAGTTTGCAAGTTTAATATTCTTTACAAGTTTAATTATTTTTCTTGCAAGTTTAAATGTTTACGAACTTATGCCATCGAATCCTATTTAAGAATATTTTTAATTCAAGTCCTAACTCGAGTTATAGATAGACTCTTTAAGCCACTAAGATGAGTTTTACATACATCTTATAGGAAACGCAGATGAAAGACCCCGTTAATTCCCTGAAACGTAGCAGTTTGCCAAAGACACCACTTATCTGAGGTGGAGGAATTTTCTTGTATCACGTTTAAGTTCCAAGTAAGTTTGAAGTGAAGTTACGTGCTTACGTGAAACGTATATGGTCATTGATGTGAAGTTATATGCCCACATGAAACGTATGTGAATATTCTATGAAGATTGCAGTATATGTTTTACTACGAGGTGCACACAAATGTGTGTTATTTGCAAAGTGAATGAATATATGGTATTTACAAAGTGAATGAATGTGTTTATGTAATGAAATGCATACGACGGCTAAGAACCACAATATAGTGGCTCAGAACCACAACAAAATATACGACGGCTAAGAACCGCAATACGGTGGCTCAGAACCACAACAAAGTATACGGCGGCTAAGAACCGCAATATAGTGGCTCAGAACCACAACAATGTACACAACAGCTAAGAACCGCGATACGGTGGCTAAGAACCACGAAAATGTTTACACGACGACTAAGAACCGCAATTATGGTGGCTAAGAACCACAAAAATGTTTTTTAAGGCAGCTCAGACCCGCAACTATGTACTTGATTAATTATATGACTATGTTTCCTTCAATGTATTGACTGCTCACAAGTCCCACCCCACTGAGTATCTTCATACACTCACCCCCCTTAAGTGATTTTATTTTACACGTCATAGTCGTTCGGACGGGAAGTGAAAGAGGTGTCATATTATTTTATTGTATAGAAAATGAACTTGAAGTATTTTGGAAAGTGTAGCTTGTAAAGTTGTACAATTTTAGTTATGTAAAAATATCTCTCTTCCACTGTATACGACTCATATTTTATAAAACAAAGATGTTTGAACTAACTTACCTTTATTTGTAAATTTAGGTTACTTTGGGAAATCCATATTTTATTAATTTGTTGGACACCCAAATGATAATTTATTAAACTTTGATATTCTACCGTAACATAAAAAGGGGCGTGACAATAACTATATTTCATAATAGTAGAATATAAAAAATAAACAACAAACAATTAAGTCAAACTATTTTTTCCGAATTATACATTAAAACCATGAAAATTTTTAAGAGCGACAAATCTCACGAAATACTACAATTTCTGAAAAATTCCTTATAAACAACATTTCTAGCAGTTCTCCCGTGCGTTGTACAATTTGTCATATAATTTTTAATAATTTTTAAATTTTGATAACATAATGTATTGTAAATGAAATTTCAACATGAAATACATAATGATTTTAATATTTACTTTAATTTTAAAAAATATTTGTTGATTTTACGTTTTCAATTTATACTTTTGACCTTTTTTCACCATATGTTACTGTTAATTTTAGAAAATTTATTATAAATTTCATGTTTATAAATATTTTTCATATTATTACTCTATATTTTTCATTTGTGTAAAAAAAAGAGATTTTAAAACTAATTTTTCAAGCTTTTTTAGTTTTGAAAAATAATTTTAATAAATGTTAACCTTGTAACTTCAAATTTCCAAACATAGTTTTATAATTTGGATCGTTCAAATAAAATGTGATTGATATTTGCTTATGTTTACTAAGAATGTTTGCAACTAAAATTTGGTTATTGAAATGTAATTATATAAAATGTGTTACTACTCAAAATAGAAAAAAACTCAATTAATAGGTCCATTTTTTGAAAAACCTATCACTAAAGTCCAATCTTATGAGAGCCAATCTTGTTATATCTATACATTAAAATGGTTTACAATCCTACCTGCAGAGATATTTGCCGCTTCAGCAACATTCCGCATTTTTTTACGGCTCCACCTCCATCTCCGACTTCAACCCACCTTGTCGACTCCTCCAAGAGCAGAAATATTCAATCACCTTAGCATCATTTTTCCTTCTCCCACGGCTCATCCTCCGTCTTTGTCTTCTCTGACTTCAACCAATCTTTTTGGATCCCACTGCCATCAGCTCCGACGTCCCAGCAAGTTGCTTGATCCGTCGCCGGTCTCATTGCCTCTTATCAAGTTTCTATCTTCTCTTGAAAAAAATCTATACTGATATATATATATTCCCCTTCTCCATATTTTAAGTTTGTGTTTTTTTTTCTTTTTTTTTTTTTTTCTTCTATGTCTTCTCAAGAAAACATCAAGTTTTTCTTCAACTCTAAACTACAAATTGTTTTATATGCCTCCAATCTCTTTGAATATATATGTATACATATATTCAACCTTTTCACTATTTTTTTTATAAACTATAGATGATATTAACTGGCAGATTTCCTACGAGATCTTTTTCTTTAGGATTTTGAAATTTGGGATTTCTTTTCTTTAAGATTGTACTAACTTAGTGCTCTAGTAAAATAAGAGAAAATTTTTAAGATTGTATTCTAACTTAGGTTTCTCAAATTTTAAGATCTTATGTTAGAAATTTATTATTTAAATTTTGATTAAACAAAACACAAATGAAATAGGAATTTAGAGTACCCCATTTTTCATAGTGTTTAAGTAAAATTAGACTAGGTCTTTAGTCTATAGTATAGGTTGAAGAATGGAGGAGATCAAGTTACAGTAGCCGAAAATTTCATAAGAAGAACTGCTACAAGCAGTAAGGTTGTTACTGTAAGAATACAACATTATATGATGTAAACAGACAAAGATACATTACCAATCGAGTATGTTATATTACTACTTAAAGACAACTACATGTTGTCAAGACAAAGACCAACCTTAAACAGTGAGCAGACACAAAAACAATTATAGTACGAGGATGATCAAATTCAGTCCAAGGAATGTCATTTCAAACAGTTTAAAATATAACCAATAGAGATAACCTGAAAGTTGCAGTGATGAGAGCCAGTATACAACTGACATGTGGCCTAACATACTGTAGAAAGCTGTAGCCTAGTACATTCGCATTAATGACCTGAAGTGCAAGATAAGAAATCATTTAATGCAAACACCGACCACATTAAATGCGAGCTCTACCAACTTAGAAGAGATTTCAAATTCAAAGGGTTGTGTCTGTCTTCAATGGGTATAATCCTTAACCTATAAATAGAAGAATAATTAACTGATACAACAACTGAAACTACGAATTCACAAAGCTCAAGTAAGAAAGTCATCAAAGCTCCAAGTTCTTACAAATCTATAAGTTTCAGTCACTCAACCTCTAGAGAAGCAGTCAAGCCTTAGACGAGTTCAAGAATTCTCAAAACTGCTTCAAGCACTAGTTAAAGAAACCATATATACCTTTTACCTCTGCGTTGTGTGTTTGAGTTGTTTTAGGTGTCCTCAATTGATAGAAATTTGTTCCTTGCTGAGTGTTTAGTCTTAAGAGTTTAAGACAATAACTCTGTGTGAGTTAGTAGGATCCTATGTGGGTCAGCCTTTGAGACTTGAGTAATCTGTGTGGAAACTTAGTAGGTGTAGCTTGTTAGGTTGAAGTTTGTAAGTTTGTGTCCTTATAAACCAAACATACTTAATGAAGTTCCTCCTTGGAGAAAGAGTAGATTGAACGTGGAAAGATTACACCACCTTCGAACCACTATAAAACCATTTATTTTTTTATGTTTGGTATATTTGTTGCTTTTATTCTGCTGCATCTATATATCTTGCCATACTGCATTAAATGATCTTTCCAAGTTCATATTTCAAAAGGTTTCAAAGAGAAACTCTATCACAAAAAGTTTACATTTTTGCTGCAAGAACTCTAAGTTACAGTAAACAGTACTGCATACTAGTGCTGTAAGTTGAACTGCAATCTACGATGTAAGCTTTCTAGGTTACAGTGCAGTGAAATTAAAAAAAAGTTTTTAAAATAGATGGAGGTTCATTCACCCCATCTAAACCTCTATGCCACTTGAGACCAACATCTTAGAAATGAGTTTTACTTTTATATATATATATATATATATATATATAAACATCAATATCTTGAAGAAGAAACAACAATAATGGATTGAGTAAGAAGCAAATTTAAAAATCAAGAACACACTTTTAATTTATTAAAATAACTTTATCAAAATCAAATTTTTATTGGATAGTAAAAAGGTAATGTTATTATTTTATGTATTGGAATCCCAAAAGCTAGCATTAATGCATTAAAAATGTTTTTTTATATTATATGTAATAATTATTCTTGGAAACCAATAAAATAATCAACAAATAAAACAATCTATTAAGAATAAAACTCATATTTATTTCACTTTTAAAAGATGAAGTTTCTGGTGGTCAGATAAATTCATTAATTTTCTGATGGTCATTATGTGATGTAGATCAAGAAGACTTCGAAGAATAAAATATGAAGAAAGGCTTGCATGTAAATCTATTATTTTCGAGAAGAGACGACTTGGCAAGTCTATTTAATTTGTTTATAACTTGATTTAAGTTATAAACTATATACTATTGTACGATATATTTAACTTTTATTATTTTGCATTTTATTTGAATGAATTGTTACAATTATCTCAATAATTGAATAAATTGATTTGGTTTAGAATCAATATAAAGATAATTATTGATATGTTTCTAATGTTTCCAATCTTTGAGGAATAAATTTAGGCTGGTAAATTTTCAATTATATCAATTAAAGATTTCACCCATAATCATGGTCATACCTAATTTTTGTGATGGACATAAGTTATATAAGAAAGAATTCTACCTTTGAAAAATGTCCCTAAGTTTACTTCTCATAAAGTCTAATACACCATCTAATAGAGAGAAGAAGAACTTGGAATTCTCATAAGATCTAATACACCATCTAGTAGAGAGAAGAAGAATTTGGAAACACTGTTCAACGTGAGTCAATATCATAATCATCCTTGAGTTATAGCAATGACTTGAGGTATTTATCTCGATCTTTTATGTTGCATTGATTTAAGCATGTCTAAAGAATAATAAAGTTTTCATACTTAATATTTATTTTAGTTCTAACATGAATATTTTTTTTAAATCTCCGAAACTCAAACTTATCATTTTTATTACAGTCAAATCAGAGCAGAATCGGTTTTACGAAGTCATTTTGAAGATATTTTTTTAATTTTTTTGGAAGTTTTCAAGAATCTTTGAACTTTATTTAGTTTCAAAAATTCTCTAATCCTTGAATTATTGTGGACGGTGGTCACCTTCATTCTCACATTGTTTCGCATTGTTCCCATAAGTAAGATCTTAGTCTAAATTTTTTTCTCCTTTTGTTATCATAACATTTTAAATGGAAAGAAACACATATTTTTATAAGTGAGTTTTATATGAGACTGTCTCCCATATCATCTTACGTGAGATGGGTTAACCCACAACCCACACTTAACAATTTACATATAAATTTGTGAAGATGAGTTTGATTTATTAGTAAAAAGGATATATATCACATAAACTATCCGTGAAATCGTCTTATACAAGTTTTTGTGGACTTTTATTCCCTTTACTCTATTTTTTAAATAATGTACTCTATAATATAATTCACCTATTTCATTGTATCTGTCATTTTATAATATTACATTTTTTATTTTATATCTTTTAGATTGTAAAAAATAACGATACTATTTCTTTCCAATTCTACCCGTCTTGGGCTAATGTTTTGTTCAAAGTAATTAAATCATCACACTTAGTTCTAGTTTTTCTTCAAGATGTTCATGTACTCATTTTCAATGATAATTATATCTGTTAAATATTGCTTAGGGTTATGAAACAACATTAATGGCATATAGAATTAAATGGGTGAGTATTTGTATACCTTATTATGTCATATTTATCATTTATAAAAAAAATAAAAAAATTATTAAACATTAAAATAGAGATGAGAAATGATTTAAATCCTAACATTCTATTTAACATATATGGCTCATTTGGGGTTTAGTTTTAAAGGGTTTGTAGTTCATGAGATCCAAGGCCTCAATGAAAAAAGAAAATGGAGCACAACTTCTTTTGAGTTTGAGATCATATGGAGATTGGAGCCTATTAACTAATAAATCATTCCAAATTAGGTGGTTGAATTATCACATTTTAAGCCCAAAAATAACCTTGGAGCTAAGAGAATTTGCAAGCACAACCTCATATATAAAATATTATATATATATATATTTTTTTTTTTTTTTTTTTTTGTAAAACCTGCAATATTTGCCTCATTTGCCCTAGTTGCTGCCCTCAGCGCCTGAAGGTTACAGAACTTAATACATGAATGTCTTGTAAGTTTTTACAGAATTTCAACATTTCTTCTGTCCTAATCGTAACTCTTGTTTTGCCAGAATAATCGCGATCCAAATGAAAAGTGAATTTAAGTTGGATTTAGGAAGATCCAGGTAAAAATGTTTGAATTAAAGTTTTCTTGCATTTCTTTACATTTTCTCCATTCTCATCGTGTGTTACCTTTTACATTTTGGGTAAAATAATAATTTGTATTGACATGGGTAGTTATAGTCCATGCTGATCAATTTGATTTTTCTCTTTTCTTGGGATCTCTTGAGTTCAAATTTCTTATCTTTCTTTTCATCTTCTCCAGGGGGATTGATCGAGAAAGATCTCTTGTTCTTATTATAGGATCTGCTTGTTGAGACCTAATTCTATTTTCATTCTCCAATGATTAACTAATCTTTAAATTTTGGGTAAAAAATTTAATTTGTTATTCATCTATTTTCTAGCTTACTTTTACAAGTGTACTAGTAGTACACCCGCGCGATGCGCGGTTTATTATGTATTATGACAATATATACGATTTGCAATAATATAATGAAGTTGTTATATTAAAAGGTTATTCATGGCATCTTATTATTTCGAAATTTATAAAAATCTGTATTTTTTTATTTATAACATCAATATTCAACAATTAAATATGAAAATAAAATTGAACATAATATAATAATAGTTTTGTGTTTGTGAGTTTTAATTTATGAATAATTGATTAATAATTATACTTACTATATGTTTTTTTCATATTTTCGTTCATTTATATCTTATAATTATTTTCAGAATTTATAAATAATTTTCTGCATTCTTTTTTAGATGGATTTGTTCAAAAAGCATTATATTTATTCCAAAAAAATTTAGTTTATATTTATAAATTTAGGTTTCAAATTAATTTTAAATTTTAAAACAATATTTCTTAGATTTTTTAAACCATTTTTCAGATTTTTTTGGAACATATTATAGTTTTGTAAAACAATTTTTAGATTAATTATATGTATTTATTTGAAATAATTTTGACTAAATTTTATCAAATATTTTTATTATTTTTATTTAAAAAATTTTATTCAATTTATTGATTTTTATATCTTACACAATTAATATTACATATATATTTGGATTAATTTTTAAATTTTATTTACTGATTTAAGATTGTTAGACTTATTCTCACAACCTTATAATAATAATAATAATAATAATAATAATAATAATAATAATAATAATAATAATAATAATAATAATAATATAATAATAATAATAATATTATTATTATTATTATTATTATTATTATTAATTTCAGATTTATTATTATTTTAATATTTTTAAAATAGTTTCAAACTTTTAAACATTTTACAATCCGTCATAAAATAAATTTAGATTTTAAAACTATTTTCCACATTTATATATTAAAATTATAAACTAATTTTCAAATTTTTTAATTTTTTACAATGTTTAAATTTCATTATTTTCAAATTTTAATTATATCATTAAAATATAATCATATCATTTAAGATAACTTCTTTTATTTTATCTCTACTCCTATAATATAAATTATAAGATAACTTATTGTGTAAGATATATGTGAAACTTATTCTATAAGACACTTAAAAGTTATTTAGTTTTTTTTTCTTTTTCTTTTTTTCTATTGGTTGATAGTTTGGGAGGGAAAATGACAAATCTGAAATTATCACCAACTTCTTTGTTTTTATATATAGATAGATTGTGTAAATTATAGATAGGATAAACAACGTCGATCCCATATGAAATAGTCATTAAAATTAAATTAAATGTCTAATTAAAGTACCTAATTTGATCTAAATGACCGAAATAAGAGAGGTGATTCGAATTATTGTCAGTCCTAAGTGGTATAAGAGGTTTAGAGAGGACTAAAGAAATATCTTCATGTTTTTTAAACTTTTCTAAAACAACTGACTTTCTTGTTGCAGTTGTAGTCACTTGTACCCACAATGCTGCTTACAGTTTCTTCTTACAACACTACTTATAGTGTAGTTGTAGTCAACTAGTATAAGTCACGTGCGATGCACGGACATATACATTTCACTATTTATATATTTTAATATGAAAATGTTGAACATGAAAAATAATAAATTTTTTTGGAGAATTTTAGTCTGATTTATTACTTGTGTGACTCACGACCATAAAATCTAAATATTTCGAGTTTGATGTGAAAATTTTAATTAAAAAAAAATTAAGTTCTCATAATATTTCAATCTCATTTGGTATACCTATGTCCGTGTGATATATGGACAAATAAATTTGAAGTGTTAGTAATTTTTTGATATAAAAATGTTGTTCATGAAAAATAACATAATTTTTCAAAGTGTTTTCAATTTAATCTACTACCCATATAATTTACGAATTTAAATATTTTTTTATTTTCATCATACGTTATCGTCACTATTGGCCCGAATTTTTTTTAATACAAATTTATGTTCAATAATTTATTCATAATGAGTATAAAATGGTGATATTATTGAGCATCATAATCAAGTCTTGATAATATTTCAACCTCATTTGGTATTCGTGTGATGTAGTGAATAAATTTCATGTGTTAGTAATTTTTTGATATAAAAATGATGATCATGAAAAATCATATAGTTCTTCAAAGTTATTTCAATTTAATCTACTACTCATGTAATTCATCTAAATATTTATTATTTCCATCATATGTTTTTTTAACTATTTTACTACTTGTTTTTGTCACAATTGGCCTAGAAAATACTTGTGCAAATATATGTTCAACAACTTATTCATAATGAGCTTAAAATATTGATATTATTGTATATTACCCCAAAATAAAATTTCTAAATTTAACATACCATCAAAAAATCTATATAATTTTTTTTAGATGTCTTAAAATCAAAATTTATTTATTAGAAAAATCATATTGGATGGTAAACATTTCAAAATCTGATAAATATAAAACCATGAAATTATATTACAACATTAACTAAATATATTTTATCATTGTTCTGTGAACTTCTTGCTACCATGATAGTGAAATTTCATATTTTTATTTACTTTTTAATCAAGGAGGAAACATTATTTATTTTTACAACAAAAAAAATGATAAATATTTTTGCTAATTTTTTTGTGGATATATAAAATGATTTAGACTAAAGTACATATTTTTATTTACAACTTTTCATGATATGATATTATTACCATATATACACAAATCATACTAACTTTATAACATATCAAATATGATCATATTTTTTTCCTCAATTTTCATATATATACAAAATGATTTTTATACCATGAATTACATAAATTATGAAAAACTAAATATTTACAATTTATAAATTTATAAAATATTGTATTTCTTCTTTAAAAAGTAGAAATAAGGTTAGTTGGTTTTTATATAGATGACAATGAAATTTCATAATAAAAATTTCAAAGTATTTAAAATATATATGTAAAAATTCTTCATCTATGTATTATCACTATTATAAATAGCATCGACTATCTATTTTTCAAGATTAATAATGAAGATATATTTATATAATCCAACATTATGTAATAGAACATATTTTTTATTATTTTTTATAAGTATAAGTACTCCCTCCGTCCCGGGATAATTTGCACACTTTCCTTTTCGGGGTGTCCTCGGATAATTTGCACACCCCCGAAAAGGAAAGTAATTTTTACCAAATTATCCCTATAACTTAACATTTTCAACTCAAAATTCTTTATTTTTGTTGACTTTTCAACTTAAAAAGTAAAAAACAACATTTTCTTATTCCACGTGCCGGGATGGGTGTGTAAATTATCTCGGGACGGATATTTTTTTATCATTTTTTATACTTAATATGTAGTTTTTAATAGAAAGTATATGAATTCATAAATTTTATACTTCCTAAATGTTATTATGTGCAACAATATATCATATGTATATTTTTTTATTATATTCAAGATATATTACAAATCTTTATGATTTTTAATAAGAGTTAATATAGTATAATAAAATAAAATTTTGTAAACAATCTCTTATATTATTAACATTGTTACATAGAAGATATATAAAATTGGAGTATTGTATACGAAAATAAAATTGTGTGATGTTTATAATAATTTACAATACAAATTTTGAATATAGTAAATAAAAATAGTTAATTTACGTTGTTTTATATATATTGATTGACTTGATTAATAACTCACTTCTTGGTCTTCGACCCCCTCAGTCACTACGAACGCCCCCGATCAATGCAATGATATATTTATTGAGGTGGTATATGTGTATGTAGGGTACAACATTAGAGATAAAAAAAATACTTTGATGATCTATAGTTCTTGAAATCCGATCATTATTTTATTTTAATTTATTCAGCAAACATATATAGATAATAATTTCCAAGATTTTGTCAATATTATAAGTGATATTATTACCATATATATATATATCATGTTTTATACAATATGATTAATAATTTATAATTTATAAATTATGAAATAATATGTATTTCTATTTTTGGGAGTTGGAAATGGGCGGGAAAATTTTAGCATTTCTATTTTGAGGAGGTAATTGTTATTATATATATATATATATATATATATATATATATAGATATAGATTGTTATATGAAAGTTCTTTAGAAATTTTTGGAATAGAATATGTTATTTGAAGAGTTCTTTTTATGAAATTATTTTATAAATACGAGTTTTAACAGATAAGCTTTTATACGGTATGCTTGTGCGCACAGTAAGCAAAGTGCAGTAAATAATTAATCACAAACAGAATGCTTTAAGGATGAAGTAATCACTATAATATACTAAACTCTTCTTAATAGGGAACTTTGTTAATACAAGTTTGTTTACAACACGTATAACTCTTCCACAAACTTCAATCCTACTTAAAGACACCTGCAGATGGTCAGTCTCTACATATGTAGCTCAACCAATTTAAACAGAGACCCCTACATAATTTCTCTGTGTACACAAGATGCTAGGCTCCCATAGAGCTCTTCAACTCACACATAATTGGTACACTCAGTGAGAAAACTAGTTACTACAACTAAGGACTCCTAAAACAATCTCTCAAATAGTGAATATACAACTAATACCTTTTAATGATGGATGCACACAAATTCGAGTGAATATGGATGCACATGAATTAATGTATGTGAGCGCGTAAGAACATGTGAAGTGGTCTACGCATCGGATTAGGTTGGGGGCACGAAAGTACCTTGGGATAAATAATTTTCACAAATACTCCTATGAAACTAGTGCATGAATTTTCACAAATACTTCTATGAAACTAGTTCATGCCATGTCATCCAGGTCTATTCGACCCAGAACCACTTTGTACGCACTTACATGCACTCCCATGTGCTTTCACGTGTCCCCATGTGCTCAGGTGTCTGCACTCACACATTTTCCACGTGTTTGTATTTTGACAAATATGTAATACATTTTGGTTATGTTAGTGATACCTTTTAGTTATGATATTGATATGTTTATGTTATGTTAGTGATACATTTTAGTTTATGTTATGTTAATTATACTCTTACATTATATTACACATACATGTAATATCTTTTAGTTATGCTAGGATACCTTTTAGTTATTCTAGTGCTACATATATGCTATACATGCTCACACTTTTTCATATTTTGACAAATATATAATGCCTTTAAGTAGATGTATTAATACATTTATGTTATATTATTAATACCTTTACCTGATACAAATAATATCCTTACGTTATATTTCAATTAAAATGAGCTAATGTCTTTATGTAGATGAAATAATACTTTTATGTATAACTAGTGTGACATTTATATCATATTTGTGATATCTTTATATATTGAGGTTTTAGCGGGAAAAAAACTTATATATTAGTGTCACGAATTTGAGTTTCACTTAAAAATGAGCTAATATTTTTATGTAGATGAAATAATGTCTTTACGTATAAAGTAATACCTTTATATAATATTGGTGATGGTAAAAACTTATGTGCATTAGGAGTACGGATCTAAGATCCATGCCCCCAATCCAACCCGGCGCGTGGGCTGCCTCCACACGCCTCCACGCGCGACCGCTCCATAGTTGGTGTGCGCCACTCACCACTTGATTCCATATTATTCATTCTATGAAAAGTATCGGTTATATACTCTTAAAATATCAATTATATACTCTTAAGATATCAGTTGTTCATTTAGTGAAGGTGTATTTGGTGTATGCACTTAAAGTAGTAGTTGTATACTTTTAAGGTATTAGTGCATACTCATAAGACATTAGTTGTTCATTCAGTGAAAGATATTAGTTGTATGCTCTAAATGTATCAGTGTAGTGTAGAGTGTAAGTTTAAAATTTAAAATTAAAATTCACTATTTTTCACCAATCTTCTTCTGCAAATAATTTCATGAAATCGAAATCATATTCTTCCTCAAACAATTTGCAAATAATTTCATAAAATCGAATGAAAATGAGAAGATGGATGACATAGTCGCTAGATAAACAGTAGCCCTATAAATGATCTACAAAGATGAAAAAAAACAAGAAGAGGAGGAAGAATAAGAAATCTCACAAATATGAAATCGTGATTTGAAGAAAAACCATAATCATGGAATCATGAATCGAAGTAGGAGAAGAAATAAAAAAGATGAAGACGCCATACGAAGAAGAGTAAGAATAAGGAAAAAAGAGAGAAGAGAATGAGAGATTGTGAGAAGAAGAAGATTGAAAAAAAGGAGAAGAGAACGAGAGATTGCAGCAACGTAAGTTGTGTTGGAGAAGGAGATCAACTAGGGTTAGAAAGGAAAAAAAAATAGGGTAGGGGCTGAACAAGTTGGATTAGCCTGCGATATATAAGCCCTTCTTAGGATCCATGCGCCGAGGTATATAAGCCCTTCTTATTGGTGATATTTTTATTTGGTGAGATTTCAGTGGACAAAAAGAAATGAATTCATCGAATATCAATCGCACCAATTCTAGATTATACAACTGATGTATAAGAGGAAAGGGTTTACTCTAAAAGTTTTTGTCTTTTTTTTAACTTAAAAATAAAAAACCTCAATATAGCTATATTTCTAGATTACACGATTGATGTAAAAGGAGGGTTACTCTAAAAGTTTATGTTTTTTTTTTACTTGAAAATAAAAAACCTCAATAGAGCTATATATAATACCGGTTTTTTTCAGTTAACATTTGTATGTTATAAAAAAGGGTAGGACTAAGACTACCCACACTCATAACCCCCCTTCAACCCAACCTAACCTAAAATAAAATATTAATTTCTCTCTCATCCACCTATTCAACCCATAACTCAAATTAACTTTATATTTTTTTACCCACATCCACAACCCAACCCAACCTAAAATAATAATAATTATTTTATTATTTATTAATTACATATTTTTTATAATCAATATTTATTATATTTAATATGTATAAAAATTACATTAAATAATTTAATATTCTAAATCTATAATTATAATACGAAAAATAATTTAAAACACATTTAGAATAAGATACAATAACGAAATTACAAGAGTTAAGAATTGATTCAAAGCTTGGATAATTTTGAGAGTTTGGATAATTTTGGGAGTTTGGAAAAGAATTAGGATCGATGGTTTGGATCCATGATTGAAATTGAGAGATGAATGATAAAAAATAGAGGAGAAAATAGAGAATTTTAGATGGTGTTCCAAAATATGTCAATATTGGTGTCTATTTATAGAGAATTAAAAATACGAATTTTGATATATATATATATATATGTATATTTTAAATATATATTATCCACAATATTTATAATATACATTTTATCCATATAAAATCTAATTGAACCAATAAAAAAGTGACATGTGTCAAATTTTTATTGGATGGTCCAAATTAAGAAGGTTGATGATTTAGGTTGAGATACCAACCAAGGTTGCCAACCAATTGCCATGTTGGAAATTATTTTCATTTTTTTTGTCTTCTTCTGATTTCAGGTCATCAACCCAAGGCGATGTGGGTAGTCTAAAGGCACCCACCAGATTTCTAAGGGCACCAACTAGATTTTAAAAATAAAATTTCAATTTTACCCTTAGGGTTGTTGAACTAGTTCCGTTTGGTCAAGATGACCGAACGGACTTCATGGCGTTCGGTCAAGATGCCCGAACGGACTTCACGAACGTCCTCTATGTGTTCGGCCGTGGTGGCCGAACACTCTTCTATGTGTTCGGCCAATCGGGCCGAACGAAACTAATTCGATTCAATCGTTTTTTTACGTTTTTTGCTACGATTTTCACACATTTAACAAATTTGTAGAATGTTCGTCATAATGTTGGCATTACATTCTTCAAAAAAATTAAAAGATTTAACATAAAAAAAATGCAACCCGTCACTTGTCGTGTGGGGGCGCGGTGCGCGCGTACGACGGGTGACGGGTTGCGTTTTTTGCGATCGGATTTGATCGATTTTTTTGCGTTCTTTTTTCATATTAAATATTTTAATTTTTTGAAGATTGTAATGCTAACATAATGATGAACATTCCACAAATTTGTTAAATGTGTAAAAATCGTAGCAAAAAACGTAAAAAAAGGGATTGAACCGGATCAGTTTCGTTCGGCCCGGTTGGCCGAACACATAAAGGACGTTCGGTCATCTTGACCGAACACCGTGAAGTCCGTTCGGTCATCTTTGACCGAACGAAACTAGTTCAATAACCCTAAAAGTAAAATTGAATTGTTTTTTTTTTAAATTTAATTGGTGTCCTTAGAAATCTGGTGGGTGCATTTAGTCATTTTGTACAAAAAAAAAACCCGCATTTAGTCCTTTTCTACAAAAAAATAACCCAGAAAAAATACCGCAATCCTTTCTTCACGCTTCTTCCGGCACGTGGAGTACACACACCTGCTCTCCTCAGACCAACTCCCCTTTTTACCGGTGCTTCACTGCCTTGTTTCTCTCCCACGCTTACGCATATACAGCTGCCATACTGGTAACCTTCAATTCCCTTTCGCTTTTGTGCGTATCCAATTCTTGATTTTCTTGTACTATATTTCATGCCCGTTCCATCTTCTTCCTCAAATGCATCAATAGCAGCAATTTTTTATGTTAATGGATGATATAGTTCCTTTCATTTTATGTTTCGGTTATAATTGGAATACTTTGCCGAAGCAATTTCTTCCATCCTTTTGGGGGTTTAGGGTTTATTGCTGGTTTAAGAGAATATAAAGTCTGTTTCTGTAGTTGCATTTGGTTTAGTAAGAAAATGTGATTCGTCTTGTAGAGCCAGTCCCTGTAATTTGCTTTTGGAATGCCACCATTAACGAATGGGAATTGATTATACTGATGAATTGGAATGTCCATTAAATTTGTCAAAGAGAAGTGCATTGTCTTGTAAACTCGCAATGTGATGCGGGTTTCGTACTATCTCTTAAAATGATGAGTTGGATGTGGTTCCATGGAAGTATGCAATTTTCTTCGGCTCCACGAACAACACATAGGCTGGCTCTTTCAGTTTTGCATGATAATTTGTAGGAATGTTGAAGTGAATTGGAAAGGTATCCGATTTATCTTAAGAAGGTAGATTCATATGACTAGCCACGAACAAGAATATTGATTTGGCATGGTGATTAGATCCATTCAAGTGTAAGAGGTGTGTAGAATAAAGGTTGTAAACTTTCGTGAAACGACAGGTTTTGAACCACCGGATTATGATCATCAAATAGTTGCAATTGATTCAAATGAGACGACATGCTATCTCTAAAGAGGCATGTAAAAGTCTTTAAATGAAGGACTCCTCATTGTATTTCCTCTGACCTGAAGAGATCAAGATAGGATAGAGGACCTGATTGTTTGTCTTTGAGTTTGGCAAAATAATATGATTAAAGAAAGAAGGTTTCTGTTAACTTGATAAGGATAGATGACATAGCCAATATGTAACAGGACTTCATAGCTGAAAACATGACCAACCGGTGACCAAAAATGGAAACAAATGTACTGCACATCAAAGGATTGGATATCCTAGTGACTCATTTTGAAGCTAAAGATTGAATGACTTGTTTTAGTAGAATTCTAACCTAGTCTTTATGAGGTCTTCAGATTAGGTTCATGCTAAAACTACTAAACTAGTCATTCATGACAAGGTTAGGTGCAGTACGAACTCGAGTCCTTTATTTTTATGATGCATGATAAAGCTGGAAAGGATAAGCATTATTTTTAATGATCTCTAAATCTTTTGAAATACAAGTAGAGTATGGTAGGATGCTCTTTATATGACGTCAACTAGGTGATTGTCATCACGGTCGGTCCTAAGAGAAATTACATGGCGAATTTCTTGAAGACACTTGTAGATCCCAAGGGACTTAGCTGAAATAATGAACACTATAGAAAGCAAAACTCAATAAATGCTTGATTAATACCTGGAATATGTAGCAAATGAGACCAAAGCTTTTACCAGGGAAGGTTTAAGGGAGGTTATTTATATTGATTTATTATGTGTCAGACAACATTCTTCATCTTCCTAATGTCATGTCTACTACTGTATTTTCATTCATGTGGAGATTTTTGGAATAATGGTACTCGAGAAAGAGGTGTAGATACAAGAGTGCTAATGAGGCGTAGTGAGTGTACATCTATTAAAATAAGGATTGTGAACTTTTCAGAAGGTTACACCATATACCAATAAGTCATGGTTATAATGTATATCTTAAAGACATAAGTCCTACAGTCCAAATCGATATTAGTGAAGAGACATGATCAGAACAAAGATCTATCTAAAAGTCTATAATAAAGGTCCCCTCCCATTTCCTACGTCTAAAAATCAATCAAAGTAATTTATTTTCTCTCTTCTCTCTCCTTTGAAGCTTTCTATTCTTATTTTATTTATTTTAGGATAAAAAATATTTCTCATTCGAACTATACGTGATTTGACTTTTTTTTTTGTACAAACTTTGAAATGTTCTACTTTGCATTATGAACTTTAAATTTGATATAACAATAGTGGACAAATCCTAGTTGTGCACATAAATTAATGACTAGGATTTGTCTGATATGTAAAAACGCATCAAGGTTCATGTGGCAAAGTGGAATGTTGCAAAGTTTATACAAAAAATTGTTCAATCACGTATAGTTCGTATGGGAAAATGTTTTTAACCCTTTATTTTATAATACTTTATTATTCTTTGATGAAGAATATAATGGAGCTTTTTGTTTAAAAATCAAGATTTTGTCTCTCCTATCATTTATTTTCTCAAAAACTTTTAACTATTACCATACATACATATATGAGTCTCTAATTATTATAATTTACATATGTTTTTGTTTATAGTAAACTATTATTTTGGTGAATGATATATTTGTGCATATTACATTCATTACATTAATATAAGTACATAAGTATAAAACAATATGGTTTAGCCTAACGGAAGGTAAATTTCTAACCCAAACAAGGTCTTAGGTTTGAGTCCCCCCACCCTCATTTATAACTCAAAAAAAAAAAAGTATAAAACAATATGGACGACGATGTGACACCTATATTCACATATAGTCTTGCAAGACATGGTCTCTCAAGCAGAAAATGTTTTTTCATGAACAAAGTCAGGCATAGCTTTCTCCAAGATAATATTGCACGTTTGTTACAGGAAAAACCATAAATAATTCACCTTACTGAATACATTTCCTGGACAGAGAGAGGGAGGGGGGGGGGGGGGGGACAAGAAAAAAAATCAAGAATGAATCAAACACTGTCTACTTGTTCTAGGCTAAAACTGATAATTTACCTACAGCTGCGCTTCACATTTGATTTTGTGTTTAACTAGTGGTTTTTGTTATCATGTTTCAATTCGTTATTAGATCCTATCAAAATCTGGTTTTGCAATCATTCAATTAATAGTGTGTGACAGTGTTCAAAGGAATAAAATCTCAACCTATTTTCAGGTCCTTTTAAGACATATATTTGTGTATCATCTAATGAGAACCTCTTTCGGTTCTTCTTCTAGTTTGGTACTACTGAGGAGGCATGGGCCACACCCAAATCCCCTGCCTGCCATGTATATTTGAGTCCTTTGTTAGTTACTTATTCTTTTTCCTAATATGTTGATATTTTTGGCATAATTAAGTAATGATATTTACTCAAATTCTAGTGAACTGCTAACTGGTTTCCATTTAGTCAATTGTGTCATTAGATCCTCTCATTATGTTTGTACTATTTTCTTATAAAAACTTATGCTGATTTACATATGTTTGAAATAGTAAAAATATTTCACAATGGTTTGTTGAATTTATATCATTTCCACTTGTTAAATAAAAATGACTAATATATTATATAATAACTTAAACAAGAGTATACATGGCAATATATTACTTCCCCCTATCCCCTAATAGTCATTGTTATTTCACTGCTATAGTGGTATTTGAATTCTCAAATTTCATGTGTAAACAGTGATACATTTTGATGCACTTCCGTATCACCTGTATATACCTTCTCTCTTGGCCTAGCTGACATAACCTAGTTCTGATGAATTTCTGAGAGGCAGTTGGTGGTATATGTAGGGTAAATTACCCATTTTTTGCTTGGTCTCATTTTCTATGTTACTAGCTTCAATATTGTATGTTTTCATGAAAATATATCTCTGAAACCTTATTCCTATCAATATACTTTAGGATAACCATTTTGAATTTTGAAAACCCATTAATTGATGTTGTTTCAGAATTATAAATAGCACAACCGATCAGGATATATATATCATCTTCATTTTTGTCTTTTTTGCTTTCAGTAGATGAAAGGTTCTATAGAGAAAAAATCTCACTTCTTGCTGTTTATATGAATGTAGCAGTTAAAATTTTATGTACATTTTTCTGTTTGTAGTGTGCTACTATATCTGCCAGTACAGGCTGAAATTCCTGATTTCCCTATTTTTATATGTATAGTTCCTTCTTCTCGAATTGAGTACAGTAAAGTCTAAATGTTCTTGAAGATTCTCACATCACTATAGAATGAACTAATTCTCAACTGGGTGATGACAGCATTATCATACTCCGTTTAGAAAATTTATTCATCTTTAGTAGTGGAGCTCTAGAGCAATCTGTTCAATATGCACTGACCTCAATTTCTTCCCGTCTATCATAGCTTGAATGTCATTGCAATGCATGGTCTGAGATTCTTGTTGATTTTGTCCATATATTTTGTTCGCTGTAATGATTGAGTTGTGTGGCTACTGATTTGGTTGTTTTTCTGGAGCAGGCAGGTGATGATTCCCAATTACACTTGGGCAAGAGACTAAATTTTGACTTATTCACATTATCACTTGTAAGTATTGCTTTTCCCTGAAGTTTGCCATCTTATTTGGTGCTGTATGTTATAATTTTTAATAATGAGAAAGCCGATTCATGGTGACTCTGTTTGATAAAAGTCTACAGCATTGATATTTCTGATTAACCTAGAGGAAGACGATGACTGACATTACATGGAATAAGACACTCTTACTCCTGTTGTTGTACGATGTTCAACATTTGTCCCTTAAGCCTAATTGAAGACATATGTTTATTGCCAGCTTGATGTCCTTATTGAAGTTTACATAATAATGGAAAGTTTAAATGGTATTGATGATCTATAGTGAAATTAATTTGTTGGTGGTACTCAGATGCTCTGCTGGATGGTTTTGCACAGTTGATATCGATTCTTGATTACCCAACAAGAAATAGTATTGGCATGAGGCATAACCTTAAACTATCAAGTTTTATTTTACAAGCTTTAAGCACTGATTACATGGCAAGACTTTATATCCTGCTTGAACTAGTGAGGATTATTTGATATGCTATGGTTCTGTTGTTTTGATCATACCGTACATGATATCAGGCTAACCGATGGATTTTTTATTTTTTTACTGTTTGCTACTTCAGCAGATTTATTTCTTCTATTGCTAGAAACTATTCCGATTGCTAATGAAATTAAGAAATTCAGGTTTATTGAGGGTTTGATTCTGTGACTTACATCTGATATAATGAACAACAAGGAAACTAAAGTTAGATTTGCAAAGGCCTATTGTGCAATGAAGGCTATTGGGATCAAAGAAGATATAGTGAAGCCGGTATTGAAGAATTTGTTGAAATTGTATAATAAAAACTGGGCGCTTATAGAAGATGAAGATTATAGAGCCCTTGCTGATGCTATATTTGAGAGTGATGAAGTAAGTGTTGTGGGCTGAGCACTTAGATTCCATCTCTTATTTCCAAGTTTTTCCTGCTTCCTATGCACCCATTTTACATTTCTCGTATTTGGGTTATTCTTTTTTGTTGGTTTCTCTGATCTTTATTGTTTAGACTAATTTGAATCAAACTGGATTCATGCCGTATTATCTTTCAGGCTGAAGACTATTCGAAAAAGAATGTGCGCGATGAAGTATGTGATGATCAGCTCCATAATTGTATTAACTAAGTCAACCAATCTCTTAATTCTAGTTGCACATAAAGACAGGGAACATGTTCCTACTCTTAAAGGGCAAAGGGATTGAGAGAGATGAAATAAATAAATAAATGAATAAAATAAAATAAAATAAAAGAATATCCACCTGCTATTTCTTTCTCGGAGATTGTGAAGGTGAAGTTTGAAAAACAGTACAATTCCTAATGTCGTGTTGGTTGTTTTTTTTCAAAGTTGAAAATCTTAGTGCATAATACAGATACCTATTCCAGGAAATATGGCAGAACCGTAATGAAAGGAACATAGGTGTTTGTTTAATTAAGCTCCTCATGCTTAAGTGCTATTATTTTGATTAATATTTTAATATTTTGGGGACTGGTTTTGTAAGAGTTGGGGTCTTGTCTAGGTTGTTTTTGGATGTGGTCGATGGTATTTTAGGTCTTCTCTTGCTGAACTTGTTGTTTCGTGAATTCTTTCCGAGGGATTTATAATCCCTCCTTTTCTCTATTTTTAATGTAGGTTTTGTTTCTTTTCCAAATATATATATATATCATTTGGCATACTCAAGTTGGTGGTCTTTATAAATATTAATGTTTATTGCATAATGGATATAATATTATCCTATTCACTGTAGTTTTTCTCCAAGCTTTTGAGGTTATGTAATGGATTAAATCTCCTAAACACAGAAGAATATTTGCAGGAAGAAGCTCAGGCAACTGAAGAACCTGAACGGCCTCTGAAAAGGTTGCGGCGGAGAGACCAGGATGGTCAAACTTCCCCCTTAAATACATCCAACTCCAGCATGCCTAGGACTCCACCTGTCAGGCCTAAAGAAGAACCAGATGAACTATCTGAAACCCATCTCCTGGAACTAAATGATCCACAAGGCAATGTGGAGTCACCTCAGCTCAATGCTGAAAAAACTATGACTAAGCCACAGGCAGTCACTAAAGGAAAGAAACCTATCTCTTCCAAGTCTTTGGAGGTCAATGACCTCAAGGGAGGTGATTTGTGCCAGAGTAGCATCAATGGAAGTCAGCAAGGTACCCAATTAAGAACTATATCCAGACCACAATTTCATGCAATGAAGCTCAGAGACAGGGGTAAAGGAGCTACCTCTCTTGAAATTCCGCACAAGGAAAAGAGGCCAGTTCCTGAGGGTTCATCCCATGTTGTACCACTTAAAGAGCCTAAAGTTGAGCTTGGCACCCTTTCGTCACCCAAAAAGATTAAAACTTCAAGTCGTGCTTCAATTAAGCCTAAAGATGAGCCAATCGCTGATGAAGTACAGTGTTCGGAGGTTAGCGATATGATCAATAATACAGGTTTGCATTTCCTTTTCCCCCTGCCACCACCTATTAGGATACTCATACATTCTGTGCTTTTTTTAAAATTGAAATGTGTTAACTAAATCATATACTGAGATTCAAAGATCTACTCTTAGCTATATAGTTTCAATACTTTATCCATGTGGATGGTCCATCTTAGAGCAGTTGGATCCCTAAAATCTCTTGTTTTTCTTTTTTCCCCTGAAGTCCCTGATTTTTTTTAATTTTTTTTACGCCATAAGTTTTAGTGGATTGAGTGTGCTCTAAATGTCAATGAATCTTGGTGTGGCTTTTTTTTCTGTAGTAATTATGAGCATCACTCCTCTCTTTGCATAGCCTGTTACCTATTTGCCTCCTTAGGCTCATGTATATATTACTTGTCTCAATGAATTATGGGTAGAAATCAGTAATTATGGATAGTTTGCTGATTCTACCATGCTATTAAATTTTTATTTTTATTAGTTAATATTTGGGCATGTGTTAATTGCATGACTCTTAGTTCAGTGCCATTGATGTACTACAATGGGTCTAAATTGAGATGTCCAGATAGATTTGTTATAATCATCAGGCACAGTAATGACAAATTGATGATTCCACTTATTAGTTATCTCCTTTATAGTTCTCTCTTTAACTGTTGCAGAATTTTCTCACGATCCTAGTTCATAAATTACAGTTACATCAGATGGTGGGGATTCATTGAGTAGAAATGATCTGCGTAGAAAAAATTTGGTTCCTGAATCCTCAGCATTACAATCTGTAATTGAAAAGGAAACAGCCGATGGTACTGCAAAGTTAAAGGAATCAAGAAACAATAGCGAGCTACATATAGTCTCAGGATGCTCTCCTAGTCTAGAAATTGCTTCCTCTTCTTCTGGAGAAGTTGAAATCTCTTTGAGCTATAAATTGGCTCCTGGAAGGCCCGGCTTCCATATGCCTAGCCTTGAGGCTGTTCTAAAATCAGTTGAGGATGGTTATTTCAGATCACCCAAAATTTTGGAGCAAGAACTTCCAGTGATGAATCTTATGAAAGAAATATGTGAAAGCTTTCTGAAGTTAGGAGCTGATTCAAATAGCCAGTCACGAATCATGGAATTCACTCCAACCATTGATACTGTGAGCAAATCTTCTGTAGCATATGCTAAAAATGCTAGGGGCTTGCGGTCTGGTGCCAAGGTTCCTTTGCCCAAATCTGTAGTACTTTCTCTACCTTGTTATGGCAAAAATGGCGAGCAACTTCTGGACAAGTCAGATGCCAGAGATGAAATTGTATTAAATAGTGAAAACCAAAAGAATACCACTAAAGAAATGAATGGTCTGAGCCTGGGGGCTATTCAGCAGCCTCAACTGGCTCGTGAGATTAGCAGGGCATGCCATGATGTTGTTGACATTGCCAAGGGACATGAAAACGTTGTAATTACACTGGTGAATGAGGTCAATGATGAGCCGCCTCCATCTTTCTACTACATTCCCCAAAATGCAGTGTTCCAAAATGCATATATGAATTTCTGTTTGGCTCGTATTGGAGATAACATTTGCTGTGCTGCTTGCTCTGGGGATTGTCTATCATTATCCATACCTTGTGCATGTTCATATGAAACTGGAGGTGAGTTTGCATACACCTCAGATGGCCTTGTTAAGGAGGAATTTCTTAAAGAGTGTATTTCCATGAATCGTAATCCAAAGAAACATTGTCAGTATTTCTGTAAGGAATGTCCTTTGGAAAGATCAAAATGTGACAATATCATTGAACCTTGTAAAGGGCATCTAGTAAGAAGGTTTATAAAAGAATGTTGGAGGAAATGTGGCTGTAATAAGCAGTGCGGCAATCGAGTGGTACAGAGAGGAATTACTCGCAAATTACAGGTACATCTGCATCATCCTATCTTCAATCTCTTGCATTTAATATAACAGGGTTAGTAATGTTCACTCTCTTTTCCCTTAATTTGGTCATAAGGTGTTTATGACTCCTAAAGGAAAAGGTTGGGGTCTACGTACTCTAGAAGACCTGCCAAAGGGTGCGTTTGTTTGTGAGTATGTAGGAGAAGTTTTGACCAATGCTGAGTTATTTGAACGTGTTTTGAGGAGTCCTGAAGGGGAGAAACATTCATACCCTGTGCTTCTTGATGCTGATTGGTGTGCGGAAGGAGTGCTAAAAGATGAAGATGCTCTTTGTTTAGATGCTACGTATTATGGAAATGTTGCAAGGTTTATTAATCACAAGTAAGTTTATTTATGCAAAAAAGTATTTCAATGGGTGCATTAATTTGTTGTTTTTTTCTGGAAATAGTTGTAGCGTCCCTATTTTTATATCTATTGAAATAGAATACGGTAACAAGATTCTGGTCAGATATCTAGCATCTGAAACTTGATCAATAAGAAGTTGCTTTTCTGCTATTGCTGAAGCTTATTAATACCATTATAATTTAACCGGGCGCTTCCTTCTCTAGCATCTGCTAATGCTGGTGCTTGGTGCGCATTGCTTTGACAATGAAGTTGCTTTTACTCAATCAGAAGGTTACCTTCTGAAATTGATATTGATCTTTCTACCCCCAACCCACCCAAAAACCAAGCAAGGAAGACTCTTCAAAAGTTTCATAGTCTTGTTTTGATTGTAATCGCAGATATTCTTAACATTCTTTATCCATATTTTCTAACCATGCTAGATGTTATGACTCAAACTTAGTGGAGATACCAGTGGAAGTGGAGACTCCTGATCACCACTATTACCATGTACAGAATCACATCACTTTTTATACATATTTTATCTTGTTTCATTTTCATTTTCTAAGTTATCTGAATTCAAGTTTGTGCACAAAATCTTATTGGATCTTTTTTCTCAGCTGGCCTTCTTCACTACTAGAAAGGTGAAAGCCATGGAAGAACTCACTTGGGTAAGTTGGATTAAGTTTTGTTGCCTGTAATTCTGATCAAAATTGCTTATCTTGTTTCTAGTGATGCATGCCTTTCAAAATTGTCAAGTGCTTGTTCAAGGTAGTATTTCTCATTTTATGATAAAAAACATGTGTCCCTTGACTTTAAAGTTGTAGGATTAAATGGTGAAAAATGCAAGTGAAAATTACACATGCGCTCCTTTTTTCGACATGTTCTTGAATAATAAAAATATTGTATCAATGAGTAACTCTATGGGTCTGAAGGTCCTTCATGATCCTTCTTAACCACAGTATCCCACACACTCCTTAGCCATTCCTCTTTATTCTGCTTCAGCACTGCTCCTTGCAACTACACTCTGTTTCTTGTTTATCCATGTCACCAAGTTGCCCCATAAACAGTACAATATCCAGAAGTAGACCTCCTATCAGTGACATGTCTATCCCAGTCACTCAGTCAGCATCCATGTAAACTTGATTCCGTGCTGGTAATTCTTCCTGAAAAACGATTCTTTCCTAGGAATGGTTTCGAATATCTCAAAATTAGGTGTGCACGGGTCTTGGAGATTATCAAAACCGAAACGAAGCCTGCACCTGAAAAGGTCTGAACTGAAAAATATCCGCTAATTTGAATGTGTGGTAAAAATTCTTAAACACAATTCAGCTTCTGATTTTTCATGAAGTAAAAAGACCCATGATGACTCAAATAATGAAAATTTAGGTGCCCCCATAATATTATTTCAGAAATAAATTAAGACAAGTCATCTGGGATTGCCTACTTGAGTCATAATCGAAGAAAGTATAGAGGCCACCAACTTGTTTAGCACTGCCAATCATCTTCTCGGAGTCAAATCCTGAAACAAACAATCAGATGACAAAAAAGATTTGCACCATTGCTGCTACTGCCTTTTATAATCCCAATAATTCTGAGAAAACATATAAGGCATATACAATAAAATGATGGTGATGAAGTACTATTGTTTAGTACTATTACTATGAAGTATAGGATACTCTATTTCCCATATTATGCCACAATTATGATTAGAATTATTTCTTGGTTCCAGCTAAAGCCTACCTTGAATTTTGGTGAATGTCACTGAATCTCTTCACTCGAAACAATAAAACTTTGCCAAAAATGTATATGGCATTGATTTTGTATTTTTAACACTGAGAAGTTTTTTTGCTAACAGGATTATGGCATTGATTTTGACGACCATGAACACCCAATTAAGGCATTCCGTTGTCAATGTGGCAGCAAATTCTGTCGGATGAAGCGTTGTAGTAAGTATAACTATGCAATGTCAATCTGTATTTAAATGCTATCAATGGTCGTGACCTTTGTTTTTCTTGTTTTGTTGTTGTAGGATCTAGAACTGCTAGAAGATGACCAGTGTGGGTGATGTGCTTCATTCTTTTTGCCTTACTCATAATAATGGCAAATAAGTAATTGACATAACCAGGTTGTAGCTTTTGAAGGATATAAGCTGCAAGTTCTGGGTTGACTCAGCTAAAGCCATCATTACCCAGGCTCTTTGGCTCTTTCTTCGTGTTGTATGTTGTTTAACCAATGACTTTTTCGTTTTTTATGTTTCTTTTTTTATTTTATTTTTTTAAAATTTTGATATTAAAAACTGAAATAATGGATTGGAACTTTCTTTGCCTATTTACCAAATTGAAATTGAAATATAACTGGGGGAACATTAAATTACTTTATTTTCTCACTTCATGTTCTTTGGGGTTACTTTTGGCCACATGATATTTTGCGAGATTTGCACTTTTTAATCTAATTTGAAGAAAAAATTAGGAGTTCAAATTTAACATTTGTCATAGCTTTTAAGGGCATAATATGGGGTAGATTTACTTTTAAGGGTAGATTTGCACTCGTGTATGTTTTTACTGTAATTAAAAGTTTGAGTAAGTCTTTTGTAAAATTGTCTCACAGAATTCTAATACATTATGTGAGATGGGTCAATCTACAACCCACCACTCAAACCATATAATTCATATGTTATTTGTGGATGATGGAGCTTTGTCTCACGGAAACTATCCGTGTTATCGTCTCGCATGAGTTTTTGTGTAAAAGTTTTCAATGTAAAATTCGATGGGTCCTTGCCCATAAAGTTGGCATTGATTAAATGATTCGATGTGGTAGAATATTTTGACTCTCATTTATTAGTTGGCTTAGTTTTAAGTAGCGAGATAACATCTATTTCTATCATAATTAAAGATAATGAATTGCTTTTCTATCATATTAGATAAAAGAAAAAATTCATAAATATTAAAAAATGATCATGATATACTTATTGATTAAATATAAATAACATCTCTAATCACATTAGTTAACAAATCTTATATTATACACATGTGAGCGTTATAGTTATTTTAGATTTTTCACCAAAATTGTGGTAGAAAAATAACATTACTATTAGTTGTGGTAGAAAACTTAATTTTATTTGATTTTGTGGTATGCAAAAATATTATACTTTTGATTTAATAGTAGGGTGATTCAATATACGATCAATCAACTACTCGCCACAACCACGAACTTTGTAGTTCAAGTGGTACTTCATCTTTATAAAAGTGTAGATTGTGATAATAAGGATTTGAATTAAGATCGTGCAAGTTTTCCATCTTTATTCCTCCCTACCACCCCCGAATTCATTAAGAAAAATCAATTACTCATCGCAATGATCGTGAATATAAAATCTCCCCTTCATGCTCATAGTCTATGGTATTTTTATGGTCATATTCTCAAGTTATTATTATTATTATTATTATTTTTTAATAGAAAATATGACTTTCAGACTTTGTATTTTCAAGTTAGTAATTGAAGATTTGTGAGAACAAATGACATGCGATATGGATAGCTTTAGCTTTTTCAGATATACAGAGCACAATATTCGTATGAACTATAATAATATGATCATATACTTTTGAATATCTTGTAGTTGTCTCGATTATATAATCTGAATAACTTACAATTATTTGGATATTTTAATTTTAAAAGAGATGTGTATTTTCGAATATTTTTATTCACAATTATTTATATGCATTAGAAGCATCGGTTGGGAACTGTGCAACTAGATCGGCCCGATCTGACAGTGTTTTTCACACGTCCCATGCACATTTCACGCGCTCACACATGCATTCAGGTCTGCGCTCGAACCCTAGCCATGCCTGACCTTTCTGTTAAAAGAGTCTAATATTTTCGTTATGTTCGCATAACCTTTTAGTTATCTTCACGTAACATTTTAGTTATGTTCGCATAACCTTTTGCAGTGTATTACAAACCTATAATACCTTTTAAACCTTTATGTTGTAATAATATAATATTTATGCATAATAATTTAACTTTTCCGTTATAATAATATAACATTTATATTATTCTATTAGTACGTAATGATTATGATATTTGTACATAAAAGCAGGGAAAATTTTTTTGCGAAATTTCGCTAATTTTGAGTTACCGAAATTGAAACGGGGGTTGAATAAATTTCGTCAGCATTTCACCGAAATTTCGGCGAAATTTCGGTAAATTTCGATTTCGGTAATGTTATAGTATAAAATATTTGAAAATTTCGAAATTTCGGTGAAATTTTGGTAAATTTCGATTTCGATTTCGGTGAAATTTTTGTTTTTTTCCCCAAAATAATTATAATATTTTATAATGAATTACACCAATTTTTTAAGGGAAAAATTGTATTTTGCACATTATAATTATAACGTGTATAACACAATTAAATAATTTTCTTACATATTTATCGTAAATGGCTCACAGATTGAAAAGATGAGATGAATTATTCCACTCAAACCAGTAAAAGATAATGTAGTGTCATTTATAAGACCATCTTCATTCATGACCCCAACCTTGGTCATAGGAAAAGACAAAAATTTTAATCAAGGAAAATAAAGCAAAAATAAAAAAAATTGTATGACCGGTTATATCATGGGTTGGTCAACCAACCCATATCACAACCTAATTTATCACCTCCACCATCCAATTTATGCCATGTGTAAATTTCTCATTGGTTGCATAAATTCTTTTATAAATATAATTTAGATTGTTGATATTAAATATAATTTTTATTAAAAAAAATTCAAAAGTTATCAAAATTCGTATTTTTTTTCTCTATAAATAGAATCTAATATTGACATATTTTGAAGTATAATTTAAAACTCTCTATTTTTTCACAATCTTAAATTCTATTTATTCCAACTATTGTGATTTTAATTTAGTTATTGTGTTTGTATGTTATTTTAAGTGTGTGGGAAAAATATTTTCCTTATTATAAAAAAATTATATCAATAAAGATTTTAATCTATGCAATTATTATATTTTTAAATATAATAAAAAAACTTCCAAAATAATATATTTTTAAATAACTTTGGTTTTTCGATTTTTTAATCTATGAGAAAAAATCATTTTAGGTTGTATTTGTAAATGAAAGAAAAATGAATATTTTATTAAAAAGTTGGGTTGGATTAAGTTGTTGATAAAGTATAAAAAAATTGAAATTGGGTTGGGTTGTAGGTTGTATATGTGGATGAGAGAGAAATTAATATTTTATTGTGAGGTTGGGTTGTGGGAGGTTGTTGATGAAGATAGTCTAAGATTTTATGTCTCACTTTAGTAAAAATGCAATCCTTCCAAGCATAGGAAATCACTAATTTTGAAGGATAGAAATGTTTTTTGTTTTCACATTTTAATTATAACATTTAATATATTAAATATTTTATCAAAGTTGTAATAATTTAAATTATTACCTCAAATAATCCCCATCAAATAATTTCCTTAGATGAATTTTACAAATAATTACTCACACCATATAAATTAAAAATAAAAGTAACAAGTTCGAAAAGTAAATAATATGACTCAAATGATTAACAAGCTCCTAGAAGTTCTTTTTGGTTATACTAATAATGTATTCAATTATTTTGAATTTCTCATGTTATTATACCAGACAACATTTTAATAATAGTTAATTCCAATATTGGTTGTAAATATGTCATTTTGTTTGAAATTTTAAGTTGAATATATGTATTAATGTTAGTTATAATATTCTATACAATATTATATCCAAATTCCCAAATTTTAACAAAGTTTCTGACATTTTTCTAAATTTTACCGAAATTTCCACCGAAATCGAAACTTTCACCGAAATTTCCGTAAAATCAATGTACCGAAATTTCTACCGAAATCGAAATTTTCATCCTTGCATAAAAGTTATACTAATATAACATAAAAGTTCAGTTATACTACATGAATTTTTATACTGAAAAAAGTCTAAGATATTCACTTAAAGGTTATGATATTTTTACATAAAGGTTATACCCGTAACATAAAGGTATTGACATAAATAAATAAATAAAACCTAGATGAGGATTCAGGCCGGACCCAACCCAACCCCCGCACACCTAATTGCACAGATCATGATCCGATCCGTACACCTAGTTCATAAGAACACTACTCATTTTTATTAGGCCCTTTTCTATACACTCCATTTTTTAAATATTTAATTAAAAAAATTCAACTTTACTGTTTAGGAATTGAAAAAAAAAACATATTTATCTCTCCTCTTTTTCTTTTTGTTCATGTTTCCTTCACTCTTCATAAACCCAAATTACTTACAATATCAATACACACCATGATTCCAAACTTATTTGTGAAGAAAAAAATACAATGAAACATGAAAATATGTTTGAAACGAACAACGTAAAAGATTCAATAAAAAGCGATGTACAACCTGGATCGGCCGAACACTATATTGTGTGTTCTACCTAGTCAGATTAAACATTATACTGAACTGGTAGAAAATATAATGTTATGTTTTACTTGGATAGTCGAACACATATTGCGCAATCTACCTAAATTGGTCAAACAAACAATATTGTGTTCTAATTGGACTGACAAATGGACAGTATTTCATTCTAGTTAAACAAGTCGAACAGATTTTTTTCTCAACGAATATTTTACATCAGTCAATTTAAACATATTTTCATATTCAATTGAGATTTTTTCTTCACAAAACAAATTTAGAATGATAGAAAATGTTTATATTTTATTAAGGATACAAACAACTCCACATACAAAGAAGGAGAGAAGCTCATGCAATCAAGAAAAAGAAAAGAAGATATAACTAACTCAAAGTTAGTTATCAACAACAAGTTAGCTAATCAAGATTAGTTAGGAAGGGAGTTAGATAAAGCTCTATATATATAGATCCAAACTACACTTAATGTAATCATCTAGTTTACACTCTCTTTATGCAATACAATACAATCTTTCATCTCCTTCATTTCTATTCAAGTTCTAGTGTTATCAACATAGTATCAGTTTAGGGTTTCGATTTCTTTCCTGGTTTCTCAACGTTTTCCATGATCTTCTTTGGTGTTTATCATCAATTTTCTCTTTTAATCGATGTCTATCATCGATAATCTCATTGGCATGGATTCTTCGACGTCTGCTCCGGTTCCGGCGCAAGGTGATGCTTCACGATCACAATCTGCTGCAGTTCGTGCAACACAACAGAATTTCTCATCCCTTAATCCAATTCTTAATCCATTGTCACCTCTGGCTCTTCATCCTAATGACAACACAGTTGTTTCTATTGTTCTTGAACCGCTTAATGGTTCGAATTATGTTTCTTGGAGTCATGCAGTGAAGCGAGCTCTAAGTGTGAAGAACAAGTTAGCCTTAATTGATGGTTCTTTGGTTCCTCCAGGTGAAGATGACTCTATTCTTCATACAACATAGGTGCGAGAAAATGATCTTGTTTTGATATGGATTTTGAATTCAGTTCAAAGTGATATCAAACAAACCTTAGAGTATTTTTGTTCTGCAAAAGAAGTTTGGGATGAATTGAAATTGAGGTATGCATGATCTGATGGTCCTCGTGTGTATCATCTTGAAAAGTCATTGAGTTCTATATCTCAAAGCAATCAGTCCTTGGTTACATACTATAACAGTTTCAAGGCATTATGGGATGAGTTTATCAGCTATAGGCCTTTCTTGAAGTGTAATTGTGGAGCTATGATGAATTGTTCTTGTGATTTGGTCCAGACAATGATGAAAACTCAAGAAAAGGACTCTGTTATGAAGTTTTTGGTTGGTCTTAATGAGTCTTATTCATCTATTCGTAGTCAGCTTCTATTGAGTTCTCATTTGCCTTCTCTAGCCAAGGTTTACTCTCTATTGTTACAAGAAGAATCACAGAGAAGTCTATCTTCTTCTCAAGCTGCATTGCCTTCTAATTCTCTAGCTATGTTGGCTAAGAATTCTAACTACAATAAGTTCAAAGACAAGAAGAAGATTTTGAAGTGTTCTCACTGTGGTGCCCAAGGGCATTCTATGGATAAATGTTTCCAGTTGAATGGATATCCTCTTGGATGGAGGGGACCAAGAGGTCCTAGAGCAGACAACACTTCAGCAAATATCACTATTTCTTCTCCTCAGAAAACAAACAAGAGTGATTCTAATCCTTTGTTTAATCAGGATCTTTTTGAGGAATTTATGGCTTTCACCAAAATGAAGGATGGCCAAGAAAATCATAGTGCTGCTATTGCTATTTCTGAGCACAAAACAGATTTGCCACAACCATCAAGTTTGCATTGTTGTTTGTTTTCAAATTCTAAAACGATTGATGCATGGATTATTGATACATGTGCTACTGATCACATGATATGTAATTTTGATCTTTTTAGTACAAATCCTATTGCATGTGATATGAAGATAAATCTACTAAATAATGAAATTGCTACTGCTACACATATTGGCACAATTCACATAGGAAATGATTTGACATTAACTAATGTGTTATATGTTCCTGGATTCTCTTTTAATTTGTTATCTGTTTCTCATCTTGCTAAAAAATCAGATTATACTGTCTTTTGCTTCATCACATTGTGTTTTTCAAGACAACAAGAACAAGAAAACGATTGGTATTGCTAGAGAAGAAGGAGGATTGTATTACTTGCAAAATTGTTGTATCAAATCTGTCAATAAAGCATCTATGGATTCTAGGCTAGGTCATATGTCAGCAAAGAACATGTTACTTCTTAAGAATGTTGGAATTCAATATAAAAAGGATATTAATTGTGATGTTTGTCATTTTGCAAAACAAAGAAAGCTTCTTTTTTCCTAATAATAGTAATGCTTCTTTACATACTTTTGATATAATACATTGCGATGTTTGGGGTCCTTTCTCTATATGTTCTCATGCTGGAAATAGATTTTTCTTAACTATTGTTGATGATCACAATAAAGTTACTTGGATATACATGCTTAAGTTCAAGTCAGATGTAAAGAAATGCTTGGAAAACTTTATATCTCTTATTAAGAATCAGTTTTGTTCTACTATTAAAACATTGAGAAGTGACAATGGAACTAAATTTCTTTTGAAAGATTTTTATTCTAGCAATGGTATTATACATCAGACATCTTGTGTTGAAACACCATAGCAAAATGGTGTTGTAGAAAGGAAACATCAGCATTTACTACAGGTTGTTAGATCTATGCCTTTTCAATCTGGTTTATCTCTTAAAATTTGGGATGAATGTATATTCATTGCTGCTCATTTGATAAATAGAACTCCTTCTATTGTTTTAAATGACAAAACACCTTTTGAAGTTTTGTTTCACAAGGTTCCTGATTACAGTTACATGAAGAGTTTTGGATGCTTATGTTATACAGGAACATTGTCTGTTAACAGACATAAGTTTGATCTAAGAGCTAAGAAATGTGTTTTTCTTGGATATCCTTTTGGTACTAAAGGTTATAAACTGTTAGATTTGAGTAATGGTAAAGTGTTTATCTCTAGAGATGTTCAATTTTATGAGCAAATCTTCCCTTTATTGAATAAGGGAGTTTCTACAAAAGATAAGAAGTTATCACATGAGGTTCTACAAGAAAGTCTTAATCATGATTACAGTGATACTGTTTTTTATTCTTCTATGATTTCTAATCCATATCAGCAGAGTGATCAGCTTTCAAATCAGCAAGTGGATCAACAAAACAATGCTTTACAGTTATAGGAGGAAATAAGTAATATTCTAACTGAGCCTCAAACTTTTACTTTTGATAATGTTATTACAGATAACATGAATGCAAATGTGATTGATCAAGAAGAACAAGAAGATGGTGTTGCCTATAGAAGATCAGGTAGACAAAGACACCCTCCATCTTATTTAGATGCATATCAAATTGATCTACCTAAATCCATCACATCAACTAAGTCTCATACTAATCTAGTTACAAGTAGGAAAGGTAAACAATATCCTATTTCTAAGCATCTTAGTACTGATAATTTTTCACAAGCACATAAGGTTTTCACTATTTCCATCTCTTAAATCAAAGAACTAAGAACATATAAGCAGGCTATTAAAGATCCAGAATGGATAAAAGCCATGAATGCTGAGTTACAGGCTTTAGAAAAGACTAACACTTGGACTTTAATGCCTCTTTCTGAAAATAAACATTGCATTGGTTGTAAATGGGGTTTTAGAGTTAAGTATAAGTCTGATGGATCTATAGAACGATATAAAGCAAGATTAGTTGCCAAAGGGTACACACAAGAACCTGGAATAGATTATTTTGATACTTTTTCTCCTGTTGCTAAAATTATTTCTGTGAGAATCTTATTAGCCGTTGCAGTTACAAAATGATGGACCATACATCAATTGGATGTGAACAATGCTTTTTTACATGGTGAGCTCGAAGAAGAAGTATATATGTTACCACCTTTAGGTTATTGCTCAGAAAATGATAAAAGAGTATGCAAATTAAATAGAAGCTTATATGGTTTAAAGCAAGCTTCTAGGCAATGGTTTAGTAAGCTTACTGATTCTCTTATCACTTTTGGTTTTTTACAGTCTATTCATGATAATTTCTTGTTTACTAAGAATGATAAAGATGGTTCATTCACTGCATTATTAGTTTATGTAGATGATATAATAGTAATTGGAACAAGTGTAAATATGATAGAATCAGTTAAATCATTCTTGCATGCTAAGTTTACTATTAAAAATCTTGATCCTTTAAAGTACATGCTTGGTATTGAAGTGGCTAGAAACAACAAAGGAATACACTTGTGTCAGAGAAAGTATGCTCTAGATTTATTACAAGACACAGAATACTTAGGAAGTAAGCCTTGTACAACTCCTATGGATTCAAAACAGTCATTCATATCAAAAGAGACTCCTGATTTAGATGATCCATCATCATATAGGAAAATTGTTGAAAAGCTTCTTTATCTAACAATAACTAGACCAGATATATCTTATGTTGTACAAACTTTAAGTCAGTTTATGAGCAAACCAAATAAATCTCATCTAGGAGCTGTTCACAGATTGCTAAGGTACGTTAAATCCACTCCAAGTCTTGGTCTTTTTTATTCAGCTAATTGTGATCTTAAGTTGCAGGCCTTCTCTGACAGTGATTGGGCTAGATGTGAATCCACAAGAAGAAGTATTATAGGTTATGCTATATACTTAGGTGATTCTCTAATTTCTTGGAAATCAAAGAAGCAAGCCACAGTTAGCAGGAGTTCTACAGAAGCTGAATATATAGCTTTAGCTCACACAAGCTGTAAAATTCAATGGATAATCTACATTCTTCAAGATCTACAAATAAATCAAAAACAACAGGCATTAGTATATACTAATAACAGATCAGCCTACTGCATTGCACATAATCCTGTACTACATGAGAAAACAAAGCATTTTCAAGTCGATTACCACTTCACAAGAGAAGATATTAGACAAGACCATCAAGTTAATACAAGTTCCCTCTGAAGAAAATATAGTTGACATTCTCACCAAGCCATTATTAGCACCAACTTTTGAAGACATCAGATGCAAAATGGGAATGATAGACACAAGTACTCCCATTTTGAGGGGGTATTAAGGATACAAACAAGTCCACATGCAAAGAAGGAAATAAGCTCATGCAATCAAGAAAAGGAAAAAAAGATATAACTAACTCAAAGTTAGTTATCAACAACAAGTTAGCTAATCAAGATTAGTTAGGAAGGGAGTTAGATAAAGCTCTATATATATAGATCCTAACTACACTTAATGTAATCATCTAGTTTACACTCTTTTTATGCAATACAATACAATCTTTCATCTCCTTCATTTCTATTCAAGTTCTAGTGTTATCAACATATTTACATATTTTAGGATTTAAAGAGGATGATGAAAATATGAAGAAATAGATGCGGGAGTATGAGATTGAGAGGGTTTCAATATTTTTAATTCATAAAAGGTGTAATTGGGATATTTGTAATTTTATATTTTTAATTAAAATATATTTAAAATGAGGTGTGTTTAATAAAAAATGAGGTGTGCATAATCACATCCTTTTTATTATCCTACTACTATATTAAAATTAAGTTATGCTAATTTAAAGTTTTGTCTGACATAGAATATTCATTGGTTGAAATGTTATTAAGGATTTCAACAAATGATGGCCACAAGGGCTTGAACTTCATTGATATTCTTTAAACAATGATACTTTAATTTTTTGTTCCAAAAAATTAGGTTTAACTAGTTTGAATATGTAAAAAAGAAAAAAGAAAAAAAAACAGAGAATAAGGTTGTAGAAATACCATAGGCTATAAGGATGAAAATGAGATTGTATGTGGTGAATAACTCATTGATCATGTATAGAATCATCTTAATTTTAAAGGGTACTGGTCACCGCCCACTTGTATATTCACTAATAATAGATTTATTAAGCAATATATATGACAATATTTCCACTATTAAGAGATGTATTTAAGTATGAATGGGAGTTTATACTATTAAGAGATTTATTAAGAAACATATATGATATAAATGAGAGTTTGAAAGTGTCTGAGTGATCTTATGCAAGATAAAAAACAGTAACAGTAACCAAATACGTCCACTCTAAAGAAGAACACTATGGACGTGTAAACTCTCAAACCTATCGACCAAGCAACAATTCCTACTTTGCTAGAGATCTATTGGAGAATAGATCTATTAAAATAAGTAGAATGTTGGAAATTAAAAGGTGGTCGACTAAAACAATACAAGAGCTAGAAATGAAAGATTGCTTGAGATCTCTTGTATGCAAATGTGGAAGTGTCTGCTTGATCATCTGGAATTCGTCTCCTATTTATAGACTTCTTTGAACACATGATCGAGTAGCACTTCATGCTTTAATCCATGATCTAGTTCATTTCCTTGCGCACCAAGGTCACTCCATGGACTCATTCTTCTTCCTTGCACGCCACGCTCTTCCTTCATGCTTCTCCATAGAATCTACACTTCATGCTTCTCCATAGAATCTACACTTCATATTTTTCACGTGGTTTGACATGGTCATCTCTTCTTCATGTTTGACACAGTCATCTCTCCTTTGTGTTTGACGTAGTCTTCTCCTCCTATCTTCTTTGTTTGATAAAGTCTCTTCTCTTCACGTTGAAACGGTCTTCCTCTCTTTCTTCTTGTATGCGATCATGAGTTTCTTGTGGACTAAGAATCACGTTTCTTCTCAAATTAAGAGTCATGTTGCTCCACAAAACAAATCCCATAGATATAGGAATTTGTTACTTTGAATAATTCAAATCTCCTTTAAAGATCCTGCAATTTAAGATACAAGATATCCAAGATTCATTCTAAATAAAATAATCCCTTAAAAATAGGAATTTAGTTTATTTGACTTATTCAAATATCTTGATCATCAAATCTGCAAAATAAGACACGTGAAATAAATTCTAACAGATTCATAACATCATGCAACGTGAATCTTTAATAAATCACTTGATTTAATTTAAAGAAAATGGAAAAACAATTAATGTTGAAGTCGATGCTGACAACATCAACACTAACAATCTCCCATTTTTTTGTTTTTTCTTCTCAAAACATTAAATCAAGGATCTATAAATTAAACTCCCATAATAATTGATTTAAATATGAAAAAGGAAAAATAATTAATGTTGAAAAAGTCAACATAAACAATCTCCCCCTTTTTTGCTTTTTCTACTCAAAACATTAAATCAAGTATCAACTCAATTTCAACTCCCCCTACATCCTGCAATCACACACAATTCAAACACGCAAAACATTATGAATTCAATTAGAGTTAGAATATAACAAAAATTGAAATTCAAAATTATAAAAACAAATAACCAGTGTTTGAAAATTAAATAAAAAAAATATTACTCCCCCTGAAATTCAGATCATCATTCTTCATTTCCACCAACATCATCTCCATCTCCTTTGGCAACTCCAGTAGAAGAGGATATCCTACTCCCCCTTTTTGAGTAGAAATATAAGCTCCTCTAGAGTGTCACATACCCTCAGCAGTCCATCGATATAAACATCCAAAACCTTAAGTTGCTGTGTGAGTACTTCAGCAAAATGTTAGACCGAATGTGGTCAACCGATCGAAGAGGCAACATCCAGCACTCTAATACTTTCCAACGAACTGAGCCAAATTATCCAGAAGGTTTCAATGAAAGAGCGAGTATTTGATGGAATTGCTCTTAGTTGAGATTCATGGTGGTTTAGGGTTTGAGAAATTGGGGAAATTTTTGGGAGAGAAGAGTGAGAAAAAGAGACGGGATACGAGAGAAAGAGAGAGAAGAGTGAGAAGTGAGAAAGGTGAGAAGTGATGGAGAGAGAAAACCAACCTTGGAAGATGTGCTAAGCAAGAATGAATTTTAAATTTGATCATTTGAGCTCAACTAATTCCATGAAAATAGCATTATGGTTAGATAAAAATATATGTTATACCCAAAAAAAATCGCATACCAAAAATACTTATCCAAATAATGTTTTTCATAATATTGAGAACATTTGCGAGGACAAACCCGATGGAATCACAAAATAACCGACTCTAAAACAACAGTGTACCTTTTTAATTAAATAGCACATGCCAATTCCAATCAACCTTTTGAAAAGAATACATCATCGTCGCGAGCGTCATGTACCTAGTTACTCAGATGTGGAATCGACTTATATATGAGTTATGATATCTCCTAACACTCTTTGACAATGAAACATCGTCATCGCGAGTGTCGTGCCCCGAGTACTTAGTGTTAGGTCACACAACTCTTAAACATGATCACTAGGCTGCTTGAAAAGCATCGTCGCAACGAACGCCGTGCTCCAAGTGCTTCGTGATCTTATAATAAAAATCTTTAGCATAGTACACATTAAAATGAGTCATCAACGATTTCTTAAAAATTATCCAAGAAAATATCCTCTCAAAAGAAAACATAATCCAGAGAAGCAACATGCATATGAGGTGAAGAAGGCCAAACAGAATATGGATGTTATGCACGATGTGAGCAACATGTACCGTAACATCCGTAAACAGTGTATATGCATTTAAACAACACACAAACCAAGAGATTTCTTTAGATGAGAAAATCTCTCAAGATCAAGGGCCTTGGTAAAAATATCAGCTTTCTGATTTTTTATGGACACATATTCAAGATGTATAACATTCTTTTCTACTAAGTATCGAATAAAGTGATGTCTTATGTCAATGTGTTTAGTGCGTGAATATTGTACCGGATTTTTAGAAATGTTTATCGCACTAGAGTTATCACAAAATAAGCTCAAATAATCAGTTTTGAAACCATAGTCATCTAGCATCTGTCTTAACCAAAGTAATTGTGTACATCCACTACCCGCGGCCACATATTCTGATTCAGCGGTTGATAGCGAAACACAATTTTGCTTTCTACTGTGCCAAGAGACAAGATTGTTACCTATATAGAAACAGCCTCCGCTGATACTCTTTCGATCGTCGAGATCCCCAGCCCAATCCGAGTCGGTGTACCCAACTAAATTCAAAATTGTGTCATTGGTGTACCATATTTCTAAATCAACCGTACCCGACACATACCTTATAATTCGCTTCACAGCTTGAAGATATGAAATCTTCGATGTAAATTGATATCGAGCATACACCAACACTGTACATAATGTCTGGTCGACTCGTGGTGAGATACAATAGGCTGCCGATCATAGACCTATACAAAGTGTTGTCGACATCTCCAGCAACATCGTCTCTGCATAGCTTTTGTGTTGAACCCATAGGAGTGCGCATTGGTTTAGAATTTTCTAATCCAAAGTGAGATACCGAATTCTTGGCATACTTGCTTTGAGATATGAAAATCCCATCTTCCATTTGTTTAACCTCTAAGAATGTGGTTGACATACACACATGTCTTACCATTTCCACGTAGTTCATGGGTTGTTTCCTACGCCTTCTTACATCTTCCATTACTCCCCATATCACCTATGTGGTAGGGTAATCTTTTCTGATACGAGCAGGAGGGTCTCGTCTTACTGGATTAAGAGATTCATCATTGCTTTTCTCAGATTCTGACTCAGCAGCTGGTGTGATCTCTGATGTGCCAACATCAGGGATCACATCTGGAGAAACTGGTTCAACTTCAGGAACAACAGGTGTTTCCAATAAATCTTGTGTTGCATCTTCATATGATTTACCTGAATGTTGTCCCTGATGTGACACGACATTATGAGGCACACGAGTTTGTTTATCTACTTGGCAATCCCTACAAACAAACTTACTCTCATGATTTAAGTCTGGCAAACCTCTGACAGCTTCAAGCTTCCTCAACTTTTCAAGTGTTCGGAAATTCACATGGCCTAGCTTTTGATGCCATAAAATCATGTCATCAAAGTGTGTCTTGTTGCATGTGATTTTTCCTCCACTAAATAGCAGTTGTCATGTGATCTTGTACCTGTTAAGATGCAAATATTAGATTTATCAAACACTTCACAAGAGTCTTTATTAAACTTCACCTCCAAGTTATCATCACAAAGTTGACTAATGCTTATCAGATTTGCCATTAAACCATCAACCAGCAAAACATTATTCAACTTTGGTAAATCAAGTACATTCAAGGTTCCTTTGCCGATAATCTTCCCTTTAGCTCCCCCACCATAAGTCACACAACCGGTTTCAAGAGGTATGAAATCGGATAAATATTCTTTGGTCCCCATCATATGGCGTGAACAGCCACTATCGAAGTACCAAGAACCTGCATTGTAGTCTTTAAAACAGTAAAAATGACATTGCAAAGAGTGGTGGATTTAGGAACCCAGATTTTTCGTATACCCTTTTTGGAAGGAATGTTACTTGAAATGTTAGACAACATTTGGGGCAACATTTGTCTACTAGATAAATCATTTTTCAGTTTAAAACAAAAAGGTCTAATATGTTCTTTACGAAAACAGTAATGACAGACATATTTCTTTTTCCTCTTTATAGGGGGGTTCTTAGTAGACTTATCCGACTCTTTAACAAAGATGGTTTTAAGCTTTCTATCATCAAAAAGAGTTGGAAACACAGAACTAGAAGATTTAACAAAGCCGATACCTACTCTATCATGGTTACCTATCTCAAGAGATTCATTCAACTTGAGCATACCAGTATTCCACTTCTCAATGGTAGCTTTGTCATTTTCCAGTTGGATTTGAGCTTTTCCAAGTTCAATATCCTTTTGAGTGAGTATCGTTTCCAATTTGGCCATCGATTACTTCAACACATCGTTTTCCTTGGTAAGTAACTTGACTTGTTTGACTTCCTTTTTCCATTCCTTGAGCAATGATATATAGATTTCTTGAAGTTCTTTGATGATAGCATCTTTATCTAATTCATCATCGTCTCCGGATTCTGCATCATCATCAACCAAAGCATTCAAACAAGTTAAGTTAGCAAAATTGAACAACTCATACCTCTCAGATGTGTTGACCAATGTGGTAACATCTGAAGCAACATCCATCTTCCAATAAGCATAATTCGATCCATCTAGCACGGGTAACTTCCCTTGTGGATTACACCAATCCATGTCTTGCATAAGCAACAGAACCAACCACCTACTATATCAGGTGGGTGGCTCTGATACCAATTGAAAGTGTCCGAGTGCTCCTATGCAAGATAAAAAAACAGTAACAGTAACCAAATGTTGTGTATAATGTTGTCAACACCAGAGTTAACACGCAGTAGTAAATAACAAAGATATAAACCAAAACGACAAGAAAATTATCCACGAGTATATAATGATACTCATGGAATGCCAGCAGGGCAAAAATGTCTTATTAGTATATCTTTGTAATACACAACAATACGAGAACTTTGTGAAATCCTCTAAAAAGACACTCTATATACGTCCACTCTAAAGAAAAACACTATGGACGTGTAAACTCTCAAACCTAGCGACCAAACAACAATTCCTACTTTCCTAGAGATCTATTGGAGAATATATCTATTAAAATAAGTAGAATGTTGGAAATTAAAAGGTGGTCGACTAAAACAATACAAGAGCTAGAAATGAAAACTTGTTTGAGATCTCTTGTATGCAAATGTGGAAGTGTCTGCTTGATCTTCTGGAATTCGTCTCCTATTTATAGACTTCTTTGAACACATGATCGAGCAGCACTTCATGCTTTAATCCATGATCTAGTTCTTTTCCTTGCGCACCAAGGTCACTCCATGACTCATTCTTCTTCCTTGCACGCCACGCTTTCTCCATAGAATCTACACTTCATGCTTTTCCTTCATGCTTCTCCATAGAATTTACACTTTATGCTTTTCAGGTGGTTTGACATGGTCATCTCTTCTTCATGTTTGACACAGTCATCTCTCATTTGTGTTTGACGTAATCTTCTCCTCCTATCTTCTTTGTTTGACAAAGTCTCTTCTCTTCAAGTTGAAACGGTCTTCCTCTCTTTCTTCTTGTATGCGATCATGAGTTTCTTGTGGACTAAGAATCACGTTTCTTCTCAAATTAAGAGTCACGTTGCTCCACAAAACAAATCCCATAGATATAGGAATTTGTTACTTTGAATAATTCAAATCTCCTTTAAAGATCCCGCAATTTAAGATACAAGATATCCAAGATTCATTCTAAATAAACAAATCCCTTAAAAATAGGAATTTAGTTTATTTGACTTATTCAAATATCTTGATCATCAAATCTACAAAATAAAACACGTGAAATAAATTCTAACAGATTCATAACATCATGTAACGTGAATCTTTAATAAATCACTTGATTTCATTTAAAGAAAAAGGAAAAACAATTAATGTTGAAGTCGATGCTGACAACATCAACACTAACAGAGTTTATACTATCGGTCTTCACTATCGCATTTATTGATATTCCATTAGCCATTTGATGATACCATTTGTTGATATTTCATTTGTCAATGAAGATTGATGACTATATATTGATTTTCATTTGTCGATGATGAATGATGAAATTTGTTAAAAAATTTCACGTTGTTGAAAATTTTCATCTGTCGATTTGTTGATATCTTATTTGTCGATAATAATTGATATTCAAAACAAGATTAGACTGGCGTGTAATGGCCATATGGACTATGAAAAATTGAAATGAAATAGAGTTAGAAGAATTACTATATTTGATTCGAAACTAACGTAGAATTATTATATTAAACTGACATGAAAGATAAATTACAAGTCTTACGACAAGAACGAAGAACAATTGAATTCCACACTGTAATATTAGGTAAGTGTGAGTCCTAAAACATCAGGCAAGTGCGTTTCCATATTATAAGTCTTACGAAAACAACGAAGAACAACTGAATTCCACACTGTAATATTAGGTAAGTGTGAGTCCTAAAACATTAGGCAAGTGTGTTTCCATATATGAGTCTTACAACATCAGCAAAGGACTAGATTCTTCAATAGCAAATGTTCACGACAACAACGAAGTACGACTGGATTTCTCAATACAATAATTCTGATTTCTCGAGATTTCATGAATCGTCTTAATCTCGTCCACAATTTTTGAGTTAACATTTCCTTGATAAAACAATTTCGCAATATGAATAATATACTTCTTTGCTTTTGAATTATTTTTAAGTATTTTAAAAACAAGAGAAAAGTATCTCATTTTTTTTATATTTCATTTGTCGATAATGATTGATGATACAATTTGTTCATATTCCATTTTTGGTGATAATCGATGATCATTTGTTGATTTTCATTTATAGATGATAATTGATGATTATTTGTTGATATTTCATTTGTCGTTTTGTTGATATCTCATTTGTCAATGACTGATATTTCATTTGTTGATGATAATTGATGATCCAAACAATATTTAAACTTACATATAATAGTAGATCATCCATGAAAGCATACTTCAATCATGGTAGAGAAATTGAAAACTTCACATAAAACTAATACGATAAAATAATTGATTAAATATAATAATTTGTTACAAATTTACTAATGATTTAAATTAACAAATGATATTCAAAACCAATAAATAGAAAATAACTTAAAACTAAACAATCTCAAACTTTATCAATCATTGATACTATGATAATAGAATCATATCGTGAGCAAAATCTAACTAAAAGCCATATAAAACTTTATTAATTAATGAACAATATTCAAAGTGATAAATATTGCTTTAAAACATGTTTTTGCTCCAATTCTACTTCAAAGTCAAGCATGACTTCACAAAGTGGGGTTTACTCCTGTGTTGCATGAAAGTAATGAGTAAATAACTAAAAATTATGTCTTGAAAGAGGAAGATCATTACAAGGTGGATTTTGCTCCTTTGTTGCATGAAATTAATGAGTAAATAACTCAAAATATTATGAAATTAGAAGTATTTATATTACTAAATATTTAAAAATCAGGGTTTGCTCCTTTGTTGCATGAAATCAATTAGTGAATAACTAAAAAATATGTCTTGAATGAGGAAGATCCTTACAAGGTGGATTTTGTTCATTTGTTGCATGAAATTAATGAGTAAATAACTCAAAATATTATGAAATTAGAAGTATTTATGATTACTAAATATTTTTTAGATATTTTCAATATTTATAATTTAATTGATTTTTTTATATTTTCAATATTTATGATTATCTATATCGATAGAAAGGGTAATTATATTTTTCAAAATATACTGAATATTTATGTTTAAAATATACAATATTTTAATAACTAAAAATTATTAATATTGACATGAAATAACAAAAAAAATTGTATGCCCCCAACCCGACCCGGCGCATGGGGCGCTCCCACGCGCGCCCACACGCCCCCCACACGTGCCCACACCGTAGTTGGTGTGCGCCACGCGCGCGCACCTGATTTATTCTTCAGGTATTACATATATACTTTTCAGGTATCACATATATACTCTTCAGATATCACCTGATTTGTAATACCTATTGGACAAATCTGTGATACCTCAAAAACCATGCACCCACGTCGCGCGCCCACACCGTGCACTCACGCCCCGCGCGCGCACACCTAACAAATCTAAAGGTATCACACATATACTCTTCAGGTATCACAAACTTTTAGTTCATATTTATAATACCTATATGACAAATCTGTAATACCTCCCACACCGTGCGCCCATACGCCCACACCGCGCGCGCACCTAATGTAGCACCCCGGGTCAAAATGAGCATAATTGAATAATTAAACATTTGAACCCCGACTTAATAATTATGTGCGTATGTTTTGACTGTTTAATTTATTACATGCGTTTCAGATACTTGGTTAACGCCGGTTTTAGTTTTAGATGGGTATTTTTTTCGTGACATGGAACCTAGAATACGATTTTACCAAGAGATTCGTATCAGAAATAAGAGAAAATAGAAACAAACTAGGGGTCAATCGGAGACCCGTAGCTCAACTGACGAAGGAAAGGGTAAAATTACAATAAAAGGTAAAAATAAAAATAATATTTTAATGAAAGGTAAATGAAGATATTTTTGGTAAATGGTAACTTTTCAACGGTAAAAAGGTAAATTCCAAAATCTATAAATAGGGGCTCATAACTTTCAAAACTTATACGTTTTCAAAGCCGACGACCCGAGCGACGCTCGCGACGCGAACACGTAAGTTCTCTTTCTTTTCTTTTCCTTTACGTTTTTATTTTCCGCCGCCGCCGGGGTGCCGCCGGAGCGCCGCCGGAAACCGCCGTCGCCGGAGCCGCCGCCGCCGTCGCCGGAAAAGTCGCCGGAGCCGCCCCGCCGGTGGTGGTGGCTGGTGCTGCTGGGCGCGCCGGGTGCGCATGCCGGACGCCAGGTGTGCACGCCGGGAGGCGCCGGGCAACGGGCGCCGGGGATCCAGCGCGCACGGGCGACGGGAGCAGCAAGCGCGCGACGGGCGCGCGGGCGCGGGCGCCGGGGATCCAGCGCGCACGGGCGACGGGAGCAGCAAGCGCGCGACGGGCGCGCGGGCGCGGGCGACGGGGAATCAGTGCACGCGCGGGCGCGGGCGACGGGGATCCTGTGCGCGCGTCGGGTGCCGTCGTGCACGCCGAGCGCGCACCGTCGAGTTTTTGTACCCGCCCGACCGAGTCTTTTTGTACGTCGGGTCGACCGGGAGTCGGGACCCAGTCAAAGTCAACCTTTTGACCAAAATTACCAAAATACCCTTCGATATTAAAACTCTCCGTTCGAGCTCGTTTCAACTCCGATCGAGCTCATTCTTTTTCCGTAGCGACCCTAATCCTTTCCTCTATCATATCAGTTGCTGAACTGATCTTTTCTCCCTTGTCTCATCGACCTCAATCTCTTGATCTATCGATCCGTCTCGTCTCTATCGAACGATTCTTCTCTACGGCTATCTTTATACATTTTAAATATAAGTTTTAAGCGTATTAATGATGTAAGAAATATTGTAAAATTGTGTAGGCTATCCATTGGGTTGGTATTAGTTGGAGTGGGAATCAAGATACCAAGTCTTTGATACTAGCGACTCACGTGGTAACCACCGAACAAGGTGGGGGTAACTTCTGAACCCTAATAACTCTATTTGTTTAATGTTTTCCATATTTGATATATGAACTGTTGAACTCTACGTGCTGTGATTATTTGCTATGATTACTATGTACGTGCATACATTATGAATATGATATATGTGGACGGAAGTCCAAAGTCATGTTAAGATGGACTGGTGGCCCATAAAAGCACCATATGTTAAGATGGACTGGTGGCCCATAAAAGCACCATACGTTAGGGATGGACTGGTGGCCCGTAAAAAGCACTAGCAGAACGGAGGTCCATGATCTCGTTCTGGGATGGACTGGTGGCCCGTAAAAAGCACCAACGGAATGGAGGTCTATGATCTCGTTCTGGATGGACTGGTGGCCCGTAAAAAGCACCAATGGACTGGTGGCCCATAAAAGCACCATATGTTAGATGAGTACTCTTAGAGTTATGTGTCCGTATTATATGTGCATGCATTATATGTGCTGTGTCTCATTGCTGAACTATTATATATGTTGGATCTGTGTATCTGCTTAATAATGTTAAAAACTTGGTGATTAATTCCACGAGTGTATTCAACGCACTCACCCCCCACCTGTACTCACACTACAGGAGAAGAAGAGAATCTTGATGCGTAGAGAGAGGGGTGCCCTATCAGCCGAGTCCATCTTCCGGTTTTACCTTTTTAAGGATATGTTGTTCGTTTGTAAAAGAAAACTATATTTCTTCTTCTTTGTAAAGGATCCTGATGTTTTTCCGCTGTTATGTAAAATGGTTTTATTTCGGCTAGACGCCGAGGATTTGTATACATAAAATCGTATGTTCTTTTTCCCAAAGATTTCTATTTTATTTCATGCACGTCTTTTTCCCCTTCTTTCTTCACGCCCGCAAGTAAAACTCTGATAAAATACGAAAAGATTTTGGGGCGTGACAGATGGTATCAGAGCCTAGTTCTACCCTTTGTAGGACTTTGCTCGAACTTGTTTGATAAAGTGAAAATGAGAAAAAATGTGTTTTGAAAATGAGAAAATCTTTTCTAAAAGAAATGGATAAGCACCATCCTCTCTCTATGAGTATCTCTCTCTGAAAATGGACTGGATATAAAGAGTGTTCATCTGTTATATGTTATCTTGTTTGCATGATATATACGGTTAGGGTTTGATGAAGTGTTAAGGATATACGGTTTAGGTTTGATGGGGTGTTAAGGATATTGTGCCACGATAAAAAGATCTTTTAAAAACCTCTAGATGTCACTACAATCGACACACTGCTCTGAGTCACCGCCACAAAGCCGCTGACTGCAGCAGCGTGAGCTAGTGTGCGAGTATGGCCGTTCGCGGGAGTTGATGTTGTGTGACTGATAGTTGAAACTACCATGGGCCCTTGTTCACAACAAGTGTGCTAATGAGTGGGTTTTCACAGTTCGTGGTTACGATATGTAAAATCGCTTTAGATGCATGAGGTCTAGGGGGACCATGTGAGGATGTCAGTGATATGTTTCGAGATGTATTGCTATGATGTACTGTTCTGGTTGGTATATGCAAGTTGGATATACGCTATCCTACATGACAAGATTATGAAGGGTTTATAAATGAATGACAGAGAATCTATTGAGAATATTATATGATTTATGGAGTAACGTTTATCGGTACCATGATATCTGCTATTTGTTAATCTGTTGTGATATGTATTGATGAGTTATGTGGGGTAGATGATAAAAAGTTAGTTTTCGTTTGTTGCTTTAAGAGTTATGCCTAAAGGACGGCCCCGAAGAAAGCAAACACCAACGGTCAATCAACCAGAACGGGAAGTAGATGCAAGCATGGGAGATTTAGTATCTGTTCTACGGGGACTGACACAACACTTTGAGGTAACTCGAGCCATACCCCCACCGGCAAGAACCGATCCGAATCTCATCTATGAACAGTTCCGGCGATTTAACCCGCCGACTTTTGACGGGAAAGGGGAACCGACAGACGCGGAAGAGTGGCTAAGGTCACTCGACCGGTTGTTTGGACATCTGACGTGTACCCAGGAACAGAAGGTCTCCTGTTCAATTTTCCAGCTCACAGACGAAGCGAGTCACTGGTGGGATTCATATGAAAGAACTCTGCTGCCAGCTCAAAGACAGGGAATGACTTGGGAGAAGTTTAAGGAAGTGGTTTCTCATCACTTCATCCCTCAATCTTACCAAGATAGAAAGGAAACAGAGTTTCTACATCTCCGTCAAGGAACCGCGACGGTAGGAGAGTACGAGCGAAGGTTTAACCATCTGAGCAGATATGCCACTCACCTGGTTGACACTGATGACAAAAAGGCCCGACGATTTAGAAAGGGGCTTTGTCCAGAGATTGGATCCATCTTGGCTGGGCAGGGGACAATGACCTATGCTAACGTCATGGAGAGAGCCCAAGAGATCTCCTCTTGTCTGCACTCGGACGTTTTACCACCCAAGGAGGTTGATGAGATAATCGGGAAGAGAAAGTGGACCGAACCAAGCCAGAGCTTTAATAAAAACAAATTCCCAAGGAATAACGATACACCGCTTCTACCTACTGCTAGGCCAACAATCACATGTCCCAAGTGTGGGAAGTCGCATGCGGGGCCCTGCCTCCATGGAACCCGAAATTGCTATAAGTGTGGGGAACCGGGACATATAGCGCGCGACTGCCAGAAGTTCGAGAATCAAGTAGCTGCAGCACAGAGGCTAAGGCCAGGGGCAGGCTAGGCTTGGGCTTTTGCTCTCACCCATACAGAGGATATTAAGAGATAGGTTACGAACAATGAACCTTTAGTACTATATATGTACAAGGATATGTAGAGGCTTTACCACCTTGTAGTAGTGTACATAATCCTTTTGAATAATGTACGAGCGACCCATCTTTTGCTCATGCGTATAAGATACCAGTTCGACTTTTGCTAATCAATGAAATCTACGTTTTCTTCTGTCCTCGCATTTCGTGCTTAATTTCTTTACCTATAGTGCTGATATGACGGTGGATCTGTTGAAATATGAAGACGGTAGGATAGTCGCTAAAACCCTAGAGGTTAGCATTCCGTCAGGGAAGACGGTGAAAACAAAACACTTATACCGTCACCTGAAGATTGCTTTTGAGGATAAGATCCTTCTAGCTGATCTCCACGCATTGGAGATAAAAGATTTTGACATAATCTCAAGGATGGACTAGCTAGAGCCCAATCACGCAATAATCAAGTGTCGTGCGAGAGAGATCGTCTTGCAAGCATCGGGAGAACCGGAGTTCAAGGTCCATGGAACATGAGTTAAAGGCAACTCAAGGATTATACCGGCCACGAAGACAACCGAAATGCTTATCAAAAGGAATTGCGAAGCTTGGTTGGTCAACATGGAGAACTCCGAGAGAGAACCGACTACTATCGAGGAAGTGTCGGTGATCAAGAAATACCTGAACATGTTTCTAAAGGAGTTCACCGTTTTGGAAAGAAGGGTAAACTGAAACCAAGGTACGTGGGACCGTTCGAAATCTTGGATCAAGTTGGGGAGGTCGCGTACCGACTAGCTCTACCACCGGATTTTGTTGGGGTGCACAATGTCTTCCATGTGTCTATGCTACAGAAATATATTTTTGATCCAAATCATATAATCGATCGAGAATGCATCGAACTGGAAAAGAATCTGACATATGAGGAAGTCCCGATAGCCATCTTGGACAGAAACAAACGACAACTTAGGAATCGAGAGATAGCTATAGTGAAGGTCCAGTGGAGCCGTCACGGAAAGGAAGAGGCAACCTGGGAATTAGAGGATGAGATTTTGAGAAAATACCCCGACATACCGATCCTAGGTATACGTTTGTTTATCTTTCTAAGTACGCGCTCAATTTCGAGGACGAAATTATTTTAAGGGGTAAGGGATGTAGCACCCCGGGTCAAAATGAGCATAATTGAATAATTAAACATTTGAACCCCGACTTAATAATTATGTGCGTATGTTTTGACTGTTTAATTTAGTACGTGCGTTTCAGATACTTGGTTAACGCCGGTTTTAGTTTTAGATGGGTATTTTTTTCGTGACATGGAACCTAGAATACGATTTTACCAAGAGATTCGTATCAGAAATAAGAGAAAATAGAAACAAACTAGGGGTCAATCGGAGACCCGTAGCTCAACTGACGAAGGAAAGGGTAAAATTACAATAAAAGGTAAAAATAAAAATAATATTTTAATGAAAGGTAAATGAAGATATTTTTGGTAAATGGTAACTTTTCAACGGTAAAAAGGTAAATTCCAAAATCTATAAATAGGGGCTCATAACTTTCAAAACTTATACGTTTTCAAAGCCGACGACCCGAGCGACGCTCGCGACGCGAACACGTAAGTTCTCTTTCTTTTCTTTTCCTTTACGTTTTTATTTTCCGCCGCCGCCGGGGTGCCGCCGGAGCGCCGCCGGAAACCGCCGTCGCCGGAGCCGCCGCCGCCGTCGCCGGAAAAGTCGCCGGAGCCGCCCCGCCGGTGGTGGTGGCTGGTGCTGCTGGGCGCGCCGGGTGCGCATGCCGGACGCCAGGTGTGCACGCCGGGAGGCGCCGGGCAACGGGCGCCGGGGATCCAGCGCGCACGGGCGACGGGAGCAGCAAGCGCGCGACGGGCGCGCGGGCGCGGGCGCCGGGGATCCAGCGCGCACGGGCGACGGGAGCAGCAAGCGCGCGACGGGCGCGCGGGCGCGGGCGACGGGGAATCAGTGCACGCGCGGGCGCGGGCGACGGGGATCCTGTGCGCGCGTCGGGTGCCGTCGTGCACGCCGAGCGCGCACCGTCGAGTTTTTGTACCCGCCCGACCGAGTCTTTTTGTACGTCGGGTCGACCGGGAGTCGGGGCCCAGTCAAAGTCAACCTTTTGACCAAAATTACCAAAATACCCTTCGATATTAAAACTCTCCGTTCGAGCTCGTTTCAACTCCGATCGAGCTCATTCTTTTTCCGTAGCGACCCTAATCCTTTCCTCTATCATATCAGTTGCTGAACTGATCTTTTCTCCCTTGTCTCATCGACCTCAATCTCTTGATCTATCGATCCGTCTCGTCTCTATCGAACGATTCTTCTCTACGGCTATCTTTATACATTTTAAATATAAGTTTTAAGCGTATTAATGATGTAAGAAATATTGTAAAATTGTGTAGGCTATCCATTGGGTTGGTATTAGTTGGAGTGGGAATCAAGATACCAAGTCTTTGATACTAGCGACTCACGTGGTAACCACCGAACAAGGTGGGGGTAACTTCTGAACCCTAATAACTCTATTTGTTTAATGTTTTCCATATTTGATATATGAACTGTTGAACTCTACGTGCTGTGATTATTTGCTATGATTACTATGTACGTGCATACATTATGAATATGATATATGTGGACGGAAGTCCAAAGTCATGTTAAGATGGACTGGTGGCCCATAAAAGCACCATATGTTAAGATGGACTGGTGGCCCATAAAAGCACCATACGTTAGGGATGGACTGGTGGCCCGTAAAAAGCACTAGCAGAACGGAGGTCCATGATCTCGTTCTGGGATGGACTGGTGGCCCGTAAAAAGCACCAACGGAATGGAGGTCTATGATCTCGTTCTGGATGGACTGGTGGCCCGTAAAAAGCACCAATGGACTGGTGGCCCATAAAAGCACCATATGTTAGATGAGTACTCTTAGAGTTATGTGTCCGTATTATATGTGCATGCATTATATGTGCTGTGTCTCATTGCTGAACTATTATATATGTTGGATCTGTGTATCTGCTTAATAATGTTAAAAACTTGGTGATTAATTCCACGAGTGTATTCAACGCACTCACCCCCCACCTGTACTCACACTACAGGAGAAGAAGAGAATCTTGATGCGTAGAGAGAGGGGTGCCCTATCAGCCGAGTCCATCTTCCGGTTTTACCTTTTTAAGGATATGTTGTTCGTTTGTAAAAGAAAACTATATTTCTTCTTCTTTGTAAAGGATCCTGATGTTTTTCCGCTGTTATGTAAAATGGTTTTATTTCGGCTAGACGCCGAGGATTTGTATACATAAAATCGTATGTTCTTTTTCCCAAAGATTTCTATTTTATTTCATGCACGTCTTTTTCCCCTTCTTTCTTCACGCCCGCAAGTAAAACTCTGATAAAATACGAAAAGATTTTGGGGCGTGACACCTAATAGGTCTAAAGACTAAAAGTATCACACATATACTCTTCAAGTATCAATACCTTTAGTTTATGTTTGTAATACCTATACGATAAATTTTTAATACCTCATAAACCGTGCGCCCACGTTGCGCGCCTACGCCGCGCACTCACGTCGCGCGCACACCTGACAAATATCATATTTACTCTAAAGGTATCATACACATACTCGTTAGGTATCACATACCTTTAGTTCATGTTTGTAATACCTATATATGAGCGAAATATATATATATATATATATACATGCGCGAGTCAGGCGCGGGTCGGGGACACAAAAGAGTTGCCCATGAAATAAATGTAGAATAAGATTTTCTTTATGATTTGCAAATATGGTCGTAATTCCAATATTCATGATTATCTATATGAATAAAGATATTTCCAATATTCATCATTATCTATAGGGATGTCAAACAGGTTGACTTTAGCGTTTTCGGGTTAGTCCTAGAGGGTTTTGGGTTAAATGGGTCAACTTTTAAATGGGCCTCGCATATTGGGATCTAACCCTAACAATAACAGGTTTCGGGTTAAATGAGTTATTATCGGACTATTTATAAAAAAATATTTATATCTTAAATATAATTTTTTGAGTTAAAATATACAACATTCAAAATTCACATATAAAATTAAATGCTATAAATTGCAAAAGCATCATTAAGTTAGATTACCATTGAGAGTTTATACTTGCTACAATTTATATATAGATGAAACCATTAAAAATGACTATACATTGCAACAGAATATGAGCAAACTTGTTATTTTTACGCATTTATTGGCTAAATGTTTGATATTATATAGTATATAGATGATGTATTGTTATTATTTAATTTATTTCATATTGTTAATTCTTAAAAATCAAATTTCAAGACATTAAATTTAGGATAATAAACATATAAATGAACATTTGTATTAAATTTATATACTTAAAACTAAAAAATATTAATCTTATTTAAAAAAATAAAAAAATACGGGCTAGTGGGCCAACCGGTTAATCGTCGGGTTGGCTCTAATGGGTTTTGAGCTAAACGGGCTTCGAGTTAAAAAGGTAAATGTAAACGGGCTAAAAATCTTTGGCCCTACCTTGTTTCTTTTTCGGTTTAAACAGATGGGTCTATCAGGCCATGACCCGTTTAATATCCCTAAATTATCTATATCAATAAAGTTATATCTTTAGCTTTGAATTTCATAATTATTTCAAATTTTTTCGATATCAACATTTTGGTAAATTGTAAAAAATACAGTTATCAATTTGATAAAGTGTTGCATAAGATGGTCTCACGAATCATATTTCATAAGATGGGTCGGGTTTGACCCGATCAGTGACTCGATCAATAGTCAATGGGTCAAAGTTAATGGCCAAAGTCAACAGTCAAAGTCAACATCTGATTAACAAAGTCAAATGTAATATTTTTATGTATATGATGTTTTATTTTTATGTATATTAGATAATATTTTCATATTAGATAATATATTTTAGGGTTAATTTTATTTTTCAACTTGTACTATACACGTTAATTTTTTAATTTTAGTTCCTAATTTTTTTCTCTCCGATCACAATCTATACTACACACTTTGTTTACTTTTGCAACCTCTGACCAACACTTTCTAGTGATAAAAGGTCCACGTGATTTTCACGTGCTAATTAAGGGTTAGTTTCATCATTTTCTAGACCATTAACTAACTCCCCCAAAAATCAAATTTAGATCTAATTTTTCCGGTGTTTCCTAATTTCTTCTACAAATTGTTCGAGTAAATAAAGAATATGATGGTGAGGTTCAAACAAAAATAAGATCTCTTTAACATTGAAAATAGTTGAATAACCAAATTTACCCAAGTCCTAGAAGTGCAAATGACGAAAATAACCCTCAGTTAGCACGTAAAAACCACGTGGACCCTTTTTCGCCAGAAAATATTAGTCGGAGGTTATAAAAGTAAATAAAACATGTAATATAGGTTGTGATCGAAGGAAAAATAGTTTATGATGCAAAATAAAATAAAAATGTGCATAATATAGGTTGAGAAATCAAATTAACGATATATTTTATATGTGTGAGTTAATACTTTTGAGAAATTATAATTTGACAAGTAATAGTATGTAATACTTTTGTGTGAATCATGTAATATTTTTATTCAAATCATGTAATATTTTTATTCATATCATGTAATATTTTCATGTATATCATGAAATATGTTTGCTTTTAAGATTTAAACCATGACTAATTTGAAAAATTGTAATTTGATAAGTAATACTTTTATTATTATAATGTGATACTTTTATGTATAACATGTAAAACTTTTGAATAATTATATTTTGATAAATTTGTGTAATACTTTTGTTTGTATAAGGTAATACTGTAATATGTAACAAATACTCCCTCCGTCCCATGTATCTTTTCACACCCCTTCCGGCACGTGGAATAAGAAAATGTTGTTTTTTTCTTTTTAATTTGAAAAGTCAACCAAAATTAACAATAATTAAACTCTGATTAGTATATTAAAAACACCCGCCTTAACATTTAAAAAAAGAAAGGACGAAGCTGTACAGTAAATTCAGTTTCTCCCTCCTAAAACATCAAAATTCAAACATACACATTTCTATAAATATTGATCAGTCAATATTTATCACTACATTTATTGTTCAACAACCAACAAACATAAATTACAAATATGACAAACACTAAGAGGAAACCTAATTTGTCCCCATCAGACCGTAACCGAATCGCGCAGTATCTGTTAGCCAACAACACGGATGGGGTAGTCCACCATGGCAAGATCCAGTCAACGGCTACATCATTTGGAGTTAGTCGCCGGATGATCTATTAAATTTGGAGATCTACAAAAAAACAGATTGAGCAGGGGTTACCAGTGACTTTTTTACAGCCAAGAAGAACAAACAGACCTGGTCCAATGTCTATAGATTCATCAAAATTCAAAGCAATACCGTTTTGTAGACGGGGCAGCATAAGAAGGTTAGCAAATGAGTTGAATACCTCCAAAAGTTCAGTTTGGAGGTGGGTAAAAGCTAGGGTGATAAAACCCCACACAAACGCTATCAAACCAACTTTAACAGATGCAAACAAGGTGCAAAGGTTAAAATTCAGTTTGAGCCATTTACAGTTTGACACATCAGCCAACAAAATTCAGTTCAAAACTATGCATAATGTTGTTCACATAGACGAAAAGTGGTTTTTTATGCAACGGGCCACAGAGAGGGCATACAAGTTAGAAGAAGAAGATGACGCATATAGGTCTTGCAAGAGTAAATGATTCATAACGAAAGTTATGTTCATGTGTGCCGTTGCTCGACCTCAATATTCTACCGAGGGAGCTCTATTGTTCAATGGAAAAATCGGTATTTTTCCATTCACAAAACAAGAACCAGCCCTTCGTAACAGCGTTAATCGGGTCAAAGGGACTTTGGTTACTAAACCAATTGACACGATCAACAAACAGGTCATAAAGGATTGCATATTGCATCAGGTTTACCCTATTTATGCACTTATTTTATCTTTTTTTTTTGCTATCAGAATAGATTCATCATTTAGCCAATAGTGATGAACAAGTCACTTAAATGCCTCCTATCTCACTATGAGGGCTGCAATGGTGACATTGTAGGCTGGTGTTTTTTTTTTCCATTTTTAAAATCTGCCCTCTTTGAAAAATGGATTATGGTCATTCTATAATTTAATTTTTTTTAGATCATACCAGCAATCATGCAAAAATGGCCAGAAACAGGTAGCAGGCACATAATAATACGACAAAATAATGCAAGACCACACATCAGTGACATGGACTCAGATTTTAGAGATGCAGCTATTGTTAATGGCTTTAACATTGAATTAATGTTTCAACCGCCCAATTCTCCGGATACAAACATTCTGGGCTTGGGTTTTTTCAAGGCTATTCAATCTCTTCAAATTGAAACTGCCTCCTATAATGTGGAGGATTTGGTCACGAATGTTACAACGGCATATGCGCAGTTGGAACCAAGCAAGATTAATAGTGCGTTTCTAAGCTTGCAAGCATGCCTTACAGAAATTATGAAGCAGCTTGGACACAACAACTACAAACTGCCCTATTTAGGAAAAGATCACCTTACAAGAGAGGGCATACTCCCAATCACTCTAGAAGTTGAAGAGAGAGTTGTAAGGTAAGCAATAGAACACCTTCTTGCATTACAACAGGCAAATGTAAGCTATGGGATCCCAGAATTAATGGTTGCCTTAGGTTATAATTAAGGTGCTATTGGACAGCTTTTTGTACATCATCCTTTGTTTATGGCATAAACATCATGTAGATGTGTTTTGCTTTAGGCCATAAACATTGGAAAATTGTGTATTTCTGGGATTATATTAGTACAAACTTCATTAACAATTTGTTGTTAACCAAACTTGGCCCTCAGATCAATTTCATCACCGGGCTGATCACTAATTCTCAGGGCAACATTGAAGTAGCAAAATTGGGTTTAAACTATCGGCTCAAACAGTTTAGACAAACATCACACAATCATTTTAAACTCACACAAGAGTTTAATCACCTGGCGGGCAGTTTAGATAAAAGTCACATAATCAACAGTAACATCAAACATCACATAGGGGCAGAAGAACATCAAGAAAACCAGACATTCAATAGTTAATAAGCCCACACAGGGGCATCATCCAGCAAATCAACAGTTAATAAGCCCACACAGGGGCACCAACCAGCAAAACAAGCACAAAAAGTGAGAGAATAGAATACATGAACCTTTTTAACTGGCGGAGCCCAAATCGAGAGGAGTTGAAGGATCCAAACTCGTAAATCGGGGTTGTGCTGGATCTGGCCGCCTGGAGCAGAAGGCTCAGCCTTAGATCTGCAACCGATGGCCCCATCTCCGACGTATAGACCATCATCGACCGAATCTACTCCTATCTCCGGCAACTGAGTCTCAGCAACAAAAGAATCCTCCGAATCGTGAGCTATTTCTTCGATTTCAGGGGAAACCTCAAAAAAATCGTTCAAATCTCCCATGGCTACTGATGGAGAGAATGAACAGACGAGAGAGAATGAAGAAGAAGGCTGAGATAATGAAGAGATGACAATGTTCTAGAAACGTAGATTGGGGTTTAGTGATAAATGGGCTGGCCATAAACAGGTTAGGTAATCTTGGATTAGTGTTAGGATTAATTATTAAGTTAATGACAATCAGGTAAATATGTTAAGTTATAGGGATATTTAGGTCAAAATAACTTTCCTTTTCGGGGGTGTGCAAATTTAGTCGGGACACCCCAAAAAGGAAAGTGTGAAAAGATACGTGGGACGGAGGGAGTATTATTTTTGGTAATCTAACTTCAAATCAATGATTAATTTGAGAAAATGTAATTTGATAGGTAATATATATATATATATATATATATTATACATTTGAAAGTATCACATGATACATATAAAAATATTACATAATAATTTTATGTGTACCACGTATTATTTGAAAACAGCACATGATACACATACAAATATTTTGTTATGAGAATAAAAGTATTACATTATGAGAATAAAAGCACCATATAATATTTTTATGTATATCATATAATACTTTTGGGTTAACGATGTTGACCGATCGCACCGTTAACCGTTAACTGTGGACTTTGATCGTTGATTTTTGACTTTAACGATTGATCGGATCGAGTTGCACTTGTTTCACGGAATGGAATTCATGAGACAGTCTCACACAAGACTCACTCTTTTTTTTATTAGTAGATAGAAAAGGTCATAAATATGTTTAGTTTTGAATTTCATAATTTTTCCAAATTTTTGCTATATTAATATTCAATATTTTGGTGAACTGAAAATACAATGTTGGTTCCAAGTGACACATAAGTTCAGAGGGAGTGAATGAACCTTTATAAATTTTTAAACTTTTGAACTTTACTGCACACTGCAAGCTACTTGAGGTTGTAGTGTAGATAACAACTTCTGTGTGCAGCACATAATGCAGTGTTGTAAACAGTTCCTGCAAGAGTTCGTGTAGCGGAAACTTTTTATTCCTAAGAGGATCCTTTTGAAAACCTTTTCAAATATGAATTTTCACAAGTTTATTATGATGTATAGCAAGATATAGAATGCAACATATAGATATGTAAGATACACAATATGTAAATAAACACACAAGGTCTTACAATGTTTCAAGGGTTATGTAATCCCTTTAATCCGTTCTACTCGTTCACGAGAAGGAAATTCGTTAAGTGTTGTTTGATTACATGACACGATTCCTAACTAACACTAGACTCAACCATTGTCACCTACTATGTTCAGTTTTCACACAGGTTGCTGCAAGCAAACATGTTAGACACACACAAGATCACCTTAACCCACCTAGGGTGATTGCTAAACACTAGCAATGCACACTCCGAAAGGAACATACTTCTATAAAATGAGGACACCTAAAACAACCTAAACATACAGTAAAAAGGTTAAGTATATAAGGCTTCAATTGGTGCCAATCACTCTTTTTAATCTTTGAAGTTAAAGCTTTGTGAGTTTGATTGGTTGGCTTGCTTTAAAGTTTTAGTGACTAAAACTTTAAGCTTGAGAGTTGAGAGTTTTCTTGCTTATAAGTTTGAATAGTTGTAGTTTCAGTACTTTTTCCAGTCAAGTCTTCCTCTATTTATAGGAGTGGATTTCTGCCCACTAAAGGAGGCTGAAATCCTTGCATTTGAATTCCTCTAAGCTTGTACAAGATTTTCATTGAATGGTGTCTTGTCTTCTTTTTCAGATGATATTTAATTTGATTGTACCGGGTTGCAATTTTATGCAGTCTGCCATGCTAGGTGACAACTTTTTATTGACTTGCAACTCTATAACCTTCAACTTGTCTCTACTGGCTAGTTTTCTACCCGTTGACATGATTGATCCTTGGACTAATGTTGATCTTTCTCGTACCACATTAGTGGCTTGTCTTCATGCTGCTTTGATTAGATTGTTGTTTGATAAAAGCATGCAACAAGGGTCTTTGCAACCTCAGGATTTGTGCAACAAGTCTTTAGTAGTCAACTTGCAACGACCTTTTCTCCGTGTAGTTTGTAGTAAGATCTTGACTGACTTTCTTCTCATCCTTCATCCTATTCTAGGTACTCAAATCTTAATCTAAATTCATATAAAAAAATATGAAAAATTGGGTACTCTATATCCTATTATATATGGCAAAAACTTTTGTGCACAAGGTGCACGAATCCAAATCTGTGCACAACAATACTGTTATATTATATGAAGTAATACTGTTATATTATATGAGTGATACTGTTTTATATGAAGTAATACTGTTATATTATATGAGTGATACTGTTATATTATATGAAGTAATACTGTTATATTATATGAATGATACTGTTATATTAATATAACAGTATCACTCATATAATATAACAGTATTGTTGCACTTTGTGCACAGGAGTGTCACTCATTATATATTTATTTTGACTCAACAAAATCTAAGCATTGATTTCCTAACATACATCTTATGAACGTGATACAATCTTTATTACATGAATGTGGATTCACCCACCACATCTTAATTAGAATTTTAGTATGTATTCATCTAATGTATGTTGATGTCTAACATTCAGAAACATAATTAGAATTTTGATTTGAAAGTTTGATTTTCAATTACATTTTTAGTTTACAACTTTTGCATTAATATCAATTTTTCAATACTTATAACCGAAAGGCATGGTTTTCAGTATGTATCCAAATATGAGATAGGGCCCCACTAGTCCGGCTACCTAATGAGCGGTTCTTTCGGGCGGGCATCTACTGCAACGCAAGCACCATTGTTCGCCACCACCCGAGAAGCAAAAGATTTGAGAGTCCAAGCTGAAAATACATGCATAGATAGTGGTCTAATGCCAAGGCCGACGACGGAAGCTCGGGACGCCGTATGAGGCGGAAGTCTCACGTACGGTTCTCTGAGAAGGGAGTGGCTACCTACTGGAGCTTCGACCAACCACCACCGTGCACTTATCATTTAATTATTGATTTTCAAATCCTGTATATTTAGAGTTTATTTAATTATAATATAATTTACAAAAATAGTATCTCAAAATAAAATAAAAAAAATAATAATAATAATTAGTGGTGCCCGGTTCGGTTAAACCGCCGGTTCGGAAAACCGGCGGGGGCGAACCGGAACCGAACCGGGGGATGTTCGGTTCCAGTTTCGGTTTGTAACCGGCGGTTAAACCGCCGATTTCGGTTCGAACCGATGGTTTTCCGTTTTTTTTTTTTTACAAAATGTATTCACATGTTAAAAAATACACAACTTTGTATAAATATCCAAAATTTACAACTTACAAAGTATAAAATACTAAAGTTTGAATTTAAAAAAATCACAACTTACAAATAACGATTAATCGGTGGTTGAATTAAAAAAAATTACAACTTACAAACAACAAACTTCTAAGTTTGAATTTAAAAAAATTACAACTTACAAGTAATAAAAAAAATTACAACATACAAATTACAAATTGAAAGAGGAAAAAAATGAAAGAGCTTGAGTTTCATTCTAAGTTTGAAAGTGAATATCAAACTTAGAATAAAATTGCCTACGTATCCCTAAATTGAATTGGAGAATCAAAGCCCACGTAGTTCTTATTTCTTACTTCTCTTAATTGTAATGAGCAAAGAATGTTGTGTGGTAGATGATGTGTCTCAAAGAAAAGAGGACATAATAAGACGTGCATCTAAGACACATCTTATTATCTCCTCCTTTCTTTGAGACACACCATCTACTACACAACATTCTTTGCTCATTACAAGTAAGCGAAGTAAAAAAAAAATGAAAGAGCTTGAGTTTCATCCTAAGTTTGAAAGTTAGAATGAAATTGCCTACGTATCCCTAAATTGCATTAGGGAATCAAAGCTCACTTAGTTCTCTTACCTCAAACTTACCCATTAGTTCCGGTGGAGGAGGATGTGTTGGAATCGTAGCCATACTCGTCGGGGCCATCGTCATCAAAGACGGATAAATCTAGATGTTGTTGACGTTTCTTTGCTCGAAGCCAATCTTCAAGTAGAGTAATGTTTTGAACATTCTCTACGATCAATCTTGACCTTTTTGGATTCAACATATGTCGTCCTTTGGAGAAGGCGCACTCGACGGAAACGTTGGAGGCAAGACTTGCAAAAATCTCCTTTGCAATATGACTTAAAATAGGATAAGTGTTGATCCTCTTTGACCACCACTTCAAAAGATCCACAGAGTTTTCAAAACAAATAAATTCAAATGTACAACTTAAATATGTATCTAATTCTTGTGTGGAATTAGACCCCTAGCTCGTTTTTGTGTTCGGTTATCATAAAAATCATAAAATGCATTAAGACCACTAACATTATATGGATTATGTGAAGAACTACTACTACCACCTACATTTTGAGCACCTAAATTATCCCCACAATCATCCCCTAATGAGGTTTTATATTCTTTAAATAAATCATACAAATAGTTTTTAGCTCTAGCTGCAACTTCTACATAATTTGGAATATAGTCAACTGCATCATAATCGGATAACAAAAAATGGGGGAACAAAGCACTATAATACATGCGTAATAATTCCACTAGACCATCTTCTCTAATCCTAGGATCTAATAATTTAGCTATTAAAAATATATCGGGAAGTTCGTGAAAATATTTTAACCATTTTGCTTTAATTGCTATAATAGGACATGCACAATATTCATTCAAAATTAAAGCAATTTTAACACAATTATCGAAGGCTAATGGAGAAGTAGGATAATAAGTGCCACTTAATTTTCTAGTGGCTTCTTCAAAAAATTTTAAAAGAGCTATTAAATTAATGCATGCATCCCAAGAGTTGCTATTCAAATATATCAATTCATGTGGGTTTTCTTTATAAAATTCAATTAGCAATTCTTTATAATTATAAGAATCTTGAAGCATATAATAAGTTGAATTCCATCTATGTTTTACGTCCAATATAAATTTCTTAACTTCCATTCCATTATTTTTACAAAATCTTGCCCATTTTTTATGCCATTGTGTTGATTTAGCAATTTCATGAATTGCATCCGTAATAGGTGAGATTTTATCATGCAAAGCGGTTAATCCATCTTGTACACACAAATTCAAACAATGGGGTACACAACGAATATGAAAAAGTTTACCATCTATTGGAGGCCTAAAAAATTCCATTAATGTGGGTATACTAGCGGTGTTAGGAGCGGCATTATCATAACCAATCAAAAATATTTTTGTAACTATATCATAATCATTAACAATTTTTATTATTTTTCTAACAATTGCTACGGAACTATGTTTTTCATCAAATTCGACATAGACAATTAATCGTTTTTGCACGTTCCATGCATCATCTATCCAATGGCACGTTACTCCTAAATAATCATGGTTTCCGTAAGGATCTTTCCACACATCACAACAAATAGATACTCGTTGTGTTAAATTTTTAGTTCTCCAATTAAAGCATATTTATATTCACCTACAATTTTTTCTATGTCACGTGTAACGGTATTCCTAGATATTCTTCTACTAGCGGGTTGAAAAACTTCACAAGTAAATTCTTCATAATCATCGTCAGTTGGAAATTGAAAAGGAAGATGTTTTTTAGCAATCAATTCGGCCATTCCTTTCCTATGAGTTAATTGACTAAATTTATGAAGGAAGTTAGGGTCGTTACCTCCGGTTCCCCCACTGGAACCGGCATTTTGTCGAGGAAGATGGGTTTGAGAGCGGTCATTACCCATCTTATCCGGATGCTTCTTGATGATGTGGTTGTTGAATGTTCCGTAGCCCCCTCCGGCCTTGAATTTGTAGCTCTTTCCACAGTAGTTGCACGTCACTGTGAAGTCCACGTTCGAATTTGATACTTTCTCCTTTTTAAAATGTATGGAGAAAATATCACTTCGAAGTGTCGAAGTGGTTCGGCTACGTGTGTCACTCTCTTGAGTTGGACGGGCCTCCGGCTGCTCCTGCTCCTCCTCCACTTCGGCAAAGTCGGCGGCGGTCGAAGGTCCGAGAGCCTCCTCCAAATTGGCGTACTCCTCACTCCAATGAGAGTGGGGAGTGTATTGATCGATAAGATCATCGACTTCAACATCTCGTGGTGGAGGCATCGGTGCCTTTCCTCGGTGAGAAGAACCGGCGGAAGAAGAACCTCTTCGAGACATTTTCGATTGAATCGTAAATTGAGAATTGAAAAAAAAACTTGAGAATTGAAACTTTAGAATTGAGAATTGAATTGCAACTTGAGAATTGAGAGAGAAGTGTTGGAATGGTGTGAGGATTGAATGGGGGGAGGGGGGTATTTATAGAAAATTTTAAAAAAAAAATATCGCCAGAACCGGCGGTTCACAACGGTTCTCAAATCTCGACCGTTGATCTCCAACGGTCGAGTGATCCTGGCGTGACACGTGTCCAACGGTAACATTTTAAAAAAAAAAAGGCGGGCCGGTTCGAACCGTCGGTTCCGGCGGCAACGGCTCTTTTTCGCCGGAGCTCAGGCGGACACGTGGCGCTATCTCATTGGTCAAAAAATTAAAAAAAAAAAAACCAAAACCGCCGGTTAAACCGGCGGTTCACGATTTTAGAAAACACGAACCGAAACCGAACCGGCTAAACCAAACCGGAACCGGATCAACGGTTCCCCAAACCATTGACCGCCGGTTCGAACCGGCCCGGTTCCATTTTTTCCGAACCATTGGGCACCACTAATAATAATAATAATTTGACTCAACTATAAAGTTGCATGAAAAACATGAATTAATAAAGTATTCAAGTGAATCATGTTTTTTCTACACCAGAGACTCACATATTTATTTATAGGTGAAGTTGAAACTCACATCATTATTTTCCACAACAGTTAACATCATTGCTAATAAAAAAATATTTAGTTTTTTTAGACATTAGTATTTCTCCTGTATGTTGCACCGGATGTCATATTTATAATTAGTCATGAAGTCAAAAATTCCATTCAATGATTCAATTCATATTGTATAAAAATTCAAAATTCATATAAATTATCTATGTGTTTAGATATCTTTTCATTTCCAAGTGAACATATGTTAAACTTTGGATTTTTTTTAAAATGGTTAAACTTTAGATTTTCACTATTCTTTCAACAAATTTGTATTAATGGTTTGATACTAAATTAATAAAACTCAAATATTGGATATTTGAATAATACAAATATAGACACCACAAATATAATTTACTCATTTTTGGTATTTAGAAAATTCACACCACTATTCTTTTATCATGAATTTGGTAACTAAAATAATTAAAATTAAAATCAAAGGTTGATTAACAACTTATTGAGAAATCGAAGATATGCGACTTTGTGTATAATTAAAGGAAATAATATATAATGAACTAATATAAAACAAAATTACAATTCAGTGATGATTGTTAATCAATTACACATTGACATTATATATATATATATATATATATATATATTTCATACCTAGTTCCACAATTAATATAATATATTTAGTATAATTTTTTAAAAAGTTATATTAATTAGATATTCATTAGTTAAATTAATTATTAAGTAAATTTGACAATGAAAATAAATAAATGCAATTAAATGCACAAAAAATCAACTTACCAAAAATAGAAAAAGATTTTGGGTAGGAAAATTGGGCTTTCTATTTTGGGATATGGTCTTATTATTATATATTACAATTATTTATGTGCAAAAATCCGTGCCAAATTGTAGTCCAAACCCTAGTTTCGTAGGTATGCTCGGCTAACCTTTTAGTTTGACGAACCTAACATTTTAGTTATGTATGCATACCTTTTATGTTATGTTCACATAACTTTTATACTTCTGTTAGTTTAACCTTTTAAGGTGTATTTCAGACCTATAATACATTCTAAACCTTTATATTGTAATAATGTAACATTTATGCATAATAATTTAACTTTTCCGTTATAATAAATAACATGTATGTTATTTTTTAAGTACAAAGAGGTTATGATATTTGTACATAAATGTTATACTAATATAACATAAAAGTTAAATCATTATAACATAAAAGTTTTCAGCTATACTACATGAATTTTTATATTGAAAAAAAATTTAAGTTATTCACTTAAAGGTTATGACATAAATGAAAAAAAAAAAAGGATGCGGATCCAGGTCGGACCCAACCCAACCTTGCCCGTGCACGCTCACTACTCATTATATATATATATATATATATATATATATATATATATATATATATATATAAAACTCATGTGAGAGCGTCTCATGAGTATAATGGCCTGAGATGGACGAACCACAATCCATAATTCATAAAAAAAGAATTTAACTTATGAAAATGTGTTTGAGTTGTGGACAACAAGTTCATCTCACAAAAATATATCTATCACACATTCTCACTTATTTTTTTGTGAATTTTATATGTACATAATTTTAAATGAGTCTTCATTATTTTTGTTAAGAATCCTACCCTATGATTACAAATATAATTACAAGTAGTTGAACATGTATTTTCGTGCTCAACACTTTATTATTTAGGAAAGTAATTAGTGGTATAAGTTTATACATCTCTTAGTTGATTAAAAATATATGTTGAATTACTTAAAATTATATTTGTGTTAATTCAGATGTAATTCATTTAGTGAAAAATACAATAAATTACTTAAAAGGTAATCATATTTTTTTATTGAATGTTTATATGATTTAAAAGAATTGATTGGTAATCTATTTTTTTAGATAAAAGTCATTTAGGTTGTGTTTGGATTGAAGTATTTGAGAAATTACTTGAAATTTATTAGTAATGTTTTAATTTATATGAATTATAAATTCATTACTTTCATTTTTGAACTAAATTTTGAGTGATTTTAAATACAATTTTTTTTTTAAATGAATGGATTTCAAAATCACTTAAACTATAGTGCATTCAAAATCCACACAATTTACTCAAAAATTAGTCCAAAATTAAAAATGATGAATTTTGATTTCATATCAATTCAAACATCACCAATGAATTTGATTATCTTTCAATGAAATACATCCTAGATTTGTTAATACGTCTTTATATATATATATATATATATATATATATATATATATATATATATCAACTAGACCATTTTAAATATGAAAATAACTCATTTTTTCACTAGTCACATTCTACAAGTAGAAAGTAAGAATGAAATAATAAAATAAAATAAAAATGAAAAAGGGGCTTTCGTAGCCTTTTAAATTTATTTTTTAATTTTGTTTATTATTATTTTTATTTCCTATTTATAATTTTAGTGTGAGTGGGGATACAGAGATGTGCAAATTTAAAAAAAAAATTTAATTAATTTCAAAGTTGAATACCCTTTCCATTTAAAATTCATTTTTTATGTTTGATATATCAAATTTATCATTCTTATTTATTATTTTAATTCCTATCATTTTTGTTTCATATTTACAATTTTGATAGAGGTGGATAAGGTTGAAGTGGGGTGTGAGTTTTTTTTTTTCTTTACATCCTAGTTTCAAATCGATTAACATCGTTTTTAGTGCAAGATATACTCATTTTATCATACTTATTTCTAATTTTGTTGATTTTTTTTTATTTTTTTTTTCATATTTCTAATTTTGATGGGGTAGGCCATGGCCATGGGTTCGGGCAAAGGAAAGTGAGTTTTTCTTTTTTTTAACAAATTAAAATTCAAGGGGTAGGTTGTTGTGGTTTTTTTTTTTTTTTACTTTAATATAAATCATAATTTTAGATTAAATAATTTTTCATTTAAAATTCCTTTTTTTCTTTATATATGATGTATCAAATTTCTTAAATTTTTATTTATGAATTTTTTTATTGTTATTATTATTTTTTTGGATTTGTAATTATGATGGAAATGAGGCCGAGGTGTGAGAGATTTTTGTATATAAATTATAATTTCAAATTAAATAAATTATTCATATAAATTTTGTTTTCAATGCATGATATATCAAATTTATTATTCTTATTTGTAATTTTATTTATTGTCATTTTTATTTCGTATTAGTAATTTTGACGTGAGGTTGAGACTATTTATATAACAAATCTTAATTTATAATATATTTTTAATGTATGATGTTAATATAATCTACCATTTGTCATTAAAAAAATTAAATTATTTAATGTTTCATGACAAACTCGTGTTATGAACCAAAAACATAATTAGTAAATTTTATGTAAACAAAAACTTATATAAGACAGTTTCATAAATATTTAATATGAGATGAAGTTTCATTATTCGTGAAAAAAAAATTTATTTTCATAAATTTATATTTAAATTGTGAATTATGAGATGTGGATTAATTCATTTAAAAAATGTCTTTTTTCAAATTTGAACTATGAAATATGGATTAACTCATTTAAAAGGATCTAAAAAAGACGAAACTCCCTTTTTTATGGCAAAAAGTGTCAAATAAACATATTGGACCTTGCTAGCATCATTGAGCCCATAATTTCCTCGGCCCATAATCTGAAAATGAAAACCCTAGCCCACATCAACCTCCACTCTTAATCTCACATACAAAACCCTAGCGCCTCTCACTCTTCATTTCAATCCGGCGGGGACACAGAAGTAGAGAGAGAGAGTGAGAGAGAGAAGACTGCGAAAATGTCCAAGCGAGGTCGCGGAGGAACCGCGGGGAACAAGTTCAGGATGTCGCTGGGTCTTCCGGTGGCGGCGACGGTGAATTGCGCCGACAATACCGGCGCGAAGAACCTGTACATCATTTCAGTGAAGGGGATCAAAGGTCGCCTTAACAGGCTTCCTTCCGCTTGTGTTGGTGACATGGTTATGGCCACCGTCAAGAAGGGTAAGCCCGATCTTCGTAAGAAGGTCATGCCAGCTGTCATCGTCCGCCAGCGCAAGCCGTGGCGCCGAAAGGACGGAGTTTTCATGTACTTCGAAGGTATTACATCTTAATTAATTTGCCCTTTCTATTTTATGTCACTGTGGATGGTGCCGTTTATGATAATCTTATTTTTATGCTGTTAAATTAGTGTTTGGTCGTGTTTGGTGTGATCTAGAGCTAAGTTGAAATCTTTACTACTGTTTTATTCTTTGCTTTCTAGCATTTGATATAGTTTGAGTTTGAGGTTTTAGGTGCTTTATTCTTCCTTTGACAATGAAGAAATACTCATAGACTATTTACTATCAAAAGGATGTATTAGTAGAACATGTTCAGAATCATTTTTTAATTTCTAAATTTCGATGATTATTTAACTTTCATTTAATAGTTGGATCTAGAATTGTTTTATTGTTTTTCTTCGGTAGCTTTTAATTTCCTTTTTTTGTTCTTTTCGGTTTGGGTTTTGATTTGAAGCACAGAGCTGATGTTGCAAAATTTAAGTCTAGGATACTTGGCCTAAATGAAATTGACTCCATTTTGGTCTTTTATCTTTTTATAATCTTGAAGTTTTAACCAAAACTACAATTTATAATGTTTTAAACTCAAATTGAGTTAATGTTTTGAAGCTTTTCATTTTGAGCTTGGATCCCTTCTTTGACTTAAACTTATAATATAGATTTGAAATACTGGATTTCAAATTTTCTAATAACATATAAATGATTTGAAGCTTAAATCCCTACTAAAGCCTGGTGATTTTTGCAACACTCAGCTAACAGTCCTAGCAATTTAAAAATGTTGCATGTTTTTTTTCTCCTAAGCAAACTGCATGATTCTTGAGTTCTGATTGGTGATTGTCCGACTTCCAAATCTGCCCTTGTCAAATTCATGAACATGGTTCTAATTGGTGTTGTTGCTAAATCAATTTCGTCCATTCATTCGTTGTTTAATGTATATGCAGATAATGCTGGAGTCATTGTTAATCCTAAGGGTGAAATGAAAGGTAAAACAATTAAAGATTCCCCCTTTTGCACATATACTATATGTTGTTGATTCCAGTTTGATTTCATTTCCTTTGAATGGTGTCTTATGCTTCCTCTTGATTTATGTATGTGAAGGTTCTGCCATCACCGGTCCAATCGGAAAGGAATGTGCTGATCTGTGGCCTAGGATTGCCAGCGCTGCCAATGCTATTGTCTAGAAACCAAAGTTTTGCCCCTTTTCTATAAACTCTTGTGCGTTTTAATTTCTGTGTTTTGGAATGATGAAAAGATGACATTGTCTGTGGGATTTTTGTTAGCCTAAGTTTGTTTGGATATTCACTTTAATTATTTTCTTTATAGTAGTGGAGTTCAGTTTCATTTATATGGATGACTTTTTGCTACAATATCATAACTACTTGTTGAATTGTCGTGTGTTAATAATCTTTTTAGATGCTGTTTTGCTATTATCTATTGGGTGAGAAGAGACCACAAAAATGCTACATTTCAAAATGTATTTTTATTATACCTTTTTTTTTTTTTAAATGGGTGTATTTAGTAAGTTTTCGGTGTGTATAGCTCCACTCTTATCTATTGGTACAATGTAGTGGTATTGAGATTATTAAGGTATGTTAAGTGTCGTTTATATGTTTCTCTAAATTATTAAATTATTGTTGTGATATAGTTTTAGAACGCATTTGTATTGAGATTGTTAGCATGCCTATAAAAATTGTGGAAACAAATAATTGAAGGACTTGGTCCCGTAGTTATCTATGGGGTTTTTTTTTTTTTAAGTTGTCCTTGGACTTTTAAAATTTTAAATACATGTATTTTAAATTAGTGATTTATAAAAGTTGGTCCCTCTTACATTGAAAAAAATGTAATCATTATATTATAAAATTTAGGCTTCTCATGTTCTGTTGTAATATGAACATTTTCACTCTTTTGAAACAAAATCTTAAATTGGTTTCTACTTTCTATCAATTAGTGTGGCAGATGGAGCATTATATCAACTGAAAAATATTACATGCGATGAGCAATTATGATTGAATTATTAACATGAAAAACATCACATTATGTATTCGTGCATGCAACAAAATTTAGCTTGGTTAAAAAAGAATCACGGCAAACAAACTTTTTCTTCCCCTTCTTTATTACTGTTTCTTCTACACTTTATTTTTCAATTCTTTCAAGGGATGAAAAAATAATTTTACCCCAATAATTTGGTCAAATTAATGTACAATTTTATTCTAATAAATAAAAAAACATTATTTATCTTAATTCATCTATTAAATGATGGAATAATTTGAATGTTAATTAGTACTGTATATTTCGAAATAACTAGTGCAATTATAAATACAGATTCACTTAATTTTACGTTAAAAATAAACAATTTGAAAGAGGTAAATTAATTAATTATGACAAATTTGGGTATTCAAAAGTTATTAGGATTAAGATGCATGTGGTAAAGCAAGAATTTAAGGGTATGTTTGGACTGGACTTGGTCCATCCGAATTTTGGATTGATTCAGTCCGGTCCATGTTTGGACAAAGATTATCAAAATCCTATAACGTACCCTACTTTTTATATTTTTTTTTACAATTCCCAATAAAAACATTTACTTTTTACAATTCTTAATAAAAACATTTACTTTTTCTACAACTCCCAACAAAAAAACATCTATTTTTTCTACAATTCACTACGTGAAAATAACATCTTAACTATAATTCTACTCCAAATTCAAACTCACAAATTTCTTCTGAAGCCAAAATCCAGATTTGCAAAAGTCATTTTAAGTCTAATCCAAACATACCCTAAGAGACTAAAAACCTTAATTTAAGAGACTATAAATGTATACATATCTACCATTATTGCTTCATCTTCTATCACTTTCTGCAGACCTTTATACAAGTAATGACATGTAGATTAAAGAAGCCAAAGCAACAGATACCAGTAATGAATCTGCAATGCCAATGGATCTGCTTCATTGCTGTGTGGAATAAGGCCCTTCGAGAAATTCTTGCAACAAAGTATCTTTTTCAGAAATCAGAGCTGCATACATTTCTAACTTGGGTTGAACACTTTGATGATATGGAATTAAATATAATACAGTGATCTTTCAACTTTTATCAAATGCATAAATTATTAGCCCCACAGTCTGGCGAACGACTCTTATCTAATAGAAAAAAAGTCATCTTTACTTGAGTTTATTATGTACACAGTCTGAACTCACCTCTGCAAGAAGTTGTTTTTCCTGCTTAATGTGATCTTGTAATTAACCTTCCCTGCCAGGCTGCTTTATTCACATGTCTTGCTCAGGAATCATGCCAAGTATTTTCATCTATGCCTAATTAATTGCATCGATGGGAATTTGCAATCCAAATTGAAAAAGTTACAAGAAATGGTGAGTTGAAAAGTAATGTATCCGCTTCCAGGAAAATGCTCTTATTGCCACACTTTTCATGTTTTCTAATAACCGATTTTCAGGTAGCGAATATGAGATTTCTTATGCCAGTCCTCTCCAGTCTCTATCTTGCATCGCCTTTTCAGTTGTGGGCATTTTGTGATACTAAGAGCCAGTAGATTTGGGATTCCTCGTATACAATCTGGAAGCGACACGAGCTTTGAACATTTTCTAGCAAACAAATATTTGAGAGATGTTAAATCCTCCAACCAGTCTGGGAGTGAATCCAGTTGAGGAATGCTCCCTATAAATAGAATTTGCAATGAAGATAGGTGACATAAGGCTTTGGGTAGGCACACCATCTTAGCAACATGATCGAGCACAACACTTTCAAGGTGCTTTAGCTCTTTAATCTCCTCTGGCAACTCTACAAATTCTGGGCAGTTATATACACTTACAGACTTGAGAGCAATGAGGTGTCGCAACCATCCTATTGGTAAACATGTCAGTGTCTCACTCCCAAGTATCACTAACTTTGTTAGAGATTTTAAGGCTTTCATCCCTTCTTTTGGCATAGACTCCTTCTGTGGTTGATCTATTTCCAGTGACTTGAGATTAGTGGGCTTTTTCAAGCATCTCAATCGGAATGCATTTCATATCCTCTCCAAATATCACTTTAAGAGAAGTAAGATCATTTAGGACCAATTAATGAAGCCAGCATTAAGCTACTGCAGTTCTCTATGTCCAAATCTTGGAGGGATGAGATTTGTGGCAGTATTAATGAAGAGCAAGATTCAATCTTTAGCCTTACAAGATTTGGGAATGCTTGTATGACTTGTTCCTTCGACACCCCTATGAGACGGGGCAGAGAACATAACTCCAATGTTTCCAGAGATGGGAACAATATATTTCCACCATTAACTTGACCTTCAACCATGTACTCCACCTCCAGATAATCTAACCTAAGAATTTCAAACCTCGCAGTTGTCCCAATTGTGAAAGATGTAAAATATTTTTGCATAGTTGTATTTCAATATAAACTATTTTTGTTGAATATGTCATCCATATTGTAAAACACCTACCATGGAAGCCCAATATAGTTATAGTTTCAAGATTGTGGTGAGGTTGAAGTGCTTCCAATACCTTTTCATCTTTATCTGCCCTTGATTCAGATTCATAGTAGTATTTTGTTACTTATGGTCCAGGTATCATCAAATCCGGATCGCACCTGACAATATGGCCAAAACAACATTTCCGACTCATTCTGATCATTATGAGTTCTTAGTGATGCCCTTCGTCCTCACAAATGCACTGGCCACATTCCAGTCCTCAATGAATGATCTCTTCTGACCGTTCCTTTGTAAGTTTGTGTTAGTTTTTTTTATGATATACTAATCTACAATTGTGATTGGAAAACTCATTTATATGGCACTTGAGGACTATGATGTCCTTGCTCAAACATGATTCATATATGGTTAACCAAAAAAATATGTTTGGGGACGTTCTGAGGTTGAATATCTAGGTCATATTATTTCGGGAGATGGGGTATGGATGGATCCCAACAAAGTGTCTGTCATCCTTTGTTGGCCGACACCAACCTCTATTAAAGGGATCCACAGGATCCTCAGTATCACAGGTTATTACAGGCGGTTTATCAAGGATTATGGGTTGATAGCTCGACCACTAACATCTTTACTTAAAAAAGACTAGGTTGCCAAATTTTCATGGTCGGAGGTAGCAAGACAGGCTTTTGAGAAATTACAATAGTCTATCACTACTGCCATGTACTGGTTATTCCGGATTTTAGTCAATCTTTATCATCGAGTGTGAAGCTTCGGGACGTGGAGTTGGGGCCATGCTGATGCAAAATGGCCGACCCGTAGCATATTTCAGTAAAACATTAGGTGATTGGAGTATGGTAAAGTCTTCTTATGAAACAGAATTAATGGCTCTAGTATTGGTCGTGCAACATTGGCAGTCGTACTTGAAAGGACCTCAATTTTTGGTACGGACAAATTAAGGAGTTTGAAATACTTGCTGCAACAGTAGCTTTCCACCCCCACCCAGTATTTTTGGGTGGCTAAGTTACTGGGGTATGAGTTCGACATTGAGTATCACACCAGTAGCTCAAATCGTATTATCGATGTCTGTCTTGCTGTCATGACGACCTAGAATTGGGCGCAATATCAACTCCAACTTGGCTTTATTAGAAAAGAGTCTGCAAGGAGGTTCAGAAGGATATGGGTTTGCAAAAAATCTATCGTGCCATGGCCGTGGGGTTTACTTAATATTCATTAACGGGGTGTTGTATTTTAGGGGGTGGTTTGTGCTGGCACAAACATGAGTGTTTATTCCACATCTCTTGGCCAAGTTTCACGCCACATCTCAAGGGGGTCACTCAGGGCCTTTCGAACTTACCACAGATTAACTTCAAATGTGTATTGGATGGGTATGATGAAGGATGTAACCAAGTTTGTTTGTGAATACCTCGTTCTCCAATGCCATAAATATAAAACTCGGGCTCCGACTGGACTTTTGCAAGCATTGCCGATTCCAAAATGGATATGAGAAGATATAAGCATGGACTTTATTTAAGGGCTACCATGGTCTAGAACAATTGATTATATATTGGTAGTGGTGGATCGTCTGTCTAAATTCACACACTTTATTGGGTTACGCCACCCTTTCATGGCAAAAGATATGGCTCGGTTATTTGTGCGAGAAATGGTTCGATTGCATGGGGTACTAACGTCTATTGTTTCGGATCGTACCAAATATTTGTTAGTGACTTTTGGAGGGAGCTATTTGATGCCATGGACACGAAATTGCAAATGAGTTTCACCTATCACCTAGAGACGAATGGGCAGACTTAGGTTCTAAATCACGGGGTTAAGACATACTTGAGATTTTTTGCTTCGAATCATCCTAAGCAGTAGAGTTAGTGGCTTGCATGGGCGGAATATTGCTATAATACTAGTGTCCACAAGGCGGTTAGGGTGACCCCGTTTGAAGTGGTGTATGGTTGACCACCATCTAAGCTTGGCAGTTTCTTACCATTAGAGATTTGGGTTCGAGCTGCAGCGGATGAACTAGTGGCACGAGATGAGGTTCTCCGCTGTTTAAAAAAGAGCATCTGGCTCGAGTACAGGAGCACATGGTCCACATGGTGAATGGCCATCGTTGTGACGTTCAGTTTGCAGTTGGATTTCTCAAACTTCGGCCATACTGATAACACTCTTTGTTTCGATGGGGATGTGCAAAGTTAGCGATGAAATTTTATGGGCCATTTGAGGTGTGTAGGGACAGTGGCTTATCGCTTGAAGTTGTCGGTTCACTCTAAGCTTCACCTGATTTTTTATATTTCACAGTTAAAGGTTGTTATCAGCAATCACTTAGTGAAGACAAGTTATCAACTGAGTTGGGGGGCTAATCCCGAATATATTCCAGAATGGGTGCTGCGAGACCGTTGGGTTTGGCGAAGGCAAAGATCGGATTCAACAATTTTTGATTCAGTGGCAACATGAGGATATTGACGAAGCCACGTGGGTGGATGCGGCTGAAATGAGAGTACAGTTTTTGGAATTTCACATTGAGGATAAGGCTCTTTGGAAGGGGGATGAAGTTGTTACGAACAGGATCTATCGCTGGAGGATATCAGCGCGCGCTTAGCTGTGTTGGGAAGTGTTTTATTCTAATGCGTCGTGGTGTTGGGCCACGATGATGGGTTTCGTTGTTAATTATTTTTAAGTAATTTATTTCTTTCAGAGTGGTCCACGGGCATTGTTCATAGGCCTCGCGGGCTAGGGATATTTAGTTTGCGTTTTGGTTTTTATTTAGCATCTTGATTTTTATTCTAGATTTGGAAACTCAGCACTTGCGCTTGGAAAATAGAAGACGTTTTCTTCTTATGTGTTAGGTTGTTAATTTGAGTTTTGTTTGCATTCTTCTTTTCTCTAACATATTTTGAGATAAGTTAATTCTCTAATTTTTTAGGGCATCCCTTCCAATGATAGACATAACTCCAAACAAAGATGACGAAGATTTTTCAAGTACCTCATATTCTTAGGTAATGTCACAAGCTTGCAACACTCATTCAGATTCAAAATTTTAAGATTCTAAAGATTGCATAATGAGTTGGGCAAAGTACAAATTTTAGTGAAAGACAAATTCAAGAATCATAAATGTTTGAGCTTACCCAACGTTGAAAACAATTCTTTGATTTTTGTGTGCTCTGTATTTAGTACTCTCAAATCGCTGAACTTGGTCAAGATGGAAGATATGTCCATATCATGTTGGATACTTGCAGGGAATACTTGTAGGGAAACCTTACATATTTTTTTCCCAATTTCACCTCGCGAATCTTGCTATTAGATGCGCTTGTAGCTTGTCTTTTAACTTGTACACCACGAACTTTGTTCTCCATGATTGATTGTGTTAGATCATGAACCTCGTGCATCATAATTGCAGTAGTGTCTAATAGGTAACATTGGAAAAACGATCTAAATACTAACTCGTTAAATATTTCATTACCAACATTTTCCATTTCCAATACTCCCCTTAATGATATATATTCATGACCCATCCAAAGAAAGATCAATTTTTTTCTCTTAATTTTAAAGTTCTTTGGAAAGATTGCAAAATCAGCAAAACATTGTCTCAATTCGTAAAAAAGATGATAATAACTTATTCTCAAAGTTGAGAGTATCAAAGTTTTTTCTTGTGGTAAATTTTACAATTCACTTTCTTTCACATACATTCTTTCCTTCTACGTCCTCTTGAATTGTAGAAGACCCCCAAGTGCCTTAGTAGTCATAGGCACACCTGCACACTTCTTAACTATTTGTTTTCCAATGGGTTCCAGGTTTGGATACTTATATTTCTCTTCTTCCCCGAATTCATTATCCCTAACAAGTTAACACCTGACTTAGTTTCCACACAAATTGCTCAAATCTCAAAGGCTGACTTAGTTTCCACACAGATTGCTCAAATTTCAAAGGCTGACTCACATAGGATCTTGCTAACTCACACAGAGCTATTGTCTTCTCACCTAAGGCTAAACACTCAGCAAGGAACAACTTTCTATCAACTGAGGACACATAAAACAACCTAATGACACATCACAAGGGTAAAAAGTATATATAATTTTCTTCAACTGGTACTTGAAGCAGCCTTGAGAATTCTTGAACTTGAACTAAGGCTTGACTGCTTTCTTAGAGTTGAGTGACTGAAACTTGTAGTTTTTAGGGTACTTTGGAACTAGACAGCTTTCTTGCTTGAGCTTGAATGTTCAGTGTTTCAGTAGTAATTCCAGTCAGTTTCTTTCTCTATTTATAAGTGAAATATTATGTCCGTTGAAGAGAGACATAACATTTTAAATTTGAATTCTCTTCAATGTTGTAGAGCTCTCATTAATTACCTCGGAAGGATTGCATTAATTGTTCATTGTCTTGCACTCCAGGGTTTTAATAAGGTTGCAGGTTTCAGCAATGTGTTAGGCCACATGTCCGCTGCTTACTGGTTCTCGGTACTAGTTTGATTACTTTTTCTCTATTGGCTAGTTTTGACTTGTTGAAGTGATTGAATCTCGGACTTCTACTGATCTTCCTCTTACTGCATTAAAGTGAGTAATCTATCACTTCATTCTTTTTGTCTCATTGACTTGGCAGAATGCAACACTTTCTTTCTATAACAATTTTTTCTGCAATAATTCAGCTACTGTCTTCCTCATGTATCTTTCCTGTTTGTAGTAACTATACTTACTACTACTTACATCTTACTGTGCTGATATTCTTCTAGCTTGCAATAACGATCTTCTTACTGCATTTAGCAGTTCTTCATTTCAAATCTTTAGCTACTGTATTCTGATTTCCACTATTTTTTCAACCTAAAATCTAGACTCAAATCATAGTCTAATATCATTTAAACATTGTGAAAAATGGGGTACTCTAAATTCCTATTACATTTGTATTTTGTCTCATCAAAATCCAAACAATAATTTCCTAACATTTTCCTTTAGACCCTTCTATGAATGGGCTTCAAGTGTTTCCATTATGTCAGCAACCATCTTGAGGTATGTGGTGACAATAATAGAAGTCTCATTCTTCACATCCCAATAAATTTTTCAACAAAGACCACTTCTCTAGGTTCTCATTCCAAACATCATCCAATATTAGTATATTTTTTGATTCAACAATTCCTAGAGATGATGTTGTAAAGTATATAGTTATTTCAAACCCGAAGCACTTCCACTTCAAATTGCAGATTCAATCATCACCCGGACCAAAGTCTTTGGATCAAAATCATCAAAAACATAGACCCAAAGTTTTATCTCGAAACGGTCAACCACACTTGATCATTACAAACAAATTTAAACAAAGGTTGTCTTTCCAAGGCCTCCAACACCAAATATAGGCAAAACGAAGATCTGTTGATTCTCTTTCACATCACTCACTAGGATGTCCACAATCATCTCATTATCTTCATCCCTACCACAAACTTAATCTGAATCGTTTAAAATGGAAGCCATCTCACGCGTGCAAACAAATCTATGTATAGTCATTATCTTCCGCAAATGAAACTTTGCACGCTCAGCAACAATTGAGTCCAGTTTATCTGAAACTTGTTTCATCCATCTTCCGATTTGGTGTTGGAACACAACTTTGTTGAGGATGTAGTGACTCAGTTTGCTATTACGAAGTTTTAGCTTGGAGTTGTTTGAAAAAATTTGAAAATTTTGATTCGATTTTGAAAATTACTTAACCTTCGAATCACTCTTAATTATACATTTATTAAATGTTTAACGTTGAGGGTTTTTTGTCTCTATCAATAGAAATTCTCATTTCTCTTTACCAGAATGAGAGGCGACATCACTTTCCACATGACTTTTTTCGAGTTTTTTTCCTACTTCTATCAATCCATTTGTATTTTGTTGGACATAATAATTTTTTTATCAGACTATCAAAACTTAGTATATTAAAGAAATAATTTTGATATCTTTCATTTTATATTTGATCCCTATCAAAATAGAAATTTCCACGTTTATGGACTCGAATGAAAATTCAAGACATGAGTTTTTCATTACTTTTATTGAAAGTGTAGAAAAACCCACCCATTATTATGTGGAGGAGTTATGAATGATTATCAATAACGACAAGTATTGGACAAACAAATCAAAAATGACAAAATCTTGGGTGAGGCTGTTTTACAGGTTCCATTCCATGAGATGGATTAGGTCGGGTTGAATATAATATTTTTCTGTAGGGATGGTAACAGGGCCGGGGCAAGACAGATAGTTGACTATCCTGGCCAACCCCATGTACATGCCTCGCAAACCCACCTCATCCCGTACCCCGCCACAGGTCTTGCTTAGCTACCCTGTGCCCTTCCCCATACAGGACGGGTCCATCCTGCCCGTCTTGTTTTCAAAATCATTTAATTTTCTATTCATAGTAGTTGCGCCTCTAGTATGGAGAAATGAGAATAAATTTGGTCAAAATGTCATTTAATTAAATATATAATGTGATTTATATAATATTATCTATATATATATATTTATTTAAGAGTGCGGGATGGGTTGGGATAGGGCCCATCTGGTACCCGAACCCACCCTATCCCGTTCGTGGGTCAAGACGGACCCGTCCCATTTCTTGCACAGGGTGGGTAAAACCCACCCTAAATGTCGTGGGGTAGGACGGGTACCCATGGGTCGGGTTGATATTGACATCCCTACTTTTCTGTATATTAGGTAATACTTTATATTATAGGATGCGTTTTGAGTTGAGTTGAACTATAAGAAAATATGTAATATTTTTTATGTGTATCAGGTAATACTTTTTTGTATGTCAAGTAATACTTTGTTATTACCAGTTTGGGTCGGGTAATACTTTTCTGTCAAGTAATACTTTGTTTTTTGTCTTGTGGCATTTATACTATATTAGTCATATCTTTATCTTATATTAGTTATATCTTTATGTATAAACATCATAACTTTTTTTGCGCTTACTTTTATAGTATGTTAGTCATACATTTATATTATATTAGTCATACATTTTATGTACAGATATCATAACTCTTATATAATACTTTACTTAAAAAAAGGTTAATTACAAGAGAAACACGAACTTATGGTCCATGTTTATTTACAACATGAACTTTGAACGTTAACACCAAAAATATTTAAATTTATAATTCATATCAATTCGACACATAATTGGATTTTTCGGGCTCTAATTGTTGTCGTGGATGCCGAGATGTATATATAAATCTCAATCATCAATACATGTGGAATTTAATAAAAAAATCAATAAAAAAATTCCAGTCATCGTATCACCTCATCTGGCTGTTGTCATTCTCCTTCCCTCACTGCTACAATTCTTCCATTCTTATACTCTTCAAATTCATTGTTCCAATTGATAAAAAATGAATGCAAATTAATCAAACAAACAATTTCTTCACTATGTAAAGAAATTAATATCCTTATATTTTTACAATCTCATTTTTCTTCTTGTTCTTTTTTCACCATACCAATGGGTGCCGATTTCCAACCAGATCAGCCGGCCACCACCATCCTTCTTACACCTGTCGCGCTCTCTCTCTCTCTCCATTGACAGAATAATTAGTTAAATCATAAATTCTAGCAGTCCAAATAAAGTTTACAACTACAAAAACATATATATTTGATTTAATATATTCGATGTTTATCAGATGAGGAGGGGAATGCACCTTCTGGACTGTTATTTCAGGTAAAGGGAAAGACAATGACGAAAGGGCGACAATGGGAGAAGGAGAGAGGAGATGACGGTGAAGAGATAGATAGAAAAATGGTAACGAGGGGGGGAAGGAAAAGACGGTGGTGATGACAAGAGATGAAGGAGGGGGAAAGACGACAACGACAACAGAAGGGATGGAAGAAGAATGCGAGAGTGGAGGGAGAAGACCTACATCAATTTTCTTTTTTCTTATCTTTTCTTTTTCCAATTTTTTTTCATCTATTTGTCATTTGATTGATTTATTTTCCAATAATTACAAATGTTTCAAATTTTCGGTTTTATTTTAATTCCATGTGGTTTGATGATTGAGATGATGATTAGATTGATTAATATATTTCGAGCTCCACGTCGGTAGTTGGAGCCGGAAAAGCCCGATTATGTGTTGAATTGATACAAATCATAAATTAAATGTTTGTGATATTAACGTTTAAAGTTCATGTTGTAAATGAAAATTGACCATAAGTTCATGGTTTTTTATGTAATTAACCAAAACAAAACCAATTTTGACACAATTTGTACATATATACCTTTATGTAATATTAGTCATACCTTTATGTGATATTACTTATACATTTATGTAAACATAGTCATACTTTTATGTAATATATAAAGGTACAACTAACATAACTAAAAGGTATGAAAGGTTAATATGTTTGTCTAAAAAATGTTAATGTACAACTAACATTATTAAAGGTATGACTAACACTACTAAAAGGTATATATGACTAACATAATGTAAATGTATGACACCCAGGAGCATATTTGGGCGAGTTTGTGCACGGATGTGGTGGCATATTGCGGCACGTGACGGATCGGTTCGACCTGAGTGCCAGGTGCACAAGAGTTTTAATGATCAGACAATACTTTTGTATTATGTACATATACTACATAATATAATACAAAAGTATTACCTGATATATATGCAAATATTATCTAATACACACAAAAATATTACATAATTTATTATGGCCGACCTGACTCGTCCTGTCTCACAAAATGAGATCCATGAGATGGTATGGTGGTCGAAGTTATTTACTCATAGAAAATATTTAGTCCAAACTCATTAACAAATATGGTATGGTGGTCGAGGTTATTTACATCGAGATCCATGGAGAAAGTCTGTCGAGAATTTCCTAACAACACATGGAAAAAAGAGAAGTAATCATGATAACCTTTTAAAAATAATATGACAAGATCCAACTGAGAGTGGAATGAGATCGTTCTTGATGTCTCTTGTTTGTCCCTAGTGGTCAAAGGTTCAGAGGGGGGTGAATGAACCTCTATCGATTTTCTAACTTTTCAAAACTTTTTCTATGAGCAGGTTCCTGATTCTAAAAAGAAACAGCAACCTAACTCGAGTGAGTAACCTGACACAATGCTGATTAGGTTCCTGTCTCGGAATCAAAGTATGCAACAGAATAAACAAAGATAGAGTTTATGTTTTGCAAACACGTTTTCTTTTCAAAGATGATTTTAAGATAATCTTTTGACCAGTATGCTTATGACAAGTGCAATAAGATAGATATGCGATAAATAAAGCACAGTATGCAGTCAAAGCAAACAAACACTTATGGCTTATAGTGGTTCCAATGTGGTGTAATCCTTCTACGTCCACTCTACTTCTTCACTGAAGAGGAACTTCATTAGGTCAGTTCGATTTATAAGTCTTGACTTTACAAACCTTTCCTAACAAGTTGTTACCTACAGAATCCCAGATTCCTAGGCCAAATCCCACACAGGGTACAAATCCCACACAGGGCAAATAGCCTACACAAGACTATAAACTTAGCAAAGGATATAATCCTATTAACTAAGCTACACCAAACTTAAAACAACCTAGCGCACACAACACAAATGGTTAAAGAAAATAAAAGGTTCTTCAACTGGTGCGGAGCAGTCTTGATCTTTGAAGTTCTAACACAATTGCAGACTGCTCCTAGAAGGTTGAGTGTCTAAAACAGGGATAAACTCATTGAAGCTCTGGAGTATATCTGATTTTCCCTACGACACTGTTCTGCGCATTCTTCAATCAGTCACACCTTCTATTTATAGATCTTGAGAATATATCAATTGGGGAAGTATCCATTGAAGGGGAACACTCATCTATTTTGAATTGAAGCTTTTGATCTCCAAGATCTTTTTTGTGTTCGCATTAAATGCTTCTGAGTTGTTTCTAACATGTGCATTTAATGCATCCACTATCTTTGACTTTCATGCAACGGTTAGCTAATCTAGTTGCCAGATAGCTTTGTTCCCGTTTGAGTTGCATGGTCTTCTTCGTACTGCATGGATAGGAGTAGAACTTGTCTTTCTGCAAGAGATCTGTTGGCTACTTCCTACTTCCTCTGTAGATTGTTGTAGCTTTTCCTTGCTTGCTTTGCTCAGGATGTGGTTCTATGCTGCTTTCTATACCGTGCCAGGATTCTGTTTCGAAACAGCTTTCTATTCCTAAAACCTTCAGTCAACTTCCTGTCATGCATCTGATTTCTGATATGCGTCAGCTTCATGTTCTTTGGCAATCTCCTGTTTTAGCATCCTGTTCTTTGCTTCATACATCTTTTCTACTACAGCAGCTTGCTGCTTCTTCCATGCTGCTTCATATTTCAGAACAGCTCCCTGTTCTTGAAACCTTTAGTCAGCTTCCTGATTTGTTGGCTCCTCCAGCTTGCTGCTCTTAAAAATTGGAAAACCATTACATGATCTTATCTTTTCTTCTGATCATGTAATACGTGGGAACTTACTTCAGCAAACTATATTTTCTTATTATGCAACCTGTTCGGTCTTATCAAGATAACTCTAGAAATATCTCAACATCTCTAATAACTCCCAAAATCTTAGTACATTTAAGATCTCCCAATGTCGTAGAAAATTCTAAAGACTATTCAATAATACATTAGTCAAATGTTGACATTGCTTAAGGAAATTGAAAGAGAGGTTTCACATTTGAAAAAAGAAGTAACATATCTTAAAAAAAGTTACCAATAGGAGTTGGGACATAAAAAAACAATAATTAATGTTTTAGTGATGTTTTTGGAAAAAATCATTTTTTCCTAATGTGAAGACCACAGAAATCCCAAAGACTACAAACCATGATGATATAATATTGAAGCATCAAAAGTTGATATCTCATAGTTAACCGAATCTCTCTCCAAGAAATTATAGATTTTGTTAATATCAAGATAAATACTTCAATTCCTACTACCCCAAAAAGGAAGTACAAGTTCAAACACACATGAAGATACGCAAATGAGAGATGGTTTAGAGTTTCAAACAGATAACTTTTCTACTACAAGAACTCGCTGAAGGAATCAACCAGGGAAGAGCAGGTTGCAACTATACAACCTGTAGGAAAAAATTCATGTTGGAGCCCACACATCCTTATGAATTGATCGATACTCACCACTAATATTATCGATTTGAAAATATGAAAAATATAATCAATGAATAGACAACCGTTTTGAAGGTGGCATCGGCAACATTAGATCTCGACAAAGATAATTCATCAAATTGATAGAAAATAGTTTAGGGGGTCAACAAAGATGGGATCGGAAAACACACCTACCCAATTAAAGGAAGAAGTCATTTCCAAACATAGTAAGAGTTCAATCATTAAGAAATTCGAAAGGCTTCTAAATATCCATTTCATTGAAAGATGGATACTTCTACCGAAACTAAATAGAGAAAATTAGAGAAAATATACAAGCTTTGTATGCTCAATAGTTAAAAAGTTATTGTATCAGGAAGATATATACTAATCAGGTTCTATAAATATCACTTTCAAGCGAATGTCAAATGAGATGTTGCAACAGAGATATTATTGTGAAGATCCATTGAGAGAAATGTTAACACAACATTAATATTTACCTCTAAGACAAGTAGACTCGATTGTAAGAATAATGTATTTTCTAAAGATAGTCTAAAGAATTGTGTCAACTAGTAATCTCTCAGATAAATAAGAGATTAAGAGAACTACTCTTTGTTGCAAAAACAATGATTTTCTAGCTATGATAGTAGAATCAAGTCAACAAGGACATAGAAAGAGAAATAAGCACTTTAAAAGTGTGACTTATGCTAAGACCAGAGGATCACATAGAAAACTCCCTTTAGAATAATTTTGCAATGGTCTAAATCTAAAGGTAGAACTTTTAAATATGGTCAAGATTCCAAACTTTCTATGGCTTCTACACAAGGATCAAAACAATCCACATAAAAGTCTACATGAAGAACTTTCAGAAGAGCCCATGACCGTACCAATGAAAGTTTTATAAATTATAACTATTGGACAAGTGGAGCAAAGTGATATATTTCTTTAGACTACCCATATATCTTGGTGAATTACATTAATTCAAACTAACAACATGTTGGGATTTCAGTGTTTAGATTTTGATGAGAAAAACCAAGGATGTAATAGGAAATTTGAGTACCCCATTTTTCATAATGTTTAAATGAAAACATAGACCAGGATTGAGTCTTGTTTTATATAGAAAGATGGAAGGATACATGCACACTATGTTGTATTGAATAGCTCAGAATGAAGCTGTTGCAAGAAAGCAGAATCAGCAACACTGCAAGAAAGCAAAATCAGCAACACTGCAAGAAAGCAGTTACAGCTTAAAGCAAAGTAAGTAAGAACTGCATGCAGCATCGCTGGAAGAAAAAGATACAAGAATACTGCAAGAAGGTCTAACCTCCAGCAGCGCAGTAAATGACAAGCAGCTGCAAGCAGGCCTAGGATAAAGCGCGAAACTTACTACTCTATCAGTTAACAGCGCCAATGACAAACAAAACAAGTATCCTGCAATCTGAGAAAAGAAAAAAGCAGTACGAGGAATGAAGATTCAAGCAAGATTCAATAGAGCTGTTCTAGAGAAGATCAAAGTTGCAGACACGGAGCCAATGCTAAGACGCCACGTGGACTGACGCACTGCAGAAAGCTGCAAGCCGCAACCACTGCATTAAATGCTCCAGAAAGAAGATTCAAGTCGCATTAAATGTAAGCCATGCCTTTGATCAAGTACTCTAAATTCAAAATGGAAGATATCTCCTTCAACGGATATATTTTCTACAAGTATAAATAGAGGATGAGTAACCCTGAAACTGACTATTGAACTAGTGATGAACTGAAAACATTTACGCAAAAACTCTCATGCAGTCAAGTTATATTTCAAGTCTACTCTCAGTTTCAGTCACTCAACCTCTGTGAAGTGAAGCAAGTTTAAAGTTGAAAGATCTTTTGGAGGATTCAGAAGCTCATTTCACCGCACTAGTTGAAAAATAAATCGATATACTTTTTAACCTTGTTGCTGTGTGCGTAGGTTGTTTTAGGTGTTGAGCAGTTGATAGAAGAAATCCTTGCTGTTCGTATAGTTGTCTAGGTGTTAGGCAACTTCCCTGTGTGGGAGTGTGAACCCTGTGTGGGTTAGCCTTTAGAGTTCGCAGGAGTTGTGTGAACACTGGACTCTAGTAGGTGGTTAACTTTGTAAGTTGATAGATTGTTAGAAGTGTCCTGTATATCAATCTTGTTTAACGAAGTTCCTGCTCGAGGTAGCAGTAGAGTGGACGTAGAAGGGTTACACCACCTTCGAACCATTATAAGCCATAAGTGTTTTATTGATTTCTTATCTGCGTTTTATCTTCTATATCTCTCTATATCATAAGCATAAAACGTTTTGAAAAGGATCATATTTGAGAAAACCGGTCTTGTGTCTTAAAACCTTTATTTTTCTGCTGCGTATAAATTTTTAGGTTACAGCGTGCAACACTGCATCCTAGTGCTGTAAGCAGTAACTAACTGGCTCTACAAGTTCAAGTAACTTGCAGAACAGTAAAGTTTTAATAGATTTTCAAAATCGACCAAGGTTCATTCACCCCCCTCTGAACCTCAGACACCATTTGGGACCCAACAAGTGGTATCAGAGCAGGTTGGGTTAAAAGCCAACTTATCTGTCTACCTACCCAGATCCACCCGTTTTTTGCTGCTTTTAAACTACCTTATCATGGTTTCTCAACTCATATCATGTCCCCTTGTCATGCATAACATTCGAATTCAAGATCTCATGCTTAACCTATATATCCTGTTTATACTAGGAACAAACATCTGAGGAGATTAACGACTATCCATGACAAAGATCCGATCAGTAAGAAGTTAAAAAAAGAAAAGAGTAAACTGTCGAAGGAAGACAAAGAGGATTCTAAGAGCACAGAGTCACCACACATGAAGTCTCACAACAAGATGCAAAGAAAGTTGCAGAAGAAATCATGGCTACACCTTTTATAGTAGCTGAGGTTTCTAAGGAAGCAACTAGGGAAGTTGCTGGAGTAATCTAAGCTACATGTTTTATAGTGGCTAAAGTTACTAAGAAGGCAACTCCGAAGGCTGCGGAAAGAAAAGAAGCAAACACCACCTAGGTGGTATCGCCAACAAGGATCTTCATCAATAAGGAATGTCAACAATATGCATTATCTATCTGATGAGACAGTAAGAGCATATCATGGATTCCTCTAGTCACAAGTTACCCATGTTTTACATAGAGGAATATGATGATTGGAAGATAAGAATACAGACACATCTTTCAGCCATGAATGATGAGATGTGGACGGTCATCACCGAAGGACCAATTATTCCTATAAAGGTGAACCCCATGTTTGGTAGAGAAATAGATGAAGGAGCACAACCACCACCCAACTTCCTAATCAAACCAAGACAAGAATGGAACAATGAAGACAGGAAGAGAGCCAACCTAGACAACGTGGCTAAGAATGCTTTACTCATCACCTTGGATAAAGGCACTTTCAGCAAAGTCAAAACTTGCAGAACGTCCAAGGAAATTTGGGAAAAGCTGGAACAAATATGTGAGGGGACAGAGCTTACTAAGGATAACAAAATCTCCAACGCCACCCAACTTTTCGAGCTCTTCAAAATGAAGAATGAAGAGACTCTTGAGCAACTAGATTTAAGATTCACATCCATTGTGAATGAACTAGAAGCTCTGGGCAAGTACTATACTTAAAAGGAGAAAAACATGAAAGTACTTAGAGCCCTGCCTGTGGAGTGGGATAGTAAGACCACTACCATGAGAGTATCCATGGATTTGAAATCAATGAGTACATTTGATTTGTTCTCCGACCTCAAGGCATTCGAATACGATATCAACAAACGAAGAAATGAGTCAGAAGAGTCAAACTCCAAAGTTACAGCGATAACTGCCAGAGGACCTAGAGATAAAGCAACCACCAGTTGCAGCAAACAATCAGAAGTTGCAGCAGAAGACGCTGAAGAGGATATGGCTCTTCTTCTAAAGAAATTTAGAAGATTCATGAAAAACAACATCAACACCAACCTCAATAAGAGGAATGACTTCAGAAGAAGTCATCCACATCCTCAGGTATCCTCCTCTCCTAGAACTGATATGACTGACCTTGATTTGTGTTATAATTGCAGGAAGCCTATACATTATGCTAGAAGCTGTCCACACCCAACAGTGCACAAATATCCAGAAGGAGAGAGAGAACAAATGAAAGAAAAGAAAAGAGAGGATAGGCACAAGCTTCGAGCTCTCATTGGAGAGATGGAGAAAGCCAAGAATACAACAGTTTCAAAGGAAATACTGGAAGCTGCAGAATCCTCTGGCTGCGACACTGAAACCTCGTTTTCTGATGAAGAAGCGCTGATATGTCTAATGGCAAAAAGCTACGAGGACAATGATGAAGAAGAAGGTTCAGTGCCAGACTGCAGTAGCGATGTATGGTACATAGACAACGGCTACTCAAGACACATGACAGGCAGTAAAGAAGTTCTGAAAGATTTCCAAGAATGTATAGGGCCAAAGGTCATCTTTGAAGATGATTCCAAATGAAGGACAAAAGGAAGTGGATGCCTAATCAAATGAAGTATAAAAATCAAAGATGTATCCTATGTAAAAGGCCTCAGATACAACCTTCTGAGCATTAGTCAATTTTGTGACAAAGGATACACAGTGGAATTCAACCTCAATAAGTGCTTAATCAAGGATAGTACATCAAATGAAGTCAAGCTTATAGGAATAAGAAGAGGAAACATATATCTTGCAGATTGGAACTCTTCTATCCATCCAACATGCTTCATTGTGAAAAGTCCACCAGAGCTAAGCTGGCTATGGCACACGAGATTAAGCCATCTAAACTTCAAGACAATCAACAAGCTAGCATGAAAAGGTCTTGTAAGAGGATTACCAGATGTAGCATACAAAAGGGAAAATATATGTGGAGCCTGTCAGAAGGGAAAACAAGTGAAAAACTCATTCAAGGACAAGCTGCAGAAGTCATCTCACAGGATACTAGATCTTCTACACAGGGATCTTTTTGGACCAGTAGAACCAACAAGCATAAGTGGGAAGAAGTACTCACTTGTGGTAGTAGATGACTACTCCAGATACACTTGGACCATATTTCTTGCTAAGAAATCTGAAACACAAAACAAGCTGCCAGACCTAATGAAAAAGATTCAAAATGAAAAGAGTTTGAGCATTGTGAAGATCAGATCAGACAGAGGAACTGAGTTCACAAACAAGCTCATTGAGAAATTATGTTCTGACAATGGTATTTATCATGAATACTCTGCTGCAAGAACACCTCAACAGAATGGTGTAGCTGAAATGAGGAATAGAACCCTCAAGGAAGCAGCAAGGACAATGATAGCCGAGGTAGAGATACTCAAGAGATTTTGGGTTGAAGCAACCAACACTGCATGCTATACACAGAATAGATGTCTAATCAATAAGGACCAAGACAAAACCCCTTATAAAGTATAGAATGGATATTCACCAAATGTCTCACATCTGCATATATTTGGATGCAGGTGTTATATCCTCAACAATGGAAAGGAGCATCTAAAAACCTTTGATGCAAAAGCAGACGAAGGAGTATTCTTAGGATACTCTGATGTAAGTAGAGCTTCAGAATCTTTAACAAGAAAACCTTGTTGGTTGAAGAATCAATTCATGTGGTGTTTGATGAACCACATTGTGACATAAAGAAACTAGAAGAACCTGCTAAGGATACGGCTCCAAGAAAAGAAAGTGATGTTCCACATGTTGAAGGAGTTCTGCATACAGGAGAAGACAATGAAGAAGAAACTGCACCTCTGGATGTAGCTGATGATCTTACAGCAGTAGAACCTCCAATTCTACAGCAATATGAAGAACAAATAAGACCAGTACATGTTTTTTAGCCTGACAGGACATGGCTGAGAGATCATCCTATGAATCTTATCATTGGAGATCCATCCTTAGGAGTTAGGACAAGAAGGTTCATCTCTCATGAAGCAATGTTTTCATGTTTCATATCTCAAACAGAGCCTCAAAATATAGAAGAAGCCCTATAAGATAGCAACTGGGTTCAAGCCATGCAGGATGAGCTAAATGGATTTGAAAGAAATCAAGTTTAGCAAACAGTTACAAGACCAACTCATCAAGGAGTGATTAGAACAAAATGGATCTTCAAGAACAAGTTAGATGAATTTGGACTCGTTGTGAGGAACAAAGCAAGATTAGTTGCTAAAGGATATTGCCAGGAAGAAGGAATAGATTTTGATGAAACCTTTGCTCCAGTAGCAAGGCTGGAAGCAATAAGGATTTTTCTGGCATATGCAGCTCACATGAACTTCATTGTATATCAAATGGATATAAAGAGTGCATTCCTTAATGGTCTTCTTACAGAGGAAGTATATGTAGAACAACCTCTAGGTTTTGAAGATCAAGCAGAAGAGAAGGTGTTCAAATTACACAAGGCCCTGTATGGACTCAAGCAAGCACCAAGAGCTTGGTATGACACCTTATCACTCTATCTGCTGAAAAATGGCTTCAAGAAAGGAACTGTAGACAAAACTCTATTCAGGATACAGGATGGAGATAGCATACTTCTTGTACAGATATATGTGGATGATATTATTTTCGGATCTTCCAACAAAGAATTATGTGAGAAGTTCTCCAATTTGATGCAATCAAAGTTCGAGATGAGCATGATGTGAGAATTAAGCTTCTTTCTAGGACTACAAGTAAAGCAGCTAGTTGCAGGAACTTTATCAGCTTGGTCAAATACACAAAGGAACTTATCAAGAAGTTTGGCATGAAGAATGGGTCAGCAACATCTGTTCTTATGTCTACATCTATAAGTCTTGACAAAGATGAAGATGGTAAAGATGTAGATATTACGAAATTCAGACGAATTATAGGATCCTTGCTGTACCTTACAGCAAGCAGGCCAGACATCATGTTTGCAGTTGGAGTCTGTGTAAGATTCCAAGCAGCGCCAAAGGAATCACATCTTTCAGTCGTCAAAAGGATTATCAAGTATCTGAAAGGAACTCAGGAAGTAGGCCTATGGTATCCCAAGGAAGGAGGATTCAAACTCAAAGGATACTCTGACTCAGATTATGCAGGCTGCAAGATTGATAGAAAGAGCACCAATGAGACTTGTCAATTTCTAGGAAATAGACTTGTTTCATGGTTTTGCATGAAGTAAACATCTATTGCAACATCTACAGCAGAAGCAGAATATGTTACAGCAGGAAGTTGTTGTGCGCAAATTCTCTGGATACAGCAGCAACTAAAAGACTATGAGATTGAAGAAAAAGGGACTCTAATTCTCTGTGGTAATACAAGTGCAATAGCAATTACTCATAATCCTGTATTTCACTCAAGGATAAATCACATCGATATACGACATCATTTCATTAGAGATCACGTGGAGAAGAAATATGTCGTGCTTGAGAAAGTTCATACAGATCTCCAGCTTGCAGATATATTCACCAAACCATTGAGTGAATCGAGGTTTTCTATACTTAGAAACGAGCTGGGAATTCTAAACTTATGAAGGAAAAGGAGATGCAGAAGCCCAGGGGGAATATCTGCATGCTTGCAAGAAGCTACAAGAATAGTGTTGTAAGCTGCATCAGTATACAACGTTGGGCTCAAACAGCATTGCATCTATTATTCTTACAGTAACAACAAGAAGATTGGAGAGTAAGCATCACTTGGTTACAACATTTATTTCAAAGAGTATTTAATACTCTGCAACCTTGTACCCTGGATGCTGCAACCTTAAAAGGATAATAAATTTGGCGGCAAAACACATGTATTTAAACATTTAATGCAAACATGCGCTGACAGAAGACGAAGAAGCGCGGTCAAAGCCCACATCTGCACAAGTCATGATTATTTACGATTTGACCCCTCTGTCTTTTTCTAAGGACCGTAAGATCATTTCCACCCATTTAATCTCAATCGTCGATCTTACTATACGTCCCTTGATATTCTCCTTAACCCAATAATCTTCTCTTTTTCAAAATTCCACCTTCATCACAAAAAGAAGTTCTCCTTCTTCGAAAAATCCTTAAATACCAAAAAATTCTAATCTCTCTCAAATCTTCATCCATGGCGACTCGACAGACCACAGTTTTGGAAGGACGCTTGATCAACAAAGAACACGTTTATGACTCTGGGTTGTACGACAACTCTGTTATTCGTCGGATTTTTTACGCGCTTGAATGAACCCAAATTCTAGGGTTGTTAACCACCATATCCACTGGATTCTCTGTAGAATTAGTACAAAGGTTCTATGCCTTTGCCAGGATCTCTGAGGATAGGAACTGCATCCTGTTCAGGATGGATGCAGATGAAGAAGAAAAGTCTCTAACCGCCAGAGACATAGCCACCACCTTCAACATCTCATCCAAAGGCCTGACCTCAAGTCAGCTTGCGACGTATGGGGAAAACAACGCTCAAGAGATGTGGGATCTCTTTAGAGTTAAAGGTGTAGGGGCAGAAATCAAGAGAAACGCCCCGAAGAAACTCTTCAAACCGGAGTTTGAACTGCTCCATGGTATATGTGTGCATTCCATTGAAGGTAAAACAGGGAGTTACGACAAGTGCACAGATCTCCGGTTCCGGATCATGTCTGCCATCATGACCAGAGAAAAAGTGAACTGGGTGAGGTTCATCTTGAAGAGAATATGAGAGAAAGCAAAGAAGAGCACACCAAGGAGAAGCTATAGAATTACCATTTGCTCTCTACTCTGCAAGCTAGGCCTTCAGCTTGCAGCTCCTATTCCCATTCCCGTTGGGAAGTATCTTGGAGAGAAGAAGAAAGACAAGACCTAACCAAAGAAAGTTGTAGCTGGGGTTGCACAAAAGAAAACCAAAGACAAAAAGAATGCAACCCTGGCATTGTAGGATGAAGTGACAGACAGCGGGGGAGAAGATGATGATGAAAATCCTCTTCTCATCATCAAGAGGACACCAATGAGGGCAGATCCTGAACATGAGTCCTCGTCCTCAGATGATGATTCACCCCTGACCAAGAGGGCCCCACACAGCAAGAAGAAGGTTGTTGCAGCTGCTAATTCTCAAGTCTCTACTGCAAGTTTATCAGTAGACACTATTACGGATGAGTCACATTTACAAAGGATTCAGCCAGATAGAGAAGTTCGTACACAAGGGGCGGTTGATTTAGCTTCTTTGCGCGACCCTGAGGCTGATTAGTCTATGCTCGATCTAACCTTCCCAGCTGCTAGAGATATGGAGCAGCAGTACAGTCTCTAGAGGAAGATGAGACTGTCCAAGGGGGAAATCTTGATGCAATGGAAGGATTTCCTTTCTGTGGAGCAAGCAGTCCTAGGGTGGGCCAACACAGACGATATCCTGGAGCTCCTGCAACCTGAGTATGCAGCAAAGGTGCAAGGTCAATCAAGAAACACTTAGGGAGCACTGGACAAAGGGAAATGTAAAGCTCATGCAAAATCCCACTCAGCAGAGTTGCCGATGAAAGCAGCAACAGAAGATTCTCAGATCTTCCTAGCCCAGGCTGCAGAGGCTGTAAGAAGAGGCGATGATGTTGCATTTGCACAAGAGCAAATCAACACCTTGGGAGTATAGCAGGCTGAGGAAGCCATGCTGCAACAGGCGCTGCATGCAAGTGTCAATGAGACAAAGATGCAGCACACTCCTAGGAAAATGCAGGAAGAATGAAGCACAAGTCGCCACAACTCAGACTCTCCTGCATTTAAGCAAATGGTTGAGGGTCTCTCCAACATTGTTACACTTGATTCATTGGAGGAGGAGGAGCCTCAACTAGTGGACTACAGTGATTCCCCGATGCACATCATTCCTGATACTGTTGCAGATATTAAGGGGGAATCAATAGTCACTAAGAATGCCGATGAAGCAACCACGGAGGAAGTTGCAGAGGCGGTACTCCCTGTACTGGAAGAGACAGTAGTACAACAAGTAGCCACCCTATCAGAAGCTGCGGAAGAAACATGAAGGGTGGAGGCTGAGATCCTTGCAGCAATCGAACTTTCAGTGATGCATACAGTGGAAGCTGCAAGAAACCAACAAGAACTACAAGAACCCATTCTTGCAGAGACTATCGAGATTACAGGACCGGCCGAGGAGACAGGGTCCTTGATGTATACCTCAGACGAGGCTGTTGTTCAGATAACACTCTCTGAGGGTGAGAAGAACTCTGAATGGGCGACTGCCGAGACAGTGCCCTTGGAGAATATTGGCAGAGAAGCTAAGGTAACCACTGTACAATCAGAGACACCTCAAGAGGAGGTTGATGCTGCTGCTATTACGAGCTCAAAAAAACCTCTTCAGGTTACAGTAGCAGATGTTACTAAGGAAGCTGAGTATGCTGAATTCCAATAGAGGATGGTTGCCCGCAATAGAGCTAAATATGGGAACATTGGTGAAGTGGTAACATCATCCGATGAGGAAGAAAATCCCACCTCAGGCTGCTCAAGTCCCTTATCAAGCCTTCATAAGGATGTGGATAAAGAAGCTGAACTAGAAGCTCCAAGACAGGATGCAGCACAGGTCTCAAGATCTTTAGTTCCTTATATTGCATCGGATGTTGCCTCTCAAAGGAGAAATGTGGGTCTTACCCCTGATGAATCGATTGACAAAATAGCCGATGTTGTTAGACATCTGGTTCATGCTCTTCAAGATCATGAGTCTAACATGCAGAACAACATGATGGTCGGTGCCAAATTCCACGCTGAGACCATGTCCAGCTTCAAGAAAGATGCTGAAGCACTGCCTAAGATGATCAAGCGAACTCTGAATGATAATATTCATAAGCTGTACATGGACAGGGTTAGAATAGAGGGAGAACTGAAGAAAGAAGCTGCAAGCACCCGAGCTGAAGTCAGACTCTGCAAGATATATGCAGAAACAGCATTGGAAAGGCTGCAAACTCACTCCATGGTGCTAGAGACACTTATGGATCACATAGCCGATCAATCCAGAAGGTCCAGAACCATCGATGATCGATTAGGGAACCTGGAGACGATTCTGATGAATGCTTTTCCCTAACATACCTATGGTTCCAAGGAGGCCCCAGCACCTTCATATAGACCACAGTCTAAAGTGGTTCCAAGTGCCCCTGCTCCGCCCTCGGCTTTTGATGATGCCATAAAGGGGAGAGAGCTTCCAGACAGATACAAGAGTTATGGGGACAATGAAGGTGAAGAGGAAGAAGAAGATGATGACCAGCCTCTAAGTAGGAGGAGGAAGAGGTCTGGATCATTTGCTGCTGCTGACGCTCCTTCTCCAAAAAGATGGAGAAAAGATGATGAATGAGGAGCTGGTGGTGCAGCTGCTGCAAGCAGATCAGAAGCAAGCGCTGCTTACAGTAGTGCTGCAAGCAAAGATGCAGCACATCCCTCTTCTCATCATACAAAGAGAGGGAGAGAAAGCCAGCAGCAAGACTCAAGAAAGAGGGTAAGCAGAGCCGAGGCTGAAAGGCATTACAACGAGAAAATGGCTGCCCAAAGGGCGGAGAGAGCCACAGCTGAAAGGGAAGAATATGCCTGGATGCAAAGGCTTGGAGTGATTGGTGAGAAGAGGATTTTTAACAAAGACTTCTACCAATATCCCCCTCAAGAAATTCCACGTCTCGACACGGACAACATATCTGTTGAAGTTTCAGTGCTGATGGATCAAAGGCCTGATGGAGAAAATATGGCCTGGAGCTTGAATATCTTCAGAGCAATCAAGTTGCCTACAAATAGGAATCCATCTTTTGAAGAAATCATGTTGTACAAGAGATCCAAGTATCTCAGAAACTTCAGATTTTTTTGCAGAAAAGGCAAATTTAGTAGATTTCAAACCTGCCAAACTGCACTAAGAAGATATGAAGAGCTTACTAGGGCTGGAGAGCTTGAAATTCAGAATCACTACATAGACCAAGTAAAACAAGGCTTTATAGTGCCTTACTGTGAGGACTTTTGGCTGAGATGGATTCAGATCCCAAGAATTAAGGAAATACTTAAAGAATCATATCAAGAGTCTATTTGAGACTGGTAGAAAGAATTAAGAGAAAGAGCAGAACAAGAAGGAAGGACCGCTAGAAGAAGACCAGATGAAACGTCTACAAGAAGGTCCCTGTTTCAGCAATAATCTTTTTGAAATCCTTTTCTTTTTCAAAGCTTATCATATATGTAATCCTGTTGAAAAATGTTATATAATTTCCTCTTCATGTATGAAATAATGTAATGGTTTTGTCATCATCAAAACGGGGGAAATTGTTGGGATTTCAGTGTTTAGATTTTGATGAGAAAAACAAAGGATGTAATAGGAAATTTGAGTACCCCATTTTTCACAATGTTTAAGTGAAAACATAGACCAGAATTGAGTCTTGTTTCATATAGAAAGATGGAAGGATACATGCACACTATGCTGTATTGAATAGCTTAGAATGAAGCTGCTGCAAGAAAGCAGAATCAGCAACACTGCAAGAAAGCAGTTACAGCTTACAGCAAAGTAAGTAAGAACTGCATGCAACATCGCTGCAAGAAAAAGATACAAGAATACTGCAAGAAGGTCTAAGCTCCAGCAGCGCAGTAAAGGACAAGCAGCTGCAAACAGACCTAGGATACAGCGCGAAACTTACTACTCTATCAGTTAACAGCGCCAATGACAAACAGAACAAGTATCCTGCAATCTGAGGAAAGATAAAAGTAGTACGGGGAATGAAGATTCAAGCAAGATTCAATAGAGCCGTTCCAGAGAAGATCAAAGTTACAGACACAGAGCCAATGTTAAGATGCCACGTGGACTGACGCGCCGTAGAAAGCTGCAAGCCGCAACCACTGCATTAAATGCTCCAGAAAGAAGATTCAAGTCGCATTAAATGTAAGCCATGCCTTTGATCAAGTACTCTAAATTCAAAATGGAAGATATCTCCTTCAACGGATATATTTTCTACAAGTATAAATAGAGGATGAGTAACCCTGAAACTGACTATTGAACTAGTGATGAACTGAAAACATTTACGCAAAAACTCTCATGCAGTCAAGTTATATTTCAAGTCTACTCTCAGTTTCAGTCACTCAACCTCTGTGAAGTGAAGCAAGTTTAAAGTTGAAAGATCTTTTGGAGGATTCAGAAGCTCATTTCACCGCACTAGTTGAAGAACAAATCGATATACTTTTTAACCTTGTTGCTGTGTGCGTAGGTTGTTTTAGGTGTTGAGCAGTTGATAGGAGAAATCCTTGTTGTTCGTATAATTGTCTAGGTGTTAGGCAACTTCCCTGTGTGGGAGTGTGAACCCTGTGTGGGTTAGCCTTTAGAGTTCGCAGGAGCTGTGTGAACACTGGACTCTAGTAGGTGGTTAACTTTGTAAGTTGATAGATTGTTAGGAGTGTCCTGTATATCAATCTTGTTTAATGAAGTTCCTGCTCAGGTAGCAGTAGAGTGGACGTAGAAGGGTTACACCACCTTCGAACCACTATAAGCCATAAGTGTTTTATTGCTTTTTTATCTGCGTTTTATCTTCTATATCTCTCTCATAAGCATAAAATATTTTGAAAATGATCATATTTGAGAAAACCAGCCTTGTGTCTTAAAACCTTTATTTTTCCACTGCGTATAAAACTCTAGGTTACAGCGTGCAGCACTGCATCTTAGTGTTGTAAGCAGTAACTAACTGGCTCTGCAAGTTCAAGTAACTTGCAGAACAGTAAAGTTTTAATAGATTTTCAAAATTGATCAAGGTTCATTCACCCCCCGTCTGAACCTCGGACACCACTTGGGACCCAACACAACATATATCTTAGATGTAATTTTACATAGAGAAATGATACCAATTTACCAATTTGAAGAATTTCATCACATGAAAGAATCTCTAAAGAAGAGATCAATAGTGATCCAAATAAATCATCAATTGAATTAGATGAATAATCTCGGAGAAGAAGATAAGCTTCAAACATCAAAAAGTTTATCATGATTCTTTTCATAAATGATCATTTCAAACAAGACAATGAAAATAATAATTCTTTGTGGAATCAAACTCGACCGGCCAGTTCGACCAGTTCATTTGCGAACTAATCGTTGGTCTTATTAGGCATAGAAAACTGCTTTTGCCAGTTAAATCAGGAAAAACTAGTCAAAACTGAAAAAACCCAAAAAAATGATTCATAAGTGTTCGGTAAATTGCTTGAATGGCATCTTCTATTTGATTTTATTTGGAAACTCGACATAGGTATTGGATATATATTTGTTTGGGTATCATGTGATGAAAGTCTATTATCGGTGTTTAAGGTCATTATGAAGCATGCATTTATCTCGGTGGTCTACTTGTTCATGATGAGATGAATGTTAGTTGTTACCTAGGTTTGGATTGGGGGAGATTGAATTGTGTTTATGTTACTAGTTTGAGAACATGTTTGATTGTGGTTTACTTATCATTCTCCGTCTTGTCATCTCACCTTTTTTTCTTAGGTACCAATGGTTTGCAAATCAATTCCTAAACGTAAGGAGCGTGATGAGGTCTCGGGTGAAGGAACATAACACAAATTTTACCCACCAAAGCCCATTGGACAAATGATAAGACTTTAGGGTGTTCACTTTCTCTTTCTTCTCTTTTCTTTTTATATATTTTGTCTCATCTTTCCTTTTGTTTTCTCGTACTTCGCTATACACTGGGGACTAGTGTTGGCTTGGTTTAGGGAGAGAGACATTCTTGTATTTTGCTAGTGTATTTTCATTTGTTTTCATTGTGTTTTTGCTTGTTTGTGTTAGTTAAGACTTGTACAATTTTGAAGTTGGTCATGTTCTTAAGTGTCAATTTTTTTTAATTCTCGCACATGTTTTATGAGAAGAGGGAAGTGAGAGATACAGTTTTTAACTTTCGTTGACTGTAAGATTTGGTTTGTTGTTGCTTAGAGTGTCTTTTTTGTTAATGTCTAGATTTTGGAGTCTTTATTATGTTGAGTTACGACGACTTGTTGATTCTAAAATCAGTAGTTTGTTTTAATTTACCATACGATAAATTATTGGTCCAAAAGTTTTGATTGAGGTTGATAAAATCATTGAAAGAGACATATGTTTCATTGAAAATTACTTGGCCTTTAGATAGATATCACCTCGAGAGTATTTTGTTGCCAAAGTCATTCTAATTGGTTAAGTTTATTTGCAATGCTTTGTTCAATACTACCAAAAACAAAAAGGAAAAAAAATCCGACTCAAATCGGATGATGAAATATATATATATATATATAAGGAAAAAAAAGATCATTAGAACCATTATCTTTATGTATGATGTAGTTAGTAGCTCTTTATGTCAAAAAAGAGTATAGTCGTACTTCAATTTGCTTGTTAGATTTGCGTCTTGGATTAGATGTCCATACTGCAACAATACTTGTCTATCTTACTTCAATGTTTGTTGTTGTTTATTATTAAATTTGAGTTTAGTCTTGAGTGTACATCAATTGTGTTCTCAATTTCACAAGAAGAGAAACGAATTCCTTTATACACTAACTTCATTATGAGTGGATGAAGCTTAAACTTGGAAAATACTAAAATCATATGAGTTTGGGTTTGTGGTATGTTTAGTTTAGCCTAACACACACAATGGATTGCATGATAGCAATGGCGGACATAACATTTATGATCTTTTTACTATCTTTTTGTTTTGGAAATGCTTATATGGTGGAATTTGAATTATTCAAATTTGTCACCTATCAATAGTAGCTCGATCATGCAAAAGTGCTAAAATTAATTGGAAATTGACTAAAAAGAACGAAGTGTAAAATTGTTTTGATTTGATTAAATGCAATATTATGAATACAATAGATTACATGTTCCCGAATTATAAATCATTATTGCTCTATAGTTTAATTCCTAGAAATTCAACTATAACTATATCTACATATCTTCATGAAAATATAAGATATCACTATGGCCCCGTTTGGTATTCGAGTTGAGATTGTTTGGGTTGGTTGGGCTTTTCGGGCTTTTACTGTTCATTGAAGACAAAATAGCACTTTTTGAGTGTTTGGTATATAGGTTTTGAGATAGATTAGAGTTAAATTTTATATTTGGTTTGAATGATTAATGCTTTTCAAAAGTGGGTTTAAATGAAAAAGTGTGTTTGCTTTGTTGGTTAAGGTTGAATTGAAAAATGAAATTACCAAATTACCCTTAACATAAATTTTTCGATGAAATTATTGGATATTAATTAAAAGGTAATGAGTCACACAAAATTACACAAATTAAAAATCTACTTCTAGGGCTCGAGAAACCAAAAAAATGCCCACATTATTTCCTCCATCTACACACTGTTGTTCATCGATGCCTTGGCAAATAAACAAGGATTAAGATCTTCGATCGTTCTCCCAATGAATACGTAGCCTTCAGATCTATCCTAGTTTCTTAAAATTCCGGTTCGAAGCTTTGTTCTTCACAAACTGATTCGAAATCTCACACTGGAATCGCGTGTTTGGACTTCAAGATCGCCACCGGTTGGATGTCGGAGGTTCCTCAATTAATGAAACAAAAAGTCTCAAACTACAATAAAAAATGACGAGCAGGTATGACATTTAGATTTTGAACAAAATGAAGAATTTACGGGTTGAACGAGTGTGTCGTTAACTTCGAACAAATAAAGAATGTAATGTTGATTTATGAGTTACCATACATTCGATTCTAAAACCTTTTTTGTAACACATTTTTGTGTGGTTGATTACCCGAAGAAAAAAACCGTTGTTCGGCTTTATGCAAAAAATTGTTTCGGGCAGTGACAGTTTACGGTATTTCCATTTTTGGCAAATGCTGATTTGTGTGTTTTTTTGATTTGTACACTTTGAAGGTTCTTATAGTTGCATGATGGGTAAATGTATGGCAACATATGGGTAAGTTAGTTTATGGGATGCAAGTTAAATTGTCATAGACTTGATGTTAATGAAACTAGTAGTAAAGGGCTATTTCATTTCCTTTATATTACTCCAAAAATGTGGAGAGAAACTAGTTATTGCCGAGTTATGAATATATAGTACAACCAATGATATATGTATGTCGTTATTAATAACTATCATTTGGTTTCATATGAAAGTAGTGTTCTATATTGTAATTGATAGATGATTGTTTTTGCGGTTTTAGTTGTACTTCATATTATGAAGATTTTGAGTTGAATTCTCCACCCAACGATGTTTGCCATCGATGTCGACATGCCCTTCCAATGCATATACAAACTTCGGCTACCAAAAAAATTAATTGCGACGTTTTAAAGCTTGTTCTTTTCGAGGGGTACGATGATCTTACTTTACTCAATTTTGGTTGGGATCTCTCTATTGTGTTTTTACAGTTGTTTGATTACTCTTGTATATTATAAAATGAAGCATTTGAAAATTGTTGTTGTTGTTGTAAAGCGAGTCGTGTGGGGTATTCATATGGTTGGAGTGCCGCAAAAGGGTCGTGCTAGAGATGTCGCGGTTGAATGCGTGGAAAAAAATTCAATTTTGAAGGTGGAGATTGCGATCACAAGAGCTCGTGAACAAATGTATAAGAAGCAATCAAGAATCTTAGGTATTGTCGTTATCTTGTTTACCGTCCTCACGTTGTGGTGTATGCAACGTTTGAGCAACCGTTCAAAAGCGAATGAAATTTGTATTGTATAAGTTTATCAATACCGGAATATATCGCATTATATATGTATCGGACGTGACTTAAATATTATGTTTCTATTGCAAGTTGATTGTGGTTTGGAATAGAGTTTACGATGAGTGCATTCTTGTGACTACATCAATGAAAAAATGACACATAGCATTCAAGATGACGTTAGTAGGGGAAATTGGTTTGCTTCTATTTTTATGTGTTTTCTCTACCAAAATGACTGAGAATAAACTACATGATATAGGATCTTAGAAGTTCTTTTAAGATGGATAATTAATCAATAAATGTGTGGTTAAATGCAATGCAGATGTGTTTATATATATTCTACAATGTCCGGATGTCGAACCCTCAACGGGCTAATAATAACTATCTACAATGCACTAATAACTGACACACACACAGAAACAAGTACAAAAACTTGATAATAAAAACGGCTAAATCTGGCCCCCAAACTTAAATGTGATCTGTGCCCAAAATGTCATTACAACAAATTTTGAGGATATAATACAAGTTATCAAGTATCATGCGGCTGTGTGCCGTCACTCTGGTGCGCTTCCTCATCTTGCACATCCGGTGGTGAGGGTGAACGAGCTCATCGCTGTATCTGATCACGCACTTGGAAGAATTCTGGTGGGTCGAGTTCCGATTAGGATATGTTCCCACTTGAGAGTTTGGGCTTATTTTATTTATTTTCTGACCACCTATATAGAATTGAACTAACATAAATGGTGACACATAGAGCAGTTGTGCATTGATCATGTGAACAGAATATTATAAATCATTATAAATTCATAAGATTTTGTCATCCAGTGAGGATCTCCTAGAACTAAACAAATTAAAAAAAAATTCATATCGAATTTGCACATTCGTGAGATCTTAATTACACCAACACATCCAGTGAGGATCTCCTAAATCTACAGCAACAAAGCCACAAACATTCCAAATATTTTTTCCACCAATGCAGTAAAATCTCAATCATCAGTTGCTTCTCTTAGTCTAAATAACATGACTAACCTGGCTGAGCAAGATTCCCACAGCTATTTCTACAATATAAACGAACAATGTGTGTTCAACAATCTGCATCATAAATACAAAATGATTGCTATCAGTCAACATTGTCCTTTATGTTGTTAGATTAACAACTAGTTTGTTCGGAGTTATGAGAATAAACATCAGCAATTAAACCTGAGATATGGGTAAAAACATGCATAACAATATATATGATATTTTGTCTATATATTTCCACATACTACTCGAAACTATGTTGAGGTAACACTACAAATGAAATGGCACATAGACATAATGCTAAGGTTGTTAGGAAAAAATGCTAGCAAATTAGTTTATAGGTGTTCTTTTGCATTAAACTGCAAACGTGGAATCAATATCGATATTACGGACATAGTATTATATTATTGTTTTATTTAAAATTTGAAATAAAGTTAAGATAATTTGTATGTTAGTTTTGGTTCGGCCTTTTTCCATTTTCCATCAAGATCACATTATATAAAATGTTGAAGATAAAATTGAGTATTGGGATGATTCAGTGGATCGCTAAATGAACTGAAACAAAGAATTATAAAAACAGAAATATTAGATCTAATAGAAGGCGGAAAAAAAAACTCCAAAATAAACTCTGTAATCATTTAAAGTTTTTTCATTATAAAATAAAGAATTGGTGGAAAAGTCTTGTGCTCTCTCCCTCAGGTTTGAAGAGATAGGAATGCAAAAAACCATATGATAACAAAACACAGATAATCAGCAACATTTCAGATAATCATACACCCTCAGAAGGCTGATATTAGATTTTGCAAATAAACCTAGGATCAAATTGTTCTTTATACATAAACATTAAATCGTTTGGTATCCAGTGTTCCATTTGAAAATGACCATTTCTCCAACTTCAAATTCAATATTAACACAAGTAATATACAAATCAATTGTAAAGTAGATAGAAACAGAAAGATACCACGTTCACTGTTATACAACCTCCAATTCATCTGCTTGTGGGTGCCCCCTGAACCCTCCCCCACCCACCAAAAAATAAACAACAACATCTCAGTCAATCTATATTGTATGTGATTTAATGATTGTGTACAGCTGGGCATGTTAATGGACTAGTAGAGGTTGCTGATGCAAGAAAAGAAAGGGAGTTACTGTAAAAGCAAATCAGGCAAGATCTCAATCTTTTGGGGGTTTAGGAACAAACTGTTGCATCTCATAAGTCTTACAAATTGTTATAGTAAAACCTTGAGCTCATATTCTATTATGTAATTTATAAAACTATACCTCATGACATCCATATTTGTTTTTATCTCATCAGAGAAACCAAATAGTGGATGAGTTGGCAGATTTGGAAAGAGGCAGATGTACCATTTTTGTTTGTTTGTTGAGTACAGTGAGAACAAATGGATGCTAATAGGATGAGTTTTATGAACTGTATCTGCCCTTGCTTTGGTGACTGTAATGTTTTTGATGTAGAGGGTATTGTTGTGTCCCGCACTCCGACTTTTATGGATTGACAACTTACAAGAATTACAGAAAATATAAACGAGTGGATTAGTTTTTTATGAATAAGTGTTATCTTTTAGTGGAAAAGAATAAACTACAAGGAGACTAATATTGATTCAACATTGAAGATGGATAGAGTACCTGGTTCGTAGTTCTGTACGGCACGATTTAATGACATAAACTACTCCTATGGTCAAATTTCCAATTATGAGATGTAAAGTGATGGCTTGCAGTCTCCATCGCCTTGCACTATGAAATATTTAAAGAACACATGGATCAATTAACTCGGGTATAAACTATATACAATCAACTACAAAACACTATATAAATTCTGTTGAAAAATGTCAACTAAGTAGATTTACTGTTTACTAATTGAATGTCTTTGTCTTAAAATTGAAGTATTCATGATGTATTTATTAAGGAATAATTTTGATAGAAATAGAGAGAGAGGAAAGCTATACAGTTGTACGTAGAAATCATGGTTCAGTTATACTGAGATGTTTCTTAAGGCATGCAACGTTTTTGTGGAGAACAGCCATAAAGCTCTCTCAAAAAGGAAAAAAACAAAAAGCCACAGAAAAGATACATGTATAAAGACTTGTATAAGATGTTTTTTTATAAGTATGAAAAGACATGAAATCAGCAAATTATATACCCAACTCACCACCTCTTTTCGTTTATAAATCCATAAACTTAAACCAAAATTAAATTTGATCCTCCAAGTGCAGATGAATACAGATAATGCAGTTGGCACAAGCATCCTTATTTTCCTATTCTTCGTCTTATATTCTTGGTGTTGACCATTTATTTTATTACAATTATTATTGACTTTGAAAACATCACACCAAACAGATAACTTTCCAGAAAACAACAAATCCATATCCATTAAAACTGAAGAATTTTTTCAGTCAAACAAAGGTAAACTTCCCAGAAATAGTTCAACACAAAAGTCACATAATCACAGAATTGTGAGTCAACATTTGCACAAAAACATCGCATTTTGAACCTAAACACACTGGTTAACTAATTTGTTCGAGTTAAAAATAACAAACACAATATTGTCCAAAATAATAGACGCAAACAAATGAAGAATCGATGAAAGGGCTAAACTCAAGAAAAAACACATTTGTGAAAGAGACAATCAAATATGTCTTTCCAGATTCAAACACCATTGTTCGAAATATAACAAAATCTAAACAAGGTCATCCTAATCGATCATGCTTAACACATATTTTTACTAAATAAACCTTGTATTACAGATTAAAAAACACAAAACGATTAATCTTTTTCTGCAGTCGTCGCATAAATTGCACAACTCCCGAACTCACTATACCGGCTAAGAAGCAGGATTTCATTTTGCATCGCGGAAGATCGATTGGTTTATTTTTTTTTGGATTTGTTCGGAAAGTTGGAAACTGAGGATTGGGTTCGATTCTTCTCCAGGAATCCCGACAGCAAGAGAGAATCTAGGGTTTTAGATTGCTAGTTTAGAAAAAGGGGATTTGATAATATATATATATATATATATATATATGATGGCAATTTTGTGGTTTGTTGAAAAATCAGGGGTGAAGAAGTCATTTAGCATGGTAAAGCAGGGGTAGTTTCGGCATAAAAATAAGGCATTGTTGGGCTTCAAATAAACCCACCAATTTTGGTGGGTTTATAAACCCACAGTTTATCAGCCGTTAGCCCACTTTTTGCACCGGGCCGCATCCAAATTTTCGGGCCACTAACCACTCTCCCAAACGTGTGTTTGAGTTTGTTAATAAACCCAACACACTCTAAACCAGCCTACCAAACAGGCCCTATGGCTCTAGTGCACATTATTAACAACTTTAACTTTTTTAACTAAAATTTATGAAATAATTATGAGCATATTATCATATTATATTATCATGTACTCATGATTAATTAATTCTCGTACAATGGAAAGAAAGCTTGGTCATTTTGCCGCCACACAGCTTCATAAAATCTGGAAAAGCCAGGTAATTAAAGGATATTCAGCGCGGGAAAACCCCAAAACTCATCTCGCTTGGTGGTACTGGTGTGGATCAAGAGAATCGAAGAGCCGATTTCGTTTTTAGGGTTTGAGCATTTCCAATATCTCCTCATGGGTTGGTCATACCCTGATTTATCCATGGAAGATTTGATCAAATTGATTAAAAATTTTATCGATCTGTTGATTTTGGCTTCTGGGTATCAATCAACCGGTCGTCTCGCGCACTGGACCTCCGACAACATCAAGAAATCCTTCCAATGGGTGCTCTTTCTCGAGAATGTAAGTGATGCATTTTGATGTTCAACTGATTAAAATTTGTTGGTTTATGTTTCTTCATCTGTAATTAGGTGTCCATAGGCCTGAGAAATTCAACTGATTATGAAGACTCTGTTAAAGAGCTTGATGCTGCTTTATATCAATTGACATTGAGTCCTAATTTTCCTCAGGTTAGGCGTCCTTGAGTCTTATATAAGTTGATATTTATTGATTTGTTTGTATATAGGTATTTATTTAGATGGCTTTTTTGTACATGTTTTAAGCAGGGTCTTGCTCATTTATCATGCACCAGCCTTGGTAGAGCGAGGGATCTTGTGTTAGAGCGTTTATTTCACTCATTACCTCTGAGGGAGTCACATTTAAAAGCTATAATATCAGCATGTGTTGAGATGGACTTTAGCAAGCTTGAGAGAATAGACAATGATATCCTTGATGTCTACCTTGATAAATTAATGTTGATTCCCTCGAAAGGACTGAATTTGGGTGAAAGCAGAAGTTTCATGGAGGACTTGAATAGTTCAACTTCTGATGCCATTCCAAGTGGGAAACATGACAAGTGGACCGAAGGGGATTTTTCAGTATTGGCTGTCCAGCACCTTGAGAAAAGGCAGCTGGCTGTTTCACACTCATCGGCAGTGGAGGCTGTTCTAGAAAATCTCTGGAAATCAATTGGACAAAGCATGCATGATGAGCTTGGAAATACCGCATACTCAGAACCAGTGAAGTATGTAATTGCTTGAAATCTGAAATTTGAAGTATTTATGCTGGTGCTTTAATGTAGAAGTCACAGTCTTTTCTAAGTTATTCGTGCCAATATGTATGTTTGCCCTTATTGAGTTTTTCCATCTTTCATATCCTACCATGTAAAAAATGAAAACATGTTTAGGAAGAAGGAACAGTTTCCATGTTCTAGGCTGCATTGATTTGAATACTGTAAATAAATTTTCATGCTTTGAGAAAATAATAATGTTTTCTTACTGATTTGTTTCGTCTACCCAATATTCTACATGTCTGTTGCATTGTCATCTCTATGGTGGATCTTGATTGAAGATCTTGTAAATTAACCATATTGGTTGGAAGTGCATGAAGGGCATGCCCAAATTTATCAGGGTTACTGTTGCAGGTTAATGGGTTCTCATTGAGGTTTAACTGTGCCACCTTTTAGCATAGAGCTGAAATCTGAGATGGAATCAGTTTGTCTACCTTAATAAGGAATTGATTTTTTTTTGTTGATATTGAAGAGCAGAGGAACTGCCACTCGAATCAATTGTCTGGAACCGATGGAGATCAAGAAGTCTATCATATATGCTTGACAAGCGGACTATACGGCTGATAGCTGGTGCCAGCATGATTTCTTCTACACCAGAAGGACAATGGGTTCAGATGTTTGAACGACTAGATATTTCAGCTGAGAGTGATGATTTCTGTGAAACAATAGTAAGCCAGTCAACTTTTTACCTCAGTAAATTGAAAGTTTTCCTCACTTCATTTTAGAAGTGTATTAGGTTCCACATAATTGAATAAATGGATGCAAAAACACACGAATTCATTGCCAATTGAAGTAGATTGACATGTGACCATGCCCATCTGCCTTTCCATCCTGCAGTGCAGTTTATAAATTCAAGCCTTGTATCTTAACATAATGAATTTAAGACCTAGGGTCCAATACTAATACTCAAGTGGTGAACTTTTTTTGTTGACACTAAAATATATTTGTGACCCAAGGCACTTCCCCATATGTTCTTTTTGTGATAGCTAATCTATAATTATATCCTTATTGTGAAGCTTCCATAGGGTAACTATAGATTATTGTTTACTTTTTGATCTGGAAAGTTTTCTCAAAACAAAATGTCTTTGCTCTGCCTTAAGTGGAGAAGAGACCAGTCTCACACACAATACTGAGGTTGATGCAGGTCTGGTCAATTTCTGTTGCACAGAGTATCATTTTTATGTTATAATTTGGAAAATGTTCAATAAACTACATCTTTGCTCTAAATAAACGGAGAAGACTACATCACAAGTGGTAGAGGAGCATAAATGATATCCAGGAGGACAAGGGAATGGCTTATGGCAATATTTTCAGCCTCAAAATTTGTCGGGAGAGTAGACAGGGCCATCTAAAGCCTAATCTGGAGATATTATTACTCTATTGTCTCTTCATAATTGGCATTATGCTAACGTTTGTGCACCAATTTGGTGGCTCTTGAACGGCCAAGAGCTATGTCACTGATTATAAAATGTTGATGTACTAAAATTGGAATGCAAATGATAAGATCTATTGTATTGTGTTTCTTACTGACTGAATGAGCAGGAAGCTGAACTTTCGGATATCTTGTCAAATTGCAGTTTCTTTTCGACATTTCCAAATCATGTTTACTTTTCGACTAAAATTTTGCATTAGCTCTAACTGACAAGCTGTTAATTATAACTGGGAAGTCTTTTGTCAGTCATCAAAATATAAATTTATTGAGCATCACAAACATCAATCTCATTCTACTTTTGCTACAGTATATTACACCCTCATAACCTCTATACGATCAATAATTGTTTAGTCATGATGAGAATAATTATGAAAGAAGTGAAAATTATTAATTTCTCACACTGTTTTGTTTTTGTTTTTAATTTTTTTGTTTTTGATGGTGATTTCTATATATCGATAGTCCTACTCTCATTTGTCAACTTTCTCCTTTCATAGTTAGAGTTTTGGCAACTGGCTTTCTTGGAAAGTGTTGCCGAAAGTTTCTGTCATCTAACTTACAGATATATCTCTTTCTTCTCCGCAGGAGCTCTTGTTATTAGGATGTACTGCAAATAGATGGAGTGTTCTAATTGAACATCTGATGTTGGTTTCATGCGAATCTCCTACCATTACAAGGCTATATCAAGAAGTTTTCAACTTATCAACATGCAATTCACTAAACCCTTTAGCAAAAGAGGGTCTCATGAATCCTAAGGTATATTTTATCTTTGCAGACATCAAGATGAAATGGTGGATAGGATGTTTATGTGCTGAGTTCACTGATGGAGAACATTTTTTGCTCCAGTCTGCTCTTTTAGTGGATTCTCAGTAGGAAAAGAAGTATGCAATATGAATGGCTTGTTGGTTGACACGGTAGAAACCTTGGGGTTGGACGTTTTCAGCGTTGACTCCTCCATTAACTATTAGCAGTCTAACTCAGTGTTCTAAAATTCACTAGGCGCTAGTCGGGCGCTTGACTGGCGCCTAGCACCTAGGATGCCTAGGTGGGGCCTAGGCGACATATCTAAATTAAATAGATTTTTTATTATTTTACCTATTTTTCTTAATTTTTTATCCTTACAAAATATTTTTGGAACTCTTATATTATATTGTTTTGGTTTTATATAGGAGGACAAGTAAAAACATCATATCTCATTTATAAAATTATTTTTATTTGTATTTTTCAATTTGTGAAATTTTTATCTATATCTAATTAATTAATAATAATTTGATAGAAGATTATAATACATTAATAATATCATCATTTTGCTAAAAAGTGAAAAAAAAAGTAAAAAATGTAAAGAAAAAAATAAAAAATAAAAAAGTATTTGGCGCCTGGACCACCTAGGGCCGAATAGGGCCGCCTAGACTGCCTAGGGCCGAATTGTTCCGCCTAGCGCCTAAGGTGACCAAACAGGCAAAAATCGGTACGGATAGGGGCCGCCTAGGCCGATTTTTAGAACAGTGGTCTAACTATGATGTTATCTGTTACATTATCTGATTCTTAGTTTGATTACCGAATCTGACTACTGATGTTTTTTCTCTTTACAATATCTCAGATCTCCACTAGTCTACCAAAAAAAAAAAAAAAGAAAAAAGATTAATCTCTAGTATGAAGGAGACCCTGCCCATTTTGTTTCCATTTATCCTTCAATCTCCAGTCCTACACATAACCACTGTATACTAGACAATTTGGAAAGCCAGTAAAATGCACACACATTATGGCTATTTTGTGTCAATGACTTGTCATTAAGCTGACATTGCAGAAAGAAAACAATTTCAGTAACAGTTTGGTAAAGTCAAATAATGTGATTGTCCCTTCAATGCTGTATACTTACCCAAATTGTGTACCTTATGATAGATTTATGTAGATATGTTAGTGTTCCTCGTTTTCTCCTTCTCCTGCCATTCTATTTACCATTTCATTTGATATACATTCATTCTTCAACTCCATTGTACTTTTAAGTAATTTGGGGGTCCTGGTATTTGTTTGAACCAGGAAAAAAGTGTGGTAAACTATCTGGAAGTGTTGCTCAGCAGTCAAATCAGCCAACTTTGGAAACTGTCCCCAGTCCTTGCAGCAGTTGCAATTCCTGCATGGTACATTGTCATTCTCAGATTATTTTGTTATGGCTACGTTTGATTCATATAATCTTATAATGTTTATGGAACTTATAGACTAATATCAGAATAAAAACAACTGGTGTACTGTATTTATTTCAAAGCACTTCAATAATGCTCTTATTTTATTTTCAAACAGCTAATAGTCTTGTATACTATGTAGCTGAGAATCCAAACAGAACAAAAATCTATTGCCAAAGTATCAGAAAATTCAAAGAATCTGGAGCTTCATTCTAATCTGTATATAAAATCGAAACAACCTAGCAAATCTTCATTAAGGAACCTCAATGAGGAACTAAATTATGGAAAATTTTCACTTCTAATTGGAATGTTTGTTCTTTGCCATGTCTGATTATAGGTCGAAGTTGTTTGGATCCTATCTTCAAGAGCTAGAGTGTCAATTTAGAGGAAATTCTTTGGCAACCAGGTTAGCAGTTGTAACCTTCTCCATGATTCATTAAAGGTGTTTTTATTAATATGACTTGGATCAATTTGTCTTTTGTTTAGTTAATGTTTTCATTCATGTGCAGGCGCTGCAGCTGTGCAGCTGATGCAGTGGAGCATAGGGAGTGTGTGTTACTTTAACCTCATCATGATTGCCTCTAATCAAGTTTTATTGTATTTGTTCTGCAAAATGTTTTTTCTTGCTGTACTTTTAAGGTTTTCCTACTGTGTCAAATGAATGTCCTGGTGATGCTTTTAACCAGTCAATCAGGATTATTTAAGGTATTACTAAAAGGTTAATGTAAAAATAACTTTAAAAGTCTATGAAACAAAAACAGGGAGTATCAAGAGTTCAAAATTCTATGATATCAAAATTATCAAAGAAACAATGTATTAAGTTCATATTATGATAGATAGGATGAATTTGTCGATTAGAAAACATGGTTAAACTTGACACTGGCTGTTATACAGCACACATTTTCACGAAGTTGAGTCACACCAAAATATGTTCAACAATGGAACTGGCTTGTTTTTCAGTGAAAGACTGGATCATATTGGGGATTATTTTTGTGTTAATTCTAAGTATTCTAGTTTTAGATCATAAACATCTCAGGGTTCCAAGTTCCTTTCATTCAATATTAGGTATTAATGTTGGATGTAAAGAACAGCAAGCATAACTGAGTGCTAATATTGCTTTGTTACTCTGATATGCAATTTGCACTTTTAATGTTCAGAAAGTGTCAAGCAGAAATGGGCACGAATATATCTCTTATATTGCTCCTTGGAGTGGTCAAAAGATATCTTATTTCATGGTTCTTACTTCATTGTTTTAAAAGGTTAATGTTAAAAACTTGCAAACCTGATAGTTGTTCTTGATCTGTTTCTAGGTGAGGTGGCTGAGAGAATTTGGTGTCTATATATTTATCACATCTGTAGACCCCATGCGACATCATGAACATCTATTATTGCATGATTGTGCTGCACATTTGCTGTAATGGTGAGTATCTTATTTATAGAATAACTTTTCCAACTTGAAATCTTTATTTGAGATATTGAGTTTCCAGTTATGAGTAGTTCAATGCATGCATTTTCATCGGCAGTTGTCATTGGAGGGCCTTGTCGTTTGTGTTAATTGGAGCCTCATTCTTCATTCTTCTCCATTTACATTTCAAATGTGAGGCACAGGATCAGGAGAGCAGCCAAAATATGAAGAGGTATGATTTGCTGATGTCTGAATGCTAGTCCATTTCACTTGCATCCACAAATCCAATGTGTAGTCATAAATATTTAACTTGATTTCTGAACAGTATTCAGAGCCTGGAACAAACTCAAAATTTTGCTGCATTTGCATCAATATGTGCAAACTGTTATCAGTGCAAAAGATTCTCGTGAAGTGGATGTTCATACAGGCTTAGGCGTTCTTGCATCATCACCATGGTCGTAGCCAGCATTAGCAAGGGTGCACCACTATTCTCCTGTAGAAGGTCAAGCCTGTCGCTAAATGAAACACTAGCCCAAGCACCAGTGCTGGAAGGACAATGCTGGCATGTACAACAAAGGTAATCCAACATTTTTTTCTTCTCGAAATGACAGCTCATGCTATCTTCCATGATTTCCTTGCTATGCTTAGTTGCTTAGATCACATCCATTTTCGCGCCTCAAGTGTTGGTGGTAATGTATATTTGCTTAAGTTGATATGTGATACCACTCTCCATTCTTGTAGAATAATCTACATTTCTCTCCTGCATCATGTTTTTTACTTGCCATGTTTTTCCCAATGATAGTTCTTGTCTTTGTCAGAATTGTGAGCGATGGTGCTTTGCTAGAAGGTGGTAATGTATGCCTATATCATTTTCTTAATCTATACTAATTGGCTAACAAAGGACACATTTTAAGGCTACTTATGCTGTATATAGAAATGGAAAAGCATACTCCATTATGGCACTATGTAGTTGTGTCGTAAAATATGACAATCTTATTTCAGAGAAAACTGTTGGAAATCAAAAGGAATTGATTGAAGTCATCAGTATACTAAATCCATGCCCTTGCATACTTTTCCCTTAGGTATCCAGTTCAATAAAATCGTACAAATGGTGAAGTTTTTCCAAGCCAAATTGATATTATGATACCACATAATCTTCATATCCTTTTTTCAGGACTTATGTGTATTATCATTTATCAGTGCTAAAGTTGATTGATTCTTCTTTATCAGCAACAATTGCAGCTCCAGATATAATTTACTGAAGCTCAAAGTATCATGAACTGGAAGATGATCGTTCACGCCTCCATGGTGAAACAACATATCAGCTAGTAAGCAACACTATAGGTACGTCGTCTGTCTGCTATCCACAGAGCTACTCCCAAAGACGAATAACTAGTTTCTTAGACAACAACCTCGGCTACATTTACATATTTTTATTCCTAAGAATACATATTATTATTACTTTTTTGATTAACATTTCTGGACTAGTTTCTTGTAGTAATGTATCTACTATTTTCTTCCTCCAAATCTCATGTCTTTAGAGGACTTATTAGTAACTGCATTTCTGCATGGAAGTGAGGATGCTAGTTTTGTGTGTTGCTTGCTACATATCTATTTTAACTAAAATGTTAATCTTTTGCAAGTAATATGTCTAATAGTTCTGTTTAATTGTGAAATGCATGTTAAAATGATATTTTGAAACTAGTGGTTGCAACACTCTTAGTATTTTTCTCATTATTATTAGTGTCTTAAGAATCCTTAATCAATTTTTATTAATTAGGAATTTGAAGATTATATTTTATTTTTTTATTCTATCAAATACAATTTTAGCAACTATTAGTAACATTATTTTTAAGAGATATAAAATAATAAATTATGTATGTCCATCACCATATTATCTAAACAAAATATGCTATTTTTATATTATTAATATTTGTACTGATATATTTAAGATTTGTTATGAATAACAAAGTTATGGCTAATAGCTACAATGAATTCATGTAATTTAAAAACTTAAAATTTTAAAGTCAGTTAAAATATGTAAAACTAAAAAGAACAACAACAACAATAATAATAATAGTCAGTTAAAATATGTAGAACTAAAAAGAAAAACAACAACAACAATAATAATAATAATAATAATAATAATATAAACTTAGTTATACAAAAATAACAATAAAAAATATTATCTTTAATTAAAAAAATTAGAGAAAACTATAAAAAGAGAGAAAAAAAGAACTAATAAAAGGTACGGTGATCATAAGATTAATAAATTTTGAAACCGATTAATTCATGAAATAGAATAATTTTGTGAACATGTGTTTTAGAATAAAATATGAAAACTATTTAGGAAATTTTGAATTTAAGTTTTTTTAATAATATTATTGAAAAGAAAATTTGAGGATCTGTTTAAATTTTAGTATTTAAAATTTTATAAAAGAGAAATTGTTATTAAAAAATAAACTAGAAAATTGGTGGGAGAGTTGATTAATATTATAGACAAAAAAAATTAAATTTTTTCCATTTAATAAATAAAAATTATTATGTTCCTTTACAAATACATTATATGGTTGTATAATATATTAATTAAATTAAAATATTGTTAATGTTAAAACTAGATAACAGGTAAAAATACAAAATCATAAAAAAAAATTAATATATATAATATGGGTCCGGCTATCCGCACCCCAATTTTTACTAAACACACCCCAATTATTTTCTTTTTGATTTAAAAAATTCAAGAAATAGTAAAAAGACAATTTTGCCCTTCTTAATTAGAAAAAAATTTAATTTCTCCTCTCTCTCTCCTCCCCTCCTGTCGGCTTCTCTTATCTTCTCGTTTTTTTTCTTCTTTCATTCTTCCAACCTTGAATTTATTAACAAAAATAATTTTATGAGTTAACAAAATATATAATAATCGTGTGAAATCGTGTAAAAAGAACGAAAAAATAACAACAAATCTGAGGACCCCGTTCGACCCTGGTTTGTCGAACACACAGGGTCGAACGGGTCCTCAGATTTGTTGTTATTTTTTCGTTCTTTTTACACGATTTCACACGATTATTATTAGGGCTGGGCAAAATACCGAAATTTTTGGTATACCGCACATACCGTGCCGAAAAATACCGAAAATGTCGAAAATTTCGGTATGGTATGATACCGTACCGAAATTTTCGGTACGGTATCAGTATGGCGAGCAAGAACTTTTCGGTATATACCGAAATACCGAAATATATTAATATTAATAATATATATTATTATTATTATTATTATGGTATGGTATATTAATAATATATTACTTATATAAATTCCCTTTAAATTGAGGTCCATACTCCATTTAATTAATTCAGCACAATATATATAATTTTACTTATATTATATATAGAGAAAGAGATGTATGTGTGTGTGGGAAAAATATTTTTTAAATCCCGTAATTTAGACCTGGTGTAGAAAATATTCAATAAGTTTGATATGTCCAATTTTGGTCTTGTATATATAATAAAATGTCAAATTTAAGGACTCCGGCAATCGTTGACCATTTAAGTCGCCAGATTTTGGCACGTGAGAGTACACGACCAATTTAATTGGAGATTTCAGACCAAGTAACTGATGTGGCATTTTTTATCCTACTTGACATTATTCCAATCGAGCAAACAAGAAGAGAAAAAGCAAATTATCCTCACCCAACTGCAACCCTAAACTTTAACGAAGAACCCTAATTTTGAGGGATTCATAATTTCTACAAATATCTGAGGGTTCAATTGGAAGAAAAATAGCGAAAAAAACATAATTTTTAACTAATTAAATTGGTCGCGTGCTCTCACGTGCCAAAATCCGACGACTTAAATGGTCAACGATGACCGAAGTCCTTAAATTGGACATTTTATTATATATATAAGATTAAAATTAAATATATCAAACTTACGAGATATTTTCTAAATAAAGTGTAAGTTACGAGATTTAAAAAATATTTTTCCGGTGTATATATAGTAGGACATGAAAGAGGCGGCGAACATTAGTGGACCAAAGAAAAGGGGTTGGGTGGACCATCACCAATAGTATGGTTGCACGGTTTGCCCTTTAAACTACTCAAAGAACATATAATATCTATATCTCTAATTATTGATTTATAAATCATTATTTAAAAATAATAGAAAAAACATTTTTTAAATCCCGTAATTTAGCCATTGTCCAGAAAATATCTCGTAAGTTTGATATATCCAATTTTGATCCTGTATGTATAATAAAATGTCCAATTTAAGGACTCCGACCATCTTCAACCACTTAAGTTGTTGGATTTTGGCACGTGAGAGCACGCGGTAAATTTAATTAGTTCAAAATTATATATTTTTCGTTGTTTTTCTTTCAATTGAACCCTCAGACATTTGCAAAATTTCGAATCCCCAAAATTAGGTTTTTACGTTAAAGTTTAGGGTTGCAGTTGGGTGAGGATAATTTGTTTTTTCTCTTCCTGTTTGCTCAATTGTTCACTTAAAGAAGAAGATGAGGTGTAACATATTGGTCGCATGCTCTCACGTGCCAAAATTCGGTGACTTAAGTGGTCGACGATAATCGGAGTCCTTAAATTGAACATTTTATTATACATATAAGACCAAAATTTGACATATCAAAATTACGAGATATTTTTTGAACAAAGGGCAGGTTACGTGACTTAAAAAAAAAAAAAATTCCAAAAATAATATTGTAATTCTAAAACCGATGTCTTAGATATAAATTATAACTACTCACTTTAAAAGGGGGTGCTCTCACCGCCCAATCAGAATCCACTACTAAAGTGGGATTTACACATGCAACACACTTAATACTTTTCCTTTCCATTTTTTTTTTTATAACTCAACTTCATGTTTATGTCTACAGATATCAACAAAAAGGTTCAATCCAAGAAAATTCAGATCACGAGCACTTTTTATTTCTTGATAAACAATGTATTTTCCAAATTAAAAATAAGAATAGTAAGAAATTGATATTGATAAGTAATTCATTCTAATCGAATTATCCTAAAGAATTAGAGGTAATTATTGGGGTAAGATTGCCACATTGATAACAAGGTAGGGTTAGTGTAGGTTAATATGGGTCAACCGAAAATTAAATAAAAGTTCATGCTTAGGAGGTAACATTTTTGTGTCTTATAATATATATATATATATATATATATATATATATATAAGAAATTTATTGAATATTATAATTTAAGAAGTAATATTATATAATATTTTATGTGTATCGATGATATTTTTGATTTTATGACTTCATATTTATTGTTAAGTAAAGAAATTGTAATTTGATAATTAATAATTTTATTTTTATAATGTACTATTTTTATTTGTATCATGTAATATATTTAAGAAATTATAATTTGACAAGTAATATTATGTAATATTGTTATATGAATCACAAAATACTTGCATGCAAATCAAGTAGTATTTTTGAGAATTTATATTTTTGACAATTAATATTATGTATCAAGTAATTCTTTTATGTGTTTTAGGTAATACTTTTGAAATTTATAATTTTAACAAATAATAATATATAATATTTTTGTATGTATTAGATATTAATATATTTATTCATGTAATATTTTTGATAAAACAGATCAACTCACAGTACATATATTTGTGAAAATTGATATAGTTTATAGATAACGGGCCTCCATTCCATGCATATTGATTTGGGAAATCGTTTTATTTAGTATTTAAAATGATTGTAATTTGTTAGTACTTATTAAGTAATGCAGTATTTGTCAACCAATTATTTGCTATTCGAATACAATTTATCATGACATGATTATTCATCATGATTGAAGTGATCTAAAAGAATACTAATTTTCCACACACGTGACATCACTAGTCAGCTATATATAAATTTTTTTTCCTTTAAACTAGATTACGCTATTAATAAGAGTAATATTCTTATAAGTTGTCGTCAAATTATGAATTACTAGAGAAAAATTCATGTAATCTACACTGGTATTCTATTAGAGGAACACAACTATACGATACAAAAAAACATCACATATCATCTAATAAAATTACGATGATTTTGTTAAAGGGCAGAATAGTATATATCTCACCTATTTGGTATTAGTGATTTGAGATTTCATACCTGAAATAATACTATTCATATTGCAACCATACATTATCTAAAAAAATCATTAACAATTTTATTAAGATTCAGAGTGATTATCACACATGTTATACGATCTATGTTGTTATATATCTATGTAAGAAAGTTCAAAATTAAAGTACGAAAACATAATAAATTATGGCCGCGCCACCCATTATAGCAGAAGTTATATAAATTAATCTCTTTCTACCACTCATTATAAATTTGTGCTCAAAATACTACAATTTTTAGAAAAATACTATTATAACCTCCATTTTATTTTCATAGATTGGACTTAATTTTTTTTTTTAACAGTAAACAGAAAGATTCATTCATATGAGTACAAGGGGTACTCAACCCGAGTTACATGAATGAATTAAGATGTTTATGAAGTAGTTAAGAGATACATTACAAAGGATCACCCAACCATGTGAATAAATTATGTTCCTTTAACACATGATACTTCAACGAAATCCAATTCCATAACTTTATTTTTAGTTCATCCGATTGTCTTTGTATGTTGATTGGAGCACCATTAAAAATCACCTCATTCCGCAAATTCCATAAACTCCAAACAGCTCCAATCCAAATTGTTGCACCTATTTTTGCCTTTGCTCCCTTGCCATAGATTGGACTTAATTAACATAACTATCATACATCAAATCACAAGGTAAAAGAGGCGGTTAAAAATGGAAGACTTAATTTCAAATCATAGAATTACAAGAAAATTAAATTAATTTTCGTGTAATCCTATGATTTAAAAAAAAAATTAAATCATAGGGTTACACGAAAAGGGAATCTCTTATATCTATTTCTTGTACAATATTTTTGTGGAACTGGTTTGATTACATAGAGGGAGCTTCAACTGTTATCATGTGATCATGTGATAAGTATTGCTCACATATCAATTATCTATCACATCGTTGCACTGTCATGTAAGGGGTTCAAAAAAAATGGTAGAAATTGATGAACTTTTATCTTTTGTGGAAATTGATAAAAGTTGTGGTAAATTGGGATGCATATTATATGTTTTGTGATATTTGGGGTAATACCTTAGGGTAAATGAAGTAATAACCTTTTTGTGATAAAACCAATGTCTTTATATGGTACATCTATACATTTATGTAATATATTAATATATTTCAGTAAAATAGTATAAATAATGTTTAAAGTAAAATTAGACAATACATAGATGTATTAATACTTATATGTTATATTATTAATATTTTTATGTGATACAAGTAATACTCTTACATTGTAATCAATTAAATGAGGTAATAATTGTATGTAAATAAAGTAAGACATTTATGTGATACAAATAATACATTTATGTAATACAATTAATATCTTCATGTGGTACAAATAATAATATGTTTATGTCATATTTCTGTCAAATAAACTAATATTTTTATGTAGATGGAAATAATACATTTATATAATATTAGTGATATCTTTATATAATATTAATTATACATGTATGCAATACATTTCAATAAATAATAAAATTATTTTTTAACTTGCGATAAACACTCAGGTGTTGAAGAAGAAGAAAATAAGAGGTAATGTATAAGGTTGAAGAAAAGTAAAAGAAGGAAGGAAGAAGAATAACATTTGTTGGTCCCAAGTGGTTAGAGGTTCAAAGGGGGTGAATGAACCTCTATCGATTTTTGAACTTTTAAAACTTTTAGTGAACAGGTATCTGATTCTAGGAAGAATGCAGTAACCTGACTCGATATAGAAACCTGGTAGTATGTTGTATCAGGTTCCTGTCTCGGTATCACAGTATGTAGCGGAAAATAAATGATAGAGTTTCTGTTTGGAAAACGTTTTCTTTTGTAAGTATGCTTTTTGGCAAACTTCTTTAAGGCATAATGCTTGTGTCAAATGCAACAGATAGATAAGATATAATGTAATGCGATGCAGATAGACTAAAGCAAATAAACACTTATGAGTTATAGTGGTTCGAAGGTGGTGTAATCCTTCTACGTCCACTCTACTCCTTCCCAGAGGAGGAACTTCGTGAAGTCAGTTCGATTTACAAGCCTCAGCTTTACAAACTTCTTCCTAACACAAGTTTACCTACTAGAATTAAGATTCCTAGGCTCTATCCCACACAGGGTAAATAACCTACACAAGACTAAACACTTAGCAAAGATCTAATCATATCAACTAAGGTACACCAAACTAAAACAACCTAGCACACAACAAATGGTTAAAAAAGATACAACTTTCTTCAACTGGTGCGAACTCGAAGTCAGTCTTGAACATGAAAGCTCTAATGCTTGATTGACTGTTTCTTGAAGGTTGAGTGGTCGAACTTAGGTAAGCTTGAAAAAGAAGTTTTGGAGTATATCTGATTTTCCACTCTGGTCAGTCCAACATTTTCCTTGGTCATTCATACCTTCTATTTATAGTGTAAGAAAAAGTATCCGTTGAAAAGAGATACTTCTCCATTTTGAATTTTAATCTTGATCTTCAAAGATCTTTCTCGTGGCATCATTAAATGCATTATGGTCGAACTGAGAAGGTGACGTGTAAACCTTCCATAAGCATTTAATGCGTCTGACATCAATTTTCGGACCTCTCTGACATGCTTGCTGACACGACAAGGCGGTTTAGGTCCATCACTGATATTCATGCAACGGGTAGCTAATCTAGTCGACAGTTAGCTTTGTTCTCCCTTGAACTGCATGATCTTCCTCGTATTGCATGGATGAGAGTAGTGCTTATCTTTCTGCAAAAGATCCATTGGCTACTACCTGTCATCTCTGCAGGTTGCTGCATCTGCTTCCTGCATGCTTCATGTATGTTGTATCCTGCATGCTGTTTCTTGTATCTTCTTCGGTTGATTTTTCTTAACTTGGAAAACCATTACATGATCTTTATAGACTAAATATCACACAATCAGTATGGAAAATAGGTACTTTAAATCTTAAGCAAACTGTTTTTGTCTCATCAAAATAACAACAGAAATATCCCAACAATTTCCCCTTTTTTTATGATGACAAAATACAATAAGTATAAGAGTCATTGAAAAAGGAATGCTCTTAATTGAAACTGAATGTTTGTACAAATACAAATACAAATACATCCAAGAATACTTGTACATGAAAGTAAGCTACAACAACTCCATCCAGCTTTGCTACTTGCAGACTTCTTTTTACTCTCATCTTCAGTTTCAAATTGTTTGCTTTTTCCATACCTTTTCCACTAGATCAAGGTTGACTCTATGATAGACTCATTTGTCTAAGAGTTCTTTATCTCTCTCTACCATCTCTGATCAGCTTGTTGCATCTTCTGCTTCACAGCTCTAGATGGTATATGCTTCCTAGTTGTCATTGCTTCCTCTTTTACTTCATTATCTTTACTGTAGGGTCTCCTTCTTCTTTGTTTCCCCCTTATAGTAAGATCTCCTCAGTGACTCTTGACTTGAAACTTTTCCCCATTTTTGTCATCATCATTGACAAATATCCAGGCTTGCTAGACAGAGGTAGAGTGACTGATGCATAGGAAGGCAATCCAGGTTTCTCTTGTCTGATAATTGTTGCTCGAAGGAGTGCAGCAATTTGTCTTTACTTCTTCCTGAGCTTGCTTCCAGAAGCAAGTGACAAGAGATCAGGGATATCTGATCGGTGGATTGATCAGATACCTTTTCAGCTTCCTGTAATCCAGGAGCTGTCTTACATTTTTTCCTTATCGAACCATCTTTATTATAATGGTCGGAGGAAGAGAACTCAACGTCCAAGTCACATTCAACTTGGATCCTTATCTGTTGGACGGGCTTCGCCTTCACCATAACTTTTGTATGTGGCTAGGTACTTGTGAGATTCTTCTTCATGCCCAAGTACTAGCTTGAAGTTGTTGACATAGTATCTTCGGAAAGATATCCAGTCTTGTTGACATCTTCCAAGATAAATCTGCTCCATTTGATTTTATCTCCATGAATGGTAACAATTGTTGTTTCTGTCTGAAGATAGGTCCTTATGAAATAACTTCCACATCTACATCTGATGGAGAAGGCTTCCTTTTGGAACTCGATCCCATATCTCTTCTGTTTTGAAGAAGTTGGACCTGTGTCAGATAAACAAAAGGTGGATGCAAACACCTTGTTTATCAGCTTCAACTCTATTATCATGAAGAGGGTTTTTCTGGTGTTCTCCGGTATCTCGAAAACCTTTCTGATAACATCCATTTCATAGAGGCTAACTTCCCTTCTTGTGAGAACATTGGGGTTGACGAGACTTCCTTCCAGAACAACTGGTTCTCCTATACCATCCATGATGACTGCTCCACTTTTATCTTCATCATCCCTTGAAGACCTTCTCCTCTTTTTGGTCAACAAGGTCTCCTATTCTTCTCCTTCATCTTCTTTTCATTCGTCTTCTTGAGTCTTCATCACCTTATCTTCTGTTGTAATTAGGTTTTTATAGGGAGTTATAGGTGCTCAACATTTAATGGGAAACATTTGAGAAAAGGTGGTGAATGGTCGGATATATATGACGGGTTTCAGATCAACGGTCAGGAAACGAAATGCGGGATCTGACAGTTGATTCAAAAAGGTGGAGGGGCCTTTTTATAATTAGTTGATCTTCTGGGGTTAGACTGAAAATAGCCGTCTGTCTGACTTCTGAAAATGTAGATTTTGCTTTGATTGACTTGACAGTCAGCCGCCTAAGAAGATTCTGTGCACGCGGTTACTTCTCTTGAATCAAGGTTGTAGTGACTTAATGCTCGCTGCAAAAAGGCATGCTTGATCATGAATGCTAAAAGCTCTTTGTTGGATCCTTTCTTGCAGTATTCTTCTTGATCCTGTTATAGTAACCTGTACACTCTTACTGTAACCTAAAACTGAATACCGTTAAGAGATGTTCATGTGTAGAATGATGCAGTATCCTGTTTTAGTAAGCTGCATATAAAAAGCGTAAAAATTTGAGAGATATAAAAGATTGATTATGTTCCCCCTTACTTAAGGAACTTATATCCCCTTACTCATTGGAGCTTGATTATCTTAAGCTCACTTCTCATCATTGAGAATTTGATTTAAGCTTTGATTTTGTGAAGGTGTTATCTGTATGCGCTCTTCACATTCTTCTGATAGCTTTGTAATTCATGTGATTAGCGTAACTTGGAAATATCCTTTATGCTTGATATCACTTGGTGGTCACCACTTGTTACTTCCTCAGTAACTTCAGCTACTAAAATAGGTGCAGCTTCAGTCACCTCAGCAACCTTATCAATTGCTTCATCAGCAACCTGACTGACATCAGAAACCTGTACAGTGTCAGTAGTTGCTTCAGCAATCGATATATCAACAACTTCTCCCTCAATTGCATTGGGACTGGCCTCAGCTATCTGATTGGTGACAGCTTGCAAAGTAGATATGTTAAGCACCAAGTTGATGAGTTCCATGACCAGTTCTTCGGGAGTTGTGCTGTCCTGCTCTCCTCCAGCAACAACTCGAGTTCTTCTTTGATCAGCATGCTGTTTATTGGAGCTTGTTAGAATGTCTGAGGTAGACAGTTACCATACTCGTTGTATTTGTTATTTTTCTTGAGATAAGCAACTATTACACCTGTTATTTCTATCCATATTTGGACTTTTCTTTGTATGAAGTGTTTAGGTTTCTGGACTGCTTGAATTCTGAGTGTGTATTTTGTTTGACTCAATAGGCACTTTTGCAGTGACCTTGAATACTGTGAGAGACAGTATTTTCCTCTTACTTTATGTGTTCTTTTCATTAGGTTGATACTCTTGTTGATCTCTCCTGTTAACTTCTTCCTGGTGTGTGAGGTTTCTTTCTGGAATTATTTTCTCAAGGGTTTGTTTTCAAGATAATCTTGAATTTTCTTCAGTAAGAGTGCCATTTCTTCCTCAGCATCCTCAGTAGCACCTCTTTCTACTTGTGCTTCAGCTTACTGATGGCAGTATCCTGTGCTTTAGCAGTAAGTTCTGCATCATAGCACTTGCTTTTACATTCTTCATCTTTCTCCTGTTTGTCATGCTGGGAATGTCTTGAGATTTTGAAAGTATTGAAGGTGTTGATTGAGTTCCGGTTGGGTGTGATTCTTATATTTATAGCTCTTTTGTCCCACTCCACTGGTAGACATCTCAGTACCTTGAGATTCTTGACTTCCTGATAATAATTCCTCTCACGGAATCAAGCTTGTTGATAGTAGCCGCTGGTTGTCGGCCACTTCATCTTTGTGTTGACCTAACAACTTGAGATTTTAGGTGAGGTACAACAGTGTTGCTTACTGCTCTGGACGCAAGATCCTGATTCCACTAGCTGGGTACAGTGTTGTTCTTTACTAGTGCGGCATCCAGTCCTCCTGCTACTTTTTCAGCTGCTGTTGTAGCATCAGCTCGCTCTTTGTTTCCTTGGCTTTCTCCTTGGAGCCAGATTTGAGCTTTGTGATTACTGATCTCATTTGATACGCTTGTTAGTCCTTCAATAGTGACAAACATCATTTTATCGTTTATGGCTGAGAGATAAGTTTCCTCGTGGATTCTCCAGTCATCAGATATATATATATATATATATATATATATATCTATGGAAAACATAGTCAACTGAGATATGAGAAATCCATGCTTGTGCTAAAACAATGAGTTTTGGTCTTTGAAAAGAAAAACGGTTTTCCCAAATGCAGAAACGGGTGGATCTGGATAGGTTACCAGACAAGTTGGTTTTTAACCCAACTCGCATTGATACCACTTGTTGGTCCCAAGTGGTTAGAGGTTCAGAGGGAGGTGAATGATCCTCTATCGATTTTTGAACTTTTAAAACTTTTAGTGAACAGGTATCTGATTCTAGAAAGAATGCAGTAACCTGACTCGATACAGAAACCTGGCAGTATGTTGTATCAGGTTCCTGTATCGCTATCACAGTATACAATGGAAAATAAACGATAGAGTTTCTGTTTGGAAAATGTTTTCTTTTGCAAGTATGCTTTCTAGCAAACTTCTTTAAGACAGAATGCTTGTGTCAAATGCAACATATAGATAAGATATAATACAAAGCGATGCATATAGACAAAAGCAAATAAACACTTATGGCTTATAGTGGTTCGAAGGTGGTGTAATCCTTCTACGTCCACTGTACTCTTTCCCGGAGGAGGAACTTCGTTCAGTCAGTTCGATTTACAAGCCTCAACTTTATAAACCTCTTTCTAACACAAGTTTACCTACTAGAATCAACAGATTCCTAGGCTCTATCCCACACAGGGTACAAATTCCACACAGGGCAAATAGCCTATACAAGACTAAACACTTAGTAAAGATCTAATCCTATCAACTAAGGTACACCAAACTAAAACAACCCAACACACAACAAATGGTTAAAAAAGATACAACTTTCTTCAACTGGTGCGAACTCGAAGTCAGTCTTGAACATGAAAGATCTAATGCTTGATTGACTGCTTCTTGAAGGTTGAGTAGCTGAACTTAAGTAAGCTTGAAAAACAAGCTTTGGAGTATATCTGATTTTCCACTCTGGTCATTCCAGCATCTTCCTTGGTCACTCATACCTTCTATTTACAGTGTAATAAAAAGTATCCGTTGAAGAGAGATACTTCTCCATTTTAAATTTTAATCTTGATCTTCAAAGATCTTCCTCGTAACTTCATTAAATGCATTATGGTCGAACTAAGAAGATGGCATGTAAACCTTCCATAAGTATTTAATGCACCTAACATCGATTTACGGGCCTCTCTGACATGCTTACTAACACGGCAAGACGGTATAGGTCCATCACTGATATTCATGCAACGGGTAGCTAATCTAGTCGACAGTTAGCTTTGTTCTCCCTTAAACTACATGATCTTCCTCGTACAATATGGATGAGAGTAGCGTTTATCTTTCTACAAAAGACCCGTTGGCTACTACCTATCATCTCTGCAGGTTGCTGCATCTGCTTCTTGCATTTGCTTCCTGTATCTTCTTCGGTTGATTTTCCTTAATTTGGAAAACCATTACATGATCTTTTACAGACTAAAGATCACATAATTAGTATGGAAAATAGGTACTTTAAACCTTAAACAAACTGTTTTTATCTCATCAATATAACAACAGAAATATCTCAATAATATTCAACCTCATATAAAGAAAAAATAAGAAAAATAAGAAAAAGAAGACATCAAATTTAGATAAAGAAGAAAGTAAAAAGAAGAAGAAGGAGAAGACAACACTAGAGAAATATAGGATCATGGAAGAAGCATATTTATTCAAATTGAAGCATGGATGTTCACATGAAGAGCGTGACTGATGTTCAGATGGAAGAAATGTAATGGATTTTAAAGCGAATCGGATTGAGTTGCACGAATCTACGTTCATATGAATATTACTCTATAAACAAAATATGTATATTATTATTTATTAAATTATCATTTTTCGATGCACCAATTTGTTAAGAAAATTTTGAAAATGTTAATAGTAAATCCATCGTGTTTAGTTAAATATATATTTGAAATCTATCATTTTCATTATTAATTAGGCAAAAACTTCTGTGTCTCGGAGATTCGTGTCCCCAACCCGCCCCAAGGACCCACGCGCACCCACGCACGCGTCCAGCGCGCCTATGCGCCCATGTGCGCGCACCTGATAGGTATTCTATATTTATTCTAAAGGTATCCCACATATACTCTTCAGGTATCAGATACTTTTAGTTCATATTTGTAATACCTATAAGACAAACCTGTAAAACCTAACATACATACCTTGAAGATATCCACAGAATATCATCAAGGTATGCACATGCATACCTTCATGTATTCACATGTATACGCGCATCTTACCACGCCGCACGTACACCGCGCGCCCATGCGTCCATGCCGCGCGCGCACCTCACAAACGCGCTCGCCCACGCCATGGTTACCTTGAAGTAATACATGCGCGTACCTTGGTCACCAAGCCGCGTGCACCCATGCCCAAAAAAAACTGAGTGAATTTTTTTTGAGTAGGTCTTGTGTGAGACCGTCTCACCGTGAGACGGATTAAAAGTATTACATGATATATACAAAAGTATTACATAATACACATAAAAGTATTACATGATACTTGTATTATACATAAAAGTATTACCTAATACAAGTATCATGTAATACTTTTATGTGTATCATGTAATACTTTTGTATATATCATGTAATACTTTTAATCCGTCTCACGGTGAGACGATCTCACACAAGACTTTATCATTTTTTTTTAAAAATTTATGTGGGACCTGCAGATTGGGCGAGACACAGAAGACATACTCTATTAATTATGATTTGAAATACATTTTAAATATTATATTTCAAATCTTTATATCCAAATAGAATTCAAAAGTAATTATTATTCAATACATATAAAAATATTAATCTCATACAAAATAAGAAAATTATTTGACCTGGATTGATGCGTGTTGACCCGATCCAAAAAAAAATATCTTTAGACGAACTCGTACGGGAATTTACCCTCCTACTTTAGCAAATGAAACAGACAGTGCACGCGCCATGAATTGCGCGTGGGTCAGAGATATATAGTGGGAGTATAAAACAAAATAAATGGAAGAAGCCGAACTCAAATAGAAGACATCAATAACCAAAGTGCACTCGTCACCGTACAATTATTTTTGGCCTCACGCCGGTGACGGAATCTCCTACACACGGCCGCGCGTGCCTATCACATCCCTACATGAAAATTATGAGTCGTACATGTATCGTATAAGTTATGCTCAGCCATCGAGGGATTGCAGCTTAGATTTTTTATTAGCTCGATAATTGGAGATGGCGCTGTTCCATTCTCAATTGCCCTTGCTTTTGTGATTTCAGGTAAGAATTCGAGGCGTTTGCTTCTGATTAATACTCAATTTTTTGCTTTTGAATTTTAGTTGAATTTGATGTAATTCGTCCCTTTTAAAAAGTTTCAATTATGAGGAGATAATCTCTGAATCTTATCCATATGCACGCTATTGAGTTCTGTCGATTTCTGATTTCTGATTACTTGCAAGTGGTGTCGTCATTCGCTCTTATCCATGATTGAATTTCGGATGATTGTGATTAATTTAGGATAAGTGTGTTTTAACCTTGACTTAATTTCTTTGAGTTCATGGGATTTGAGCTCAAAGAGAGGCATTCCTATGTATTGTCAAAGATGTTGATGGTCATGCTGCAGTGATGCTGCTGGTTATTTTCCTGTGAAAATTGTGTAATAATCTTTTGTGCATGGTGAGGTTTGGGAATTTATTGTCTGTCATCATTGGTGTTAGATGACAATTTAGTTATCAAAAATTTGAAGGTCAATTGGTATGGATCAGGAAAAACTATTGGTTTGATAGCAATTAGGCCATCCAGATGGCTGATGAGTACCTTCATCGCTGGGCTTGTCATGCAGGACTCAGGTTTTCCAATGCAAGATTATTGGACGGAATTCAAAATAAAAAAATCCGATTTTCTTCTGAGGTGCAAAAAATACATTTAAGATTTCTGGGTGCTGCATTTTCACAGCTAAGACATTATACGTTAGTGCTTTCTCTAGTGAGAATTTGCATGCTTACATGAGAAACTCTTATTATGCTGCCAACTGAAATGGTAAATCCATGATCCAGGTAATATTTAGGCATAGTTGCTAAATGCTATGGGAATGGAGTTATGAACCAAAAGAGGACAGACTTTTTGTCCATGCATCTGTGTTATACTGTCCCTGTCCTCTTTAGCTCTATCATCATTGCCAAGTGAGGAGTTATGTTACATAATATGGCAGAAATTTTATGCAACATTTTGAGTCATGAAATCTCCAAGCTCTGTATATCATCTTTTATACATGTTTCTGCTTTGCTTGCCTTTATAGAGAAGATCTTTTATGAATCGCCAACTGACCCTGATTCTGAATTTCCTAATGTATTTCTTTTAGTAGCCGCTGCATATATACATTTTCACCTCTTTAAGATATGAGTTTGATGGATGTTCTTCTGGAATTAGTTAATTAGGTGATTGAAGAGGCTGCTGGTTGCTCCCAACTTAAATTGAAGTTGCCGTTGTTTAAACACAAGCTACCGATGGATGCGAAACCTGCTTTGTCTATTCATAGATCAGGCTCGAGACAAATTAGTAACATTGGTGCCTCAGCATCTCTATCGTCTTCATTTCCTGTTCTTCCAACTGCTATGGGAGAGGCATTTCCAAAATTTTCAGAATCACATTCGGTAAACAGGGAATTCATGCAACAACCTCCAGCTGTTGTTTCATCATTGTCTTCTGACAGTGGGGTTGTTGGACATATATTTTCTTCTTCTTCTGGATTTTCTACCAACCTTCATTTTTCATCTGTCCAACAACAAGAAAAGCATCCAAGGCAATCCCCTTTCTTTTCTCAATCAACAAGTAGTGGAAAATCAGTTATATTGCAACATCCAGTTGATTCTCGAGTTCTTCAATCCACTGCATCCAGTCAATTGAACAAAGAAAATAATGACTCCTGGTGCAATGATACATTGCCTGATTTTCTTGATTTTCCAATGAGTACAACAACCCAGAGCAGTCAATTGTATGGTAGTAACAGTGGAGTCATCACCATTCCGTCTGATGATCTCGGTAAACCAAATGATTGGCAGGATTGGGCAGATCAGCTTATTACTGATGATGATGCTTTAACCACAGATTGGAATGGGCTTTTTAATGATGCAGGTGTTGCAGATCCAGAACCTAAGGTGGATGTTATTTATCTGAGCTTGAGTTCTTTAGCATATTTCTGTCACAGTTTGATAAAGTGCTAATTATTTTTTATATTTTTTGTGTTTCTTCTGGTACTGTTCATTTTAGATTTCACAGCAGTCAACAAGTATCTCCTCACAGCAGCCTCACATAGCCCAACAGCTCCCAGGCACACCTGGAGAAATTTGCAACAGCGGTGGCCAATCATCTGCAAATGCTGCTCAGGTTAAGCAACGCATGCGTTGGACACCAGAACTCCATGAGGCCTTTGTGGAAGCAGTCAACAAACTTGGCGGCAGCGAAAGTAGTTTTACTCTTCTTGCTTCAGTGATTCAAATTGGTATGGTATAAACTTATTTGCCTGTCACTAACCTCAATGATTCTATGTTACAGGAGCTACTCCCAAGGGTGTCCTAAAACTAATGAAAGTTGAAGGATTGACCATCTATCATGTAAAAAGCCATCTACAGGTATGTGGCATTCTGCATTAATGGCCTTTCCTCAAATCTGTATCCATTGGACTTCTAACATTTCTTAAATCTGTTTCCTGTGCTGTAGAAGTACCGAACAGCTAGATACAAGCCAGAGACAACAGAAGGTGTGCCACATGATTCCCCCCAACATTTCCGTGTTTTTGGAATCATTCCTTTATTAACAGTAAAATCAATAATAATGAAGCTATATGACATCATCTGTTTCTTCATCATATTAGAATGAAGTTGTTCTTTCCTTTTTTTTTTTTTAACCTTTTTTTAGTGACTCTGGCACAAGTAATGAGATTTCATTCTTTTTTCTATCTGATTTCTAAGTTGGTATGGCTAGTTGACTTGTATATCTCTTGTTCTTACCTTTCCAAATGATCAAGTCCCCTAATTGTTCTCAACATTATCTATTAATTTATTTCCTTTGTATCACTAATTGACTAATAATTGCAGAAGATAGTCTCTCAGTACTCTTTCAGCTATATACAATGCCAATATACAACTTCTTTTTCCTCATTGACGCAGTGTCAGTCTAGTTGTCTGATTTAGTTCATGTATTCTCCTAGGTTCCATGTATTAATCAGACCATCCTTTTCTTCTTATTATAAGAGATGCACTTTTATTTTTGTTGCCTCTCCTAGTTTTACCCCAGTGAATGGTATTTTTCCTACTTCCCTAATGTTGTTCCCTCCTTATTTCAGAATAAAATGTTATTTAAAAGCTTGAAAAATTAGCATTAATTTTTTTTCTTTTTTTGAAACAAATATATATAGGTAGATAGATAGATAAGGTGCATACTATAATTGCTTAAGGCAGTGAACTACACTTGACATTTAGTTACTGTATCATTTTTTCTTCTCTGTTTCACTCAGTGATAACCCCAAATACAGGTTCTACTCTTTCTTCAACTTGTGTATTAGCTTCTCAAATTACTATGGGTTAATGTGTATTGAAGAGACTAATAGTTTCCATGGACTAATTAAAAATCATCTTTTGTTTGCAGAATCTACGGATAAAAGATCTGCCTCCATTGAAGATTTGTCTTCCCTGGATTTAAAAACGTGAGTTTTTTAATAATGTTTGTACATGTGTATTTTGGATTCTGAATTTTATTGCATTTGTTTATTATGCAATAGCTGCCTCTACTCTGAATGCCCTAGTTAAAGAGGAATTGGTTTTGACCGATGCAAATATTGAATGATTGCTGGATCAGAGCAGATTTAAATCCTTCAGATGGGAAGCATGAAAGCTTTCAAAAATGCTTTATATCCCTTTGTTTCTGTTACTCTTCTATAAAACCATGTCCAGTCCTTCCACCTGCTACTTTTGATATTTAGCTGTTAGTCATGAATGTTCTATTTTAGTATCCAAGCTGTGTGAAAGAATAATTGCTTAAGTTGTGATTGCATGATAAGAAAGAGTATGTATCGGGGAAGAGGATGAATAAAAGCAAGGAATGCAGAGATGGAGGGGTGTGTGTGGTACTCTCATGCTTCCAAAACATATTAATGATGTAGACTTTTGGTTTTGGAACACTCGAGGAAACTCACACAAACATGATTCATCTGGAGTTTGTCATTTAAGGAAAAAGCATACAAAGTTTTTGAAATGTGTAAAATCTTGATAATATATCCAGTCTTTTTGCTGCTTTCTATGCCCTATATATTTCTTGCTTATTGTTATGCATCTATGGTTTTCCAAATCAGGGGTATTGAAATCACTGAAGCTCTGCGATTACAGATGGAAGTCCAAAAGCGGCTGCATGAACAACTTGAGGTATGAGTTTGTGGTTTGAAAGAATTTCTCAGCATGAAGGATGCTACTATGTTAGTTAGCCAGTAGGTGGCATGTTATAGAGTGTTGGCACATATAAGCCAATGACTAAATGTCTATTAGTTTACTATTCTAATTCATGTGAAGAGTAATCTGCATGCCTTGAGCAGCTGAGACGAAAGCATTCTGGGTTTGAGAAATATGTTGTGCACGAAATAGTTTTGTTTCTTTCGTACATAAATTTTAATCATAGCTTTCCCTGTAGGATCTCATCTCAGTTAAGGTTGCATGGGTATATTATCAATACAAGAGATCCATTTTGTTGTTCTACTTAATAGCTTCTTGGTATGAAACTTGTAGAAAGTTATGCCTTTCAGTCTTGTCTCTTTGGCAAACCATAGGGGGGCATTATAAATCAGGTTTCTCCTCATATACTGATGCATAGTTACTCATTCTACAGATTCAAAGAAATCTACAGCTTCGGATAGAAGAACAGGGGCGATATCTTCAGATGATGTTTGAGAAGCAATGCCAATCAGGCATAGACTTGGTGAAGGGGGCTTCATCCACCGCTGAGATTAAAGAGGTAACAGATGCAGTGCAAAATTCTCCGGCCAAAGAGAATTCAGTATTAGAAGCTGAAAAGAAGGAAACCGAAGGTGAGCCTTCCAATTTAGCAAAATCATCAGGTGAAACTTCTCAGCTAACGGGGGAGAAACACAAAGCTGTTGAGGCTGAAGTTGTTGAAATCCCTGAGCCAAGTGTTGGAAGCACACCTGATTCTCCACCAACAAAACGTACGAAAGTGAATGAGTAGATAAATAGATCACCCCTCGAGTAGGGTTCAGCTCATAAGGAGCTGTGAAGTTCTAGTTTATTTGTCGAATGAAACTCCTCACAGGCATCGTTGGCTTTTGTTTTCCTTAAATGTAGTTTATACCGATCGTTGACTGTTCGACTATTGTGTAACTTTGAATTTCCTTGGACATGTAGTCTTCTGACTTGGACGCATACAGAGATTGTAGAATTTTGATGAGGAAATGAGGCTACATTTTAGCCCACACAGAATTTCGAGAGTTGAAGCATTGTACAAAGGTTAAAACCCAAGTTTAATAATTTTGGGTTTTCGGGAATAAGTAACTATGATACGTGGATCATCTCTCTCTGTTAGATATGTGCATAAGTCAGAAAATTTCATTGTGCAGAATTTCTGAACAAAAAATAAAATAAAATCAGGATTACAGCCACAAAACAACTTAAACAAATGGACTTCCATATGTTTGAGAATATGAGCGGAGATTCTTTTAAATCATTAAAATATTAGAAACAAAGATAAAACAAAATGGTCAAAAGAAACAAAATGCATAGAAGAAACCAGAAAGGAAAAGGGTAACAGTAGTGGCCAAGTGGGTTGTATGGCAAGTGCAAGAATATTAGGAACATACTACTCAGTCTACTCTACATGTTCGATATTTTTTTAAGGAGCACACTACTCTACATATTCCCTTTTACCATTGGCCAAAAGATGCTGAGGTGTAAATTAAGTCATTAATCTTTTATTGAGACTAAATACACTCACCTTAAAGTTATGATGCAAACACATCTCTGATGTTTAAATTATAATGCGAACTTATCATAACTTTGAATTGCCGTAATGTATTGTTTCAATTAATGTGTAATTTTTTAAAAAAATTAATGTTTTTTTTTTTGCTTTTCAATTCACTTGTAATTGAATGTGTATACAATTTAATAACATGTTTAAAAATTAGTAATTTTAGAGTGCACTTGGGCATTGGACGTAAAAATATTACATATATATTCAATGACGGACCCATGATTTTTATTGAGGGGGTCCAAGTAAAAAACAATAGTTTTAAAAATAACATCATGAAATTTCGATAAAATCAGTGTATTGACAACATCTAAAATCAATAACTTTATTACATTTTGAACATGACAAATCAATATTTAAAAAAATTACAATATTTATGTTGTATTTTTTTTTCCTATTTTGAATATTGCAATGAAGGTTTGCTAACATTGTCAAATACATTATTTTCTAAGTATGTTATTAAATAATTATTCATAGTATATTGTTAATTCGATTTAGAAGTGAACTCTAAATGATGTTCATTTTGAAACTCTTTTTACTATTAGTACTGATATTTTTCCGCAGTATCTTTCCATTATTTATGAAAGATAAATAAAATTAGAATTATTCAATATCATTAAATTAACTTTATTATTATACAAAATATAAATCATCATCTAACTTATTAACAACTGTAACTCAAATCTAACAATTAATTCATAAAATAATAATCAATGATATAATACATAATTAAAATTAATAATTCTTTGTCATCACTTCATACTTTATTAAGCGAAAATAAAAATATATAATATATCCTATAACAATTCATAATCAAATAAATTAAAATAATATCAATAATCAATGGAGAAAAGTAAATAATGAGTTTAGATATATGAAGAATTCACCTTAAAGTTCTTATTAATTGACATCTCTAATGAGAATTTGATAATATAAAATTTAAATTAATTAATATACATATTTTTTTAAATAAAAATATAATATACATATAAATAATACTTTTTTTTTTCAAAATTTCAGGGCCAGTGCTTCCCTTGGCTCCCAATTAGGTCCGTCTATATATATCACATTTGTTATTTTGAAAATTAAAAGTTAGAAATTCTGATGGACCAACTCGTCTGGCCTAAGGCCTACTGATGAGTTGGGCTTGGTTAGGATGTAAGTCCATCACAATGATGGGCCGCCTCATCCCACCAAATGATAGGGTTATGATGAGGTGTGGGCCGACCCGCCTTGACATCTCTACTAGTTCCCCTCTACACAGGAGTTGAGTGTTGATACAAATTTCACTACAAGAGCAAAAGCAATTGATGATGACGAGTTTCGGGAGCTCTAGATTGCCGATTCATCTCATCCCACCAATGATAACCCTAAACATAGTAGAGGTGTGGAAGTGCGTTGAAAAATGAAAACAAGTGGAGAACTTATATGCATGCCTCAATATAAACAAATCAATCCAATCAACCCCAATTCATTTCATATGTAATGTATTACAACAATGTCTAATGATACACACAAGAAAAGGGGAAAGAAAAAAAGAAATCAAATAAATAAGCATACAAGTTGCAGTAGAATTCACAAACATAAACAACCCATGAGAGATAGTAATAAAAAAATACAGAAAAAAACAATTTTTCACACACCACCACTATCCCAGGAGGCCTCTTTTCTAAGGAAATTGATCTTCAACTGCACCTCGTTTGAGAGCTCTATCCAGTCTCGTCTCAAAGGGAGTAGAGTGCCAATTAACTCTCTTATCCTGCGCATATATATATCATAAGCTTTTTTTAGCACACCAAATGTGGTGAATGCAAAAATCATTTACTGCTTTCTCATTTCAGAGATACCTCTCTGTACTTGCTGGTGGTGTTTGGTATGCCTTTAAAAGATGAGGCTGAGCCTGAGCCTGAACGCTTTGTTGAACCCGAATGATTCCAATAGGTCCCAACGGTGCCTATAATAGGCATCTCATCAGGGCTTCGACTTGGAGACTTCCTTGGGGAGGGAGACGCCGAAAATTGTCTCAGCTCCTCAACTGTCAATGCACCCAAAATCGGCCTATCTTCAAAGCTCCTCACAGGAGTAGTGCTACCATCTGATGCCGCTGTCTCAAAGCCACTGAAAACCTTCTTGGAGGCTGTTGTGATGTCAGGAGAACCCAACCAGTTTGAAAGACTTGCATCAACTGCTATTTCTTGATTTGCATTTTTCGATGGATGAGATTTTGTCTTGAAACCACACGGTGGTGCCTCAAAGTTAGCAAAGTTCTCCTTCTGAGGCTTCACTACATGTGTCCCTTTTGACTTTACAGCTTTCCACTGAGTAATGTTCTCTACAGGGTTGAGCACTGAATTAATGTAACCACTTCTATCTCTGGCATTTGTTTTCGATCCAAATATTTTTGATTCCCCATCAAGCAGCTGAGTTTTCACCATGGGACTCTCTACTTCCTGAGTAGTGGCTTGTGGTGAAAGATTTCCAGTCCTTGATTCCATCGATGCAGTTATAACGGATTCAGCCCACACTTCCTGGCTGGAAATCCGAGCATCAATATCTTCATCATAGTAATCATCTTCATCTTCATCATCCAAGTCATCCAAATCATCCAAGTCACTATCACCATACTCTTCAGCTTCATCATCACTTTCTCTGGCATTATGGTACCTATGATTTGGAGGATAGGATCCAACACTGGATGTGACGGAATTATCATCTTCAGATATTGAATACGAATGACTTGATGTTCTCAAATTGTCCTGCTTTTCTTTCTCATTTGAATTACACTCTGGCAAGGATTCAATACTTTCCTGGACTGAAACATGCTCATACGTTGTGATATTTGAGTTAAACGTAACTCTCTTTTTAGGGCTCGCAGTTAGTTGCTCCACTCTCTTAGGGCTCGGATTCTGTTGCTCCACTCTCTTAGGGCTCGGATTCTGTTGCTCCACTCCCTCGGGTTTACATCTGCACTCCGAATTGAATTTAATTTTTGGCAGTTAGAAACTTAGAAAGGTACTCAAAAAATCATATACATATATATAATCACAATATGAATCTAATCATCTCACAAGCAGGGAGCAAAGATCCAATTCAGAAAAAGGGTAAATCAAAGCTTACCCCAACTCTGAAACTAAGTCGATGTGGGTGGTTTCGGTGACCGACTGTTCTGCAGTGATTAATTTCTCCTGATGAACATTCTGAACTCTGTTTCTCTGTACCACAAATTTTATCATTTGATTCAGCTAAGATTAAAATACACCAATACAAACAATAGAATAAGGAAACCAAGAAAGGCTCTTCATCATCATTTATTATATCAAACTTTAAAAAAAGGCTGGTTTTCTATCAGTAAAATCTCTGCGCATCTTTCATATAAAAAAAAAAAAACTGAGAAATTAAGGCAATTACTAAAGCTCTGTCTGGTGACTGAAGTAATTAGTAAGAATGAAGCAATCAATCTAAACAATAAAAATCTGATCAAACAAAATCTATTTCTAAAATCGATAAAACCAGAAAATCCCAAATATAATCAACAATTCCACCAGCTTTCTCCGACAATCTCCCTCAAAATCAAACATAAAAAGCGAAGTAGGAAGTGAAAATTGAAGTGCTTACTTGTCTTTGAGGGCTGGCTCGGTTAATCTTGTGCCTGCGGCGTTTGTTCTCCTTCTCACCACCGAAGCATCCAAGAAAACAGCCCATCTTCAAAAGAGAAAAAAGTTTCTAAGAAGCCAGAAATTTTTTTGCTTTCTTTCTTAATTTCAGAGAATGTAGGGTCAAAAGATCAGAGGAGGAGTTCATGGAGAAGGATCTCCATGGTTTTCTAGAGAGAGAGAGAGAGCTGGAGAGGGGGAAACGGTCGATTTAGAGTGGTAGGGTTTAAGTGTGCTTTTTTTTAAAAGAAGCAAGTGACCGTTAGAGCTTGACATCAATCATGGCCACAGCTGTAAACTTTTTTTTTTCTTTTTAATGTAATGGAGTATTATTTATTATTATTGCATAAACTAGAATAATCATATACATTATTATTCATATTATACATATGCAATATTTATTTATTTTTTTGAAAACTAAAGAGGACTTTTACGAGCACGAGCTTATAAATTATTCTAATATGATTTTTATAATCTTATATACATTTTAAAAGTGTTTGCAAATTTTTTAAGATACCTTTTATTTGAAATATGATATTTGGAAGCTTACAATTGTTTTTCCAAAGGTAAGGCCGCTCCATTTTATTAATGAAATAAGGTATTATTTTTATGAAGTTCTTTAAATTTAATTATTTTAGTACAAAATTAGCATTCTGACATCTTAAGTACTTAATGATGATTGTAGTACGAAAATAAATCTACCTTATTTATTATTTATGAACATATTAAAATGATTTTTTTAATAAGATTTGTTTGAGTTGATTTCTTTAGTAAACTACAGTCCACAATTATTAAGAAGTTTGACTATACAATGTACTTTTTCAAATTATTGAAATAATAAAAGAAGTCGAAACTTTTAGTATAATAATACATACTACAACCATATAATATATTACAAATTGAGTTTTATTTCTTATATTTTTTCATGTCTAGACTTTGAATTTCTATAGTTAAACACGTCTGGAAGAGTGACTCTTATGTGAGACCGTCTCACGGATCATGTTACGTGAGACGGTTCGACCAACAACCCACCCTTCACATTCAACATGTAAATTAGTGAAAATGAGTTTAGTTTATGAGTCCAACAACCCACCGTTCACATTTTACATGTAAATTAGTGAAAATGAGTGTAGTTTATGGGTAAAAAGAATCCGTCTCACTGAAACTATCCGTGAGACCATTTCACGCAAGTTTTTGTGCGTCTGGATTGGTTTAATTGTCTCGTTTCATTATGTTGTTGAAGATCATCCTCCATGATGAAGAGAAACAATTGTTCAGCTCTTGCATTGTTCTTTTGAGGTAATTAAAGTTCTTTATGGCTTCAATTAAATTGTCCCAAACTATTACCAATCTGCAACCTTGTAATTTTATTTTTTCATATTTCTGTTTTGAGTTATGGTGGAGGCAAAAAGTCTCTATTTCTGGTAGCTACTAATCTTTCTTTTAATTAAGGGTGTTGATAAATGTTAAAAATCAACCTGTTTAGTTTTGATTTGTGTAGGCTTCACTAGCTGTGCAACTGAAATTCAGAATGAGAATTGAAACTTGCTATTCTCATTCTAACTACGTATTATTAGTATACAATTATGCACTTAAACACCATAATACATTTTTAATAATACAATTATGCACTTAAACACCATAATACATTATTTTTAATAATACAATTATGCACTTAAACACCATAATACATTATTTTTAATAATACAATTATGCACTTAAACACCATAATACATTTTTATGATTCTATCAGCTTGTGCAACAAATAGCTTCTCATTCCAATACACTACATCTGTTATCGTCGAGTTACAACCAATACTTCCAAGATGTGTCGCTTCTCTTTCATCCACACCTTCTTCCCGTATTTCATGAATCCTAATCGTCTTATCCCACCCCCCACTAAACAACCATTTCCCTTTCTTGCAAAGGGAGAAAACACCCCCTTTGTGAGCCCTTATCGACTTCACAACCCCATCGTTATGCCACACGTTTATGGTACCGTTCTCATGACCAGCCAACAACAAATCCCCGTCCATTGATAGACACAAAACAGGCCCAACTTTGTCCTGTCCCAACACTGCCAACTGGCTATGATCACTAAGAGACCATAACCGGATACTCCCATCCCAGCTTCCACTATAAAGGACACCGTTGCTAACTACTAGAGACGAGACAACTGAGTTGTGCCCGCTCATAGTGCATGATATTGTGTGGTCGTGCAATGACCATGCTTTTACCATTTTGTCCCCGCTCCCAGTGTAGAGATATTCAGTACCCGAAACAGCCATAGCATGGATGCCACTATACCTCCAATCCTTGTTCTCATACAGTTTCTTTAATGGCTCTTCACAAAAGGGTAGACCACCTTTCCAAATGCATATGACACCTTCATTGTCACCACTAATGCACAATGGTTGTTCACCGTCTACATAAACAAGACACGTGATTCTATGCTCGTGACCCTTGAACGAGTGTAGACATGTGAAATCATGCATGGACCATACATGGACTAGCTTATCGTACGAGGAGCTGAACAAAAACCCCCCTCCTATGGCTAACCCTGTTACACAATCAAGATGACCTTTCATCTCTATGCATTTGAGACGACCCCGAGAGATACCATCAACAACATCTCTTTCAACCCTCGATTCTACTTCATCTCCATTTACCAACTCTTTCTCAGTTTCCTCAACCATGAAACATACATCTCCAAGCACCACACAAGGATCTGAATTTTCTTCCTTCTTTAAGCTGAGTCCTGTATCAAATTGTGGTCTGATAACCAACTCCCTCAAGCATTTCCACAATTCAGTTAAAACTGGTCGATTTACAGGTTCATACGCGAGACATCTAAGCAAAATCTTCGATAGAGAAGTGCATCCCAACCTACTTTCTAACAGTGCTGCAATTTTGTCCATCCAAGTCATGTACAAACCTGAAAAATCAGAGTCTGTTTCATCTCTAATGGCATTGATAACAGATTGTGAGAAAGGTTTCACCTCTTCTACAAAAGAGGTTCCAACAATAACACGAACCAGCAAACATGCTATTAACCAAACATCTGAAGCATAACCAACTTCATGCTTAGATTTTCGAGTCTCCAACTCAATCCCATCCTTCACAACTAAGCTCAATAACATCTCAGAACTAATAAACACAAGGTCTAGATTGACTTCCAAGTCTCTGCAAGCACTTCTCATGGCCATATTCACTCTCCTACTAGCACTTAGAACCTCACATAAATCCATACAAACACGACCAAAATGATTGAGACTAAAACAATTCAAACTCAAGAATCCAAAAACAAGCCCCTCAAAATGCAAGCAGCTCAAGATTTCACAAATCTCCATACCCACCATCCCTAAAACACCTATTTCTTCACTACTCAATATTTCCATTTCATCATCTTTTTTCTTAAGAACACACTCAATCAAATTGGGCGAAGTAGACTTCTCAAACACAATGTAAACACAGTTATCATCCCCGTTATACCAACACCCATAAGCCTTTTCCACATTACTCACTCTATGAGTTGCATTTAGTATAATTCTCAATCTATTTCTCTCCACTTCATTCATCTCATATAAAACAGCCACAATTCTAGACTCATAGCTAAACCTGAAAAACTTAGAATCTTCTTCTCTCTCTACAAATACCCCAACCTTAACGAGCCCTACACTCTCTCTCTCCCTCAGAACACACCCAATCACGTGATCGCTCTCAAAAGACTTGGAAACCTTTCCATGAACTACCCCACCATCACAATCCACACCCGTTTCCTCAGTCGAAATACAATCTTTCGGAAGAATCCATTTCTTCCATGTAGAATAGAACTCAGACGACCACAGCTTCAGAGACGATGGAAATGAAACTGAATGGTTTTCCCCAATTTTGGGCGGCGATGGAGGTGAAATGACAGTTTTGTCCTTGAGAGGGTGGCGGTGCTGGAGGGCGAAGGAGAAGTAGAGGAGGTCGATGTTCTTCGGAAGGGAGGAGGGCGAATTTGGTAATTTCATGAGAAGGGTGCAGACGGTGCAGCGGATGGTGTTGGGGAAGGGGCGGGGAAGCTGATTGAGGCAGGCTTCGCAGGTGGTGTGGCCGCAGCTGAGGACGCGTGGGATAGCCGATACGTCGTCGTATTGCTGCAGACAAACAGGACACTCCGGTGGCTCCGCCTCGTCCATGGCGGCGAGTTGATACAAAACAAAAGAAAGGGAAAGACTAGAGAGTAATCAACTCTTCTATCAAAATTTTCAATATACTAGTATAGCGGCTTTTCTGTTTTGTGTTTTTCCCAAATTAAAGATCGATAACATCTGGTCTTCAATACCAAATACGAGGGTTTGTGTAAAATTTTATTTAGTTAAATAGAGAGTAAATAGCCCAAAATACCCAAAAGCATAAAACACTTGTACAAATATATCCACAAAACTTTAATATTATCCCCAAATACCCAAAAGTACATTTATTCTGAAATGGTGCAGAGAATCTGTTAAGTGTCGGAGGCTTTAATACATACAATATATATCAAATTTCGTTAAACCCGAAAATTAAGGGTTTAACGAAAATTAGGGTTTTTTTCGTTAAACCCTTAATTTTTAGGGTTTAACGAATTGTATGGTATATTTTCGTTAAACCCTAAAAATTAAGGGTTTAATGAAAATTAATTTAATCCGATCAGTTATATTATTAAATTAATTAAATAATTATCGTTAAATTATCAAATAATTAGAGTGAAACCATAAAATAATTTCGTTCATTATTAAATAAATTTCGTCCAAAAATTATCAAATATTTGTCGTTAAATCCAAAATTTGTTTCCGTAATTTAAAATATTTTTGTTATATCATTAAATAATTTTCTACAATTCAAATAATTTTGTTAAATTATCAAATATTACACTTATTCGTTAAACCCTACTTTTAGGGCTTTAACGACAATTGTAAATTATACTCTAATTTTCGTTAAACCCTAAAAAACATTAAACCCCCATTTTTAATTCCTACCCTAATTTTTCGTTAACTACAAATTTGATATCATATTATTTTCATACATTATATAATTTTCCTTATATTTGACCATACTATTAATGGCCCCCACCCACCCCCACAACCACCTATCATACTATTGTACTTGAATGGTGAATGTTAGTGAATGAATGGGGTTGTAAATTTCATGCTACATTCAAAAGTGATATTACCGTGAATGAATGATCAAATCACTGAATGAATGATCAAATCACTGAAAAGTAAAAGAAAAAGTGAAATGTGAATGTGAATGAATAGTATAACAAAAATCCAAAACAAATTGTAAACATAAGCCCTCTGCAAAATTAACTTTATATTCGTGTTCACATTTATGCAAAATATATGATATCAAATCATGAAAACAAATTGGAATGATATCAAATGAAAAAAATTTATCGAAAATTATTTAATAATTACAAAAATAATTTAACATAGGGTTAAGGAAAAATATTTAACGTAACTAAAATTATTTGATAATATAACGTAAATTATTTGATAATTTAGCGAATATTGTTTCATAATTAAACAAAAAAATTGTCGTTCAACAAAAATATTATTGATAATTTAACAAAAATATTGTCATACTTTAATGAAAACTATTTGATACTTTCAAGAAAATAATTTGATAATTAAACGAATATTTTGTAATAATATAACGAAAATTATTTAATAATATAACGAAACATAATTAATTGTCGTTCAACACATAAAAACAAAGTTTAACGAAACAAACCATAGTTTTCATTAAACCCTAAAAATTAAGGATTTAACGAAAATCAGGGTTTATTCGTTAAACCTTAAGGTTTAAGGAAAGGATCATATTATTGTATTTAATAATTTAACGAAAATTATTTCGTAATTTACTGCAAATTATGTAATAATTTAACTGTTCATATTACATTATTTGATAATTACGAAAATTAGTTAATAATATAACGAAAATTATTTGACAATTTAACGAAAATTATTTCATAATATAAAAATAATATAATAAACAATTCGTTAAACCCTAAAAAGTATGGGTTTAACGAAAAATAATACAAAATTTTCGTTAAACCCTGTCTTTAAAGGGTTTAACGAAAATGATGGTTTTATTCGTCAAACCCTAAAAATTTAGGGTTTAACGAAAAAAACCATAATTTTCGTTAAACCCTAAAAATTTAGGGGTTAACGAAAATTATGGTTTTTTTTCGTTAAACCCTAAATTTTTAGGGTTTAACGAAATTTTTATTATATTATTTTTATAATTTCCTGCAAAACCGTACCGACATGTAACTAAATATCTGTAACATTTCTGCCCAAATTTGCTTTTGGGTATTTAGGGACAATATTAAAATTTAGTGGGTATATTTGTATATTTGCTTTATACTTTTGGGTATATTGGGCATGGAACTCTTAAATAAAAGCATTAATTGATTAAAATATCTATATATACATAAAATAATGATTTTCTACTTATATAGCATGTCTTAAAATGTTCTCGTGTTAAGATCTAATTCCTTTAAATAGTATAGTTTAAAATTAATTATTATGTTGGATTTGTGATATATCAACATTAGGCACAGTAAAATGTGTCTACGATGGGTAAAGTAACAAATCTATATATATATAAGGTGATTCTTAATGCATTTCATGAATTTCCTTACATGCCTCAGTTACTTTATATAACCCATAAAAATCCAAAATTAACGCAACCCTTGTTACACACCTCATATTTGGACAATAATAGTCTTATCATCAAATGATTCAAATCTCATTAAAATCAACTAAACAAAAAATCTATATATATGAAGTACTATTTTATTATTAAGTACCTTTTTTTTAAGACATTAAGTATTTTTTTAAGATATAAGAATTTCATTAATTATATTAATTTTTTTTAAATTAATCAAAAATTAGTTATAAATTATAAAAAAAATGTTTACTCACATTTTAGAAACATCTTATTTATATTTTATCATAAAATTAAGGAAAATTATTTCTATTTTATTTGCTAAGTAACTAATTATATTTACAGTTTAAGTCATCTTCAAATTAATGAATTTGTATTCTACTTTGTTAGTTTGTCTTATTGAAATGATTATAACATTTTAATTATAATTTTCAAAATTATCAAAAATTACTTTAAGATATTAATATTTATATATTAAGATTTGATTTAGTAATATTGTTTTATCAATTAGTTTTAATTCAATCATAGTCTTTAGATTGATTAAAATACTTTATATTAAAAAAATTGTAAATAATAAGATATTATTATATAAATTTAGACTTTTTAAGCATAATTTGTAGACAAAAACTTACATTACAATTTTGAAATTTTTTGACTAATATTTTAAAATTTTGGAATTATTATTTACATTTATATATTTAATTAATTTTTATTTAGTCCAAATAATCACTTTGATTGGAAATTTCTAAATATCCAATATATATATATATATATATATATAATTTTTAAAATCTAATTTTATTATAATATTTTTATTTTCAATATGTGCTTCGAATCATCCATCATATTTTATTCTAACGAAATATTGAAAATAATTAATTTAGATTGTAGAGAATGAATTTAAATATATACTCACTTAGTCAAAAAAAATCATGTTTCCAATTTACAACTTTTTATATAATATATATATGTTTTCTATCGTTATACATGTCATATCTTTATACATCTTTATGAAATTTTTCATATTAGCTATTTTTATTTTGTTTCAATTCTCGCCACATATATCTCCATTGGCTCCATTATATATTTTTCAAAAATTCTAAATGATATATACAATATTTTTAATAAATGTATAGCTTTCATTGGATACCTTCATGACATCAAACTAAACTATTTATCAAATATTAGTTAATTATCTAAACATTTTGATATTTTTTTAACCATATCATTGTATGACTCATTAGTTTAACGTTTCCACCTATAGTTAACACAATTTTGTAAATCTTCTAAGTCTTTATGTAAATATATCAATGATTTTTTTTAACAATTGGTCACATTTATTAGTTTTCATAAAATATTAAATAGATTAGACAGTCATTTAATCTTAATTTCTTCAAGTCACTTTTAAGGGGTGTTTGCAAGAAATTTTGACAGCTTTTCATCACTTATTTAAGTTTTATGAATTTGACAGCTTGAAGTTGAAAAGTTGGAACTTCATCTCAACAACAAAAATGTGAGGTTTTGTATAAAAAAAATATGTTCTTTCCTAGATACCACCACAAAAATTGCATCTTTTCACAATGAGTAATTTGTTTATGTTTAGGATTGTATAAGATTTATAATGGGCATCCTATTTGCTTGTAATTTTATTGTATATGTGGTTTAATGTTTACGGTTTGTAATAGGTCTTTAGGATTTGTAACGGGTCTCCAGATTTTTGTGTTTGGTGTGTAGAAAAAATTCTTAACTGATTTTTTTTTGTTTTACCTAAATTTGTATTTTTATATGTATTTTTCTGCTTGACATTTGCAGAAAGAATCTTCTGATAACTAAGCTTAATGATTTTTAGTGGAAACTTACTTCTTCCTTGTATGCACTCTACCTTTAGTATGTTTGTCTTGTTCATGTTGAATTTATGTGTCTTTTTTATACGATGACATTAACTTGATACATATAGTTATGGATTTACAAATGCCTTGGTCATGCCAAGCAAACATTAAATCACAAATTCATTCACCACAACTAACACAACCTTCTCAAAGCATAGATAGTACTAGACTACCACGATCAGGTTCTGAACGTGATGTTACAGAGAAGGCGTGTTGGGACCTTCGAGCCACAGAGGAGTTTATTAAGATATGCGTTGAGGAGGTCCATGCTGGGAATAGGCCAGACAACCATTTCAATCGCACTGGTTGGGAGAATATTATAAGAAAGTTTTATGAGGCCACAAATCGAAACTATACACGGTTACAATTTAAAAATCGTTGGGATAACTTGAAGAAAGATTGGAGCTTTTGGGTAAGATTGTTGAGAGGAACAACTGACCTTGGTTGGGATCAAGCCAAACAAACTGTTATTGCACCAGATGAATGGTGGAATGAAAGGCTCAAGGTGATTTCATCTTTTTTAAGTTCTGTTTTATTTATTGTCATTTTAATTTGTTATAAAATGTCATGATCATAACTCATAACACTTAAATTTCTATTTTAGGGACTTAGTGAAGCAGCAAAGTTTAGGGAACGAGGACCTATAATGATGGAAGAACAAAGGATATTATTTGCAGATGTTGTCACCACTGGAGAAAGTGCTTAGACTCCAAGTTCAGGACTTCTACCTCCACATTTGGCAGATGAGCCCGAAGACACCATGCTTGGACTAAATGTCGATGTTAATGAATGTGATGTTCACATAAATATTGGAACAGATGAAATGCTCCAAGGAAATGTAGTTGGTGGAACAAGCAGAGGTGAACATGATCCAAGTCAAAGGGAGAATCATCCTAACCATGAGAACAATAGTTAAAGTAGGGGAGGCGTACGGGAAAACACTGGATTTCCTACACGTATTGGTCATAAGAAACAAAAGAAGATGTTAAATGCTGATAAGATTGTCAAATGCCTTGAGCGGATGGTTCATTCAATTGAAAATGACTCAACTTCCATTTCAAGTAACACTCATGGATCACAAAATTATTCCATCAAAAAATGCTTGGAGATTTTAAATAACATATCCAGAATCGAGAGAGGTGGTAGTTTATGGATGTATGCAACCCGACTTTTCCTCAAACCTGTTGTGAGAGAGTTGTTTGTGAGTATTGAAGAAGATGAATTTCGCTTGAAATGGCTTCAAGAACAGATGGAAAGAAATGTTTATCGTAGAAGCTCTTCAACGACATCTGTTCAACAACAAGGAGACTCACGCTATGCTGACCAAGCTTCGTCTGGTTGAATGATTTGCTATTATAACTTAGACTTTTGGGTTTGGTGTTTAGATATATATATATATATATATATATATATATATATATATATATATATATATAGTATGGCTAGATATTGGACATGGAGACGATTATGTGGTGGTTAGCTGTCTTTTTGCACTATATATTTTGTGACTACAACCATGCATGGTTGTTTACTTGGAATCTACATTATGGTGTCATGTAGCTGCTGATATTTTTGTATTTAGGTACTATCAAAGTTATGAAGTGATGACATGTGTTGGGTCTCAAGTGGTGGTCAGAGGTTCAGAGGGGGGTGAATGAACCTCTATCGATTTTCACAAAATCTTTTCAAAACTCTTTTTAACGAACATGTTCCTGATTCCAAAGGGAAACAGCAACCCGACTCGAGTCAGTAACCTAGCACAATGCTGATCAGGTTCCTGTCTCGAATCACAGTACGCAGCGGATTAAACTAAGATATAGTTTCCTGTTTTGCAAACACGTTTTCTTTTCGCAATATGATTTTAGCAAAATATTTTTGATGAATATGCTTATGACAACAAGATAGATATGCAATAAACAAAACACAGCATGCAGTCAAAGCAAATAAACACTTATGGCTTATAGTGGTTTGAAGGTGGTGTAATCCTTCTACGTCCACTCTACTTCTTCACTAGGAGGAACTTCGTTAGGTCAGTTTGATTTACAAGTCTCGACTCTACAAACCTCTTCCTAACAAGCTATATCTACAGAATCCCTGATTCTTAGGTTACAACCCACATAGGGTACAAATCCCACACAAGGCAAATAGCCTACACAAGACTATTACTTAACAAGGATATAATCCTATCAACTAAGTTACACCAAACACAACCTAGCGCACACAACACAAATGGTTAAAAGAAATAAAAAAGTTCTTCAACTGGTGTGGAGCAATCTTGATCTATGAAGTCTTATGACTGTTGTATGTTGCTCCTTGAAGGTTGTGTGGCTTGAACAGGCATGAGCTTTTGAGGAGCTCTGGAGTATTTCTGATTTTCCTCTCAACACTGTTCAGCACCTTTGTTAGTTCAACCACACCTTCAATTTATAGATCTTGAGAATATGTCCGTTGGAAATGTATCTGTTGAAGATGAACAATTTCCCGTTCTGAATTGCAACTTTTGATCTCCAAGATCTTCTTTGTGTTCGTATTAAATGCTTCTAAGATGTTCCTGACATGTGCATTTAATGCGCCCACAATCTTTAACTTTTATGCAACGCCTAACTAGTCTGGTTGCCAGATAGCTTTCTTCCCGTTTGAGTTGCATGGTCTTCTTCGTACTGCATGGATAGGAGTAGCACTTGTCTTTCTGTAAGAGATCTGTTGGCTACTTCCTACTTCCTCTGTAGATTGTTGTAGCTCGCTCTTCCTTGCTTGCTTCTTTCAGGATGTTGTTTTATTCCGTTTTCTGTTTGCTGCCAGGATTCGGTTTCCTTCTCTTCAGCTTTTTGTCCTGCGTCAGCTTTCTGTTTCAGCATCCTATTTCTGTTTCATCCATTTTTTCTGCTACAGCATCTTGCTATTTCTTCCATGTTTGCTGCTCTTAGAAGATAACTTCATGTTTCTTCTAAGATTGGTTTTCCATATAATTTGGAAAATCATTACATGATCTCAACTATTTATTCGATCATGTAATTCGTGGAAACTTATTCTAGCAAACTATATTTTCTTATTAGCAACCTATTATGTCATATTAAGATAACCTCAGAAATATCCCAACAACATGCTAATATAAAAACTCAATGAAGTTATGCAGACTTTATTTTATATACTCATTAGTGTGTTATCCTTTTTTTCTCCCTTTCATACAGAATGTCAGACACAGAGTCAAATACTGGGTTGGAATTTATCTCTAGTTCATCAGGTACAACTACTTCAGACGATGAATTGAGCGATGCTGATAATGAAAGTAATATCTCAAACCCTTTGAGTAGACATGTAAAGAAATGTATGTATGCATTCATGGTTGGGGCTGCAATTTACTATGAAAAATATTTACACAAAACCCCTTGTTATGATAGAACATATAGTGGTTGGGCTGCATTGATGTCCATATTAAATGGAAATCCTACTCGGTGTTATAACAGTTTTAGGATGCATAGAGATGTTTTCTTTAACTTGTGTGGGTTGTTGGTTAACAACTATGGTCTTAAGCCGACAAGATCTGTCCTAATTGAAGAACAATTAGCAACATTTTTATTGATTGTTGGAGTACATGAGGGAAATAGACAGTGCCAAGAGTCATTCCAGATGAGTGGGTTTACAATTAGTCGGTCATTTCATGATGTCTTACGAGCTTGTACGAAGATGTCACTTGATTGGGTTAGGTCTTTCACTGTTATGAGAACCACACATCCTTACATCCAAAATAATTCAAGATACTACCCTCATTTCAAAGTAAGTATACCTATCTAGCACCAATCAATTTAAATGCTGATTTCTTGTTCTGTACTATGTCATAATATTCTTAATGAATGATTTCAAAAGACTGCATTGGTGCCATTGACGGGACTCATGTAAAAGCATCAATACCAGTTCACTTGCAAATCCCGTACATTGGTAGGAAAGGTAAACCAACTCAGTATGTAATGGCAGTATGTGATTTTGATATGTGCTTCACATTCATGCTATCGGGATGGGAATGAAGCGTTCATGACACTAGAGTTTTCTACTTTGCCATAAGGGATTTATCCAACAATTTTCCAATGCCTCCTACAGGTAGTAATTCAATTTCTAATGTATCCTAATTATTATTATGATTTATCTTGAATATTAACATGATATTAACTATATTGATGCAGGTAAGTATTACCTCGTAGATGCAGATTACCCTAACATCAAAGGATTTCTATCACCGTATAAAGGCCAGAAATACCACATTCCTGAGTTTCAACGAGCTTCGACGTATAACAATCACCATGAAGCTTTTAACCATGTTCATTCTTCGCTACGTACTACCATCGAAAGAACATTTGAAGTATGGAAAAGTAAATTTCAGATTTTGGATAAAATGCCTGTGAACATTGCATGGCAGGGCCAAGTTACTCTTGTGCCAGCTCTAATGGCAATTCACAATTTCATACGTATAAATGACCATGACGATGATGATTTTGTAGATGTTGAGCAGAACATCCGATGCAACCAAGGTGAGAACAATGAGGATGTAGACAGCTTTGAAGCCAATTCTTATCAGTGTGATGATGCCATGGACAAGTTAAAGGATGATATATGTGCATCAATCACATTTCGACGAATTGGTGTTAACATGCGATGATAATATTATAAGTTTGCAGTCTTTTGTTTTTACCTCAGCTAGATATGGATGAGAGTTATCTCTTCTAAACTAATCAAGTGTATGATATTCTTGTATGTACGATAAAAAAATCCATTTTATTTTATAATGGAGGCTTGTAGGTGTATTTCAGTGAATATTGTCATTTGCTTTGTCATTTTACCAAAAAGAAGTCATATTATATGATTAACTTTGAGTGCAAATCTGTATTGATTGACGTTGAATTAGAAAACGATCCATAGATGGTCTCGAATTCCTATGAGTATTATTTTCAATGCAACATATTCTGGGGCTTTTGAGTATAAATTTGTTTTGATTGGTGTTGAGTTAAGATGTGAGTCATTCATTACTTCAAAGTCCTATGAGTCTAGTTTCCGATGCAACAAACGGTGTGTCATTTGCAATTTTATTGAAGAAGTTATGCTATTTTTCCTACAAGGTCACAGATTGAAAATCTGTCAAATAAATATATTCTGGGAAATTTGAATGTAAATCTGTATTTATTGGTGCTGAATCAAGCCATGAGCCATATATGACTTCGAATTCAGGTGAGTCTAGTTCCCGATGCAACAAACGGTGTGTCATTTGGAGTTTTATAGAAGAAGTTATGTTATTTTTTCTACAAGGTGGCAGATTCATACGAAATCTGTCAAAAATCTATCAAATTCACAACAAAAAGAATAACAATGCATACTCACAGCACTACGAAAATTCATTCAGAAATCTATCAAATTCACAGCAAAAAGAATAACTCTTGGAATCACAATGCAAAAGGAATAACTCTCACAATCACAATGCAAAACTGTCAAATTCAAAGCTAAAAGAATAACTCAAAAATTCGTTCAAGACCAAAACAGCTTCATATAAATAACTGAACATGTACACCATCACAACGCTGAAGGTCATAGTTTCAAAATATAAGGATGGTCACGTTCTCATCATCATAATTCATACAAAAGAAACACATCAACTATAATTCATACATACAAAAAGGCGCCCATCAGCTATAGAATTATAAATACAAAAGGATTAGCTGACATTGTTTGCTACATTACGCTTAAATCTACATATATATAAAGTTATCCTTTAACGTAGTTGGCAATATCACTTGTGTTCGAGAACATAATCGTCAAAATGATTCTTTAGATTCAAGCTAATTTCCAGGCCATGGTGAAGAACCAGCGGATGACTAATATGACGATATGGATCCGCTCTTAGCTTCAAAGGCGCCCATCTTCATTTCCTTCATGATATTATCTAGAAAAGCTTGTTGTGTAGCATATGTGACTGAAATGATCGAACCTCCACATCCTTGTGTAGCCGCATTCTTTCTTTTCCCGACAAATGGCACATGATCAGCTAAAGTTATTTTTCCATCAGATATTTCAATCACCTCATCATTCTTATATTTACCGTGTGATTAAGTTGAAGATAGAAAGATTGCCTGATGTTTTTTATCTCCAAAAATCAACATCAATTCACACCACAATTTTTCCCCTCCAACCATGTATTTTTTAGCTCTGGGGTGTTCCTGCAACAACGTTGAGAAAAACCAAATAATAAATTAAAAGGATCAAAGGAGCACATATTATAATACTTAATAAACATGGTTACAAGTGAGAATTACTTTTAGAATAATCTCCCAAATACTAGCAGATACTCCATACTTGTTCTCATTTGAGTTGAATGAAACACCAGGCCACATGGAAACAACATTCCACAACTCATATATACGCTTGAAGTTGTCAAATTTCTTTTCCACTTTAGCTAGAGAAAAGCTTTTGTGAAATGTTTTGGAGAGTGCAGATGATACTTCATTTAAAGCAACACTTTGAGCTTCAACACCAAACAATTTTCCATCCAAGGAATAGTCAATCAGCATGTTAAGCATGCACTTCTCTTCTTGTGGGCTCCAATCAACCATCTCAAACATTTCCTTTATAGTTTTATATCGCTTGCTAGCCATGGTTACCTATTCAAGTATCAATATCATTTCTTAGTAAAAGTTTAATTTTCTTTGGGCCAGAAAAAAATTCACTAAAGCTATAAAAAAGTTTTGGACACAAGATATATCCAAGAGCAGGTAGCAACAATTCAGATACAACAATAAACTTCTTTCTAATTCACAAACTAAAGTTGCTTAAGCTACTGTATTTTAATCATATGATATATAAATGGCAAGAGAACAAAATCAACAATCCTAACCAACTCTCAAACAGATTCAAGGTGAAACAAACCATTCATTTATGCATTGAGCAACTCCCAAATAGATTCTAGCTAGGTGAAACCAACCAGTTCTTTATGCATCGACTCCTTCTGAAATTTTGAAAAAATAAATAACATTCACATTCTTAACACCATATTATTTACTTTATTTTTTCTTCAAACTCATTAAAGGTGATTCTAAAAAATTGAAAATTACAAATACTATCTCTAAATTATTTGGGGTTTCTTGATTTCATATAAAGCTTAAAGCATTTTGAACGATTGAACTTTTAAATATATAAATCAAACCTTGTTTCCAACATACATTTCTTGCTTGAAAACCCTTGATTTCTTATAAAACATAAAACATTTAAATAATTAAACTTTTAAATATATAAATCAAACATCGTTTCCATACCTTTCTTGCTTGAAACCCCTAATATATCGTCACCTTGTTATTTCCTAAGACAGAGCACGCTGCTGCCTCTGTTTTTTTATCTCCAATGACTGTGGCAATATATATATATATATATATATATATATATATATATATATATATATTTTATATTAAAGTAAGGGTATAATTGTCCTACAATCACATGTATAGCTTATTTAGCAAACACTTTAAATTTTACTTCTATTAGCTTTTAAAATTATTTTGCAAACACAATCTGCTTTTGCTAGTAAGTGATTTCTCCATAATCACTAAATTTAATTATTTTCTCAACCATACAATTTTTTGCAAACACCCCTTATTCCTTAATGGTTCTATTTTGGTGACCAAATATGATATTTTTCTTAAAAGGTTGTAAGGATACTTTTCCATAATTAAGTTCATCAATATTTTAATTAAAACATTTATACTCTTATTATATACATTAATTCGAGTTAAATCTCTAGTTTTAGTTTCTATCGCCATTGTTGTTATTTTATAAATATCTTTATATGGTTATACTCTTCTTTAATGTTAAATACATTTAAAGTTTTTCAAACGTTTTTGCCCTTATCTACTTAATAGGAGCATTTAAAGATCTCTTAAGCACATTTTAAATCATTTTAAACATGCCATTCAATTTTTCACATCTTTTGGTGCCACTCACAATATTCTCTCTAATGCAATTGTTTTATTATCCTGCATAATTAATGTATTGTATTAACTTACCATCTTAACATTCTTATTCCTACAATTCTTAGTCTTATGTTCATGTTCATATTTACTAGCAACCACTCTATTTTATACTATAAACCATGTTTTATGAATATTTTATAAAAAATTTCTTTTAATTTTAGATATATTAAATCTAATTTATACATTCCTCTTTATTTTAATAAATTTAAATATAGGTGTAACTTCTTAAATATTTTTAATCTAATTTTATAATAATATTTTGATTTTCAATATGTGTTTCAAATCAATCATCATAATTTTATAATAATAACATACGACGTTTTAACCCGTCAACTTTCAACAGAAAGGGAAACCTGCAGATGCTGAAGAATGGTTGAGAAAATTGGACAGACTCTTCATTCACCTCATTTGTACTAATGCGCAGAAGATTTCATATGATGATGCAACAAGAAAATGTGGTAGCCTACGCCTCAAGACAGCTAAGGACGCATGAACAGAACTACCCAACGGATGACTTAAATCTAGTTGTCGTGGTGTACATGCTTAAGATTTGGCGACACTATCTGTATGGTGGGAAGTACGAAACCTACACTGATCACAAAAGTTTAAAGTACTCATTCGAACAGAAAGAACTCAACACGCGCCAGAGAAGATGGTTGGAGTTAGTGAAGGACTGCGATTGTATAATTATTTATCACCCAAGAAAGGTGAACATGGTCGCCAATGCTCTCAGTCGAAAGAGCAAAGGTGAGGTAGCTAACGTACTTACCAATCAGCACCAACTGATAAAGGAAATGTCCGAGTTAAACCTAAAAATAGTTATGCCTCCAAGCAATATTAAGGTTCGAATTGCGGTTCTGATGATCAAGACCACGCTTAGAGAACAGATAGTCAAAACTCAGAAGAAGGATAAATTCTTGCAGAAGATAAAAGCATGTTGGAGAAAGAAGATGTAGAGGGATTCGTGATGTCAACGGATGGGCCCCTGATATTTAAGAAAAGACTCTGTGTGTCAAGAGATGACGTATTAAGAAGCAGAATTTTAGACGAGACGCATAACATACCATACACAGCACATCCTAGAGGTATAAAGATGTATAGAGATTTGAAATAAACTTTTTGGTGGAGGAATATGAAAGGAAGCATTGGTCAGTTCGTCAAAAAGTGCTTGGTGTGCCAGCAGATAAAAGCGGAGCATCAACGGCTGGCAGAAATACTAACTCCACTAGAAATACCTGAATATAAGTGAGAACACATCACCATGGACTTCGCAGTAGGGTTACCCAAAACCAATCATGGGAACCATGTTATATGGGTTATTGTTGATAGATTAACCAAGTCCGCTCACTTCCTGCCGATAAAAATGACGTTTGAGTTGAATAGATTGGCCCAGATCTATATAAAGGAAATCGTCAGGTTGCATGAAGTACCAATCTCTATTGTGTCGGATAGGGATCCTCATTTTACATTCAGGTTCTGGCAGAGCCTACAAAGGGAATTGGGTACGAAATTAACTTTTAGTATGACATTTCACCCCCAGACAGAGGGATAAAATGAAACAAACAATACAGATTCTGGAAGACCTACTACGAGCCAGTGCTCTAGATCTACATGAAAGCTGGGAAGACTACTTATACTTGGTGGAATTCGCCTATAACAATAACTATCAACCAATGATAGAGATGGCACTGTAAGAAGTCCTATATGGAAGAAAATGTCATTCACCTATTTATTGAGATGATTGGGTGAGAAAAAAAGTGTTAGGACCAGAATTAGTTGAGCAGACAGTAGAAGTAATAAAGAAAGTTCGAGAAAGAATTAAAATGACTCAAGATCATCAAAAGTCCTATGCAGATAAAAGACGAAGAGAGCTAAAGTTCGAAGTGGGAGATAAAGTCTTTTTTGAAAGTATCGCCCACTAAAGGAGTTTACCGCTTCGGGAGAAGAGAAAAGCTGAAACCACAATTTACCGGACCGTTTGGGATTCTCGAGTGAGTTAGTGAAGTGGCTTACAGACTGGCCCTGCCGCTAAACTTCACAGGAATACATAACGTCTTCCATGTGTCCATGTATATGACTCCAGCCATGTCATCAATCAACAAAATATCGGACTCGAGAAAGATTTGACGTATGAAGAGTTTCCAGTAGCTATTTTAGATAGGAGAACTCACAAACTGAGGAATCGAGAGGTCGTCCTAATCAAAATTCTTTGGAACCATCAAGACAACAAGGAAGCGACCTGGGAAAAAGAAAAAGAGATTTTGATGAAATATCCAAATCTATCATATTTTGGTACGTATCTCAATTTTGAGGATGAAATTTATTTAAAGGAGGAAAGGATATAACACCCTGAGTAGTTTTAACTAGGCTAATTAATTTTTTTAATGATAATCAATTTTATGAGATAAAGTAGGAGTCATTGACTCATACTCTAAGTTTTAACACCTAGCATTACATGTATCTTCTCACCTTAACACTTGGAAGTCCAAGTCTCCAAAGAACAACACGTCACTACTTCAAGATACAACAAGAAATGGAAAATGTGCAGTTAAGAGAATAAAGGAAAAAAATTGAAACAAAAATAGGAATAAAGCCACTCTCTCTCCCCCACTCAGTCTCTCACTCTCATTCTCTCTCAACCAAGATGCCATCGCCGCCATTGGCCTTCTTCCGGCAAGGTAATCAATGCAAAGTGTAGGGCTCGTCAAGCTCGTCGTGGATACGGGCTCGGATTCGTTACCGGCGACACGGCGTCGCCACCGTGCCCATTTTCTCTCTCCTATGTTTCTCTTTCTTTCTCTCTTTATTTCTCTTTCTGCTCTTTCTCCCTCGCCTTCTGTCCTGCTGTTGTCTTCGGGTTGCCGGCGCAAGGTTGCGCCGGTGAGTGGAGTGAGGGTGTGTTGTTGCCGCGATTGTGCAGAAACCGACACCGAGGAGTGCGCTGACATGTGTGTTGTTGTGGGGGGTGTTTTTGAGGTGTTGTGTGTATGCATGTGTTAATGGTTGTGGGTGAATCGCCGGCGACCCCCGTTGCCGGTGGAAGGACAGTAGGTTGGGGGAAAGACCGACGGGTTTGGGGTGGAATTGGTGGGGGTTTATCTTTGTAAATTTAATTAGGGGAGGACTAAAGGCAGAACCCCCAATTCTAAGAGCACAACACCAATTTTTAAAAAAATTACAATTTTACCCTTAGGGTTGTTGAACTAGTTCCGTTCGGTCAAGATGACCGAAGGGGCTTCAAGGTGTTCGGTCAAGATGACCGAACGCGCTTCTCAGTGTTAGGCCAGGGTGGCCGAATGTCCTTCTAGGTGTTTGGCCAGGATGGCCGAACACGGAGGTGACATGAGCATCGGGCGCGTGCGGATGAAGACGGGGGCGTTGTGCGCGCGCGCACGACGGGTGACGGGTTGCGTTTTTTGCGATGAGTTTGATCGATTTTGTAATGTTTTTTTATATTAAATATTTTAATTTTTTGAAGATTATAATGCCAACATAATGACGAACATTCCACAAATTTGTTAAATGTGTGAAAATCGTAGCAAAAAACGTAAAAAAATGATTGAATTGGAGCAGTTTCGTTTGGCCCCAGTTGGCCGAACACTTAGAAGGAGGTTCGGCCACCCTGGCCGAACACATAAAAGGACGTTCATTCATCTTGACCAAACACCTTGAAGCCCATTCGGTCATCTTAACCGAACGGAACTAGTTCAACAACCCTAGGGGTAAATTTGGAATTTTTTTTAAAATTGGTGTTGTGCTCTTAGAATTGGAGGTTGTGCCTTTAGTCCTCCCCATTTAATTATCTCCAAGGGCTTGGTTGCAGTTAATAAAGTTGGGAGGGTTTAAATGCAAACCCTAGAATTTTTGCTTGATTGGACTTTAGTCCCTGAACTTTCAGGATTTATGAAATGACCCCTGAACTTATCAATATAACAAAGACACCCCTGAACTTCAAGAAATTATGAATTTGACCCCAGAACTTACTGTTTCTTGATTTCAGACCCCTAAACTTTCTGAAACTACATAAAAACCCTAGAGTATGCTGGAAGTGATCAATTTAACCCCTAGGGTTTCTACCTTCTCACCAAAGTATCCAACGAAACCTTAATTCCGACATTTTGGGTTATATAAACCCTCATTACAACAGTTTGAGGCTACATAAGCCCTAGACGCAAGCATCGGGTTTTCTAAATGTTGTATTTTAAACCCCATTTCTTTTCATATAAACCATTTCCTTTTACCAATGTTCATTTTTCCAAACAATCTTCTTTTTCGAACCTTTTCCTCAACCATGTTTAAGAGCTTTTTAAATTAAAGTTGTAGTTCGAGTTACGAGTAGACTTTTATAATCGCTAAGACGAGACTTTTTGGATCTTGTAGGAAACTCTAGTGGAGAGAACACAAATAGACACGCTTAGCACCCAGAAGTTTTTCGAGACACCGAGGTGGGGTAAATTATTGCTTACTGTTTATGTTTCCAAAGTGCTTTAACGTGAAGATTATTCTATAAACGTTGCATCATATGTCTTATTATATGACGAAATCCAAGGTGTGTTATCTGTAAAGTATATGAACGTGCTTATGTTATCAAAATGTTTTTTACACATATTAGCGGCTAATGTACCGCGCGGCTAAAAGAACCGTATCAAGGTGGCTAAAGAACCACATATTAGCGGCTAATGAACCGCACGGCTAATAGAACCGTATCAAAGTGGCTAAAGAACCACAAATTAGCGGCTAATGAACCGCGCGGCTAATAGAACCATATCAAAGTGGCTAAAGAACCACAAATTAGTGGCTAATAAACCGTGTGGCTAAAAGAACTGCATCAAGTGGCTAAAGAACCACATATATGTATTTAAAGTCTTGAATGTATGTGCTTCTTTTACGAATAATCTTTCCATGAGCCCAAACCCACTGAGTGTTCTTGTGCACTCACCCCCTTGAGTGATTCTATTTTACAGGTTGCAGCCAATCAGAATGTGAGTGAAAGAGGTGTGGTATTATTTTGTTCGTATGAAAGATGCTATTTTGAAATCTTTTAGAAAGCCTAGTTTACAAATCTGTACAGTTTTTAGTTGTGTATCAACAAAGTAAAATATCTCTCTTCCATTGTCTACGAATTTCGTTCTATAAAACATGGATGTTTGAAATGACTTTTCTTATTTGTGAGTTAGGGTTTATCTTTGGAAACCTATGTTTTAACGAATTGTTGGATGCCTAAATAAGAATTTAGTAAACTCTGATATTCTGCAGTAACGTAAAATTGGGCGTGACAGGCATTATCAAAACCAACCGAAAAAACTTTTGTAACTATATCATAATCATTACAAATTTTTATTATTTTTCTAGCAATTGCTATGAAAAATGTTTTTCATCAAATTCGGCATATGCAATTAATCGTTTTTGCATATTCCATGCATCATATATCCAATGACATGTTACTCCTAAATAATCATGCATTTGGTAAGGATCTTTCCACACATCACAACAAATAGATACTCGTTGTGTTAAATTTTTTAATTCTTCAATTAAAGTATATTTATATTCGCCATAATTTTTTTCTATGTCACGTGTAACGGTATTCCTAGAATTTTTTCTACTAGCGGGTTGAAATAAACACTAGTATATTCTTCAAAATCATCATCCGTTGGAAATTGAAAAGGAAGATGTTTTTTTGCAACTAATTCGGCTACTCATTTCCTATGAAATAATTGACTAAATTTAAAAAGGAAAGAAGGGTTATTACCATCGGTTCCCCGAACCGTTGACCCCCGGTTTCAAACCGACCGGTTCCGGTTTTTTCCAAACCATGGGCACCATTAATTGTAATTAATGAAATTCTTATATTTAAAAAAAATAATACTTAATGTCTTAAAATAAAGTACTTGATAATAAATCATGCAATTATAATATCTCATGTGCGACGCAAGTGTTATATATATATATATATATATATATATATATATAAAATTTTGTCCTGTGAGTTAGATTTTGTACGATTTTTGTCAGTAATTATGTGTTTTTCAATTTTGATCCAATAATTGTCGATTTTTTCCAATTTCAATCCGATTTTCGTCGGAAAATTCTTCTGGACTAACGTGGCTTTTGGAATACTAATGTGGCACTCAAATTGAAAAATTCTAATATGAAGGGGAAACTGAGCTGATGTGACTATTTTTATTGCCACATCATTAGAAACAATAAATTTTATCGGGGGATTGATGTATTATAAATTTGCGATATTTAAATTTGGAGATGACAAAATTAAATTTCAAGAGTAAATTAAGGCATATATGGAGATAATTAAAGATAAAAAACATGAAACTTGAAAAATATCCCTGGAATTATTGATTATAATAGTTACTTAGGAGAATTAGCAGAAAGAGTAGCAAACACCGGCAATACAAGCACAGGTGGAACAGGTACATATATTCTTGCAATCTTTTGTGACCACGCACTGCCATTCCTTCTTTTCTTCTTCAATATTATGACCATCCATTTCCTTGCAAAAGCAAAACCCTTCCAATATATTACACTTTGGAATACCTTTTTCGCATGAATAATTTGCACACTCTCTTCCCATTCTGCATTTTGTGGCCCCAGATACTGTCAACACGATCAACACATCAGCATACATGTACATATGTGTGTGTGTGTGTATATATATATATATATAGAGAGAGAGAGAGAGACCAACCAGTTAATACAAGCATGAAGGTTGCCAACAATATCAGCTTTTGGGAAGCCATTCTATTACTGTTTAGTAGAGAGAGAGAGAGAGAGAGAGGAGTTCTTCATCAGATTCAGTATTGCAATTACGTATTTATAAACAACACTAGATTTTTCGTAATAAATTAATATGACTTCATCCATTAATGTTGTAACATGTTAAACCAATTGAAATTATCCTCTTAATTCATTATAAGATCAACAAATTAATTGCTTTTTTCTCATCTATTTTATGTAGATCTTTTTATATAAAAGTTCGAACAAGAAATTAATACCAGATTATGTTTGACCACTTTTATTTATAGTTATACTAATTATAGTATTTCCTCTGAAAGAAAACATTCAGTAGCATTTATTATTATTTGACCCCATCAGTCAAATGTTTTATATGACAATGGCTTCCCAAATTAAGTTGGTCTTAGTAGAGGTGTTCAATCAGTTGGACCCGTCGTTTCGCTTTCGAACCGGCGGTTTCAAAAACCGTGAAACTGGAATCGAACCGTCGGATTTCGATTTCGGTTTTAAAATAGGTGGTTCGATTTTAACCACCAGTTAGGTGGTTTTTTTGTTTTTTTGTTTTTTATTCTCAGACACGGGTGGTCGTGTTCTGGCGCATGGTTGTGCCCCAATACTCGATAGCTTCTGTTTTTCCACACTGGTGGCCATGGCCTGATGTATGGTCGTTATTTTTGATATTTTCACAGCTAAAGTTTAATAATACAATTAAAATTTTATAAGCTATAATTACATCTTAGTACTTACAAATTACAATTATGAATTAAAAAAATATTACAACTCAATTAATATATATTACAATCATACAACAAAATTGAAGTTAAAAAAATTACAACTTTCTAGATAAAAAATTATAATACAATTTCATTTGAAAATAATTGGTGGGGGATTCATTCTAAATCATGAAGTTTAATTAAAATTTCACTTCCTAATTTAGAATGAAATTGTCTACTTATCCAAATCAAATTCCACATAGTTCTCCTACCTAAAACTTACCTTCATTCATCAATATTGGTTTCGGTGGAGGAGGATGTGTTTGAATTGTATCCATACATGTCATTTTCATCTTCATCTAAATAGGGGAAATCAAGATGTTGTTGACGTTTTTTTGCTCTTATCCAATCTTCAAGAAGAGTTATATTTTTATACATACTCGATGGTCAATTTTGATCTTTTTGGATGCAACATATGACTTTCTTTGCTAAAGGCGTGTTCTACGGAAACGATTGAGGTGAGATTTCCAAATATCTCTTTTGCAATAATAGTCATAATAGGAAAGTGGTACCACCATTTCAATAGACCCATAGGATTTTTAAATACAATTTGTTCAAAAGTAGCACTTAAATATGAATCTAATTCTTGACAAGGGTTAGAGCCTCTAGCTCATTTGTGCATTCTAATATCACAAAAATTATAAAATTGACTAAGAGTTAAATCAAAATTTTTATGTTCAAGCTAAATGTTAATTAATGATGTCATATTTACATTATTTGTGTTAGTTATTTTTTAACACCAAATAAAATAAAATATGAGAGTGAAATAGAGGATCTTAGTCACTTGGTTGCCATTGGTTAGTCTCTTTCTTTATTCAGCTTCACAAATATTGATTATTCTTTGATGACTTACATTTTTTTTAGAGACGTTGTTGACTTTATATTATTCAATTCTTCATCATTGGATACAAATTTCAATAGAAGATATCACCGGCTAGCTTCCAATTATGAATCATTGGGATGGGCATTGGTTGTAATTTTTTAATAAGTAATGATACTTTAAAAAAAATATTAATTATGATGTATATTGGAGATATTGAAGATACACTATCTTCTTAATTAGATGTTTTACAATTGATTTTGTGTATCAATTATTATGCATTATTTCATTCTCTGCAGATTATTGTATAGATTGTAAATGTACCTATTTTATACCCTTTAATACAAGAGATATGGTAAGGCCTATTCTTCTAAATATTTTACTTGGTATCAATCTAACCTACACCTAACCCCAGAATTTCTGCATAAAAACTTACGTGAGACGGTCTTACATAAAATCTACTCAAACAGGTCTCATTTGTGGCCTTAGTTATGCGTTCTCGGCAGCTCAAATGGCGCTAACCTCCTCTTGAAAATGGAGAGTTTTTCTTTGTTCCAAGAGTCCCAACCACAACAGCGTTTCAAGGGCACTATGCATATGTCTGCTACTCAGAATTTATTTATAAGAATCAAGAACTCATGTAGCTCATGACCTGGACTTTCAATTTGATTGGTTTTTTTGGTTTTTATTTAGTTTTATTTTACTCTTAGCGTAGTCAAATTATTTATGCATTTATTATTTTACTCTTAAATAACTCCAAAATATAAAGTTGTTTTAATTAAAGGGCCAACTACGTTAAATTCTCTAAACTATTACATAACCCACTAAATTATATAAGACAAAAAAATTTGTGTACCTACTGCACGGACTCTAAATCTATGCATTCGGGTCGATCCGACCCGTTATGCGCCCGCATACGCCATCAGGTCGCGAACAAAATCCACCCAAACATGCTTACAGGTATGAGACATTTATGTTATGTTAACTACATCTTTTAGTAGCGTTAGTCATACATTTTAGTTATGTTAGTCATACCTTTTGTAAGACTAGCTGTATCTTAACATTTTTTTTTAAACAGACGTATTAACCTTTCATTCTTTTAGTTATAACAGTCATATCTTTTAGTTATATTATATATATATATATATATTAGTTATGTTAGTTGTATCTTAATTTATATATTACATAAAGGTATGACTATGTTGATATAAAGGTATAAGTAATATCACATAAATGTATGAGTATTATCACATAAAGGTAAACATGTACAAATTGTAGCAAAATTAGGGTTTTTTTAGAGTTAAAAATATTAAATAAAGGTATGATATTTGGACATAAAGTGTTGGGATATTTCTACTTAGGTTTTGATAAGACAATGTAACTTTAGAGAGAAAGTTAGAGTACCCATTTTTCCATGTTTTATAAATGGAACTGTAATATAACAGTCCAAGTTTCGTAATGATACATTCTGGAGAGAAAGAGAAAACTATTCGAAACAGTTCTCTGGACTTAGAAAGTGGAAGAAGGATCAACAAGCAGATAGAGCAGAAAGTCAACTGAAGCCTGGAAGATTCTCTGACCCAAAAAGCTGACTTAGAATCAGAAAGCTGGCACTTACAGTAAGCAAGTATTAAATGCACATATCAGGAAGCTGTAAGTCTAATTTACTCATTTAAGACAGTACGAGGAATGAGTATTGAATGTTGTACGAGGATGGCTCCTGCTGAGGACCCATTAGAACAGAAGTATGTGTCAAGCCAATACTACAATGCCACATGGACCTACGGCTCTGCATAGTCTATAGCCAATGAATAGCGCCATTAATGCAAATCAGAGGAAGACATGACTCTCAATCTAATCTGTCTCTGGCGCATTAATTGCAAAGATTTACAAGATCATTTCAAAATTGAAAAAGGACAATGTCTTTCTTTAACGGGCATTTTTCCACTGATATAAATAGAGGGTTAGAGTGACCATGAAGAAGAGACTGGAAAAACGCATAACTAAAGCTTTGAACTTCACATCACTCAAGTTTTGTTTTTCTCAAAGCATATCAAGGCCAGTCACTCAACATTCGAAGCAGTCTACCATTCAAGTGTTCGAGCTCATCAAGTTCAAGACTGATTTCACTACAACAGTTGAAGAAACCATTTTTATCTTTTAACCATTGTGTTGTGTGCGTTAGGTTATTTTTGGTGTAACTTAGTTGATAGGATTGGATCTTTGCTAAGTGTATAGTCTTTGTATAGGCTATTTGCCCTGTGTGGGATTGTGTACCCTGTGTGGGTTTGTGACCTAAGAATCTGGGATTATGTAGGTATAACTTGTTAGGAACACGTTTGTAAAGCTGGGCTTGTAATTCGAACTGACCTAACAAAGTTCCTCCTCTGGGAAGGAGAAGAGTGGACGTAGAAGGCTTACACCACCTTCGAACCACTATAAGCCATAAGTGTTTATATTGTATGCTGCACTTTACTTACTGCATATCTATCCTGTTGCATACATCATAAGCATCCTGTGAAAAGACTTTGCTAAAATCATATTTAAAAAGGAAACTGGTTTCCAAAACAGAAATTCTATCTAAGTTTATTCCGCTGCAATCTGATACCGAGTCAGGAACCTGAATCAACCTTTGGCCAGGTTATTGATTCGAGACAGGTTACTGGATTTCTCAGTGAATCAGGAACTTGTTATACAGAAAAGATTTTAAAATCGATAGAGATTCATTCACCCCCTCTGAACCTCTGACCACTTGGGATCAACATAAAGGTATGACTAATATAATATAATGATATGACTGACATAACATAGAGGTTAAGACGAAAAAAGTAAAAGTGCACTGATTCGGGTCAACCGACGCCCGAACCCAACCCAAGTGCATATATGCATTAGGTGCACAAGAGTACTACTCATTATGTAAATTGTTGTGCTTTATTTTGTTAACTCTAAAATTACTCAAACTATCCTTACAAAGTACATATTTTATTCAAAACATTACAACAAAAATTATTTTAAAACAAAATCTTTAAAAATACTAAAATTAAACTTAAAGAATATTAAATTTAACCTATTTCATTCAAAATTATGTTATAAAAATATATTAGTAATATTAAAGTTGAATTTATAAAGAAGCTTTTTAAAAAATCTATTTTATACCAGATATTAAAATCTATATGAAAAAAAAAACTATATTTATGTTTTTTTAATTAAAACAAAAACTATAAACTTCTTTAAGAATTCTAATTTATTTATTTTTTATTACAAATATTTTGCATCCTTGGACCATTGGGGACGAAGGTAACTTTAAATAGAATTTAAAAAAATACAAATTTAATTTTAATATTTCAAATAAAATACACTATTTTTTAAAAACCTTATGCTCCATTTGGATAGAGAGATTTAAAATGCAACATTTGAAATGAATGAACTTCAAATTAGAGTGGATTCAAAATTCACACATATTGCTCAAAAATTAGTTCAAAATAAGAGTAATAAATTTCAAATTCATATATATTTAAATACTACTAATGGATTTACTACTACGAAATTCAAATGACTTCTCAAATCCCTACATCCAAATAGAACTTTATATAATTTTAGACAAAAACTCCTGTGTACCTAGTGCGGGGATTTAGGGTCTCGGGTCGACCCTACCACCACACACCCCATGCATTGCTAGTTCCGCGCACAAACTCGTCCAAACATGCTCCTAGGTAGGGGTGTAAAAGAATAGAACTTTTTTTATTCGATTAGATATTTGAATTCAAATAAGAATCCAAATAAGAATATTTTTTTAGATTTGAATATTATTCGAATACGAATATGAATATAACCATATTCGATTCAAGTATTAACGAATATATTCGAATAATTATAAATATATATAATTTTAATAAATTATTAAAAATATTTATTTAATAAATAATATATATACATACATAGTTTTTTTACTTCCCATTTACTCCCTCTATCTCAATTCCCAGCCACATACATATTTTTGAATTTGATAAATATTCTTGTATTTGATAATTATTTTGGATGTTAATTTACAATCTTTTTGTTTATGAATTGTTGCACTTGATGTAAAGAGTTAAAATGAACCTCTATCGATTTTTCTTTTTAAACTTTTTACGGACTTTCGACGTTGTATTCTATCGTAGAATACAACACTGAATGCAATACAGTGAGTTGGGTGAGAATGCTGCTCAACTTACTGTATCAGAGTTCTGTATGCAGCGAAAATAAACTTTGATAGAGTTTTTTTTTAAATGTTTTCTCAAATATCCTTTTTAGTAAACTTTGAATGCAAAATAATAAGATATAAAATCCAGCACATAAATGTTAAGAACAGAAAATAAACACACAAGGTTTATAGTGGTTCTAAGGTGGTGTAATCTTTATACGTCCACTCTACTCCTATTTCAAGGAGGAACTTGATTAAACAAGATTGAATTACAGGACTCGACCTTACAATCTATCAACCTTACAAGTTTTCACCTACAAGAATTCATCTTCCACACAGGTTGCTTGAATCCATAGGCTGACCCACATAAGATTCTACTAACTTACACAGAGTTATTGCTTTAACAACTTAAGACAAAAACACTCAGCAAGAATCTAAATCCTATCAACTGAGGACACCACTAAAACAACTTAAGCACACAACACAAAGGATAAAAGTATGAGTTTTTCTTCAACTGGTGCTTGAAACAGCCTTGATGTAATACCCCAAATTTCTAATTAAATCTCTTTTATAGATAATAAATTTTATTTTATTTTATCATGGACTCATAATAATTTATAGTGAAGTAAGTAATGTGATGATATATATATATATATATATATATATATGTCTAATGTGTTTAGGACTCTAATAACTAATAGATTAGAAGTAAATCGCAGGAAATTAAATTAATCTAAACTAAGATAAAGAAGAGAAATAAGGATGTTGAGGAAAATAAGGAGTCCACATTTCCTAAGAAAGAGAGATAAAGAAACCAAAAGTGATCTCACGTAAAGGTTACTGATTATCTCAGCTGCAAAAGAAAAACACCAGGAGAGAAACGAGAACAGAGAAAAGGGAGAATTGAGATTGAAGCCTTGTATGAAGTAGAGTAAATTCGTTGGAAGCATCAGGTAAGTACATCTCTCACTTGTGGTATGAATAGTTCAAATTCATTGTTTAGTGTGGATACAAGATTTACTTGAGTGATTATTTATGTGTATATGAGTATGCCTAAATCATTCGTTGAGTTAAATGTTTCAAGAGTTCAATTAGTGTATTCTATGAACATACAGAGATGAATTATTTTGTGGATGAATCTCTTCCGTTGTGATCTGATACATAATGTAAGTGTTTGGGTTTATGAAATGTGAGAAAGGGGTTTTTTTTCGGAGATCAGAGACAGAGCTGACCTCCGGGGCATGGTCGTGCTGTACGACACGGTAGATCGTGTCCTGACTCAATGTGTGTTGTTGGAGCGCGGGCAGACTGCGCTATGGGGCACGGTCGTGCCCCATCGTCCAGTAACCACTGTATAATGACGCATGATCGTGTCAGGTAGCACAACTGACCGCGCGCCACCGACCCCCCACTGTATGATGGAGCATGGTCGTGCTGTGTAACACGACCAGACCGTGCGCCATCCACCCTCATATGAAATCTCGGATTTTAATCTCTGTCTTTCCTCGTGTTATGTGATTCGTTTCTTGTTTATAGGTTACACATATAGGATGTTTTCATGTTTTTCTGTGGATGTGAAGTGACTCTCTGTTGTGTGACTTGTTTTACTTTACCGAGTATTAAATGTTGGATGATCTTGTTATGAAGAGTGCAAAGATATATGTAGAAATATATACACATATATATGTATATACGAGATTTTTCTATATTTTAAGAGACTGGTACCGGGCACCGAGATCACCCACGAGATGAGTTAAGGGCCCGAGATCACCCTATGAGTTTTGAGTTGCTCCATTTGGGTTCGGTGGCTAGCTACCCCGGATTCTTCGGAGTTGCGCGCATTGGTATTATATCTAGGCCCATAGTATATTATTTTCAAGTATAAGAGTATTTTATTGTTTTAAGTGAGTGATGTGCTTGAGTTTCAAAAGATGCAAAGAAAATGTTTTTGTGAGATAGACTATGTACTTGCTAAGCAATTTTGCATATAGTCTTACCTCATACTGCAGATAAAAGCAAGGGTAAGATGTGATGCAAAGAGGCAGCAGCACTGAAGTGTGATTGGTGGTGACGACCCCGAAATTGGTTGAGTTTCTTAAAGGTTTTCTAAGTTGAACGTGAAGTGAATTTTATTTTGAGATTTTGAGGAGGTAAAGTTTTGAGCAAATATTTTAATTCTCACCGGAGGTTTTGGACCGTTTAACTTGATGATTTATTTCTTAGTAAAAACTTATTTCCGCGGTGTTATAAACAAAAGAAATTCCTATAAATCTTTATGATATTTTATAAACTGGAGAGTTCAACGTGTTTTAATAGAAGTAACTACCCTATCAGATGGGGGTGTTACAGTATGGTATCAGAGCCTATTTCCGATCTTCCGTCGCACCACCACCAAACTTCATCTTTGCCGTCTTCCAAGTAAGAATGTTTAATTACTTTTGTTGTTATTTATGAAATTGAAGCATTGTTATGTCATAATGACTTATATGTGTATATCTTAGATATAACACCCCAAATTAATTAACTATGTATAAGAATTAATTAATTAAGGTTTCATGTTGCTAATCAATTAGTTAAGCTAAGAATTTATTTAATTAAATGATAATCTTAATTAATTAAAGTATATATATATATATATATATATGTATATGTACACAGGTATAATTAAATAGTTAACTAAGTAATTACTTAGTTGAATACATAAAATTAAGTTGTGCGCAGTAAATAAATATAAGAGTAAGTAATTAGTAATAAAAGAAAGGTACTTAAATTAATTGTGCTGCTTACTCACTTTTCCTACTTCTCATATCACGCCACCACCAGCTTCTTTTCCTTGCTTTTTTGACACCTTGCATATAAAATGGTTTATGTGTGAAAAGGGGTGGGGAGGGTAATAAATAAAAAGAAAGAGCAGGACATCATTCACGCACACACACAGTTCGTTCCAGCTCTCTCTCTTCTCTCCCTCTCGCTCAAGTCTCTCCCTCTCAAGGTATCCCTTTCTTGCTCTCCCTCGTTCCAAGTTTGTAGTTGCTGCTCGTTTTTGTTGTTGCTGCCACTGTGAAGTCGCCGGGTGAGTCGGGGTGTCGGGCTGGAGGGCTGGTGGGCAGGTGTGCGTGTGTTGCAGGGTGTGTGCGTGTGTTGCAGGGTATGTGTATGTGTTTTGAAGTGTGGTTGTGTGTGTAATGTTGTGTGCGGGTATGAGGGCCGTGGGATATGAATCACCGACGACGGGGTCACCGGCGGCAGCAGAAAGGCAGCGGAAGAGGGCTGTGTTGACAGGTTGGTTTTGGTTGGAGGTCGGGGGGCTACTTTAATGCGCCGGGTTTGTGCTAGCGCCCCGGGGAGCGGCGACGGGAGGCTGCGTGCGCGTCAGGAGCGCGGGCGCTGGGGCGTGCGGGCACTGGCCGTGGGCACGCCAAGTCTGTTCGGAGGCTGGTCGACAACCACCTTTCGTGCTGAGTTTGGGTGAGTTGTAGTGTAGCTATGGGGGTGTTTTTGGGTCATCTGAGTAGGTCATAGTTTGGTGAGTAGTCGGGGGTGAGTCGCCGGCGACGCGGGTCGTCGGAGTCGGTGGTAACAGCCCCGGAACAGGGCTAGTCGGAGCAGATTTTGGGCATCAAAAACTGCGCGCAGGCAGCGTTCGACATGCCGTTTCAGATACTTTCGATGATGGGACCAAAAACCTGTTTTTATGGAAAATACTAGAGTGTACGAGGAAGGTCTCCACCAAGTTTGGCGGCCATCCGAGGTCGGACGGCCGAGGAATAATTTTAGGAAGTCAGGGCTGCGTTTCTGCACCCGAACTGGAAATATCCGCGGAGCAGAAGGTCTTAACGAAGGAATTTCCTAAAACTGTTCGTATGGGATATTCTTCAATGTGTCGAGAACAATCCTACCAAGTTTTACCTTAAGGCGAGTCCGTTTGAGGGGCCTAAGATGTATCGGAGCACAGAGTGGCAGTGCAGTTTGCAACGGTGAATTTCAGCCTATTGCAAGGGCAATTCCCAGACGATCGAATATCGGATGGACTTGAGATTTCACAGAGGAAACGCAGACGAAGGACCCCGTTAATTCCCTAAAACGTAGCATTTTTCCCAAGCTACCATTTGTTTGAGGTGAAGGAACAAACTTAGGATTTAAAGAGTCGAGTTTCACGAGGGTTACCACCGAACAAGGTGGGGGTAATTTCTATACTTCCATATTTAAGATTCTAAGTGAGTTTGAGGTGAAGTTATGTGTCCACGTGAAACGTATGTGGTTATTAAAGTATAGATATATGCCTACGTGAAACGTATATGATTTTTATTGAAGATTGCATTTTATGCTTTACTACGAGGTGCAACGACAGTGTGCTATTTGCAAAGTGAATGAGTGGAATTATGATGGAATGTGGTGAAGGTTATGGGGGAAATTCTTGCTTTCCCATTTATGTGATCAAGTGCTATAACGTGAAGATGTTGGCTGATGTGAGAAGTGTATATGATAAATTGTAAATGTGGTGTTATGTGCTTATTACATGCCAAAAGTGAATGTGTCATATTTGCAAAATGAAAGGAATTATTATGTGAATGTTATGTATGCTCGATGAGGATAAAGTCATGACGATGTCATGATGATGACGATGAAGTCATGATAACGTCATGACGATGAAGATAAAGTCATGACGAGGTCATGATGATGAAGATGAAGTCATGTTAATGTCATGACGATGAAGATGAAGTCATGATAATGTCATGACGATGATGATATGATGATGAGTAATAAAAACGTTTTCACGACGGCTCAGAACCGTATTTTCAAAAGGGCGGCCTTAAAACCGCATTTATGTGCTATTGAGTGATGTGTTTATGTTTGTTAAATATGTAAAAATGGCGACTAAGTTCCGCAAGACGTATTTGGCGGCAAGTTCCGCAAGACGTAAAATGTCTTCATGGCGGCTCAGAACCGAAAAGTTTTCCAAGGCGGCTCAGACCCGCAACTATGTGTTTGATGAATTATATGTCTATGTTACCTGTTATGTTTTAAATGCTCACAAGTCCCACCCCACTGAGTGTCTTCATACACTCACCTTTTTTTATGTTAAAACGTTTTCAGCCTAAGGAATCATTGAGCATGGTGTGCAAGTGGTGGATGCTGGTAGCCGATGTTCTAAAGATTACGAAAGATTTTTACTTGTTTTGTAAGAGGTGTATATTATTTAATTGTATAGAAAGGGCTCTTGAAACTTTTTTTGGGAAAAACTTAGTTTGCAAAGCTATACAGTTTTAGCTGTATGGATATAAAGAAAAAAAATGTATTGTTCTTCCGCTGTATATGATTCACGATTTATGAAACAGGGATGCTCAAATTGACTTACCCTTATTTGCAAGTTTTAAGTTACCTTGGAAATGCATGTTTTATCGAGTATCTGGACGCCCAAACGAAAAACTAATTAAACTCTGATATTTTACGGTAATTTACAAGAATGGGGCGTTACATTAGAAATGGTGAATGATGAGAATAATGTTCTTGCACTAAATGTACATTCTTATAATGTTACGAAATGATAATTATAAAGGAAGATGGCTAGAGGACGTAGACCTGCTGCTGCAAATGATCAAAACAAAGCAGCATCTCAACCTAAGGTGCAAGAAATACTAGTTCAATTTCAACAACAAGTCCAACAACAACAAAAGTTAATCAATACTCTGATTAATCAACAAACTAATCATGATGCACCACCTGTCCCTAATAATGATCAACAAGTCCCACCAATTGCCAATGTTCCACCAGTTGCCCCTGCAACGGTGGTAAGACAAGACTCGTACTTAATTCAGTGACAGAAGTTGAAACCAGAGAACTTCTCTGGAACAAGTGAACCATGGGATGCTCAAGCATGGTTTAAGACTTTGGAAAGTATACTAGAATTTTTGGATTGGCCCGAGAATGAGAAAGTAAAATGTGCATCATTTTGTCTTGCTGGAGATGTTAGGATGTGGTGGGAAAGAATAAAGGCGAAGAGGAACGTTAATGAAATGACGTGGGCAGACTTTGAAGCTGAGTTCTTCGAGGAGTTCTTCCACATGAAGGTTACCAACAAGTAATAAGATGAGTTCACTAAGTTTCGCTAGGGAGAATTTTCAGTTAAGGAGGCTATGAGAAAGTTCAATAGGCTAGCTCGTTTGTGCCTAGATCTAGTCAGCACTGAAAAGGAGAAAGTTCGTTTGATGTTGAAGATGTTACGGCCAGAGATAGCTCTTAATGTGACTAGTGGAGTTAATCGTCCACAGACAGTAGAGGACCTGATCAGCAGTGCCCTAACCACGGAGCATTACCTTAATGGAATGAAGAAGTTGGAACAAAAGCAGCCAGTGAATGAAAATCGAAGTCGTGGAAGTTTTGGAAGCCAAAGACCTCAAGCAAGCAACCAGATTTGGAAGGGAAATAATAACAATAAAAAGAAGCTCTGGGAACAAAGAACTTGAGGAGTCAAGATAGAAGGAGGTTCATCGCACAAGCAAGCAAAATCTTCTCCGTGTTCTAGATGTAAAAGGATGCATTTGGGAGTTTGCCGACAGGGAATGAATGGATGTTACACTTGTGACATGGAGGGGCATATGTCCAAAAATTGCCCTACCAAAGACAATCGACTGCAACAACCTAGTCAGCATCAGAACAAACCAACTCAATTACACCAGATGCGAGCTGAACTTGAAGGCCCCACATCAGTCAGGGGAGACTTGAGGCCCCACCAACCCACTTTAGCCAGGAGAGACTTGGGGTCCCACCAATGACGGCCGATGCTCGTGTTTTCTCACTTACAAATGAACAAGCAGTTGGGACTTCTACAGCAGTCACAGGTCTACTTATCTTTGATCATATTGCTATTGTATTGTTTGACACTGGAGCTACGCATTCTTTCATATCTTGTCCATTTGTAAAGAAGTTAGATGTATCTTTGAATGAGTTAGATAATAAATTCTTGACGGCACTACCTTCTGGAGAAGTGATGACGTCTACACATTGCTTACGTGGTGTACCATTGCACATTGCTGAAAGAGAACTCTTTAGTGACTTAGTAGTACTTGATATGTATGATTATGATCTCATTTTGGGGATGGATTTCTTGAGTAAGTATGGAGCATCTATTGAATGTCGTAAGTGGAAAGTTGTATTTGAACCTGAAAGTGAGCCTCGTTTCGAAGTCATCGGTGAGCCGAAGAGAAGAACTAAGAAATTTCTATCAGCCTTAAGGTCTCAGAAGATGCTAGCCAGTGGGTGTTCCAGTTTCCTAGCCTATCTAGTAGATAAGAAGAAAGATGAAGGATGAAGTATTGAAGAAGTGTCAGTTGTTTGCAACATTCCTGAAGATTTACCAGGGTTACCACCTAATAGAGAGATTGAGTTTGAGATTGAACTTATCCCGGGTACGAATCTAATCTCAAAAGCACCATATCGTATGGCTCCAGCTGAGTTGAAGGAATTACAAGAACAATTGCAAGAACTCTTGGTGAAGGGATTCATTCGGCCTAGTCACTCACCGTGGGGAGCACCAATTATTTTTGTCAAGAAGAAAGATGGGTCTATGAGGATGTGTATTGACTATCGGGAGCTGAACAAGTTGACTATCAAGAAAAGATATCTGTTACCAAGGATTGACGACCTATTGGATCAGTTAAAAGGAGCAACCGTTTTCTCCAAGATTGACTTACGGTCGGGTTATCATCAACTAAGAGTCAAGGATGGCGATATATCTAAAACAGCTTTTCGGACAAGATATGGGCATTACGAGTTTGTGGTCATGCATTTTGAACTGACAAATGCCCCAGCAGATTTTATGGATATGATGAATCGAGTGTTCAAGGAATGTCTTGATAAATTCGTGATTGTGTTTATTGATGATATACTTATTTACTCGAAGTCTCAGGAAGAGCATGCTAAACACTTAGAGATTGTTTTACAGACCCTTCAGAAACATTAGTTGTATGTCAAGTTCACAAAGTGTGAATTTTGGCTTGATCGAGTGGGTTTTCTGGGTCACATTATATCGAAAGATGGAATCATGGTAGATCCTGCAAAGATTAAAACAGTTAGCAACTAGAAGCGACCACAAAATGTTGGTGAAATTCGAAGTTTTCTGGGATTAGCAGGGTATTATAGGAGGTTCGTGGAGGACTTTTTGAAAATTGCCTCGTCTTTAACAGTATTGACTAGAAAAGAGAAAAAGTATGAGTGGTCTGACGAGTGTGAGAAGAGTTTTGTTGAGCTTAAGAGGAGATTGACAAGTGTACCAATTCTAACTATTCTGCAAAGAGATGAAGGCTTTGATATATATAGTGATGCATCAAAGATGGGTTGTCTTCAAAAGGGAAAGGTGATCGCATATACTTCGAGACAACTCAAGGATTATGAGAAGAACTACCCTACTCACGACCTAGAGTTGGCAGCGGTTGTTTTTGCACTAAAGATTTGGAGGCATTATCTGTATGGAGTTCAGTGTAAGATTTACACGGACCACAAGAGTTTGAAATACTTCTTTACCCAGAAAGATTTGAATATGAGGCAACATAGGTGGCTCGAGCTAGTTAAGGACTATGATTGTGAGATCCTTTACCATCCAAGAAAAGCAAATAAAGTAGCTGATGCTTTGAGTAGAAAGTCTTGTGCCACATTGATGTCTTTGTCTGAACTATCTCAGCCATTACAAAAAGAAGTGCTCAAATTCGGAATTGAGATAATATCTGAACAACTCTCTACTTTGACGTTGGTGCTAACATTGTTCGATGACATACGAAATAAACAAGAGTGAGACTCGAGTATTCAAAAGATCAAGTAAGAAATACAAGAAGGGAAAAATGAGGATTTTACAATGTTTGACAGTGGAGCACTCTACTTCAGGGATCAATTATGTGTTCCAAATGATGAGGAATTAAAGAAAAAGATACTTTAAGAAGCTCAAAGTGTACCATACTCAATGCATCCTGGTTCTACTAAGATGTACCACGACCTGAAAGATCGTTTCTGTTGGTTTGGAATGAAGAGAGATGTAGCGAAGTTTGTTAGTGCATGTCTTACATGTCAAAGAGTTAAAACAGAACATCAAAGACCTGGAGGAGTTTTGTAACCTATTCAGATACCTTAATGGAAGTGGGACGACATTGTCATGGATTTCATTGTTGGATTACCGAGAACAACAAACGGTTATAATGCAATTTGGGTGATTATTGATAGATTGACGAAGTGTGCACATTTCCTGGTGATCAAAATGACACACTCGATGGAACAACTAGCTCAGTTTTATATCAAGGAGATTGTTAGACTGCATGGAGTTCCCAAGATGATTATTTCTGATCGAGATAGTAGATTTACTTCACATTTTTGGGAGTGCGTCCAAATGGCTCTTGGAACTAAGTTACGTTTCAGTACAGCTTTTCATCCTCAGACAGATGGACAGACAGAGCGAACAAATCAAATCTTGGAAGATATGCTACGAGCTTGTGCACTGGATTTTAAAGGGAGTTGGTGTAAATATTTGTGTTTGGTAGAGTTCGCATACAATAATAGTTATCAGTCTACAATTGGAATGGCACCTTACGAGGCTTTATATAGGAGGAAATGTAGATCACCTATATGTTGGCATGACCTATGAGAGAAGAAAGAGTTGGAGTCGGGGATAGGACAAAGAATGGATATCATTGATGAGACGACTGAGGTTATCAGAACCATTCGTCAAATGATTGAAACAGCTCAGAGTCGACAGAAAAGTTATGCAAATGTCCACCGGAGGCCACTTGAGTTTGAAGTTGGAGATGTTGTGTTCATTAAAGTAGCTCCTATGAAAGGAGTGATGAGGTTTGGTAAGAAAGGAAAGCTTAGTCCTCGATATGTTGGACCTTATATGATCACAAAGAGAATTGGTAAAGTAGTTTACGAGCTAGACCTACATGAAGAGATGTCGGCTATTCATAATGTTGTCCATGTCTCGATGTTGATGAAATATGTTCCTGACCCAAGTCATATAATTCAACCACAGACAGTGCAAATTCGTGAAGACTTGACCTATAAAAATAAACCTGTTAAGATAGCTACCCGGGAGATCAAGAAGTTGAGAAACAAAGAAATACCACTAGTAAAGGTGATTTGGCGGAATCATCGTTTTGAAGAGGCAACTTGGGAGTGTGAAGAGGATATGAGACAAAAATACCTCGAGTTATTCTAAGTTTTGAGGACGAAACTTTTTATAAGGTATAAGGGATTGTAATACCCCAAATTTCTAATTAAATCTCTTTTATGGATAATAGATTTTATTTTATTTTATCATGGTCACATAATAATTTATAGTGAAGTAAGTAATGTGATGATATATATATATATAAGTATGTCTAATGTGTTTAGGACTCTAATAACTAATAGATTAAAAGTAAATCGCTGGAAATTAAATTAATCTAAACTAAGATAAAGAAGAGAAATAAGGTTGTTGAGGAAAATAAGGAGTCCACATTTCCTAAGAGAGAGATAAAGAAACCAAAACTGATCTCACGTAAGGGTTACTGATTATCTCAGCCGCAAAAGAAAAACACCAAGAGAGAAACGAGAACAGAGAAAAGGGAGAAGTGAGATTGAAGCCTTATGTGAAGTAGAGTAAATTCGTTTGAAGCATCAGGTAAGTACATCTCTCACATGTGGTATGAGTAGTTCAAATTCATTGTTTAGTGTGGATACGAAATTTACTTGAGTGATTGTTTATGTGTATGTGAGTGTGCCTAAATCATTCGTTGAGTTAAATGTTTCAAGAGTTCAATTAGCGTATTCTATGAACGTACGGAGACGAATTGTTTTGTGGATGAATCCCTTCCGTTGTGATCTGATACATGATGCAAGTGTTTGGGTTTATGAAAGGTGAGAAAGGGGTTTTTTTTCGGAGAACAAAGACAGAGCTGACCTTCGGGGCACGGTCGTGTTGTACGGCACGGTTAACCGTGCCCTGACTCAACGTGTGCTGCTGGAGCACTGGCAGACTGCGCTATGGGGCACGATCGTGCCCCATCATCCGGTAGTCACTGTATAATGGCACACGGTCGTGCCAGGTAGCATGACCGATCGCGCGCCACCGACCCCCCCCACTATATGATGGAGCACAGTCATGCTGTGTAGCACGACCAGACTGTGCGCCATCCACCCTCATATGAAATCTCTGATTTTAATCTCTATCTTTCCTCGTGTTATGTGGTTCATTTCTTGTTTATAGGTTACATATATCGGATGTTTTCATGCTTTTCTGTGGATGTGAAGTGACTCTCTATTGTGTGACTTGTTTTACTTTACCGAGTATTAAATGTTGGATGATCTTGTTATGAAGAGTGCAAAGATATATGTAGAGATATATACACATATATATGTATATACGAGATTTTTCTATATTTTAAGAGACTGGTACTGAGCACCGAGATCACCCACGAGATAAGTTAAGGGCCCGAGATCGCCCTATGAGTTTTGAGTTGCTCCATTTGGGTTCGGTGGCTAGCTATCCCAAATTCTTTGGAGTTGTGCGCATTGGTACCATGTCTGGGCCCATAGTATATTATTTTCAAGTATAAGAGTATTTTATTGTTTTAAGTGAGTGATGTGCTTGAGTTTCAAAAGATGCAAAGAAAATGTTTTTGTGAGATAGACGATGTACTTGCTAAGCAATTTTGCTTATAGTCTTATCTCATACTGCAGATAAAGGCAAGGGTAAGATATGATGCAAAAAGACAGAAGCACTGAAGTGTGATTGGTGGTGACGGCCCCGGAATTGGTTGAGTTTCTTAAAGGTTTTCTAAGTTGAACGTGAAGTGAATTTTATTTTGAGATTTTGAGGAGGTAAAGTTTTTAGCAAATATTTTAATTCTCATTGGAGGTTTTGGACCGTTTAACTCGATGATTTATTTCTTAGTAAAAACTTATTTCCGTTGTGTTACAAACAAAAGATATTCCTATAAATCTCTATGATCTTTTATAAACTGGAGAGTTCAACGTGTTTTAGTAGAAGTAACTACCCTATCAGATGGGGTGTTACACTTGATGACTCTAGAGCTTGATGACTCGAAAGTTTGATTACTTCACTAAGAGGTTGAGTGACTGAAAACTTAGAGAGTAGAAAACTTGAGAACTTTATCTTGCGAGAGTGAATTTTGAATATCAGTTTTTCAGTTATTGCTTCAATCGACTCTTCCTCTATTTATAAAAGTAAGAAATATGCCCGTTGAAGAGAGACTTCATTTGAATTTGAATTCTCTTTGATCGTCCTTGATCTTGCATTCAATGTCTCTAAAATTTTGAGAATGAATTCCTTATCTTATTCTGCAGCTCATTTAATGCGACTGTACTGCGCTTCAAGGTTGTTGCAGTTTGTCGGTCCACGTGTCAGCATGACACTGGTTCTTAGTACAATTTGATCACTTGTCTCTACTAGCTATATTTGACAAGATGTATTCTCGTATAGCAGTGATCTTCCTCGTACAACATTGTTGTGCGTGACCTTCTCTTCCTGCTTCAAGTCTTCTTTCAAATCTAGAATGTTGTGCCAGTTTACTACAACCTGAAATTGCAGTGAGACTTTTTGTTCGCCTTACTATATTCTTGATTGTTGCTTGTTGTATTAACTGCTTACTGTATGTAGTATCCGGTATGATTTTTCTGTTGTATCTGACTGCTACCAAAGACCTTCTTACTGATGTTTGAGATTCTCTTTTCTTCAGCTTCGACTTTCAAGACTCGAAAACTAATCTAAGATTCCACTTAAATAGTATGGAAAAATGGGGTACTCTAATTTCTTGTTACAACATTGTTTTGTCTCATTAAAATCTAAACATAAATTTCCTTACATAAAGTTATAAGTAATATCACATATAGGTATATATGTATAAATTGTGTCGAAATTGATTTTTTTTAAGTTAAAGTTTTAGATAAATGTATGACATTTGTATATAAAGGTAGGACAAATATAACATAAAAGGTATAACTAATATAACATAAAAGGTATAACTAATATAACTTAAATGTATGACTAATATAGTATAAAGGTCAGCAAAATTTTTTTCTTAAGTTACATAAATATATAACTAATATATTATAAAAATTAGAATTAAAAATAAAAAGTGCGGATTCGAGTCGGCCCAAACCCAACCCACGTGTATGTACATCGGGTGCATAGGAGTCCAACTCATAATTTTAATATTAAAATTCTAAGAAAATATATTGTTAAAAAGGTTATCTTTGGAAATCAAGATACAAGAGTTACATAGTTCAATGGAGTATGTGCAATGAAAAAAAGTTTTGTAGTTAAAGAATAAAAATTTAAGATAGCTTACAAAGTATAATGGAATTAACCATATAACAAAATTATGGCAAGTGTCAAACTATTCAGTTAAATGATTTAAGTTGAGTCGATACAAGCTCAAGTTTGGCTATAAAAGTTGATCAAGTTTGAGTGGTGATCAAGCTTCAAATAATTTTAGAATTGAATTCGAGCCTAGCAATATTGACTTGATTACACAAGTCAACTTGATTTCTACTCGACTTTGATTACACAAGAGTTAATCCCAGGACCTATATTGCAACACTTTCCTCAATATCGTAATCAGCTTTTTCTTCATAGAGCAAAAGCAGAAGCAATTCTTCACAAGTGAATCGGAGGTTTTGAACACTAGATCCCTTATAAAATGTATATCAAGTAAAAATTCTTTTAACCATTTTTTCTTAAGTTAAGAACTTTGGCCATCTCTACATAATTCCCAACAACCAATATCCATCAAATAGTGTATCCATTTAGACCATCAAGTGAAGAAGAAATAACATTAAACAATTAAACTTTCCAAAAAACAAAAAAAAACAGAATATGATCAAGGATAGGGTAACACCCGACAAGCAGCTATCGATTCCAAGATCCAAGTGTGTGGAATCACCCGAGCATCGAGACATTTGGCCGCAATCTCAGCTTCCACTGTCCTCTTCAACATAAAAGAACTCATTTCTTTTGCCCCACATCCTTGAGGGTAATCATTATTGTAAACAACCAAAGTTGTCGAGATCACTTGTTCACTGTCTCTTTCTGCGGCGGTCATCTCTATGCTCTCCAAAATGGTCCCCCCACCAACTCTAACTAAATCTAAGAGATCGGTCTTGTAAGATGGAACAAAGTCCCCACTGAAATAGAAGCTCAAACCATCGAAAAGCTTAGGAGCCTGCACAAGAAAAGAGGGAGATAAATAAGAGGTCAAAATGATACGTTTTTCCTTGATTTAGTTAGTGAGCTTACATTCTCTGATGCCCTTAATCTGCCAGTCCTGGGGCCATCACAACACCCATGATTGTCCACATTAACTTCATAAGGTTCTTCATTCACAGGACAATTTGCCTCCACACAAGCTTTTACCCCTAAATATAAAAGATATATTGCAAAATCAGTTGGGTAGATTTTAAACACAAGTTTGTCGATGATTTTTTTCAAGTTTGCCAATCAATAGAACTAGTTGGCCCATTGAAACAGAAGATGCATAGAACTTACAATCCATAGAAAGTACCCATTTCCCATTCATAATCGCCATGAGAACTTTCAAAGTTCTACTGCATGCACCAATTGAATCTGTGGCTGCAATCACATGTGTGACATTAGGATTCCAGAACTTGTACATAGTAGCACCACAAATTGCAGCTAACTTGGCCATCAAACACTGAGTATGGGAAATCAAACAAAAAAAAAAACAAAGGAAATTAAGATGCTTGAATAGATAGCATGATGCTCGCGTATTCACAAAAGGTGCAAGAGAAAATGAATTAACTGCATCGAGAAAGTTGGCAAAGCAAAAAACTAGCAGAGATTAAAGACAACCTTATCTTCTGAAGATAGAGCTGATCCGCAAAACACCCATTTTTTAGGCCAACTAGCAGAGATTTGGGAACAATTTAACTGTTCAGGGGTGCTGTGTGTACGATAACAAAAATGATTAGAGGTATGCCCTTAGCATAAGATGAAGTAAAATAGTGAATGATGATTGTAAACTTCCATACATTTGACGAGGCAAGGGACACATTTCTCCACGGGGGCGCTTTCTAGACTTGGACTTTTCACTTGGAAATTTAGTTGATTTGTGAGTAGGGCATAGCATTAAAAAGTTTTCCTGCAAAATAAATAAATGTTTAATAGTGGGATCAGCCTTATGAGAATGGAAAAGCTTAAAAGCATGGAAAGAAACTAAAACTGGCAGGAAAATACAGCTAACTTACACAATCCCATCTGCACTCTTGGACTTCAACAGCACAAGGTACATGATAACTTTTTCGACAAGACTTTGCAAAGCAGCCAAGTGCTGCTCCTTTTAACCCACAGCTACTGCACTTGAGCTTAGAAGCTCGTGCTAATTCTAACTCCAAATTCACAATAGTTTCTCCATCAAAATAAACTTGAGGGGTCCTGCAATCAAAAACTCATACTATGTACATTAGCTCAGGGTCACTTATTTGTAAGCATTATTTGCAAACTTTTTGGATGTACTAAAACATTTATTAACATCTCGATAGAAGATTAGCTCAAACCCAGAAATTTTATAACACAGGATTCAAATTCACACTTGTTTTCTCTTTTTTTTTTTTTTTTTTTATCAAGGTAGGTAATCAAATATCAAAATTTTACAGAAGACAAGGCTCATGAAAACAAGTCTCATACCATTCTATGCATTTAGCGTGTACGGGAATGGACTTCGAAAAGGCAGGTTCACCACTTGTTACCTCCTTTCCATCTGCATAGTGCAGCAAGTTTCCAGTCCCCTACAACACCAAATAAAATATGAAAATAAATAACTAAGGTAACTTCACACTAAGAGAATGAGCACTTAATCTAAGTCAGAAAATTACTTCTGTTATCATAGAAGAATGGCAAAAGGCACAAACACTTCCATTCACATACAATGCATCACAGGGTGCAGTACATGAAATGGTGGAAGTGTTGTCCTTATGATTGTATTCCTTACAATTGGAACCTGAAGGATTAGAACATGGAACAATGTGCTTGCTGTATGCATGAGTTTGCAAAATTGTATCAGCTGATCCATAGTTCAACTTCTTTTGTCTCTTAGGTTCCCTTGTATTAAAAGTGTCTTTCACATCCACTCTACTTGAAAGTGTACCTGAATCATCTCCAACAGAGTTCTTAACTCTATTGCTTTCTGTGCCCTGCAGATGTCAGCTAGGGAGTATTAGAGAAAAGAGACGTATGAATGTGGAACTACATCAGTTAGATAAATGTTGGCAGAAGCTGTAATTGATTGCTCGATAGTCAAACTTCCAGCAGTCCAATAAATACCAAAACTTTCAAAAGGAGGAATATATGGTGTACTCAATAAAAACATTTTAGCATGTGCAAGACAGTGACAAACATATGCAACATGGTAGCTGCACAAGCAGTATAAAATGTTAAGCCAAATCAATTTTGTAATGGGCTATATGAGCTGCATTCACGGGCCTTGAAACACCCACATGTGATACTTTTGCAGTTTGACTTTCAATATATGCAAAACAAGAGATTTCAAAGTATTTATCAGCATTCCACTGTTCAGTTAAAAGATAAGCAGCTAACACCTTACATGCATCAAGGAGAAGCAGGAAAAACTGTGTAGCATAAAGCTATGCATCACGATATGATGAGGGTGTACCATATAACAGAAAGAGCAGAATCAATTAGTTTTTAAAGTTCACTCAGTTTACTGGAATAAAGTATTTAGTTAGCTTTAGAATGTTGTTCTTGTGCATGTCAATGTAACCAAGCATGGAAACCACACAAATTTTTAGCATAGAAAATTGTTAACAAGCACATATTGCATGCCATAGGTCTTGCAGTTATATGTTCCAAGTAACAGTTAGTGTAAATCCACTAAACTTCCCATATGGTCTGTGTCAAGAGCAGTCTAATTTTTCTCTTCCAACCAAAATTTTTGAGTGTTTAACAATAGGGAATATTTGAATAAGGCAATAAATATTTGGGAAAAACACTATGTACATGAAATATTTTGGGACCATTATTGCGAATCGTACTGAGATAAATTTAACATATTTCCATGAACATATGAATGCTATTAATATTAAGAAAGTTTCATACTAATTCAGCTTGAAACCAGAGAAGCAGGAACATTCTTATGCAAATGAAACAGTGATTAACCATCTGACTTCTACTGAATCCAGCCCATACAGGCTAGAGCTATACCATGATGCAATAAAACTTACAAAATATTTCAGGATAAGAACACCACTTTCAGTTAAGCTCTCAAGATGAAAGATCATTCGAGTCTTACCCCATTTCTGCCACCTGAATTGCTATTGTGATCTTCCGCACCTTTGGCATCAACAGAGGAAGGAGAGCTGCCAGGAGACATTTGTGGAACATGATTCGCATCTAATTCCTCAGATACAGAACACCTAGTTAACTGCATCCCAATTGGAGTACCGTCAATTGGCAATACATTAACATGACTAGTCTTTGCCTGAAGTGCTGTTTCACCAAGTTCTTTAGAGATGGAGGCCTGACTTCCAGAATCTACAATAACAAGAGAACTTTATTAAACGAGCCACAACACTCAAGATTGTTTCAGAAAAACAACAAAAATAAGTTTTTTGTCTACCCTTCTGTTACTACTCACCAGTGGATAAAAGTGGCAAGATAGCAGAGTTAAAAGTAGCATCCAAGCTTTTATAAATGGATACAATGTTCTCCATATAAGAAGCAGATCTGATATCTGCAAAAGGCATCGATTTTTTTTCAATTAACAGTTGAGTTTATAGCCTCAATAATTAAACAACTGGCTAGGCATTGTTACATTATGAAATAGATCCTTGGAAAATAAATTGGCCAGTAACAGTACCTTTATCGGTAAATTCCTCCAGGCAAGCAGGACATTTGGTGCTATATTGGCAAGACTTAGGGACACAAGAACTGCATCAATGAAATAGGAAATAAACACCCATATACACACATCAAGTGACAACAAAATTAACACATAAAAGAATAGGTAAACTCACGTGCAGAAAATGTGATTGCAGGGGAGCAGCATAGGCTTATTCAGCAAGCTCAGACTGAAAAGAACAAAATACAAACACAAGAATGCAGAAAACTCAAAAATTAGGGGTTACAAAACACGGTGAATGCCTTACAGAAACAGAAAGATGCAAAATGGAGATTAAAATCATACCAGAGAGGGCAATTGAGCTCAAAACGGAACTTTTGCAGATGAAATATGCAAGGATTCAGCATCTTCCGCATATCCGACATTGCGATCCTGTTTTAATCCCTCTTATTTTCTTTTTAGGGTTTTTCTTGAAGCTTTGAAACGGTGGAGGGACGAGAAAGCTGCGGTGGCTTGGTTTTATGTGAGGTGCGTTCGAAGGGGTTTCAAATAGAGGCGGGAAGAGCCATCTCTTGGCGGTTCTCCATCCTCAAAGTTTGAGCTCCCGCCATTATAGTGCTGATTTGGTTTTCAAATGGAGAGTGGTACAGGTGAAAACTTGAAAAGCATTTCCCTTTCGGACTGGGTTTTATTTACCACATCTTTACCCATTTACCCTAATTCTATTCGATAGAAATATTGGTATCCTAATTTTACGAAAATATCGACGGATATATTGATTTTGGTGGAAATATCGAACATTTTTTTTTTAAATATGGAAACTTTGTAAAAAAAAATTGAAAAATATATATAGTAATATACAAAATATTATAACTAACATTAATACATGAGTTGGTCTTGTGTGCACTTGGTGTAGATGCAATTCGGGTCGATCCAGTTTTTGACCTGGATCCGCGTGTTTTAAAATTTTGCTTTCCTTTTTTTTTTGTTTCAAGTTGTGACTTTTATGTTGTAAATGTGTGACTTTTATGTTATAAATGTATGACCTTTATGTACAACTATCATGACCTTTATGTACTGTAACTTTGAAAAAAAATAAAGATTTTCAATATAATTTGAACTGTACATTTTTATGTGATATGTAACTTTGAAAAAAAATAAAGATTTTCAATATAATTTGAACTGTACATTTTTATGTGATATCAATGCGACCTTTATGTTATATTATGTCACTTTTATGTACAAATATTCCGACATTTATATAATATATAAAGATGCATAAAGGTCAGAATATTTGTACATAAATGTGACATAATATAACATAAAAGTCACATTAATATCACATAAAGGTGCATAGTACAAATTGTGTTGAAAATCTTCATTTTTTTTCCTAAGTTACAGTGCATAAAGGTAGGGATAGTTGTACATAAAGGTCACACATTTATAACATAAAGATCAAGACAAAAATCTAGAGAAAAAAAAAATTAAAAATTAAAAACTCACGGATCCAGGTCAGATAGACCCGAATTGCACGGATCTTAGATCTGTGCACCTGGTGCACAGGAGTTTTTGTGTTAATACATATATTGAATTTAAAATTACAAATAAAATGATATATTTACAATAAATATAGAGATATACTAATATTATATTAGTCATAATTATTTTATTAAATTTCAAAAAAATTAACTAAATTTAATTAAATTATAAGAGGAACCTAAATGCTAGAGTACTAATTTATTTTAAACAATTTAACTAAATTTATATAAAGTAATTGTTTGCTCCACTCATAGACAAAAATATAGATATATAAAAAGAGAAAGATAAATAACTCAATTTTAATAGATATCCTTCAAATACACTACAAAAAGATTCATAATAAAAAAGAAAAAAAAATTCACTTAAACTAAATTAATAATGAAAAGGGGAAAAGAAAAAATAAATAAATCAACATCATTTTAGGAAGAAAAAAAGGGGAAAAAAATACAAAATACAGCGTCACTGCGTCAAGAAGAAAAAAAAGGAAAAAAAAATATCAGCGCCTGCAACTACACCAACAGTATTCGATATATCGCGATATATCGCAATATTTTGGCCGAAATCAATATATTCACATTATTTCGGTGATATATCATGATATATCGTGATATTTTGATCGAAATAAATTTGCAGCCTATTATTATTTCGGTACATTCATTTTCACTATATTTCGGCGATATTTCGCCTAAATATTGTGATATTTTCTTACATGATTCTATTTCTTTCTTTTTAAATCTCAAATAGGGATAATCATCATAAAGTATGGTGGAAATTAGGCGGGCCACTTTCGAAGATAGGGGCAATTTCTAATATGTTGTGATTTTATATTTGGCAAAAATTTGTGTGCATCAGGTATATGGATACTAAATCCGTTCAACTGGGTCAATCCGATTTGAGGATGAATTTCACACGCCTCACGTGTCCATGCGCCCCAATATCACTGTCCACATTTTTATCCTACCTTAACTTTGTGTTATGTTCGCGCGTCACATTTTTATTATGTTCGCGTAATTTTTATGTTATGTTAATTTAACATTTACATTGTATTACAAATATATAATATCTTTTAAACTTTTATGTTATAATAATATATTTTTTATATTTTCTTTTAAGTTAAATACTACATAAAAGTTATGATATTTGTACATAAATGTTATACTAATATAATATAAAAGTATAGCTATACTACATGAATTTTTATACTGAAAGAAAAGTATGAGTAATATCACTTAAAATTATGATATTTATACATAAAAGTTATACTAAAATAACATAAATGTATAACTATACTACAGTAAAACCTCCATAATATAATACTCGATAATTTAATAACCCCGATAAAACTAATAATTTGTCCGGTCCCAACTTGTGACCAGTTCAAATTTGGACACCAATCAATTAAATAACAAGATAATATTTTTTTTGGAAATCCTAGTGTATATTTAAGGTCCCGACGAAACTATAAATTAATAATTATTAAAAAATTCCCAGATACAATATATATGTTATCCACTTGAATATTCTAAGACAATTTAGTAAAATATGAATCTACGGTTACTTGCTTTTTGTTGAACTTCAAATCTGCATTGATCTCATCTTTAAATCTCCCAATTGCACTCAAGAGTTGTGGCATTGTCTTCTAGTATTGCAATAAAAAGTTATGAAGAGTTGTTGCTGCTTGCAATGCTTCTTTTCGAGTGACCGGTTGCAAAGCTATTGAATCATCATCTACTTCATCATCTACCCGATTTTGAATGACATCAGCCACTATTTCTTCTAAACTCTGAACTTCGTAACATTCATTACAATTTTCACCTGAAAAGTCTAGCAAGTGATTCACATCCATTTTATTCTGATAAAGCATACTAGTGATCATGTTCTCAAGCTCACGAATGTCTTCTTCGGGAGTTGTATCATTTAAATTACTTGAGCCAGTTTGATTCGCCAAATGAATTAATACTTGTGTTTTAATTTATTTGTCATCAATAACTAATGTACATTATAAGTGGATTATACAACCCTGGAATTTTGAAGGTCAGTTATGTATATACGTTAAAACCTCTCTAAATTAATAAATTATTAATTTATCGATTATATAATATCTCTCTAAATTAATAAAATTCTCCGGTCCCAACAATATTAATTTATAGAGGTTTTACTGTACATGATTTTTTATGCTGAAAGAAAAGCATAAGTAATATCACTTATTAAAGGTTATACTAATATACTATAAAGGTTATGCTAATATAATATAAATGTTACCATATAAAAAATAAATAAAAAAAGCGCAGATCCGGGTCGGATTCGACCCACGCCCAGTTGTACCATGCAACTGGTGCACACAAGCGCTACTCTTTATATTTTATTTATAAATTTTAAATCCTTATATGTTGCTACGTAAATTTTAAATATGAAGTGTTTTATTGTATCAGATAAATTTTGGTCGTATATGTATAGTAAATCAACAATTAAGATTTGTCTGATGATAAACTGCAATGAGTTAGCGATCAAGAACTATCAGGAGATGGATAGTTTTGACCTTTATTTTGTTTGAAGTTTGTAAAGTAAAGTGATTCAAAGATTAGACAGAAATAGCCAAAACACGTATAGCTTTAGACCACAATTTTTAATTAAGCTTAAAAATATAAATGTCATGGTTTATCGTGTAGTTGAGATGACAAATTGTAACTAACCCTAAAATCATCTATAAATTATACGAATATTTTCATGCACCAGTTGCATTGCGCAACACATTCTCACTCGCACTCACGCGTTAATTTCCACACGTCTCACGCACGCTCACATGCTCCACGTCTGTTCATATTGTGTTATTATTTTTACATCGCATGGTTAATAATTTTACGTGTTACCAGTAATACTCTTACATTTTATTTTAGTAAAAAGTTTATGTAAATAAGTAATACATTTATGTAATACAATAAATACATTTACATGATATAAATAATATATTTACCTTTTGTATCAAAAAAATGACTCTTGTATTCAATGTCGTTAATCATCTCAATCCTTTCAAAACGTTGTGGACACTAAAACTTTTTTTGGTTAGAGCCTATGTTCATATGGGAATAATAGATTTGGATATAATTACGAGTATACATTCGAAGACAAATAAATAATTTAACTCTTTCAACTCATTATATATATTTTCACAAGATCTATGGTCGATTAAATTTAATATCATCCTTTTTCTTAGAATCACTTCTCAATTAGAGAGATCTGTATATAATCTCAGATCTCATTATTGCTGAACACACTCTAAAATGTCGCAAAACAAATTTATGATCTAAAGAAAAAACGTTGTGAAAATGATAACTGATTCAAATTTTCCAAATAGTATTTTTTTATTTTAGAAATTTTGACAATTTGTTTAAAGAATTTGTTGATGAAATGAGACTCTATGGTGATATTTTTATTATTACAAAAACTCATGTAACATGGTCTCACGGATAGTTTCCGTGATACGGAACCCCATCACCTCAAACTTGTGAATTATAGGGTTTGGATGGTGGGCATGTGAATTGTGGGTTGACACATCTCACGTAATACATTAAAATTCAGTAAGACGGTCTTACAAGAGACTTACTCTTTTATTATTATTTCTCGACTATTTAATTAACATAATATTAGTACCTTTGTAATTAAAATTGTACATTAATATCTACTCTATACTACATCTTAAGTTCTTAAATGTGATTGAATGTAATATAACATGTTAAGAACATAAAATATAAGATTAAGAACATTATATATAATACATATTAGATGTTTTTGGACAATACTAAAACGAAAACACTTATAATATGTTAATTAAATAATTGAACAATAATTGGAAATGATATTACTATAAAGTATCGTTTCATCAACAAATTCTTTAGACAACATCACTACAAGAAAACTGCCCGATAGTAACGGATTTTAGTGACGGAAATATTCCGTCAAAAATTTGTTACGGAATAGTGACAGAAAATTTTTTGTGATGGACTTGTGACGGAAATTATTGACGGAAACTTTTCCGTCAAGAATTCTGTCAAAATTATATAGTGACCGATTATTCCGTTACAAATTAGTGACGGATTTATATCCGTCACTATTTTGTGACGGAATAATAAATCACTAATGAATTCAAATTTTTGACAAACTATACTTATTCAAAATAGTGACGGATTTATATCCGTCACTATTTTGTGACGGAATAATCCGTCACTAATGAATTCAAATTTTTGAAGAATTATACTTATTCAAAATAGTGACGGATATAAATCCGTCACTACATGAATTCATATTTAATTATTTGATAATATTAATTGTTTTTAATTAAATATGTGATAATATTATTTGTGATAATATGTGATTATTAACAATCAAGAAATGATAATATTAATTAATATGTGATTATTACCAATTAATTTGTGATAATATTATTTGTGATAATATGTGATTATTAGTAATATTATTTGTGATTATTAACAATCAAGAAAACCCTAAAAATATGTGATAATATTAAATTTTTTTAATTAAATTAAATTTGAAAAGTTTAATTATTTTATGATGTTATCTTATATAATTATTTGCATTAATATTATCTTATATGACCAAACTCATAATTATATAAAACTAGTATTTTTATAAAATATATTAAAAATATGCACTAGTATATTTTATAATTGTCTTAAAATGAAATTAGATTAAACATATTAATTAGTCATTAATCTTCCAATTATATATATATATATATATATTTTTTTTGATATATAAAAATATATCAAAATAAAAAAATATATATATTTGATATATTTTTGATATATAAAAATATATATATATATATATATATTGTTAACCTTTTAAAAATATGTGATAATAGAAAATTGAAAAATATCAAAAATACTTATAAAACAAATGTATGTAGAATATTATTACATAAAGCACCAATAGTTTAGTGATTAGAGTATCACCTTGAGTCTTGGGTTTGATTCCCAGACAACACATACTATTGTCTATGATGACGTCATTACTGACGTCAGCGTCCCACGTGTCAGCACTGTGATGACGTGTCATGATGACATGTCAGCATTATGATGATGACGTGTCAACGTCCTTGCAATAATTGGGTATACTCACGTGTTAGCATTGTGATGACGTGGCATGATGTCATGTCAGCGTTATCATGACGTGTCAGCGTCCTAGCAATAGTTGGGTATGCTGACGTGTCAACACTGTGGTGATGTGACGTGTCATGATGACATGTCAGCATTATGATAACGTGTCAGTATCCTAGCAATAGTTGGGTATGCTGACGTGTTAGCATTGTGATGACGTGTCATGATGACATGTCAGCATTATGATGATGACGTGTCAACGTCCTTGCAATAATTGGGTATACTCACGTGTTAGCATTGTGATGACGTGTCATGATGTCATGTCAGCGTCCTAGCAATAGTTGGGTATGCTGACGTGTCAGCACTGTGGTGATGTGACGTGTCATGATGACATGTCAGCATTATGATAACGTGTCAGTATCCTAGCAATAGTTGGGTATGCTGACGTGTTAGCATTGTGATGACGTGTCATGATAACATGCATACAAATTACTAACACAATCTCAATATAATTTTACCAACGACTATATACCAATGAATTTACCAACGAAAGATTAGTCGGTAAATTAGCAACGGCATAATTTTTTTTAGTTGTCATTCCGTTGGTAATTTCCCAACGGATTTAATTTTTGTGTTGGTAAAATTTGCCAACGAACACTTTACCAACAACTTGGTGGTCGATATTAATCTGTTGGTAAAGTCATTTACCAACGGAATTTCTTTATCACTAACGACATAAATCCGTTGGTAATTAACTGTTTTCTTGTAGTGCATGCCGTCAAAATCTTTGAAAGAAAAATTCCATTTGAAAAATTTGGACTGATTATCATTTTCATTACAGGTTTTCTATAGAAATTTAAATTTATATTTAAAATTCGTTGTATGATATTTTAAAGTACCTTCAATAATAATAATAATGAGATCAGAGACTATAAAGAAATATCCCTCATAGAAAAGAGGTCTCTATCGATCCAAATATGGTTTATGAACATGGTCTATATATGTTAGTTACCTAAAAAATGTATTAAATTTAATCAAATCATAAATCATGTGAGAATATACAAAATCAATTGGAATTGAGTAAAATTACCTTTTTGTCTTTCAATACACACTCATGAATACATATTTTATTTCCATACACAGATATATCATACTCTGGCCAAACAAAGTTTAAGTGCCACACCGTTTTTTATAGATTGATATCATCAACGACATTGGATAAGTGAACCATTATCTTTTTCGTTAAGTGTTTGTTCTCAATATATGCATGTGATGTTGAGTGTATGAAATTTTAGAGATGACATCATTTTATACCTAATCACACAAAATAAATTTCCAAAATCTGAATTGGAAATATTCATAAAATTATGGTGAAAATCTCATCGATTTCATTGATTACATAATATTTTCAATATGCATGTTTTGGTAAATGGATATATTTAGAGCATTAATTTGATATGGTGTCCATACACAGATCGTATATATTAAATGGTTATTAAAGATTTTTGTAAAATTATATTTCAAAGTAGGGTATTTAAAAAAAAAACCTAATTGATTACATTTATTATGATGAAAGAAATTAACGATTGTTATCATTATGATATTCGAAATTTCAGTAATACTAAATGTAATCTCTCAAATTCATTACAATAATATACTCCATCCGTCCCAAATTAATTGACGTTTTAGCATTCTTCACACAAATTAAGAAGATCTACAAAATAATCAATCTACCCATAAATTTTTTTCTTTTCTTTTTATATTTTCAATACTTACTTTAAGATAATGGTAAAAACTTATATGTCCCCAGGACATGGATCTTAGATTCTTATCCCCAACCCGTCCTAGGGCCCACACGCGCCCCGCGTGCCCATGCACGCGCACCTAATAGGTATCTCATATTTGCTCTAAAGGTATCTCACATATACTATTCAAGTATCAGATACCTTTAGTTCATGTTTGTAATACATATAAGACAAATTTGTAACACCTCACAAATCAGGCACCCATGCGCCCATGCCACCCACGCACACCTTGCTCACAAACTGCGCGCCCACATCGTGCGCCCACGCCGCCCGCGCACCTTCAGAACAAAGGTTATCCTTAGGGATGGCAACATGGGTTGGTTTAGGATATGTTTGACTAGTCCCAAGACTCGTCCCTTCCAAATTTTCTTAAACCCAATACTTATCTCGTCTTGCTTGGAAACACATCTCACCCCGTCTCTACTTGTTCCATAAAGCCAACGGGTAAATTCGCCCCGTCCTGCTTTTTGTTGTTCTTCTTATTTTGTGTTTTCTTGTTTTATTTTTGTTCTTCTCGAATAATAATTATTCGAACCATAAATACAATAAATGTAAGTCTTTAACCACTTAAACTATAATAACAAGAATATCATTCATGTCATAAGTCATACAACATAACAAATTCAAATATTTAAACTCAATCCCAACATCAAAGAGATCTTAAATTTTTAATATTATACATATTGTTCAATGCAAAAATAACATGATGGAATCAAATACACAACACAATATCTCATTTCTCAAGTCTCAACCTTGGTGTTACATTCTTCAAGTTCATTTTCTTGATAAAGCAAAGAATGACAAATTGATGTAGAATGGAAATGGTAGAAATTGAATAATAAACCACACATCAATGCCTCAATAGTAGCTGGATGAAGTCTACTACGATGGGGACTAATCAATCGACCACTATCACTAAAAGATGGTTCAGATGTAATTGTTGAAATCAAAATAACCAGAATGTCTTGTCATCTTGTGTAAACTTGCATATTTTTATTTTCCACCAATTAAGAATATCATAATTTGGAGTTCTTGGCAAGACAACTTCTTCCAAATACATGTCCAACTATGTTATTTTGGACATGAAAAATAAGGATTTGAACTTTAAACCATAAATTTGTCCTACATGTCCAATGTGTCACTCTCAAGTTGATCAATTATTGGACCAGAAAATTCGGATGATGTCATTATCGTATCCAAAGTATTGTCACTCAAGTTGGTCTCAATCAATGTTCTAGAGTGGTAATCAACCAACAAATCATAACAGTTTCTCTAAATCTCATAAAATTTAAAATCTGAATCTTCACCATAGATCAATGGAATATAAAACTCAACCAATTTCATCGTATACCTAGGATACAAAACAACAACCACCTTCATCATAAGATGACATTCAATCCATTAGTTTTCATATTTCAGCCATAAGATTTACAATCAATTTGGACTCTTCAACCACTCATTTAACTTCATTTTGACATCACAAATCATTGAAAAATAAAAGTTAGAGGTGAGATATTGTGTTCTAAAAAACATCTTAGTCACTTTATAAAATAACCTCAACTTTCTACACAATTCAAGTGCATTATCCCAATCTTTATAAGTTGGTAAACTACTGTAATTTTTTTTCCACAATTCAAGTCTCATAAAAACATTTCTATACTTAATTGCAGTATCCAACATCAAATAAGTTGAATTCCAACGAGTTTTACAATCAAGAGACAACATCTTAGAACAATCAACACCCAATTGTTGTGCAACTTTTTCAAAATTTTCTATTTTAAAAGGTGAATTGGTCAAAAAATGATATTCTAACGTATTTTTATAATTGCACCACTAATCACATCAAGACCATCTTTTACGATCAAATTTATCATATGAGCACAACGACGCATATGAAGTACATAGTAAACTTCACCTTGATCATAAGCCGAGCAATTATTGAACAAATTCTTAAATTGTGGGACTAAATTGAAAATTGTGATAATTATGAGATCAAAAATTTGGAAGACACCATAGTTAATTAAATGACCAAAAATGATTTAGACCAAATCCATTATATTGATCAAGACTATAAATATACCATTTTTCGACTTTCAACAACAAAATTCGTTATATAATTAGCAGCTCTGTTCATCTCTAGATGAATGTGAGAAATATGCAAAGCTGAGTTTCTTTATAAAACATAAAATTTTATATAGCAAGTGTTGCAACTTCCAACTCCCTGGATGATGTCATTTTAACAAATAAAAAATTATCATGGAGTCACTTTCCAACCATATGTTTCTAAATCTAAGATCAAAATAAAATTGTAGACCATCTAACATAGCACAAAATTCAGCAATTAAAGTATCAATAATCCTTAGAATTTTACAAAAACCAAATACAAACTTACCATGCTTATTATTCCTAACTACCCCACCTGAGCTAGCAAGCCTCGAATTCCCTATAGAAGACAATAAAACAAATATAGGTATTCTAGACCGATGAAGTTTAATCTGAAATCCCCACATACCAACAATATACTAGTAATTTTTCAAAACCTCGACTTTCACAAATTTCCAGAATCACATACCCAAATACTAACCATCACTTGTTTATGTACAATCTTATAACTCACCGGTTTAACCTCAAATTAGATTAACTAAATATTCAATCAATATGGACTAAGATAAGTAGTCCAAACCATTATATCAAAAGTTTGTAAGTAAATTTTTTTCTCAATTAATCTTATTATTTTATTAAATTTTGTAATATTTTATTTTATTTATTATCATTTATATTCCGTATTTTTAATTTTATCAAGTTTAGTTTTACTGAGAATTTTTTTTAATTATCACAATTTAATCTACTATTACAATTGAAACTACTACAAATCAATAAAAAAAAACTTACACACACCGGAATCTAAACATTTCAAACTAATTGATATTTTGTTTTTCCTTTTACAATGCAAATAACAAATTAAAATCATAAAAATAGATTAAATATATGATATATCTTATATTAAAAACGAAATATAAATGAAGAAGTCATTTAATATAAAATATTTTTTTGTTTAGAACATAAATTATTAGACCTAGATCTATCTCCACCTCTATCCAAATTACAAATAAAAATAATAAATTTGATAATCATGCATTAAAAACAAATATTAACTTAAGAAATTATTTCATTAGAAAATATAATTTATTTATAAAAATACTCACAATATAAAATTACAAATATGAAATGAAAATGACAATAAGTTATCTTATATATAAAAATGATAAAGTTGATACATAAAATGATTTTAAATGAGGAAGATATTATATTTGAAATTACCAAATATATATATATATATATATATTAAATAAATAAATAATCTATGCATATCCAAGACACCCCAAACGCCCCACTCCACATGAGCCTATGCCGAACCTTCCATTCCCCTTCCCCTTTCATTCATACTAAAACAAACAACTTAGGCTTACAAAAAAAGTTGTAATTTTAGTTTTTTTTTTTTTTTTTTTTTTGTCTTTTCATTCTCTAACTACTTTTTTTTTTCTAGTTATTGTAAACATTCTTGGATAGGAAAATTTGTTATTGTTATTTTTTTATAGTGGTCTTGTTTTTTATATATAGAAATTCTAGGCGGGAAAAATCTGCTATTGCTATTTTTGACAATAGTCTTGTTTATATATATATATATATATATAACAAAAAAATTATAACAATAAATATTATGAAATATTTTTTTTATTAGAAAAAGTAGTGTGAAGTTTGCAGATTACTGGTGATGAGTTGCAATTTTTATACTAAAAATAATGCAAAATTTGTACTAAAATAGTATGCATTGCTTGAGATATTGCTCACCAATATAACACAATATTAATTTAATCATATAGTGAGTCTTGTGTGAGACCACCTCATGGATCCAATTTCGTGAGACGGGCTGACTAGATCCGATCAATGTCAGTCAACATCATTAACCTATATTAAATAATTACATAAAAATACTACTAATACATGTGTATCATCTGATACTTTCAAAAGATATTACATGATACATGTAAAAGTATTGCATGATAGTTTATTCTCATAATGCAATATTTTTATTCTTATAATGTAATATTTTTATGTGAATTATGTGATACTTTCAAAACTATCATGAAACCAAAAGTAATACTTGTTACCTATAAAAGTATTACTTTATGCATATAAAAGTATTACATAATAATATTGATCAAGTTATAATTTTCAAAAATATTATATGATGCACGCACAAAAGCTCTTACTTACTAGTCAAGCAGTACAACCACTCTATCTTATAGCCCAGTGCGGCGAGTCTCCTACAGTGGTCAGTATTACATCATCTGAAAGTTCTTGAAATTACACATCGAGAACTTCGTTGATTAAATCCTTTTTAGTGTCTAGCACTTATTCGAGTTCGAACACTTTTTTAGTGAGTTTGGTCAGAAAGGAGCTTCCTAAAAGTGTGACCTCTGAGTGGATGGTTAACAACCAATTGCTCTACCATTGAGCTATCAATGAACAATAGAAGGATCGTAGGATCTCAAATTCCCCACGCAGCAGCAAGTCGAATGTTGTTGGTTGGGGGAAGAGGACATTTGCATCGCCATAGATTCAATCCAACCACAGCTACCTTGTTATAGCCAGAGTTTGCTCATTCAAATTATGTTAGGGGTTCTTTCGCATTAGCATCCATATAACATAACAACCAGCCCCTTGATTGGAATAAATTCGATCTTCCTACTAGGACCAAAAGTAAAACCAATGAAGAAGGTCACCTGATAGATACACTATACTTATATTACAAATTTGCTAAATATGGTAAATCATATCAGTTTTTTTTTTTTGACTGAGGAATTTAAAAAGAAATTTTCAGTAGTGGATGAAGAAGTCCTATGAAAATTTTATATAATGTGAATAAAATTATTACTTGTAAAATTATAATTTCTCAAATTAATCATAAATTTAGAATATTGGAATATAAAGTATTACATGATAACACGAAAGTATTACATATTACGCATAAAATTATTACATTGGTCATTTTATTACTTGTCAAATTATAATTCCTAAAAAATATTACCTATACACATAAAAATATTATTTAATATACAAAAAGTATTGCATTTGACTTTGTTGACCGGGGGTTGACCAAAGCATTGATCGTTGACCCGGACATTGATCAGCATTAACCGGGTCAATTCCATCATATCGTACGAAATGGAATTCATGAGACAGTCTTGCCCAAAAATTTGCCTTAGTCATGATACATTTAATTATAATTCAGTTTTATTTTAATTATATATTTTTTGTGATTTCTTTTAAAAAAAACAAAAATATATTTATATTTGGTAAACGGGTATTGGGTGGGTATGGGTACCCGACGGATAATGGTTATTGGGAACAGAACGGGTATGGGTAGTTCTAAATGAGAATGAGACGGGCTTGAGAAATATAAAATTAATAGGGTTAGAGTTTGGGAATCCTTAAATGGTAGGGTACTCGACCTGTTGTCATCCCTACTAATTAAGAACTGCTTCAAGCAGTAAGAAGACTGCTACTATAAGCTAGAAGAATACAATACAATGGGCTATAAACAGACAAAATACATTGCAAACTCAGTTTGTTGTATTACTGCATGGAGGCAAGTTGTAGAAACCAAAATATTGTATTCTCAAATTTCAATAAAGACAACCTGAAAGTTGCAGTGATGAGAGCAAGTATACAATCGACATGTAGCCTGACACATTGTAGAAAGTTGCAACCTAGTACAACCGCATTTACTACCCTAAAGTGCAAGACAAGGAAGAATTAATGCAACCATTCAGAGATAACTAATGCAAGCTCTACACAATGGAAGATGATTCAAATTCAAAGGGTTATGCCTCTCTGTAACAGACATAATCTTTCACTTATAAATAGAGGAAGTTTTGACTGGAATGACAACTGAAATTATAACTCTTATACGCTTAAGCAGGAAAAGTTCCAAATTTCAAAGTACCCTCAAATCTACAAGTTTCAGTCACTCAACCTCTATAGAAGCTGTAAAGTCTTAGTTCGAGCTCAAGAATTATCAAGGCTGCTTCAAGCACCAGTTGAAGAAAACCTCATATACTTTTAACCCTTATGTTGTGTGCTTAGGTAGTTTTAGGTGTCTTTAGTTGATAGGAAGTTGTTCCTTACTGAATGCTTAGTCTTAATAGGTTAAGACATTAACTCTGTGCGAGTTTGAGAGATCCTGTGTGGATCTACCTTTAGGACTTGAGCAACCTGTGTGGAAGCTAAGTTTTAATAGGTATTTAACTTGTTAGGTTAATAGTTTATAGGTCGAGTCCTGTAAAGCAAACTTGTTTAATGAAGTTTCTCCTTGAAGGAGTAGAGTGGACGTAGAAGGATTACACCACATTCGAACAACTATAAGACCCTTGTGTGATTCTTTCTGTTTTAATATATGTATTGCTCTTATCATGCTGCATCTTATATCTGATCATACTGCATTAAAAGATCTTTCAAAGTTTATATTTCAGAAGGTTTTCTAAGAAAAACTCTATCTACAAAAGTTTTAGTTTCTGCTGCAAAGAACTCTAAGTTACAGTAAGCAGTACTGAATCCAAATGTTGTAAGCTAAACAAAAACTTGCGCTATAAGTTGTCTAAGTTACAGTACAATAAGTTCGAAAGATTTTGAAAAATTGATAGAGGTTCATTCACCCCCTTCTGAACCTCTATGCCACTTGGGACCAACAAATTACATGTGCAACAAGTGCACATGAGAGTTACTCTATATTTATATGTACGTATAGACAAAATATAAGTCTATATGGTTATGTTTGTACTCTTTCCAAATGACTCAATCAGCTTAAAATGCTCTAACACTAACTTACAAATACCTCCAAAATAAGATAATTCACTTATTTTGTTTTGGAAATTTTTTTCTATCGTTTTATCTATTTTTCATTGATGAAATAAAATGATGGATATACATATATATATATATATATAAAATATAATATAAAAAAATTATCAATTTAAAATTTGAAAGAATGAATTATTAACATGTTTGACATTTCAAATTTTGAAGTTTATTATTATCATTATTATAGATATGATTATTAATTTTTTTTTAATTTCAAGTATATGAAGTTCCTCGATCTTATTTTAAGATTTTATTTTAAAAGTATTTGTGTATAATTATGTTAGGAAATAAATGTTTAGATTTTGATGAGACAAAATACAAGTGTAATAGGAAAATAGAGTACTCCATTTTTCACATTGTTTAAGTGAAATTAGAATAGACTTTTGAGTCCTAGAATAGGTTGCAGAATGAAAGAAATGCAAAGGAAGATCGTATCGAAAAACTGCATGAAAACAATTGCTACAGGCTGCATAACGAACAGTGTTTCACATGTTGTAACCTGGAGATGAATCGCTGTAAGAAGAATAGGTTGCAGAAGCCACTTGTTGCATGATAACGACTTAGACAAATTTAATGAGAAGACATTACTCTTCAAGCATAAATATGGTACGAGGAAGATCAATAGCAATCCAAGAATTAGTCATTTCAACGGATGAAAATAAAGTTGTTGGTTGCAGAGCTGAAAGTCCATGAACAACTGCCACTTGACCAGACAGACTGCACAAACCTGCAACCTATTAAATGCACCCTAAAGAACAAGACAAAATGCATTCAATGCAGATTCCACACCAACTTTAGAGGATTCAAATGCAAAGATTTGTGTCTTCTTCAACGGGCCTAAATCTACTCCTATAAATAGAGGAAGAGTTGACTGTTACAACTACTGAAACTCTCAATATTCAAACTCAAGCAAGAAAAACTTACAAGTTCAAGTTCTCTCAAGCCTGAAAGTTACAATCACTCAATCTTCAAGAAGCAGTTAAGTGTTGGAGCAAAGATTCAAGATCTTAAGGCTGCTTCTAACGCTAGTTGAAGAAAAACATCTCATATACCTTAATCATTGTTGTGTGCTAAGTTGTTTTAAGTGTCCTCAGTTAATAGGATTAGTCAAGTATTTTGGCAATACCTTGTGTGGGTTGCAGAGATCCTATGTGGGTTTGCCTTTGAAAATTGTAGCAACCTTTGTGGAAGTTAAGTTTTAGTAGGTGTTCTCATTAGATCTAGTGTTTGTTAAGAAACATCTTATAAATCAAACCTTACTTGACGAAATTCCTCCTCATGAAGGAGTAAAGTGGACGTAAAGAGATTACACCACCCTCAAACCACTATAAGACCTTGTGTGTTTATTTATTTATCGTTGTATCTTTTTATTTATATATCTTATCTAGTCATATAGCATAAGACCTTTGTTAAAATCTCATATTTGAAAAGGCTTTCAAAATGACCTCATAGGCATAAAACATTTCCGGCGTTGTAAACTTCCTAGGTTATAGTGCAAAGTGTTTTGTTCGAAGAATTTTGAAAAATCTATATAGGTTCATTCACCTCATCTGAACCTTTGTGTCATTCAGAACCAACAAATTATGAATTACAAGATGCCAAATAAACATTGATTTTGTGAGTTTTTAATTGATAGTTTTATTTTATAGTATCAAATTGTCAATTTAATATATTTCAAATCCTTAGTTGATACATTTTAATTACATCCCTTTATAAATAAGATGTTACTTTCAAAATAAATCAATACAATTAGTTATATCGGTCGAAAATTAATCCCTCTAAGGATGAGCAACGTCAATTTGAAGTCGAAAAATCGAATCGAATTGAGTGACTCGTCCGATTCAAATAAATTAGAGGATTTCAATTTTGTTTGTTTTTTTCGATATAAATGAATCGATCAAATTGCACTGGAAATAAGAAAAACCGATCTTAATCGAGTGATTTGATTTTTACGATCAAGTCTGTTTTTATTCTTACGATTATTTTAGGGGCAGCACTCATGTGCCCCCAACATTATTTTTTTATTTATTATTTTTTTTCCTTTTTTGTCTTCTCACTTCTCGCTGTTCCTTCCTTTTTTTTTTCTTTTTTTCCTTTTTTTTCTTCCCCTTTAATTCATTGTTTTTCTTCTTCTTCATCTTTTTTTTTTGTTTCTCTCTTCCTTCTCAATTTCTTCATTAATTGCTACAAAGTGATACCTAAATAGTATACAAGTGATATTTTTCATTAAATGAACAATTAATACATTAAGAGTAAATATGTAATACCTTATACTATAAACATTAGTAATACCTTATACTATAAACATTAATACCTTAAATGTAAATATGTAATACCTTCAAGGTAAATATGTAATACCTTAAATGTGCATATCTAATACATTATACTATAAACATTAATATCTTAAAGGTAAATATGTAATACCTTAAAGGTGCATATCTAATATCTTATACTATAAGCATTAATACCTCAAAGGTAAACATGTAATACCTTAAAAGGTGCATATGTAATATCTTATCTATAAGCATTAATACCTTAAAAGTAATATGTAATACCTAAAAGTATACAATTGATACCTTAAGAGTATACAAATGATATCTTATAAACATACAATTGATACCTTAAGAATTGTCTTATACTATAAGTACTAATACCTTAAAAGTAAATATGTAAATAAGAAGAATAAAAACAAGAAAATAGAGAAGAAGAAGAATGTACAAAACAAATTAGAAGAATAACAAATCGATAAGAAAATAAATTAAGAAATAGAGAAAAAGAAAAAAAAAGGAAAAGGGAAAAAGAAGAAACAACACTATTTCTGCACTAATACCTTAAGAGTAAATGTGTGATACCTTAAAAGTAAACAATTGATACCTTAGAGCATACAACTAATACATTTACTGAAAATCTTAAGATTTCAAATGTTTCATCTTCTTCCTCAAAATTTTTGCAAATCACGATTTCATCATATTTTTCGTCAAATTTTCTACAAATCATGATTTCATATTGTTTGAAATAATTTATTTTCAATGTTTTAAAATTATTCATAAATAAAAAAGGGGGAAAACCTCATAAATGATTTCATGGCAATTTATAAAAGAATAAGAAGAAGACATACAAGAAGAATAAGAAGAATAATAAGAAGAAGATTAACAAATCAATAAGAAAAGAGATTAAAAGAAGAAGGAGAAAGAAGACAAAAAAAGAGGGTAAAGAGAAGAAAACAACACTGTTTCTGCATAATACCTGAAGAGTAGATGTGTGATACCTGAAAAGTAAATGTGTGATACTTGAAGACTAAATGTGTGATACCTGAAGAATATATATAATCAATTTTTGCGCGGCCATACCATAATAGGGCGCGCATGGAAGTGGCCCACGTGCCGGGTCAGGTTGGGGGCATAAAATTTTTTGCCTTATTTTAGAAGGAACCGATTGATTGTTCAACTGTCTTGAATATCTAATGTTAATGGAATTAGAAAAAAAAAATAGAAAAAAATCTATTTTTATCTCTCAACACTTTTATTGCAAATTTATCAATTAAACTTGTAATTGTAAAAAAGAAAAAAAGCCTAGTCCTTCCTCCGTTAAGTAGAAAACAGGCAACAGTAGTGAGTGACCATTTCTATCTCTAAATATACCCAAAACCCCTTCTAAACCCTCATCTCATCCATTTCCTTCTCTATCCACATCAATGGCCGCCACTATTACCCGTTCGCTTCTCACTCTCCGATCGTCCGGAGCCACCGCCACCGCCACTCTTCTAATGCCCAGACGCCTGCTATCTTCCACTGTCTTCAATTCCCCGCCTCTTCCTGGCTTCACCCGCCTCCGCGTCTCCACCGCCCGCTCTGCCGTACCCGCCTTATCTCACTCGATTCGCGTCATTTCACCTGCCAGAGTCAATCCGGTTCGATGCCGAGTTAACAGATCCGGTTCGGGCTACTCTCCCCTCAATTCTGGGTCCAACTTCAACGACCGCCCACCCACTGAGATGGCGCCGCTCTTCCCCGGTTGCGATTATGAGCACTGGCTTATTGTCATGGATAAGCCTGGTGGCGAAGGGGCCACCAAGCAGCAAATGATCGATTGCTATGTTCAAACCCTAGCTAAAATTGTTGGAAGGTTTAATCTTATTTTTTTGCTTTTCGAAAATCTCTTTTACTGAAAAAGTTTAATTACTTTTATCTGTAAAGTCAATCATTGGTATTAGTTTATCTCTTACTAAAAAAAAAAACTGAATTGAAAATTTTGATTTTATACGCTGGCTGATTAATTTATGCAACTAGCTAATCTCTTACATTGGAGATATGGGGTCAGTTTTCTAGTTTGTTGTTAAATAATATGTTTTTCTTCTAGGAGATGATTGTTTTGCTTAGTTTTTGTACATTTGATGGTGAATTGATGTCATTCATTGTTTGTGTTGTTTATAGTGAGGAAGAGGCAAAGAAGAGGATGTATAATGTATCATGTGAGAGGTACTATGGTTTTGGATGTGAAATTGATGAGGAGACCTCTAACAAGCTTGAAGGTTGGTTATTGGATATCCATTTTCTTGACAAGAACATTATTCTTTTTACTGTGCGAAAGAACAAAGTGTGCGTAAGATCAAAGTGTTTGTATTCTGATTGTTTTGTTTTTCTTTTGATCTTTTGTGTGATGCAGGTTTGCCTGGTGTTCTGTTTGTTCTCCCTGACTCTTATGTTGATGCTGAAAACAAGGACTATGGAGGTCAGTCTTCTACAATGTTGTTAAAATCAATATAATAAACATGTGTTGTTCCTTGTACATTTAATAAGATCATTCTCTGAATTCAAAGCACTTGACGTGATTATAAACCTCTGACTTGTACTTGAGATGATGAAGTTAGTACATTTGTATTAAATTGGAACATTAATACATATGTAGTTTAGTAAAAAGTCACTTCCTGGTTATTTTATGCCTAATTGCCCAAAAAGGAGACCTCTCTCTCTCTCTCTCTCTCTCTCTCTCTATATATATATATATATATATATATATATTTGGCAATTTCTACACATCTTTTCAATATTAGGAAAATGTATTTTTCTATTTGAATTACGATAGATATTCCGTTGAAGATGTCCTAGCATGTTTGGCAACAGTTCATGTAGATGTCATTCTTTCAACACTCAATACAGCGTCCTTTTATTAATGGTTTTAAATAAAAAAACGAATGAAGTTTATCCCAAAATTCATTCTTCCCAGACATTAGAGAATATTTTCTCATGTTGGATTTCTCCCTCACAGTTATTCAACAACAAAAACCTATTAGATTCACACACTAACACTCACTTGGGAGTAAAAAAATAGTAAATGATGAAGACCAACAATGTCTTGGTTGTGGAGGATGTAGGGGAAAGGCGCAAAGTTAATCAGGGATTGACCATTAACACCATTTTCAACCATTTGCTTGTTCTTCATTTTCTTCCATGGTCTGGAGTCATCTGCTCCTCTGCCGTAGAAGATTAAACCCTCTCTTTGTCAATATTCCTATGCTTTGCAAGGCTTTGAGAAACACTGGCTGCTAGAAGGGTCTGCAATTTGGAAGAAACAATGTTGGTTTTTCTTTGATGGAAATCTCTAGTACAACATCGTTTTGGGTGTTGACAGAGTTGCATCCACTTAGACTGATGGGCAGACATGCTGGCACATCTTCAGTCGATTTTTTGCTGGTTATTAAATTGCAGAACAATTAAAAGTTATTTTCCTTTTTTTTTTTTTTTTTTCAAAATTGAGAAGTTGTGTTATAATTACTAAAACTCTCAAGGTCCTTTTTCCCCTTCTATTAGACCTTTATTTTATAAGGCATTATAAGGCATCTTAGTTATAGTTACATTAGGTTATAATTTTATAAGACGGCATTATAAGGCATCTTAGTTTTGAGGGAATCCTCTCATTTAGGCATGATTTTGATGATAAGCATTTTTCTCCACCATTAGAGGCTTTTCAAGTCAACTCCCTGTCACAAGGCAGTGACTCTAGAATGTTGCTAACAGCATGAAGCTTCCAACCAAAATACAATATCCATATTCTGATGTCATAATTATTAGATAATATGGAAAAAACAAAAAATTGATTAGTTTCTGCTTGATTGTTGATGGTTCTTATTCTGTTCCCATTTGCATTTCCTTTCAGTAGCATGTTCTCTACTATATTTTTCAGGCTCTCTTAGTTGCTTCTCATTTGGTGTTGATTATGCTTCTGTGTATGTATCTACGTTCTTATCCCATTATTTACTCTCTCTTTTTTTAATTTTAATTTCTCAGGAAATTGATATGCTGTTGAATATCAATTGCTGTCAACTTGAAGTTATTTAGATATAGCTAGTTAACTTTAGATTATGAGTTGTAGCCTGTGAATTTATGATCTTCTCTTTAACCTTTTCATGGTTTTTTGCAGCGGAGTTATTTGTGAATGGGGAGATTGTTCAACGATCTCCTGAGAGGCAAAGGAGAGTGGAGCCAGTACCACAGAGGGCTCAAGACAGGCCTAGATACAATGATCGAACTCGTTATGTGAGGCGTCGTGACAATATGCGCTGATCGGTCTGATTATGCTTTTGGTGAAGGCTGGCTCTATTATACCAATGGCTTGTATAGAATCTGTGATGTGTGTCAAAATCTGGGGATTGTGAGGGTCTACTGGACTATGTCTATCAAATATTTACAAGTCTGTTCAATGAAATTTGGAACTTGGAACAATGGGTCTACTCTTTAACTTATTGAGAAGAATTGTTGGGTAGAAATATGAGTACCTCTTATTTACCTTTTTAATTCTTTATTGTGAGTCGTGACTACCAAAATTAGGTAGTAAATGGGCATTTTCCGAGAGTGGCAAATCATGTTTTCCTGCCATGTCATGCTATGCTATATGACATTGAGTCAAGACTTGATGATAATAATGAATGAATGCTAACATAATGCGAAAATTTTCCTTGCAGATTCTACTGCAACACAAATCACTACAATGTGACATACAATGAAGAAAAAATTGCAATATTTTGTTGAAATATTGCATAAAAAGTAGAACCGAAACAAAAATGTGATGTAGTTTTTCATCAAAATCTCGGTGATATTTTAGTAAATATCATTTCATTTTCAGTAAATATAATTTCGGTTTCAGTTTTGATTTTTTATTTTATAGTAATTGAATTTTATTATGGAATACCAATTTTTAAAGGAAAAAAAAAGAAGGTATTTTGTATATTTTAATTTGCAAATTATAATTGTGCTTTTGATCCACATTATAATTGTGTATTAGATCAAAAACATTTTGAATTTTTCATGTTATCATAACACAACATTTATATAGTAGTTTATCTCGATATTTATTGTAAATATCTCATTTTATTTGTAAATTTAAATTGAATATATGTATTAATGTTAGGTACAATATTTTGTAAATTATCAAGTCCACTTTCCCATTTTTATAGTTTCCGTTATTTTTCTAAATTTACTGATATTTCCACCAAAACTGATATTTCCACTGACATTTCCATGAAATCAATATATCGATATTTCTACCGTAACCAAAATTTTCGTCCTTGGTAATATGCAACATAAAATATATAACCAAAATTGATTTTCTTTGCATCTATCATCCAATGCTGCTGATCGCCGTATACTTTCTCCAGTTCTTCGAGTCAGATGTCTTCTGTTATCAACACTTGAGCATTTGTATCATCATCGACATCTTGTGAGGTATTTTTGATCACTGGACTATGCACTGGTTCATTTCTCTCATCCTCAAACACGATACCACTTTCAACCCGAGCTGCACTTTCATGCGATTCTTCTTCACCTGTATCAGTTGTATTCTCATTCTCAAGTGATTCTTTTGCATTAAACTCTAGCAACTTCTCAAGCACTACAATGGCTGCATTTGCAGGCCTCTCACCATCATTCAAGTCTCTGCAAAATATCGAAAAGTCCAACCATTTGTTTCCATCATTCCATAGAAATAGGGAGACTAAGAGGGTAAAGTTGATATATTCACCTTAGAGAACTCAATCCAGCAGAAATGAAGGATGCTTCGAGGCGAGATATAATATCCTCTGAAATATTTATCGCATTATCAGATAGGTATTCACCGTGTCTTGCAATTTCAACCAGAAACTGGGTGTCCAGTATAAACTGTTAATGATAAAAAAACACAAGTTTACTCAGTTGAGGAAATTCAGGGATGAACACAAAGGGTCACAACTATGGAAATACCTGCATGAACTTGGTACGATTATCAGCCAGATTCTCTATGCTAACTGTCCATACTTCAGATTTACTCGATATCCACTCCATTGCAGCGTCAATCACTTCCTCGAACAGACTTATCAACCAATTCATATCGAGGCAATCGTCCTCAGCAAGCTTGTGTAATTTCTTTAGCTCTAAATACAGTTCCTGATCATCGAGAACTTCATGAGCTTTATGCATGTAAAGATGAAATACTCTTCCTAAGTATCGCTCATCCAAGCAGATACAAAAAAATTAAAGAAATCACACAGAATTTAAAATGCTGGATCATACCAGGTATGGAACAGAGGGAATCAGATCGCAGATTCTAGAATCATCATGACTGTTAACGAGAACAGACTCATGTTCAGCATTCGGAGAGAAGATATTTGATATGAATTGATCAAGAAAGCAGGCTTTAGTCCGACTGTAAACATCTTGAATCAATGTTGTATAATTATCAATCTCGAAGTCCAACTGAGGGATACCATCAAACATATTTCTGATGACGCTAGAGAAGAATTGCATCAATGTGGACAGGTTAGCCAGAATGGAAACTCCTTGAGTAGGGGCTTCTGGCAAATTGATTCTGAAACCCCCCCTTTCCATAACATCTGTGTCACCAGTGATGGAACTTTCAAGTATAATAATATATGCTGTGAATAGGTCCATGATTCTCTTCAGAACTGCGCTCTCCATTTGAAACGGAATCAAGGGGGAAATGTCCTCTGCAACAGACTAAAAACATAGTACGGTTAAAATGATTAACCTGCTTTCTTCACATCCAATCGGAAAATTATTTTGACATGTATCATGAGAGAATAAGGGAAACAACACACCTGAAATAATGTCACAAATTTCCTCCCACTGTTGGTGAGAAAGAAATGTTCTGGTTGTTGATCAATGATCGCATAACTCCTTCCCGTTAAGATCCCTGACGCGTAGTATCTGCCTAGAACCCAAGTATCAGTCGATGTGATGATGCTAATAACTTTACTCAAATGGCCTATATGGAGTTTCAACACCTCTTCTATCAACGGGCGAATATATTCGGTCAAAGATGGCAGCAGAAAGATCTGTTGGGTCTCTAACAAAGAGCAATACGACATTGCAATCTGTAAAGCATCAACAGCTGTTGATAGTCTACCACTTATATCGGATACGGATTCAATGTACTTACTGAAACAAACAACAAACACTTTGATTTCTTTAGTGGCCCACTGAGTTAGTTCTGAAGCATAAGGATAAGTTTCGCCGTTCAAGGCTACAAAACTCCTTACAGCTTGTGAGATCATTGAACATATAAATTTTGCTGCTCCTTGAATATACAACACATCTAGAGATTCTTTTGACGATTGCAAATCACGTATCCCAGATGCAATACGTGAATGATAATACTGAAGCATTAGATTGATTGCGAGATAATTGTCACCAAGTTGGCACAACCCAAACAGTGCTTTCTGCAACTCTGGTGCAGATACCCGAGGATGTTTAGCCACCAATATCAATTGATCAGCAAGCATAGCCCTTTTCTCAGATATAGTAGTATTATAAGACATCATCTGATTCGAAGAATATTCACTTGACTGCAAAGTTTGGACAAAGTCACTCTCTATTTCTAGCAGAGATAGGGCATCATACAGCCTGTGTTCAGAGAGAAGAGTATCCAACATTTCTGAAACATTTTCTGTGTGTTTTGCCAAAATGCTTGGAGACGACGGTTGAACAGGTAGAGTGTCTTCAAGCATGGATTCTATAGCCTTCTCGGACAATACTTCTAAAGATATTCTTTCACCAACATCTTTAACAAGTCTCTTTTGCAAATGAGCTTGATTTTTCAATCCCAATAATTCACTTTGCAAGACTTCAATGTCTTTCAGTATCCTGTAAACAAGATCAATTCTATTCACCAGTTGCATGTTTTTCTTTGACAGAGGATCTACAATGTTCAAATAACTTAACAGGAGGAGTAGGTAATTACTAAAAACTGCTTAATTATAAGATCATGAACTCTCCATATCAACCATTTTATAAACATTAATGCGCCAAACAGAATGAACGTTACTGAACGAAACAAAAATGCTAATTCCAAATTCATTCTAATGCAGCTGTGAAGGTAAGCCTAAAAGTTCTAGTGCAAAGGCAAAACCATCATTACAGAATTGTAGCAAATCATATTTATAGGATGAAACTTCTTACGCAAGAAATGCAGAGTAATTCGAAAAGATATTCTTCTGAAAATCCTCATCCGATCGTTGCTTAAGCTCAACAAGTTCAGAGCAGAGATGGTGAACACCCTATTATATAAAGAAGAACCAAAACCATCGAAAAAAGCCCTATTAAACAAAAATGGAAGAAACATGAGTTGGAGAAAAATTAAAGCAACAAACCCTAGCAGTCATAGACTGAAGCTCAAGGTCCCGATCTTCATCGCTGGAAACGGAGGAAGAATCAGCGGTGGTGTGGTCCTCAGATGATTCGTCATGGGGCAGTTGTTGATTGTGATCTCTGAAACGGAACCTTGGCGTGGAAGTGGAGATGGCGTCCATAGGAATTGGTAATGAGAATCAGAGATTGGAATATTGGCGCCATTGATATATGGAAAAGCTTTGATTTGTTCGTCAATGGACTGCACTTGTTAATTGTGTAGCCGGCCTTTTGCCTTGTTCGCCTATCTCATATTTATGCATTTTCCCAAACCGCCAAAATTGTAACCACCTTTTCTTTTTCCTTTTTTTTTTTTTTTTACATAAAATGCATAATTTTTTTTTTTTTTTTTTTATCAGTAAAGGAATTTTTATAAAAATAAAAAGAGTGGATATAAGAAATACCCAAAGTTACAACATTTTAATACATAAACTCACCAAACCTTCAAAAACTATTTCTTTTCCTACAGATGAATACACAACTATTATTAATCCTCCATCACTTTTATTGGATTTATTTCCCAATCTTTGAAGTCGGCCAATTCCTTCCTCATGTCTCTTTTTCTTATCCAGTTCCAAATATGTATTTTAAGATCCTCCATAACTCCCTCCATTGCCTCTGTTTCTTTTCTAAACACCATAGCATTTCTAGCTTTCCATAGCAACCAAATGATGCATTCCCAAATACAACCCATGTATCTTCTTCCTCTTTTTCCTTTGATCGTGACACTGAATTGTAAGAAATGTAATACTGGGCATGATGGCATCACCAATTCGACTCCCAGCCATCTGTAGCATCTCATCCACACTTGATGTACCATCATGCATTCAAAAAAGACATGACGTGCCGTCTCCTCCTCAGTATTACAGAAAACGCACCTCAAGTCACTGTTTGGATTTAAAATATTTCTTCTTTGAAGCTTAGATACAGTTGGTATACTTTCCCTTAGTACTCTCCATGCATGTATTTGTACCTTTGGCGGGACAAGTTTATTCCACACCCTTTTGAGTTCCGGTCTCACATCTCCTTCCCCGCCTAGCTTCTGTAGATGCAACCATCGATAAGCCTCCTTCGTGCTATAATTTCCATCTCTTGCTTTGCTCCACCACCATCTATCTTGTAGCCCTTGCCTCAATTTGTACCTGCATAATAAATTACATAAATCATTCAACGAGTCAGCCTCTCTATCCCTCAAACTACGTCTCCATTCCCATTTCCAACACCAAGTCCCATCCTTCCATTCACCCATCTCACACACCCTCACCCTTTTTCGATTACTAAGATTAAAAAGCCTAACAAAATTGATTTTTGACGGATATTCTCCAATCCATTAATCCTCCCAGAACCATGTATCCTCTCCACTTCCCACTTTTTTTACTAAACCCCCGAAAAACTAGTCCCCAATCCTCTCTAACCACTTTCATAACTTCACCCCACCACCCCAAAGGTTGCCCCCACTCTTCTTTAGCCCTGCTTCTATGATCCCAGCCCCACTCTCCTCCCCATCTAGATTGAATTACTTGAATCCAAAGTCTATTTTTTTCGTTGAGAAACCTCCACATCCATTTCCCTATTAAGGCTCTATTGAAACATTCGAGATCCTTGACTCCTAGACCTCCTTTCGATTTCTCTAGACATATAGAATCCCACTTTACCCAAGATATTTTTTCCCCACACTCCCCTCCCCCCCATAGGAAATTCCTCTGTAATCGCACAATCTCACTCAAGATGTTTTTAGGTGCTCGAAAGGTGGAAAAAAGGTACACAGGGAGAGCAGATAGCACTGAGTTAACAAGTGTAAGTCTTCCCCCGATGGACAAATTCAATCCTTTCCACTTATACAACCTTCTCTTCACTTTTTGAACAATATACTCCCAATCTGAAGCTTTCCTGTGTAGGCAACCCACTTTTACTCCCAGATAATTGAATGGAATTGCTCATATTCTGCACTCTAGAACATCCGCGAACTTCTTTCCCACTTCTTCTTGAACATTTAACACGTACAAGTTGCACTTTTCCCTGTTAACTTTCAGCCCTGATACAAGCTCCAATATTTTCAAGAATCTCCTCAAAAAGAAAATGTTTTCTTTTACTGCCTTGCCCAGAAACACTGTATCATCAGTGAATTGAATATGAGACAGACATACCTTATTTTTTCCCACCTCCACTGGTTTAAAGAGGTTATGTTCCACTGCTTTTGAAATCATTAGACTTAAACCTTCCGCCGCAACAAGAAACAGGAAATGAGATAGAGGATCTCCTTGTCTCAACCCTCTACCAAGGTTGAAATTACCCGACGGGCTGCCGTTAACTAGAACCGATGCTTGAGCTGTCCTAACACATTCCATCATCCACTTGTTCCATCTAGAATCGAACCCGAAAACCTCTAATAAATCTTCCAAATAGTCCCATTCAATAGAGTCGTAGGCTTTGGCAAAATCTATTTTAAAAAACAAGTTCTTTTCCTTCCTTCTCTTAGTCTCGTCAATAGCTTCATTCAACACCACAATGCTATCGAGAATTTGGCGTCCTCCAATAAAAGCTGACTGTTGCTTGGAGATGATATAAAATTTTTATCTAATAGACACATAAGTATAACATGATAAAATTATAAAAATATTACATAATATTACATGATATGGATAAAAATATTATCCGATGTATATAAAAGTATTACATAATGTTACATGTTAAAATTATAAAAGTATTACATAATTAAAGTAAAAATATTGGTTGGTAGATTAGAGTTTCTCTAATTAGTCATGGAACTCAATTCTTGAAACAAAAAAATATTGCATGATACTAAGCAATACTCCCTCCGTTCTGACTCAACTTGCCTATGTTGATCGGGCATGAAAATTAAGAAAATGCAGTTGACTCAAGTGGATATTCTCACTTTTTGCTTTTAAGACTTTATTTAGGGTTTGGATTAGTACTTTTTGCTCACTTTTTTTTTTTTGTCATTTATGGGCTGACAAGTTCAGGTGGGACAAATCGAAATAACAAATAGACAAGTTCAGTTGGGACGAAGAGAGTAGTATTCAGTATACGCATAAAATATTACAACAGGTTGGTTGACTTGTATTGACCCACATATATACGCATAAAATATTACAACTGTTAGTTAACCTGTGTTGACCCAAGAGTTTGTCTTTTGAAATGAAAAAATACTTTCAGTATATATGATTATTATATGTTTAACTCTATATTAAAAAATATCGCCAAATAACCAAAATTGTCTACACTAATATTGATACGGTTTAGTTGGATTAAAGTTGAGCGGCAAAAATGGTGAAAGTACACGTGTATTATCCCAAATTATGGTTTTATCTTTTAATTTTTTGTGTTTTTAAAAATACTTCATATATTACTCTATATTGCCGAAAATACTCATTTATCGATAGTAAAAGGTAATCAATCAATCACAATCTAATGTGGTCGATAAATACATATGTGGAATTTATTTTTGAGTTTTTTTTTAAATTTTATATCCATGTCATTCTGGAAAGGGGTATTTTTGGCAAAAACAGACAAACATACGAGATATTTTTCGAAAATATAATAAAAATAAGAAAATTATTTAAAATATCTTAAAATCAAAGAAAATGTAAAAAAGAATTTAACTACATAACAACAACAACAACAACATTAATAATAGAAGTTCTAAAAACTAAATTTTAATTTTTTTCTAAATTTTAAAATATTATTAAGTACATATAAAAATATAACTAAATAGAAAATTTTATTTACAAAAAAAGATATTATATGACATTTTTATTTACAAAAATAGAAATTATAACTAAATAGAAATTTTTATTTACAAACATAAGTTTTTAACAAATCTATTTCAAAATCTATTTGCTAGATTTATTTTGTTGGTTTATAAATATTTTAAAATTACTATTAAAATAATCTATGAATTTTTTAAAAATAATTTCCTATTATTATTATTACTATCATTATTAAACATAGGTTTTATTAACTTAAAATAAGATGTTTTTTTTTAAATATTTCTAATTTATTATATTTAATAAATACATATTATAAATTTTATTTGTTAAATATAAAATTTAAAAAATAATTTTCATAATATAATAATAATGATTATTATTAATTTATTTTAACATTTTTTTAAAATTGGTTTTTTGTTTATTTAGATAATATAAATTAATTTTATGATTATTTAAATAAAATTTTCAGAATTTATATTTGTATATTAAATAATATTTTTAATTTTATTTGTTATTTTAATTAGGGGTAATATACGGGGTATTTTAATCAATTTTTCAGTGACTTGGCAACAAAAAAAATCAAAAATAATATTCATATCAGAAATAACTGGTCACGTCAGTGTGTAACTGGTTACTTCAAGTAAATGGGTATTGTTGGCAATAAGGGATAACATACGGGATATTTTCAAAAATCCAAAAACTTAAAGGATAAAATTATAATTAGGGGTAATATACATGACATTTTTACCATTTTTTCCAAAGTTGAGCCCAATATTGATAAACATGGTATGTTTGATTGTTGTACAAGTTGTGCCAAATATTAGAAAATAAATAATATGGTATTTCAAATAAGATCCTTTATTTCATTTTAATGTTTCATTTAATATTTTAAAATAATTACTATATATCAAATGTAAAAAAGACATCATTAATTGACATATAACATGAATTAAAAATTATAAAGTATAAAATAAATACCAAATTAAAATAGATGATTCATTTCGATGGTATTTGGGTAATGATTTGAGAACTAATCAACTGATTTTAAAAGCATCATATAAAATAGATTCAAGTTGTTCACGTGAATCACACGTGAAAGAAAAATCCAAAATTATCAATTGTTGGTTATTAAAGGTCTACCTACATTCACGATATTTTAAAACTAGGTTTAAAAAAAGGTTTCAAAAAAGAAATTTATGAAACTCACATTTTTTTTATTTAAATAAATTTAAAATTGTCAACATCCAATAAATAGAGGCTAAATTTGTAATCCGATGAAATTAGATGTAACATTGTTTCACGAATCACATTTTGTGAGATGTGTCGGGTTTCCCCAATCAATAGTCTACACTTCGGTCAACACGGTCTACGGCCCGTCAATAAAGATAAATGTAATATTTGATGTAATATTTTTGAGAAATTATAATTTAACAAATAATATAATGTAATATTTTGTGTGTATCAGATAATACTTGTATGTGTAATATTTTTGTGTCCCTCGTGTGATCATTTGCTTCCAAGATTCTAAATAAATGATTAATTTGAAAAATTATAATTTCACAGGTAATAATTTCATTTTTATCATGTAATACTTTCGTATTCATCATGAGATACTATTGAAAAATTATAATTTGATAAATTCTATTATGTAATATTTTTGTTTGTATTATGCTTTTTAATTTTTAATTTTATTTTTTATTTAACATGTAATATTTTTGGTTTCTTGAATTCAATTCAATGATTAATTTGAAAAATAACAATTTGACAAGTAATGTTTTTTTCTCATAATATAATACTTTTATGTTATATTAGTCATACACTAATAAGACAAAAAAAATTTATGCACTTGGTGCATGGATCTGTGATTCATGCATCTGACCCGACCCGACCCTAGATCCGACCCAACAATTGAGAAATATAAATACTTTTTTTTTTCATTTTTCAAAGTTGAAGCAGTTTTCGTCACGCTTCTCTCTCATCGATTCTCTCTTCTCTCTCGACATCGTGTTGCTTCTTTTTCGCGTTGTTCTATCTTTCCAACTGATTTCTTCTTAGTTCGTGTGTAATTGGCGGTTTTATTTCACTTAGTGTGAAGTTGTTTTCGAGTTTGAGACGTTTTCTTCGATTTTTGAAACCCTATAGTGTGCACAGGTTTTTCTTCAATCTTATTGTGTATTTTGTTTTGATTTTTGTTCTTTATGATGTTTGTTTGTTTGATTTGTAATTTTATTTCTCTTTGCATGAGGTATTGGAACCCTAAATTTGTATCTTATTTAAGATTTTTGTTTGTGAAATTATTGTTTTGTATTATGTTTGTTTTTTTGAAGTGTTTCTGGAATTAGTTTTTTTTATCTTCTTTTTGTATTTCATTTTTTATTCTTCAACATTTGGATCGAAAACCCTAATTTTATATTTTTCTGTGTATTTTTGATATTATTTGACATTTTGCTTTATATTGACACTAAATTCATCTCTACATGTGTTTAGATGACATCAAAGAGAGAGATTGCAATTGTTCCTGAGAGACAAGTTGTGAGGAAGAGATCCAAGAGGGATTTTGATACTCCTTGTGTTGATAAGGATATATATACATTTTGTTTTTTATTTGATATCCCTTGTGTAATGCATGTTATGTGTAGTGCATGGTTTTGGATGAGTATAATTGTAATTTTTGTATTTTTTATGTAGTTGTGTTTCTGTTTTCTATTTTTGAATTTAATTAGTTTTTGTTGGTCCCTGGAGTCCCAAGTGGTCAGAGGTTCAGAGGGGGGTGAATGAACCTCTATCGATTTTGCAAACTCTTTTTAAAACTTTTCTGTATAACAGGTTCCTGACCTAAAGGCAGTAACCTATCTTGAATCAGCAACCTGGCTCTAAGCTCAATCAGGTTACTGACTCGGTATTAAAGTGTAGTGCAACGGAATAAACTTGATAGAGTTCTTTTGGAAACCAATTTTCTTTTGCAAGTATGCTCTTTGTAAAACCTCTTTTATGCAGGATGCTTATGATATGCAATCAGTAAGATATAACAAGATAAGCATAATGCAGTAAGTAAATCAAAGCATATAAACACATTTTGTTTATAGTGGTTCGAAGGTGGTGTAAGTTTTCTACATCCACTCTACTCCTACTCAAGGAGAAACTTTGTTAGGTCAGTTCGATTTACAAGCCTCGCTTTACAAACATCTTCTTAAGAAACTACGCCTACTAGAATCCCAAACTCTAGTCGAAGGCCACAACCCACAAAGGGTAAGTAATCTATTTTTAGACTACACACTTAGCAAGGATCCTATCCTCTCAACTAAGGTACACCATAAAACAACTTAGCGCACACATCACAATGGTTAAAAGAAAATAAAAGGTTCTTCAACTGGTGCGAAACAGTCTTGATTTTTTATGGCTTCAATGCTATTGTTGACTACTCCAAGAAGGTTGAGTGACTGGGCTTGATGGTAGCTTTGAGTGTAAGACTTGTGAGAATTTGTGTTCTTCAAAGCTTTAGATGTCTTTGTTTAGTACATCAGTTTTTTCAATTTCTCAGTACTCTTCATGGTCACTCCATCCTTCTATTTATAGATCCTTGGAATATGCCCATTGAAGAGAGACATTGTTCCTATTGCAGTTCAAATATGATCCTCCATATCTTTGCAATTAATGCGATTGACAACTTGAGAGAACAGGGCATGTCCTACTCTTATTCGCATTAATGACGTCATACCATGGTTGCAGACCTTTTGCAGAGCCGCAGTTCCAGGTGGCATCTTCTCATTGGCTTGGCTCAAACTTCTGTCCAACGACTCTTTGTCAGTAACCTTCCTCGTACTGCATTCATTATACATTCCTTGTACTGTGATAAATGAGCTGAGTGAAGATCGTCAGCTTGCTGTTCTGTTATTCAGTACTTGTATCTCGGATGTCAGCTTCCTGATGTAGGTCAGCTTCCTGATGTAGATCAGCTTCCTATCTTTGACTTCTTTTTGCCAGCATCTTGTTCTTCATGTAATTTTCTTGGTTTAGTCGTTTGTTTGGCCTTCTTTGTTTCTTCCTGATCTTTTGTTTGCTTGATTCTCCTTTGAACATTTCAAGCCTTTATCTTTATTTTTCCCAAGACCTATTTATAAATTCATGATCATATGTCTATAGGTCTAAGTTTCCACTTATAAAACGTGGAGAATGGGTACTCTAATTTTCTATCAAATATTACATTTGTCTCATCAAAACTATCATGGAATTTTCCCAACAATTTTGTTGTTTGTAAAAAGTATGTCTATTGTTTATAAAATGTATGTTTAATATAACATAAAGGTATGATTAAAGCATAGTTAGGTATGACTAAAGTAATGCAAAGATATGTGAATTTTATATAAAAGGTATGTTTAGTGTAACATAAAGGTATGATTAAAGCACAATTAAGGTATGACTAAAGTAATGTAAATGTATGTGAAGCTTATATAAAAGGTATGTTTAGTGTAACATAGAGGTATGTCTATTTTATGTAAAATGTATGTTTAGTGTAACATAAAGGTGTGATTTATGTATTATGTTTTGTGTATTAGTGTTTTCTGTTTTGGTTTTATGATCTGTGTAGTGTTTGTATTTATATTGGTTTCATATATTTTTTAATTAGTGATTGAGATATTGTATTTTTATTTGCATTTTGATTTATACACCGTGCAGACCAAGTGGTGTTGTTGAACTTGTGCGATGTTTGAGTGATAGACAGATGGCTGATGTGTTAAGTATATGGTTTGAAGGTTTATGAAGAATGTCTTTGACTAGGGTTAACAAGATGATGAATACGTGGTTAGTGAATCATTTTAATGGTGGTAGTAGGATGTTAACTTTAGATAGTCATCGTAGTTTTGCTGTAACTATTGATGATGTTTTTCATATTTTTATGATTCCGCGAGAAAATCATAATGTTGTGAAGTTTGCAAAGAATGAAGATGATGACATATTTGATATGTTTAAGAATAGTTATAACATTGAGCCTAGATCACCTCTGAAGGTGTTGTACAATGTAATGACTACAACTTTAGTTGATGGGGGATGATTTTAAGAGGTTGTTTGTTTTGTATGTGATGAATGTTTTTTTGGCTCCGACTTCGAATCGATTGCTCTGTATGGGCATTTTGAAGTGTTTGTTGGATGTAGAGAATATTCTTAACTTTGACTGGTGTACGTATGTGTTGGAGAGAATTTGTAAGTATGTTACTAGCTTTCACTCAGAGAAGACAAATTCTTTAAGTTGTTGTGTGCTAGTATTGGAAATGGTGTATTTGCATAGGCTGAAGTGACATGGGATTGAAGAGCCTCGTAATCTGCCATTGATATAACATTGGACTAATGATAAAATGGACAGAAGGTATGATGAAGAGGCAGCTTCTGGTCCTTATGGCGATGTCTTGCTGAATGTGTACCCGTTATCTAAAAAAGAATGTATTAAAAAAATTGACAATTCTGGTGAGAAATTTTTTGAGAAGCCTGTTGCTGCTTCTGAGAAAGATGATGTTGCTGTTGGTGATAAAAATGATGCTACTGCTGGTGAGAAAGATAAATCTTCCAAATTTATCAAGTTTGCATTGCCGGAAGGTGAACCTGATCATAATGAAATCAAAAGAATGGCCATACCTTCGTACATTTATGTTATTTTAGTTATAGTTTTATGTTTCTTTATTGATACCTTTATGTTGGATTAGACATACCTTCATGTTTCATTAGTCATACATTTATGTTCAATTAGCTATACATTTATGTTGCACTAGACATACTTGTTGGGATATTTCAGTAGTTATCTTGATAAGACAGAACAATGTGTAATAAGATAATGAAGTTTGCTAAAAGAAAGTTTCCACTGATTACATGATCATAAGCTTATCTCTCTATGAATAAGATCATGTAATGGTTTTCCAAATGTTAAGGAAAACCAATCTTAGAAGAATTAAGAAGACATTCTCTAAGGGTCAGCAAACTAAGAGAAAATATCTGCATAGAAAGCAGATAGAATGCTGCAAGAAGTAGATAACAAGCTGTAAGGAACAACATGCTAAAAAAGAAGAAGAAAGCTTCGAATAGAAAGCTGTCGACGAAGGAAACAGGAAGCTGTCAGCAAATTACAGAAGCCAGCAAGTTGGAGAGAAACAGCAAGTTGAAGACATCAAGAAACAGCATCAGGAAGATCATGCAGTAAGAAGAAGAGAAAAACTAGCTGACTTCAAGCAGCCGTTGCATGAACTTCAACCTAGGACCCATACCGACTTGATAGGTCAGCAGGAATGACAGAGAGATCCAGGAGCAAATTGTAGGCGCATTAAATGCACACGTCAAGATCAACTCAGAAACATTTAATGCGGCTACAGAAGAAGATCTTGAGAGATTGGAGTTCACATTCAAAATGGGGAAGTGTCTTCCTTCAACGGATACTTTCCTCCAACGGATATATTCTCAAGATTTATAAATAGAAGGTGTGGCTGATTGAAGAAAAGTGCTGAACAGAGTCGAGAGGAAAATCAGACATATTCCAAAGTTTCTCAAACTTATCCATGTTCAGCCACTCAACCTTTTAGGAGTAGTCTACAATAGCATTGAAGCCATCAAAGATCAAGACTGTTTTGCACCAGTTGAAGAACCCTTTTTTTCTTTAACCATTGTGTTGTGTGCGCTAGGTTGTTTATGGTGTAACTTAGTTGGGAGGATTAGATCATTGCTAAGTGTGTAGTCTAGAAATAAATTACTTGCCCTTTGTGGGATTGTACCCTTTGTGGGTTGTGGTCTTCGACTAGAGTCTGGGATTTTAGTAGACGTAGTTTGTTAGGAAGAAGTTTGTAAAGCGAGACTTGTAATTCGAACTGACCTAACAAAGTTCCTCCTTGAGAAGGAGTAGAGTGGATATAGAAGACTTACACCACCTTCGAATCACTATAAGCAAAATGTGTTTATACGCTTTAATTTACTTATTACTTTGCATTTTATTATATCATATATCTTGCAATATACATTATAAGCATCGTGTATTAAATTATTGGTAAAAAACATACTTGTAAAAGAAAACTGGTTTCCAAAAAGGAACTCTATCAAGTTTATTCCACCACACTACATTCTAATACCGGGTCAGTAACCTGATTGAGTTTAGAGCTAGGTTGCTGATTCGAGACAAGTTACTGCTTTTAGGTCAAGAACCTGTTATACAGAAAAGTTCGAAAAAGAGTTTGCAAAATCGACAGAGGTTCATTCACCCCTCTGAACCTCTGATCACTTGGGACTCACGGGACCAACAATACTCTTATGTTTCATTAATCATTCCTTCATGTTTCATTAACCATACATTTATGTTGCACTAGACATACATTTATGTTTCATTAGTCATACATTTTTTTATGTTACTGTACAGACTACTCATAAATCATTTCTTTTATTTAAAAGAGATATTTCTGTGGTGACCAGTTATCATATGGAAAAACTGTTGGGTGTGAAAAGAAATATGGAGGAAAAACAATCTAACTCAGCTGCTGAAGTTTCAGATTCTTAGGGCCGATCCAATACTCAACCTTTCTTTTCCAATATAGATCTGCACAACTATATTGATAGTGTTGTGTTGTTGCAAATTTCTTATCCATGAATACGCTGTCATCAGAGATGCCTTCCTTTGAGCTGCTTACACCTGAGGATCAAGGTGTTCAATCGAATTTGAATGAGCAACAAACAACATCAGTTCAGGGAGATGATATTGAGGATGATGTGATTGATGTTATGAAGTAGGAACTGTTCTGGAATATTACTGAGGATGTTATATATCTTTCTGAGTTCATGATTTATTCAAACAAGTTTTTGAATAATTTGAATTAGATGCAGAAAGAAGTTGTTGATTACTGTCTTTTTAAAGATGTATCAAAGAACAATGACAAGTAAGTAGTTTGTTTTAAGGATGTCTTTTCTTTTTATGAATAATTTATATCCTAATTTTTTGATTTGAATCTTTTTTTATGTTAACAATGAAGAGTTGGTGAAGAATGTGTACTATAATTTTGTCAACAATGAGGATATGTTATCATTGTCTCTAAAGGTTGAAAATTTCCAGTTTGTCTTAACTAGTTGGTTTTTGCTTGTGAATGCTGATTTTGAATGCGAAGATAGATGAAAGCAATTTGTCTTTAACTTGAAACATTCTATAAGTTTTTATATATTTTGTTTTTTTCTGAATATATTACAGTATGGTGATTTGTCTTAACAATGATTATTTTTTTATTGTTAGTCAAACTTGAAAAATATTATAGAACATGTTGGTGATGTTGAGAAGAATGAGCGTTTGATGAGGAATACTTTTGATTTGTGGATGACTTCCAATAAAGATACTTTGGGCACTGCTAAGATGGTATGTATATATCTATCACTTATTTATTTAAAGGTACATTTATTTGTATATAAATGTAACTATATGTTTGCCTAAAGGTATGTCAATTATAATATAAATGTATTAATTGTTTTATTACTCTATATAAATGTACTATTATTAGTAGCCTGTATCAATTGTCTCGACGAGTTCTCATACTTTGATTAATTGTCTGTATATAAATGTATCAATTGTCTCGATGAGTTCTCATACTTTGAAAGCGGTTTAAAATGTCGTCATTGCTTATTTTTAGAAATGCATCTCTCTTTAATTTAGTAACTAAGCAATCATTCAAAAATTGATCTCCGAGGTTATTCCGTAGCTTGTTCTCCACATATGTCATTGCTGAGAATGCTCTTTCCACACTTGTAGTCACCACAAGAAGGATCAACACCATCTTTATAAACAAGTAGACATGACGATATATTTCATGCTTCTTTGTCTCGACAAGTTTCATGGAGTTCACCAATATTTTTCAAGCCCTGAAATCTATTATCTCTTCTCATATCATAAACAAAATTATCAAACTCATCCTCAAGATACAACAAATCAACATTTGAGAACTCATCGGGATAAAATTCAGCTAGTCTAAGCAATTTTGATTTATCAAAAGAAGAGAAGACATCAACGGGACTCAAGCAAATCATACAAAAGAGCAACTCGGTAATTACCTCATCAAATCGATTGTCAAGCTCATAGAGTTGCAAATCAATTATTTCAACAAAAACATCAAATCGATAGTGATGAAATTATGTAATGTCCTTTCCACGTATACGGTTCTTCCTTCCAAGAGGAACATACTCATCATCCATTTTAGGAACATCAATACCATTTTTTCCACAAAAAGATATGACTGAATTTAAGAGAGATTCCCATCCATCTTCTCTTATTTGTCTCAATCTATCTTTAGTTAATTTCACAAGAGACATGCATTAACAATGTCTTGATCTTTTTTTTTGCAATGCAATATTCAATTGATTTGCTACTCCAAATACAATATTCATCAAATGCACCATAAGAATAAAGTCAAATGACTCAAGAGCGTAACTAACACCATCAGCTTTTGCACGATCTTCAGAAGTCTATGGATTATTATAAATCATATCAAGCACCTTACAAATTGGAGAATACAAAACAATAACATTCACCAACAACTTATAGTGAGTTCCCCAACGAGTATCACCTGGTCTTCCCAATCCAAACTTCTGATTCAAACCTTTTCCACTTTCAAGTTCACCATCTTCAAATGCTTTTGCAACTGCTTCTGTTTGGGCCTCTTTAAGCATTTCTTGACGTTTACAAGAACCTCCAACAATGTTCAACATATTAGAAAGAGTTTCAAATAACCAACCACAATCACCATTTATTTTTGAAATTGCAACAAGTGTTAGTTGAAGTTGATGTGCAAAACAATGAATATAATATGTTGCTTGAGTTTCATTTCTTATCAAAGTTTTGAGACCATTAATGTTGCCCTTCATATTGCTAGCCCCATCATAACCTTGGCCACGAATTCTAGATGGACTCAATGAATGCTCAGAAAGTACAGAATAAATAGCATCTCTAAGAGATAAAGTGGTAGTACTTTTAACATGCACTACACCAACAAACCGTTCAATGACTGCTCCTTCTTTATTAACATAACACAAACAAAAAGCCATCTGCTCTTTACAAGACATATCATGAGATTCATTTACTAATATTGCAAAATGATCATCACCCAACTCCTTTATAATGGCCTTAGTTGTTTCCCTTGAACAAGAATGAATGAGATCTTTTTGAATTGAAGGGGATATCATTTGATTATTTCCAGGTGCATTTTTAAACACAACTTTTTCAATTTCCTCATGTTTACTAGCATGCCACTTCAAAAGTTCAAGAAAATTCTCTCTATTAAGCGATTCTTCATTCTCATCATGACCACGAAATGCCAATCCTTGAAGTAATAGAAATTTCAAACATTCAAGTGAAGCGGTCAAGCGAGTTTGGTACTCTTTCCTAACATGTGAAGTTTGCCGAATGAAAGAATTATTAATGGATAATTTTGGATCAACTAAAGCCTCAAATTTCTCCATACATCGATTATTAACACTTTTAATCTTGCCTATATGCTCAGTAAGAGAAACCTGTCTATTCCAACCTGTAAATCCACTTTTGACAAAAGCATCATGCCCATCACCATCCAATACTCCCAACATCATCTTTAAATAAATAACAAACAAAGCAAAATGCGGCATCCTTTTCAATACTATACTCAAGCCATATGTACTTGTCAAACCAATCAGGATTAAAATGACACATTTTACCTCCGATATTTGTTTGTGGAAAATCATGATCATGTGGTTGGCAAGCCTTTCTTTGAATGTATTCTCTTCTCACTGCATCTTGATCACTTGGGTGATAATCATGAATTCTTTTTCCTTTTTGCCGGATCATGTGGGAGAGAGTTAATGTCATATTAACATTCTCGTTCTCTAGTTGAAGCTGCAGTGGTCTCTGAATAGTTTTCACTTAAATTTTGTGGTCCAATCAAAGGCGATGAAGAACCTACTTGAGTCTTTCCTTTCTTATTAAAGTATGATTCTAAAGTGCAACTACTCTTCATTTTGTTCTTCTTCTTTGAATGATTGTTCTCATCCCCCATCATTTTGAATTGATCAAGTCTATAAATTTATTGCATAATTTGAATAATAAAATTAGAATAAATGAATAACACATTAACCATTTACTAAAACTAACTAATTAAACTAATTAATTAACAATTTAACAATTAATTAGAGGATTAGTACTTAGTAATTAGTTAAAAAAATAATTAATACACTGATAGTGACCATCCTCTCCACTGCTCCAGTATCACAGACTCACAATTTGCTTAATTGTTGCCTCTTTATTACATAAGATATATATCAAATTAATTAATTAATGAATATTACTGTATGTGTTGGCCACCACTTGCAACTTCCACATTCCACTTTACAGTTCCACTAACTATTAGTAGTTATTATATACACCAATAAGACAATAACCAATTCACCAAATAAATTAATCAATTGCCAATAAGTATACGTAGGGGCCACCATTTGCCCATTTCCAACATAATGTACTAATTTAATAATTTTAGTATTCTACAAACTCAGATTACAAAATAGAAAAAACAAGAGAGCACCGCAGCAAATGCTTATGGCTTACCTCTCTCTATCTCTCATAAAAAATCCTTCTTCTGTTAATTTGATTCTTCATGTTCTTGAGTTCTTCAAGACTTCAATTGGGAAAAAATTAACCGGTAAGTAAAGTGAGGGTTTGAATTTGAGAATTTGGGGATAAATTTAGGGGTTGAAAATTAAGAAGAATACCGTGAATAATTCTCTTGAGATAGTGAAATTGAGGAGGCTGGAGTAGGGACGTAAACGAACCAAGCCGTTCGCGAATAGTTCATGGATCGGCTTGATAAATATTCGTTCGAGCTCGACTCGTTTACTTAACGAGCCGAGCTCGAGCCCGAGTTTCGAGTTCGTTAAACTTAACGAGCCGAACTCAAGCTTAGACATGTTCGGCTCGATAGCTCGCGAACATGTTCGTTTAGGGGTTCGTGAATAGGCTCGTTTAGGCTCATTTATAGTTCGTGAGCCTGTTCGTTTATATGTTTTATTTAAATATGATTATGAATTTTATAAGTTTTTGAAATTTAGATAATTAATAATTAGTAATCAAAATAAAATCTTTCACCAATCCAAAATGTTATGGATATGACTTAAACACAAAACCCCCATCATATAAATAAGTTATACTACCACAAGACCAATTTGTACTTTTGTTAATTTACTTGTTAAACTTTTCTTTTATCTATTACATTTTAAAATATAAACATATTAATAACTAAATTAAATATGATTTACTTATTTCTAATATATTGTTTGTCATGCCATCTGAAATTTTTTAAAATTTTGATATTAATGATACAATTTACCAATGATATATTATCATAATATAAAAGATATAATTATGTTGATGTTTCATATAATTATATTGATGTTTCAAGTATAATCCCATCATCAACATAATAATTTAGCATTTTGGTCTTGAAAATAAGTTATAAGTATACAAATATATGCTTATTAATATATTCATAATGCGTATCAAATTTAAACATGTGCAAATCTACATATGTATCAAAATTCAAAATCTTTATATAAGAATAATGTATGTATATACCAAAATATCATGTATTTAGAATATTATAAGGACTTGATTTGACAAGCCTTGTTGGTTTGATATTTTAATGATAGGTAAATTATTTGTATGAGACTTGTGATTTCACATTGTAATTGTTTTGTTATTGTTGAATTGCAAAATTTGTATAATGTGTGACCTATGTTTGTGATTTCTTGTTAATTTTGAAATATATGCCAAAATTAGTGTTAACGAGCTCAAAATCTAATATTTTCAAGCCGAACTCAAGCTTGAACTATCGAGCCTGTATTCGAGCTCATTTCGAGCTCTTGACGAGCCTTTATCGAGCCTGTATTCGAGCCCCTATTTCGAGCTTTTGACAAGCCTATATTCGAGCCCATTTCGAGCTTTAGACGAGCCTTTATCGAGCCAAACTCGAGCTGAGCTCATTTAGTTTGTTATCAAGCTTTGTTCGAGCCGAACTCGAGCTCAATCTTTTAATTTCGAGCCGAGCTCGAGTCCAATTTTGAAAGCTCGAACCGAGCTCAAGTTGAGCTCGAGCCCAGTATTGTTCGGCTCGGCTCGTTTACATCTCTAGGCTGGAGACTGATTCTTCAAGATAGGACCGTGGGAGGGGCGAACTTCGGCAAAGCTGCAGAGGGCTTTGCTGCCGGATCTCGCGTCGTGGTTGTGTCGGGCTCTGTAATCTCTATTGAAATGGAATTGAGAAAGTTTATGAATTAAGGTGAGAGAAGAGTGTTTTATCTCTTATTAAAATTATATAGCATTTTATTTTATTTTATTAAACCTAAATAATTTACTATATAATATATATAGTGTTTTTTTTCAAAATAAGAGGGTATGCACTTGCATACCCTCTTTCTATACTGTATCTGTCCCTAGAAAGAAAAAAAATGAGAGTTTTGTGTTTGGTAGTATATGTTGGTAGTTTTTGTTGTTATATACATTGTGTGATGGTTTTTGTAATGTTGGTGGGTATATATACATTTGGATGGTTTTATGTTTGTTTTTTCGATAGATAGGTACGTATATGCATTTTGCAATTTAGTAGTTTTTATGATAATCTTTAGTGCATTTATTGTTTTTAGTATTTTTGTTCTTCATTGTTTATTTTCTTAAAGTATGTTTATGTATTATAGTAGGGTTGAATAAGATACATGTGTTATTGTATAATTATATGGCTAACACAATGTAAAGATACGACTAATACAATATAAAAGTATGTTTATCATAAGTAAAAGGTCATAAGTAAAGTCATGATTGTAATACATAAGGTATGACTAAAATAATGTAAATGTATGCTATTAAAAGTAAAAAGGTATGTTTATCATAATTAAAAGGTCATGACTAAAATAATGTAAAAGTATGCTTATTATAAGTAAATGTATGTTATTATAAGTAAAAAGTATGCTTATCAAGAGTAAACTATCATGATTATAAAAGGTTATGGTATGACTAACACGATGTAAAGGTATGACTAAAATAATATGTTGAGAATTTTCCCAGCATCCTGCCTTGGGTTGGAGCTTAAATTGGCGCTAGACGCGGCTCTTCCAGATTCGAAACCGTGAGCACAAAGCTACATAAGTATAAGACATTAAAGTTACGCCCTATGCCCACAGGATATCCTTTTGGTGTAGCGGTAAGCGTTTGATGGTCCCAACACTTGGTATTAGAGCAGGTCACGGGTTCGAATCCCCTTGGGAGCACTTTGCAGTGGGAGCTGCCAAAGCCTTGGAACAGAGGATGCTAACGTGCACGTCAGGTTGCTGAGTGGCCGGGACCTGAGAAAGGTGAACGGATCTGGAACTAGGTTACTAAGGTGGCCGGGACTTGAGAAAAGTGAACGGACCTTGGAACTGAAGATGCTGGCGTAGCACAGAGGATGGCACGGAGGCGTGGTGGTGCCGAGTCATGGTGGTGGCGTGAGGCGTAATGCCGAGTCATGGTGACACAAGGTGTGGCGAGAAGGCATGACGGTGCCGAGTCATGAAGATGTCGGGCAGTAAGCTAGGTTGCTACTGAGTAAGCTGACCTGAGGTTGCTACTGGGCAAGTAAACTGGCCTAGGTTGCTACTAAGTAAGCTGACTTGAGGTTGCTGAAGCAGGTTGCTGAGGAGTAAGCCAGGTTGCTGAGAAGTAAGCTGCTGAGTTCAATGTTATTGGAGTGGAGAGGCTGATAGGTGTTGGGGGGATTGTTGGGAATTTTCCCAGCATCCTACCTTGGGTTGAAGCTTAAATTGGCGCTAGGCGTGGCTCTTCCAGATTCGAAACCGTGAGCGCAAAGCTACATAAGTATAAGACATTAAAGTTGCACCATATGCCCACAGGATATCCTTTTGGTGTAGCGGTAAGCGCTTGATGGTCCCAACACAATATAATGGTATGCTTATTATAAGTAAAAGGTCATACATATTTTCAAGAGTAAAGTCATGATTGTAATACATAAGGTCTACTAAAATGTAAAGGTGTACTATTATAAGTAAAATGTATGTTTATCATAAGTAAAATGTCGTACAATTTTTCAAGAGTAAACAATCATGATCATAAAAGGTTATGGTATGACTAACACAATGTAAAGGTACGACTAATACAATATAATGGTGGTATGCTTATCATAAGTAAAAGGTCATATATATTTCAAGAGTAAACTATCATGATCAATTTTTTTTGTTTACTAAAACAAACGAACATTTGGTGTTTTAGAACCAAATTCATTTGCTGTTGTTTTTTCTTTGTGATTGCTCTTTTTCTGAAAGTGACCATTGATTCTTTGTCTTCTTCCTATTATAACCGAGCGAGTAGGATCAAGCATAATGTTAGATGATTTGGAACAAGCAAGATCTACTGAATTTATTGAAGTGATTCCATTAATATTTGAAGAATTTCTGTCATAAGCTTCTTCAAGTATTCTCCTTGTATCTTCATTGTCTTCACATTTCAAAAGTAGATTGTAATATTTTCTAGCCATTTCATATCTCCAGAGAACACAATCACGAGACTTGTTTGTGCCACTGGTAGTAGTAGCCTGGAAACTATCCCAAATCTATGATTTTGCTTATTTTGTCCATCTTTTCTGTATATAAGGATCGGGTATGCTTTTTATAGAGTTGATATGAAGTATTCTCAATGAATGGTAACACATCATACCATATTCTTCAAACTTCTTGCAAGTGCAAGCAATCAAGTTCATTTTGTTGTCAAATATCATACGGTTGGTATTCTGGTCAAATACCAAGTGTTGAAACATCATAAATCACTATATTGTCTTGAACTCCAACAACTGTGGATGTAGCTGAAATACATTTGATAAACTCTTCCTCAAAATTTCTGAAAAGTGGTAGTGTATATACCTCGGAAGCATGCTTCAACAATCCAATTATTGGTAGAACTGAGTCAGGAATGCATTCTGAAGAATGAAATTCATCTTGACGTTCTTTGCTCCTCCAATTGTTGATTGTTTCCTTGAAAATTGTGTAAAATTCAGTTAAGCTTGTAGTCTTCTTGACATTGAATGAAATAACATAATTTGTACTTTCACTTTGTTGAGAAGATCGTATCCCTGCTAAAAAGAATTCTTTGTTCAATGTAGTACACCATTTTTGTTTTAAATTGTATAATCTTGCAAACCAAGAATGTTATTCCAATTTGTAAGTAGATATTATGTTTTCCAGCAATGCTGGAATTCATTCTCATCAACACACTCCGACAAGCACTTGTTGAATGAACTTTAAACGTGTAGTCACATTTGAGTTGTGCAAACCTACTAACTGCATTCTGTTGAAGGTGTCATAGGCATAGACGATGCCTTGTTGAAGGGAAAACCTATCAACATAACACCTTATAGTTAGAATAATAATATCTTTTAACACAATTAAGTATACCTTTATTCAATGTTTATAATACCAGACTAAGATTAGAATAATACATTGTCTATTGCATTTGTAATTGCAAAATCTTGGTTAGTGAATAATGTTATTTGACATTTTTCTCTCATTGACTTCTTAAATACTTCAAAAAGCCATTCAAATGACTTTGTTTTTTCATCGGCCATAAATGCACAACCAAACATGACATTCCTCCAATGATTATTTACACCAACAAATGGAGCACAAATTAGATTGTACTTGTTTGTTCTATATGTTGTGTCAAAAACAACAACATCACCATATATTTTGTAATCCTCCTCCATCATAGAATCTCTCCAAAAGATATTATTCAATCTTCTCTCATCATCTAATATAACCTTATATTAAAAGTCATCATTGTCATCTTGTTGTCTTTGAATCATATCAATAACTATTTGAGCATCCCCACCTTCAATGGCCTTCATTTTTATACGATTGGCAAAATTCAAATGATCTTTCATTGTTTGTCCTACAATCTCTTCACCTCCAGTATCATGAACCATATAACAGAAATAGTTTGTTGCAGTCATTCCTGTCGAGATCATGTTCTCTATGACTTTACCTTTTTCATTAGTGATACTTCTCTCTGAACAGTGTAGATGGTTCCATTCAATTCTAGTAAATAGATGGTTATGCAATATGACATGATTAACCACCTCATATAACCCTTCATCATTCATTTTCACCCTCATTAATGCATTACGGCCTGTTCTTGTAATTCCAGTTTTTTTCTCTTAATTTTTGTAACATGTGATGTCTTCAATCCGAACAAGAGCATACAAAAAGCTTGTCCAACAACTCATTAGATTTTTCTCTTGTAGAGTATCTACTAGTAGACTTACAAATACTAAATCCCAATAATCGATCATGCTTACAGTAGATTTTATACATGTCGTCAAGTGTTTCCCTTATTAATTCAACTAGAGAACCAATGAGATAATTTAATTGAATTATGTCATCTGAAAAAAAAAGTTTTAGATTCACATTTATTACCTTTATGATATATGTACAGTATCTTTATGCGTTCATAAGATAATCATTATGTATTTTTAAGTATACCTTTATAAGTCAAACATTTAAGGCACATTATGTATAAATTCCAAGACTTTTATATTAAGTTACTTATACCTTATGTCTCAATAACATGACCTTTATGTATTATTAAGAATACCTTTATAAACAGACTAAAATAAGTCAGTTATATATACAAGACATTCATTTTGTGTAAATACAGAGACCTTTAGATTTAGTTAACTATACCTTTATGTGTTCATAAGATGACCATTATGTATTTTTAAGTATACATTTATAAGTCAAACATTTAAGACACACTATGTATAATTTCCAAGACCTTTATGTTAAGTTACTTATATCTTCTATCTCAATAACATGATCTTTATGCATTATGAAAAATACCTTTATAAACAGAACTAAAATAAGTCAGTTATATATACAAGACATTCATTTTATGTAAATACGGAGACCTTTAGATTTAGTTAACTATACATTTATGTGTTCATAAGATGACCATTATGTATTTTTAAGTATACATTTATAAGTCAAACATTTAAGACACATTATGTATAATTTCCAAGACCTTTATGTTAAGTTACTTATATCTTCTATCTCAATAACATGATCTTTATGCATTATGAAAAATACCTTTATAAACAGAACTAAAATAAGTCAGTTATATATACAAGCCATTCATTTTGTGTAAATATAGAGCCCTTTAGATTTAGTTAACTATACATTTATGTGTTTATAAGATGACATTTAGATTTAGTTATCTATACATTTATGTCTTAAAAAGATGACATTTAAGTATACTTGTAGTCTCATGAAGAGTGTAAGCATGTATAAGCTAGCAAAGGCTGTTTGAAGCCTTGGAAGAAAATCACAATTTTGACTAAGTAAGAGAAAATCGCATTTCTACTTAAAAGGTCGCTTTTTAGAAGCACGACTTCAGACAGTTTTTCTGTTAATTTCAAGATCGAGCTTCAGTGCATGGTCTCAACGGCAGATCTTGCAGGCGCGTTTTCTCCGTCGATTCTCAACCATTTCTCAAGCGGTTTTTAGCGTTCTACTCTTTATATAATGTAGTTTCTTTCATTAGTTAGAGTCAGAGTGAGATCTGTTCTAGAGAGAGTTTATTCATCTGCAAGTGAGCTCGTTTCTTTAGGGTTTACTGTTTCTTGTGAAATTGTAAAGTTCAGAGTGTGATCAACACAACCCTTCCCCGTTTTATCCCGTGGATGTAGGCATTTCAAGCCGAATCACGTAACCCTGGTGTTGAGTTAGTTTGAGTTTCTTTTCGATTAATTTAGTTTGTGTTTTGATTTTGGATTGTGTTTGAAATTTCGTTGATTGCTTGAGTTCTTGAAGATTATCTTCCTGTGAAGTGGCGCCGTCTGTGGGAACACATTGAAGACTTCAAGAATGGGATCCAAAATTGACATCAAAAAGTTTAACGGCTCGAGGGATTTTGGCCTATGGAGGATAAAGATGAAGGCACTTTTGGTTCAACAAGGTTTGACTTTGGCTTTGCAGGGCATTGATGCCCTTCCTGAGACAATGAGAGCAGAACAAAAATCTGTGTTGATGGAGAAGGCTCATAGTACCATAATTCTCAGTTTAGAGAATAAAGTTTTGAGAGAAGTTGCCAAGCTTGAATCTGCAAAAGAGATTTGGGAAAAATTGGAAAGTTTGTATATGGTGAAGACTCTTGCAAATCGGTTGTATCTCAAGAAAAGGCTCTATGCATTCAAGTTCTCAGAAGAAAGATCATTAATAGATCAGTTGGAGGAGTTCAACAAAATGATAGATGATCTTGAAACTGTTGAAGTTGTATTGGAGGAAGAAGATAAAGCCCTTATGTTGTTGAGTGTTTTGCCAAAGAATTTTGAGAATTTCTGTGATTCAATTCTATATGGAAGGCAACACTCTATCACTTTGGATGAAGTGGTTACTGCATTAAAAACAAATGAGCTATCCAAAGATTCTGATCTCAAGAATGGAGGTGGAGCTGAGGGGTTAATAGCAAAACATAAGAAACTGAAGAAACAACAGTTCAAGAAAGGTTCAAAGTCTGGAAATAAGAAAGCTCCATAGCTAAGTCAAGAAACCAAAGATGATATTGAAGGTCAGAGATGCTTTCATTGCCATAAGCCTGGCCATTTTAAAAAGGATTGCTTCAAGTACAAGAAATTACAATAAGGAAAATGATCTGGTACTGGAAAACAAGTAAACCAAACAGCTAAGACAACTGGTTCTAACAGTGGATATGAATCTGTAGAAGTTCTTGCCATTACTACAAACCAAACCTCAGAAGACTGGATATTGGATTCAGGATGCTCTTTCCATATGAGCCCTATCAAACAGTGGTTTCATAGCTTGGTTCTAAAGGATGAAGGAGCAGTGTTATTGGGAAATAACAGGACCTGCAAGATCCATGGAATTGGATCTATTAGATTGAAAATGTATGATGGAATGATAAGAGTACTCTCAAATGTGAGATATGTTCCAGAGTTAAAAAAGAACTTGATTTCACTAGGTATGCTTGATTCTCAAGGATATAAGCTGCAAGTTTAAGGTGGAGTCATGGAGGCAGAAAAGAACTCCAAGGTTGTGCTTAGAGGCAACAAGAAACATCAACTCTACTACCTAGATAGATACACTGTGGCTGCAGAATCTAATTCAATCAAAGAAATGGATAAAACAGCTCTATGGCACAGAAGGCTTAGCCATATCAGCTTCAAGGGATTGCAGGAGCTCCATAAACAGTCAGTGTTTGGAAATGATAAGATCTCTACCCTAGAGATATGTGAACATTGCATACTTGGGAAGACAAAAAGACTCAGTTTCCAAACTGGAACACACTCAACCTCAAGCCCACTTGAATATATTCATTCAGATCTTTGGGGACCTGTAAAAATCCAGACTAGAAGTGGAGGAAAATACTTCATGTCTTTGATAGATGACTATTCAAGGAAAGTTTGGATTCTAATACTCAAGACAAAGGATGAAGCTTTCAGTAAATTCAAGGATTGGCTTAAGGAAGTTGAAAATGTTACTGAAAATAAGTTGAAAGTCCTGAGAACTGATAATGGTCTTGAATTTGTATCAGAAAAGTTTAATGCATTCTGCAGAGAAAAAGAAATCACAAGGTATAAGACTGTTCCAAACACTCTCCAACAAAATGGTTTAGCTAAGAGGATGAATCAAACCATATTGAACAAAGTTAGATGTATGCTCTTTAGTGCAGGTTTATCAAAAATTTTCTGGGGAGAGGCTGCAACTACTGCAACCTATTTGATCAATAGAAGTCCATCATCTACTATTGGATTAAAGACACCTAAAGAGTTATGGAGTGTGTTTTTTTAGGGTATCCAAATGGAGTGAAAGGCTTCAAATTATGGTGTTATGAGAAGGATCAAATGAAGTGTATCATAAGTAGAGATGTTACATTTGATGAGTTCAAAATGCCATTAAATAAAGAAGAAACTAATGATAAAATTGCTTCTCTGGATAACAGGTTGCAGTTTGAGGTGGAGCCAACCAAAGTCATCAATGAAGATCAGTTTGAAATGGAAAACCAAGGAGTATCAGATCAGAGTGATGCTGACAATAATGCTCCCACAGACGATGAGCAATCTGATGATAATGATGATCCACAGCTATCAAATTATCAATTTACAAGGGATAGACCTAGAAGGTAAGTGAAACCACCTCTAAGATTTGGCTATATAGCTAACACTTCTTTTGCTCTGCTCACTGCAGAAACTATAGAGTATCATGAGCCTAAAGACTATAATGAAGCTATGAGGTGCAAACAGAAAGAGAAGTGGAAGAAAGCAATTGAGGAGGAGCTGAATTCACTAAAGAAAAACTCCAACTGGATAGTTGTGGACAAGCTATCAAATCAGAAACTTGTGGGATGTAAATGGATATTCAAAAGGAAGATTGAAGCATTCAATAAAGATAAAGTCAGGTTTAAAGCTAGATTGGTGGCCAAAGGTTTTACTCAAAATGAGGGAATAGACTATACATAGATTTTCTCTCCTGTGGTTAAGCATTGTTCTATTAGAATGTTACTAGCAATGATAGCTCAATATAACATGGAGTTGCATCAGATGGATGTGACAACAACCTTCTTGCATGGAGAGAGCACATATATATGACAATTCCAGAAGGCTTGGAGGTGAAGAATAAAGAAAGGAAAGCTTGCCTGCTAAAGAAATCACTCTATGGTCTCAAACAAAGCCCAAGGCAGTGGTACTTAAGGTTTGATGATTATATGAGAAAAATTGATTTTATTAGAAGTAAGCATGATCATTGTGTTTATATTAAGCATGAGAATAACACTACACACACATATCTTTGCTATATGTTGATGATATGTTGATTGCTAGTACTTCTATTAAAAATTTGAATGCTATTAAATGCTTGCTTAACCATGAGTTTGAGATGAAGGACCTTGGAGAAGCTAAAAGGATGTTGGGCATGAATATAAGCAGAAGTAGAAAACATGATGAAGTGTTTCTGGACTTGAGCTCTTATTTCATGAAAGTTCTCATTAAGTATCAGATGAATCAATGTAAGAGTTCAACTATACCTATTGCTCAACATGTAAAATTGTCTAAGGATCAATGTCCTAAGGATCAAGAAGAAGCTGATAGAATGAGAGTGATTCCATATTCAAATGCTGTGGGAAGCATTATGTATGGAATGGTCTGTTGTAGACCTGATCTGGCACACTGTATGAGTTTAATTAGTAAGTACATGGCTGATCTAGGACCAGCTCATTGGGAAGCTACCAAAGGAGTCTTGAAGTACTTGAATGGAACAGTAGAGTTTGTTATTCAAAAAGACAACAGATTCCAATAAGCCTATTACAGGTTATGTAGATGCAGATTATGCCTCAAATGTTGACACAAGGAAGTCACTTAGTGGATTTGTTTTTACTCTATTTGGGACTGTAATCAGCTGGAAATCCACCCAACAATCATTGGTTGCTCTACCACAACAGAGTCAGAATTCATAGCTCTTATAGAGGCTATCAAAAAAGCTATTTGGATTCAAGGAATGCTAAAGGAATTTGGTTTTGATCAGGAAGAAGTTCAAGTATTCTGTGACAACAACAGTAATATACACTTAGCTAAGCATCAGGGCTATCACGAGAGAACCAAACATATTGATGTTAGGTTGTATTTCATTAGAGATATCATAGAGCAATGAGCAATCGAAGTTAAGAAGATTTCTACTGAAGAAAACCCTGCTGATGCATTTACAAAGGCACTTCCAATTGCAAAATTCAAAATGTGTATGTCTCTGATTGGGTTAAGAGGTAAGTCTTCAACTAATATTACTTGAATCGCAGCTGAAGGGAAGTTTAGACATGCTTAAGGTGGAGATTGAAGAGTGTAAGCATGCATAAGCAAAGGTTGTTTGAAGCCTTGGAAGAAAATCACGATTTTGACTAAGTAAGAGAAAATCGCATTTCTACTTAAAAGGTCGCTTTTTGGAAGCACGACTTCAGACAGTTTTTCTGTTAATTTCAAGATCGAGCTTTAGTGCATGGTCTCAACGGCAGATCTTGCAGGTGCGTTTTCTCCGTCGATTCTCAACCATTTCTCAAGCGGTTTTTAGCGTTCTACTCTTTATATAATGTGGTTTCTTTCATTAGTTAGAGTCAGAGTGAGATTTGTTCTAGAGAGAGTTTATTCATCTGTAAGTGAGCTCGTTTCTTTAGGGTTTACTGTTTCTTGTGAAATTGTAAAGTTCAGAGTGTGATCAATACAACCCTTCCCCGTTTTATCCCGTGGATGTAGGCATTTCAAGCCGAACCACGTAACCCTGGTGTCGAGTTAGTTTGAGTTTCTTTTCGATTAATTCAGTTTGTGTTTTGATTTTGGATTGTGTTTGCAATTTCGTTGATTGCTTGAGTTTTTGAAGATTATCTTATGTGATCTCATTTATTCCAGAAATTGTATCGGCAAATTCATCTTCTCCACTAGATAACTCAACAATTTGAAGGTTGGGTATAGTTTCACCTATGATAGAATATTGAGAACACAACCTTTTCGCATTGATAACTGTAGACAATATCGGATTCTCTAAGTTACCAGCGCTTTCCGTGTTTTCGTTTGTAATCACAGGCGTTCATAGAGATGATATTTTGAGTTGATTGAAGAGGTGAAGCTTAGGGAGGAGGTGAAGGAGAGATCAAGAGATTGCGACGGTGAACTGAAGGATTGCGACGATGAACTGAGTGATTGCGTCTCTTAATTAGGGTATTTATTATGAAAAAAAAAAAAAGATATATATATGTGTCTGCTCTGGGTCGGGTCGGGTATGAGTTGCACGGATCTTAAAATTCGTACAACAAGTATATATAAATCCAACTCAAATATTAATAGTACTTGTGTTGACATGTTGATCCATATTGAATACATCGAATCAACCCACCTCACACAGTACCTACTCAACTAGATCAAGTAGGGGCTGAAGGACGAGTGGGATGAAGCCAAGCTAATAATTTAATAAGTTTGTAGGAGGGGTAATTTGGTAATTGAAAAAGAAGCAACACCATTATATATGGCTCAGCTACCAACTGCAGTGAACAACTGAGTCAGAGACTCAGAGTGAGCATACAGAGATTATTCAACCGCTGCCTCCTCCAGCAATGAGAGGAGACCACGTCACTATTCTCCTTGCTTCCTTTCTCCTCCTTCTCACACCCCTCGCTCAAGGCGGAGACGATGGAGACTTCGCCGGAGTACACGGCAAACTTTCTGGTATAATAATCCCTGGCTTCGCCTCCACTCAACTAAGAGCCTGGTCGATTTTAGATTGTCCTTACTCTCCTCTCGATTTCAATCCCCTCGATTTAGTTTGGCTCGACACCACGAAGGTTTGTAATCGCATGTTTATTTTAAGGTTATCGTACTGATCGCAGTTGGAAACTTGGAATATTGCCTCGGACATTTTTCCCACAATTTTGGGAATTGAATTTGATGTTTACGTGAATGCTCACGAAGAAATCATCTGTAGTGTAGAATTAGGCTACCTGTTTAGTCTTAGAAATGATGTGTGTTTGTGTGTGTGTACGCGCGCTCTATTGGTCTATATTTTTTGCGGAGATTTGGAATGATAAATAACCTGTATGCTAATATATATAGTATGGTTAAACAAATTGAATATCTACACATGTAATTGTAGCAGCGATGGAGTTCAAAGGTCTGATGAGGTGTTAATTTTTGTTATCTGAGATAGATAATAAGATTCACACTTGGTGTATATGCATGTCTTTTGTCTTTTACATGATTCACGTGTGATCCTTTTCTTGTGGTGTTGATGAACTGGCTGTTCTTTTCTCAGCTTCTATCTGCTGTAAATTGCTGGCTGAAGTGTGTGTTGCTAGATCCTTACAACCAAACAGATCATCCTGAATGCAAGTCGCGGCCTGATAGTGGTCTGTCTGCTATTACAGAGCTTGATCCTGGCTATATTACGGGTATGCTTTCGGGGAATTATAGGTGGCCTTTTGATTTTGACTTGGAGCTTAGTTAAGTAAGTTATTTTGTGAAAATCATTTATGAAGAATATGGTCGTAGTACTTCATATTATCGGTCTCTTTACATTTATGCTGAAATTTCATATTGGAGTCATTAATTGCCAAATGCCTAGTTTTTCTCTGTGAATGTCTGAGTAGCTCTTAATTTCAATTTTCCACTTCGTAAATGTTCTTCTGGTGATGATTGACATGATTGATGCATTTCTTTAAGTTGACAAATGGTCAGTTATCTGTATTCTGCAGGTCCTCTTTCATCAGTGTGGAAAGAATGGGTTAAGTGGTGCATTGAGTTTGGTATAGACGCTAATGCTATAATTGCCGTTCCTTATGACTGGAGACTGTCTCCTTCGAAACTCGAGGAGCGAGACCTTTATTTTCATAAACTAAAGTATTTGTCTTCTCCTCCTTCTCCTCCTTCTCCTCTAGGTGTTTTTCAATGTATTAATTTTTCCAGCTTTTCAGTCACAATTTTCTGCACCAAAAAGTGCAAACAAGTCCTCACAGAGACCATGAAAGCATGAATAGATTCTGATGCTCTTGTCACTGTGTTATTTTTTATTTTTGTGTATTTCTAAACTATATCCCTGTCTTTATTTTATATTTTTTCTTTATGTTTGCTCTTTTTTTTTTTTTTTTTTTTTTTTTTCTGGCTTAAGAAGTTTGACCTCAATCTAAAGTAATGGCAAATATAAGGATTGGATGTTCCTTGATATTTCAGGATTACTTTTGAAACTGCTCTGAAGCTACGTGGTGGGCCATCATTAGTTTTTGCTCACTCACTGGGCAACAATGTATTCAGATACTTCTTGGAGTGGCTGAAATTAGAAATTGCTCCCAAGAACTATATCAAATGGTTGGATGAACACATTCATGCCTACTTCGCTGTTGGTATGCTTGTGAACTATGTTTAACTAAAAAAATCAACGTCTAGAACTATCATTTTGTTCTTACATAAATTTCTTGGTTGGCTTCAGGCGCGCCTCTTCTTGGAGCTATTGAGACTGTTAAGGGAGCATTATCAGGATCTACATTTGGTCTCCCTGTTTCTGAGGTATTATATTATCCCCAAAATCCCAAATTACTCTTATCTGCAGATACCTTTATTTGAAGCCAAATTCTGGCTCTCCAATGTATCACTGTTGTATGTTCCTATCAGCTGTGCAAGGACTTGGAGAGGGGATGAATAAGACAATACACGTTTCAGGAAATATAAAATCTATTTGATTTTGTACTCTACAATTACCAAAAAGATCAATTGTTTGTAAAAAAGTAATAAAGTAAAAAATTATAGTACAATAACTTCCTTATCTTAAGATTTTAGTTTAATAGCAGATTGTCTTCTGAATGCATGATTTCTCTGCTGGATTACTAAAAAAAGAAATTTGATGGTTTATGTTATTGTTCATATGTAAGCTATGGAAGTGTTGAATTAAAGGACCTTTTTTCTTTTATGTGTGGTGGCTTGGGAGACACTGTTTCTCTTGGAATTATTCGTTTAAAGATATCTTATTGTTGAGTTATAGCAATGGCACCTATTAAAGCATCTAAAAGAATTATTAAAATGATTTCAAGTGGAAGAAAATAAAAGACATCTGACAATTTTTACTTAGTTAGTTGTAAATAACTCTAGGGATTATCCAGGACCTACACCAGCTAGTGGAAGAAGGCCTCCTAGACAGAAGCTTTGATTTTTTTCCCATTTTACTTTGTGTGCCGGCATTAACTCCCTTTTATTACAATATTGGCAAGTCATCAGGGAACAGCTCGCTTGATGTTCAACTCTTTTGGCTCTTCACTATGGATGTTGCCATTTTCAAAACACTGTAGAACAGAGAATGTATACTTGAAACATTTTTCTGGTGCGAGTAGAAAGGGGCATGTTGTTTATCTTTGTGACAACCATGAGTATCAAACAAACTACTCGGGATGGCCAACTAACATAATCAATATTGAAATTCCATCAATTCGAGGTAGAAAATGTATTCTTGCCTGCACCATTCAATTTTCAATGCTAATATACTGCTTTAAAATGTGCTGGATCATACTAAATGAGCTCCATGAATTTCCTCGGCAGGAGATGAGGCTTATCCTTCAATGATAGAAGCACAACAGGTCAATCTGCCTGACATGGAATATGCATTTCCAACTCAGTTATCCTTTTCCGCCCGTGAAGTTTCAGATGGAACCTTTTTCAAAACTATAGCTGACTATGACCCTGATAGTCAAAGACTCCTGCTCCAATTACAAGAGTAAGTTCTCTCTTTGCACTGATGCTATCTTCTTTGTATTTAATTTCAGATTATTTCTTCAGTAAGCAAGAGGTTACTATTATCCAGTTCAGTCAACATACAACATGTAGTTTACATAAAATTCAGGAGCTGTTCAGTCAAAACACGACATGTAGTTTACATAAAATGCAGGAGATCTTTGTTATCCATTATGTTTATGCTGCTCTTGCCAAACACTTGTAGAGTGGAATCCCAGTTTGGTTCAGGTTCTCTTTATATTACTTTACCCAAATTGTAGACTTAATCGCTTTGAAAATAAAATGAATCTTAGATATATAGTACGCTTGACTGCCCCCTCAATATCAACAATTTCTTTTCATCTCATTTCTTGATTGAACAATTAAAAAAGGTCTAAGCACATCAGCGATTTATATGATATTATGATGGGTCTTAATTACAAAGGCATTCTGCTGCTAATCCTTAATATACAGGTCATATCATGGAGACCCTGTTTTAAATCCTTTAACACCATGGGACAGACCACCGCTGAAGAACATCTTTTGCATTTATGGAATTGATTTAAAAACTGAGGTACCTTTGGCTCTTCATGGTGATTTTGTGCAATATTTGCTGTTTATTTCTGGATATTGGCATTTTTAGAATGTGGCTGAATTATGTGTTCAATTTGATACTGATCATGTTTTGTTATGTTGACATGTGACAAAATAGGTTGGTTATTATTTTGCACCAAGTGGAAAGCCTTATCCTGATAACTGGATAATAACTGATGTAATATATGAGCTAGAAGGATCTTTGTATTCCAGGTGAATACTATGCCAACATTATCACATGATAAGACCTTTTCTTTTCAATGTAATGCTGAATTTTGTTTTTAAAAACCTTTTTGACATTGAAAAATTAGTGTATGAAGTACTTGGATATTTCATTATTTTGATTGTCATTAGTGAAAATAAGGTTGAAGTTCAGAATTGAGAACCTGTATAGCTGTATCACATCCTACTTCAGTTTGTTTCATGTGAAATAAACAAAAGACTGAATTAGCATGAAAATGACCAAAACCTTGACTTCCCTTTTTAGCAAGAGATGGCTATGTTCCTTAATAAAATGAATGTGATTATTTTTAATTTCTTCAATTTGCTATCCTAGAAACCCTTTATGTGATAAGTTTTAAAAATAAGCACAACACAGTGTAGGTATAAAATTGCAATTGCTATCCTGAGAAAATTGCCTCCACTTTATCCAGTTGCTCAAACTCACTTGTTTGATGCACTCTTCTTTGACTTGAATTGTTCAGTTCTTACTGAGACAGACACCGTAATTCATTTTTCTTGTATGTCTGGATTTAGGTCAGGAAACCTGGTTGAAGGAAACCCTGGTGCTGTAAGTGGAGATGAGACGGTATGATGAGTAAAAGATGTTTCTTAATGTTTATTCCTTGCTTCTATTTCACCTAATGATGATCTGGTTTATAGGTAGCATACCATTCCCTCTCTTGGTGCAAGAACTGGCTAGGACCAAACGTGAACATAACAAGAGCTCCTCAGGTGTTAATAAGTGAAACTATATCTTTAGATTACATCTACGAAATTCATCATTTGTCTTAAGTGTTTCTGTAGTTTCACCATAACATCTTCTATAACTTGTCTTTAATTATTGGGTTCTCCTCAATTTGTGGTAACAAGACGTCCTTGATACATCTTAAGAGTGGTAATATGTGCTTGTCTCTTTACACTTGAAATTCAGAATTCTATTTACTCAACATTGTCCTTTTCTTCTAATCTACTCGATTGACGGTATTGCATTGATGCGTTTTCAATGGACTGGTCTTTGAATTTTGCTAAAATGCCCAAAAGGTACTTCTTTAATAACTATAGTTAGAAGGTTTTTTGTGCCTTGAGACCCTTGACATCTGTTATAAAGTTTACATAGGTAACTCTCATCACTGTTAGATTCTTTGCTGAAAAAAATTATCCTACTATGATGTCAGATTCATTTCAAACTTTCTCCAGTAATTCTCATACAGGTTCTCCTGCCAAAAAAAGAAATAATGTTCTTGTAAATGAGGAATTTTACATCAATTGATTTGGATATTCTTTTCTCTTCTCAATCCTCTTTGGTTTTTTTTTTTTTTAATATCCTTTTCTGCTGTTTAAGCCAGTTCAACATAACATCCTCGAGAGAGTTATATATTCGGTTTCTTACTGGTAAGATAAATCTATTGACAAATTGCAGTCAGAACATGATGGTTCAGATGTCCAGGAGCATTTAGATGTTGAACATCAGCCTGAAATGGATATAATACCGAACATGACAAAATCTCCTAGAGTGAAGTACATAACCTATTATGAAGACTCTGAAAGTCTTCCAGGAAAGAGAACAGCAGTTTGGGAGATTGATAAAGGTAATACAATTACACGATTATTCAGTTTTTGCCGGGTGGAAAACTTTTCTGTAGTTTTACCTTAATTACGCTAGGTTAAATTATGTAAAGATTTTTTTGACAAACTTATTGTTATCTGATCGGGTGATGACCTGATAATGTGAATGCTAAATGTTTTTTGGATTATTTTGTTTTGTAGGCTATGGTATTTCTCTTGATAATGGAATTTAATTGTGTATTATCAATGTTTGGTAAGCAAACTAGTTTTACTGGCTGATTGTGCAGTAATTGTCTCTTGTGTAACCGAAGCTTAATTTAGTTTGATGGGTACACAATAAAAAGGAGGTAAGTTGTTTGATTTGGTGAGTTGAAAATGATAAGGACCTCTAGATAAATGGTGATAAAACATCTCAGCATCTTTAATACTGTCTTCTCTCTTCAATATGTTTATGGTTAGCATAGTGTGGATCAATTAAAACAATATAGCTGTAAAACAAAGAAAGGAATGATTCATGGAAACAAATAAGTTCTAATTTTCTGTCTATCCAGTGACTTGGTTCTGCTTTAATATATTTATGAGGATTTGTAGGCTCATGCTGGCCTAAGACCAGCAACCCAACCCAGGGACAGGGGTACTAGAGAACTGCCTTTCTTTTTTTATACATGATTTTTTTTTTTTCCTTTTTGGTGGTTTATGAAAAGCAGAAATTGTCAGTCTCAAATTCGTTAATCATCCTCCTGGAAAAGTACAATTCAAGGAAAGTGGATATAATCAGTGCTTATGATATCCTTCCTTTATATATCTAAATGGCTAAGGACTTGCCTTGCCTTTTGAAGCCATTGAGAGGCTGCTCCTAGAGGATTGAAAGTAAAAGGAATAGTTCATATATTGGTTACTCAACACTTTGCAACTGGCAAAGTACAGGGAACAATGATTTGATGTTAACAATTACCCTTGTCTGATGTCCCTTTCTGTTGTGCAATCTATGCTGGATATAAGGTTCTACTCTAATGTGAGCCTTTTGCTAGAAGGGATAAATGGTGTTCTGTGCTGCCTTTTGTCTCCCTGCCTGTTTGTCTGATCGAATGCTATAGATCTATTATTTCAGAGGTACACACACAGAGTGCCACTTGTTTGAATTTTCATGTTGCTCTTGTGAGTGAACTTTAGATCGAAATAATCCTTTGTTTGAATTGAAGACTATAACAATGCCAATTTGTCCGATTTATTTTCTATATTTTCTTTCAACCGATCAAATTATCTCTCTCATTTGCAGCAAACCACAGGAACATTGTTAGATCTCCAGTAGTAATGCGGGAGCTGTGGCTCGAGATGTGGCATGATATTCACCCCGACAAAAAGTCCAAATTTGTCACAAAAGGTGGAAGGAAACATTTGTTTTTGTTTTACCACCATGATTATCGTCATCACCACCAATTAATTTTGCCAAACAGCTACTCGTGGACCTCTGAGGGATGATGACTGCTATTGGGATTATGGGAAAGCTCGTTGTGCATGGCCAGAGCATTGTGAATACAGGTCTAATTCTTTTATTTTCTCTTCTTCTCAGAAATATACATGCATGGCTGTCTGTGTATTGCTGCTGATTTGCATTATGAACATGTTGATGTAGGTATCTTTTTGGAGATGTTCATCTAGGTCAGAGCTGCAGGCTAAAGAATTCTTCGGCGGACCTGTTGTTGCATTATGTATAAACTACAAGATACATTTCTCAAGGTGAGTTTAATCTATAAATTGTAAAATTGAAGAATATTATTATGTGTTGCTTAGAGGTTATGCAATTGAAGATGACAAAAATTTCATTTCAGGTGTGCCACATAAAAATGTAAGCAAGCGAGCACACCCAACTCGCCTCTTATCATATTGTAAAAGGTATACACCAAACACCTACCTGCGTAACTAATTTGCTTTGTATAAATGTTTAACTAAACATTCAAAGTAACTAGTCTCAAAAAGTGGAAACACAGCATTTGAAATGTTTTCTTCGATAGCAGTTACAGGATTGGCCTCCCTCTGAAGATCCTATGCTTGTATATCGTATATGATGAACATAATGTAGAGATGGAAAGTAATTCCACGTCTTAGGAAACGATTTTGCAGCATGATTCATATGTGTAATTCACATTTTCCATGAGAGTTGTGACCTCAATGGCATTGTATCTCAAAGTTGTTAGGCATCATCCTGCTACTTCTCTCTTTCATCTATCCCCCTGCCCTAAGTAATGCACACTTTCTCATAAATACATCCCAATAAAAAACTCATTATTTAAACAACACTTCACGATAAAACGATACAACACATCTTTTGTTTAATTTTTTTTTTTTTTGATATGATATATGACATTTTAAGTATAATCCAAGTCTACCACGACTCTTATAGTTTAAGTGGTGCCCCATCTTTATAAAGGTGTAATTTGTGGTGATCAAAGTTCGGAACCTCGATCAGCAAACAGGGACGGAACCTCATGTAATGATGTGGGGGCTTTAGCCCCTCAAAATTTTTGAAAAGTTTAATTATATATATATATATAGTAGTTTTAGATTACGTGCGTTGCACGTGTAAATCAATTCAAATTAAGGAAAGAAATAAAATAAATATCTTATATATAACATTTTTTCTTAGAGTTTTAATTATAATCGGATTCTATGGGATTTTGAATTAGGATTATAATACAAAATTATTTAAATATTAAAATCCTAAATTACTATTATAACCTTAAATAGTAATCCTTGATAAGGATATATTTAACAATCCATATTTTGTAAGAAACATCCACACTTTTATATAGGTAATAAATATATTGTATTATTCTTTTGGTTTTTTTTTTAGATAAAATACTCATATTATGGTCCCCCAAAATCAATGAGCCCTCAACATAAGTTATCTAGCTACACCCTGCATACAAGTGTTTTAGGTTTAATTCCCTCCTTTCCACTCTAGTTCATAATCCAAGCTATAAGATCCACCACAAACATAAGATTTTAACTTGCAAAATCCCAAATTCAAATTTCATTAAAACTTGCAAAATCCACATATACTTGTAATCCTCTGTTAGATACGAGTATATGGCGATTAATTAAGTTTTTTTTCATTATGTGCGATTTCTATGTTGACAATGTTTTGTCATAGAGTTTGGTAGATAAACAATTTCTTATATGATCCTTATCATGTCTGAGAACATTTTATGATGACTGCCAATTTAAAGCAACTCTTTTTATTCTGGTTTAAGATAGTAAATTTCGGTTACAGAAATGTTGGATAATTGTAGGGACAATAATTAAGAATACAGAATCTTTCATTCCACCCTTTTAGTTTGTGTCCGAGGCACTTGGATGTGGAGCATACATAATTACATATGCATTTGAAAAGGTGATTAAAGTAATTGATAGATTTTTTTATTTTTTATTGGTCATATATTACATGTTCTATATATAGTTAGGCACAAAGTGATCATGGAATGTTTTTATCTGCTCCTCAGTCGACTTGAAGGGAAATTATGTAATCATATGACTACCACTTTTATAAATGATCGGAGCCAATTTCAAAATTATTAAAAAGTAAGTGGACAAATATTTTTATGTAATTAGTGCACAACTTTATGATCTGTGCAATTCGACTCATTTTGTTTCCATGGACACTTTCTTCTGCCCGTATGTGTGTCCGCTCTCATTTTCGTTGGATTGTACCTTTCAAATGAGTAATACATTTTAGTTATGTGAGTAAATATCTTTCAATCAAACAAGTAAACTCTTTTAGTTATATATGTAATATTTTTATGTACAATTAATATATTTCAATCAAACAAGTAATATATTATAGGTAATGCGAGTATAGCTATCAAAACGGATTAGGTCCGTTGGACCATTCCGCCCTACCACACAAAAATAGTGGGTTGGGTTGAGTAATTAGGGGTTCAAAAGAAGACGGCCTGTGGTAGAATGAGCTTTTGGTGGGTTGACCCATCTCTCTGTATATTTTTTTAAAATTTTTTAGAAAAATATAGATGAAAAATGAATAATAATGATAAAATTTCCTACTAGTGCAAGCAATGATTTATAAAATATTAATATGAGTCATTTATTAAAACAAAAACAAAATTATGAAAGAACTATTTTTAATTTTTTTTATATTATATGTAAGTGAACGCATATATATCTTAATAAAATGTCTACATATTTTCCTTTTAAAAGATAAAAATAAAATTTTGATAGGTTGGCCTGTATATTCTACGGGACTGCCCACTAGTGGATTGAAATTTTGACAACCCAACACAATAGAGACTTGCCCTACCGCACCAAATGGTGGTTATGATGCGTTGTGGGTCGTCTCACCTTGCTGCTTGTATTAACAACTCATATTGCAAGTAATACAATTGAATGAAACAAGTAAATACATTTTAGGTCTATTGATAATACCCTTTAATTATACAACTAATACATTTAAGAGTAGGTCTACTGTACTCGGGTCAGGTTGGGCCAGATCTAATCTAGATCCACACCTTTTTTATTTTTTTGCCCCAACATTTATGGTATGTTAGTCGTACCTTCATATTATAATAATCAAACATTTATATTATATTGGTCATACATGTATGTCCAGATATCATAACATTAGTGTAATATTTTAACTTTAAAAAAAAACCGTTGACATTTATATTATGTTAGTTATACATTTATATTATATTAGTCATATATTTATGTTATATTAGTCATATCCTTATATACAAATATCATACCTATGTTAAGGTACAACTAACATTACGAAAGATATGACTAATATTATTAAAATATATGACTAACACTACTAAAATGTATGACTAACATAACATAAATGTATGATACTTAGGAGCATGGTTAGGTGAATTTGTGCACGGCTTGGTGGCGCGTGCGGACGTGTGGCTGCACGTGGTGGCCGGATCGACCCGAGAGTACAGATTCAGGTGTATAGAAATTTTTGTGTACATTTAATTAGGTATATAGGTGACAACTTTCATTAAAGTAAAACAAATAATACATTTTCGGTACATTGGTAATATGAGTTAGGGTGAATGCAAAACCAACTAGAGTATAGTCGTTTTTAATTTGCAACCAGGTATTTTTGTTCCTTTTTATTTTGTTGCAATCATATGTTAAAGAATTTTTCAAAGTACAACCTAATTTTTTTTTTCGAAAACTATTCCAATGAAAGCACAACACATAACTTGCATGTGACATTTATAAGGTTAAATATGTCATTAGAAAAAACGTTTAGGTTAATTGAAAAACAATCATATACTTTAGATTATTTTTAAAATTTTATTATAGCGTTCCATATTTATCCTTATGAAAGTCACATATTTTTTTTTATTGGAAAAGTTGATGGGAAAAATTTTAGGCTACACTTCGAAAAATCTATTGAACTTCGAATTGCAATAAAATAAAAAATGGTTAAGGTCACAAATTGATAAACGACCATACTTCAAATTGATTTTCACATTTAACCCTATTGTCTAGTTATATGATTAATATTATATTTTAGGTATGAGCGTTTATATGGCTTTAAAAAAATGGTATATATGCAAACTTTTCAAAGCAATATCAGACTATTCATTTTCCTCTTAATAGTATAAAAAACTTGTTGGGATATTTCAGTAGTTATCTTAATGAGACAAAACTGTATGCGTAATGAGAAAAGAACAGTTTGCTTAGGGTATGAATACCTAAGTTTCAATCTTGTATACATGAATCTATAAGAGATCATGTAATGATTTTCCAAGTATCAAGGAAAACCAACCTTAGAAGATATAGGATTATATTTTCTAAGAGTCAGCAAGTTGAAGGAAGTATCTGCATTTGGAGCAGATAGGATGTTGCAAGAAAGAGACAGCAAGCTGTAGGAAACATCATGCTGAAAAGCTGCACAAAGGAAGCAGAAAGCTGCCAGCAGATTGCAAGAAATAACAAGTTGAAGGAAGCAGCCAGCCAAAGGCAGCAAGAAACAGCACCAGGAAAATCATGCAGTATGAAGAAGAGCAAAACTAACTGACATCAAGTAGCCGTTGCATGAACTTTAGCCATGGACCCATACTGACTTGACAGGTCAGTAAGAATGTCAGAGAGGTCCACAAGCAAATGGTGGACACATTAAATGCACATGTCAGGAGCAACTCAAAAGCATTTAATGCGGCACAGAGAAGATCTTGGAGATCAAAGCTTGAATTCAAAATGGAGAAGTATTCCCCTTCAATGGATACTTCCCCAACAAATATATTCTCAAGATCTATAAATTGAAGGTGTGGCTGACTGAAGACATTACAGAATAGAGTCGTGAGGAAACTCGGATATATTCCAAAACTTCTCAAGCTTATACATGTTCAACCACTCAACCTTCCAAGAGCAGTCTACCATAGCATAGAAGCTTTTAGAGATTAAGACTGTTTCGCACCAGTTGAAGAAAATTTTTTTATCTTTTAACCATTGTGTTGTGTGCGCTAGGTTGTTTTAGGTGTACTTAGTTGAGAGGAGTGAATCCTTGCTAAGTGTGTAGTCTAGAAGTAGGCTACTTGTCATTTGTGGGATTGTACCCTTTGTGGGTTGTGGCCTTGAACTAGAGTTTGAGATTTTAGTAGGCGTAGCTTATTAGGAAGATGTTTGTAAAGCAAGCCTTGTAAATCGAACTGACCTAACAAAGTTCCCCCTTGTGAAGGAATAGAGTACGTAGAAGGCTTACACCACCTTCGAACCACTATAAACTATAAGTGTTTATTGTTTTGATTTACTTATTGCATTGTTCTTATCTTGTTATATCTATCTTACTGCATATCATAAGCATTCTGCATAAAAGACTTTGAAAAAAACATACTTGAAAAGAAAACTGTTTTTCCAAGAGAAAACTCTATCGTTGTTTATTTCGCTGCAATTTGATGCCGAGTTAGGAACCTGAATCAGCCTTTGGCCAGGTTGCTGATTCGAGATAGGTTACTGCATTCCTCAATGAATCAGGAACCTGTTATACAGAAAAGTTTTTAATTGTTTCAAAACTCGATAGAGGTTCATTCACCTCTCTGAACCTCTGACCACTTGGAACCAACAAAACTGAATCATTATGATTAAAAAAAGATTGTATTAGAATTCTAGTAACAAATCTAAACAAACTACAAAAAATTAATAGTATTTTTGAGAAATAAAAATACGGAGAGTGCTAAACATTTAATATACATTTAACAAGAAAAGTGGAATAAATAATAAATAGTGGAGGGGGAGGGGCGTGGGGCGTGGGGGAGTTGAAGAAATAAGGGAGAATACGATCAAACTACCATATTTTACCTATTTTACCTAGATAATATTTTGTGAATATAATATGCAACATGCATATGAAATCCAAATCTAAGCCATATATTGTTGAGATACGAATATCCATTCAAATCAAATCCAAATCTGAAAATGGCTTCAGATACCAACATGCGTATCAATTATTGTAATTAAATTGTATGCAATGTATGAAGATATCAAAATGTATCCAAATCGTAATCTTTATAATCAAAGGATTATGGTAAATCATAAATCATATGCAATCTGCTAAAATAGGAAGCAACTAATATCCGATGAAATATTAACCACACAACACAGAATGATGCAACAACGATTGTGAACAGTGATGACATGCAACCGATGCAATGATGAAATATCAACCACACAACACAGAATGATGCAACAATGATTTTTAAATGGATGCAACAACAATTGTGAACGGTAATGACATCCAACCGATGCAATGATTTTGAATTCATGTATAATTAATTACTAACAATACATTACCAAATTATCATCACAATACCAAAATGGACGCAACAATGATTTTGAATGCATGCCAACAAATAATTAATAATAATACATTACCAAATTAACCTCACAATACCAAAATGGATGCAATGGACATGATTTTTAAATGGATGCAACAATGATTTAATTTTGTACGGTGATGACATGCGTCTGATGCAATGATTTTAAATGCATGTATCAATGAATTAATAACAATACATTGTCAAATTAACAACACAACACCAAGATGGATGCACCAATTATTTTTAAATGGATACAAGTTGCAACAATGGTTTTGAATGCATGCCAACAAATCAATTAATAATAATACATACCAAATTAACCACACAACATAAAAAAGGATGTAACGTACAATAATTTTTTAAATGGATGCAACAATGATTTTTAAATGGATACAAGACTGATTGTGAACGGTGATGTCATGCAGCCGATGCAATGATTTTAAATGTTTGTATCAATTAATTAATAACAATACATTTCCAAATTAACATCACAACACCAAAATGAATGCAACAATGATTAAAAATGCATGCCAACGTAAAAATTAATAATAATACATAGCAAATCTTTAAAAAAATAATACATTACCAAAATGGATGCATCGGAGAATGATTTTGAAATGGATGAATTAATGATTTTTAAATGGATGTCAATAAATCAAGAATGTAATTTTTGAAATGGATGAATCAATGATTTTTAAATGGATGTTAATAAATCAAGAATGTAATTTTTTAAGACAGGTAAAAAGATTAAAATGAAAATGAAAGGTTATGATACAATGATTCAAGATCCAATGACTGAAATCAGTGGTGTATTAATATAATGGTGTACTATAGAAGGACCCTGAGAACATTACAATCTGGAATGAATGAATAAATGAATCCCAACCTAAAGATATTTTATGACATAATTCAACGTTCTTTTGGGTATAAATTTTACAATTTTTCCTTTATATTTTCACACAATTTAGCCCCATCGCTCAATTACATAAGAACTAACTGAGAGAGAAAAAAAAAAAAAAAAAACCTGAGCATAATAATAAATTCAACACTCAAAGAAACCGCAGCCAAGATGTGTCAAATCCATTGAAACAATTGAACAAAATTTGTACATGTAATCTCTTGCCTCTATTCTATATTCCACAATGATACAATTATTTGCTGAACAGTATAGTATCAGGCATTGACAAATAGGGATGAGTCATCTGAAAGGCTCTACTGGTTCAGTTTCCTCAAAGTGCATAGCAACTTGGAAACAATCAGCAGCAGTAGCTGCCACAGCTGATGAACCACCTCCACCCTTGTAAAGCAGTCCCAGATCATGCCATGCCAATGCGTTCATTCGGTCCAGCCGTAAAGCTTCCATCAGAAAGCTTCTGATGATAGCTAGAGACCGGCAACCGACTCGTCTCAGAACCTTAGCCTGGGAGACGAGGCTTGGGACGTGTGTCGGATCTATGTCAAGAGCAAGCACATATGCCTTCAGTGCTTCTTTGTGCTGGCCTCTAGCTTCATGAAGCAAACCTGCATATATAATTTGAAATAAGTTCTGAGTAACTATTACTCAAATGATACAACTTAATAGGCCTAAGAATGTGCATTGGTTATCTTCGAGTGAACTGAAGGAACACAAACCACCATTCTATTTTGGCCTATGGGTGCTCGTGCATTTGAATCTGAACATCCATCACAAAGATCAAACATAAATAATACCGTTTGGCTTCTCAGGTTTTAATTACCATCCTCCGCTCTCCTCTCCAACTTCTAACATCTTATATGACCGTTCATATTGAGTTGGGAAAGGAGAGAAGCAATCGCAAATCAGAAAATGACCTTGCAGATGGTTCATCGTCAATATATTTACAGAAGGGCACCTCCTCACTAACATGTATACATTCAATTGCTTGATTACCAGAGCAATTGCGAAAATTTTATGTAAATCTGCACCTATTTAGTAGTTTAGTAGTACTTGGAACAAATACCAATCCAAGGCTTAGATTCATTTGCAGCAAACATAACCTTCCAGCCTCTTCAACAATATCTCAAGGACGCAGGGACCAGAGCATTTCTTTCCACATTAATTGCTAATACTAAAAGGAGCTCATACTAACCAGACAACCCCCCCCCCCCCCCCATTCTCTACATATAGAAGAAATCAGGCAATGAGAAAGAAATTGTAGATGAGAAAGATATATGGGAAAGAATAAAGATCAAGCATTAGATACCAGCAGTATGCCATCTAGAAGCAGAAACAGCACAAATCGCTGCAGATTTGGAAAGACAGATCTCAGCATCATGCCACCGAGACAATTTAATGTATATGGAAGCCAAATCATGCCATGTTTCCATCTCTAAGTTATTGACTTGGTTTCCAATCTCCTGTCAATTTGAAAAAAAAGGGCTTTCAGCCAAAACAACTCATAAACCAGCCATGGAAAGGATAAAGTTAACTTGTGTGCAAGTATGAAAGAGAAGGGAATTTTCTGTCATGTAAAACAAATGATAGTTGTCCAAATCATTCTTACAATGTAGGTTAATGGCAGAAGGATTGTGATTATGCATTGTCAAATTCAAAAACCAATGTGCAAAAGTTGAACTGCAGCCTCAGTAATAAAGTTTCTTTTAAGAAATTCTTTGTAAACAAGAAGTCCCCAAGCAATGAAAATGACGAAGAACAATCATTACAGCAAAAAAGAGTGTGAAGTGATCCACCACATCTATCCTTAGTTATAACTCAGTAAATAGAGTACTAAGCTATTGCAAACATGCTGAAAATTTGCAAAAATGCTGACAGTTTGCACAGCAATGGATGTTATTTATCAAAATTTCACCATTTAGAAAATTGTCTGAGCAGGCAAGATTGGAGCTAATTAATGATCAAGAATGAATTTATGATTTATAAAATCTTACAGTGAAGAATTAGGTCATACAATATGGGAAAGCATATACAATGGCATTATATATGGCACAACTAGGTACCCCACCCAAATTAAACACATATGTTAATACATACAGATGCAGACATTATAACAACAACAACAATAATATCATAATAATAATTAATATCATTTTTGTCATTGAATTGACCTCAATACACATCTGGATAGTAAATCCTGATTCCAGTGATCATGATTCCCATTCTATGTATCTCCGGGAATATCTATTATTCATGTATGACATAGCTTAAAGACCTTGAGATCTATACAGCTTGGGTATCTGTGAAATCTAGGAACTTCTGTCCAACATCAAACATTGGAGGATGAAGCTACACATGACACTCTAGGATTCAACTAAATTCCACATAACCTTAATGTTACCAAACATTTTAAAACTTGGTGAATGTTGTCCTCACTGTTCCGTTAAGGTGGCTATGACACTAAATAATGCTCTCTAACAGGTTCAGTCAGAGTTATCTGCCAACATTACCACAGCTACCTGAGTTTCTATTAAATAGTCCATGGTCAACCAGTCGTCAGTTTCTTCTTCTTTTGACAGCCTAAGATTAAGATAAAGAGAAATACCAGTTAGATATAAAGTGAAAGTTAGCCAAGCTGAGAGCAGGAGATCCAAAAAAGGGCTCAAAGTGAAACTACGAATGCCTTAAGGCAGATAAATCCCAGAAAAGAGTTGTAAATCTCTTTTCCATGAGTGGATTAGAAGTAAATTTGTTGCCTGGGGTGGCATATTTGAACTTTGGTGGCTGAGGTTATCAAAAGTGCATGTTTCAGCATCAGATAGGCATAGCATCCATGATCTTATTAGCTTTCTTAATTAATAAAATGAAGGGAGCTCAATGTGGTCAACATCCTTTTTGACAACTACATATGGACCCATTAAGCACATTAAAGCACCTGAACAACAATTTCAATCACTCCCAAATAACATGTTATAAAGACTCACAAATATTAACATTTATGTCAAACAAGTGACTAGGACATCACACCTTAAGCTTCTTCCCCAAGCCAACACTTTTACGCTGAACCTGAAGGACAGCAAGAAGCTGAGAATAAGTTTCAATGGCCTCCTTCACTAGACCCTGCGCAATTTGGAGCTTAGCTTTAGTTCTCAACAATTCTCCTTGATTCCATATTCCAGTCTGGTCTATAGCTGCATCAATGATAGTTTGAGCATTCCAAAAACATTTTTGAGCAGATAATATTCGAGCCAATAAGATCCATCCTCTAAGATTAGATCCACCTTCCAATGTAAGCAGGTATTTTGCATGGTGGAGTGCTGCATCTAACTTTCTCTGCTCAGCACTTTCTAGACATAGATGGTAAATAATAATAGGGTCCTTCATTTTTGTCACTCTCCCAGCAGTTTCCAAGGAATTAAGTGCCTCAGATTGTATTTCAACCCTATCATTATCTGTCACAGCGGACCTAGAATGTGCCGAAAGTAAGATACCTAACGTGCACTGTGCAACGCCCAGCAGTTGATCACATCTCCCATGCAAATTTTCAACTGCTCTACGAGAATAACGAATCCCTTCTTCAACATATTGTGAACTACCTCCACATATCTTTGATACGAATAACAAAGCTGGTAAATATATTGAGTCTTTCAACAACTTCTTCCATAAGTCCAAAGCTTCCAAGTCACGACCTTCTCCATGATAACAGAGAGCTAAAATATGATACCTTTTGTTTCGATCTATAACTCCAGGAAAAAACTCTTCAACTTGATTAGCTAAAGCCTCAAGTCCACCAGATATGGAAAACGCAAATGACAGGTGATCTAAAATTGAAGGATCCCACTCAATTATCTTGAGTGAAACTTTCCTCAAAAGTACTATCAAAAGCAGAATGGCTTCCTCAATATTGTTCTTGGGTACAAATGCACCATCCATTTGGGATCTTAAGTCTGGGGGAATGGCTTCCACTCCACTGTATAAAAGAATAATGGCAAACTCTTTTTGGATTTTAGCTGTAGTTTCTGCATCTAGGTTCCAGTGATGGAGAAGGGCCCGACGGTATGACAAGACAGCTTCACGAGGAGAATCAGCAAGTTTCCACAATTCTGGAAGTAACTCAACAGCCTTACTCACTGTCTCCTGCAATTTACAGTCAGCCCCAAAGTTTTCAGGCAAGCCAGCTGGTAATGAAGATTCAACAATGTCCATAATAACTGAGCATGATTGAGCAGCTTCTGCAAAGATGATTGGAAACATAAATCAGACGATCATTCACAATAAGCAGGAATGTAAGCTTGAAAAGTTATATTTCTGTCTTCAGCTGTGATAGCTGAAAACAAGGGAGAGGATTCAATTGACTTGAAAAAACCATCAGGCCTGAACACAGAAGAAAAGATTTGGGACATGAAGTATATGCGAGTCCAAAAGAATTAAATAACACTAACAGAAAATGCCCAAGCATTGCCTATTGTCTGAATTGAGTCACAGTTAGGGAAAGGACAGAGGTGCAACAGGTAACTTTTAGACACAAACTGCAACTAGCCAAATAACCTGGGGAACAATTAAGTGAGCGGTTAATTTGAAGTGAAAGACAGAGAGCTTTTTCTCCTATATTACCAGCTATGACTACGTCACTACATAGAATAGCTTCCTTCATTCCAAAATTTATTTGGAAACCCATACTTTATGACCAATACAGAAAGTGACATACAGTATGCCTCCTAAATGATTAACAAATCAATGGAAACAAAAATGGAAATGAATTTGATTGAGTACAAAGGTCTAATAGTTCTAAAATATCACAGGCAACTAAAAAATGGAAATAAATTTGATTGGCATGTGTGATACCTTTAAGTCTCCCAAGTGCTTGTAATGATTTTGCCTTCAAAAATATTGCTTCAAAGAGTAAACTAACAGCATGTATTGACATTGGTGGGGTTGCATAATTTTGTGATCGTCTCTTACGAGGTTCTCCTTTTATGGAAAGCGTGATTTTCATCTTTGGAATTACAGCGGCTATATCAATCCCTTCAAACACATGTAAGGCTGCTTCTATGTTACCTTTCTGATACTCATACCTCCCTAACAGTGCTCTGGCTTCCTGGAAATTATGGTTTCATAGTCAATGTTATAACGACCAACCAAAGTGACAAAAGACTAATCAAAACTTTGGTTAGTTAAAAAAAAAAAAACACCAATAATTCTCAAAGTAATGGTTAAACTTTGATGATAAAACAGATTGGGAGAACTTAACATCATGCCGATAAAGTAAACTCCATCATGATTTAATGAATGAAAGAAATATCAAAGGCATTGGATAAAGGTTCTGCATCAATATTATCAGGAAACAACCTCATAGTTTAAACTACCACTTTCACGCAGTGAAGTTTCAGCTTCTTCAATGTTGCCAGTGTCAGGCTTCCTTTCAGTTTCTCTAGGTCTAGACAATCGAACACTCGCAGAATTATCCTTAGTTGCATGAGGTTCAGAAGAAGGGACCATTTCAATTCCATTTGACTGATCTGCAGAGCCAAGACACTGCATTATCTTTCCCAGCTTACCACGGAATCGATCCCTCCGCCGTTGATTCTCATTGCTCATATTATTTCAACCCACTATAAATTTTGGACAAGCAGAAAATAAAATTGTTACAAATTAATCCATAGTCATAATATACTCAACAGAAGAAAGTTGGTCAAAAATTAACACATGCATACAAAATTCGCATATGTTATTCATCATTCTAGATTAAAAAAAAAAAAAAAGGATGCTATTTCACATACTACTTGACAACACCTGTGGCAACTTTGATTCAAAGAAAACTAACAAATTGCAATTATAAATGAAATAAGAGATTGAAAAATTCAAAATCCAAAACTCAACCAAAAAGAGAACCTACAAATATTTCTTTGAAACCATATCAGAATTATCTAAAAATCAGCACGTCAAACCCATTAATTCACCCAATGATCATAGATATCAACAAGCCAATACAAAAACAGAAATATTGGAGGAAAAAGCATAACGCATAAAATCCCTAAATTCAAGACCGAAAATAAACCTTAACCATAAAAGAAAACACAGCAATTAAAGACAATTATGATGTGATAAATTCTCACCTTTCGCTATCGAAAGTACAGCGCATAGAGCTAAGATTAGCTGCCCACAACTCATCAACACCAGTCCACATCTCACCACTGGAAATTCCTCTATTTTGTTCCTCGGTAGACGAAAACAAGAGGAATTGCAACAAATTTTTCCGATGATCAAACAAGGACACGACGAAGATTACAAAACTTGTCTCAATTTAATTCATCCCTCGTATAATTTCTGTTTCCTTTTTCAGCAGAACCTTTTCTTTTCAGAAATTGAATTCGTAGACTGATTTAGCAGAGAATTGTTGGAGGGAAAAAGCTGAAAACAGGGAAGCGAATTTGTAGGAAAGCGTGAGAAAGAAGATTTGGGTAATGAAAGAAAGTTCTTAGCAGACTCGCAGTTTATTAAAAAAAATATTAAAAATATTAATTTCTTTAAAAGGAAAAGTTGTGGTATGGAATATAAAATATAAAATATTGTATAAATTGATTTGTATTATAAAATTAGATTAAAAATGATTTGAGTTAATGAATGGGGAGTTGTAACTTGTGTGGGGTCAGTTTGGTAAAATTAGTTTGATTACAAGGTCAACTCAACTATGTGATCCTGCATTGATTTTTGGGTATTCGATGTTTTTAAAGTTAGCCACTTGGCAAAATCTCAAAATAAATTTCATTTTTAAATTAATACACCGTCTTGTGACTGAATTCTTTATTTTATTTTATTATTATGTTAATATATAAATATTGTTCTTCTCGGTTCACAATTTGAAAGTTCGTAAGTAAATGGAAATTTCATTTGTTGGAAATAAAGATTTTTCAAGATAAACTTTCTCAAGAAATTGCTTCTCGAGCAATCGTCAACTACTATAGAGATTTGGTTATGATTTTTATCTAAGGTTTACTTAATCTTGTTGGTATTGCCTAGTTTAATGGGTAGTGATTATTTTCCTATATAACATGATGTTAGTAGTGGTCTTTAAGTGTTTCAATTAGTGTTGCTTATTTTTAGAGGAATATGAGATGGTGAGATTAGTTGTTGTTTTAGTGGGTTAGAGGGTTTGACTATGTTTTGAGTTGTGTATAATTAGAGTCTATTAATAAAAAAAACTTAAATGTTTCGGTTTGTTTAATTATTCTTTTTCTCAATATCTTGAATTCTAGTAGCCAAGTTCCTTGCTCGAATGTGAATAAGAGTTTATTATATTTTTTACCCAATAACTTTATCACGTCTGATAATTCCGACCATAAATTTTTCGGGCTGACAATTTTATCCATTAATTTTTGAAAAGTCTAATATTTAGGTCAATTTAAGTCCGAAATGCCATATTAGCCTCAAATCGCTAATTTCCGACTATTTGGCCCAATTTAATGATGTTTACTAAATAACACTAAAAGTAATACAAGAGTATTAAAAAAATAATAATAAAAAAAAATAGATTAAAAGTTAAAGGATAAATTGACAGCCTGAAATTAGCAAATTTGGTTGAATAGCCTAAAATTAGGGCTTGATTGCCCAATTTGGTATTTCAGCTAAAATTGATCTAAATTTTCGAATTTTCAAAGTTAAAGGATAAAATTATCAGCATGAAAATTATTACATGTTGAGGATCAAGTTGCAGCTCTTTCTAGTGTGGTACAAATTAAATATGCAGAACAAATCCGATGAGATGAGCAACCATGTCGCATTAATCTTGTCATGCAAGAAGTCATCACTAAATTAATTTCCATTGCAAACCAACATGCATAACCCAAACTAAAGCCACTACCATACCACATCAAACAAACTCCACTTACCACGCCAATTCATTGTCTACGACTTTTCCAACAATTCACCTCCAACATATAAAGCCCATAGCTTCCATTAAACCACCTAAATTACATATCCCATCGTACGATAATCATAGGGTCGTTTTATTTAAATTAAAACAAATGTGTACCATTCATGAGGAATTTCAAGCCCAATTTGAAATTTTGTGTGACTTGTTTAATGGATTACCCACTTGTACCATACTAGATTGTTTTCTTTCCGGCTTCAAGTTGGAAATATGCAAAATGAGAATTTGCATTATGGAAACCCCATAACATTTCATTAGCAATTAGACAAGTCAAGTTGATTGAGGCTAAACTCAACGAGGACCTTTTTAATTAAGGAAAAATGGGTAAGGACCGTTTTGTTACAATTATGATGAGAATTGGCTCAAAGACATCAATACAAAAACCAACAACTTTTTATTAATTTTACGCAACGAAAAGGATGGTGAGGATATGAGTTTGGAGTTTGAATGCAATCTTGCATTCTTCGGCTTTGATAACAAGGCCTATTTTGAAAGGGAGGTAATTAGAGCTGTTAATATAAGATGGCGGGGTGGACCGACCCACAACCCATCATTTAGCATGACAGAACATGTCTAAATTGTGGTAGGTTGCTAAAATCTCAACCCAACTCAACTCACTAGTGGGCTACGGGTTAGGCGGGTCGACCCATCGAGTTTTTATATGTTTTTTTAGTTTTTAAAAGAAAAAAGTATATATATAACACATATACATTTTAATAAGACATATATGTGTTCAATTACATATAATATACGAACACAATTTTTTTTAAATAGTTCTTTCATTAAGGCTTTTTACTTCTTATAAATAAATGAATTATATCAATATTTTATAAATTATTAATTCCATTAGAATTTTTTTTTTATCATAATTATTCAATTCTCCTCTATATTTTCAAGGAAGCAAATTTAAAAAAAAAAAATTAAAGAAATTGAGGTGCACCAACCAAGATCAATCAAACCTACATTTTAGTAGAATTATCATAATTATTTAATTCTCCTCTATATTTTCAGGGAAGTAAATTTAAAAAATAATAATAATAAAGAAATTGAGGTGCACCAACCAAACCCGCATTTCGGTAGAAATCCACCCCATGCAGAATTTAAACCTGTTTTGTCTGGGGAATTTCTCCCCACATCACCATAGCACTTGACAACTTGACTATACCCTAAGGCCCCGTTTGGATTGGAGGTTGGGTTTAGAGCATATTGTTTAAATGTGTGATTAAATACTGTTCATGAAAGACAAAAAAAGGTGTTTGGTTTGTTGGTTTAGGTTAGGTTATTTATAAATTTTGTGTTTGGCTTGAATGGTTAGATATTTTTTAAATTGAGTTAACTTGTAATCCGATGTTTGGTTTGTAGGTTACTTTGGTTATAAATGTGAATTGCCCATTTTGCCCCTCATTAATATGATTGAAAATAATCCTGGAATAACCATTTTTCCTAATTCATTCTATCTGCTAGGTTGAAGACAACAGTTGTTGAGGCTTGCACTCCCAATTCCTCACATCTACTCGATCTGTGAAAATGAAAAGATTGGAGCTGGGATATAAGACATGCATTGAATTCGAAGAAAGTCATCCTCACAAATAGATTACAACAGCCTGAACATCTCAATGAAAATTGAAAAACTCTTTGGGTGAAACCGTAGTTACCCTTTTTCTTGATACAACTTCGATCTGGTGTTTTCTTGCGAAATATTCGGCTGATTTTGGGCCAAACCGTAGTTACACTTTTTGCTGCTACAAGGACGGTCCCCCAATTTGTTGGGCATTAGTACCATTCAAAGAAACCATTTCAGGCTCGCCAGGTCTAGTAATGTCGAACAGGTATTTGGTGTGATTGTTTGAAAATCCAAGTAGTTAGCTGCGTTTTTGAGTATTAGGTTGTTGTATGTATATTTGTTAAACACCATATATCGTAAGTCCTTCATTGTTTCAGCATATTGAATTCTCTTGTTTAATCAAGTGTAGTATCGACAGTGAGTTTGATGGAATTGATGGTGGGTTTACTTTTTGATGCAAGATTCGACAAATCAATTTGGATAGGAATGCTAGGCATATAGTCCTGTTCGTAACCGATTGATGAAGAAATTCTGAGAGAATTAGTCTGATTTTGTAGCCTTATGAACCTGAATAATTAATCACTTTATGACATAATTTTCATCGAAGTTTGTATATGCTTGGCTTATCTTTATGACACTGAGTGGGGATAATAATGTGTTTTGCAGTGCGTACTCATGTAGAAGAGGAAGTACTGGATATGAGATTAGTGGTGATGAAATTCACTGTTGCCGACATGCGATTCCGATGAATATCCAAACATCTAAGACCAAAAAAAATCCGTGGCGGCGTTTCATGACTTGTCCTCTTCGAAGGGTTAGTTATCTAATACAATCCATCAACCATTTGTGAGCAATTTGAGTTGTATTTAATGACCAAGACTTGTATTCATACTCTGATGCCGATAATTGCTTTGTGTGAATTTTAGAAAGAAGCGTGCGGGGTATTCATTTGGGTTGAGCCGTAGTTTGAGGGTCGTGCGAGAGATGTAGCTCTTGAATGCATCGATGAGATTGATAGAATGAAGGCCGATCTTGTCATCGCAAAAGCTAGGGAAGCATCGACTAAGAAATTTATAAGAACCATATCCATTGTGTGTTTGATAGTAATTTTTGCCATCATGTGGTTGTTGCAAAACTTAGCCTCAAACCGAAAAAACAATGCAAGTTGTATGTTATCATGATGAAGTCGTTCAATTTTATGTAAGTGACGCCTTGTGAAGCAATCAATGGAAGAATATTGTAGGAAACTGTGTCTTATATCAAACTTCTAGTTTTTTTTGTTTTATGCATTGTGGGACTTGCAATTCGAGAATTATGGCAAAAATTGTTATTGGTAATTTTGAATGACATTTTCACATTCCAGATGTGATAAATATGTCTTCGATTTTATATGTTATGATTGTACAGAGTGCATAAATCATATCCTGTGATGTAATTTGAAAACCTTGATGCATTGAATAAGTGAATATCTTGTTATATATGTTACACGACTAAATAACAACGGTGTTATTTGCATATAGAAAGAGGTATACGTAATTCTACATATATTGTCGACACATGCGTTTCCCTAGAATGTATCAAATGTTGGGAAATAGTACGAGTATTGGTAGAGCTAACCGACTTAATACGCTTTGTTAAATTTAAAGAACGGTGAACTCCAAAGTTAAACAAAAGGTCCCTTCTACAATTGTTGCATACACCCAAGTACGACTTGGGAAATAATAGTAACTTGTCCCCCAAAATAAAGGTCCACATGGGAAGTTGGCAGCCACATTTCCTAAACTTAATAGTAATTGTACCAGGACAATATGTGCAAAATAACATACGAGATGCCCTTCACCATTGAAAATTGCAGGCATTCATTAATAAGTGGTTCTACAAGGTTGTTAGTTTGCTAGGGTGGATGAGCTGCAGCCTCAACATGAGCAAACGTCGATCCCAATCATCTACGGCTTCTGGATCGAACGGCTCATCCTTGATCACAATCGGCACCTACGAGGATGACCCGACCTCTTGAAACAACACCTCACCGGGATGATGCGCTTCAACGATCAGCGACCATGACGCATAGTTGGGGAATCCACATTCCCTAAACAGCCGTTGAAGCCCGGTCTCCTGCATAACAAAGCCACCGTGTGAGATGAAACCAATTGTAATTGTCAGTGGAGTGTTGGGAAAGACAAAAGTAATAGTAATCATGTGGCTATTTTCAAAATGATACATCAGTTATAAAAGACACAAGCCTGATAATTTAAAGTGAAGATAGGCTTGTGTACAAGAATGCATACCGAGGACGAAAACACAATACCTTGGGGTTGACTTGCCAATACTCGACGCCGACCACGATCCGATTCGATGTCAAGTTATACTTAACTCCTACAGTCGTATTCACGAAATTGAGGAACTCTCGGTACAGCCTAATGTTGTTTGCAGCGAAGCGCTTGACGTTGTTGGGGGTGAAGCAATCGAGCCCAGTTTCTTTCCTCATTTCATTCGCCAGTTCAGTTAGCACGCATGTGAAAACCTTGGAGTCGGCCACATTGCGTTTGACGCAGACTTTACTCAAACGTGAAATCATCTCCGATATCTCAGTTGGCGTAAAGTGTATGTAGAAGCACTCCAGCGACTTGTTCCTCTTAGGCATTTTCCTGCATTCAAATAAAATAGAAGGAAAAACTTTAGAGATGTAAAAACCCACCCAGGTGATTTATTTGTCATGTAGTTTTTATAATAGCTCATCTTCTAGACAAACCTCAGGAGGACTTAGATCATTTTTTGTCCTACTTGCAATATGAAATGAATGTACAAACCAACAAAATTTACCATATCTTTTAAAAATATTCAATTCTTGGATGCAAGAGATTAATTGACATGTTATCATTAAATTTTTGATTGACATAAGTTACTGATGAGCAACTATAATACTACTTGCAATATGAAATGAATGTACAAACCAAAACAATTTACCATATCTTTTAAAAATTTCAATTCTTGGATGCAATCATGAATTGACCTGTTATCATTACATTTGATACTGACAAAAGTTACTGATGAGCATCTATAAGAGCAGGTAAAAGGAGTAATTAAATGTGAAATCTTTTGCTCAAATATCATCAAATATTTTGCTCACATGGGCTCTAGTGGTGAATTGTCAACCCACATCTCGTCATACTTTTAATCCATGCTCATAAATACAATCTCCAACTTAGTCTACTCAATTAAATGCATTGCATCACCAACTCTCATTTAATGCTTTCAAATAGAGGTCTGCAAAATTATTATTTGTGATTTATTAGTATAAAGGGCAGTTGGATAGAAAAAGTTAAAGAGCACAACTTGGAAAAACTACAGAAGAGCTTGATAAGCAATCCAACCATGTTGACAAAAGATTTAGCCCTGAGACAGGAGGACTATCTCTATGGACTTGAATGGGATGTTAACATTGTGACTCTATTCATCGAAGTTTTAGCTGACCAAGCTAGAATGGGCAAGTTCAACCAAACTGGTAACAACCGTCAGACAATATATACTGCTCAATACTTCGTGAATAAGTTTTTCAACAAAAACCTTGAGTTGACCAATTGTGTGAAGCAAGTCCGCTTGCTTCGTAAGAGGCATTCAACGTTTAGTGCCATCATGCTTCATGACAACATCGGTTGGTCAGTTGAGGAAAACTCCATCGACTGCATGAATGAAACTTGGGATGAGATTGTCAGGGTATGTATATTTCTCCAACAACTTGTTTTCATGCAACTTTTCAACTTGTTAAATTGTGTGTAATGTCTATTCTTCGATCACTCTCATTATTTGGTCTTAACGTTCATTATCTTAAATATAATCAGTTGAACCCGTTCGCACAAGCGTACGCGAGATCGGGTGACCCACACTGGGATGACCTCAAAGTTATCTTTGGTGAACCCGTCTTGCATCCACCACCGATGGAGAGTGCTGCCGTCGAGCCTTCTGTGATTGTGATCTCAGACAACCACCCCTCGACCTTTGTGAATACGAAATTCACCCCTTTGGACGAGGTGATAAATATCTCTAGTGACAAGTCTGGATCTATTTCTACCAGCTTCTGGAAAGAGTTAGGACCCATTGGGAATTCCTCAGATGATGACGAGTCTTTTCAATCACCATCTCTGAGGACCGAAATGAGCTCATCAAATACTCCAAAAAGTAACATAGGGAAGGGAAAGAACATTGTGAGTGGACTGTGCACGAACTTGCACGACGGGCAGTTCCAATCTTCTTCGGTTCCTACCACGCCGAATTTGAAGAAATGATGGCTTATTGGAAGTTGTTGGGGGTGGGGTTTCAACTGGACATGCGTAGTACTATATATTGCCTAGACTATGATGTGGTGTTGTTTCATTATGTTTAAATGACCTGTTTTATGCATTGTTAATGTGGCATTATTTTGTAGATATATGTTGGGCCTGTTAATCAACTGTTGTTGTACTTGTGAGCAAGCTAGCATGCTCAGTACTTATTTTGTATTTCAAGGATTTTATCCTTGGAAGTAATTGTAGTTTTTACTATATTGCCTACGACTTTGTTTCTGATAACCTAGTTGTAATTGCAAGAAGGGTATTATTATTGTTAGGATTCTTCACTTTGTAGAAAATCAATACACATAAACTTCATACTAAAATCCATTATAACAGAATGACGATCGATATAATAGTTATTTACCATCACAAAATAGATTACATGTTCAACATATTAAATCCCTAGACAAGCCAAAATAGATTACAAATAATGCCCGCATTGTTTCTTCAAAAAAATTCGACGCAAGTGTAAGACACTTTGATTACGTACTTAAAGCTTCAACAAAATATCTTTGACCAAGACGAGTCTAGCTTCATGTGGTGTGCTGAGAAAGTAATCGAGGTCACTCTCATTGTTGCATAAGTATCGCCCAACATGAACTCTTGCTTCCAAGCATGGGAAATCAAATGCGTCAAGCATCTTGTAAACTTGCATACGTTTCTCACTTATGTCCAATTGGGAATTTTTTTCCTTGCGATATCACCTATCCTGCTGGCTATCTCACCCAAGTGATCATCGCTTCGATTACAATAATCCCCCAATGTGACAATGAAAGGGTCCGAGTCTATTGCATCTTCTGTCCTCCTACACTTCGACTTCCCAGTACGCGTGGATGTGTTAGAACTTTCTGCAATACCTTTCGACATGTACTCAGTTGAGGTCTCTTCATTATTATTTGGGATAGGCATGTGTGGCGATCTTTGTGAGTCCGTGTTTCCGGTGTTGAGGAAGTCTTGCATGGCGTCTGCAAACCCCTGAGCTTGTTCCCCGGTGGCTCGGTCCTTACCAAAAATCTCGACCCAATCATTAAACAATGGCCAGGTCTTGTAACGCATGAGACGAACAGATGGCTCCTCCTTCTAGGGGTTGGGTGTATACATGACAAGTATTGAGAACATTACGATTCATGAGAAATTGGATTATATTATTGGATGATAAATTCGAACATACGTGGATGAGTACAAACCTTCACGTACGCTTCCCAAACATCATCAAGCACGTCGATCATGAAGTTAGGGCCGAGTCCAATACCACTGTATCAAACATCCGGGACAAGGCGGTGTAACTTTTCTTCCAAGAATGAATTTTACTGGAGATGTATGGTTCGGCCTTCAGATCAGTCCCGGGAAAACGGACAGCCAATGATTGTTCCAACAAAATGAGATAACCTGTCCTGAAATCATTATCGGTCTTATACCCTCGCACAACCAAGTCTTTCAGGGACTCTATGAGTTGTTGTTCCTCGATAAAATTCCAAGTCCTTCTTGAATGAGTTGGACCCTTATTCTTTGCCCTCTGTCCTTTGTTGTTCATATCTAAGAGGTATGAGACAAGAGCATAATAATATCAGGCATGAGAACCAACAATGATTATTTTATATGATTAAAATTGCATCTCTGTCTCTTCAGTTAGCTTGACACATAACAAAGTGGGTGTTTGCATTTTAATTAATCATTAAAGAATGGTTTTGCATCTATGTTATAACAAGTGTACTAAAATATCAAATCCCATATTCATTGGTCTCATTCTTCATGTAATTGAATTTTCAAGAATTCAAAGGTACCACAACAGGTTCGGGCAAACACATTATCCATATACATAATTCATACAACCTATTGCATTGAAAATGCCCAATTCATGCTCAAAATAATAAATATTTGATAAAGTATTTTTTGAGAAATCAGGTCTGCAAATCTAATAATAAAATAGGAAGATTTAGTCCCGGTTGTTCCACGTTTCTTGGACAATTGCATCTCTCCATAGGGTCCACGCTTGGGATGTCTGAACCTGGTCGATGTAACCTACATCCGACTCGGGCTGGAAATTAGGGTCACTATAAAGATCGGGTACCTCATTCTCTAAGGGGTCGATAGTGGAGTTGGTACGAATGAAATTGTGAAGTAAACAACATGTCAAGATGATGTGGTTTTGCGTCTTGATTGGATAGTACGAGTAACTCCTAAAAATGCCCCAACGGGCTTTGAGAACACCGAAAGAACGCTCAATGACATTACAGGCTCTAGCATGTTTCAGGTTAAAGTATTCATGGGCTGTTTGGGGTCCTTGGGGTGCATGATCCCACTCTTGTAAGTGATATCTTACACTCCTATAGGGTGCCAAAAAACCATTTCCATTTGTGTAGCCTCCGTCACACAAATAGTAATTACCTGCCACATTCAAACAATCATTAAAGAATGGTCATGAGAAAAAGGGCAGATAAATTGGTTTGTAATGAATTGGTGTGAATTACTAAGAAGTGATATCTGAAAAGGAAAAACAAACTTTTTGCTATTGTGAATTATTCAAAGTTGTTGGGAATCTACCATGTGGGATTTTTAATCCATTCGGCCGGGATATGGCATCTCTCAAGACACGGCCATCGGCTGCCAATCCTTCCCATCCAACCAACACATATAAGTAATTCATGTTACGATCACATACACCCAATACATTCACGGAGACAAAACCCTTCCTGTTTCTGTATCTAGGTTTGTCGTGAAGATTAACTTTCACAGGGATGTACGTGTCATCCAAGGCACCTAGACAACCCTATATGAAAAAGAGATTGCTAATTGTGATTAAACAAATGAATAATCCATAAAAAGCTTTTATGGTCGATGCAATAAAGAATACAATCACTAACATGTCTGGGATGAAAGTGGTTGTTACCTTAAAATGTTTCCAACGATCCTCTTGCTCGTCGGTGTCGATAGGCTTGGGTTGAACTAAAAGAACGGTGTGTAGTTTTAACAGACACTTAAGAACACTATTGAAGTGCTTGCTTATCGTGTAGCCACTTCTAGTGAAATCATCTTTCACGACTCTATTTTTCTTGTGATGTGAAATAATAGAAAGAAAGATAGCAACTTGTTCTGAGATTGGTAGATGTCTCGTTGGTTGTAGACCGCCTAAGTGCTCCAACAGATAACACAGACGACTGAAAGTGTCATGGCTCATTCGAAGATGGTTGATACAGGTTTCATCGGTGGTGAGTGTTAGAGTTAATACATGCTCTAACTGACGACTTACGTTCTGAGACAAATTATATTTTCTATATCTCGGTCGGTGCCTTTGCCTATGCCTATTTTTTTTATAGAACCGTATGTATGCTAAAGCCATTAGCATGAGAAATGATTTGATATTAACATTGATTGCCTCTACACCCATGACTATTATCTCTAGCTCATTGTCTTCGTCCATGTTCGTAGTCTACGTAACATAGAAAATAGGTCAACACATGAAGAAAATATGAACTACTTCGTACTCACGTAGTTAGAATGAGATGAAACACATATTGAAGACAACATGTGTGGTTTTTGTTGGGGATTTTTTGGTGGTGAATATACAAGTTTTGTAATTATTGAGAAAGAGCATACTAAAATCCCAAACGACAGATCATGTAATCAATTTATAATAGCCAACATGGTGTCATGTTAAAGAACAGGCATTCAATCAATTTCATTGGCTGCATTCAATCAATTAAGAACACTAAGCATAGCACTCAAATTGATTCATGCGTAGTAATACGATTTTAATAATTTCTCGGTATTCATGAAATTGGGATGGCAAGCAAAACAAGAATGATGCATCGAGACACTTAGTACTGATAACTTCCAGAACAACATCCTCACAAACCACTTCCCAAACATCAAATAAACATGCTAATTTTCCATGCGATGGATGGCAAGTATGCATAGATGATCAATCTTCCTCATTCCAATAAGTCACACAAATAACATTGCAAGCAGTATGTTGCGCACATCGAGAGAGGCCTAAAACTACATCAACAAAACCCAAGCCTAACTATTCATATGCTACAAAATGAGGACTTTATTAAACAACACTTTAACTTAATGGGGAGTGCAATACTAGGAAATAGGACTCCGACCTGAGAATGCGAGCTATACGATGTGATATCGCTGTCAAACTTGGAAGACTTCCCTGAAAGTGACCTCAAACAGACATATGAAAAGGGTAAAATAGTTAGATCCAATCAGCATAATTGCAAAATGACTAGCATTACCGGTTTTACTTAATACCAGATTCAATTATTGCTAAGCAGCAATATTTAAAAAAAAACTTTTCAAATACAAAAATTGCACAACACAGTTATCTTTGTAATTTATTTCATCTTCAGATAACTACTAATAAGTTTTCCTACATGGTAGTTTGCATATACATACAATGTAGCATAAAGATTGCGCAAATTAATCCATTCAGATTGATTCTCCAACCCAACAGATCACTTGATAAATTATTCGATTTATAAAATAAAGAAACTACCATTTCAAATAAAATATAGACTATAAGGTAATTGCTCATACAAATCACTCCACATGTCTCTTGCAGGCCCGACATTTACAATCTAAGATATCAGTTTTGGAAAACAAGAGATTCCAAATTTTGCAACATATTGGAGGGATTAAATGTACTCCACATGTCTCTTGCAGGCCCGACATTTACAATCTAAGATATCAGTTTTGGAAAACAAGAGATTCCAAATTTTGCAACATATTGGAGGGATTAAATGTACTGCAGTATATCGTTCAATCAAAATTTCTTAAGAGATATAAAAGAGAAGACAAAGAGTAGCAAACATCCAAATAATAGTAGAGATATTACCATTATGCTGGGCATTTCTATAATCAATACATAAAGATAGCAAGGAATGCATGACACTGAGTAATCAATTAACAAATATCAAAACTTTTAATGAACCTCCAAAGTAAACTAGCAAGAGACCATTGATTTATTAATAGATTGCAGATGAAACAAGGAACCTTTAGTTTATGTTATGCTTGAATTGCTTTAATTTGTAATGGCCAACAAACCTAACGGGTTCCTTGCATTACCACTAACTTATCAGTAGTCAGATTGATCATTTGGATGTTTCATGACAATTGTAGTGCTAGAATATTCACTATTACCATCCCCTGAAGTAATTATGTGTGCTATACTCAAAAAAAGCATCAGTTGTGCAGTGTTTCCACTCCACAGTGTGTAAACAAACTAATATCATAGCATTCCAACTACTCTACTACAATCTTAAAACATCAAAAGAAGTTAACATCCCCTGAAGTAATTCAACCTGTTTGTTGTTTCATTCATGGGCGAGAAGCTATTTACACATGAGCACAAAAGATCCGTGGAAGATGTTATTTTCAGACTCACCGTACTCATCTAAAGCCGACAAATCAATTGTAGTAGTGATTATACCTGTGTAATTGCAAAGTGAAGAGATTGGATCGACGCCTTGCAACAGAGTGTAGAAGAATAACCTCGCTTCTCGTACTCGTATCGGCACTAAATCAATTGAACTATTACAAGATTCGTGCGTCTTCCATCGGCCTTCGTCTGAAAATGCCCAATTCTCGAAGAAATGAAGCTCGACCCTAGGGTTTTCAAAATGGGGGAGATTTCGATAACTTGAAATGGCATAAATGTAATTAATAACAATAGTAAGGCTATTTAAGTCATTTTGGACTCTATAGTGAGGGCATAGGGGGAAGGACACGAAATTTACTGTTCACCTGTAATGAAACCCATCAAATTGGTGGGTTTACAAACCCACAAGTTATCACCCCTAATCCCATCCCCAATCCCGGGCACAGCTTACAAACCATCACCCAACAACCCAAACCAAACGAGGGTTTAGGTTGTTTTGTATTCCGAAACCAACCTAAACCCTCAATCCAAACGAGGCCTAAGGTGTTTGTTATTTCCTAGTTTTATAGGTAATGATTATTTTCCCACATGATGTTAGTAGTGGTCTTAGTGGAAAAGTGTTGCTAAATTTTAGAGGGACGAGAGGAGGTCGGATTAGTTGCTTTCGGTTTTTTTTTTCGTAGGATTAGTTGTTATTTTAGTGGGTTAAATTATGTTTCGAGTTGTACATAATTTAGAGTCCATCAAAAAGAAAAGACTCAAATTTTTCGATTTGATCAATTATTTTTTTTCCATCTTTAATTATAGTACAAATCTTATAGTTTAAAAGGTATCTCATCTTTATAAAAATGTAAATTGTAATGATTCGAATTTACACAAGTTTTCTAATTTTTAATGTCCCTCCCTTACATCCTCAAACTCATTAAAATAATAATAATAATAAATTTAAAACTGAAACTTTTACCGGTTGAACAAAGTTTTCTCTAAGACGGTAATGTTCACTAAATTCTTTTAGTTATTCCAATTAAATTCTTTTAGCTACTCCAACAAGTGTACGGTGTAGATTGTAGAAGTGGTGAACAAGGTCGATCTCATAGAGACTATCGAATTAGAACTGATTAATTATCCAAAATCAACACCTAATTTTATCTAGGCAAACGAATATCAATATTTCAAATAAATAACAAAAAAATAACAATGAATGAACACGATAAATCAATATAACGAAGACATGTCCATGCTTCCATCTAATTCTCATCAAAATATCATTAACCAACCAAGTTCATTAATTATTCCCCCTATATGAGCAATCACAAATATCAAATTAACAGTTCTCCCAAGTCAGTTAACCGGTTGATTATTATGCTACTAGAGGTATCTCTACTAAATCTGATTAAAACATAATAACTCCCAAAAGCACCTAAGATTGATTTCTCATCACATAAATTCATTAATCTACCTATTTAATTATATTATGTGTCATGTGTTTACTCTTCCATAATTAAATTTCATCTCCCGAACTTTGATCAAATTACTAAAACATGCTCGATTACTGGCCAGACAATCAAACAAACAATCAAAACATAAACACAAAAATAGGGTTCACAAATTAAGAATTTGAATTAAAAACAAAGATCCATAAAGATTCAAATAAGACTACTAACAAATACTAGAAGCCCTAGCAAATTAGTTAGACATGATTATTAAACAACGCATAGACAAATCGTAAAACATCATATCTAAAAAAAATCTAACTATAAAAAAGAGAGAGAAAAACTCTAGGAAATGTGATCTCCCACTTCTCCAATCCTTCGATTCTTGATATTCTCCAAAGCGTCTTCAAATATGATCTATCGCGTCCGTCTCGTCCTTCAAATGACTCTCAAAGTATTGGTTTTTCTCTCTATATGTGTGTGTATGATCTATAATGCCTCTTCTTTTCCACCAATTTCGTGGTTATATAAGAGTTTGGATCTCTCCTAAAACAAGTAGAAGTCGAAATATAACATTTTGGGGGACTTCTAAATGGATTGGAACGGTTAAACATGTCAAAAAATCAAGTTTTCACACCAATCTGAGTCATTCGGACACGGTCGTGCCCAACTATGTGAGGGTTCTGCATGATTTAGCACGGTTGTGCGTTGTAGCACGATCGTGCACCATAAAAAGGTCCAAATTTGGCTTCATGGTCTTCATAAAAGTTGTAGGTCTTGAAGTTAGCTTTCTAATGCCATAAGTTTTAGGTCAATATCATTTTTTCAGGAAGTTATGGCTAAAATACTAAAGTCCTATCGAGACGAAATAAAACGTCACAACTTTCATCTTCTCTTAATATTTTGCTTCCTTAGAGAGAGAATTAGGAAAAGTGATCAACATGAAAATTGTATATCTCTTCCTTCAATTTCCAAAAGGAATTAACATCTTCAAATTTGAATTTCTAAATTCACAGATATGTCATTTCTCCCACAACTGTGCGTGTAAGTCGAAACTCGCATTTTTTCCACTAAAAACATGAAATTAACTATAAAAGCCATCAAATGCACTTATATATGATAATCATAGAATTCACTATGAAAATGTACCTAAATATACTCAAAAGAATACATAAATATACACAAATACATAAAGGCGGCACTTATCAGATAACAATGTCTTTTTCCCCTCATTTTTGGCTATTTTTATATTACTCCCCTCACACTATGAATAGAAAATACCAACTGTTGGAACAAATCTCTTAATTATATCCCATAATTTGTGCATATTACCGTTGTGTATATTTTCCTTGTAAATACCTTGTTTGTAGGCTAAAAATATGGTGTACAATATCTTTCCTAGTATAGGCCTTTCTATGTTCTTATATATCTTGTACGAGAACGACTCCTGTGCAACTTGTGCACGGATCAGTGGATCCGTGCACAACAATCTGGACCGGTTGCTGCCCCACTCGCATTGAGGACGCGCTCCACATGGCAGGCGCGTGTTAACACGCGCCATTTGTCACGCCCCGAAACTTAACCATATTTTATTATAAAGTTTAAAGATAATTAAGAAAACATTTTTGAATTATCAGAGTATCTTCGACAAGCGTGCAGGAAAGAAGAAAAGAAGATAAGGGAAACGAAGAAGGTACATAGGAGACTAAATAAGTTAAAGTTTTAAAGCAGCGGATTATATAAACATAAGTTTTTACAAAAGAGAAACGTAAATGTTATACGGAAACAGTTTTACTAAACATCGAAACAACAAAAAGCTTTCATAGACAGGGCACGACTCTCCCTTCAACTCCTCCTAATCAAATCATCACCTGTAACGAATGCATAAGCGGGGTGAGTGTATACAAATACACTCAGTGGAAAATAAATTCATAACTAACATATCACTATAAATCAGATAATCAGTTAAACACAGCAAATACAATGCACAGCACTTATATGACGTGGGCGCAGGTATCTCCCGCCTTACCCCACCTCCTTATGTCTCCCGGGTGATTATTTGGTCGGGGGACTTCACCAATCCTCCATATATTTGTTAGGACTTAATCCCAAACTGAACCTCCAAAACCATGCATATGAACACGTTTCCTCAACAGCACATCATATCACAGCACGTAATCAAAGCATATAAACAATATACATATAAAGTATCTAGAAGCATGCTTATATTAACAAATCATTTCTCATGCTCATAATCACACATCATAATTCATATAACGTTCATCACCATATAATAGTTTATCGAAAACCCTAGCATGCGACTATACAAGATAAAACATATAGTAAATGTTAATTCAGAATTTACCCCCACCTAGGGTGTAGCAAAGTGAGTTTCACGGCCTTAGCTTTAGCGTTGTGATGCGTTATAGTTATCCGAGCCTACAAGCATAAAACGTAACATATTAGTTTGTTGGATTAGTTATTCGTTATAATTAAAATGCTCGGAGAAAGGAGATATCGAAAAGGTAATGGATAAGGATGCTAAAATAGATCATGATAGATAGAGGATTCAAAAAGGAAGCTTTAGAAACGAGAATGAGCTGAAACGGACGAAAAACGAGTTCAAACGGAGCAATTTAGGGTTTTGGGGGTAAAATTGTAAATTCGGAATAGTTTTTGGGGTCAAAATGAAGTTTCTGAAATTCTGGGGGTTGAAATGTAATATACAAAAGTCTTGGGGTGAAAGTCAAGGTTTTGAGAAGTTCTGGGGGTGGAATTATAATTTCCAGAAGTTTGGGGTAAAAAACGGAGAACTCAAAAGTTAAGGGACCAAAAGGGAATAAACACAAAACTTAGGATACTGCAATTAAGTCCCTGGACTCTTTGAGTTTCAGAAGGAACCCCTTCCCCCCCAAACCAACCCCCCGTCGCTGCCCCCTCCCCACCACCGCCTGCAACACTCCGCCGGCGACACCATGTCGCCGGCCAATACACCACATCACCACCACTCGCCGGCGCTCCTCGCGCCGGCCACCCTTGATCACGGCGGCGTTGGAAGCGCCGCCCAAACACCACCCAAAACCAGCCTCTTCGCACACACACACCTCACTGTCCATAGCCGCGGCGATTCCGACACGGCGGCGCACCAGGCGCCGCCCCAACCTCTACACTCTACAACCCAAACCCAGCAACGAGAGAGACGAGGGAAAGAGCAGGAAATCGAAGAGAGAGAAAGAGAGGAGGGAAGAGAGAAGGCTTCAAATCGCAGAAACTTTGACTGCTGCATGCCGGAGATCTAGCCGGCCGATCGACGATCCGAGCCCGGAATCATGACGGGCTCGGCGAGAACTTCAGTTTAGGCTCAAGAATCACCCCGATCGGTGGCGGGAAGAGGGAGAAACGAAGAGAGAGAAAGTAGAGGGTTTCTAGAGAGAGAAAGTCGAAACTTCTCCGACCAATTGCCGGCGAACGCGACGTCTGATGGAAATTCCGAGCCCGGAATTGGAATGGGCTCGGCGAAAGCTTTGAAAGAGTATAAGTTTCGATAGGTTTTGGTCGGAGTAATTATCCGGCGACGGCGGCGCTCCGGCCGGCTGGCGCCGGAAAAACTAGAGAGAAGAAGGAGCATAACTTACCTTAGGATTAAAATTAGCATATGGTTTTTACTTAGGATGATACACTTCTTTATACCTTAGGTTAATTTTTCATTAAACATATTATAATCTTAAACTTTATATTAAACTTTTCTTATGATATTAATTAATTTGAGACATCATACGAACTCTGATTTGGTTCATTCTTTTGGCGTTTTGTTCGATTTTTCATTCTCGTTCATCTCGTCCCACTTACGAATTTTTTTTTTATCAACTTGTCTCTTTATGAAAATTTTCAAGAATATAGAACTTGGATTACAACATGCTTATAATTATATTTTCTGAAACGCACATAAAATAAATCAAATAATTAGAGGTTTAAATATTTAGTTATCAAATTATGCTTCGTTAAATCCTAGTCGTCACACCCCTTACCCCTTAAAAGAATTTCGTCCTCGAAATTCAGAAACGTACCTATGAACGGAGATCTGGAACCTTTGACAAAATCTCGTCTTCATACTCCCACATTGCTTCTTCTACTCCGTGGCGATTCCATTGGACCTTTACTAGAGCCATCTCCCAGTTTCTCAACTTACGAATCTTCTGATCTAGGATAGCCACTGGAACTTCTTCGTATGATAGATCATCCCTAACTTCAAGGTTGTTCTGATCGACCACAGGGCTTGGATCGAAAACATATCTTCTCAACATCGATATATGAAATACGTCATGTACTCCTGCAAGATTAGGCGGTAGTGCTAAGCGATAGGCAATGTTTCCGACTCGCTCCAGAATCTCAAATGGTCCCACATATCTTGGCCTTAGCTTTCCCATTTTTCTAAATCGATATATTCATTTTGTAGGGGATATCTTCAGAAAGACTTTTGTTCCCACTTCGAATTGTAACTCCCTGCGTCTTCTATCCGCGTAAGCCTTCTGTCTGTCTTGAGCTGCTTGGATAGCTGTTGTTATATGCAAACTCCACTAAGCAAATGTGTTCTTCCCAGCTCCCATGCAAGTCTATGGTGCAAGCTCTCAATCATATCTTCTAAAATTTGAATCGTCCTCTCTGTCTGTCCGTCTGTCTGAAGATGAAAAGCGGTGCTAAAAGCTAGTCGAGTCCCTAGTTCCTCTTGAAGTCTTTGCCAAAATCTCGATGTAAAACGTGGATCTCTGTCGGGAACGATGGATACTGGCACTCCATGTTGTCTGACAATTTCCTCGAGGTAAATCCGAGCTAGCTTGTCCATTCCGTATGTCATTTTGACTGGTAAGAAATGAGCGGACTTAGTCAGCCTGTCCACAATCACTCAGACGACGTGATTTCCGCGTTTGGATCTTAGCAATCCGACGACAAAATCCATGGCAACATGTTCCCATTTCCATTCGGGTATCTCTAATGGGGTCAGAAGTCCCGCTGGTCGTTGGTGTTCAGCCTTTACTTGTTGACATGTCAAACATTGTTTTACGAACAATCCGATGCCAGACTTCATGTTATTCCACCAGAAGTTTTTCTTCAAGTCTTTGTACATCTTTGTGCCTCTAGGATGTGCTGACAGAGGTGAGTAATGAGCTTCTTCTAAGATCTCCTTTCGTAATTCTTCGTCTTCTGGTACACATAATCTCCCTTTAAAAATCAAAGCTCCATCTGGTGCCAGGGTAAATCCTTCTTCTCTTCCAGTATCCATACGAGTCTTCTTCTTCTTCAGGAACTCATCCTTTCCTTGAGCTTCGATTATACGTTCGCGAAGTTTGGGTTTCAGAAACAGCGTTGAGAATGTGGCCTGGATGCTATCTGGCGGTGTGACTATTTCCAAGCTTAGCTTCGTCATATCTTCGATTAGTGAATCTTGAATTGTAATCATTCTTGCTATAGACCCCTTTTCTTTTCTGCTGAGTGCGTCAGCTACCACGTTTGCTTTTCTTGGATGATACTGAATCGTACAATCGTAATCCTTGACCAGCTCTAACCACCTTCGTTGCCTCATGTTAAGTTCTTTTTGTTCGAAGAAGTACTTCAGGCTTTTATGATCGGTGTAGATATCGCAACGTCCGCCATAGAGGTAATGTCTCTATATCTTGAGTGCATGGACGACTGCAACTAACTCTAGATCGTGTGTCGGATAGTTCTACTCATGATGTTTCAACTATCTTGACGCGTAGGCCACCATTTTTCCTTCCAGAATTCGCATTTCTTGAATCTGGCGTAGAGTTTCTCCTGACGTAAGGTGTCCAATACGATCCTGAGATGCTGTTCATGTTGAAGTTTGTCGCGAGAATAAACCAGGATGTCGCCTATAAAGACTATGACAAAATGATCGAGATAAGGGCGAAAAACACGATTCATCAAATCCATGAAGACGGCGGGTGCATTATTGAGTCCAAAAGGCATGACCACGAATTCATAGTGTCCGTATCTCGTTCTGAAAGCTGTTTTCGATACATCCGTCTCCTTTACTTTGATTTGATGGTATCCCGACCTGAGGTCAATCTTTGAAAATACACTGGTACCCCTTAGCTGATCAAAAGGATCTTCAATTTTGGGCAGAGGTACTTGTTCTTAATGGTACACTTGTTAAGCTCCCGATAGTCAATACACATCTGAAAACTTTCCTTCTTCTTTTCACGAACAGCACTGGAGCTCCCCAAGGCGATACGCTTGGACGGATGAAACCCTTATCTAAGAGTTCTTGGAGTTGGATCTTTAGTTCTTGTAGTTCTTTTGGTGTCATTCCGTATGGTGCCTTCGACACCGGAGTAGACCCTGGAACGAGGTCGATCTCAAACGCAATCTGACGGTCTGGTGGAGGACCTGGTAAGTCATCTGGAAAGATATCAACGTACTCTCTCACGACAGGTACTTTCTCAATAGGGTTCGTCTCCCGTCCCGAACTCATAACATTCTCTATCCACACCTTACTATCGTCATTCTTGAGAATTTTGACCGCTTTCATTGTTGATATAACTCTTGGGTTGCTTTCGACTGGAGTCCTGGAAAACGTGAATTCTTTACCATCTGAGGTTTGTAGGACAATCTCCTTTGCATGACATCTAATCACCGCATGATTTGTCTTTAACCAATCCATTCCTAGGATGACGTCAAAATCTCTCATATCCAACGCATGTAGATTGGCAAGCAGGATTCTATTTCAGAAAGCGATCCCTAGATCTAGGTATGAACGTTTCATTTTCATCACCTTTCCAGAGGGAGTGCTAACGTCTAAGGTTTCAGCTACTATCCTACCGTTCTCATGTTTTAACCGATTACAGAACTTGGTAGATATAAAGGAATGAGGTGCTCCAGAATCGAACAAAATAAATCAGGCATACCACACACTGACAACATACCTGTCATTGCTTCCGGTCCTTCAGCCGCCTTTATCCTGGTGAGAGCGAAAGCTCTTGCTGGTCCGGTTCCAGATCTAGGTCTTGGTACATCATTTGTTCCTTTAGGCTTCGAGCAGGAGTTCGCCTTATGGCCCGGTTCTCCACAATTGAAACAATTTGGGCAAGAGCTCGCGATATGGCCTAGTCTTCCACATCTGTAACAATTTCGGGTCTTGTTCGTCTGTGACCTCAATTGCTCCGCCGTTGCTGTGTTTCTGAGCTTCTGACAGCTGTGTGTCATGTGTCCTGGTTCCATGCACCTAAAGCAAACCTCGTTCCCTAGAAGACATGATCCTGTATGAGCCCTTATACACTTGGCACACGTGTTTCCCGACTTAGGAGTAGGGAGGAGCGGAGCACTGTCGGTCCTTGAATACTTGTTCTGATTGAAGTTCTGATTCAGACCAGTCCATCTTCTTTTTCCCGACGTTACTACGACCTTCTCGAGCGGTGGAACACTCAAACATAGACGAGATGCAACTTCTTGGGCTCTCTCAATGACTTCAGCATACGTCATCGTCCACTGACTAGTCAGAACGGAACTGATCTCTAAACGAAGGCCTTCTTTAAAACGTCGGGTCTTCTTATCATCGGTGTCCACCAAATTAGGTACAAATCTGCTCAAAAGATTGAATTTCTTCTCGTACTCTTCTACGGAGGCGGTTCCTTGGCGAAGGTGTAGGAAATCAGCTACCTTTCGGTCACGGTACGACTGAGGCAGAAAATTCTGTCTAACCACCTCTTTGAATACTCCCCAAGACATAACACTCTTATGTTCCGGTGACATAGTCCTTACGTATGACTCCCACCAGTAGCTGGCCCCTTCGACGAGTTGAAGCACAACACATGCGATCTTCTGTTCATCTGTGCACGATAGATGTCTAAAAATCCCATCCAACGACCTTAGCCATTCCTCAGCCTCGATCGGGTCCCCTCTTCCACTGAAAGTTGGTGGATTAAGACGTCGGAACTGCTCGATAGATAAGTTTACGTCATTCCTTGATGGTGCTGGTGGTGCGGGTGGTGCTACCCCAAAATATCGAACCCAGTTCCTCATAACCGACACTAGGTCCCTCTCCACCTGCTCTGGGGGTTTTCCCTCTGGCGGTTGATCATTCCTGGGTGGTTGGTCTCTCCTGGGGCGGCGATGAGGCATACTATTCTGATAAAAACACGATCCACGCGTCATAAAAGCTACTACAAGGATCGTATAACAACGATTCGCAGAGAGCAACGAGCACAACGAGAATTAGAGAGAGAAAAGAAGTCTAACGCATCGTAGAAAAGAGAGAGAAGAGAAGATGAAGATATCATAGAACAACGAGAGATAACGAGGACAAACGTAAATATAAATCCATAAAAGATCACAAGTTCAACAGAACTTCGTCATAGAAACACCGTGCATATAGCCCTAAGGGCCTCAAAACGCTACGTATCTAAAACTACGCCTAACCACCCAACTATCACATAAACATAAACACCAATACAATATAAACAAACAATACTCATAACATCAATCTCAGGGTGGAGGAGCTGTGCGGAGAGAGAAGTGCTTGTCCCTGTTTTCAAAACATACGGGAAAATAAAATAAAAAGAAACGAACAGGGTCCTAAAGGGCAGGACCTTGCTCTGATACCATAACTGTCACGCCCCGAAACTTAACCATATTTTATTATAAAGTTTAAAGATAATTAAGAAAACATTTTTGAATTATCAGAGTATCTTCGACAAGCGTGCAGGAAAGAAGAAAAGAAGATAAGGGAAACGAAGAAGGTACATAGGAGACTAAATAAGTTAAAGTTTTAAAGCAGCGGATTATATAAACATAAGTTTTTACAAAAGAGAAACGTAAATGTTATACGGAAACAGTTTTACTAAACATCGAAACAACAAAAAGCTTTCATAGACAGGGCACGACTCTCCCTTCAACTCCTCCTAATCAAATCATCACCTGTAACGAATGCATAAGCGGGGTGAGCGTATACAAATACACTCAGTGGAAAATAAATTCATAACTAACATATCACTATAAATCAGATAATCAGTTAAACACAGCAAATACAATGCACAGCACTTATATGACGTGGGCGCAGGTATCTCCCGCCTTACCCCACCTCTTTATGTCTCCCGGGTGATTATTTGGTCGGGGGACTTCACCAATCCTCCATATATTTGTTAGGACTTAATCCCAAACTGAACCTCCAAAACCATGCATATGAACACGTTTCCTCAACAGCACATCATATCACAGCACGTAATCAAAGCATATAAACAATATACATATAAAGTATCTAGAAGCATGCTTATATTAACAAATCATTTCTCATGCTCATAATCACACATCATAATTCATATAACGTTCATCACCATATAATAGTTTATCGAAAACCCTAGCATGCGACTATACAAGATAAAACATATAGTAAATGTTAATTCAGAATTTACCCCCACCTAGGGTGTAGCAAAGTGAGTTTCACGGCCTTAGCTTTAGCGTTGTGATGCGTTATAGTTATCCGAGCCTACAAGCATAAAACGTAACATATTAGTTTGTTGGATTAGTTATTCGTTATAATTAAAATGCTCGGAGAAAGGAGATATCGAAAAGGTAATGGATAAGGATGCTAAAATAGATCATGATAGATAGAGGATTCAAAAAGGAAGCTTTAGAAACGAGAATGAGCTGAAACGGACGAAAAACGAGTTCAAACGGAGCAATTTAGGGTTTTGGGGGTAAAATTGTAAATTCGGAATAGTTTTTGGGGTCAAAATGAAGTTTCTGAAATTCTGGGGGTTGAAATGTAATATACAAAAGTCTTGGGGTGAAAGTCAAGGTTTTGAGAAGTTCTGGGGGTGGAATTATAATTTCCAGAAGTTTGGGGTAAAAAACGGAGAACTCAAAAGTTAAGGGACCAAAAGGGAATAAACACAAAACTTAGGATACTGCAATTAAGTCCCTGGACTCTTTGAGTTTCAGAAGGAACCCCTTCCCCCCCAAACCAACCCCCCGTCGCTGCCCCCTCCCCACCACCGCCTGCAACACTCCGCCGGCGACACCATGTCGCCGGCCAATACACCACATCACCACCACTCGCCGGCGCTCCTCGCGCCGGCCACCCTTGATCACGGCGGCGTTGGAAGCACCGCCCAAACACCACCCAAAACCAACCTCTTCGCACACACATACCTCACTGTCCATAGCCGCGGCGATTCCGACACGGCGGCGCACCAGGCGCCGCCCCAACCTCTACACTCTACAACCCAAACCCAGCAACGAGAGAGACGAGGGAAAGAGCAGGAAATTGAAGAGAGAGAAAGAGAGGAGGGAAGAGAGAAGGCTTCAAATCGCAGAAACTTTGACTGCTGCATGCCGGAGATCTAGCCGGCCGATCGACGATCCGAGCCCGGAATCATGACGGGCTCGGCGAGAACTTCAGTATAGGCTCAAGAATCACCCCGATCGGTGGCCGGAAGAGGGAGAAACGAAGAGAGAGAAAGTAGAGGGTTTCTAGAGAGAGAAAGTCGAAACTTCTCCGACCAATTGCCGGCGAACGCGACGTCTGATGGAAATTCCAAGCCCGGAATTGGAATGGGCTCGGCGAAAGCTTTGAAAGAGTATAAGTTTCGATAGGTTTTGGTCGGAGTAATTATCCGGCGACGGCGGCGCTCCGGCCGGCTGGCGCCGGAAAAACTAGAGAGAAGAAGGAGCATAACTTACCTTAGGATTAAAATTAGCATATGGTTTTTACTTAGGATGATACACTTCTTTATACCTTAGGTTAATTTTTCATTAAACATATTATAATCTTAAACTTTATATTAAACTTTTCTTATGATATTAATTAATTTGAGACATCATACGAACTCTGATTTGGTTCATTCTTTTGGCGTTTTGTTCGATTTTTCATTCTCGTACATCTCGTCCCACTTACGAATTTTTTTTTTATCAACTTGTCTCTTTATGAAAATTTTCAAGAATATAGAACTTGGATTACAACATGCTTATAATTATATTTTCTGAAACGCACATAAAATAAATCAAATAATTAGAGGTTTAAATATTTAGTTATCAAATTATGCTTCGTTAAATTCTAGTCGTCACACCATTAAATTAAAAAAAATTCATTTTACTGTTCATCATCTTCTCGAGTGGATTTGGGGAAAAACTGCGACAACCATTATTCATGGTAAACTCTTCTTTTACCATGAAAACAGACTAATACTCTAATTTAATTTCGATCCATTGACATAACAACAAACAATGATCAAATTTCGACCATAAACACATATATACTGTTTCTGAAAAAAAAAGTATGCCATTGATACAGTGATTGAAGTTTTGAAGCAGGCGTAGGAGAAGAAAGAGATCCCAAGAGTGATTTGGTTAACCATTAATTCAAGCGATTAACGATTCGAAGTCTTATTAACGATTTGTGAATCGCTAGGGTTTTAAAAAATAAGCAGATACAGAGTCTTTCAATTGAAGATTCAAGGATGAAACTGAAAAAAATATGGAAGAAATTACTGGTAATTTCTTTGTGAATCGCGAGGGTTTTCAAATCTGATACAATATTCGATTAACCATTAATTCAAGGTTTGAAACTAATCGAATTGAAGATTCAAGGACGAATCTAAAAAAATATGGGAGAAATTACAGATAATTTAAATTTAAACCCATGTAATTGCATACAGTTATATTAAGTTATGTACTGTTATATTAATTTATGTAGTACTGTTGTGTTATTTTAGTGATACTGTTGTGTTTATTAAGTGGTACTGTTATTTATAAATTAGTGGTACTGTTAGACTGTTTGAATGACACTGTACTTACAATTGCAGAATATATGAGTGAGATTATTGTAGAAGATGAAACAACAAATGTTGAAGTTTTTGCAAGTACTGCAACAGAAAAAATATAATATAAAGTTACAACCAATATAAATATATTTTTCAAAAGACAATTAATTCAACACCACAATTGATTTCAAAACACAAAAATATTGTTGTTGTTTTCCACCACTCAAATAATTCAACACAAATATTACTTCTTCTCAACACACTTTCTCTTCGGTCTAACATTTTGTTTCATCGCAGCTTTTGTCTTCTTCATATTCGCAACAACCTCTTGTCTCTTAGATACAATGTATTTTGATTTCGCCAAATAGAACCATGTAACAGTATCAATCAAACCTGTCCTTTCCTCATTCAACTCTGACTGGCAGCAGCAAATTCTGCCCTCAGCACTTTCCTTAAAATTTGCTGCAATGAGAAGAAAATAGATTAAAAGCTAATAATATTGCATAACAATATTCACTGTACGATTTAGTTACATAATTAATTCTGTTTATGTATTGCCTTGATCAATACCACTAACTTATACATACCAGTACCACTCAATGAACACAACTGTATCACTAAAATAACACAATAGTACTACATATATTAATATAACAGTACTATATAATTTATACATAACAGTACTACTTCATGAAAACAACCGTATCACTAAAATAACACAACAATACTATATAACTTAACATAACAGTACTACATATATTAATATAACAGTACTATATAATTTATACATAACAATACCACTTAATGAATACAATTGTATCATTAAAATAACAGAACAGTACTACATATATTAATATAACAGTACTATATAATTTATACATAACAGTACTACTTAATGAACTCAACCGTATCACTAAAATAACACAACAGTACTACATCACTTAACATAACAGTACTACATAATTTAACATAACAGTACCACTAACTTATACATAACAGTACTACTCAATAAACACAACCGTATCACTTAAAACAAACAATAGAACTATATAACTTAACATCACAATATTACCTAACTTATACATAACAATACCACTAACTTATACATAATAATATCACTCAATAAACACAATCGTATCACTAAAACAACACAACAGTACTATATATATTAATATAACAGTACTATAAAATTTATACATAACAGAACTACTAACTTATATATAACAGTACTACTCAATAAACACAATCGTATCACTAAAATAACACAACAGTACTACATATATTAATATAACAGTATAACATAATTTATAAATAACAGTACTACTAACTTAACATAACAGTAATACATAACTTAAATTCATATAACACTATTAAGTGAGGAAACTTACATCCTTGGCAGCTGTCTTGATCTGTTCATCACTCATTTCATCGTTCATCAGTTAAAAAATAATAAATTGGCCAGATCCTTCCCTTTTCGACTCAGCAGCAGCTTCCTTCTTGGCCCTTTCTCTACCAACTTCTTCACCATCAATCATCTCATTCTTTGTAACAAGATAAACATCACAGATAAGTTCACCATCACCGTAAGATCCTGCTCCAGCCTCTTCAATGCATCTTGTATTCAGTATATTGTCATTCCAGTGTTGAATAAGAGGGGGTGAAGAAGGTGCAGCAACACATTTCCATTTTAGTCTATGGATATAGACTATTTTTAACAAGATCACACAGCCGGAAACATTCTTTGACTTAGTGTTATTATACACAAACACACCATCGTATAGTCTGTCTAATATATATTCACACCAGTCAAATTGATCTATCCTACCAACATCCTCTAAACATCTCAACACACTAATGTTCACAGTTTTGCATATGAGTCATTCTGATCACCAAATATATAATCAACATTGTTGATTATTCATCATCAGGTTGAATCTCTTGTACTCAAAACTCTTACCAACACAAACATAAACACAGAGATTAAGAGCACTCAACAACAGACACGCGAAATTTGTAAAAAATCATTAAAAAAAACAGAGAACACAAAGTGTAAACTAGTTGAAAAATAAATCACGAAAAACAAAATGAAATTCAGAAGATATGAACACGGCAAAACTGATCAAGGATTATTGCTTCCTTACTTTTCTTTTCATTCTTCAATTTGATCTTCTCTGCCAACTTCAGATATGTCCGCTGCACAAAATTATGCGAATAGTTCAACAATTAAATTAGGTCTAAAACTGTTTGAAAAAAATTTAAAAAATACAAAAAAAAAGAGAATCGCTCAGGAATTGGTACTCACTCACGTCGAAGTCGAAGTTCACAACGGTTTTGGCGACTGAGGAACTGTTCACGGCGGAGACGAGATTCTTCTTCGAACAGGGAGTGTGTCGTGCGATTCTTCTTCAAACAGGGAGAGTGTGCGAGACTGTGTGCGAGAGGGAATAGAGGAACTGTGTGCGTCGAGTGATTCTTCGAAGTGTGTGCGAGAGTGAGTATGTGCGAAAGGGAGAGAGAAAGGGTTTCTTCTTCACGTCGCGCCTGTTTTGCAATTTCGAAATTGTGTGTGGGCCAAAAAATAGCAAAAACTGTTGGGTCTTTCTCCTTTCTCAATATTATTGGGCTGAATATTTACTAGTATTTGAGTTATATATCAATTGGGTTTGGATATGGGCTGAATACCAAATTGTGGTGCATGGATCTAGGATCCGTGCACCTCGTGCACAAAAGTTTTTGCGATCTTGTACAGAGTATACGAAAGTAATATACAGAAATTTACTCTCATGTTCTTCCATTGCAAACTTAACATGGTACCAGAGCATCTTTGCCTCTGTTTTCTTCCATTGAATTACGAAATACTATAGCCATAAAATTCCCACTCACAATATCTCTGCATATCCACTAAGCACCCTTTATTATAATCATCAAATCCCAAACTTTTATTATCCCATCACCACAAGAACATTAATGGCAGATTCAACCAAATCGGATTCTTGTAAAAGACAAGAAGATGGTCTTGACCCCACAAGCCGCTACTACTTTCATCACTCAGACAATTCATTCATCTCGTTTTCTTCACAATTACTAAATGGTGAAAATTGGGCTACATGGAGCAAGTCAGTTGAGATTGCACTTTCAGTGAGGAATAAGCTAGGCTTCATTGATGGAAGATTCAAGAAGCCTTCCAAAGCCACAGATCCAGATGAATATCATTTATGGGAGAGAGCAAATCATATGTTGATCTCATGGTTTTCACATTCTGCTTCGCCAGATCTTGTTCCCAATGTTCTATTTGCTCCTACGGCCTAACATATTTGGGAAGATTTTCAAGCTCGTTTCTCTCAAGGTAATCTTCCATGAATATTTGAAATCAAGCAATCTATTTCCTCACATATCCAATGAAGTATGACAGTAGCAAATTATTTTACAAAATTGCTTGGATATTGGGATGAACTTGATTCATATCGTCCCTCTTCCACATGTGATTGTTGCAAATGCGAAGAAAAAAAGAAACAAGATTTGTATCATAATGAGGATCGTCTTATACAATTTCTTATGGGTCTCAATGACTCATAAAATAGTTCGTGGTCAAATATTGCTCATGAAACCAGTCCCTGATATTCGTGAGACATATAACATGGTGACTCAAGAAGAAAAACAACGAGAAGTTGGAAATGGATCTCTCAATGAGAATTTTTCTGTAGCAGCTACTGCACGGGCATTTAGAGGCTCTAATCCAAATCAAAAGCTTTCCGGTAATCCTCCCTCTTTTTCTCAAAATGATGAGTTATATTGTCATTACTGCAAAAAGGATAACCATACCATCGATACATGTCATAAACTTCATGGATTCCCACCTGGACATCCGAGGCATGATCCAAATTTCAAATCAAAATATGATCCGAATTATAGATCAAGAAACAATAAGACGACTGGCAAATCAAAATCACAAAGTCTAGGACAAAATTATCATGCTGCACATGCAACAGCCACCACTCCTCAGTCATTGATCAGTACTAGTGCGCATACACAAAAGCATATTTTCGTCCCTCCTTCCACTGGCACGAACATACAGGCTATTTGTCCAGAATTATCCCTGGAGCAAATTCAGCAACTAACCACTGCCATGTCCAATATGTCTAAGGGTAATGTTGATGCATATGCAAATGCAGCAGGTATTAATCCTCCCTCTATTAATTATATTGCATCAAAATGTTGGATACTAGATAGTGGGGCCACAGATCATATAACTTCTGACTCTACATATTTTGTTGAAACTCATACACCAAATACACCTCATGTTAACTTACCTACTGGATCTACTGCACCTATTAATTCTACTGGTAAAATTTTATTTAATAAAGATATTGTTTTAAATGATATTCTCCATGTACCTTCTTTTCGATTAAATCTTTTATTTGCCAGTAAAATCACAAAATCCTCAAATTGTTGTGTAATCTTATTTCCAGATTTTTGTGTTCTACAGGACTTGGCTACGGGGAAGATGGTTGGTTGGGGTAAACAAAGTGGAGGTCTTTACTTCATGTCACCAGCTTCCAAACCACCCGTCGCCTACCATACCAACACCAACAATCTCACTTGGCATCATCGCCTAGGCCATCCATCTCCTGCATGCCTTCGTTTAACGTCCAAGTATATTTCCTCTTTTAATGAATCGTTTGAGAATCATTGTGTTGTTTGTCCATTAGCTAAGCAAACTCTATTCCCTTTCCCATCTAGTACTATATCTTCAAATTTGCCATTTCAGTTAATTCATTATGATATTTGGGGCCCACATAAACATGCTACACATTCTGGTGCTCATCATTTTTTGACAATTGTTGATGATTTCACGCGTTGCACATGGATTTTTCTTATGTCACATAAATCAAATGTTTCGACTGTGCTCATTTCTTTTTTTACTTTTATCCACACACAATTTAATTCACAAATAAAAGTCTTTCGAAGCGATAATGGCAAAGAATTCACCTCTTTAAATTCTTTCTTTTCCACAAAAGGGATTGAGTTTCAACATTCTTGTGTTTATACTCCACAACAAAATGGAGTCGCAGAACGTAAGCATCGCCATATTTTACAAGTCGCACGTGCTCTACTCTTTCAATCTAATTTACCTATTACTTTTTGGGGTGAATTTGTATTAACTGTTGTATATTTAATAAACCGCTTGCCAACACCATTGCTCTCCAATATTACACCTTTTGAACAACTATATCATCATCCACCTTCATATACCCATCTTCGCATTTTTGGATGCCTATGTTATGCTACTACAGTTCAACCTACAACCAAGTTTGAACCTCGTGCCAATCCTTGTGTTTTTATTGGTTACCCTATTGATCAAAAGGGTTGTAAATTATTTGACTTAACAACGAAGAAAATCATTGTTAGTCGAGACGTCAAGTTCCATGAAAATATTTTTCCCTATAAATCTAATATTGCACCATTAGATAACCTTCAACCAGTACCCACTCCTAGTCATCCTCATTTTTATCCTTTAGATAATCCACCAATCGTCGATCCTCAATCGAGTAAACTGTCTGAACCTACCAATACTGACATTCCAGACACTGAAACATTTTATCAACCTCCTACCATTGGTACTTCAGCACCCATTATTGATCCACCTGACTCTAACCTGCCACCCCCAACTCGTCATTCGAACAGGTCTCGCACGCGTCCAGCTTGGCAAGCAAATTACGTTATGAACTTCGCTCACACCAAACCCCGTCAAACGTCAACTCTGTCGCCTAGTCTTCAACAAGGTACAAAGCACCCTATCTCTAATTCGTTATCATACTCACGTATTTCTCCTTTCTTGTAAATATATCTTGTCTTCGTGAACCCACTAACTATTCTCAGGCAGTTCTTGACCTAAAATGGAAATCGGCTATGCAGATTGAGCTCAATGCTCTTATTTATAATAATACTTGGCAATTGGTCCCGTTACCTCCTGGACATCGACCAGTTGGTTGCAAATGGGTCTATAAGATTAAATATAACTCTGATGGTTCCATTGAGCGATACAAAGTTCGTCTTGTTGCTAAATGGTATACACAAATTGAAGGGGTTGACTTTTCAGAAACATTCTCTCATACTGCCAAACTCACTACTGTCCGATGCCTTTTAGCCATTGTTGCTTCTCGCAATTGGTTCCTCCACCAAATGGATGTCCAAAATGCTTTTATCCATGGTGATCTTGATGAAGTAGTATATATGGAGGTTCCTCTAGGCCTTCACCGACAGGGGGAGAATTTGGTATGTCGACTCAATAAATCACTATATGGTTTAAAGCAAGCTTCTCGTAATTGGTTTGCAAAATTCTCTCAATCCATTCAGAAGGCAGGTTTCACTCAATCAAAGGCCGATTATTCCTTATCTACCAAAACTGAAGGAAACTCATTTACTACAGTATTGATCTATGTTGACGACATCATTGTGACAGGAAATAATGCACAAGCAATTAAATCGCTCAAAGAGTTCCTATTTCAGCAATTTCGCATCAAAGATCTTGGCAACTTAAAAATATTTTCTCGGCATTGAAGTCTCTCGATCCCGGAAAGGAATTTTTATTTCACAAAGAAAATACGTCTTAGATATTCTAAAAGATGTTGGATTATTGCGATCTCGTCCTTATTCATTTCCTATGGAGGAGCATTTGAAGTTAAAACCTGATGATGGTGATTTACTATACGACCCCACCAAATACAGAAGGCTCGTTGGGAGATTGATTTATCTTACGAGTAACAAGGCCTGATATAATGTACTCTATACAAATCCTAAGTCAATTTATGCAGAATCCACGAAAACCACATTGGGAAGCTGTTTTGAGGGTCTTGAGGTTTATAAAAGGTTGTCCCGCTCAAGGATTATTTTTCCCTTCTTCTAATGATCTCAGATTAAAAGCGTATTGTGATTCGGACTGGGCAGGTTGTACGATGACTCGACGTTCTATTTCAAGCTATTGCATATTCTTGGGAGATTCTTTAATATCCTGGAAATCAAAGAAACAAACGAATGTGGCTCGTTCATCAGCAGAAGCGGAATATCGAGCTATGGCAGCAACTTGTTTGGAGACTACATGGATACGATATATTTTGCAAGATCTCAAGGTCACACAAAATCAACCTGCAACTTTATTATGTGACAATCAAGCAACTCTTCACATTGCTAGAATCCTGTTTTTCATGAGCGAACTAAGCATATAGAGATTGATTGTCATATTGTGAGGGAAAAACTACAAAATGGCATAATTTCAACTTCATATGTTCCTTCACGTTCTCAACTTGCAGATATCTTTACCAAGCCTTTGGGAAGTGAGCAATTATGTCGCTTAAAAGACAAGTTGGGACTTCATGATATTCACTCGCCAACTTGATGGGGAGTGTTGGAACAAATCTCTTAATTATATCCCATAATTTGTGCATATTACCGTTGTGTATATTTTCCTTGTAAATACCTTGTTTGTAGGCTAAAAATATGGTGTATAATATCTTTCCTAGTATAGGCCTTTCTATGTTCTTATATATTCTGTACAGAGTATACGAAAGTAATATACAGAAATTTACTCCCATGTTCTTCCATTGCAAACTTAACACCAACAACAACTTTATGATAGAAATCGAATATTAATGTAAGGGATTAAAAATGTTATTTATCATTCAAATAGTAGAGATTTTTGGAGTTTAACATTTTTATTTTGATCAAATTCTAATTAATCGATTTTCATGCATTACCATCCAGCTAAATTGTTGAGAAAGGGAAAAATAATGTGCATTCTTTTTACCTCCATGTCTACTCAAGTATAGCAAACCACTTTTTTTTAATTACCTCCTTGCAATCCTCACAACATTACTAAAAATATTAAAGTAACTGGTTGTGCGATGTACAAGTTGTAATAATATTTCATGTAATGAATAATTGTACATATAATGTATAATAATTGTACATAATTTATTGTATATATATAATATTTTACGAATTATATCTATTTCACATAATGAAATAATTATTTCAAGATGTGGTTTATGTGTCACACCATGTATTGTATCATACTATAAAAAATATTGAACTTAGCTTAAATGAGGGATAAAATCAATTTTGATCTCATAACTATCGTCCTTTTGGAAAATAGTCCCATAATTATTTGTTTTTTCGATTTAGTCCTGTAATTCAAATAATTGCCCGATTTTGATCTCATGCGCTGGAAATTTCAAAATCGACCTAAAAATTGTCACGGGAGTTGCACATGACATCCAATTTGGGATTTCCGGTGATGACTGATGACATTTTATGTCTTGTAATTAGAATAAGTTTTAATGTTTCAAGCAATAGAATAATTACATGGCATGCCACGTCATTAGTCATCGTCGGAAACCTCCAAATTGGAAATCATGTGCAACTCACGCGACAATTTTCCGGTCGATTTTGAAATTTTCGGCGACACTAGAACCAAAATCGAGCAATTATTTGAGTTACAGGACTAAATTGAAAAAGCAAATAGTTGTGGGACTATTTGCAAAAAAGGCGATGGGACCAAATGTGATTTTATCCCCTTAAATGAAATAAAATAGGGTAAATTTCATAATAAGACCCAATTTATAGATAAGTTCTCAATTTTAAACCCAATTTTTAATGTTTCTAAAAAAGGGGCTCAATTTTGCATTTTTTCTCAATTTAGAGTTTGAAATTTAGATTGAGTTCTCAATTCAAGACAAAATTTCATTTTATTTACTTTTTATTTATATTTATAGATTTATTTATATTTCAATTTAGAAAAATTAAGCTTAGTTAGTGCAATTTTTTAACGATCTTCATCAGTTTATATTAATTTATATAAAAAATGAAAGAAAAAAAAGAAAAAATAATAATAAATTCAATTGATAAAATATAATTTATATTAAATTGATTAATATTAAAATTGGTTTTCTATACTTTTATTCATAAAATTAAGAAAATAAAGGAATATTAATGTTATGAATTGCATTAATTATATCTATACATATAAATTAATACTAGTCAGATGAAGATCGTTTTAAAATGGGTCTAACTTGTCTTAATTTATCAAAAATATAAATATATAGTGCAATATAAATAAATTATAAATAAAAATAAAAAGAAAATGGAATTTTGTCTAGAATTGGAAACTCAATTTATTTTTCAAGCCAGGTCTAGAGTTGAGAACTAATCTATAAATAGGGTCTTGTTATGAAATTTATCCAACAAAATATAAATTCCGAACAAATTCACATATAAAAGTATATGAAATACTTGGAATTTTAGTTAAAATAATTACTTATTTACAACCATAATATACATATTTGTTTACTTTCAAACTTATGAATTAGAGTAGGTCTTGTGTGAGACCGTCTCACGAATCTCATTCCGTGAGACGGGTAGAGTCGCATCGAAAGTATTACATGATATATACAAAAGTATTACATGATACACATAAAAGTATTACCTCATATACATAAAGGTATTACATGATATTAAGTTATGTGATATTTTCAAAAAGTATTACATTATATACATAAAAATACTACCTAATACACACAAAAGTATTACATATAACACAATTCACGCACGAGGAAGAAGAGCACCTGGGCGCCTAACTAGGATCCGCGCGTTTTTGTGTTGACCCGACCCGACCCAATTCGGGTCATTATCTCATAATACAAAAGTATTACTTGATATACATAAAAGTATTATCTAATACACATAAAAGTATTACATATTTTCTTATAGTCTGACTCAACTCAAAACGTATTTTATAATACAAAGTATTACCTAATATACATAAAAGTATTATATAACACACACAAAAGTATTACATAATTTTTATGTTTGACCCGACCCTATCTGTCTCACCCAAGACTTTGTCTATGAATTAATATATACTAAATACTCGTGACTGTGAGATATATGATTCTTGCACTAGTGTTGAATATCTGTGGGCTCCGACAACATTTGTATTCTGCAACAATTTACTTTTTCTAATTTCTTATCATTTAACATTGTTTGGTATAGCATAAACCAAGGACACTTTAAATTTTAAGTTGAACAACTTTGCTATAAATAAATACGTTCATTACCCTTTTCAACTTGCTAAATTAATTTGATCATTTTGCCATTTTCAATCAAAGTTGGAAATCAATTGGCCTGGCCCTGTATTTAAACTTGGATATAATGAAGTTTTGCACTACTTTGTTTAACAAATATAAAGTAAAACAAGTTATGACATCTCAAACTTGTCAAATTTGGTCATTTTGTCCTCTGAACTTTACTTGAAATACAATTTATATTCGAGAAAATTATTTAAAAACTAAATCAACAAAAACCACTACAACTTGAGATTCTATGAATTGTTATAAGTAGTACTAGATAAATTTTTAAAATGTCTAACTTGTATTCCGCAATTAATCAAACTAAATTGAAATTGGACATCCCATCAATTCATTTTTCAATGAGATTGATAGTCAAAAGGTCCCAACTCTAGTTGTGGAGACAAAATGACAATATTTGCCAAATTTAGGATAACACTTATTGTGACGAATTTCTTGGACAAAATATGGTCCAAAGTTGTTCCCATGGAAGTTGAGGAAACAAAATAACTAAATAGGCAAATTGATCTAACTATCGTCATTATATTCGTTGATGTGTAAATTTGTATGAAACTAACCAAGTTAAATACTAAATAAATCGAATAAAAATCAAGTAAAATAGAGACGAAACAAGTAAAAGACACAAGATTAGGGTTTGGAAGCTTGTACTGGAAGCTTGTACGGTCAAACCTGACCGTATTTTATTGCTTTTTTTGAAAGGAATATCAATATAATACTCTAATACAATGAATTTTGGATTCGTTTTTCGTATATTGAGGCTCAATTTATAAATCAGGCCAAAATTACAAAATTTAGGAAATTATATCGGTTAGCCCAATTTTAGGTATCCTGCATGATCAGATTTGATTTGATTTGATTCGATCTTGAATTTTTTTTTTTTCCGGATATCTTGATCTTGTGGAATTTTTCTTGGAGTAGACTTCTAAGAGCTCTCGAATTGTGTTAAAGAAGGCAATGTGAGTCTTAGGTTTGGTCAGCCCTGCTCAAGCCCAATCCTCTAGAGGGTGGCTCTAGCTGGCTCAGCCATCCTGGTCGGCCCTGCTCAATCTTCTAACTGGCCTGACTCTTGACTAACCAATCCTGAATGGCCACATGTCCGATTCTGATCAGTTTGGTTTTAGGGTACAACAATACATATAATCAAATTTAGGGAATAAAATTATTCAAACTAAAATAAAAAGAATATAATGATAAATCTTAACAAATTCAAAGGTTGACAAAAATGCATTCAGCCTAAAATCCGATCACGATTGTGCATGAATTCAATTGAAAATTTTATAATCATCATAAAACGTGAAAATATTTGTAATTGTATTTGTAGTACTGTGTCGGTTAGTATTCTTATTACAAACTAGTAGTACTTCCGCGCGATGCGCTGTTTATTATGTATTATAATAATATATATGATTTGCAATAATATAATGAAGTTGTTATATCAAAAGGTTATTTATGACATCTTATTATTTCGAAATTTGTAAAAATCAATATTTTTTATTGATAACATCAATATTCAACAATTAAATATGAAAATAAAATTGAACATAATATAATAATAGTTTTGTGTTTGTGAGTTTTAATTTCTGAATAATTAAGAAGTGATTAATTATACTTACTAATATGTTTTGTTCATATTTTTGTTCCTTCATATCTTATAATTATTTTTACAATTTATAAATAATTTTATGCATTGTTTTTTGATGGATTTGTTCAAAAAGCATTATATTTATTTCAAAAAAAAATTAGTTTATATTTATAAATTTAGGTTTCAAATTAATTTTAAATTGTAAAACAATAGTATTTTTTTAATTTTTGAAACTATTTTTCAGATTTTTTTGGAACATATTATAGTTTTTTAAAACAATTTTTAGATTAATTATATCTATTTATTTGAAATAATTTTAAATAAATTTTATCAAATATTTTTATTATTTTTATTTAAAAAAATTTATTCAATTTATTGATTTTTATATCTTACACAATTAATATTACATATATATTTGAATTAATTTCTTATTTGTTGATTTAAGATTGTTAGTATTAATAAAATATGAAATTATTATTATTAATTTCAGATTTTATTATTATTTTAATATTTTTATAATAGTTTCAAACTTTTAAACATTTTACAACCCTTCATAAAATGAAATTTAGATTTTAAAACTATTTTCCACATTTATATATTAAAATTATAAACTAATTTTCAAAATTTTAATTTTTGACAATGTTTAAATTTCATTATTTTCAAAATTTAATTATATCATTAAAATATAATCATATCATTTAAGATAGCTTCTTTTGTTTCATCATATCTACTCCTATATATAAATTACTAGCGGTACACCCGCGTGATACGCGGTTTATTATATAAAATTTAATAATTTTTAATGTTGATGACATAATGTAATGATATATCATTTAAATGTAAAATATATATTACTTTTAATATCTATATTAATAAAAATGTTAATATTTCAACTTTAAAATTATGTTATTTTAAATAATTGTATTTGATAAAATTAGAAATTTTGAATGCAAACAATTTTGAAACTCAACATTTTAAATTTGATATAATTATATATGTAATGTAAATAATATATTATGAATTTTAAAATAGATATGAATTTGATATAACATGCATTAAAAATGAAATTTAAATGAAATTACGAATATAATTAATTTATAAATATAACACAATACAATATAAAATAATAAAATAATAAATTGAACATCAATATTCAAAAATTAATAAAATAATAAATATAACATCAATATTCAACAATTAAATTTGAAAATAAAATTGAACACAATATAAAATAATAATAATAATAATAATAATAATAATAATAATAATAATAATAATAATAATAATAGTTTTTTGTTTGTTAGTTTAAATTTCTGAATAATTAAGAAGTGATTTATTATACTTACTAATATGTTTTGTTCTTTATATTTTAGAATTATTATTATAATTCGTAAATAAATTTTCTGCATTTTTTAGATGAATTTGTTCAAAAATATTTAAATTTATTCCAAAATTCAGTTTATATTTAAAATATTTAGCTTCCAAATTATTTTTACATTTTAAAATAATAATTTTTAGATTTTTGAAACCATGTTTCAGATTATTTTAGAACAAATTTTAGTTTTTTTTAATACAACTTTTAGATTAGTTATATCTCTTCATTTGAAATAATTTAGAATAAATTAGCAAATATTTTTATTATTTTTATTAAGCAATTTTTTATTCAATTTATTGATATATATATCTTTCAAAACTAATATTACATATATATTTGAATTAATTTTTAAATTTTATTTGTTAATTTTAAATTGTTAAACCTTGTTATTATTATTAATTTTAAATTTATTATTATTTTGATATTTTTATAATAGTTTTCAAACTTTTAAACATTTTATAACACATTGTAAAATTAATTTTGGATATTAAAACTATTTTCCACATTTTATATATTAAAATTTTAAACTAATTTTCCAAATTTATAATTTTTGACATAATGTTTAAATTTTATTATTTTCAAATTTTGATCACATCATTAAAATATAATCATATCCTTAAAGTATATGATTACCGAAGTGAATATGTATAAAATTATGTTGGTGTATGGTGCTAAACTTCTCCACAATTTATAGATGTGGACAAATCTTATTTAGTATTTTTCTTGCTCTTTTTATTTCCTAACAAAATGCATTGAGTAAATTCAAAATTAGGATGCAAGAAAGTGAATTCTATTGGAATAGGGCCACAATTGAATTTTTAAATATTACAAATAGTAGGGCCCACAATTAAATTTTTTAATATTATTATCATAACATTTTCTTGTAAATGACAAAAAATATTATTTATTTAGAGTCTAGAAAAAATATCAAAATAAAAATATTTATACAATCATCAATTTGATGTGACATTTTTAGGAGGGAAAATGGCAAATTAGTAAATTTTGCCAACTTCTCTCATTTTATATATAGTATAGATAAGATAGTTTATTGTGTAAGATATATATGAAGCTTATTCTATAAAATACTTAAAAGTTATTTAATTTTTTTTTCTATTTTTCTATTGGTTGTTAGTTTGGGAGGGAAAATGACAAATTTGTAAAATTTGTCAACTTCTTTCATTTTATATATAGTATAGACGTAGTACTTTTCTTCAATATATATTATATTATATAATTTGCAAATGTATTTCATGTAACTAATTGAGGTTATGACTATTGTCCAAGCTTTAATAAATAGTTAAGGAAAAAACAAAATATTAGGTGAGATTGTCTTATAGACCACATTCTGGGAATAGAAACCTACTAAATTAAATTTACATTATTATTAAGTTGAAGTGAGTCATTGTACATATAAATTTTTTAACTAGGCTTCATTTTACAAATCTTGATTCGTAAAATGGTTTTATAGAAAATAGATAAAAAAGAAAAGGTTAATTTTGAATTCCAGTCATGATGTCATTTGTAAAATTTGCGGCCCAATGAAAGATTGCTCTTTATTTTCAAGTTTTTTTTTAATGAGTTAGAGGGAGTGAAAGGGGAAAAGAATGACTACACAAGTTTTGCTCTTTATTTTCAGGGTTTTTTTTTCTGAGTTAAAGGGAGTGGAACTGTGAAAATGAGAAAATAAAGACTATAAAACTTGTATGATCCATGTTCGAACTCTGATCATTACAATTTGTACCTTTAAAAATGATGAATTACTACTCAAGCTATAAAGCTCGTGGTTTCTTTATTTTTAGGTTGTTTTTTAATATTGTCTGTTTTTTTCTTTCTAGTTATCACTATTTTTATTTTAATTAAACTAGTAATCCTCCCGTGCGATGCACGGAGATTTATTTTGTCAAAAAAATCATAATGATATAGTTTTCTATTATTAGAATAATAATTTAATGGATGTTGAATAAAACATTTATTGATAGTTTTGTCAAAATCAAATCTTAATTTGATGAACTAACAATATCATCTAAAAAATATTAAGTGATCAGCCAAAACAATAATTAAAAAAAGAAGCAAATAAATTTGAAAATAAAATTCAATGGCTGAAGGCTTGACTGTGTAAATCAGTTTTATAGCAAAACAAAGAGAATACAAACAAAAGATTCAATAATTATGAGATAGAAATCAACCAAACAATGACAAAAGAATTAAATTCCAACTTCACTTTACCAAAGAAGAAAGAATTATCAATTATAAGAAGAAAATAATGAATGTAGTTAAATTGGTTACAGAGATGGAATGGGGAACAAATAGAATCAAATCTATTTGTGAAATATTGGAAAAACATATTTCATCATAGCAACAAAACTAACAGAAGAAAGATAATCTAAAAGCCTACAATCTACATTTTTACACTATCTAAATTAAATATTTGTTAATTTTATCCTGATCAAAATAAATATGTATCAGAACAAACAGATCAACACACTATTGATAATTGAGAGGACAACACTCTCACACCTCAAAAACTTACAATCACCACATTAAATCTCCTCTCAATACAGTCGAAAAAATAGATTGGAGTCATATGGCTTACTTTCCATTGAAGCTTAGAGAGCATCAAAAACGTCATTCTTCTACCTGAAACACATCAAGCACAACATTACTTATCGATAAATAAATGTTCACAAAATTATTTAAACAAACACCTAAAATGCAAGATAAAGAAAAACATACTTTAAAATCTAACAAAACCGATACCTGAAGTCTCCTCAACCTCTGAGGCAATAGAAAGATACAATTAGAAGAACACTGAAAAATCCAAAAAGATAAAAAGTCTCATAAGCAGAACATGTCAATGTATTACAAATTTGATGAATTATAAATATTTCAAAGTATCAAAATTTGGTCTCCAAAATAACTAATATTTTCACCATCCTACAAAACTCGTAGACCCATGAAACAATTCTCCGATCGAGCGACTTCTGAGTTGCAGTAATGATGTAAGAGTGATGATCTATTCTTCACAAAACATATTCTTGTGATAAATTGGAAGAACAATTTTGGGAGACTTATTACTGTGCGGTTGAATGAGTGATGATAGAACCGTATATCACAACTTTTAAAATGGATCAGTTTTATTATTATATAAGTATAGAATATAGATAGATAGATTTGGATGAGAATGATGATACGGATGAGAATGATGATACGGTGGAGAAACCGTATATCACTTTTTAATGTAAAATTACAATTATATCCAGACTTCTTTGTTATTAAATAAGTATAGATAATAGAGGTTATCAATTACTCCCTCCGTCCCGCTCAAATTTGCACACTTTCCATTTTCGTCCGTCCCATTCAGATTTGCACACTCCAAAAATGGCAAATAAAATTTACAAAATTGCCCTTTACTATTCAACTTTAACACTACAAAAACAGCTTTTTCTTGAGCTCTGTGCCCAAAAGCAGCTTTTTCTTAACCTCCGTGCCCGTCCCTACGTGCAAATTTGAGCGGGACGGAGGGAGTACTATTTAACAAAAGTAATTTTTTATATTTGGAGAACCATCTAACAAATAAAAAGTATAAATTTAATAATATTTTTCCTTTTGTTTTGTTCAACCTGAGTAAAATAAGAGAAACAGTAAAAGAGGAATAAACTATAATAAAAAGTGGCAAACATGTCAAAACTCATAAGTGTCTAAAGTTAAGTACCTAATATTGGTTAGACTAGGAAAGTAGCAAAGCCCAAAGCCCAATTCAAGTGTCATTGTCACCATCAATGCCATTTATCCATTCATTTTAAAAGATCCACCATATCACTAGTTTTTCTCTCTCTCTCTCTCTCTCTCTCTCTCTCTCTCTCTCTCTCTAATATTAAATTTTCAATTGTTTGAGGGGGAAAAAAGACTATTATATCCTTCACAATTTTGTTGTTTAAGAACTTGAATTACATTTGTAATTTTACATTATTTTCAAATCACATTTTCCAAAATTATATAATTAATATAGGTAAGAACTAAGAAGTGATATTTTAAGAAAATTAAATATCAATACGAACATTCATATTATCTTACACTAATTATGAACATTCATATTATCTTACACTAAAATAATTAATAAGTATTAGAAAATAATAATAATTTTTTGCTAAATTTTTTATTACAAATATAGAATAAATAAAAAACGACTTTTATAAATTTAGGACCAGAGAGATATATAGATAAATTTGGGACTTAATAGATTAAAACTATAAGTTTAACACCAAAAAAAAAAAGGTAAAATCATCAATTAAAATTTCACAAAATTAAGGTTTTCTTTGGCACCTTGCAATTCCTTACTATTTAAAAATATTTTTAAAATGACAATCTGGAACTATGATCAATGAACTTTACGTATATGAAAATGAAGAAAAAAAGAATTGAAAAACAGAATAACTATATTATACTCCCTCAATCCCGGCTAATTTTGCACACTTTCCTTTTCGAGATGTCCCGGGTAAATTTGCACACCCCCGAAAAGGAAAGTAATTTTTACTTTTGATATGATTTTGTTGACTTTTCAACTCAAAAAAACAAAAAACACACTTACTTTTAGCATGATTTTGTTGATTTTTCAAAAAAGGCAAAAAAACAACATTTTCTTATTTCACGTGCCGAGAAGGATGTGCAAAATTAGCCGGTACGGAGGGAGTATAAACAAAGTAAAACTTTTGAGATGACTAACACGATCTTACAAAATTGTGGGTCAATAAGTGGTATTTTCATCTTTTGGGTCCTAAAGTGATAATTTTTTATCATTTAATCTCGAATTGAGAATTAACATATCTTTTGAGCGTTCAATCGACATAAGTCCACTAGAAAAAAATGAAAGAATTTTTCAACTTGTAACGTACAATTATTTTGTTAGCAATAAATATGTAATATATTTTAATAAAATTGATTATTATATTAATCTTTATATATATAAAAGTAAGACCACTCGCCACATGTCAAATCACAATTTTTCTCATAATAATAATTTTTTAAATAAAATCTTTAATAAATGAATTTTTAATATAATTATCTTTAATATGGCTAATTAATGACTTTAAATTAATGTTTATAACAAACATTACTAAATAATATAAAAAAATAGTTAGATTTGTTAAAATAGAATATGATATACTAGAAGTATAGAAATTATTTAAATATTTAAATTTGTTTATTTTAAAATTTTTGACAAACATATAAATAAATAAAAAGAAACAATAATTAAATGAAGGTGGATTGATTAAAAAAATTGTTCAAATTTACTAATTAATGAAATTGAATAGTTTTACAAAAATATGAATAAATAAATTACGAAATTTATTTGAAAATTTGAACTTTTATTTTTAAAATTTTATTAAATTCAATTTATTTTAAAAAAATCGCATGTATTACACGAGCCTTGTACTATTTTTATAATTAAAACTCAGTATTACTGCATTTATAAATTAATCTAATTGCATGCCATTAAGCAAATTTATATGTTGAAATAAAATCCAACAAATCGAATTTAAATGTTACAAATTAATAAGATTGATATGATATTCAATTCGTGTAATTTTTTCCATTTTTAAATCTAGTCAATTATAGACTATAATTTTATTACATGTAGTACTTGATACCCATAATAATAGAAAGAACGTCTCCAAAAATAAGAAAAATGTTTTCTATTTATAAGAAAGACTCTTTATATATTCGAGTGCATGTTTATTATTTTCTTTTCTTATAAATTATAATGAGAAATAAATAAGAACTCAAACACAAGTAACTCGTTCACATTTAAAATAAAATACAAGATGAAGGAACATTGGAAAAATGCAAAAGGGTAAGATGGGAAAATAAAATTTAAATGTCATTGAAAATAGAAGAACATTTTTCATTTAATAAAGTAGAAAGACAAAATAATCTTCATTGACCCGGATCAATTTGAGCAATTAGGATTTACCCTTTTATTAGGTAATACAATAATGATAATATTATTAAAATATGAATCTTTTATTTATATATAAATTTATATCCAGTAATGACAATCATGGACACGTGGTTATGAAAGAAAAATCTCATTAACGCATGTTTTCTTTATTTTTTTAATTTTAATTTATAAAACAAAATATAAAAAATGCAATAATTATGAAAATCACGGGCTATTAAATGACGGTTAATATAAGAAATATAAGAAACATTAGTAAGCTTGATTATAAAAAAAAAACTTTAAGCAATGATTAAAAATAATTTTAAGGGCAAAAAAAAAATTTGGTCCCCTAAGTTTCCCTCATTAGATTTTTTTTTATCATTTATCTTGCAAATTTTGATTTTTAGTTTTTTATGTTTAATAATTACTATTTTTTAGTCATCTTACTTGCTACAACAGGTAACTCTTTTTTTTTTTTTAATTAAAATTCATCTTTAACACTAATTTTTTTTAATTGAGAGAACACTGAACTAGTATTAATAATTAAAAATAAATTATTCTTTATTAATATGTCTAAGTTCGGGATGCCCAAATTATTAATATTAAAAATTAATCTAAAAAAAGTAACACATATTGGGATGAAAAATATTTTTTTTAGTTATTAATATTAATTTACGCATGTTAGACAAAGAATACAAGTTTGTTATTTAAAAAAAATGGAGTTCTCTCAATTAAAAAAATGTAAGTTCGGGATGTCCAAAATATTAATATTAATAATTAAGAACAAAACTCTAATACACGTATAGGGATGAAAAATATTTTTTTTTTATTAATATTAATTTAGGCATGTTAGAAGAAGAATACACATTTGTGATTTAAAAAATATAGTATTCTCTCAATTAAAAAAATGATGTTAAAATTAAATTTAAATAAAATAATAATAGTTATCTGCTATAGCAGGTTAGATGACTAAAAATGATATTTCTTAAATATAGAGGACTAATAATCAAAAGGTGAAAGACAAATGATGAAAAATCCAATAAGGTAAACTTAGAGGACCAAAAATCTTTTTTTCCCTAATTTTAAAAATTTAAATAACTTTAAAATAATATAAAAATTATTATTATTATATGTATAAAAGTAAGACCACTAATGCCACGTGTTAAGCTCACAATTTTTTTCATAATACTAATAAGTATTTAAAATTAAATCTTTAATAAATGAAATTTTAATACAACTGTCTTTAATATGACTAATTAATGACTTTAAATTAAGGTTAATAAGAAACATTACTAAATAATATAAAGAACTTATGTATACTTTGAGTGTTTTTGTTGCTTGAATTCAAATTTTGAGAGTTTCAGTAGTTGTTTCAGTTGCAGTCTTCCTCTATTAATAAAAAATATTTTGTCTCTTATCAATGGACAAAACTCAAAGGACAAAACTTAGACATTTAATGCATGGTCCTTCTTACACAGCCTTTCATTTAATGTCAGTACAAGACATGTGTCTTCTTTTGGTTAACTCTTCTTCCTAGTATAACAGTTTGTCTCTACTGGTAACTTTTTTGAAGTGATAAGACTTGATCTTGATGTTACAGTATCCTCATACTTCATATTAGATGACTCGTTTCTCTGTTCTGCAGTAATCTGTATGCAGTGACCTCTGGTGACTGTAGTGACCTTCAAGTTACTGAATCCTTTATCTTGTTGCATTCTTGGGATCTTGAGATTTCCATACTTAGCTTCCAAGATGTTTTTCTTCTTCATGCAGGTTATTGTAGAGTACTGGACTTGTAGATTTTCAATCATTTCTATAAAAGCTACTTAAATCTCACTTAAACATTGTGAGAAAATAGGGTACTCTAAAGTCTTATTACAAAGCATGTTTTGTCTCATCAAAATCTAAACAATCAATTCCTAATAGATGTCAAATAAATCAGGTTGCTTTTGATATGTGAAAATAGGTCATCAGTCTGTAACATAAATATTTTTAAAACTATAGGATTAAAATAGATAATTAAATAAATATTTAAAAATGTAAAATTAGAGAATTGAAAAACTTATTTTCCATAATTGAAACATTGCATTGACTATATGTTTTTTAAGATTGGTTTGCACTCCTAAAACAGGCCAATAGCAACTATAATGGTGCAACATCACCTCCACCTAAATACTTCACTCACTTTAACCATCCAAATTATCTCTCGGGTGCGGCTATCCGCACCCCATGAAGTACTAAACACACCACATTTCAAGTGTTACTGTCCACATGTGATGTGAACAGTAACACTTGAAATGGGGTGTGTTTAGTAAATAGTGTGGTGCGGATAGCCGCACCCTTATCTCTCACATCAATTACATGATTATGTTCCACTATTTTAGGATCCCTATTCATTCACTAATTTTATCATATTTTAAAACAAATCCATATTTTATTTTATTCACAATCTTTATAAATATTTGGTAAATATAATTTTTTGATTTTGAGAATATTTATTTATCAAAATTATTTGGTATTATTTTTCGAGTGTCATTAATATAAATAATTCAATACATTTAATTTTTAATAAAATTATTTTCTTTACTCAACATCGAGGACAATACATTAAAAAAGCTGTTATCAATTTAAAATGGAGTACAACTTTCCTTAGGGAGCTAATTGAAGTGAAAAGCTGTCAAGATATATGCGAAATTAGTCATGATATATCTAATAATAGCAATTGATTTCATGTGTCCTTTGCTAGAGTGATAAGAGGCTAAATAGCCAAAAAAAAATCTCAAGTTTTTCGGATATTTGTTATTTTAATCAATTCATCTATAATATAAAAATTTATTTACTAAATTGATCAAATTAAGATTTGAGTCAAAATTAAATGACATGACAAATATGTGGCGGACACATAAATCATTTGACCTCACTCACATGGCCACATCATACTTTCATCTTCCCATTTTCCTCTTTCACTTCTCTTCTTCCCCCTGCATTTCTTTCTTCTTTCACATCATTTTTTTTTAAACTGTAAAATAAACTGAACTAGAGAATGTTTATCGTCATCATCAGAAACAAATATTTCGTGATGAATTATGTACAAGTTTCATTTGACTTGCTTGAACAATTCCTTGAAAAACATTCAGATGATACAACTAATGGGATGACTAAAATTATCTGCATTCAAGATTATCATGTCCTACAATCATGGATAAAAAATCGTGATATATCGCCGAAATATTGCTCGTTCATGGTCCCGAAAGAAAAATAGCGTGCAGGAAAATTTCATTAAAATATCGCCGAAATATTGGCGATAATATCGGTTTTTGTATCAATATCGGCCAAAATGGCTTAATTTCGTGTGATATCGCCTGTAATATATCGGCGATATATCTGTAATATATCGGCTGTAAAATGTCGGTTTAATTTCTGAAATTTTTGATTTTTTTAAGTCTAGTAGTGGCATTAATATTGTCTAATATATGATATATTGCTGTAAAATCGCCGATATATTGCATTAATATTGTCTAATTTATGATATATTGCTGTAAAATCACAGATATATTGCATTAATATTATCTAATTTATGATATATGAAAATAGAACAAATAAAATTAGAGAAGATGAAATTTTAAAATGCATTTACAATCTTATCTTAAGTGAAAATATAATATAGTAAATTTCTATACAATATCAATATCAATGTTAGGCCGTAATTATAAAAATATTTTATAAGAAAAACTCACATAAGTAAAAATTCAAGAGAAAAAAATATTAGATATTAATATAGTTTTTGAAAATTTTAATAATTGACTTAATTTTTCAGGAATAATCGATTCCTAATATTAATACTAACTTACTCTTGTTGTAAATATAACATTTTATTTGAAATTTTAAGTTCAATATATGTATTAATGTTAGTCATAATATTTTGTAAGCTATTAGATATATTTTCCAATTTTTCACAAAGTTTTCATTTTTTTTAAATGTCCGATATTTCCATCGAAATCAATATATCCACCAATATTTTCGTAAAATCATGGTACCGATATTTTTACCGAAACCGATATTTTCATTCTTGCCTACAATCCTTCAGAAATGTAATTAACTACTTGAATTAATTATTTGCATGAAATAAAATTCCCCAAAGTACAAGCTTTAATCCTCCCAGTACAACACTTCTGGCCATGGCAAGTTTCATGGAACAAATAAGAGGTGGAAGAAGAGCAAAATTGATGAACGCCACTGATGAAGCCTTGGAACGGCAGACGAAACTTATGTTCCTCTCTATCCCTTTTATTTTACAGTTTAAAAAATAAATCGATGTGAAAAAAGAAGAAAAAAAATGTAAGAATAGGAAGTGAAAGCCGAAAAGAGGAAGATGAAAGTATGATGTGGCCAAAAAATCATCTGAAGTGGGCCAAATAACTTATCTGTCCGCTACATATCTGTCATGTCATTTAATTTTGACTCAAATATTAATTTGGCCAAAATAACAACTAAATCATTAAATCAAGAATAAATTGACAAAAATAAAAGAATTGGTTAAAATAGCACCAACGTAAAAAGTTTTGGTTTTTCTTGACTATTTGACATTGATAAGAGTGATTTAATTGCATTCTATGAAAGATAAAAATAGAATCTTAAGAGTTGGTTAATCGATAAAAATACATGCACTAGATAGATGCAAATTGAATTAGTGTTTGTTTTCCATAATTATATTTTCTCACTAATCATAGTTAAAATATATTATCTATATTCAAAAATAAGGCAACAAAAAATATATTATAGTTTATTTAAATGCAATTGAATTAATTTCTAATCTATTGATATAATTTAAATTTCACATGATCATAATGTAATCGTCCAACAAAAATTTATGTTCTAAGCTCAAACATGTATCGATTTATAAATATGTCCAAATATAGATTTATAATAATAATAATAATAATAATAATAATAATAATAATAATAATAATAATAATAATAATAATGATAAATATCCTATATATGTAAACAAAAAATAATGTATATAGTGTGCATAGTCACTACTCACTAGTTGTTGTAAGTTGTAACCCATTTATTTTAGGTAATAAAAAAGCCCAAATAAATGTAACATGTATTAAGAGTTTAAACCCAATAAATAACTTATAAAATAAAATGTCTAATAATAATAATAGTTATTACTTCATATAATGAAATGATATTATAGAAAACAAATTGCAAAAATAATAATTTACAGTTTATTTAAAGGAGGTCAAGTAGAAATTTCATGGGTTTTCAACGAGACCAATTGTCGAGCTCACAACTTGGATGAACGAGAGTTGAAAGGCATTGCGGAACTTGGGATCTTGTTCTATCAATTCAATAGATCAGTATGAAGAAGATGTAGCTTGACTAGAGATGTAGCACAAACATTAATTGTTTTGTTTGCCATTAATGACAGATTAAGAGTCGGTCTCTCTTGAGACTGTTTCACGTGCAACGGGATTTAAGTATGTATTTTATAGATATAAATACATGTTTTTAAGCTATAAATATGTGTTTTATAAATATATTTTTTACTGTATAAATATGAGTTTATTCAAACATGTATTTACAGCTATAAGTAAAAAAATTCTATTATAATTGCAATCATCTCACGTAAGGCGGTCTCACGTAAGACCGCCTCATTTGAGCTTTTGCGCAGATTAAAGACAAATTATGTTCAACATAGGAATGATAATGTATAAAAGTATCTTTCCAATTAGAGATATCCATATCCTAACCTTATAAATATGAGTTGGACTCCTGTGCACATGATGCACATACATGCGGGTCGAGTTTGGATTGATCCAGATCCACGTTTTCTTTTTTACCCTAAATTTTATACTATATTAGTTATATTTTTATATTATATTAGTCATATTTTTATGTACAAATATCATACCCTTTATATAATACTTTAACTTTAAAAAAAACTCTCTAACCTTTATACTATATTACTCATATATTTATGTTATATTAATTAGTCATACATTTATGTTATATTAGTCCTACCTTTATACAAATATCTATATAATACTTTAACTTAAAAAAAAAAAAAAACCAATTTCACCACAATTTGTACATTATACTTTTATGAGATATTACTTATACATTTATATCAATATAGCCATAATTTTATGTATATATATAAATGTACAACTAACATAAAAAATATGACTAATATAACTAACCAGTCATGTTACCCTACCCATTGTGCACACATTAATATGTGGTCATCACTGATGTGTCAGACATCTGGTAAACCTATTAATTTTACTTTCCATATAATCAAGGGATGTGATCATTACGCATCATCGGTGGACATATTAAGAGTTGCCCACGATTGACATTTTATCATTTTGCTATAACCAAAAGGTATGAAAAGTATTAATGATTTCTAAAAAAATATTAAGATACAACTAAAAACCTTAAAAGGTATGACTAACATAACATAAAGGTACAATACCTGGAGCAAGTTTAGGCGAGTTTGTGTGTAGATTTGACAGCGCGTGGAGGCACGTATTTACGCATGACGGATCGGGTCGACCCAAGTGCATGGATTTCAGATCCATGCAACGGGTATATGAAAGTTTTTGTCTATAAATATTATATTATATGTATTCATCTCATTCTCATTTAAAATTTACTTATACTACTTGTATCCATCGTGAATCTGATTACCACTACCGCGTACTACTCGCACTCACCCTATACCCGATTACTACACATAAATATAATTTATATTAATTTAAGTGTGTATTCTAAACTGATATTTTAAGCGGATATTCTAAATTATATGAAATCAAACAACAACGATAATATATATATACACACACAATCAAGAATTTCTTAAAAATACATAACAAATACCAAAGAATTCATTAATACAAATATTAATAATGAAAAATATTGTTGGAATATCTACAAATAAAGCTTGAAAAAAATCGTAGAAATCACAAATTTCTACAAATACTATATATAAATGGATACCGGTGGAGGTGGGTACCTGAAGGTATAAACCCGAATTGTACCCAAATCTTAATGAGATTTTTTTCTCTCTTTTTAAACTCATCTCAATCACATTTAAAACTACTCATAATCATCCTATTAATGTTTAAACGAATAGGACCCACATTTACCTACGAACCTGTCATCTTCAATCCAACACACTCATGAGGACAAATGTTGCAAGTTAATTAGACATACAAAATGTAACATCCCGACCCAAAACCTACACGTCATTTGGCATTCATTTCATGCATCATATGCATTTCGTATTATTTATATGCTCTTATGTATTTGGTGTTGAGAAAACCCTATTATAATTGGTTGAGACTTTAATATTGTTTAAATTCATAATGTAAATTGTTTAATTAATAGTATTAATAATTAATTATATAATAAAAGAAAAGAAAAAAAATTAAATTAATAAAAGTTTAGGAGAGAAGTTTGCTGGTGGTGGAATGAAGCGGTTTAGTAAGTAATGAATAAAAAAATAATAGAAAGAGAAAAGCGCAGCCAACAGAGAAAGGAAAGCAGACAGAGAGAAAGAAAGAAAGAAAAACAGAGAGGAAAGAAGAAAGGAAAGAAAAGAAAGAAGAGAGAAGAGTTTGTGATTTTGAGTTCGTTTCTTCACCGTTTTTTTTTAGATTTTGAGGGGGAGCTCGTGGTGACATGCTCTTCGATTTGATCGGAGTGAATTCTTAAAGATTATCCCAAAAAGGTACAAAGAAATTAGTGAATTATATATATATATATATATATATATATATATATATATATATATATCTCCAGTTATCGTAATTCATCGGATGTTTTGGTAGCTTTATAGGTTGAATTAGGAAAAATTTAAAACATGAAAGTTATAGTCTTATCTCTTAGCTAAACTCAGAAGCAAACCGTGCATGACTCGATTAAATGTTGAGTGACATAATGTCAAAAGTACATGGTTTGATTTATAATGACCCGGTTTGAAAACTGTTAATTATGCTGTGTTTGTAGCCTAATTCTATGTAGGTTGGAGACTGAATTATGAAAAATGTTAAACATGAAAGTGGTAGAGCTATATGTTAAGTTTCTACAGAATTTTACCCTACTTGACTCGGAATTTTATAACTCAAGTTATAGGGAAAATAATGAACATAGTTAATTAAGCATACATGCATTGCATTTCATTGCATAATGAAAATAAATATTAAGGGGATGATTAGGCTAAATTGCATTGAATCATATAGGAGCACGGGCTGTAGAACGAAAGAAGGAACCAGAGCAACGAACGAATTACTTATCTTAGCCAGGTGAGTATAAACCGTATATGTGATTTATATGCAAGGTTTGTTATATATGTTCTATAAGGAATATGTATTTATATGAATTGTCATTGGATCAAATGATATATTGGCAAATGTATACGTGATCATATGTTCAGATGATTGTTGTGTTGCATTACAATTTGCATGAAATTAAAAAGGTATGTGACTGTCTTGCTATGGATCTATATACACAGTGGAGACCTTCGGGTCAAATTCATAATGGAGACCTACGGGTCTATACACAGTGGAGACTTACGGGTCTAAATCATATTAGAGACCTACGGGTCAAATTCATATTGGAGACCTACGAGTCTATATACACAATGGCATATTGGAAATCCCGTGACAGATCCAAGCTTGAGCAGTTCACAGAATAATAAACCGGACATAGTGGCATTTGCATATGTTTATGATCAATGTTAATGATTGTTATTGGCTTATTGTGTAATTAAATTAACGGTCTATATTCACTGAGTTGCGACTCATAAAAATCGCATATATACATTGTTTTAGGTTCAATAGCTCTTTTGAGGTGGTTTGTATATATAGACGCCACGCTATACCAGGTCGGCCGGCTGATGCCTCGTGCAACCTTCTCCTCCTCCTCATTTTGCATTTTGGAACACATGTATCATGATTTGTATTTAATATGACATATGTTGAGATATTGGTGGTGTGTTTTAATTTTATACGATATTAGTCTTTAAATAATATTTTTATACTTATATGGATAAACCAAATGTCAGAATAGTCTATCTACAAGATGAATATTATATATATATATATATATATATGTATACGTCATAGGGATATAGGGTGTTACACAAAATATAATTATAACCTCACTATTTTTTTTTATTTGTTATAAATATGTGTGCAATTAATGCAATATATCATCAAAAATTGTCTAAAAAATAGTATTAAATTAAAGGCTTAATGACAAAAAAAATATCGAATCTTTATACAATTTTTATCTATTTGAGCCAATTCTTTTAAAATTATCAATTATTAATTTTAATTTTAATTAATTCATGATTTAGGTCAAAATTGGATTGTGTGTTGTGATGTGAATGTGACGTGAATAATATACAAATAATACACCATAATTTAAGTCTAATTAATTATGATTTAGCTACGTTAACCCAAACAAATTAAATTATTAAGAAAGAAAAATTAATAAAACAAAATCACACATACAACAAAAGCAACAACTTCAAAATATATGTCATTAACATCTTCTTACACCAAAATTTAGCCCGTAACTTTTCGAGCACAACAAACGATACAAACTGTTCCACACCCACAAAGCTTAAAAATTGTTTTATCTCTTTTATTAATTTAGGATTTGAATTTTATAAAAGATTTTTATCTTTTTTATTAATTTAGGGTTTGGATTTTATAAAAGAGTTATTTTTAGTTATTTGTATTTAATTATTGATCACCTTTTCTTTTTATCTGTATTTTTAAAATGTAATTCTTTGAAATCCGTATTATTTTTCTATTATAATTTTGGATTTGTTTGTACAAGTGAATACATCTATAGTTAGTTTCTTACTTTAAATTTTTGTTATGTTGTGCAGTATTCCTAAATTATTATTTCTCTATTTTTTCATTTGTTTAGGTTACAGAGGCTTAATCCATAATTAATTTTAATCAATGTATCATTTATATATTATTTATGTGGCACCCTCATCACCACACATAATCTAATTTTGACCAAAATCATGAACTGGCTAAAGTTGAAATTAAATGATTAATTTGTGGTTAAAATTGATAATTTTAAAAGAATTGGCTAAGATTGAAAAACAATGTAAAGCTTTGAATTTTTATTTTTTTTGCTATTAAACCTAAATTAAATTAGAGTGAGAAAGAAAGTGAAATTACATTTTACTAGAAATTATACGTATCATCAAATTTAGGTCATTCAAAATGGTTTGCTGACTTAGGTATCCATATCAAATTTCATATTTAGTGTTAGGTCATGTGTTTACACAAATTATTCTTTATTAAAAAAGGACATAAACATTTACATGTTCTTTCATGTAAAATTTCTTAGCATTCAACTTATATAAGCATTACATACTTCATAGTTCATACTTATTACATTGTTCTCCATTCTTGTTTGTCTTACAAAGTTGGAAACAATTAATTAAGTTCGTTGGAGTCCTGATTTTAGAGTATAATTCTTTTGAAATTGTTTTATAAAATCTAATTCGGTGAAAAATAGATCAACTCACAAACCAAATGAATTTGTGAAAATGAGATCGATTTTGACGATGGAGTTCCGTCTTACGAAATTACATTTGTGAGACAATTTTATATGTATTTTTGTGCATAATGTTGCAGTCTTAAATGTGAGACAATTTTTGTTTTGATATTTGAGGCTATATATATTGAGCATGAAAACTTCGATCACTAATAATGGACGAATGTGTTTGTTCAATAAAGAGTGCCAAGTTGTGTTTGTACTCTTATACTTCAATTTGTGTACTCATTTCTTTTAATCCACAACATTTCGTATTTCTTTTTTTCATTATAGCATGACAAACGAAAATAATTAATTTCAATTATTAGTAAGAATAATTGAATTCAATATTTTTCAGTTGTACGTTTACATATATAAGTGTAGAGAATACTCGTTTGGTCACAATGCAGTAAATGCCAAAAAATTAATTGCAATTGTATTAGAGAGAGAGAGAGATTAATCTGCCATGTGCAAACACCAGTTTAGTGTTGTGATCTATTTTAAAGCAAAATCCTATTATAGGTTTTGTCCAAAAACGAATACTAATTTTGGATTCTTATTCGATTCGTTTAAAAAATTCGAATATATTCGAATTCAATTAATATTTCATATTCAATTCGATTCGTATTCAAATATTCGATTCGAGTTTAGAATTTTAGGGTTTTGGATTAATTGGATCTATGAAATAAATTAAAACAATGATGATTTACACACACATATATATATATATACATATTTATAAATTAAATACATATATATATATATATATAAATGTATATAAATAATGTATATTTATATATATATATATATTTATATATGATATGCGTATATTTATTTCTATATATATATATATATAAATATACTTATTTATAAATATATATATATGTATATTTAAATATTTCGAATCGAATATATTCGAAATTATTCGAATCGAATACACCGGTATTCTTATTCGTATTCGAAAATAATTCGAATATTAAAAAAATTTTATATTCGAATTCGAATTCGAATTTTTCGAATCGAATCTCGAATCGAATCAAAAAATTCTTATTCTTTTGCATCCCTAGTACGAGCTAAGTATATGATGGCACAAGCTAAATATATAATGATACGGGCTACATTCGTGATGGTACAAACTTAAATATATGGTGGTACGAAATTGATTTTTTTAATAAGGATATAATGGTTCAAAAAAATATTCTTTTAACTAAAATGAAATAATTTCAAACTCTTGACTAAAAAAAAGATTTATTCTATAGTAGGGTACTTATAACTCTATCCATTTTCTTGGGGGACATAAGGAGCAAACAAAAGTCTCTATTCCACTATGATGTTTTATGTGGTATTACAAAATAACCATCACACTTCAAAAATAAAGATGATATTATTAATTGACATTTGATGTGATTAATTAAAAATAAAGGAATATCAAATAAATATCAAATTAAAATAAAGAATCAACTCGCGAATGGAGTACTATATTCGATTAATCCACTAAAGAATATCTATAAGAGCCAAATATATGTTGCAACCAAACTAATCACATTAATAAAATATTTACTATCACAAAATTTAAAGTAATTTTGAATAGGAAAACCTTTTTTTTTATAGTCGAAAGATAGTAAGAACAAATATATTTTTAGTTAAAATGACAATAATACCCTTAATGAAAAGGCTTTATCATTTTCACATTTTAATACTAGTCGACCTCCATCTCCTACAACTCATACAACTCACACGATCCTCACATCCATGGCCTATACAATTCGATCCGAGAGAGTGATGTCTAAAACATTTAGTGGAAATATATTTATATAAAAAATTTCACTTTTGACTAAAAAATAATATTTTCTTATGTTTTGGCTAAACAAAATGTTTCCTTAATATTTATCTTATTAATTTAACTATTTTGGGTCGTATTCACTATAATTATGACGGAGTAGATTATATTTTTAAGCAAATATTCGACTAAAATCTAGACTAGTTTACATTTAATTATTATTATTATTATTATTAAAATTATTATTATTATTATTATTTGTTGGTCCCAAGTGGTCAGAGGTTCAGGGGGTGAATGAACCTCTATCGATTTTACAAACTTTTTTTTTTAAACTTTTCTATGAACATGTTCCTAATTCTATAGAGAAACAGTAACCTGACTCGAGTTAGTAACCTGACACAATACTGATCAGGTTCCTGTCTCGAAATCACAGTATGCAGCGGAATAAACAAAGATAGAGTTTCTGTTTTGCAAACAAGTTTTCTCTTCAAAGATGATTTTATCACAATCTTTTGACATGTATGCTTATGACAAATGCAACAAGATAGATATGCAACAATGCAATGCAGATAGACAAAAGCAAATAAACATTTATAGCTTATAGTGGTTTGAAGGTGGTGTAATCCTTTTACGTTCACTCTACTCCTTCACTGATGAGGAACTTCGTTAGGTCAGTTTGATTTACAAGTCTCAACTTTACAAACCTTTTCCTAACAAGTTTACCTACGGAATCCCAGATTCCTAGGTCACAACCCACACAAGGTACTAATCCCATACAGGGTACAAATCCCACACATGGCAAATAGCCTACACAAGACTACAAAACTTAGCAAGGATCAAATCCTATCAACTAAGTACACCAAACTTAAAACAACCTAGCACACAACAAATGGTTAAAAGTATATTGGCTTCTTCAACTGTGTTGTTGAAGTCAGTCTTGAACTTTGATAGCTCGAACGCTTGATTAGTAGACTGGCTTCGAAGGTTGAGTGACTGGGCAAATGAAAGCTTAGAATTAGCTTTGGAGTATTTCTGATTTTCCACTCGGCTATGCTCAGCAACTTCTTCAATCAGCTCCATCTTCTATTTATAGGTCTTGAGAATTTATCCGTTGGAGGAAAGTGTCCGTTGAAGGAATACACTTCTCCATTTGAATGTGAACTCCAATCTCTCAAGATCTTCTTTGTGGTTGCATTAAATGTTTCTGAATAGTTTCTGACATGTGCATTTAATGCGCCCACCATCTTTGACTATCATGCAACGGTTAGCTAATCTAGTTGCCAGATAGCTTTGTTCCCGTTGGAGTTGCATGGTCTTCTCCGTACTGCATAGATAGGAGCAGCACTTATCTTTCTGCAAAAGGTCCGTTGACTACTTCCTATTTTCTCTGTGAATAGCAGTAGCTCTTCTTTGTTTGCTAACTCAGGATGTGGTTCTATGCTGCTTTCTATTCCATGCCTGGATCCTGTTTCAGAACAGCTTCCTGTTCTCGAAATCTGCAGTCAGCTTCATATCCTGTGTCTGCTTTCTGATCTATGCCAGCTTCTTGTTACTTGGCAGCTTCATGTTCCACCATCTTGTTTGCTGCTTTATTCAGCTTTCTGTTACAGCAACTTACCTCTTCTTCCATGCTGCTTCCTGTTTCAGAACAGCTCCCTGTTCCTGAAACCTTAGTCAGCTTCCTGACTTGCTGGCTCCTTCAACTTGCTGCTCTTAGAAGATAACTTCCTATTTCTTTTAAGGTTGGTTTTCCTTATAATTTGGAAAACCATTACATGATCTTATCTTTTCTTCTAACCATGTAATACGTGAAAACTTACTTACAACAAACTGTATTGTCTTATTATGCAACATGTTCTGTCTTATCAAGATAACTACTGAAATATCCCAACATTATTATTATTATTATATAAAACTAAGTCTAGTAAAGTGATACTGTAAATGTAGGGCAAGTTAAAAAGTTGGGACACCTTGTAGCTAGGCATTATTGAAATTGTAAAAAGGAAATATATGCTGCAACTATTTTGTGGGCGCCTTTTTGATTAAAGTCACTCATTTTATATTATAATCAGAAGAAATTAAGATGGACTATATTAGTGCATTAATTTCCATTTAATTTTTTGCACGTAAAGGTTATATTTTTTTAAGTTCTAACAAGTGTGTTATTCACATATATGTACAGTACTAAATGCAATTAATGATTAAAAATTAGAACATAACGGAAATTAATAAATGCGGAAACAAATATAGTAATATGGTTAATTAATAGAACGTTAATTATCGAAATTTCAAATTTCGACCAGCTTTATTCTACTTGAGGATTGTTGAGTAATGTTTAGTTTACAAAATACAATGCATGTCACGTGTAGAATTAATAGCATGTATATAGTACAAGTTAGTATATGAGCCATTTCTGGTTAAGTTTATACAAAATTTCGAACGTGGGCTCCACTCAACCTCAATCTAGTTTATTTACAACCTTTTCTTTTGACATATGCTAATGTAATATATGAATAATTGAATATATGTACTGCGTTTATGCTCATGTATCAAATATTTTTAAAAATTTGTAATTGATGTTGGACTAATTTAATAATTTGGTGTTTCTCCAAAGTTTTTGAATGAGTTTTAACTCAAATATTCCAGTGAAGTTCATCTGACCATCAAAGCAATCAAGAATTTTTAAAAATAAATCACAAACATAATTCAAAATATTATGAAACGAAATAACAAAGATAACTATTATGAACATATTAAACGCTTTATTATAACAACTTTGCTGGGCCTTACAGACTTATAAGCCCAAATGTTCTTAAAAATCTACCACAATTTAATTAGGGTGAAACTATTCACATCCTTATATTTTCTTAGTACACCATAAATTCTAATTATATTACACCTATATGATAATCTTTTATTACCTATTATACTAAATACACCAAAAGCCTACCAAGATTTCTTGTCACCATTTGGTTTGGCAATCCACAAGATAGAAAAGAAAAGGCATGCAAGTTCAGAAAAAATTACTTAAATACATGGAAACTCATACCTAGGTGACATGGTACTAGAAATAGTAAATAAAATTTAAAATTTTTAAATCAACAACCAATAAATTATTTTTGTCAATAAGAATAAAATTTTTGAAGATATACAGATCAATGGATGTGTAGTGAGTTGGGGTTAGAATTTCAAATTATAATTCCACTCTCAAGTAATAACCAACAACAAAAACATTTTCTCAAATGATTATGAATAAACTAAATTAAAGTTACCTTTTTAAATGGTGGTGTGATGACTAAGTTTTTGAAAATTGAAAATTTTTGCAGAGCATTTCTTCTAAGTTATGGAAGAAATAACTCTTTAGTTGATGTATTTTTCTTCTTCTTTTCCTCTATTTTGCTTTACTATTATGTTTTTGTTTTGATTTTTTTATGATGAATCACAATAGACAAACGACAATAGAATGCCCATGTTTCCCTGTCGTTTTTAGTTAATTTTTTTAAGGAATAGAAAGGGCCTAGAAAACCATGGGATGCCATGCATGAATGCAAATATCTCAAACTATGGGATTATAGGAGATTTAGAACCCAACCATGCACCATTAAAAAAAAAAAAAAAAAAGGCAGGGGATTCAAGGGTGATATTGAGGCTACTTTGTATATAAAAATATTTTTGGGCCGAAAAATAACTTTATCTGGGCTTGAGTCCGTTAAGTTTCTAGTCTCATAAAAGGTTCAGCCACATTGAAAATGTCGAAGGGTTTATAAGTTTACATATATAACCTAAGTTTTTTTCCTTGCCCTCATCCCCATCGTCAGCGGCGCAGCTCGACCACCTCTTCGAATTGTCGTAACCGTCAATTTGAAAACGAACACCACCACCATCATAGATCCACCGCAGCAACATTTGCTCATTAATTGCGATTTTCCTTTAAGATTTTTGGCGTTGAAAACGTATTCTACATATTTCCGATGACGCTATTTTTGTCCAGAAAAATTTATGACCGATGTACAAAATTTAAAAGCAACCCCACCCCTTTAATCACTAATCATCTGAAGTATACAAGGAAAAAATTCATCTCTCAAAATAAAACAAAAAAATTAATAAAAAATCATCACACAGATCCACCATTAAATTTACAAAAATCTACAAAGGCAAACGTAGAAGGAATTAGTTCATTCTCAAGTGGTAAAAAATAATTTCACTACACAATAATATTACAAACATCTAGACTATATAATATAACAAAAATATAAAATCTAATGCAGAGAGTCCAATTGTATGTGGGACCGGGACTTCCTGCAACCAACTATATAAAATAAATAGACAGCAATAGAGTATGTATTTAACATCACAGCACTAATACATACATACACACAGTATATATATAAGAAGAGAGAGAAAGCAGAAGAGAGAGAGAGAGAGGGGAAAACAGTCGTAAGAAAAACAAAGGAAAAATTGGATCTACTCCTCCATCTCCATCGTGAACGGCCCCCCTCGCCGCCATGAGAATACGCAAGCACGCCAAGAAATCTCCATTGGTCTACGAGTCCTCCTCTATGGCTCCTGGAACTCTCGTCCAGACTCATATCTGTCAGCTTAATCGGTCCCCCTGGGACGTCATGGATTTCTCGCCGCCGTCCACTCCGCCACCGCCGCCGCCGCCGCCGCAGGTCAGTCTCCCTCCTCAGATCTGTTTCCATACGCGTCTTCTTCTTCTCCAACCTCTCTGCATTTTCGCCGCTGTTATGTGTCGTCGTCTTCTAGGGTTTTCTTCTCCCCCGTCCCTAGGGTTCTGCACGGCCTATTAATCCCTTGATTTCTCCCCTTTATTTACTCCTGCGATTTCGATTTCTTCTCTGCCGTGCTTCTTTTCCGGTTTATTTCAGCTTCGGTGACTCCATTTTTGGAAATCGGGTTGGTTTTGTGCAGGTTAATGGGAGTGATGCTCCGGCGAGAAATGGAAGCTCGACTCGCGATATATCGACTGGTGAGAGGTAATCTGTTTACTGTTTGTTGAATTCCGATGGTTTCTTCGATTTCTTCCTCCTCTTCGCGCTATCATTTCCCGATTATTTTGTTAGGGTTTGTGCCCCGATAGTTTATGTGATAATTTTTAATTTTCCCTTTTATCCTTGGATATAAATATTTAATATTTAATATATCAATATTCACACCATCGGGTTAGAATTTAGAAATAAGAGTAGACTCTTTCTTTCATACATTAGGGAGATGAATACGAGTGTCTTTCTCCAATCGGAATATTCCAACGCAACCCATAAGGTGGAGGTGAAAGACGAGGAGACTACTTTCTGTTGCAAGACCGACGGAAAGAGCTGGCAGTGCAGAAGAGAGGCTTCCAAGGGCAATTCACTATGCGAGCATCATTTATCCCTAGTTAAAAGCTACAGCAATAACTCGCCTCATCCGACCAAGAAATCTGTCAAGCCGGCAGGGGAGGTGTCGCCGCCGCCGCGCCGCCACCGACCCAAGAAGGCTCCGGCGACCTCGTCGTCATCCAACCCGTACGAATTTTACTATTATTCCGGGTTCGGGCCGCGGTGGGGCAAGAAACGAGGCGAGACCAGCAGGATGACTAATGGTTGCAGCATGCCCAAAAATCTTGAGGAGGAACATGAAATCGAAGGGAAATCGGTGTCCCAAATCATTGGGGAAGAAGAATTCGATTTTACCGAGTACGAGGACGATGACGACGACGAAGAAGAGATTAGAGATAACGGGAAGAAGAGAGTGAGAAAGCCGATCAAAGCTAGGTCTCTGAAATCACTAATGTGAGGACAGATTTTAATATTATGTAAAATGTATGGTGTTTGTGTCTTTGTATCTGTAACTTTATGGGTTTTATTTTTAAGGACTTCAATTTTTAGGGTGCGATATATTTGGTAGCATAGATTTGGCGTTGTGCCTTGGGTGAGGTTAGGGCCCTCCTTTTGCGTGAGATAAGGACACGCACATATGTTATTGCCTGGCAGAAATTTCGAGAATAGGTAAGGGTAGAATTGTCCTTTGCAATTATTGCCTTTAAACATATATTTTGCCTCCATTTTTATATTTTCTTTTTGTCGTGGTTAAAGATCTTTTTCATTATTAACTAGTGAGTTAGTTTTTCGTCTCAAATAAAATTATTGCAACAAATTCTATTAACCTTAGTTTTTTTTTTTTTTTTTCCTTACTATAGATTTTTTAAGTATGTGAAGTACCACAATATCTCACAATTTTTGCGAGGCGAATTTGGTTTATTCTATGACAAGAAAACTAAGATAGGAAATTTTAGCAGCTTAATTTAATTATGTATGATAATTAAATGCGTAACAAGTTCATTAATTGCATGAGTTTAACCTATATATCTTTTCCACTCATGAGACTTACAGAGAGAGAAAAAAAAATCCACGTAGATAATAAGTTCTTTTTTGTTCTCTTTAATTAATTCATTCATTCATTCATATATACAATAACAATGATTCCTTCAAGATAGTAATGCAAACGTTTAATCAAATTAAGATCAATTCTCCCATTTTTTTCATAATTCATTTATATTATATCTTTAAGAATACTTTAACAATGATATATGGATAAAACACGAAAAAATGGGATAGGAAATTCAAATAAAAATATAATATTGGAATAATCACAATTGGACTTATAAGATTTAGATAGCAATTGTTGAAAGGAATGTATATTTTAAGGAATAAGAGAGCATGGATGCTCAAGAAAGAGGTTCAATTTCTTTCTATAAGGGTATATATCTCGTAGGTTATGGGAATCTTTTTGTTGTAATGTTGGATGATGTTAGTGTGAATTAATATTGCTAGAAATAAATGCGGTTGTTGAATGGGATGAACTTATCTATGGCTTTGAAGATTTATCAAGTGAATTAACAAACTAACTTTACAATTTTGGTTGACCTCAAATAGAAAGAATTTACTTTTTCTTATACTTCTAGGCCATAAAGATTAAATTGTATACTATTATAATCTAACCTATAAATATACTACTATCTATGTTAGTCATAGATTTAATTTTTGATTTACATATATATGATTGATGTTTCTTAATATTATTTCACACCAACTACCTAGTTAAAATAATTAATTATATAAGGAAATTAAAGGTCAATTTTAATTTGATAATAGTATTTCTTAATATATGTGGAAACTCTACACTTATGGAATGCAAGGTGTATATATTTAAAAACTGTAAGGTTGTGTTTGCACGAAGAGATTTGAGAACAAAAATTTAATTCATATTAGTAAATTAATTGGTCTTATTTTGATTGATATGCATTTGAAATGCATCACTTTCATTTTGAAATATATTCTTAGTAATATAAATAGATTTTGAATTACTATAATTTGAGTGAATTTTGTGTTTCAAATCCCTAAATCCAAACATAACATAAGACTGAGATCTGAAATACAATATTTAAAATGAGTGTATCTTAAATCAATCTAAATTTCTCAAACATTAATTTAAAATGAAAGTAGTATGTTCAATCCAAACATCATTAATGGATTTACTATTATGCATTTCAAATATTTCCCAAATACATGTATCCAAACACGCCCTAAAGAATATTGAACATTAAAATAAATAAAGTTGCCCAATACAAGAAACATTCGAAAAAAGAAGAAAAGAATATCTATGAATAAATTCACAAAAATAATATAAAATTCGATCCTATGATTTCGATTTTCAGATTCAAATGCCCAAGTATTTTTAATCATTATTTTATTTCATATTTTGAGGCCGCTTATTTATTTATTTATTTATAGCTTTTTAGTTTTCCGACAAGGAAATTCAGGAAGCTCTCCAATTTCAGGTACTGCGTCACCTAGCACAATTTCTTGTAAACTCTCTCTCTATCAAAGGATGAAAATATCTGAAAGAGTAACACTTCCGTGCAACTGGTGCACAGAGTTGTATGGAAGACCTTTATATTATAAATGTAGTATCTTTATGTACAAATATTTGTACCTTTTAAAATGAACATGCATAAAGGTGTTACATTTATAACATAAAGATACTACATTTATAACATAAAGGTGCGGATTGCACGGTGCAACTTGGTGCACAGAAGTTTTTGCCTATCCGAAAATATCTTCGAAATTTCCCCAATATTTCCATTTTTTTATCTGACCGATATAAAAATGGGGTGCAATCAATATATCTCCAATATTTCATTTTTTCATATAAAAATGAGAAATTTTATCAAAATATCGGTAAAATATCGATAAATATCAGTATCAATTTCGATAACAGTGGTTTCATGATACAAATTATAGGAAAATAAGTGAAATATCAAGAAAATATCGATAAATATATGTGAAATATTGATAAATATCAATATCGATTTCGATATCGATGGTTTCATGAGACAAATTATAGAAAAATCGGTGAAATATCAGGGAAATATCAGTAAATATCGAGGAAATATCGGTAAATATCGATGGAATATCGGTAAATATCAGAAAAATGTTGATAAATATTTGTACCAATATTTTCACCAATACCGATATTTCCGTGAAATTAAGATACCAATATTTCCATCGAAACCGAAATTTTCATCCTTGTGTATATCTATATATATATATATCTCTCTCGTAACGCACGAACACGGGAGGGAGGAAATGGCAGAAAAGGTAGTTCCAAAGTTGTGGTTTTAAAGTTGGTAAGTGTGCATGAACTGGTGTTCGATGATTTGCTTACCCAAAGCACTACCATTTTTCTTGTCTCCCTTCACATGATTGAATCACTTATTCTAATCGTCTTTTAGTTGTTCCTTATCATATGCCTTTGATCGATCTAACTTCAACTATTTATTGTGTCTAACTGTCGTCTTAGATTCAATTTGGTCATAATCTCATCTTTGTTTCATTTGTTCCATGTACTCATAACAAAATAGTTTTTACACACATTTTGTAATCTTCTTTGCTTACAGTGTTGTTTCTTTTTCTTGGGCAGCTTCTTTGATTGGAACCGAAGTCATGATGTGTACTTGTTTGACCAGTTGTGTTTCACATACAAGTTTTCTATTACAAGTTCCTAGGAGCCCCATTTACATTGTCAAACGTCTTTCGTGCTATGCTGCATCGAAACCCGACTCAAATCCTGATAATGATCCTTCCCTTAAGCCTAAAAGGAATGCTGGTTGAGGAGGAGGATCCATCTTAAGAGATCAATTGTCTTGAGTTAAGATAGTATGCACTTAAAGTTAGAGAATGGCCACAGATTCTGTTCTTATGCGGAAACACGATAGTATATTGTTTTTCTCTGATATATAAACATATGGTGTATAGCTTTTGTGTTGGGATGATTTCAGAGTTTAGATTAGGAGATAGCGAAAAAGACATCTCTTTTCTTGAGCTTTCTATGTTGTGTTGCTACCATGCCTATTCCAACTTGTGTTTAAACAATGCAACATATATACAGCAATGCTAATCGAGCATATCTACGTCTTTAGGAGTTCCATGCAGTGTCATGTTTAAGGATATGCAAAAACAGAGGTTTTGCTCTACAAACATTGTCTTTTCTTGGACAATTTTAATCATTCAAACACAAGTTTGGTCTCAATGAGAAAAACACCATATCTAGTAATCCCAACATTTCATTTCAAAATACTTCAAAATAAGTGTCTTTCTGGAGTAAAATATTTGTTGTTTTAGACTTTTATGCAATTTTATTTCCCAATATTATTCCTCAGCTAAAATTAGGGATTTCATATGGTTACTTTTAATTTGATTTTATTTCAATTTTGAATTCTAAATTCTTTAATTAGTAAAGGTTATATTTATCCATTTTTTATGTCCTTAATTTATGACAAAAATTCTAAAACAACACTTCTTTTGAAAGGGAAATGGGAGGTAGGTAGTAGAATGTTAATTGGTAATAGACGAAAATGAGGACACATTAGTAAATATCCAAATCCCAACACTTGTAGAAATAGTAAGTTCTATGAATATTAGATAGGCCCCCATAAATTTCAAGAAATGTTATTTACCTTTTCCTTTTATTTATTTTATGTACGAAACTCGACACCCAAGAATGAAACTTCACATGCTTGGTCCTTTTGTCTTTCTTTTTTTTGAATATTAGTTGGTGTTCACTCTAAATCAAATTTGTTTCATATGCGGAAAAAATGACACTTTTGGTCCTGCAAGATATAAGGTTATTTTGAAATGGTTTAAACATTTAGTTTCAAAAGAATAAAAATCGCAGATTTGATTCTATGGCTTTAAAAAAACGAGGGTTAAGACTTAAGATTCAACACCTTTGAAGCTATGGCCAAACCAGAAGAAGCACTTTAAAGATAAATTTTGTGATTTAATTAAATAAATTTTTTAAGTTTTGTTAGATTGGTGTCCAATTAAGTTTTTTTCCCTCCAAAAATGTGTAGAAAAGTACTGATTTTCCTTAAATAAAAAATTATTTGACAAAACTGTGACTAAAAATGTAACAAAGGCTAACAAAATTAGAGTTTAAATGAGTGAAATTGAAATGCAACAAGAAACTAACGAAATTCGTAATGATGAAACCAAATATACATTATATTTTCCATATCTTTAAAATGATGAATTCATTTTAAAAAGAAAATCGTTTAAAGTGATTAAATAATAGTTTTGTATGATAAAATCTTCAAAAAGTAGCTAATAAAACTAAAAAATTGCATGTTTATTTTTTTTATTTGTATGCTTTGAGTTGTATAGATTTAGATATTAAACAATGTTCTATTTATATATATTGATAATTATTTGTGGCACCCCAAATTTTAAATTCTGAATCCACCACTGCTATTGTCCCACTATGTTAATGTTGAAATTAAAACTTTATATTTATCATCTTTCAACAAGGTATAATAGAAATTTTCAAGTATATTATGTGTTTATTAATTAAAGTAAAGGTAGGAAAAAAAAACTGTAAATGTAAATAGATGATATTATTATTTATATAGTTATAGAAAAGAGAGGTGATACGTACGGTGCCATCAAAGTTTGACTTTGATTTTGCATCAAAAATTCATTTTTTTTTTTTTTTGGTGTTTTCACTTGAAATATATCTTTTATGTATATAAAAATATGACCACAGTGTCACATGTTAAATTTACAATTTTTCATATTAATTTTTTTTTTTTACAAAGTAAATCTATGATAATTTGAAATTTAAAGTTAATTAATATGACTATTTAATGATATTATATTTGATGGTATAATACATATTAATAAATAATATAGGAATTTTAACTAAATTTGTGAAAATTATACATGCTAGATTTCAAATGTAAAAATCATTTATAAATTTAAAATGTATTTAATTTTTTTTAAAAAGTTTAGAGGAAAAAAAAAGTAAAAGTAAAGGTGGACTAATTAAAAGGGATTATTTACACTTTTCAAACTCATTAATTAATCAACTTGAATACTTTTTGCGAATATGTATTTTAAAACAGATTGTGAAATTTATTCAAGAAATTTTGATTTTGATTTTTATCATATAATTGAAAAGAAAATTTGTTGTTCATTCTAAACTTTAACAATAACATAAAACTAAAAAATTGGTGGGAGAGTTGAATAATATTATAGTAGACATAACAATATATATGTTCTCTAAATAATAATAAAAAATTATTTATGTTACTGTACAAATGTAACATATATTTTAACAATTAAATAATATATTAATCCAAATGTGGCATAGTTAATGTTAAATTAAACGATGCGTACTATACAAAATCATAAATATTTTTTTCTTATATAAATAATATTTACATTTTTTTAATTTTAATAAGTTTAATTTAGTTTTTTTAATCTCGTGTATTACACGGGCCCTATACTAGTATATATATAAAAGTAAGATCATTAAAGACACTTGACATGCTCACATTATGTTGACATTAAATATGATTAATTAATGATTTCAAATCTAATATTGCTAAGAAAAATTACCAAATAATTTAGAAATTTAAAAATGTTGACTAAAAATATCTAAATAACATATGCTAGGCTTCAATATAGGAATTATGTGCATATTTGAAATTTGTTAAATTTAAAATTTTAGAAAAAAAAGTATAAATAAAAAAACAAAAAAAAACACTACAATAAAGATGAGCTTATTGAAAAATGATTGTTCAAACTTTTAATTTCAACTTATTAATTAATGAAAAATTGAATAATTCTTTTTTCAATTTGTATTTTAAAATAAACTATAAAATTTATTTGTGAAATTTTGACTTTCAATTTTTTATTATTTAATTGAAAAGAAAAATTGAAGATTGTTATATATAAATGTAACAATAAAAAGCAAACTAAAAAGATGATGAGTGGGTTGAAGATACAACAACCATAATAATATAAACTATTTTCAATAATAAATAAAATATTATTTATGATTTTTATCCAAATGCAATATGTATTCTGACAATTAGATAATTATTTAATCATATTGCATCATATTTAATATTGCAATATTTATTGCACAAATCATAAATTTTAACTTTACTATATAAATAATGTTTAAAATTTTCTAATTTGATTAAATTAAAAAAAATTGGAAAAATCTTGTGTCTTACACTGACCCTATATAAGTTTGTGTGTATATATATATATATATATATATATATATATATATATATATATATAGGTGTGTGTGTGTGTAAGCACCTTATGTAAATAATCTAAAGGTTAATCTTTAAAGGTGCATTCGTTACTATGCCCTATATTCTATGTGGACAAATTTTCCACTTGAATAAACTAGGGTTATACTGATACACGAGACTCAAAATTTAACAAATTTATATTGAAAACCGAATAAAAAATATTCAATATCTAAAAACTTAATTAAGTTTAATGTCTTGAATTGTCCCAAATATTAATTTGCTATTGTTCTGGGTTCGACCCTCAATTAGAACCTAGTTAAAATAAATAAAAGCTTTTGTGTGTATGTGTAAAATATTTATTTTATTCATACTTTGACAGTTTGACGTTGAATTAGTTAAATATTTTTATATAACATAGCAATTATCTATAATAATAAATAATATATTATATATAATTAATATATTTACATGATTGCTTGCATTTATTGTAATTATATATATGCACTATATCATCTTTTAAGTCTTAGGAAAATCTTATATTGAAAATCTGAATATTAATGGGGTATGATATATTGTGATTTCTACAGATGTGGGGGTTTATTATTATTAATTGTTTTTTTTAGTTACTATTTAAGGAGTGGGACCTATAATTTTAGTTCAAATCGAGAAATATAAATATTGATAGGCTTAGCCTATAGGCTATAGGCACTTGACTTTATTTTGTGCGAGTAGTAAAAATTCACTCAACAAGGGTGTCACAACAAAATTGAATATATACAAATTTGTATGTCTAATCACAATTGTTAATCAAACATTGCACATATAAGGGTGTGTGTTTTTTAAGTGAACATGAATTAATAAACTATTCAATTAAGGCAAAGTGTGGGTGAGATCGTCTTAAGGATCTTATTACATTAAATGGGTCGGGTCGGATCGGGTTGAATATAAGAAATTATGTAATACTTTTGCGTTAATAATGTAATATTTTTTTGTATATTATGTAATACTTTGTATTGTAAGATGTGTTTTGAGTTGAGTTATACTATAAGAAAATATGTAACATTTTTATGTATATCAGATAATATTTTTATTTATATCCGGTAATACTTTTGTATCATAGGATACATGATTGGAATTGGGTCGGGTCGGGTCACTCAAAAAACACGCGGCTAGGTTGTCTAGGTGCTCTTTCTCTTTCGTACAACATGTAATATTTTTGTGTATATCAGGTAATATTTTTCTATATATCATGTAATATTTTTGTATTATATTATGTTACTTTTTTGTATTATATTATGTAGTAACATAATATAATACAAAAATATTACCTGATACATACAAAAGTATTATCTAATTTATTATGTCCGATCCAACCCAACCGTCTCACGGAATGAAATCCGTAAAATGATCTCGCACAAGAGCTGGTCATCAATTAATAATAGCCCTACTGACTTATTATGGATCAAATATCATCTTGCTATACCCACTAATTGTGGATGCATGAAAGTACACAGTCCTAACAAAATTGAACTAAAAAATTTATTTTCCATAAGAAAAAATGTAAGCACTATTTATGTGGAACATATACATCATTTTACTTCTTCATAAAATTATCATGTTTTCTAAGATGTGTATGGTGTTTCAATCTCTTACATGTTGTTCTTATATAAGAGATTAGCATAGGACTCGTGTAATACACGAGTTTTGAAAAAAATATAGTTAAATTACTATCAACCATAATATAATTAAATTAATATATTATTTGATCATATATGTTGCATTTGTAAGAAAATATATTTTTTTCTATTTATTATAAATGTTGTTATATCTATCATGTTATTCAGTTCTCCCACTTTTTTTTTTTTTTTAATTTTAAATATATCATGTATATTAGATCTTTTCTCGTCGATAGTATCCTGGATATGCATTATCTTCTGGTTTGAATGAAGTGAGTTAACTTGTTCTTCTATTTATTCGATTAGTTCAAAGACAACTCTGTTGTTAATATCACACCAAACATGAGACATTTTAACCAATTGGCATTTAGAGAAAGATCTATTACAAACATTAATATATAACCAGGCACTTCATTTTCCCACAATGTCAACTGGTTGTTTTTTCATATATAAAAAATAATAATTTATTCGATTCAACAAAAGAAAAAACTTAATTATTCCTATACAAATGAAAACATATTTTTTTCAATAACAAGACATGCATACTTTTCTTATAAAATAGTACATTTTTATTATATTGTATTTTGTATATATTAATGGTAAACGAGCTTGGTACTACTCCAAATTCTAATTTAATCTTGTATATATTTCATCACATTATTTTTTGTTACATGTTAGATTAATAATGTTATGTGATATAAATAGATATATAATGATTATTTTAAAATATAGAATGAAACATCAAATGAAATAAAAGATTTTATGTGATTCTCATTTCTCAGTACATGTGGTTAAATGATATATTGTAGTAACATATATAACAAAAAAAAAAAAAATCCGGAATATCAACAATATAACTATAAGGCAATGAGTTTAAATTAAAATAAGATAATAGTTATAATATAATTTTCTTAAGTTATTTATTTGTTTTCAATTTTGAGATATTATTAAGTTAATATGTAGACTTTATCAAAACTGATATTAATTCATAATTAATGTATATTAACTTATTTTTACTATTGCTAATTGTCATCTAAATTATATAAACGAGGCCTAGTGCAATATGCACGAGTAAATATTACTGTACAGTGTACATATTATATGGTTTTTTTTTTTTTGGAAAATTATATTGTTGTTTTTTTTCTCTTCATAATATAAAGGTACATCTTTGTGTATAAATTCATATAATATGAGAAAAATAAAAAAAAATTATTTTCGACTGAATTGAAAAAGAATTTAATTTTTGATTTTGAGAGAAAAAAAAAAGGAAATTAAGGAAATAATTAAGGTAGAATAGAAGTTGTAATAAACAAATATAAAATACAAAATAGAAAAAAAGAGAGAGAAAAAAAAAAAGAAGAATAATTGGGGTCAAAGTTCACACAGCGAAAAATGGCGTAATTTATTTTGGGTCGATACTCTTATCTCCAGCCTCCAGGCCAAGGTCAGTTTCCGCCACCGCCATCTCCACCTCCTCCGCCCTTTTCGCTCTCCGGTTAGGGTTCCGTTTGCGAAGCTTATTTAATTTCTCTGAATCTCTTCATTGCAGTTCGATCTTGCGCTAAAAGGTCTCAATCAAGGGATAAACAACATATAAAGAAATGGTGAGAGGATTGCTATCTTCTCTCTGGTGACGCACGAACACACAGGAGAGTTGAAATGGCAGAAAAGGGTAGTTCCAAAGTTCTGGGTTGAAAGTTGGTCGTGTTTGTAAGTGTGCATGGACGCGTGCCAGGTGTTCGATGATTTGCTTACCCGAAGCACTACCCTTTTTCTTGTCTCCCTTCATATGATTGATCACTTGTTCAACTCGCCTCTTAGCTATTCCATATCCTACGCCTTTGATCGATCTAACTTCAACTATTTATTTTTCCTAACTGTCGTCTTAGATTTAATTTGGTCATAATCTCATCTCTGTTTCATTTGTTCCACGTACTCATGCATCAAAATAGTTATTACAAACATTTTTCCATCACTTGATTCTTGATTTTGTAATCTTCTTTGCTGACAGTGTTTTTTTCTTTTTCTTGGGCAGCTTCTTTGATTGGAATTGAAGTTGTTGTAGTAGCTCTTGAGCAGCCATGATGTGTCCTTCTTTTACCAGTAGTGTTTCGTATCCAAGTTTTCTATTACAAGTTCCAAGGAGCACCACTTACATCGCCAAACATCTTTCGTGCTATGCTGCATTGAAACCCGACTCAAATCCTGATAATGATCCTTCCCTTACACCTAAACTAAAGCCTAAAGGGAAAAAGCGAAGCCAGATATCTAAAAAACCTGAGACTGAGGGTGAAAATCCAGAGAAGCCGTTTCCTGGAATGGTCCCTAAAAAGCCAAGGCGGGGTCGGAGGAGTGAAGCTGCAGCCGTTGAGGATTTTGTGCGCGGTTCACTTGAACGGACTATAGAGTCTATCAAGAAGCAGAATCCAGAGATACTGGAAAACATGGAAAACTTCATGAAGGAGAAGGTTGATGCAAATACTCGTTCAGATGATTATGATGATGATGATGATAGTGATGAGAACGATGATGGTGATGAAAAGGGAATGCTGATTGAGGAGGAGGATCCATCTTGGCCTTTGGATGCAGATATAGGATGGGGAATCAAAGCCTCGGAGTACTTTGAGCAGCATTCGATAAAGAATGTTGTAGGCGAAGATGGGACGGAGATTGATTGGGAGGGAGAGGTCGAATATGGATTGGTGAAAGAGATCAATTGTCTTGAGTGGGAGAGCTTTGCTTTCCATCCTAGCCCTCTTATAGTTCTCGTTTTCGAAAGATATAACAGGCAAGTTGTCGTCGTCTTTTAATCCTTTTGTAGTCTACATGAAATCCAATGACTTGTACCTTAGGGGCCATTTGGATACGTAGAATGTGGATTTGAAATCAATTACTTTCATTTTAAACTAATTTTTGAGTCATTCGGTTGGATTTCTAATTCACTCCAACATGAGTGGATTTGAAATCAATTCATTTCAATTCCTGAATTCCAAATTACTCTATCCAAACACAACCTTAATGATTTTAGGGCAAGTGATAATTGGAGGGCTTTGAAGGAGCTGGAAAAGGCAGCAGAGGTTTACTGGAAATCGAAAGATAGATTACCTCCTCGGGTTTGTGATCTTAATCCCTTCTTCCTTGTTTGTTTCTTTTTCCTGATTGCTCCTTTAATAAAAAAAACGTAATTTGAATGAGCAGACGGTTAAGATTGATATGAACATCGAGAGGGATTTGGCGTACGCACTTAAAGTTAGAGAATGCCCACAGATTTTGTTCTTACGCGGAAACAAGATACTATATAGGGAGAAAGGTATATTATTTTCCTCTGATATATATTGTACATAAACATATGGTTTAGCTTTATTTGATTAAGTTTGGGATGATTTCAGAGTTTAGATCAGGAGACGAGTTGGTTCAGATGATTGCTCATTTTTACTATAACGCGAAAAAGCCTTCATGCATCAATGACTCTGCTCTCTCTTCACCACATCAGTTGAGATATTTTTTTCTACCTTTTCTTGAGCTTTCTATGTTCTGCTTCTACTATGGCTATTCTAAGTTCCATTTAAACAATGCAACGTGCGAATGCAGGTGAAATATACGGCAATAGTAATTGAGCATACATCGTCTTTACGAATGGCTGAAAGCTGTAGAAAGGAGAAAGGACTTCCATGTAGAGATTTTGCACCTTATTACCTACTTGTATGCTTCTCTATAAACATTCTTATATGAAAAATAGTACCCTCTCCATTTCTAAATAAGTATCGTTCTGGAGGCTAAATTTTATTATAAATTGTCGTTTTAGACTTTTATGCAGTTTAATTTATTTCCAAATTATCCCTATTAATATTATTTTCCTAAAATTTAGTGATTTAATATGATACTCTTTATGGAATTAATTTGATTCTATTTCCAATTTTGAATTTTAAATTTAGTTAAGGGTGTGTTTGTCCAATTTTTATGTTCCATGATATATGACAAAAACTCAAAAACGACACTATTTTAAAACGAATTGAGTATTATTATTCGTCTTTTGTTGTTTTCTTGGACACCTTTTAAACATTTGAAAGAGAAGTTTGGTTTCAATGAGAAAAACACCATGTCTAGTAATTCCAATTCATTGAAATTTTGGAACCAAGTCTTTGTTGTGTGCAATGTAATTTGACAGAACATTTCTTTTCAAAAGAGAATGTTAAGACACAACACCTAATACATCTATCATTAATTGCTGATACGATACATAAGTAAATATCCAAATCCCAACACCTGTAGAAATAGTAAGTTCTATGAATATTAGATAGGCCCTAATAAGTTTCAAGAAATGTAATTTACCTTTTCCTTTTATTTATTTCACAAAAACTAGACGGTCTCATAGATAGTTTTTGTTAGACGAAGCTCTATCACCAACAAACAACATATGAATTGTAGAGTTTGGGTGATGGGTAATTGAGTCGTGGATTGACCTATTTTACACAATGCATTAAAATTTTGTGAGATTTACTCCACTTATTTATTTTATGTACGAAACTAGAAATCAAACCTCACATGCTTGGTCCTTTGTCTTTTTTTGAATATTAATTGGTGTTCACTCTAAATCAATTTTGTTACGTATGAAGAAAATGACACTTTTGGTCCTGCAATATATAAGGTTATTTTGAAATGGTTTCAATACTTTCACATTTAGTTTCAAAAGATTAAAATCGTAGATTTGATTCTATGATGTTGGAACTTTGGCTTAAAAAAGGGGAAAAAAATGAGGATTAAGATTTAACACCTCTGAAATTATGGTCACAACCAGAAGAAGCACTTAAAACTTAAAAGTGTACAATTTGTCTCGGGCAAACTTCTGTTTAGTTATGGTTCAAAAGAAACTGAAACGTTCATTTAAATAATTTTCATATTTTATCTGATGATTCATAGATTTATTTGAATAACTATAGATTTTATTTTGTAAATTGTAAATTTATTAAAATATTTTTAGAGTTTATTCAAAAAAAAATTATTTCTTAAATTAATTTTGAAAAGTTTTGTTAGATTGTTGTCCAATTGTGTTTTTTCCCCCTCCAAAAATGAGTAGAAAAGTACTAATTTTTCCTTAAACTAATTATTTGATAAAAGTTTTACTAAAACTATAACAAAGGCTAACAAAATTAGAGTTTAAATGAGTGAAATTAGTCATAAATTTAGCCCAACGGCAGATACACCTTGAGCAAGGTCTCAGGTTCGAGTCTACCAACTTCCAATTGTAATTCAACAAGAAAAAAAAAAAGTGAAATTAAAATGCAACAAGAACTAAGGAAATTCATAAAGATGAAACCAAATATACATGTAGCTATGCAAAGTTTCATTTACCATGAACTAATCTTATAACTTAAGTGGTATAACACAAGTTCTTTTACCTTCGTTATCTCCCTTCCACTCCTTCTTACCTATTAAAAAAATAATTATAAGTTTTCCTTTTAAGACTATTAAACAAATGTTGGAATCTTTTCAAAACAAGCTTGTATTATGTTGGGTCCAAAAATGTAATTTTCTCATTCATATGACAAGCTCTTTAATACTCCCGAATCCATAAGTACAAACAAGCAAAAGTCAACTTATTGGTGTAGAAATACCCAAAACTCAACATTAAAAAAAAGCCCCTTTAAATGTCATTTTATCACCCTCATATGATAAATTCTCATATAATAAGGGGAAAAAAAATCAAATTTTGATGATCAAACTGTGACTATGTTTACACTTACCTTTTTTTTTTTTACATTTAATCATAAAGACTTTCTTGATTTGCGTCTTGCAACATGAGAATCATTGTTGACGATATTTTAATTCTGGAATCCTAATTTTTAGGGACATTTTGAGATGCATTATTGAAATCATTTTAAACTCCCATATCTTACATGGGACTTCTACTAATATATACTAATATATATATATATATATATATATATATATATGTAATTAATCTAAAGGTTAATCATAAAAGGTGCTTTCGTTACTATGCCCTATACTCTTTGTGGACAAATTTGCCGCTTGAATAAACTAGGGTTATACACGAGACTCAAATTAACAAATTATATCGAAAACCGAACTAAAAATATTCAATATCTAAAATATTAGTTAAGTTGGATGTCTAGAATTGTCCCAAAAATTAATTTGCTATATATTGTTCTAGGTTCGACCCTCGATTAGAACCAGTTTAAACAATTACTTTTTTATATGTGTATGTGTAAAATTATTTATTTTATTTTATTTTATTCATACATCAATGTTGAATTAATTAAACATTTAAATATAACATTTCAATTATCTATAATAATAATAATAATATATAATTAATATATCTATGTTAATATAAAAGTAAAGAAGTTGGAGATAAGATAGTTAAAGGTTTGCCATTTCTCCTCCCAAAAATGTCATATCTACAGGTTCTTTTTTTTTGTATACTGCATTTTGTATTGCTTAGTCCATTTGATTTAATAATATAATTATTATATTAGCTCGTTCATATTTTATTGGTCTTAATTAAATACCAATAATAGATATGGTCAAAAAAGTAATCTCAATAATAAGTACTAATTTGTTTAGGGATATTTGAGATCATATTTAATTTAATTTAATTTAATAAATAAACATAATACTGTTAAAGATGTATATATATAATATGTGTGTAGTATGGAATTATATATCATCCTAAGAATTTTTTAGATTAATATTTGTATTTTCAAATATGTAATACTATTCAACATTTTATGAAAATTACTAACATCCTTTACCGATATATTTGAATGATGAAAATATTATTAAGTATCAAGTATAAATATCCAATAATCAAATATAAATTTCGGCGTTTAATTTACACTTAGGGTTTCGTATCTATTTATATGAGAGTGCATGTTTTGAAATTTAAGTAATTGGATTTGATTTGTAATTCATAATTGATACTTTTAATGTTATTAATCATTGATTTTTCAAATGAGATATATATAATAAATAGGATAGCATGAATTAGATAAATATATATTTAATATATAGTTACATAAATTCAAAAATATTTAATTGTTAAATACTTTATATCTTTAAAATGTTTATTATTAATTACATTATATTATCAAATAGTATAATAAATTGTGCAACGCACTAGGCAATTACTAATTTTACATTATTGCTTGCATTTATTATAATTATATATATGCACTATATCATCTTTTAAGTCTTAGGAAAATCTTATATTGAAAATTTGGATATTAATGGGCGGGGGTATGATTGTGATCACTATAAATGTCGGGGTGTTTTTTATTATTATTATTATTATTATTATTATTATTATTATTATTATTATTATATTCAAATCGAGAAATATACATATTGTTAGGTTTAGCCTATAGGCAATTAGAGTTTATAATATGTCCAAATAGTAAAAGTTCACCCAACAAATTAATAGGCAAGCAAGTGTGTCACAACAAAATTGAACATAAATTAGTATATCGAATCACAAATATCGTCTAACCAAACATTGCACATATATAAGGGTGAATATCAGTTAATAAACTACCTAATAATACTTCAGTGTGATACGCGATTTATTATTTATTATGAAAATATATACAATTTATAATAATATAATTAAATTGTTATATTAAAAAGTTAATCATGACATCTTATTATTTCAAAATTTATAAAAATAAGTGTTTTTCTAAACATCAATATTTAAAAATTAAATTTGAAAATAAAATTGAAAATAATAATAATAATAATAATAATAATAATAATAATAATAATTTTTAAAACAATATTTTCTTAGATCTTAACATCACAAACCTTGTTACTATTATTATTAATTTTAAATTTTATTATTATTTTAATATTTTTATAATGGTTTTCAAACTTTTAAACATTTTACAACCCTTCATAAAATTAAATTTAGATTTTAAAACTATTTTCCACATTTATATATTAAAATTATAAACTAATTTTCAAAATTTTTAATTTTTGACAATGTTTAAATTTCATTATTTTCAAAATTTAATCATATCATTTAAGATAGTTTCTTTTGTTTCATCTCTATTCCTATATATAAATTATAAGATATAACTTATTATGTAAGATTTATGTGAAACTTATTCTATAAGATACTTAAAAGTTATTTAATTTTTTTTATTTTTTATTGTTGATAGTTTGGGAGGGAAAATGACAAATCTGTAAAATTTGCCAATTTCTCTCATCTATACTATATATAAATCTATACTATATATAAAATGAAAGAAGTTGACACATTTTACACATTTGTCATTTTCCCTCCAAAACTATCAACTAATAGAAAAAAAGAAAAAAAAACTAAATAATTTTTTAAGTATCTTATAGAATAAGTTTCACATATATCTTACATAATAAGCTATCTTATGATCTACGTATAGAAATAGAGATGAAACAAAAGAAGTTATCTTAAATGATATGATTATATTTTAATGATATGACTAAATTTTGAAAATAATGAAATTTAAACACTATCAAAATTAAAATTAAAAATTTTGAAAATTAGTTTATAATTTTTATATATATTTGTGGAAAATCGTTTTAAAATCTAAATTTCATTTTATGAAGAGTTGTAAAATGTTTAAAAATTTGAAAACTATAATAAAAATATTAAAATAGTAATAAAACCTGAAATTAATAATAATATTAATAATATTAATAATTAATAATATTAATAATAATAAGAAGAAGAAGAAGAAGAAGAAGAAGAAGAAGAAGAAGGTTGTGAGATTAAGTCTAGCAATCTAAAATGAACAAATAAAATTTAAATATTAATTCAAATATATATATATATATATAATATTAATTGTGTAAGTCTGTAAGATATAAAAATCAATAAAGTGAATATTTTTTTTAATAAAAATATTTGGTAATTTATTCAAAATTATTTCAAATAAATAGATATAATTAATCTAAAAAAAATTTAAAAAAATATAATATGTTCTAAAAAAATCTGAAAAATGGTTTCAAATATCTAAGAAAATATTGTTTTAAAATGTAAAATTAATTTGAAACCTAAATTTGAAATAATCCATCTAAAAAATGCAGAAAATTATTTACAAATTCTAAAAATAATTCTAAAATATAAATGAACAAAAATTTGAACAAACCATATTAGTAAGTATAATTAATCACTTCTTAGTTATTCTGAAATTAAAACTCACAAACAAAAAACTATTATTATTATTATTATTATTATTATTATTATTATTATTTTCAATTTTATTTTCAGATTTAGTTGTTGAATATTGATGTTTTCAAAAAAGAAAAAAAAACCTGGAGTTTTACAAATTTCGAAATAATATGATACCATGAATAATCTTTTAATATAACAACTTCATTATATTATTACAAATCGTATATATTATCATAATAAATAATAAACCGCGCATCGCGCGGGAGTAGTACTAGTTTTATATATGGTATAGATTAAGTAATGGATGAATTTCATAACAAGACCCAATTTATAAATTAATTCTCAATTTTAGATCCAATTTTTAAAGTTTCTTAATAAAGGGTTCAATTTAACTTTTTTTTTTCTCAATTTAAGGCTTGAAATTTAGATTGAGTTCTTCTCAATTTAAGGCTTGAAATTTAGATTGAGTTCTCAATTCAAGATAAAATTCCATTTTTTTCTTTTTTCTTTTATTTATATTCATAAATTTATTAATATTTTAAATATGTATTTATATTTAAAATAAATTATAACAAATTAGTGTAATTTTGAAACGATTTTCATCCGACTTGTATTAATTTATATATATGTATATAATTAATGCAATTCATAAAATTAAAATTCTTTTGATTTTCTTAATTTTATGAATACAAGTACAGAAACTCAATTTTAATATTAATCAATTTAATATAAGTTATATTTTATGAAATTTAATTAATTATATTTTTCTATCTTTCTTTCTTTTTATGTATAAATTGATACAACTCGGATGAAGATGTTTCCAACATTGCACTAACTTGCCTTAATTTATCTAAAATATAAATACATATTATAATATAAATAAATTTATAAATATAAGTAAAAAGAAAATGAAATTTTGTCTTGAATTGAGAACTCAATCTAAATTTCAAGCCTTAAATTGAGAAAAAATGTTAAATTGAGTCACTGATTGAAAAACTTTAAAAATTGGGTCTAAAATTGAGTAATAAATTATAAATTGGGTTTTGTAACCTAGTGCATGGATCCTAGATCCATGCACTCGTATCGACCCGACTTTGAAGCGCTCTGATGCTCCACCACACGCCTTCATGAAATTATCATGTACTAGTAGCTGTTCCCGTGTGTTGCACGGTTTGTTATATAATATGTAGTAAATATCAACTATTTGATAATACAGTTTAACTAATTATAAGCATTTTGAAGATATAAAGTATTTAACAATTACAAAAATATGAATTTACTTACTACACACACACACATATATATATATATATATATATATAATAAATATTTATCTAATTCATAATAATCTTGTTTATTATATATCCAATTGGACAATCTGTAATTAATAACACTAAAAGTATCAATTATGAATTTCAAATTAAACTCAATTACTTAAATTAAAGATATATATACACACACATTAGAAACAATACACAAAAAATAAAAATTTTACTTAAGAACTTCATGCAAATAATGTCAATCATGTATTTTCAACCTTTATTTTAAAATAAATTGAATTAAAAAAATGACATTTTTAATATCGCTTAACATTGAAAATGACAGATAGTCAAATCATGTATTTTATACTTGAATATTTAATAATATTTTGATCATTAAAATAAATCGGTAAAGGATATTAATATTTTCCGTACAATGTTGATGATATTACATATTTGAATATACAAATATTAATTAAAAATATTTAGAATGACATATAGTTACATACTACACACACACACACACACATATATATATATATATTAATTTCTTTAACAATGTTACATTTATTTATATTAAATATGATATTAGATATCCCTAAATAAATTAATATTTGTTATTAAGTTTATTTTTAAACAATATCTATTATTGGGATTTATGAAATTGTATTCAATAAAAAATAATTTAATTAACACCAAGAAAATATAAATAAACTAATAAAATAATTATAATATTAAATCAAATGGACCAATTATATAAATTGAAAAATCTATACAATATTATAATTCTTAATACAATTAATTCATTTATGAAAAAGCCTATTACATTTGATGGTCATGGTATATGAACCATCTTACAAAAAAAAAACATGTTATTAATATTTATAAAACTTAGACCCCAACATGATTTGTAAGATGAAGCAAGAATTTTAATAACATGAGCTTATAATAATTTTAATTTATTTTATAAACCCCAAAATCATCTTACATAATGATTTTCCAAGAATTATCCATTGTGGATTATGAAGCAAGAATCTTAATAAATTTAGTACATGAGAAAATAATTAAAATGCAAAATACAAAATAAAAGAAATTGATTTGACATTTTTAGGAGGGAAAATAACAAAATTGTAAATATTACCAACTTCCTTACTTTTATATAAGTACTAGCAGTCCACCCACGCGTTGCGCGGTTTATTATTTATTGTGTTAATATTTACAAATTATAATAATATAATGAAGTTGTATAAATTAATAGGTTATTCATAACATCTTTTATTATTTTAATTTAAAACATGTACCATATACAAATGATTTTTCATATTACTTATGTGTGTTGCACGAATTGTCATATAACTTTAATAATTTTAATTGTTAATTTTATTTTATTTGTTGATTTTATATTTTTGTCAAATTAAAATTATTATATACAATAATATTTCCTTCAATCATAATAATTAATCTTACCTTTTATATTTTTTATTTGTACATTTCATTCTCATATTTCAATCACCATATATAGTTTTCTTATGTCATTTCTTCATTTCTCTCTAACAAAATTATTTGTTCAATTTGTATTTAATGTACAAAGATAATTTGGTGAGATCTCCATAGATGAAAATATGAGATAATAAGATCTGAAATAACTTTTTTACCTTTGAATGTTTAGCAAATCTTGTATATAGATTTGAGAAATCAATATATTTATGATTTTGTATTGTTCTTTTTTTCTTCAAACAATAAGATCTAGAAGATTTTTTTTCTACATTTGAATGTTTAGCAAATCTTGTATTCTTTCCTTCTTTTAGTTTTATATATATTTGAAAAATAAATATATTTACGGTTTTTTCTTTTTTTCCTTTATTCTTTGCATATCTTTTTTTTTTTTTTTCCATTCTCTATACATCTATCTTTTGTTGAGTAATCACTATTTTTTTCTACATTTTTTAGTTTTACATAGATTTAAGAAATCAATATATCTATCACTCTTCATTTCTTAACTTTATATAACACCCCATTTTTCCCTCTCTCTCTCTCTAAGATATGTAGACATCTAGCATTAATATATTCTCTATCTCTCTTCATAATTTGGACAACACACCTATAACTCATCCAACTCCATGGCATATCACTTGGTCCCCTTTCAATTTTGAGGAAAAAGAGTCAACCCCCACTTACTCCATCTCTCCCTCTCCATCTCTCGATCTCTCTCTATCTATCTCTCTTTCTCTCTTAAAGACGCCGTCGGCCATCTTCATCGCCGAAGAAGCTCGGCCGCTGTTGCCCATTTTCGGATACGCTAATTATCTAAGGTGGGGTAAATTTCCTGTATTATGTATATGTTTCTTTGTTAGTCAACGTGAAGTTATGTGTTTACGTGAAACATATATGTTTATTTAATGAAGATTGCATTATATGTTTTACTACGAGGTGCAAACGAATGTGTGTTATATGTAAAGTAAATGAACACATTTACATTAATAAAATATTTCTAAGGCGGCTAAGAACCGCACCAAGACGGCTAAGAACCGTACCAAGGCGGCTGAGAACCGCACCAAGCTAGTTGAGAACCACAAAAATGTTTTCCACGGCGGCTCATAACCGTATTTTTCAAAGGCGGCTTAGAACCGCAATTATGTGATGATGAGTGATATGTCTATGTTTACCTCAGTGTATTGACTGCTCACAAGTCCTAACCCCACTGAGAGTCTTCATGCACTCATCCCTTTATGTCAAAAATGTTTTCAGCTTGAGGAATCTTTGAGCGTGGTGCGCGAGTGGTGGCTTCATGCACTCACCCTTTTATGTCAAAAATGTTTTTAGCTTGAGGAATCTTTGAGCGTGGTGCGCGAGTGGTGGATGCTGGTAGCCGATGTTTTAAAAATTGTAAAAGAGTTTTATTTACAGTGTTTTGCTTTATGGATTTTAAGAAAAATGTAATTCATAATTATTCTTAATTTCGTTTATATTTATAATTCTTAAAATGGTGAATTTTGTATGTAATGCTTTAGTTAAAAATTTCATTTATAGAAAAGAAGCGGGGCGTTACAATATAGATTATAGAATAGCTTGTAGAGTAAGATTTATCTTATTTTTTTTAATTATTATTAAAGAATAGCTTATTAAGTAAGATTTACAATTTTTTTTATCAACATGACATTTTTAGGCGGGAAAGTGACATTCTTGTAATTTTTACCAACTTTTTTACTTTAATATAGTATAGATGGTGTTTCAATCGCATACATGTTGTGCTTATATAAATGATAATAATTTAATCGACTTAAAAAAAAAAAACTTATTCCAATACTAATGTATACATATGTTTTCTAATAACAAGACATGCATACTTTTCTTACAAAAAAAACTACATTTTTATTATATTATATTATATTATATATATATATATATATATATATATATATATATATTGTAATGAAATACAAAACACCAAATGAAATAAAAGATTTTATGTGATTCTCATTTTTCAATACATATTGGTAAAGTGGTATATTGTAAATGAGAGTTTTAAGGCTGAAATAGGACAGATCAAAGTAGGGTAAATGAGATGAAACAACATGTGAGCTATTCAGAATCAACTCAATTTATATTTGAATTTGATTTGAAAATAATTGAGTCGAGCTCTACAAATTAATACTTGAATCGAAAGGCTCACGAGCCTCTATAATAAATTTATTGTTTTACATTTAACAATTTATTTATTTACAAATATAATATTAAGATGTTCTTTTAAGCATACTTAGGAATTTAATTTATTTTATAGATATTACTGAAGTCTCGAGCCAGTCGAGCCGAACTCGAGTTTATTGAGTTATCTGTCAAGTCTAGCTCGAACTTTAAGATAATAAAGTTTGTAGAGTTTAAGACTCAAATTTTGTAAACAAGTTCGAGCTCGAACACGACAAGACTCGACTCATTTGTCGATAGAGTCCAATGCTCCCTGAATTATTTTTACATTAATGTATTTTAGTAATTTTCATATATGTCAAAAGAAATAATACATCCTTTTTTTGCACGCTCGGCAAACATTTACACTTTAGAATTTCCGTTATTATCTCTTTTTCAATTTTACCAAGTCCTCAAATAGTTAAAGTTGAGCTTGTTTTTCTTAATCTTTGCATTTTCTTTTTAACTTCACGACTACAAACGTAACTCGTGTTCCATCAACAATACCTCTTCTTTTCTATCTTTATGGAGTTAATGGTTTATGATAAACACACACAATTTGAGAATCTTAACATAAATTATCTATGCTTCAATTTTATAATTATGTTTTCTATTAATTATTGAATTTATTTTAGTTTCTTTGATCATCAATGGTTAGGGAACCAAAAGAGCATTTTTCACGAATATATATCATCAAAAGTTCAGTTCCCAATCGAACAGGAAACAAAATTGAATGGTTGGTTATTAACATACACAAAAAAAAAAAAAAAAAAAAAATCTAACAATATCAATTTTATTAAGTTACTTATTTTTTAAATTTTGAGATATTATTAATTAATATATTAACTTTATCAATACTCACATTAATTTATAATGATATTAACTTATTTTTACTATTGTTAATTGACATCTAACTTATATAAAAGAGGCCTAGTGCAATATGCACGTGTAAAATTTACTATACATATTATATGGTTTTTTTCCATAGTATAAAAGTACATATTTGTGTATACATTCATATAATATGAGAAAAAAGAAAAAAGACAACTCTAATTTCGACTAAATTGAAAAGGAATTTAATTTTTGAGAAGAGAGAGAGAGAGAGAGAGAGAGAGAGAGAGAGAGAGAGAAGGAAATAATTAAGGTAAGAGTTGTAATTAACAAATATAAAGTAGAAAAAAAAAAAAAGGAGAATAATAGGGGGTCAAAGTTCTCACAGCAAAAAATCGCGTAATTTATTTTGGGTCGATACTCTTCTCTCCTGGCCAAGGTCAGTTTCCGCCTCCGCCACCTCCTCCTCCGCCCTTTTCGCTCTCCGGTTAGGGTTCCGTTTGTGAAACTTATTCATTTTTTCTGAATCTCTTCGTTGCAGTTCGATCTTGAGCTAAAAGGTCTCAATCAAGGGATAAACAGCGTATAAAGAAATGGTGCGAGGATTGCTAGGAAAGCTCGCTGGTCGCTCTCTCTCCGCCGCCGGGAAATGGCAGCAGCAACAGGTCCGCCGCCTCAATATACACGAGTACCAGGTATCCTATGCGTATACGCACTCTTTGTTTGCTGTACAGATATGTCAATTTGCACCGACTCCTATTTCAAGTTTAAAGCATGATCTGCTTCAAAATTGCGGTCTACTATTTGTGATTTTCCTATAGCATGTGTTAATCAAAGCTTTGATTAGAATTGCGTTAGGTTTTATGAAAATTGGTGTTGAGGCATTGTTAGTGATATGTGAATGGGCTATTGCACAAATGAACGAACCCTTCAGCCTCGTTTAGGTCGATCTTGAGAACTTGTGCGTACGATTAACGTTTCCGAACTGATTTCAGGGAGCTGAGTTGATGAGTAAACATGGAATCAATGTTCCAAAGGGTGTGGCAGTTGGTTCGGTTGAAGAAGTCAGGAAGGCGTTGCGAGATGTATTTCCCAACCAGAGTGAGGTAATTCCGCGGAATATTTCTTGGGTCTGTGATCCTTTGGGCTCATAATTATTAGAAGAAATTGATTTTTAGAGGCAAATATGGTGTTGTAGGTGGTGGTGAAGTCTCAAATCCTTGCTGGTGGACGAGGACTGGGAACATTTAAGAGTGGTCTCCAGGGGGGAGTTCATATTGTGAAGGCTGAGCAGGTTGAGGATATTGCCGGTATGATAAACTGCCCTTTTTTTTTGTTCAGAAGGAAATCATAGATGCAATGTGTTTGCATTTACTTGACATAATTGAGCTTCTTCTAAGCTGTTCTCCTTGTAATGCTTTATATCTTAGTGGACACTTCAGTTTAGTTATGAAGTTGTGTAATGAAAAAAAGCTGCACTGTAAATGTTAGTCGTTTAAGTTGCTACATCACAGAAATCTGCAGTTTCACTGTACATGGCCAGTTTTCCTGACTTATTCCTTTCTTCCTCTGCAAGAAATTGTATTGGGGATGAATGTCATCATTTCATGTTATTAACACCTACTCAGCTAGTGAGCCATTGAAGCAGATAGACATGATATCTCCCTATCTTCCCATAACCCCAAATTTACGTGATGGTGCTTTACTTAAGGAAATTGGGAGAAAAATATTTGCTTGTGGCAAATCATTTGTTTATTAGTTGCACAAATTGCGATCCATTATTACGTCTCTATGTTTATGTTATTTCAGGGAAAATGCTTGGGCAGATACTTGTTACTAAGCAAACTGGACCTCAAGGAAAAGTTGTCAGCAAGGTTTGACATCAATTATGTTCTTTGATCATGAAATATACGAATATATGTAGACTTACTGTCGTGATGAAATCCACAATAATATTTATTATTGTTATGCTATGAATCTATATTTCATTGGTGTTCACTTTGTCACCTTTACTTGTAGAACATGTTGCTTTTATTTCTGATGAAGGATTATTAATTGCAGTCGTTATTTACTTCCTAATCCGGAGGGTATTTCGTATTAGCCGGTCCTAAATGCTTTCATTAATACCCATTGGAACACAGAGAGCTGATTGTTGTGAAAAGATTTTGGCAATTGAAACTAATTGACTGGGTAACTTGCTTGAATAACATGTAATTTTTGCCCAAAAGTTTTTCTTACAATACTTTCTTATATTGAGCCTATGTAGGGGTTCTGTATCTCTTCAATGGTGTTAGACAGTCTCAATGCTTAAATAAGAAAATAATGGAAATCATTATGAAATTTATGCTTTAAGCACAATTTTTCCTTTTTAGATCACACCGATTTAAGTTCTGTATACTGCATGCTATGAAGGTCATGTGTAGAGATGTTAACTGAAACATAACTTCATCTGGTCAAGTTCCATTTCTGGAGCCATATTCAATTATGAAAGCTGTCATTCTTGAAGGGTAATATGCCACAGGATGAGTGAATTGTAGAATTGTAGAGATACCTTGTAATTTGATATTTGCAGATTTTATCAGTCTAACTAATTGGAGGAAGAACAAACTTACTGCCTTTTGATATCCATGATCCATCTAGCTGTCAACCTGATCTTTTTGCTGGGAAAATTGGATGTGAAGGTTTTCAATCCTGAACTATTAGTAGCTTGACTGCAGTAGGTTTTTTTTGGGTCCTATTGACACAGTATAAAAATACTATATGTTCATTTCAATGGCATCTCCAATTGCAATATCTTGATTAATTCAACTGCTTTAACTGATTTGTCTGCCTTTGTTCTCTAATTTACTTTGTTTATTTCATCACAATCTAATCATTATCCTTGATTGGTTGTTTCGTATTTGCTTGCTCATTTTCCAATAATTTACCTTAGGATTGATTAGGTGATATCCTCATTTTTCTCTCCCAGTAATCCATGCTGCTATCCTTCAGAGCAAGTTTCAGTCCTTTGTTGTGTATTGATAAGGTGATTTTATGAAAATCAAGCATGATATTCTGTTTTGCAGGTGTATTTGGCTGAGAAATTGTCCCTTGTCAATGAGATGTACTTTGCTATTACTCTTGATCGTAAATCTGCTGGACCTGTAAGTTCCTAAAGATTGAAGGCTTTACCATGAGTTTGTTTGTTGAATTTCCACCTTTAATCAGGGACTTCATTTGTTTTTATAAGTACTTCCATTTTTCACCTTTTCTTTTTCATTATTTTAGCTGTTTAGTTTAGTATTAGTCTGTTTGAAATCCTTCAGAGATATATTGGTGTAGATAATGTGTAACTAAGAAAGGAGATTATGGGTCCTGCCTTACTTGAATAATCGATTGATTAATTTTGCTTCAAAGGTTTCTTATACGACATATTAAGCTGGTGACTACGTGTGAGATGCTTTCTTAAGTAGCTCCTGCAGATTATTTTCTTTGTGCAAACATTATATAGACGAACTAATATTTTTCAAAATTTTTATATTCTGTATCATAGGTTAAATCCATCTTTGAACTTAACTACTTGATATTGTTTTCTATGTCCATGAAGTAATAGTCTTCTTAACATCTTTTTTATACTAATTTTTTTACCAGTCTTATCCTTTCCATTGATACTTAACCCTACCTGTCCATCAAGGTTTTCCATGGATTATGGAAATTTCTGGTGACCTTGCATTTTGGTTTGGTCTGGTCCTGAAGATAATAAATTTCACATGGTCTTTACTGCAAACAGTTGCCTATGCTATGGATTTGTAGGATACAAGGTTAAATTTTTAATACCTGAGTCTGAGTTAATCTATTTGGATACATTTTCTTAATACTTGAAGATTGATAATTTGTTGTCTCATGATCAAGCATCTGAGCTAGTAATTTAGCATCCAGGCTTTCTGAAGCTTAACTGTTATCATCTCCAAGTAACTCAAGGATAATAGCTCATGTTTTTTGCTTAGCTGGTCTACATATAATCATAAATCACAATCCATGCTCCAAGTGTTGCCACAAATCTGCCAAAGTGTTAGCATGCTAATATCGAATGAAAACCAGGTGGTAGACTAAATATTTATGTTTAAATAGTCGTCTGAATCAGACAAGTACTTTAAGTTTAGAGTACAAAGTAGAAAATGTTCAAACATTAGGCTGTATATTGGTGGTATGCTGAATGTATTTGCTCCCTTGCTTTATTAATGCCTGTGTATTCTTAAGCATAAGTCTCTATGCTGAGCTGTGGTTGCATCTATATCTTGCAGCTTATTATTGCCTGCAAAAAAGGAGGAACAAGTATTGAAGATCTTGCAGAAAAACATCCAGAACTGATTGTAAAGGTTAGTCTATCTTCGATGTTTCTTAGATCGATCTGGTTACTGAATTGCATGTTTTCTCTGTGATCTCTTTTACTAATTGATATTTTGGACTTTGTCCTGGGATAGGTACCTATTGATGTTTTCACAGGAATCACTGATGAGGATGCTGCCAAGGTAGTTGATGGTTTGTCTCTCAAGGGAGCTGATAGAAATGCTTCAATGGAACAAGTGAAGAAGTTATATGAACTTTTCTGCAAATGTGACTGCACATTGTTGGAGGTAACCAATATGATCTTGATCTCTCAGAATTGTTCTTTAATATTTACAAAAATGCATGACTGGTCTCTAGGTTTAAATTGTGCATGAGCATAAACTCCTTATTATGGCTAAATCTGAAGTACAGTTTGTTTAATAGATCAATCCCATTGCTGAGACTGCTGATAACCAATTAGTAGCTGCTGATGCAAAACTCAACTTTGATGATAATGCTGCTTTCCGTCAGAAAGAGATATTTGCTCTTCGAGATCCAACTCAAGAGGATCCTCGTGAGGTACTTACTACTATCTTATTTTCTCAGCAAAGGCCCCTATGATAGAAATATCGTGAAATTTTGATTTTTTGTGGTAAAGGATATCGAAACAGGGGGTTAATTCATTTTTGGCAACACTTGGTAAAAAATACCGGTATAGGTAGAATAAAGATATCGGAAATTTGATTTTAATTTTTCCAAACAAATTAAATGGTCCATTTTGAATCAAACTACAAACTATGTATTAGATGACATTTTATCTTCTATATTTGAACCACAAAGAGCATCATTTTGGTACTGGTAGTCATGTATTAGTTAATTCTGGACAATATTGTTGTAGTACAAATTGTTTGTATAGTGTATGATCTATATGTTTATCAAGAACACGTCAATTAGGTTGTAATTGAGTTAAACTGTTAAAACAAATTGTTATAAATTTTGATTTTTATGATTCCTTCATTTTTTTCAAACTTTACTGGTATCGATATTGATATTTCCACAAATATTTCATAAAATCAAAGTACCAAATTTTTTACAACTAATGATATTGTCAACCTTGAAGGCCCTTCTTACACGCCACTTTCAAAGAAGCTAATGAATTTTTATTTAGTGGGTCTTATTCCTTATGTTGCACTTTGTTTACAATTTTCAGGTTGCTGCAGCAGAAGCTGACTTGAATTACATTGGTTTAGATGGAGAAATCGGTTGCATGGTGAATGGTGCTGGTTTGGCCATGGCCACAATGGATATTATTAAGTTACATGGAGGAACTCCTGCCAACTTTCTTGATGTTGGGGGTAATGCTTCCGAAGGCCAGGTAATTCTGATATTTCTCTAAATTTTAAATGCTGTGGACGTGTTTCCTTTTAAATCACCGTATTCATATGAGTGGAGGGTATGTCTTGTGAAAATTGATATATGGGTGTGCATTTTAAATTTGTGGGGTGGAGTTTCAAATTTGAACTATAATGCAAGGTTTGATTGGTTCCTCTGTTTCCTACTTTGGGTTTAGGCTACAATTTTGACCATTCAGTTGAATTTATTGAACAGGTTGTGGAAGCTTTTAAAATTTTGACTTCAGACGAGAAAGTGAAGGCTATTCTTGTGAACATTTTTGGAGGTATCATGAAATGTGATGTAATAGCCAGTGGAATTGTGAATGCTGCCAAACTGGTAAAACATATACACTGATATTGGATTTTACACTTGAGTTACTGCTATTTCTTTGACAAATCTGAGCTGCAAATTTATGAGTTACCACTCTGTTTCCTTTTTTTGATCATGCCAAAACACTTGAAACGTCCTTTTTTTACCATATGCTCTTGTGATATATATATGTACAGCTGCTTGCTAAATGTAAATCGGTACACCTTTTGCCTTTAATGCGAGCCATGCACGATTCTGAACATTATTGGTCTAATGTTATAGGTTCAACTCAAAGTACCTGTTGTTGTTCGTCTTGAGGGCACCAACGTGGACCAAGGAAAGAGAATTTTGAAGGTAAATTTGAAATCACATTTCTCACAAACAAATCTGGTGAGCTAAATATTAACCATCTTAAATTTGTTTGTGTACAGGAAAGTGGCATGACTCTGATCACTGCTGAAGATTTGGATGATGCTGCTGAGAAAGCAGTTAAAGCCTCATCAAGCTGAGAAGGTCTTGTTTAGTTTGGTTTAAATTACTTGAGAGCTTCTTTATCTTTTTTCACGCTCGTTTTTGGAGTAAAATTCATCATATAAATGATTCGTTGTCACCTGAGAAGCCAGACTAGGTTTTCGTGAAAAACCAGTTGATCTCCATTGCTCTCTGGATGGATGGCATTGTAATCATTCTTGATTTCATATAAAAGCTGGCTCATATATTTTGGTGCCTACTTTATTAAAGATTATCTTGCCCTTGTCAAATGTCAATAATAAATTCTGGCTGATATTGTGATTGATTAAACATTTTTGGTAGCAAAGTAGAATTGGAATTGAAAACAAGATCTAAACATCCTTTTCTCTTGCACACGTAGTTGATATTGGAATTTGCTTTCTTTTAGTGGCTCATATATATATATATATATATATATATATATATATATATATATATATATATAGAGAGAGAGAGAGAGAGAGAATCTTTCTCCTCTCCCAAATCACCCTCAACTTGCTCCGTTGTATAATAATGCTTTGTACATATTTGTGTTGTTCCATTAAATTTTTTATTTAAATCTTTGACTAAATAAATTTTAAATGGTATTTCATCTCTTATTTCTGTGCGTCATGCACATATTGAAGTCATATATATATATATATATATATATATATATAAATAATGATATCATTATTTTACACATGTGAGGTCGGTGACAATCACAATTGGGAGAATCATATGACTCAAACTAATAGGGAAAAAACCAAAAAAATGTGTAGAAATGTTTGAAAAAAAATTAATAAAGAAAACTTTTCATGAAAGTTGACAGAAAACTTGGCTAATAAATCATTATACTAAATATTATGCATTTTTTCTTGAAAATGAAAGAAAAAATTATTAAGGGGCCCACCAATACCCTATGTCAATAATCTTATGTGGCTCCTCTGTGGCAAAGGAGATGCAATATAATTTGTTACAGAAGAATCCAAGTTCGAAAAAAGTACGGACGTATCTTTTGGTTCCAATTGAGCAAAATCCTCTGACTTATATTATGTAGCAACAGTGGCATAGCCAAAAGTGAATATTGGGGTTTGCTACAAAATTAGATTTTTTTTACACTTTTCATTTTACATAACAAAACATATTTTCTAAAACGGTTTAATTATGTAAAAAAAATATAAACTTAGGGTCTTATTTCAATTAGTACATATATTTTTGACTATAACATCATAAACATTCAATTTTAACACATATTTCAATTCGAAACATGATTGGACTTTTCGGGCTCAAATTACTGATGTGTACTCCAATTTGTTTTTTATTTTCCTTTTATTTTAATTGTTGTTTTTTTTTTCTTTTAATTTCATGTGGATGATACATTTTGGGTTCCTCATCACAATTGAATCCCAATAAGCCCAATCATAATCGAAATTAAAACATGTGTTAAATTGGACATTTATAGTGTTATAGACAAAAATTCATATTGTAATTAAAATATAACTCTAAAATTTATATTTTGTATTTTTAATGTAATTAACCCTTCTAAAACAATTCACTTGTAAGAAAACACAAATTGACGTGTAAGAAAAAAAAATCCATCCAAGAATATATCATTAAAGGAAAAAAGTTATATGTTGGAGGCCATATTACAGAAACCATACACTCAGATAAAGCACAAAATAAAGTTGATAAATGAAAAATTAAAGGGTTAATTACATTAAAAAAACACGAACTTATGGTCTAATTTCAATTGTAACATGAATTTTTTACTGTAACATCATAAATGCTCAATTTAATACTTGTTTTAATTCAGGACATATTTAAACTTTTCGGGCTCTATTTGATGACGTGTAGCCTGAAATTTATAAATTAATCCTTGTCATCATCCACGTGGAATTAAAAGAAAAAAAAAAAGAAAATCCAAAAAACAAATCAACACCCCGTCCAAGTAAAGAAAATCTTAAAAAGAAAAAGAAAGAAAAAAAAATCCAAAAATCAAATCCAACTCCCCCACTTCTCCTTCTCCGTTGTACCTTCTTCTTCCTCCATGGTTAAACTCAAATCCAAATTGAGCATTCTCCTTCTATTGCGAAGAAAGATTCTTCGTTTCAGTTCAGATATAAACCCTACTCCTTGAAATTATGGACACATAATCAATCATCTCCACTATATATAACATTCATCACCTTTGTACACGACATCCGTATTAATCTTAATCTGTGAAAATCCATATCAATGGCAACAAGGTAGAACCATTAACCAATCATTTGTTCATGACTCTTATCAATCATAATCCTTCACGAGTTTGATACTTGTCGACTATTCCGGTGGAACCCAACCTTTTAGCGACGGAGTTTGCTGTCGTTTAGTTGTCGAGGCAGAAAATTCCACAGAGCAGTTTTTAACCACAATTGCGACTCGCGATTTGAGTTGAAGATAGTCACCATTATCAGAAATTATGAAAGGGGAGACAAAAATCTAATAAAATGAAAAATGGAGAAAATAGCCCCACTACATATCAATTTTGATAAAACAATAATTTAGTGGAGAGAATGTGTGCTCTGTGGTTGGAGCGAGAGGAGAAAACTATTGTTTTGTGTTCGCCGGAGAGGGGAAGACGGTGGAGGTGATGACTGGAACTATTGTTTTGTGTTTGCCGGAGAGGGGAAGACGGTGGGGGTGATGACTGGTTTTCATTTCTCTGCCTTTTTTTTTTTCTCTTAATCATTTCTTTTCTGAATATTCTTTATTATTGATTATTTTTTTTGTTTTAATTTCATGTGGGTGATGACGAGATTAATTTATACATTTCGGGCTCCACATCATCAATTGGAGTTCGAAGAGTTCAAACGTATCCTGAATTGAAAAAAATGTTAAATTCAATATTTATGGTGTTACACTTAAAAGTTCACGTTGTAATTGAAACTACACCCTAAGTTCGTGTTTTTTTATGTAATTAACCCAATATTAAAAATAAAAAAAGAAAGTTGGAAAACTAATTGGTGTGGAACACTGATATACTTTTATTTCCTTCGAAACATCAAAATATTTTATAACACAAAAGAGGCAACTAAGTAAATTTGCTTGCCACAATAAAAGAACGCAACATAACTACATACAAACTAATCTATGAGTGAATATTTGGTTGTATGAGATGTATGATTCTTAGGTTAATGAGTTGAATTAGAGAGTTTAAAAGAATTTATGAAATTAAAAAAGGGTGGAATTGAATTCTGAGTTAAATAAGTGGGTTGAGTTATAACTTTTTAGGTGAAATGTGTAATATGTTTGGATTTTGGACCTTTGTTAATTTTAGGAAGGTTGATTGCATAAAAATTCACAACATTTTTGCAAATTTTCAATTTAATCACGAATTCTTGATTTATTATTATTATTTTGCAATTTCTAGTAATATCTTTTCAATTTTTGCAATCTGAAGTAAAAAATAAATTTTCTTTTTCGGAATTGAATACGACTAAGGACTGATTTAGGATTAGATAGACGAATACGTTGATTAAGCTTGAATATAAATCCATCTGAAGTTCAATATTCAATTAGTATACGAAACCTAGGTTAACATTGTACATTTGGACTATTTGAACTTCACTAATGAGTCTCATAAGTGATTAAAATGATAAGTTGGGTGTGACTGAAAATAAGATCCAATAAATGGCTTAAATTTGGACTTATTTAGTTATTTTAGATCGAATAAAAGCTAATAAAATTATTGAATGTAAGCAAATACTTGATATAAAGTTAATGAATTTGTTTGAGTTTAAGTTTGATTGAAAACGTTTTCAAATGGATACTTAGAAGTATGAAATAGCTAAAAGTAGAAATTTTGTATAAGTCGAAATCAGACTGGGAGAGGAAGTAATTGTGACCCTCTACTCTTTCCTGAAGTAGTTATTAATTTTTAAATTATGTTTAAGAAAACTAGATTTTAAGTGGGATATATTTGTAATTTTGTGATTACCTGAGAATCATCTATTAAATGACGAAAGTTGGAGTATTTGAACATGTCAATTTATAAATTGATTAGATGAGTAAAAGAAGATCAAGTTACCCTAATGTGGGGGATAAGGTCCTTTCAGGGACGAATTTATGAGTTTGATTTTTTAAAGGAGATCTTCTATAACTTGGCACATCCTCTTATTTTGTTCTAGAACTTTTCTTCTTCATAGGTCATTTGTGGGTTTTTATATTTTTATCATTAATTTATAAGAGTGCGCAATCCTTACATTGTTGTATATATATAAATTTTAATCGCTGATCTGTTGTAACAATTTTCACTAGCTACATGGATCCATTAACTAAATGTTTGAATGAAGGTCAAATAATGGTGCATGTCTAGAACAATGTAATTGAAATTCACACATCAAAAAATATTTATAACGGTAGCTCAAACATAATATTCCACGAATATGGTACAATGAAAGGAGTAAGTTATGAACGTTAATGTGCACTAGAAACTTTTAATTTAATTGTTTTTTTTTTCTTTTTTCTAATAACTATCCATATATATAATAATAGGAGCACAACTCAAAATAAAAAACCTAATTTTCTCCATCAAAATCTCTTTCCAGTTTTGCTAAGTTGATTTTCATTCATTTAATTCTATTAATCTTTGGCAAAAACTTATATATCTGGGCACGCATTTTAGATCCGTGCCTCTAACCCGATCCGACGTGTGGGCCGCGCCCACGCCGCGCGCACACCTACTTATATATAATGTATAATATTCAGGTATCACACATTTTCTTTCGAGTATTACATAAACACCTTATAGGTATTTGTATATGTTACTTTCAGGTATTACACAAGTATCTTTTAAGTATCACACATATTACTTTCAGGTATTACATAAATACCTTATAGGATTTTGTATATGTTACTCTCAGGTATTATAGAAATACCTTTCAGGTATTACACAAGTAACTTATAAGTATCATACATATTTCTTTCAGGTATTACATAAATACCTTATAGATATTTGTGTATGTTACTCTCAGGTATTACATAAATATCTTATAGATATTTGTATATATTACTCTTAGGTATTATATAAATATCTTTCAGGTATTACACAAGTATCTTTGTAATGAGTTTAATATCCCCAAGAAAAATACTTTTAGGTTGCATTTAACCAAAGAATTAGTGGATGGACTTGAAATATACAATCACAGATCAAGGAAAAGGCAACAAAGAACAACAATTCCATCTCTGGTTTGATCCAACTTCATCCTTCCACACTTACACAATCATCTGGAATTCTCAGCGCATCATGTAAGCAACAAATACAATCATCTTTCTATGTATACATCCCATTTAATCAAACCAATAATCAGTTCTGATGCATTGGATTTGAATTTCTTTGAACAGATTCATGGTGGACAACATTCCGATCAGAGTATTCACCAACCACGAAGCAATCGGGACTCCATTTCCCAAGAGCCAACCCATGAGGGTATACTGTAGCTTGTGGAATGCAGATGATTGGGCTACTCAAGGCGGACGAGTGAAGACCAATTTGAGCAAGGCTTCGTTTGTTGCTACTTACCGGAATTTCAACATCAACGCCTGCGTTGCCGGTGGATCGTAGTGGCAGGAGACCATGGGAAGGTCTGAAACAGAGAGTTTGAGATCAGGCAAAGTGGATTTACGATCAGGAAAAACGATGGAGAAAAAAAAAGAGAAGAGATGGAGAAAAAGATCGTAGGGCAAAAATAATAAAAAAGAAAAAAAAAAATATATATATATATACATAAATGAGGCCGGGTCGGGTTGGGAGCACGGGACACAAGAGACCTTCTCTTAATCTTTTCCACATGTAATTTTACCTACTATTTAATTTAACTAGCGATTACTAGTTAATGATAATTTTTAAGTTCTCTATTCATTATTTGATTTTAAATTGAAAAAAAAAAAATTATACAAAATTTGAGGGGAAAGTTGGGAGTGGGCTATATAGAAAATTTTTCCTTTATTTCTCAAAATACAAAATCATAATTTCAAATTAACTTCATTTAAAAATTCATTTTAACGTATGCATGCTATATAAAATTTATGATTATTATTTGTAATTTTATTTATAAGTTGTGGTTTAAAATTAGATAACTTATTTAATTAAAATCCATTTTTAATTCATGATATATCAAATTTATTATTCTTATTTTTTAATTTTTTATTGTCATTGTATTTCATTATGTAATTTTGAAGAGGGTGGGGTGATGATCTTTTTAAACAAATTTTAATTTCAAGTTAAAAAATTTCATTTAAAATTTGATTTCAATGCACAAACATATGAATTGATCATTCTTATGATTTTTAATTTGTTATTTAATATTTACATATAAACACAAAATATCAAAAATAAAATATCTAAATTTTGGTCTATTAATTTTTTTTTAATGGATCTGTAGTAGTTTTCTAAATGATAATTGAGTTTTCTATGGTAGTAAACTAAAATAATTGAGTTGAAAAACTACGTGTTCTAAATGATAAATTATGCTTTAAAAATTTACAAATACAAAATACAATGACAATAAATAAGATTACAGATAAGAAAATTAATAAAAAAAAAAATTAGAATAAATTTTTTTTGATATTTTAGAAAAAAAAAAAGTTAAAAACAATTTTGATATCTATACTATATATAAAATGAAAGAAGTTGGCAAATTTTACAAATTTGCCATTTTCCCTCCCAAACTATCAACCAATAGAAAAAAAGAGAAAAAAAACTAAATAACTTTTAAATATCTTATAGAATAAGCTTCACATAAATCTTACACAATAAACTATCTTATAATTTATATATAGGAGTAGATATGAAACAAAAGAAGTTATCTTAAATGATATGATTATATTTTAATGATATAATTAAATTTTGAAAATAATGAAATTTAAACATTGTCAAAAAATAAAATTTTAAAAATTAGTTTATAATTTTAATATATAAATGTGGAAAATAGTTTTAAAATCTAAATTTCATTTTATGAAGGGTTGTAAAATGTTTAAAAGTTTGAAACTATTATAAAAATATTAAAATAATAATAAAATCTGAAATTAATAATAATAATTTCAGATTTTATTAATACTAACAATCTTAAATCAACAAATAAAATTTGAAAATTAATTCAAATATATATGTAATATTAATTGTGTAAGATATAAAAATCAATAAATTGAATAAATTTTTTAAAATAAAAATATTTGATAAAATTTATTCAAAATTATTTCAAATAAATAGATATAATTAATCTAATTTTTTTTTTTATAAAACTACAATATGTTCCAAAAAAATCTGAAAAATGGTTTCAAAAATCTAAGAAATATTGTTTTAAAATTTAAAATCAATTTGAAACCTAAATGTATAAATATAAACTAATTTTTTTTGGAATAAATATAATGCTTTTTGAACAAATCCATCTAAAAACAATGTAGAAAATTCTTTATAAATTCTAAAAATAATTATAAGATACAAAGGAACAAAAATATGAACAAAACATACTAGTAAGTATAATTAATCACTTCTTAATTATTCAAAAATTAAAACTCATAAACACAAAACTATTATTATATTATGTTCAATTTTATTTTCATATTTAATTGTTGAATATTGATGTTATCAATAAAAAATATCGATTTTTACAAATTTCAAAATAATAAGATGCCATAGATAACCTTTTAGTATAACAACTTCATTATATTATTGAAAATCATATATATATTGTTATAATACATAATAACCGCGCATCACGCGGGTGTACTAGTAATGGTTAAAATCTAACTACCTATATGATATGATAATGTATACGACAAATGGGAAAATTACTAATTATACATAAACCTAATAAAAGTGGAGTATGATAGGATACTCTTAACAGAATGTCACCCATATAAGAGCTATGCAAATCGCCTTAATGAAATGTTTTTAACTTCAAGATATGGTCCAAGACCAAATTGACACAATTGTGTGAACCAAAAGTGTTTTAAAGATGTTATTATTTTGGTACTATTATCTTGGTAACAACAAATGGTGGATTAGTTCAAAGTTTTGGATCCACGTAGTTATGTTATCCCATTCATTGTGTGCACATTAACATGTGTCCACAGTTGATGCGTCAAATATCTAATATATCTATTAATTGAATTTTTCATATAATGAGGAATGTGATCAATACACGTTAACGGTGGAAATATTAAGAGTATTCTACTAGGGAATGTTTAAATCTAGGAACAAATCGAAAAACCGCACCAAACCGTTTTTTCTGAATTTCTAATAAAACCGCAACTCAAAAGGTTAATCAAAATTGCACTGCACTATATGGTTTGGTTATAATTTTTAATTGAAATCTCACCGCACCAAACCGCTTATATATATATAGACTTGCAATATTATATTTTATATTTTGAGTTATATTATTACTATATTGTATATTTAATTTGTTTTGTGTCTATATTTTAATGTGTCCAATAGTCATGAACTCTCACAAATTGTTTTTGTCTTTTATTAATATTAAACTAAAGAAATGTATTCTTATTTTTAAGTTATTAAGCCATTTCTAATATATATGATTTAGAAGTATTTGATACTAATTATTAATAGCCAAACAATTAATTCATAATTAAATAGTCTCTCATGTGAGCATTTGATATCATATTTTATTAAGTTAATAATTATTATTCAATTATTAGTTTACTTCCAAACTTTTTTATTAGTTTATTATATAATATATTCGTTTATTATACGATATAAATTTGAAGACATCTAGTTTAAATTTTGGTAAAACTATATATATATATATATATCATAATAATATTATTTTAAAATATTTATTATATCATAAGACATTAAAATTATTGTTTCTATGAAACAAAATTAAGTTAAAAATCGCAAAAACCACACCAAACCAAATTGCAGAAGCCGCACATTCAATTTTTGTTTGAAAACTGCAGTTTTAATTTTACTTGTAAACCAAACCACATAAAACAATGTGGTTTGAAATTAAAGAAAACCCTCTAAAACCGCACCAAAATCACCCTATTTAAATCCATAAACTATCTATCTTGAGTTAAATATTCCGTTTTTGTCATGTTCCTCATACATTTTTATTTGAGTCAACGTCTTTAATTCATGTGGAGTATTATTGATAAATTTGAAATGATGCCTATTAAATTAAATTAAAGAGGTATTTGCAATAGGTGTGAACAATTAGATCATGCATTTTGATAAAAAGACACAATGTGACAATTATGATGATCTATCCCAATCAGTGCATCTATTTACGAATAAACATCTAAATTTTTTTTAAATAGACACTGCATATTCCACAATCAAACATTAATGTAAACACATGGAATTCCCACAAAATTCATTTCATTCTTCCTCATTTTCCGGATCTAAAAGTTCAAAATGCAATTTGGGTCATTATTTCTTGTGATTTGTAAGGACATCCACATAATACATCAATTGTTTTTAAGAGTGTTATTAGTTGACAGATGAATATTTTAATAAATTAATTTTATGTTTTGTGTTTTTGCAGATGGTAGTGTTCTCGTGCAAAAACGTTTTTGGAAGAGAGAGTGTAAAAAGCACAGATGCAGAAGCCACGTGAGAAACAAAATCTATCACACGAGCGCGTGCATACCAAGCGCTAAAAGCGTGAGTTAAAATTTTTTTTAATCTCTTTTCTGGATTTAAAATTTTCCCATTTTTCTAACCATACCATTGTATTACCGTAACACATATCATTAAATCCAACATTTAATTCCTAAAAGAAGAAGAAAAAAGACCTCCATAATAAATCAACCAATATAACAGAGATCTGTACTGAAGTGGTACAAGACACATGCATTAAATAAATAATTTCAATAATGATTAAGGAAAGGAAACCAAAATTACATGCACAGAGATGCCATTATGTATATTTCTCAATAAAAATAATAAAGAAAACACACATGTAGTTTTCCAATAGTTTGGAAACCATGCTAAAAGCATGAATATATGATTCTATATATGTAGAATATCTGGTTCTTTTGAGTACTAAGAACATCTACAAAAGATCAACTGGAAATTTCCATCATTGGTTTCTTCAAGGAGTTGGCTAATCTTGTAGAGATGCAATAAGCAGTTGATTGAATAGTGATCATTGGATTAACACCAACTGCAGTGGGAAGAACACTTCCATCACAAACAAACAGCCCCTTAGCTTCCCAACATTCTCCATTTTCATCCACACCTCCTTCTTCCTCATTTGCCCCCATCCTACAGCTTCCCATCTGATGAGCCGAGCAATAGATTGTCCAATATTCCGACCGACTCCTTGGCCCTCCACCTGCTGTCACCGTCTCCAAGAACTCCTCCACCTCCTCATTTTTCGTCCCATTGCATTTCATTTTCTGACCATCACTCCTCATTGTGCCTACTTCCACTGCACCTGCTGCTATCAGAATCCTCAACGCACGTCTCATCCCCTGTTTCAGATTTTCCTTGTCGATTTCACTTAGCCTGTATTTTATACATCCTCGTTTTCTCACAGTTCCTGAGCCCTTGTCTCTGGATAGTGCAAATAGAACAGCAGTTCTTGAGTATTTCCTCATCGCGTCGCCCATTTGTTGCCTTGAAACCCAAGGGAACAAGGCAGCAAACGAGGAAGGTCCGGCTGATGCAGCCTCTACTATGGCTTGAACATTTGATTCATCATCTTGGACTTTATGGAGGGAAGTGATGATTCCCCCCTCAAAGTTTTTACCTTTCAGTTCCACTTGGGATTCGGGGAAGTATCCCCACACGAGGGTAACTGGGTGGAGGTGCAGATTCTGGCCTATGTTCTTGTTCTCCAAACCACTGGTTATCAACAATGGTGGTGTTAAAAGAGATCCACAAGCGGAAACTGTTGCCCGTGCTTCAATGTGGAGCTTCTTTCCGATTTTCTTGCTTTCAGCAGATGCGATTACTCCAACGCATCTCTTTCCACACTTTTCGTTGCTGTCATTCACTATGATGAATCTTTCAGCTTCACATCCAGTTAAGATCACTGCACCGTTGTTCACAGCATCAACGAGCCAAGTGCAATCCGTTCCTTTCTTATCACCTCTTCTGCATCCGTAACAGCAAGAGCCACAGTAGTGATCTGCAGAAGAATTCCTTGGCACTGGCTCAACTTTTAGGCCAAGATTTTCACAACCTTTTCTAATCACTTGATTTTGAAATCCTTCCTCCACACAAGCCTCTGTGACTCCAATCCTCTCACAGACATGATCCATGGCAGATTGATATTCATAGCTGGTGAAGATAGGGATCTTCTTCTCTGTGGACCATTCTTTGAGTACATGATCAGGAGTTCTTATGCAAGCCGCCCAGTTTACAGACGAACCACCACCAACCGTTGAGCCAGCAAAAACCAGTATTTTCCCATCTTGAGTTGATAGCATCCCACCAGATTCATATAACTCAGTCAGTGAAGGCCCTTCAAGACCTGAATAATCCTCTGCCACAAAGTAATGGCCTTTCTCGAGAATAACAACTTTCAGACCCGATTTTGCAAGCACCGCTGCAGCAACCCCTCCCCCGGAACCAGATCCAACGATCACCACATCACATTTGATCTTAAATATATTGTCATTCGGATCCTCTGTGATGTTTATACCCTTTTCAATTAAGGATTCCCTTAGTGAGGACTCATCTTGATTCATGGTCTCAATAATCCCCTTAGCAAGTGGCCTTTCTTCTTCGGGTTTTCTCTGCCTTTCAATAGCCTCTACATGGTATCCTATTGCTTGCCAAGCTGGATTATATGAGTTTTCATCAGCCTACAGAAATTCAAGAGAAGGGACTTAGTATGTGAAATTGCTATTTTATAACAATCAATAAAAACCAACTTCTATGATCCTAACAAAAAAGTCTCATTCACAACACCTCAAAATACAATATAGCTAAGGACCCTTTTCACTTTTAAATCTTTTTCATTGCTCTTAAGCTGAGTATATACATGTGATAATCATTGAAGAGTGTAAAAAAGATAGCAGAGATATCAAATGCAAGTATTACCCGATGGAAAAAAACCAAGAGAGTTCCGATCTTAATCAACAAGAAAGATATTCTTAGAGGCAGCAGAAATGTTTCTCTGCTCCAGTTTTGAAGGATAGCTTCTCTCTTCTTCAAAGACAACTCGGAGAAACTATGCACAAATGGCCACTTCCAATCCAAACAAATACGGCCACAAAGCAAAAGTGTCCCCAATCTGCTCGATAGAAACTTTAACACTATGCTCACTATCAACACTGCTTTAGGTATCCCCCTCTTTACTATTAGCTCTGCCACCTGTTAAATTAATTGAATGGCAAAGCATATAATCAAGATAACTGTGTAATCACAAGTCATAACTTGCTATGAAAGAATCAAGCATGATTAAACAAAGAGCAACAAATTAAGTCTGCAAAAATGATATACTTCATTTTAACAGAATCTGTAATTTCTGATGACTATATCTCACTCAAATACCATATAATTTCAATATTGAATAGAATCCTCAGTTTTTATGAGTGATACTCAAACATACATTCCTCTGAAAAGATGCTAAGCTCAATCCCCAAAAATAAATAAACAATTACATAAACAACTGCTATTACTCGAAGTAAGCAGATCGTTGATTTTAATATTTAGAAATCATAGCAACTCCATAAATAGAAAACTGTTGAAGTATAACATTGGAGCATAGTATGATTCACTACTAAGAGTAATAGATAAACATGTGAAACCATAAATCATACAATTAACAGAGAAATGTGTAAGCATCGAGAAAATGGCTTACATCATCAGGAACCGACGAGTTGAAAATAGCATTGGTGGAGGTGATAGCATCATCGTCGTCGTTATCGTCGAGTTGGAGGGGAGGAATGAGGGTGTGACAAATGGCAGCGAGAGATTGGATCTGAGATGAAGAGAATCCATGGCGGTAGCTTGAGCTCTTGCTGCCTCCCTTCAACAATGGGTGGGGCTCTTCTCCCTGCATCTCTCTCTCTCTCTAGACGACTTCTGTTTCTCTCTCTTCGAATGATAAGTCGAAAATATGGCAATTGTTTTTTAATTCATTGGTCATTCTGTTGTGGACTTATAGGAGAGAGAAGCATCGATTGATTTATATGATTAATCATTCCAGAAATATTATTAATTATTTTCTTTTTTTGAAGAATTATTATTTATATAAAATACAAAAATTAATTTATTGTTTCATGCATCTTTTCGAGAACAGTGTTGGCTCACCTCTCAGCTTCTGGAAACATGTGATGGAAATCCTTACTTCGTTACGATTCAACCCGAACTACTCAGCCCGGCCCGTACAATTTATTGTTACGTGAATTTGCAAGCAAATTATTTATTAATTAATGAAAATGAAAGAACCGATATTAGTTTAAGAAGTTTTATCAAATCAAGACTTTATAGATTGGTTAACTTTCAATTTATGGTATGAAAGATTAAAAAATTAAATTTCTATAAAAGTGAGGTCATATTTGATATCTTATAATTCGTATTCTTATAATTATTATATATAATTTATCTCTTATGCTTTTTTTTTTTTTTTTCATACATGTGAAAGTCAATATAGTTATATTTTCTAGGAATATTATTTTGAAAATATTTTTACACCATTAGAAACTAACTACAAAATGTTATTTAAGTTTAAGTTTTTATATTGAAAGCTCTAATTAATAGACTTTATTTCAGAGACACTAAATTAATAGTTAACCTATCTTTCTCTCCTTAGATTGATTAAAATTAGTTAATTTTATTGTATATGGTGGTCGTTGATTTTTTGGGATGTCCATATGGTATTTTAATATATTTATGCAAAATATTAATAACGAAAGAAAACAATCCAATGAAGGAAGGAATTTCCTACTGAGTTTTTTTATTGCATATACACCATATGACAAGTCAATCTAAGATGCATAATAGTTAAAAGAAATATTTTAGAACTCGATAAATAATCTCAAATAATATATATTGATACTCTAATATATCTATGATATTCCATTAGTTTTTATTTTATTTTATTTTAGGTACGGGCCAAATTTAGAGCAACAACACATATAAATTTCTCCTACCAGTAACAACACATATATTGTTATCTATTTTAATTTTTTAATATTTAATCATGATAGCACGACAAGAAACAAAATGGTCAGACTATGTACCCTCAACTTGATCGCCTCAAGCACACACTAATTGAAAAGTATTAAACTACATTTAAAAAAAAAAAAATAGTTTTATAAATCTCATCAGAGCACTGTATTATTTTAGCATAATATTCAATACATATTTCTAAATAATAAATAATTTAAACAAAAAGTTGTAGAATATCTAATTAATAAGGATGGTAAAAATATCATAGAGAATACTACATTAGGGGTACTATTTTATGAGATCATCTTCATAATTTAATTTTGTGAGACGGATTAACTCACGTGCTATGAATTTAATTTTGTAAACAAATTAACCAACAATCTATATTATTGAGTTTTGCGTGAATTTGAATTGTGGTCGTGAGTGGTAACTCCATCTCACAAAATTATATATGTGAGAGAGACTCATTAAATTTTTGTCAGAGCAACTCTTTTGTCTGGACGGTCATATGGTGCAACCGGGTCCGGTTTCAGGTCAACACATGGTCAACTTGTATAAGCTAATATTTTTTTGAGTATTTGGTAATACTTTTGTCTCATGTAATATTTTTAGGCATGCATTACATATTACTTGTCAAAAATACTATATGATACTCATAAAAATATTACATACACACAAAAATATACTATAGTAACTTATCAAAATTATAAAAGTAGTACATATTAATACATGATATGCATAAAATATTACTTATCAGATTACAATGTTTCAAATTAATTATGATTTGGAGTCATGAAATCAAAGAATTACCTAATATATATAAATGTATTACTTAGACCTCAGGTTGATCTATGTATTGACCTCGATCCAAACGCAGAATTCACCTTTTTGTGTTAAATTAGTGATATTCTTAGATAAATTAAGTGCCAAACATATTTAAGGGTCTAATATTCGATACGCTATTAAAAGGTAAAAATAAAATGAATCGTGTTCTACAATTTTTTTCCCCTTAATATCATGTTATAATTTGCGTTTACATGACATTTAATTTTTTCTGCAAGGCTTATTATTCTAGTGTTAAATTAGGTATCAACTAACTTTAATGAATACTCTATTTTAACCAACTATTATAGAGTTGACTTTTCTTTAAAACTTTTGGAAGTTGTCAATATTATAGTTTTCTTATACGATGCTACTCATATATCCACCGTAGGGATCACCGTATCCACCGAAATGAAAACTACATACCGAAATGAAAAATATTATATTTTTTAAATAATATTAATATTTTTCAGTATTTTGGTGTATATTGAAATACCGAAAATTTTAAAATAACATACCAATATCGTACCGAAATTTTCAGTATTTTCGATATTTTTTCGGTAGAATATTTCGGTATTTCGATAATTTTGGCCCACCCCTAATCCCAGCTAGGTTTTGAATTATGTATTACCACGTGGGAAATTCTCATCCATAACTAAGGCTTTTAACAATTAATGACATAGTTTATTTTTAACGATATAATGATCATAGTCATCTTGGGTAATACCGTCTTATAATCGCGTTTTAGATGGGATAAGTTTGACTCTAATCAACATCTCAGTTAATGAAGTTAAAAAGAATTTTATTTTATGTATATTAGGTAATATTTTATATCATGTAATATTTTTGAGAAATTATAATTTGACAAGTAATATTTTGTAATACTTTTGTGTACATCAAGTAATACTTTTGTGCATATCATGTAATATTTTTTCTTCTAATAAAATTCTAAATCCATGATTATTGACAATTTGTAATTTCGGAAAATTTTTATTCTTATTATGTAATACTTTCATGTGCATCATGTAATACCTTTGAAAAATTATAATTTTATAAATATTAGTATTTAATGCTTTTGTACATAAGGTAATATTTTTATGCATTACGGGCAATATTTTTGGTTCCATGACTTCAAATAGATGATTAATTTGATAAATTTTAATTTGACAAGTAATATTTTTTTTCGCATAATGTAATATTTTTATATATATAATGTAATACTTTTGAAAGTATCACATAATATTTTGAAAGTATTATATTATACACAAAAGATATATTAATACTATTTTTATATATCATGAAATATTTTTTTATTTAATAGTGTTGATTAATTGTTGATCGAAGTTTTGACCAATGTTGATCGATCGACCAATTGAAAAAAGTGAAGGGAAAAGAAGTTGTTGAAAAGGTTTATGGTTATAGAAAGAGCTTTTTGGAAGTAATAGTTATTATAACATCTCTCTTTTTTTTTCCCCAAATTAATTAAAAAAAATAGTACTGTCAATTACAAAAATATACATAAACTATATATCGTCATTCTTTTGTAATTTAATCACAATTCAAAAAAAAAAAAAGTTAGTACTGTCAATTACATAAATATACATAAACTATATATTGCCATTATTTTGTAATTTAATCACAATTTTAGAAATTTTTAAAATTACATAGACTAAATTAAAAATGTATAGTTTAATCATGAAGTTTGAAAATTTTATGTTCTCATTCATCTAATGACTTTTTCCGATACTTTTAACTTGATATATAGTTGAAATGGCCATGTTGGATGATCAAATTTAAAAAATAAGATAAGTATTTGAAATTATTTTACAATTACAAAAATTCATCATGATTTCGAACTTTCTCCCTTAGTAAAGTGAAATTTGATTTCTAGGTTCTTCCATCTAATTTTTAGAACCCCACAAAAATTCTTATTTTTAAAGTGGATCAAATGTTTCATATCTGTAAGAATGCAATCATATATACTTTTTTATTTAAGGAAAATAGTGTTTTGTCTCTTTTCATATTTTTCCCCTTTTTTGATTTTTAAGTGGTGATATATATTAAAGTTATCGTGTGGCAGGTTGATTGTCCAATATGATATTAATGTGACAGTTTTGAGAACCACGTCAACATGAAAATTTATCAAAGGAAAGGATTAAAGGCACCCATAAAGTTCCAGGCTACCCCATTCTTAAAAAAAAAAAAAAAAAAAAAAATTCAATTTTACCTTTATGATTTGTTTTATCGAAGGGTAGGATTAAAGACATCCCTTTTTTTTAAAAAAAAATTCCAATTTTACCCTTAAGGTTTGCGCAACTACTTTCGTTTGGTCATTATGATCGAACGTACTTCATAGTGTTCGGTCAAGGTGACCGAATGTTCTTCTATGTGTTCAGTCAGGTTGGGCGAACACTCTTCTATATGTTCAGCCAATTGAGACCGAATGAAACTGCTCCAATTCAATCGTTTTTTTACGTTTTTTCCTACGATTTTCACACGATTTTCACACATTGAACAAATCCGTGGAATGTTCGTCATTATGTTGGCATTACATTCTTCTAAAAATTAAAAGATTTAACATAAAAAAAATGCAAAAAAATCGATCAAACCGACATATTTTTTTGCGATCGAGTTTGATCGATTTTTTTGCGTTTTTTTAATGTTAAATCTTTTAATTTTTCGAAGAATGTAATGCCAACATAATGACGAACATTCCACAAATTTGTTAAATGTGTGAAAATCATAAGAAAAAACGTAAAAAAACGATTGAACCGGAGCAGTTTCGTTCGGTCCTGGTTGGCCGAACGCATAGAAGAGTGTTCGCCCAACCTGGTCGAACACATAAAAGGACGTTCAGTCACCTTGACCTAACACCGTGAAGTATGTTCGGTCATATTGACCGAACGGAAGTAGTTGCACAATCCCTAAGGGTAAAATTGAATTTTTTTTATATTTTTTATTTTTAAAGAATTGGGTGTCCTTGGAACTTCATGGGGTGCCTATAATCCCACCCTTTATCGAATAGTTATCAAATTGAATTATAAAAATTTTCAATTTTGTGTATGAGACTGAAAGAGAAAAAAATAAAAATCTTGATTAAATTACAAAAAATTACGTATAAATATATATATATCTATATATATAATAACAATTACCCCTTAAAATAGAAATGCTAAAATTTTCCCGCCCATTTCCACCTCCCAAAAATAGAAATATATATTATTTCATAATTTATAAATTATTAATTATTAATTTTATTGTATTAAACATGATTTATATATATGGTAATAATATCATTTATAATATTGACAAAATTTTGGAAATTATAATCTATATATGGTATATGAATGTTAATATGATCTCATCTAATAACTTTTTTTAATTATTGATATAATCAAAGATTAAAAATATGTTTGTTGAATAAATTAAAATAAAATAATGATCGGATTTCAAGAATTATAGATCATCAAAGTATTTTTTTTTTTTATCTCTAATGTTATACCCCACATACACATATACCACCTCAATAAATATATCATTGCATTGATTGAGGGTGTTCGTAGTGATTGAGGGGGTCGAAGACCAAGAAGTGAGTTATTAATCAAGTCAATCAACATATATAAAATAACGTAAATTAACTATTTTTATTTACTATATTTGAAATATGTATTGTAAAATTATTATAAACATCACACAATTTTATTTGACAAGTATGTCGTATACGATACTCCAATTTTATATATCTTCTATGTAACAATGTTAATAATATAATAGAGTGTTTATATAATTTTATTTTATTATACTATATTAATTCTTATTAAAAAATCATAAAGATTTGTAATATATCTTGAATATAATAAAAAAAATATACATATGATATATTGTTGCACACAATAACATTTAAGTATAAAATTTATGAATTCATATACTTTCTATTAAAAACTACAAATTAAGTATAAAAAATGATAAATTTTTTTTTATCAGTTATACTTATACTTATAAAAAATAATAAAAAAATATGTTCTATTTCATAATGCTGAATTATATAAATATATCTTAATTATTAATCTTGAAAAATAGATAGTCGATGCTATTTATAAGAGTGATAATACATAGATGAAGAATTTTTACATATATATTTTAAATACTTTGAATTTTTTATTATGAAATTTCATTGTCATCTATATAAAAACCAACTAACCTCATTTCTACTTTTTAAAGTAGAAATACAAATATTTATTATTTTATAAATTTATAAATTGTAAATATTTAGTTTTTCATAATGTATGTATATTCATGGTATAAAAATCATTTTGTATATATACGAAAATTGAGGAAAAAAATATGATCGTATTTGATATGTTATAAAGTTAGTATGATTTGTGTATATATGGTAATAATATCATGTCATGAAAAGTTGTAAATAAAAATTTGTACCTTAATCTAAATCATTTTATATATCCACGAAAAAATTAGCAAATTTTTTTTATCATTGTAAGAATAAATAATGTTTCCTCCTTGATTAAAAAGTAAATAAAAATCTGAAATTTCACTATCATGGTAGCATGAAATTCACAGAACAATGATAAACTATATTTAGTTTATATTGTAATTTAGTTTCATGGTTTTTGATTTATCAGATTTTGAAATGTTTACCATCCAATATGATTTTTCTAATAGATAAATTTTGATTCAAGACATCTGAAAAAAATAATTATACAGATTTTTTGATGGTATGTTAAATTTAGAAATTTTATTTTGGGGCAATATACAATAATATCAATATTTTAAGCTCTTATGAATAAGTTGTTGAACATATATGCACAAGTATTTTCTAGGCCAATTGTGACAAAAACAAGTAGTAAAATAGTTCAACAACATATGATGAAAATAATAAATATTTAGATGAATTACATGAGTAGTAGATTAAATTGAAATAACTTTGAAGAACTATATGATTTTTCATGATCATCATTTTTATATCAAAAAATTACTAACACATGAAATTTATTCACTACATCACACGAATACCAAATGAGGTTGAAATATTATTAAGACTTGATTATAATGCTCAATAATATCACCATTTTATACTCATTATGAATAAATTATTGAACATAAATTTGCATAAAAAATTTTCAGGCCAATAGTGACGGCAAAGTATGATGAAAATAAAAAATATTTAAATTCGTAAATTATATGGGTAGTAGATTAAATTGAAAATACTTTGAAAAATTATATTATTTTTCATGAACTACATTTTTATATCAAAAAATTACTAACACTTCAAATTTATTTATCCATACATCACACGGATACGGGTATACCAAATGAGATTGAAATATTATGAGAACTTAATTTTTTTTAAATTAAATTTTTTACATCAAACTCGAAATATTTAGATTTTATGGTCGAGAGTCACACAAGTAATAAATCAGACTGAAATTCTCCAAAAAAATTTATTATTTTTCGTGTTCAATATTTTCATATTAAAATATATAAATAGTGAAATTTATATATCCGTGCATCGCACGGAATTTATACTAGTATGTGATATAAACTATAAGCATCGATCGATAGCGTATTTAACATAAATACGCAAACAATTATTAATTCTTTTTTCATGTCAGACATTTTTAATTCTCTCTTCTTTTTTTTTCTTTTTTCTTTTTTAAGGTTAAGGACCATCCTTAATAAATACGTACAGAGGTTTCAAATAATAAATAGGTATAGCTTGGCTATGATTCATAATATAGATTTAATCCGAAATCATTTATATTGATGACTAGCTCAATCTGTGAATGCTCTATTGAACTGAATGCATTTATGATGCTTAAATTATTGATAAATTTTGATGCTATCGATTTTGGCAACATCAGTTTTGCGTATTTCTATAGTAATTTTTTAATTTTTATAATTGCAGCTTAGTTGAGAGTTTGTTCCCAATATTAATTGCGGAAAATGGTTAAATTTTCATGGGGTTGTTTCCTTATATTTTTTAATTTATATTATTAATTTATAAGAATTCATTCTTTAAATCATTAAAATTCTCAAATACGTGTATACATTAATTACACGATGCATCATATTCCCATGATTCAGTTTGTTCGCACTCTCATGCCGGTCTGCTCGTGTGCCCTTGCCAATTTATTTTCCATAATAAATTATCGCTTTAAACATTATATGCTTAATTTCTTTATGTGATATAAGTAATATTTTTATATTATATTTTAGTAAAATCATTATGGAAATGAAGTAATATTTTTATATGATATAATTAATACATTATGTAATTCAATAAATACAGTTATGCTATATGGTTAAAACTTTACGTGATTCAGTTAAGAGTTGGTCTCTCGTGAGACCGTCTCACATTCGACAAGATTCAATTATGCCTTTTACAGGTATAAGTATGTGTTTTTTAGCTATAAATACGTGTTTTATAAGTATGTTTCTTTTACAGTATAAGTATGAGCTATTCAAGTATGCCTATTGTAGTTATAAGTATGGTTTTTTTATGCTATAACTGCAATCGTACGTTACATGGTGCAACGGTTGCACATGAGTTTTTATGTTCAACTAATACCCTTACATTCTATTTCAGTAAATGAGTAATACATTTATGTGGTACTAATTAATATATGATGTAATATAACCATTATATTTATTGATGCAACTAATATATTTAAGTAAAATAATAAAATCATTTTTTAAGTAATAGTAAAGCAAATTAAGTGAATGCAATAATATGTTTATGTTATATGATTAATATATTTACTTGATATAAGTAATACATTTACATTATATTAATACTTTTTATGCAGATGAAATTAATAATACATTTAGGTAGGTACACGATACAATTACTACACATGAGAGTTACTCAAAAAAATTTGCCCAATACTATATAAGGTTAATTAGTCCAATCAACTTTATGCTACAATATTATGTAAAAAATGTGCTTCCCTACAACAAAACCCTAGACATGTTGCCAATTCTATATCCATTTTTCTGCCAAACAAATAAGATACCCCAATCTATATCATTTTCTCACCATATGGTATAATTAAGGTCTCTAATTTGAAATGTCATATCAACGTGGCAAACATTAATGTCGATAATTAATGCTGAAATTCAATTATAAATCACACTGAAACTGAAAATAAACAAAAACAAAAACTTAAAAAACAACAATACAAACCAAAAATTAATAATACCAAACTAAATAAGGTTAAAATTATAGATCAAAATCAAAATTTTCTCTGTAGTTTTATATTTTACTCACAAGAAAATGCTCTCAACGATGGGCATGTGTTAATTAATATGTCAACTGCTGATGAGTAAAGATCTTGTTTTTAAAAATCTTGTGATTGAAATGAATGATTTTATTAGATTTTTACACATCAACGATACACACATTAATATTTATCCACTATGAATATGTTAACATGGTTGTGTATTAGTTTATAGTAGATAGAACTTTTAAACAAGTTATTCATCTGAGATAGTTGGTTTTAAACAAGTTGAAGTAAAAAATTAAAGGGATGAATAAACTTTTAAAATTTATAGGGTTTTTTTTAATATTGGACAATTAACTGGGTAAGCTAAATTGAAAGTGACACGTTGAGCGAATATTAGGCTAATACATGCATCGTCAATAACGTAGGTTGGTGACGAAATATCTACTTACCTTATAAGTGTGGAAGATGCATGTGAGACCTAACTCCTTATTACTGCAAAACTTTATTGTTTGTTTTAATGTGATGAACAATGAATATATGACAATTAATCTGCCAAAAATAAATTGAAGTGGATTTTTTAGAGGTTTAAATGTGATGTAATTTTTCTTCCAAATATTCAGATAATTCACTTATTCATAACACTTGGCGATTTCTATCATTTTCCAATCTTTTAGATAATCCACTTATTTATATAGTTTTTCAATCTTTCAGATAATCCACCGATTTATATTGCTTAGGTTTAAGTAACCGGTTAATTATATGTATTTTCTATAATTAGCTTTATTTTTTATTTTTAATTAAAATCACTAGTGTGGGGGGTTTATTCATTTATAAATTTCTCCCAATATTAACAATGAGCTTTCAACCATAATTTTGAAGGAGAAAAATATATGCTAACTTTATTTTATTTTATTTAATTTTGGTTTGAATTGGTAATTTGGATTATTAAAGAAGAGTGTTTAAATGATGCTCAAAATATTGACTTTTCTGCTTCACCTTCCAAGATAAAATAATACTAAAGCACCAATCACCAATATGTAGATGCTTTTTAATTTGATTTTGATTGGGAAGCAGGGACGGAAATTGATCTTTGATTTCAAAAAATTTCAAAGCGATATATATATATTTTGCAACGTGGGTTTTTAAATGTCAATCAGATGTGAATAGGGCAACTGAAAGTGCTTTTGACTTCAAAGAGTGGTTTTTCTTTGTGTTGGAAAATTTTGATGAAAATAAGAGGTTTATTAAGGTATTACTTTTGGCTATCTAGAAGCAGACAAACATGATATATTGGGAGGAAACAAATTGATGAAAACACTACGATTTTCAGCAAGGAGTGTGTTGTATCCCTCTAGTAAGACCGTAAGACTTGTGAGTTGAGAAATAAGGTTAAATCACCACTTAGTCGGGGGAAATGGTAAATTTGGGGCTAGAATGGTTCTCAGAGATGAAATTTGTCTGTTTATTTGGGGTGCCAGAGGTTAGAGACGGAGAAGGGGTTGGATTGCTTGAGACTCTTTCATGGCTTCCTACAATGGGGTATTAAAATGTTATTTTTGAACTTCAAGTGATTATGACTATTACTAACATCGAGAAGAGCTGGTCGGAATTTGAATTAGTTGTTAAAGAGTGTAGGGTTCAAAATCCCTCTTTTTCTGTCGTTTGCATACAGAACGACAAACGGTGTGTTCATAAGCCTACTCTCGTTCGTTGTCTAGTTCATCAGAATGGTTTAATCTACCTCATTTCATTATTGATGTACTTTCTTCAAATTATTTTGAATTTACTAATGAATGATTTCTTTTCGTCAAAAATAATTAAGTAGAATTGTTACTATTCATTTGTTTATTTTAAAAAGTATAGAATTTGTTTGTTTAATAATCAAATATGTTTATGGACATTCAAAAATTGCATTATTTTTTTCCTTTCCATACCCATCCTAAATTTATTTAAAACTATGTTTACCCGTTCTATTATGATTTAAGCGGATAGGGTATCCGTATATATCTGCAAAATTGTTATTCCTAAATTGAATGAGTTTTAAACTCTTTTTCTTCTTTTTTTAATATTTAATAAATTCATCCTCGTAGGCCTAACCACCCGCTAACTGACCATCCCTGATTGTGGGGCCTTTATTTTGAAAATATAAATATAATTTAATGTATTGTGGCCCATACTAGTGACCATACTTTATAGAGTCGCCACTAACCCAACGAATACAATTTATTGGAGAGTTGGTCTACAGTATAATTGTTGTACAGTGCAATCGGATCGATCTGGGTCAATTAGGATTCGAGTTTTTTTTTTATATATTTTTTTATTCATATGTTAGACATTTATGTTATATTAACATGACTTATATATATATATCTAATATTTATGTAATACTTCAACTTTAAATATATATATATATATATATATTATTTGATAACTAAAATGCATAACTAACATAATTAAAAATTGTAAAATATATCATGTTTTTGTAATATAATGTAAAGATATAACTGTTATAACTAAAATGTATACATATTTTTTCAAAACTTATGAAAAAGATAAACTAAGTTTGCGAGCACCCTTTCTAGGGTATGTGGAGGCATGTGTCGAATAAGGTTGACCCGAATTACATGGATCTAGGTCCATGCAGCTAGTTTTTGTGTTTATTAAATCATTCCATTTTCACTACAATTCTTAACCTTTTCTCAAGTGTTGAAAAATGCAAAGAATTATGACTCAACTCAAATGGACTGAAATCTATTTATAATTATAACAAAAAGAATCCCTTATGCCAACACAAATAGTATTCTTCGTAAGAAAAATTACTTAAATAAATTCTACTTTAAGTTACATAGAATCAGTTATCCTCCAAATAGTTCATTCAAAAAAGACCCTATCATTTCCCCTCCAAAAAAAAAAAAATCCAATTATTTTCATATTGGATTTAAAAAAAAAAAAAGTACAATCAAATAAGATTAAAAAAAGTCCATATCATTGGCACTGCAGTTTAGGCCCACTAGAATTGGGCTAAAGATTGCAGTGGTTGTGGCATGCCAGGACCAATTAATTTTTTTTTCATCACTATATTTTTTAAATCTGCAAAATAGAACAATTTTAGCAGAGCCACATTAATTGGTTTATATTGAAATTACACAAACCATTAGATCAGTCTATATATGCTACATCTTTTTTTTTTCTTTTTTTTGTAATAATATATATGCTACATCTGATAGGGGAATTTTAGGGTCAGCAGCATCATAATAGAAATTTGGGTAAATGGCACAAAATACCACAATTTGAATAAGGAAAAGGAAAAGTACCACAAAATATAGTGACATTTGTAAAAATACCACAAATTCCTTTATTCCTTTGGACCCACTCTTTAATTATTGCTTTTTGATATATACAGCCACAAACTTGCTAAATTCAATCTCAATTCTTCCAATTTAATTAATGTATTTACACTCCAAATATAGATTAAAATTTATGTTAAATCCGGGACAGAAAATGGTCAGAAAATGGTATCAGAGCCTAGGTTTATTATGAACTTGGATTTTATATTTATTATGTTTAAAGTAATTAACAATTGGTGAGGAGAAATTCTCGAGAAAATATGGATCTGGACAATTGTCCAAGATGTTTACCATACAGGAGATATCGCCAAATTTTGGCGATGTATGAACAGGAACATAGAGATAATGTCAATTATTGGCAGAATCAATATGTTGAACAAGAGAATGCAGGAGCCGACAGGGCAACCTTAAGGCAATGCAGTAGACAAATGGAATATCACAGGGGTTTCCATTCGGTAAACCTAATGTTATATACCGAACTGATGAACGTCCAGGAAATTGTTCATCTAAATCATTGATGACAGAAGGAGAACCTGGATGGATCGAGATACTTCCAAATACATCTAAGATCTCTATAGATCTTAGAGAAATCCAGAAGACGGTGCAGAATTATGGCAACCGCCATAATCATCTACCAACACAAGACCATCAGATCCAGAACCAGATGGAGACGATGATAAAATATCAGAAGGAAACCATTGAAATCCTTCATGATATTCAAAAACGAATAAAAACCCTGGAGGATAGGCCAAGTCTTACCGGAGGAAGAAAACATATTGATTTCGGAACAGTACCCTATTTACACCAAAATGGGATACCAACTGAAGTCATACGTCCAATGACCAGGGATGAAAAGCTTATCGCTATCATCAAAGGAAAATCCATCATAAACTAATAAGTGATAGATATGGAAAAGATCAATCTTGAAGATCTATACGAACTTGCCGAGTCCTTTGCAGGATTAGGTATCGTTGATCTAAAGATGAACACAGGAGATGGTTCAGCTTTGGTTACATGTGACCAACACCAAAGACCACCTCCACTTGTAGATCCCAATGTGGCAGAAAGCTCAGGTTCACATCATGTGGATGAACCGATGCCACACGCTGGAGATTTCACAACAAGAGGAGATCCTATTGTTCCAGGAACTCGACAACATCCCAGAAGGCCAAATCTCATGAATACACCTTATGGAAAATCTCAGCTCGAACCCATACATCCGTATGGATTAATGCTAAATCTGGATATTCCAGATTTTAAGAATCGAGAAGTCCTCATTGATGAATGGGCAACAGGAATGAGGATGGCAGCAGGTACTCTCGACCTGACAAAGGAAGGATTTATCTTATTACTAAAGATGAGTCTTGAAGGATCTGCGAAGATCGCGCGGGAAATGACGGCACCAGAAATGAGAAATGATGTTACGGCTGGTGAGTCATTAACAGGGATTGTCAATAATATGGCGAAATTATTCAAAATTCATTTTATCGGCATAGACTATTTTGAGGGAATAGAAGAGGAAAAAAGAAAGAGATACAAACAAGCCCTCTACTGCCTCGAGTTACGAGATATTTGTCATATTGACGAATACATCAAGTTATTCACCGAATACCGATGGAAGTCGAAGGTGGATGATAAAGAAGCTTTGCAACTTTTCTTTGCGAAGATACTAAGCCCCTGGAGAGAAATGCTCATGAGGGAATACAAGAGTGCAGACGATTTGGATACTGTGGCCAGAAGAATGTCTTTCTTAAAGGCCAAGTTAGCCGAATGGTGCCACCAGGCAGCACTCTACAAGAACTACATGAGACTCCGAGGAATCAATAAAATGGTTCCCCTGTGTTGCAAAGATAATGACATCCCAACAATCGTGGGAGGTCAACCACGGAGGCATAAAAGGAGTATGATAAGAAACCATCCATACCGCCGTGGAGATAGCAACCAAAGAGGAAATCGTAGGTCTTCATGGAGACCTAGAAGAGTGTGGTCAAAACAAAAGGCCCGAAGTTATAAATCAGGGCAAAGACCAGCACCAAGCAGGAATAGAACATTTTTATCAGATTCTAACCAAGGAAGTTCCAGCAGAAATCCAGGAAGGAGAACTTTCAGGCGAGCTCAAACCAGAGCTAATGAAAGTTTCAAAGACTGTAATTGCTGGACTTGCGGAGCAAGAGGGCACCTCTCAACAGATTGCCCGGACAACCAGAAGAGAGATATAAGGTAGTTCGAATCAACGCCAGAATTAGAAGAAGCTGTCTATTACCAAGATCTTATACATGTGTATCAATTTGAGGATCTACCCTCAGATGAAAGCATCTATGAAGAAGAGATCTATTCGGATGATGGAAGTGAATCCACATTAGAATCGGAGTGAAGAAGAAATTCTTCAAACAACAAGAGAGGATATGTCAGGTTTTCTCTCTCACACAACAGTTTCTCATAAAACTCTAATGAAGATTATGAGAGAAGATTCAAAGCTCCAAATGTATGATGGTTTTACTATCGGAGCTATGGAAAAAACATTGGATAAGTTTGGGTTTCGCAATAGGAAACACCAAATTATTCATAGAGTTACTACTGGAGAATTTGCTATCCCAATGGAATTCACTAGTAACTTGATCGAGATGCAGTTGATCCCTTACAAAGAAGTACAGGAGATCAGAAGCAAAGTCAAAAGGGAAGTTGCAAATACACTCTCATGGATTCATATCGGAGCTATAAGAGTTGTAACTAAAGCAACCTTCAAAGAAGGAATTGATTCGCCACTAAATCTTGCGATTTTTGACAAGCGAATCTCCAATCTCAATGATTCATGCCTTGGAGCGGTTACAGGAAACTTGTGTGCAGGAAACTGGCATTCAATGTCTATCCCAGAATTGCATACAATTTGGGAGATCGAGACTTCAATAGAGTCTTAACCCTTCATCAAGATTTCAAAAGAGAAGATTTGATGAAAGAAGGGAATAGACCATACTCGATCACCTACAAGATTTCCTATGCTCTCTTGAATACACATCATTCAGAAGTATTCTTGAGAAAGGAATTTATCGAAGTCCCAAGAATATTTGAGGATTTCGCTTTGGTGGTTCTTCTAGAAATGATCGAGTCTCCAACTATAAAGGAGATCGACATGAAGATCCAAGATCAACCTGTCTTCAACAAGAGTCAGAGCCTCAGAATGGAGACGAGGAGGATTTCTTTCCAACAAGACAGACTGATGAGTAGCAGTCGTTGGGAAGAAAGAAGGCCTAGTACAGTTCAGCGAATCCCAGGTGTATTCAAAACACAAGGAGAGTTGAAATGTCCAGAAGGTTGGAGAGAAGTAGAAGTAATATTCGACATCACTCAAAAGGATAATATTTTTCCTTGTGATGTTTTATATTATCTCCAACAACCGATAGTCGGAAGATTTCAAGGAAGCCTAAAAATGGATGAAATTGAACTGATTATCACAGGTGTTGCAGGAAGAATTCCAGAACAATTAGTGCTGGGTATCGACTTTCTTGAGGATCATAAACCTTGGGAAAGATTACAAGATGGAATGGAGTTCACAGTGGCTGATAAAAGATACAAAATCAAATGACCACTAGTCTATTCTCCATATACATTTCTATTGGAATGATATATAGTGAGTACAAGGCTGAGTATTTCGCAGCCTATGTTGACTCAGGAGAAGGGATTTGCACTGCAAAACAAGGGGTCTTTCCTAAAGAATTTGGAGAAGATCTACCAGCCATTGTAGGAAGAGATTTCTAAAAAAGGATTCTTATCCTTAATAGAGGAATTAAACAAGCAGAAATCATGATTGGAGGTGCGGGTGGTACCCCATGGTACAAAGTAAAAACGCCACCAATCTATTTCCATGATACAGGAGCCGATGTTTTGCTAGGAAACAATTTCCTACAAACATTCAAGCGTTTTACACAGGAAAATGAGACAAGAAGGCTTATTTTCACAACACTATATGATCATAAGATTATTGTCTAGAGACTGCGGGAGACATTCTACAGAAAAATGCCTATAAATTTTCGCAGCAAGCGTGGTGATGAAGCCAAACTTCGACATCCAAAAATGGCGGATAAAAGAAGATTTGGCGATGCCTTATTATCCTTTCGACAATTCGGTTCGAAACAAAAATGGATCAAGGCATGGGATAATACTTTGTATTCATTCAGAATACAAAGAGAAGAATGAGTTCCACCAGAGGCTATTGCAGAATTGCGAAAAGCCATATTGGAAAATCCACCAAGTGAGGTTACCATTGAAGAACAGATATCACTTGAGGATTTCAAGAAAAGGATCCAAAGAAATTACAATGAAGATCCTTTGGCATGGTGGGATAGGAACGAGCTCAAAGCATCCTTAAAGGTTAAACCTGGAAAGAAACATGAGTTCGTGAGGCTCAAACCAATCCTTATGAATCAGAAGGATCGTGAGGATATGCAGAAGATACTTAAGGAACATCTGGACCTTAAGTTGATTTCACCAAGAGTTTCTCCATACAGCAGCCCTAGATTTCTAGTAAGGAATCATGGAGAAATCAAAAGAGGTAAACCTAGACTTGTTATTAATTATAAAGGGATTAATGACATTCTAGAGTTTGATGGGTACTACATCCCGAGTAGAGAACACTTGGTTAACTGCATTAAAGGGGCCAAGATATTCTCAAAGTTCGATTGCAAGTCTGGATTCTACCAGATTAAGATGGAGGAAGAAAGTAAGAAGTTCACAGCTTTCTCCACACCATAAGGACACTATGTCTGGAACGTTATGCCTATGGGATTGGCGAACGCACCCCAGATATATCAGAGAAAGATGGATAATCTGTTCAAAGATTATTTCAACTTCATGTTCGTATACATCGATGATATTCTCATCGCATCAAAGAATATGAAGGAGCATCTCAAACATTTGGAAATATTTTCAGATGTTTGTCATAAAGAAGGATTAGTGCTTTCGGAAAAGAAGGCAGTAATTGCTACAAGACAGATTGAATTCCTCGGAATTGAAATCGATGAATCTGGGATCATCCTACAAAAACACATTGTGGAAAAGATACAGGGATTTCCAGATGATCTCAAGGACAAGAAGCAACTTCAAAGTTTTCTTGGAGTTGTCAATTTTGCTGGAATGTTCATCAACAATCTGGCACATCACAGGAAGGTGTTTAGCCCATTACTCAAGAAAGATGCTATATTTAAATGGGAAGAAGAACATCGAGAAGGGATTAAGCGACTTAAGGAAGTCTGTAGCAAACTTCCAAAACTTGCTATTCCTCAGGATGAGGATGAACTGGTTCTATACAGATGCCAGTGACTTTTGGTGGGTAACGGTTCTTATGAAGGCTGCACCAACAGGAGAAGTGCCATGCAGATATTGCAGCGATCTGTTTACAGATGCAGAAGCAATTCGATGGCATATCAATGAGAAGGAGTTCTTCGCAGTCAGAAAGGCTTTCAAAAAATGGCCTCTCTTTTTACTGGCTAAGAAGTTTACCTTAAAAATTGATAATTCAAGTGTCAAAGCATTTCTGAAAAATAAAATTGAGTCTAAACCAGAAAATGCTAGGAAACTTAGATGGCAAGCTGAATGTCAATATTATGATTATGATATTGTCATTGTGAAATCTCATGAGAATGTTCTTGCAAATTTCCTAACACGAGATGGAAGGACGCGTCGCTGACGAGGTCCTCAAACGAGTGAGACATGTCCGGGAAAACCTGGAAAGTCTCGAACGAGCTTTTGGGACATTATGTCTCAATGCAGAAGTCGCTGGACGACTTCAACGAGTTGATCAGGAATCCGTTTCTGATCTAATACGAGCATGCTTTTATGCACAGGGACAACTGTTCTCTGTGTTGCATGGGCCTATCCTCCAGGCTGCATCTTCCACAGTGCAAAAGGGAGAACTTAGAGATCGGGACTCTAACCCGAAGGCTATGGATTCAAATACCATGCCTACGAGTGTTACAGGGGATCCATTCCTTGAGAATGAACAACCTGTAACGAATGTTGAAGCTCCGGTGTCAAAACCCGAGCCTTCAAGTCAACCCAGTACCTCTGGGGTCAAAGAGGTCGAGTTGAACCTGAGGCCGCAGACAGGCAAAACGAAGGTTCAAGCTCACACTAACGAGATTTCTCCTATGCAGGTATACCAAAGACAATGGGAGAAACTGGCAACGAGGCGAGGGATAGACCCGGAAAAATCAATCATTGATGTATCCGGGAAATACCCAAGAGTTTGGATGAAACCAGGAAGTCATCCAAACGAGGTACAAGAATGGTATAATTTTGGAGCTTTAGCTTCAGTATATACCATTTCACCTGGTTTCCCAGAAATCTCAAAATTACCGAGATGGATTGGGGAAGCTGTCTACGAGACCTGGGCGAACAATCAACATTTGTCTAGAGGAGACATCTTGGAGCTCTACTTCATTAGTGCCGCTCCAGAACCAGCTAAGAAAGGCTTCCATGAAGTCTTTCACTTTATCAAGCTTCGGAGACCAGACGGGAACGCCTTAAAATACATAAAGGCAACCTCCCCGGAAAATGTCCCGATACTGGTAGGAGCCTTCAATGAAGACGACGCTTCTACAAGACGAGCTTGGGGGCTTTGGACTTGTCTGACAGAAATGGACAAGGTCAAATACCCATTTAAAGTCTTCAAGAATTCAGCCAATGGATCTTTCATGCCGAATACCATGACTGGATCGACGACAGGATTTGCAGAGGAGATTTTTGAAACTAAAAGAAAAATTCTCTGGGAAAACAAGATTCCGGCAAGTAAAGAAACTTACCGGAAATTCTGTAACATGACACACATTGGACGATGGATCGATCAGATCTGTCAAGCATGCCCGGAACAGAAAGAACCCGAGTTTGGGAAAGGATTCCGACCCAAACCCGATCGACAGGGAGCTGGAGCCACTAAAGACAAGGGCCCAGCATAGAAAAAACGCTATCCCGGGGGACCACAACGAAATTATTAAAGGATTCCCCGACAAAGGTAAATGGGATAAGACACGAGAAGATGACTCCCCAACTACTTCCACAGGATGGGCTGAGTCAAAAGCAAGAGATTCCCCGACACACCTCACATGGGCTGAGTCACGGGGCATCAAACGAAAGAAGCACCAACTAGCTGAAAGCAACTCCTCAACAACCGCACTAATGGAGGAAGCCAGCTGGTGATAAAGGAAGCTTGAAGTCCGTCTTTCACATCCGGATTTCAATCTATAAATAAGAGTTCAGAAGGAAGCTGAAGAGATTGACCATTCCCCTCAGTTTTCTTCAAAACATCTATCCTTAGTTTTGTAATAATATCTTTGTATTCTTAGATAGTTTTTCAAGTTTATGTGTTTAGGTTTTCAAGCCTCCTCTATGAGAGGCTAAACAGGTTTTCTCCTCCCAAAAGGAGATTACTTATGTAATAAATATATTTCCAAGTTCATAATAAAATAAAGGCTTTTGCTTCAACATGTGTTCCTAATACATAGTTGATTCATCCTAAGAGAGAGTATCTTGTACACCTTGGAGTAGGAAACGAACCAAGGTTGTGCTGGGCAGTTGCTGAAGGAGCTGGATAACTTGCAGATCATCTTCCCTGAGGGTTGAAGTTGAACAGTGAAGAGCTGTTTATAAAACGATCTGGGGGCAGTAATTTTCCAGCTGGTGGATTTGCAAACCATCTTACCCGGTGCTGATCTGGTCAAAGAAAGGTATGAACTCTCTGGGATTTATTAATTTTGTATGGTTTATTTGACTATCTTAATGGTTGGATTAATGAACGGAATGAGTATATCGGCTAGAATACTTTCCTCGTGCCAATACTGTCTAAAAAACAGTGGTCTGGAATGAGTAACAATGCCACGTATAAATTCCTTCAGAAATTACACCAGAAAGATTATTTGACGGAAGCATGTTGGGCCTGATTTTGATCCGTTTATTCAATTTCCGGATATAATCTATACTTGGAGTGGAAATATACAAATTGAGGTGGAAGGATTTAATACTTTAAAATAATATTAATGAATCTTTGGATTTTAGTGAGTATTTAATGATGACAATGATTGATTTGTGGTAGTTTGAGGAAAAATATAAGGAAATGTGGTATTTTTACAAAAGTTTTATATTTTGGGGTATTTTGTCATATGTTATATGGAAAAGTGGTAGAAACATGTATTAACCCATAGAAATTTTGCACAGATTCATATAGATATATTTGATAATGTGTAAGTATATGTAAAGTAATTCATTAATATCTCAATTTTAGATATAATAGATTCTCTATATAAAATAGTGTTAAATTTCTATTGTTAGAGGTTTAAGGTGGTGTAAAGTTTTGACACAAGAATAAGAGTAAACTACTTTTTTCGCCCATTATGTTTGTCGTTTCGCAGTTTTGCCCTTTCTGAATTCGGGCTTGCAATTTAGGACATTATTTTTTAAAATTTCGCAATTATTGCCCAATTTCGGCCTGAATCGATTAATTGGGCTGAAATCGCACGTTTTTTGCACGTGACAGTTGATTTCGGGCTGAAATTGCTTACATGGCTTCTAATTTGTTGACATGGATTTCCTGCTATTTTTTTTCCCCACAAGTGTACTTAATAGTGGGGCCCATCTTACACCTCACTGAAATTTAAAAAAAACGGTAAATCCCTAAATCATAAACGATCACCCCTAATACCTTAGAACCCTAATTCCCCAAATTAGAAGAACACCACCCCATTCCCGTTAGGCACGAAAATTTTTAGAGGGGAAGAGTTTGTTAATTTTCAAAATGTCATTCATAATAGGTGCGGTGGATTGCAATTGTGTTCAATTCTTGTCTCTATTATAAAGTAAGTACACATTTAGCATTCTATTTTCGATTTTGAAGGAACTGATGTTAGTTTAGATATTGTCATAGTCATGAAGATAGTTTGAAGTTGGGAGAAGTGTTTGACTTAGGCATGAAAACAGTTTAGATATTGCATAGCCTTCTTGTTAATTCCTTGGAGTTCCATTGCAGAGAGGTGGCTGTCGTTTTTTCACTTGGGAGGACCCCCCTATGTGTCGTCGATCAGTAGCTTTGATTCCTGGTCTGCTGAGAAGAATTAATGCAATGGAGGCAGAGAATGGAAGATTGAATAACACCATCAACACCATGGTTGCAGAGATTGAGAAACTGAAGTATAAGAATAGGATGCTTCTAAAATTATTAGTCTTGACCCCTGTGATTTGCAGCTTTTGTTGTTGGGTTTGGTTGAAGATGGAATAAGCTATTTGGATGATTGATAGGATGCTGATGTTCTTTGGTTATCTTATGGTGTTTGTTAGTCTAATTGTAATGTTTAGTTTGATGAAATGTAATGGCTAGTTTGGTGAAATGTAGCCCATATTTTGTTATGAACTCATTGGTGAAATGTGAATTTTGTAATGAACTTATCCATCAGTAGTATCTTCATTACTGCTTAGTAGTAGAAAAATTGGTGATTGTTTTCATGCAATAGTTTGAAGTTACCTAAATGAACCTGTGAGTAGAAAAAGGAAATTACTTCAAAAGTATACTTGGATAGATGATAAATACTTCAAAAGTATACATCTTAAACATGCCCTTCCAAGTAGAATTCTACATCACCATTGTGTTTGTAGTTACAAAATAAATGACTATTGTTTGTTTACCCAACACATCTGCACAAAATCATTGATTGAGTAATTCAAAATATAAGAAGACAAAACAAATTCATCCCTTCTTGGATTGATTTTGCAGTTGAGAAAGAAGCACAAATTTCTTCCCTTCACTTGTAGGGCCCCTCAGCCTTGAAGCTAGTTGTCTACCTTGCAGCTGCTCATACATTGAAGGTGGTTGAATTGGTGGTGTTGGGGCAGTAGATGGATAGAAGCATGTTTCTTCCTGTGTTAGGATGTCTTGCATTGCATCAACCCCTTCATCCTATATAAAACAAGAAATTCAGACTCATTTATAGATCAGAAAAATGATAAAATTTGTTCACAAAAAAAAAAGCCTTACTGGAACATCATCATCATCAAATTCTGTCTCAGCACATGTATGGCCATCAAGTGCTTCCTATAAACAAAGCAAAACAACAATCTCTCAATGGACTGATCAACTCACTGATCAATCTCTAAATGCACTTAAGAAGGCACAATCTTAGCAATATCAATTTTCAGTGCACTCAACCAAGTCATTGGGTATAATATATTATACACTTACATCCTCAGCACTGTCATGGTGTTCTTCAAGTCCTTCATCAGAGTTTTCATTACTAGTCTGCACAAAATAGAAGAATAAATATAAGTCATGATGTTTAGCAATTAAACTAAAAAATCTGAAAAGTTCATCTTGGTATTTACCTTTGCTCTTTTTGACTGTCTGGCATCAGAACTTGGAGCTTCATATCCTGGAGGGTGGGGACATTTCCTGACATTGTGGCCTGGAACATTGCACCTCCCACATTTGCTTGTGGTGAATTGCTTTCTCAGTTTGTCTTCCTTTTTGGACTTCCACCCTTGACTCCCTTCACCAGACTTTTTCTTCCTTGCAGTTGGAGGTCTTCCCACACCTCTTTGAATAATTGGTGGCAAAGGTGGTTGAATACCCGTTTCTTCCCACAGTGGCATTCCATTTATTCTCTTGATAGATGATTCATAAACCATCTTATACACATCAACAGTATAATGCAAGTCCACAAAGTCTTCTGGCTCAAGTTTTTCATTAAAGATGGCACAAAGTGCATGCTTGCATGGAATCCCACTCAATCCCCATAGCCTGCAAGTACACTCTTTCTTATCCAAATCCACAGTGTACTGACTCCCATCATTGCAGGAAATCTGATAATGCAATCTGCTTCCTTTGATGGGTATGCAATCACTCACTCTTTCACTATTCTTTTGGAGTATTTTGGAAATCCTTGGACATAAAAATCCTGTCCATTTCTTATCTGCCCTTTCTCTATGAACATTGAGTTTGTACATCATCCATTTTCTGATCCACTCCATCATACTGATAATAGGCAGCTCTCTTGCTTCTAATATGCAGGAATTAAACACCTCACAACTGTTGTTGAGCAGCATATCAGATTTTGGAAATTCCGAGAAGTGTGACTTGGTCCACCCTTCTGGAGACTTCTCACTCAACCACTTCCAGGCAGATTCATTCATAGTCTTTAAGGCTGACATTGCTTGCTTGAAATCCCCTACAGTACTTGCACATGCAGCCCTCTACAAAGCATTTTTCAACTCCAAACCCCTGAAACCTGCTTGCTTGAAGTTTGCATGCAAATGCCTAACACAGAATCTATGAGATGAACCTGGAAATACCTCTCCAAATGCTTGTACCGGTCCTTTCTGCTTGTCACTAATAAATGTCATCTCATAGTCCTTATATATACTCAAACTGACCTTCAAAATCCTTAAGAACCATTCCCATATCTCAGAACCTTCCTATTCCATTGCCCCATATATAATTCTGTCCATTTATGCAAATCTTCTACAGTCACTTTGTCAGCAATTACATAGTCATATATACTAGAAGCCCCACCCGTGTATGTAGCTATAGGAGAAAAATTAAATTCACCTCCATGATGAATCACTACTGTAATTTGTTTGGTGCTTGGCTCTGTCAATAGAAAATATGTGTACTCAACATATTTATGCAAGTCTCAATCAACAACCAATTAAATAAATCAATATGTCAATTAAATAAACCAACAGTGGACCACATTCTTAAACCAAGACCCTGCCCACCCCTACCCCACATTTCTGCAAAAATAAGTCTCACATTCATATTATTTAAAGTTCAACAACCAATAAAAACATAAAAAACATCAGAAAGGACCCACATTCGGCATAAAATAACACCCCCACCCCTATCCCACTTTTCTGCAAAAAAAGGCCCACATTCATATTTAAAGTTCCTAATTAACAATAAACTGCAAAAAAATGTCACAGACATTCCAACATTATGCACAATATTCAAGATAGTACTCATTAAACAAAACTGCCATTTCACAATCGACAAATAAAAAACGGGAAAACCAAGCCAAGGAAAACTTACCATATCGAGGTGGTGGGTAGCCCTTCAGTTTTCGATCCCGTTTCCTCACCATCGCGTTTCCTAGTCTGCCTGGAGTGATTTGAGGATTTAGGGTTCGTTGCTTAATTGGTGGTTTCAGGCAAGTGATTTAGGGATTTTACCGTTTATGTTTTAGTGATTTAAACTTTTACCGTTTATGATTTAGGGATTTACCATTTTTTTTTAAATTTCAGTGAGGTGTAAGATAGGGTCCCACTATTAAGTACACTTGTGGGGAAAAAAATCGCAGGAAATCCACGTCAACAAATTAGAAGCCATGTAAGCAATTTCAGCCCGAAATCAACTGTCACGTGCAAAAAACGTGCGATTTCAGCCCAATTAATCGATTCGGGCCGAAATTGGGTAGTAATTGCGAAATTTTAAAAAATAATGTCCTAAATTGCAAGCCCGAATTCAGAAAGGGCAAAACTGCGAAACGACAAACATAATGGGCGAAAAAAGTAGTTTACTCCAAGAATAATTTGGCTGAATTTATTAAAAAGATTCTATAAACATTTATATCTTATAAGATATTTTTAAAAATTTATAAGATATTTTATCTTATTTGGAAATAAGTTGGAAGAGTGATTGGATAAATAAGATAATAAATCTTACAAGATATCGACAATTTTGTAATTTCCATTATAAAATTTAAAGGAATTTGTTAAAAATAAGATGTTCCAGATCTTTTTTTTTTTTTTTAAGAAAAACAACTCATAACATCCTATTTTAGGATGTAATGAGACATTTATTTATTAATTAATTAATTTGAACAAAATTGAGATTTTATAGTTAACCATTTATCAAACACTCTTAGAAGCTTATAACCATTAGGGGTAAAAAAGTTGTTTTAGTTTTCTAAGTTTGTTTCATCGAATTTTATATCACCATTTTTCATGTTTTGATTTTTTATTTCTTCGTGTTTAAGAAATTACATTTATTATTCATTTCATCTACTATAGCAAGTAAATATCACGGTTCATATCTTGTCTAATTTGGTAGTTTTTATTTTCAAGAAAAAAAAAAAGGACATTTTCATTTTATTTTTTGTTATTTTATATCAAGAAAGTAGGGGGAATTTTCATTTTCTAACATATCTAAATTGCATTAAGTAACTAATTTTTTTTATTTCTCTTCCCAATATGTTGTTAGAATTTTGTGATTATGAAAACGAAACACATTCACATGAAAATTTGATATTAAACAACTAGAAAATTTATTTCACATATTATATTTCCAACCTACTAGAAAATCGATAATACAAAAATGTTGGGTATGAATTATAATACTTATTAAATTAGAAATTTGGTTGAAGATTAAAATTTAGAGATTAGGTCGATTTTTAGAGTTTGGATTTTGAGAATGATGAGTGATGTATCTTCCTTTCTTTTATGTTTATGTTATTTATTTTTTAGGTGTTCTCTAGAAAAAAAAAAAAAACACACACACACATATATATATATATATATATATATATGTGTGTGTGTGTTAGAATTCAATTTGTAATTAAAAGAAAAAAACATTTACTTGCTATAATCAGGAAAAATTAGGTCCGGAAAATTTTTTAGGTCTGAAAAAATTGTAAAATTTTAGGGACCCGAAAATATTTTATGTATATATAGTATATATAATTCCTCCTTTCTTTTTTATAAATAGCAGTACACCTCCTTTCTTTTTTATAAATAAAGGTTATGCATCAGAATACATCTAATTTTAAGGCAAATCAATTATTTCAAGATGTATAGATCTTCACTAGTTTATTGATAGTTATTTGAGAAAATAGTTAACTTTTAACTTGTTATTTAATAATGTTTAATTTTTAATTTTTTATTGATAAAATAAATCATGATTTGTTAATTTAAATTTTAAGTTTTAACTTATATTTCTAAAAAAAAAATTGCACGACCAGCCACGATCAACACGGCTTGCACGATCCGCATGAGCAGTTCATTTTTTAAAATTCATATGAACGATTCTTGAAGAATTTCAGATGAAATCTTAAGGAATTAGTGGAAGAAATCTTGAGGAATGTATTACATTTCTCCTTCACGAGTGAAATATTCACATCAATAGCTGGAATCTTTAAGAATGAGTGGAAAATTTTTGAGAAAAACTTGAGATCTTGTTCAAAATTTAAAAAAAGAGAGAAAATGAAAGGAAGAAAGGAAAAAGATATGTAATAGAAAAGAAAGAGACTGGATGTCCAAAATCAAACTTTTTAACTAAAAAAACCTATATCTTATCTCATGACTAGTTTAAATTTTTTATTATCTTATTTGGCTAGAAATACCCATTTCCTCTATAAAATATATTTCAAAAACTTAATTTATAAACACAGTTTTATTATTAATCCAACAAATATGTTAAAAGATTCCTTTTTCTATTTAGGGTTGGTTCCAAACCTTCAGTCATTCTCACCTTTTGCTTTCGTCCTTGCAAAAATCTTGTCTCTTTCTCTCTCTCTCTCTGCAATATTCATCTCTCTAAATGCACTCTTTTTGAGTTTTGAACCTTTTCTTTTCCTATTAAATGTTTCTTGATTTTTTTCCATCAATATTTAATTGTCAATTTACTTTGCAATATCTATAATTACTTGATTTTATTATTCTATGATTTGAATTTGTGTAGCAATAGTGTCAACTTTTTAAGTATTACAATTCAAAGCATGATTACCTAACTTTTCGATGAGATTTTGATGAGGTGGCTATTGAAGTTCGAGACTCGTTGCCACGTTGAACACATGTTAATATTTTAGCCAAATGTGTATTGCAAAAAATCACAAAAAATTTACCTTTCTTTTATAGTTTCTTCATTTCTATTTAAACAAATAAAGCTAATCTAATTATGTATGAACTTTTTTAATGTGATAGTGACTCCTAAGTTGAGACAGCCACGCCATGAAAATCTGATCGTCAAATCAAGTCATCATCAGAATACAAAAAACTAAAAATTAAATTGTGAAAAATTTTATATTTTAACTTTTTGACAGTTAACTATTCTTTTCCTTTAAACATACTTTCTCGTGATAACATACCAATCTTATTTGCTATGCCTCATTGTGTGTGTGTGTGTGTGTTTGTCATTAAACACAGATTGTCCTAATCTTGAGCATGTTTCCTTAGCCTTTGTTTTCACGAAATGTCTTTACTTTTCTGCAATAACCTTTTTGGTTCTTTGCCTTTTCTGTTCACCAATATTTATTAATTGCTTTTACTTTTCACATAAATATGGGGTTGGATTTATTTCCCAAACTCAACCTTTTCTACACATTCCTTATTGTACGCCCTTTTTTATCTTTTATTTATCTACGCTGATTTATATCAACTTATATTGAAATTTAAATGAAAAGTCAAATTATGGTACTAGACTTGTAGTGTCAAAAGGTATGGATGAATAAAGGCAATGCTTGCTAAGTCAACTTTTTTAAAGTTCACACATTAAAAAATAATATTTTTTAATTAAAAATTTAATATCGTGATGGTTCTTTTGACCTGCATTGACTTGCTAATTGACCAAATTGATACAAGTTCGATAGTATTTGATTTGTTAGCACTTGCATCTGCTTGCTTATATGTTCATAAATTTATTCTCAAATTCGAACTTGAGTCCGACTCATTTATATGTTCATGAGCTTCTTCACTAATTTAAGTCTGATTAATTTATATTATCTATATTCTATATAGTATATTAATGAGCTCATATTTGATTATATGGTTATGAGCTTTAGTCGTGATCAAGCCTATGAAAAACCAAACAAGTTGAGTTCGAACCTCTTAATATTCAATTTGATTACATCCATAGTTCTAAACACCATATAAAAGATAGATACACATGTTGGGATATTTCTGTTCTTATTTTGATGAGACAAAAACAATTTGCTTAACATTTAAAGTACCTATTTTCCATACTGTTTACGTGATCATCAGAGATTATGTAATGGTTTTCCAAGTTATAAGGAAAACCAACCTTAGAAAAAACAGGAAGCAGCATGTTGGAAGCAGCATGCATAGACAACAGGAAGTAGCCAAAGGATCTTTTGCTATGAGCTTTAGTCGTGATTGTTGTAAATATATTGTTTAAGGCAAACACTCCTGTGCACCAGGTGCACGGATCTAAGATCCGTGCAATCCGGGTCGATCCAACCTGGATCCGCGAGTTTTTATTTTTATTTTTCCAGATTTTTGTCCTGATCTTTATGTTATAAATGTGTGACCTTTATGTACAACTGTCTCTACCTTTATGCACTGTAACTTAGGAAAAAAATGAAGATTTTTAACACAATTTGCACTATGTACCTTTATGTGATATTAATGTGACCTTTTATGTTATATTATGTCACCTTTATGTACAGATATTCTGACCTTTATGCATCTTTATATATTATATAAAGGTCAGAATATTTGTACATAAATGTGACATAATATAACATAAAGGTCGCATTGATATCACATAAAAGTGTAAAGTTCAAATTATATTGAAAATCTTCATTTTTTTTCTAAGTTACAGTCTCTAAAGGTCATGATAGTTGTACATAAAGGTCATACATTTATAACATAAAGGTCACACATTTACAACATAAAGGTCACAACCTGAAGCAAAAAAAAAAAAAAAAAAAGGAAAATTCAAAAACATGCGGATCCGGGTCAAAAACCGGGTCGACCCGGATTGCATGTACACCAAGTGCACACAAGACCAACTCATTGTTTAATGGACATTACTCCATAGGCTTTTCATTCTCTATGTCTATTGGAATTCTTAATTCTTGTATATATATTGGAACTCTTTTGAAATGAAGGGGTTTTTTATCAATAAAATTCTATATTCTTTCTCTCATATTCTTTCCATCTTGTTCATTTTATAATGTTGATATATTATACATGGATATTGATGCAATGGAGAAGACTTATTTTACAACACGTTATCAGCACGAAAATGAAAGAAAAGTTATAAATTTATCGTACGTACCTTGAGGATGTTATCCCTGTAGGATATAAATGGGTATTTGTATGGAAATGAAATTAGTATAATGACTAATAAGGTGGTGAAGTACAAAGCGAGACTGGTAGCTCAAGGGTTCTTGGAAAGACCCGATATTGATTTTAATCAAACATATTCTCCCGTTATGAATGGTGTAAAGTTCCGCTACTTAATATCTCTAGCAGCAAATATGATTTGGAATACAGTTAATGGACGTTGTTACCACATATCTATACGGATCTTTAAATGTGAATATTTATATGACAATCCCTGATGGATTTCAAATTCCTCAAATGAAGAAAAATGAGAATCGTAACATGTACAATATCAAATTGTAAAAGTCTTTATATGACCTAAAACAGTCGGGAAGGATGTGGTATAATTGACTGAGTGAATTCCTCCTGAAGAAGGGATATATAAATAATGATCATTTTCTTGCGTGTTTATAAAGAAATAAGATGAATTTTGTATCTTCTTTGGATGTGTTGATAAAAATATTATTGGAGCGCATAAGGATATTGAAGAAGCTAGTTCAAATTTAAAAGTTGAATTTGAAATAAAAATTTTGGGTAAAACCAAGGATTGTCTTGACCTGCAGATCGAGCATCTCCTCGAAGGAATTTTTATACACCAATCAACCTATTTGAAAAAGATTTTGGAGAGGTTTTACATGGATAAGTTTCATCCACTAAGTACACCAATGGTTGTCCGATCCCTTGAAAATAATAAGAACCCATTTAAACCTCAAGAAGATACTAAGTATATATTTAGGACCTGAAGTTCCTTGCTTAAAATTCAATTGACGAATTACTTTATCTAGCAAATTGCACTAGACTTGATATTGCATTTGCAGAAAATTTACTAGCAAGGTTTAGTGTTTTTCCTACAAGGAGAAATTGGAATGAAATTAAACATATTTTTCGATATCTTCAAGGTTTCCAAAATCTTGGTTTGCTTTACACGAAAAATCAAAGTAAGTCATTAGTAGGTTATTCGGAAGCTGGTTATATGTCTGATCCCTATAATGCCAGACCTACACTAGTTATGTTTTCTTTGAGATGATACTACAATCTTATAGAAGTTTGTTAAGCAGACTATGGTTAACACTTCCTAAAACCACTCAAATATTATTGTTTATATGAAACTCTCACAATGATGTGTATGGTTAAAATTTTTGATAAAACACATTTGTGAGTCATGTGGTATTAGTAAAGATGATGTATCCCCCACTGTCATTTTTTATCAAGACATTGCAGTTTGTATTGCACAAAAGAGTAATGAGTATGTTAAATGAAACTTATTGAAACACATCATTTCTAAATTCTTTTATCCGCATGAGCTCCAGAAGAGCGGTGAATTTTCTTATATACAAATGAGTGTTATAGTGATAATCTCGCAATTTTGCTTACTAAATACCCTCCTACATTTATTTTTGAAACATATGTTCATGGTATTGAAATGTGTAGGCTCGGAAGATTGTTGTCTTCAGGGGGAGCTATAACTTTAAAATAACCTTGAAGGTTGGGTCCTAAAAACCAATGGATGTATTCTTTTAACCCTGAAGGTTGGGTCTTGAAGACCGGTGGCTGTACTCTTTTTCCATTTTCTAAGTTTTTTCCCACAGAATTTTCTTAGTTAAAGGGTTTTAATGAGGCAGCTAGTGCAAACACATAAGAACATGTTTGTCATGTACTCTTTTCTCGTTTAGTTTTTTTCCACTGGGTTTTTCTAGCGAGTTTTTAATGAGGCATGTACATTAATCGTAATGTCCAAGGGGGAGTGTTGTAAATATATTGTTTAATGGACATTACTCCATAGGCTTTTCATTCTCTGTCTATTGGAATTCTTAATTCTTGTATATATATTGGAACTCTTTTGAAATGAAGGGGTTTTTTATCAATAAAATTATATATTCTTTCTCTCATATTCTTTCCATTTTATAATGTTGATATATTGTCCATGGATATTGATGCAATGGAGAGGACTTATTTTACAACAGTGATCAAGCCTATGAAAAACCAAACAAGTTGAGTTCGAGCCTCTTAATATTCAATTTGATTACATCCATAGTTCTAAACACCATATAAAAGATAGATACACATGTTGGGATATTTCTTTTGTTATTTTGATGAGACAAAAACAGTTTGTTTTAAGGTTTATAGTATCTATTTTCCATACTGTTTACGTGATCATCAGAGATCATGTAATGGTTTTCCAAATTATAAGGAAAACCAACCTTAGAAGAAACAGGAAACAGCATGCTGGAAGCAGCAAACAGGAAGCAGCATGCATAGACAACAGGAAGTAGCCAACAGATCTTTTGCAGAAACATTAGCTATCTGTTGTGTGAATTTCAGTGATGGACCTATACCATCTTGCCAAGTCAGCAAGCATGTCGGGGAGGTCCAGGAATCGATGACAAGCGCATTAAATGCTCATGAAAGGTTTACACGCCAACATCTCAATTCAACCATGATGCATTTAATGCGGTCACAGAGAAGATCTTTGAAGATCAAGACTACTATTCAAAATGGAGAAGTATCTCTCTTCAACAGATACTTTTCTAACTCTATAAATAGAGGGTATGAGTGACCAAGAAAGATGCTGAGATGAGCCAAGCCAACCCAAGTGGAAAATCAGAAATACTCCAAAGCTTTTTCAAAACTCACCTAAGCTCAGTCACTCAACCTTCAAGAAGCAGTCAATCAAGCATCGAAGCTTTCATGTTTAAGACTGACTTCGAGTTTGCACCAGTTGAAGACCTATATATATTTTAACCATTTGTTGTGTGCTAGGTTGTTTTAGTTTAGTGTAACTTAGTTGATAGGATTAGATCTTTGCTAAGTGTTTAGTCTTGTGTAGGCTATTTGCCCTGTGTGAGATTTGGCCTAGGAATTTGTTGATTCTAGTAGGTAGACTTGTGTTAGGAAGAAGTTTGTAAAGTTGAGGCTTGTAAATCGAACTGACTTAACAAAGTTTCTCCTCTGGGAAGGAGTAGAGTGGACGTAGAAGGATTACACTACCTTCGAACTACTATAAGCCATAAGTATTTTATTGCTTTTGTTTACTTGCTGCATTGCATTGATATATCCAGTTGCATACATCATAAGCATCCTGCTAAAACACCTTGACAAAAAGCATACTCATAAAAGAAAACGTTTTCCAAACAGAAACTCTATCATTTATTTTCCGCTGCATACTGTGATACCGAGACAGGAACCTGATACAACATACTGCCAGGTTTCTGGATCGAGTCAGGTTACTGCATTCTTTCCACAATCAGGAACCTGTTCACTCTAAGTTTTTAAAAGTTCAAAAATTGATAGAGGTTCATTCACTCCCCTCTGAACTTCTGGCCACTTGGGACCAACAACACAAACAAATGGTGAATTACATTTTTTAATATTTAAAAATGAACATTGAAAATGAAAATAAATAAATGAATTTCATAGTTTTATTAGGTTTCTTAATTTATGTGAAATCGATTGTTTTGAACAACAATTACACTCAAACAAAAGGATTATTAGGCTACTATGTAACTAAAACATCATAATCTAATAAACTATCAAATTGTGTTCAGGATTGATAGATGAGTAGAAGCACTTTGTATCAACTAGTAAGAGTAATTGATTAGAATATTGATTGGTTGCAACATTGAATAGGTTAATTTATAAATTATATTAGGAAATGCTTATAAATTATATTGATTTGCATTTAAAATCCGTCATTTTTTTTATTTTTCAAAATTTTAATATTATCAATATTTTATCGATATTTGAATAAAATCAAAATATCGATGTTTATCAATAATAATATTTTCAACCTTCAATTTTATTTAGCTAATTTTCATGTCAACATTTCTTTATTTTGATTTTTTTTTCTTAATTATGTATGGCTGTATAAATAAGAAATTATATTATATTGAACAATTTCCAGATTTAAACAAAAACAAGCATAGTAAAGGAGAGGTAACTCTTTCAGAATTCATATTTTAAAGGGGTAAAATGAAGACTGCAATAAGAAACCTTGATGACCCACTTTTTTTAGGTAAAAATTGAAACTAGCAAAAGAGAAAGCTAAGGTGAGATCATGACCTAACTTCGTCGACAAGAAATACATTCTCATTTGTTGCTAAAAAGTCATTCTTATTTGATATTTATAACAAAAATTTAATTTATGAAATTGTTGTACTATTTTGTGGGACCGTATTACAAAAATTGATTTATGAAGCAAAGTTCGTTTAGAAGAGTCAGATTTAAATGACTGTTTGGATTTAATGTCGACCCTCTCTATTACAATGAGACGGTTTGATCCAAATTTTACATATGATGTTATTTATAATTGCTATTTTTGTATATTAGATTAAGAGGTGATTACATCAATTATATATCCTTAGAGGTTTCATCAAATTACTAAGTCGACCATAGATTTTGTGAAAATTACAATTAGACACCTTAAATCAAATTACAATTACTATCAACTTTTTGACACATGGCTTCTTTAAAAGTTAAAATATGATAATATAAGATATCAACAAAATTGAATTAGCTCAAATCAAATTACTTATGAAATCGATTGAAATAATTAATGTGTGATTTTATTAAGGGTTTGGTTGTATTTTGACAAATGTTTCTCTCTATCTCAAAATAGATGTTGTTTAAGTCAAATAAATAAATAAACCAACAACAACAATAACAATAATTTATTTTATATTAGTGACATTACAGGAGAAGTACCAAAATTGTCTTAATTTACTTTTCATTCTCAAATTAAATTAGATATAAAATGATTATTAGAAATTTATCTATAATAATTATACATGAATAAGAGTACATCAGTCTTTTCTTAATTTATGTGTAAAATTCTAAAACAAAATATATTTTGAAAGTTTCCACGCCCCTTCAAGACCCTGAAAAATGGACAAATTTATTTTGTTGAAGAAAATATTATGTGTAGGGTAAATTAACAAAACTTCAAAAATAATACATGAAATAAAACCAAGATTAAATAAATATGTAAATTGTAAATAGAGGGATTATATAATAAAGAAAAAGCGAAAGGAGACAGGAACACGGCGATCGCCGCCGAGTTGTCCGGCCACAGTCCTTTTGTCTCATTCTCCGACCAAGAAAGGGACGCCTAACTACCTATAGTATCTATTCCACGTGTCTCCGTGCCATTGGTCAGCGTAGGGAGTACGGAAGATCCTGAAACAGCATGCCAATTCCATTTCTGGGTCTTATATTCCCTATATTCCTCCCTCTACTTTTATTTACCTTTTTACCCTCTTTCTAATTTTTGTCTGCCATATTTCGCTGAAATAGACACTGCTTGCTTTGCACTATTTTTTTGGTGAAAATATTAATCCTTTTTTGCACCACTTATTTTTCTGCTAATTCTATTTCACTCTACAAAAATAATTAAATTCAACTTCATTCTTCTCTGCAAAAATTAATTATCTGGGAAATTTTAATTGCTCCTACAGTATATAGGTTAATGCAAAATCTCTCAAAATAGTCTCTACCTTTTACTATTTCAGATTCAAATTGTTTTACCATTTTTTACCCAAAAAAAAAAAAACTCTAAGCCCAATTTTTTTAATATTTTGTCAATTGAATAAATGTACCCTCCTTTTAAACCATGTGTTATAACTAATCATGAGATTGTTATAAGAGCATTATAAAATTTTCAATCGAAAACTAGCTTTGATTTTTGAAACAAAACTTAAAAAAAAAAAAAATATTCTTTTGAAACATTTTTCTAGGCAGGAAATAAATAAATGAATATGTCGGATTAGTGTACTCTATTCAGCAGTGTGCATTATTCTTCACCTGACCAAAAAGAAATATTCCATAATATTTCATAAAAACAAAAGAAAAAAATTTAACGCAAGATTTGACTTGCGTTAAATCCAACACAAGATTGACGGTTGAGATAGTTTAATATGAACATCTAAAACATTGTTGGAGTGGAAAAATATTAAAATCTTAATAATCTAACATACTATTGGAGATGCTCTGAAAGTTAAGATTATTGAAAAAGAGACAAGTGTATTTACCGGGAAACATAGGGTGCAAAATATGCAATTTGCCATAAAGAAAAGCAAAGACATAATAATTTTGAAATAACTTTGTCAGAAATACAAAAGTTATATTTTTTGGTTGAAGTCGTGCTTGGGGTGTGCGACTTACAATCACGCACAGGAGTTGCATTTTCCCCTATAATTTTAAAGATTTCCTATACATCATACTTTAATAATTTATATTTATTTCCACAATATTTAATTAAATTAGTCTAATACAAGTGTGATAATAATGTGAAGTGCCCTTCAAACATATGATATGAGTGCAGTGTTAGGGATGAGCAAAATTGAACAAGACAAAACCACTTACCAAATCGAAGCATTCGATTCGGTTCAATTTTTTAGTTTGGTTGTAATTCTATAAATCGAATTTTAATTTTAATTCGATTTCGTTTGATTAATTTAGCATTAAAATTTTCGATTAAAACCGAAAAAAATGAAACGTTAATATACTTTTTGTATATTGTTATTTTTATAATCATTAATTTATCTATATATATTATATATATATATATATATATATATAAGTATGACCATTAGGAACATGTGACAAATCAATAATTCTCTCATATTTAATGTTATTTTCTTATATTTATTTTTAAATATAAATTTAAAAATAGAAAATTTAGAAAATGCGATGATTATGAAATGATGGACTGTTAATGACTTTCAATATAAAAAATATAAGAAAACAAAATTAGTATGCTTAATTATAACATATATTAAAATCTTACATAAAATTTTGATAAAATATACTAATAAAAATATAAACTAAATATATGATGAAAATGTTTAAAAAAAATTAAAGTCATTTTCCTGTAAAAATCAACAATAAAAATATACAATTTAATAATAATAATACTATTATTATTATTATTACGATTACAATATTAAATCTAAAATTTTTAAATCTACAACTAAAATTTAAAAGTTATTTTAATATTTATAAATAATATTTATTCACACATATTGGAAAATTTAAGTTAAATCAAATTTTAGAACTAATCTAATTTTTTTAAATATATATTTTTTTACTCTGAAAAACTTCGTAATTTCATTTAAAAATGTCAATACTATTTTAGAATATATAAAGTATTTAAATATGTAAATATCAACAAATTTATATTTTAAAAGCTTTTGAAATAAATTTCGAGGATCATTTTAGACTTCATATTTAACATTTTATTTAAGAAAAACAAATGGTGGGAGCATTGATGAATAATATGACAACATAACAACATATATTTTCTTTAAAATTAAATATATAGACTTATTTATATTCCTATAAATATACAACATTTATTTCAATATTTAAATAATATATCAATCAAAATTAAATTATATTTAATATTAATTTAGATGATAGTTATAACATAAAATCATAATTTTCTCTATATAAATAAAATTTAAAATTTTCTAATTTTACTAAATTCAATTTATTTAAATTCGTCTAATACACGAGTCATATGTTAGGTAAATACTTTATTAATGTAACTATTTTCACATTAAATGATTAGGGGGCTGAAACTTTTTTCCCCAAATCTGTGATCTTAATGTCCTTACTACTTTGTGTTGAAATTTTGTACATAGAAAGAACTACGTGTGACACATATTATATATATGAATATTATCATGATAAGAAGCTAACACTTGATTTGCAAATGAATCAAATCAAACATTATCATGAGAAAAAATAAAAATAATTAATGTACGTAATTGATAATTATCATCATTAATGCCTTCTTATCAAATCCAGTGTTGTATTCTCTATCAAAGTTATGCATAGATGAAGTTGGCGAAAAATGTTTTTTTTTTTGGTTTTCTAAATAGATGAAGTTATGCATACAACATTTTCATCAGTTTTTATAAGTAATTTGATTTTAACTCGCTCATTTTAATCAATATCATAAGTTGTAAAATTAATTCTTGAAGGAGTCAATTTATAATAAAATAAATCCAAAACTGTACAATTTTTTTTCCTATTATAAAATTTTGGATTTTTTTTTTTGCAATCAAGCCTTAAATAAAATAAAGAAAAACATGTTGTTTTGCAGGAAGATGGACAAAAATAATTGCATTTTTTCAAACATAAAGAAATAAAAAACCAAAATGATGTAAAGCGAAATAATAAAATATTGAGTGAGACAGATTTAGAGAATCAAATAAGTATTTGTAATAAGTTTAGAATGAAAAAGGAGAAGAAGGTTAAGGAAATAGAGTGGAGCAGCATGAAAGATAGGAGTGCAGGCTAGAGATATTCATAGACTTACTTTTGCTGATTAAATAAGACAAAATTTAATTATGTGCATTTAATTACCTCTCCCTTAAATATTAATCGCACCCCACCCACTTTTCCTTTTTTGCATTTCAATCCCTCTTCTCCATCCTATCTCTACTTTACCCCCCCCACTTTTTTCTTTCTTATATTTCCCCTCCAATTCAAACACTTAACTTCTTGAATATATTCTTTTCCTATAAACTAATAATAATTTTATTTGGTTATTTCCTGTAATGAAATGTTATGTGGGCGTTTCCTTGAGAAAGACTTTAATGAGAAATATGAAATGTCTCACAGATTTTATTTCACAAATCACAACTCATAAAAAAGACATTTACTTATGAAAATAGATTATTAAATTGTAAATAATGAGATTCTATTGCACATAACTATATCCATTCATATAATTTTGATGTTTAACAAAACAAGGCAAAAATATATCTACAAGACCACTTTTAGGTTTCCACCTTCAAACTTGCTTCCAAGTTTAATTTTTATATTTAGATGATATTCTTCATTCAATTCAGAGAGAGAGAGAGAGAGAGAGAGAGAGGAACTCAATTAGCATAAATAAGAGAAAGACAAGAAGGAGAAAAGTGTAATTCCACAAAGTAGCAACAAAAGAAGCATGTTTGTTATTATATGAAAGACAAACAAAACAATAACAAATAGCAAACATCCCCTTCTCACACATTCTCTCTCTCTTTCTTCAATGGCGGATTTCGCATACACTCTCCTCCTCTTCTCTCTCCTCTCCACCTCCGTCATGTCGCAGCCACCCCTCAACTCGGCCGAGCAAGAATCGGTGTACCGAGTCCTGGAGTCCATCAACTCAGCCATCCCATGGCGCACCCTCTTCCCCGACGACCTCTGCTCCTCCGCCCCACACGGCGTCGTTTGCGACTACTTCTCCCCCACCACCACCGCCGCCGTGCCCCACATCACCGAGCTCAGCTTCGGATACATCTCTGACTACTCCCCCAACCCACCCTGCACCCTCACTTCCACCCTAGACCCTTCCCTTCTCTCTCCTCTCTCTCACCTCAAGAAGCTCTTCTTCTACAAATGCTTCACCCACACCAAAATCCCATTCCCAGATTTCTCATCCCAAAACCTCTCTTCCTCTCTCGAAGAACTCGTCTTCATCGAAAACCCATCTCTAGTCGGATCCCTCAACGGAAAAATCAGCAACATGAGAAAACTCCGAAGGCTGGTCGTGATCGGAAGCGGCGTCTCCGGCACCTTCTCCGATAGATTCAGCGAGCTCATAAATCTCGAGCAGCTCACACTCTCAAGCAACAAGCTAACAGGTGAGATTCCTACCAACATTTTCCAGAACATGAACAAGCTTAGGGTTCTTGATCTAAGCGACAATGGGTTCGAAGGAAACATGCCAGAATCCATTGGATATTCATCGGAGCTGCTGAAGATTGATCTAAGCTACAATGGGTTTTCTGGGAAAATCCCAGAAAGCTTGGAGGGATTAAAGAGGGTCGAGTTCTTGGATTTGAGCTACAACCATTTTGGCAATTATGGGGTGCCATTAGTGCTGGGTGAGATGGTGAGTTTGAAGGAAGTGTATTTGAGTGGCAACTTTCTTGGAGGGGAGATTCCTGAGATTTGGGGGAATCTTGGGGGTATTATGGGAATTGGGCTTTCTGGGGTGGGGCTTGTGGGGAATATTCCCAGATCAATGGGGGTACAACTCAGGAATGCGTGTTACATAGGTCTTGATAACAACATGCTTCAAGGGGTTGTACCTCAGGAGTTTGGGGGCTTGGAGTTTGTGAGTGAGTTGAATTTGGAGAACAACAATTTGAGTGGGAGGCTTCCTTTTTCTCAAGGCTTTGTATCTAAATTGGGAGGGAAGTTGAAGTTGAAGGGCAATTTGGACATTTGCGTTGATGAGGTCTCTGTTGCCCTTGAGCACCTCAGAGTCTGCACCAAACCTGATATTTCCAAAACTGCCCTTTTCTATGAGAATTCTTGTCCCACACTGCATTTTTCTTCTTTGCCATTTATACCTATTTTTGGGCTTTTCATCTTTTTGGGGGTTTTGAGAGCTTAAAACTAGTATTGGGTCTTCATCATGTAATTACAGCTTTCATTTTTTAAGTTGGTTCATTAAAAGAAGAGGCATCTATGTAATTAGATTGAGCTTTAATTTTATTACAATCCAAGAAATATTTATTTCATTTTGCTACTTGTAGTAATATCATTTATTGATATTGGACATCATTTAGCACCTTTTCTAGAAGATTTTCTCTTCATTCATGTGATGATGACATGGAAAAACATTCCCATCACAAGTATGAAAATGACCCTTTTTGTGAAACATTGAGAAAAGAAAGAATAGCGGTTTTGTGAGAAAATACGGTAGCCAAAAAAGGGATAAAATCAAGGCAATTCAGACACTGTTATTCAAGAACCTCTGCCCAAAACAAATTAATGGCAATAGTACATATGAAATGATGCTAGCTAGATACACACTACTTGATTAATGTTTCTCAATTCTATGCCAGCTCTTGTACACATCTAAGGAATTGACTAAATATTCCCAATGACAACAACAGAGTTTCAAAAAAAAAAGAAAAAAAAACCAAAATACATCATGCTCTATGGATTGATCATCACCATCATGTGAAAATTTTCCTTCTTTTTGAGCCCTATAATTAGCTAACTAGGCCACAACATAAAGTGATAGAAAAACTAAATATCAAAAAAAAGGACAACATCTTTCTTTACCTTGTCTTCATCTCATGCAGTTGCAATAGGATCCAATTGAGGAGATTCAGAGTTGATGGTTATGGATTCCTTGTCCGGTCGAGCATCACCACAAGCCATCGGTTTGGATCTTGATCGCGTGGATCCGTCACCTCTATGGCCACCTTCACCGTTTTGTTCCCTAGACTTCTTTCTCCGTGCTTTCTTAGCCGGATCAGGGATGCCCGGTGATGGTGAATCCGAGGGGTGTTCCGACGATTCTTGGTGGCGACGATGGGACCTAACACTGCCTTCGGATGAATCCTTGGAGTGGTTTCTCCTTTGCCTTGATCTTGTCGACGAATCTTTCTTCCTAGGGGACGAGACTGTGCCGTCTGTCGAGTGGTGACGCCTATTCGATCTTGGCACGTCCGGTCCCGGAGATTCCATAGGCCTACTACTTCTTCTTGTATTAGAATCTGTAGGTTGGAGAGATATTGATATTAGTGTGAAGATGATAAGTGGTGAATGTTATACTCGATGGAATGTAAGGTTGGTACCACTACCTTCAGAGACCCACTTAATTTCAGGGTCTGGTTTAGGGTCCCTGGTGGGGGGACCTAGAGGTGCCGATTGGATACCTGGTGATGCACTGAACTCTTTCATCTGCAATGCACAAATATATGTATTAAATTAACCTTCAACCTCTCGCACAGTCAAATTCTCATCTTACCCAGGCAGGGGATTCAACCATTGGCCCATCCCATCCAATATGAGCAACATGCTTTACATCTGTGGGAAAACCAATCTGGATTTCATCTTCCTTTTTTTCTTCCTCTGCATGAGAGAGAGAGAGATAAGAACATTTGATGTGGAAATTAAAAGATATATACATGTATGTTGTTATCAATAAGAAAGTGAAAGTACTAACCAAAAATGTGAGAAATGTATTTGAAGCCTTTGAAAAGACCCTTCATCATAGGCTTGGACGTCATCTTTATCTTTATATACGTAAAATTATACAACAAAAGGTGGTTTGGTTTGATTCGATTCAAGATTTTCTCCTACTTGGAAAATGATGAGCCAAACCAACCCTTTTGTGAGGAAACTCTGTTTCATCCCATGGATTTACAAGAAATCCATGTTCTTTATATTTTGAGAATCACTCCTCCTATCTCGATCTTCTTTATCTTTGATTCTTGTAATTCAAAAACAATAAAAGAAGAAGATCAGATTCTAAAACGCTGAAACATACGAATTTCCTCCTGCAGGGCGGTTTGACTCTTTTTTTTTTTTTTACAACAAGTTTGTAAAAAAGAATAGAGTGTGACAAAAAAGGGATCGTAGAATGGGAGAGCTGATGCTGTTATTACAAAACGAAGCTTTCGCGTTTCAATGGCAATCATTTGTTGAGACCAAGTCACTGCACCACCATCCACTCCTTTTTTCTTACTATTCTTAGCTCTTCTATTCTTAAAACGGATCATTTACATTATCTAATGAGTAATAATTACATTTAGGAACTAAGCATACTACTTATATAATGATAATCCATTTATTAAGAAAGCAGACAAGTAATGTATATATGAAGCCTCAAAATCCAGAGATGTTGATATTAAAGGACTTGCTAATGGTATCTTGCTTTGTAGTGTTATCTTATTTGTGAGTAAGATATTGGAGTTTTAATGGAGCTTCAAGTATATGTACTTAGCATTAGTTGAATTAGTTTCGATATCACTTGATGTTGATATATAGACTATTATCTGTCATTCAAATGTATCCCATACTATTCTCCTTTCTTGGTAGAGATGATAGCAAACCTTATAAGGAGTGTGTGTATGTTTGGAACTATTTTGAAGAAATGGCTCAAAGTCAAACTAACCAAATAGATATGATTTCAATTTTATTTTCTTGCTCCTCTCTCTTTCTTCTTCCTCTCATTCTGTTCCTTTCTCTTTCTCAACTTTGAAATTTCCCAATTTATATATTATATGTATGTATATATGTTATGCATATGGTAGAACTTTACTGCAAATTCCCACCAACGTTCGAAAAAGTGAACGATAAGTTTGCTGCTCATTTAATTTCACTATTGTTTAAAGTTGTTTTTCAGAAAATATTTAATAATCAATTATATTTATAAAATCACTAAACTACCCATTTTTATATATTATTAAAGTCGAGTCATTAGTTATACATCCAACAAAATAAAAGTCTAGTGTAAAAACAAGAGTAAAGTTGGAAAAACAAAACATTCATTCTTCTTGATAATCAAACAAATTATGTTTTGTAAAACAATCGTCAGTTTGAAATCAACCAACTTCATTTATGAATTTTGTAGTAATAAAAATATAAAGATTTAGCAAGTAGCAACTTCATTATGGTTCGATCATACTATTTCCAATTCACACATTTTGGATTAGTACAGATTTAGATATGATATTACAAAGTTGATGTTGATAAATTTGATAGATCGCTTTCTCAGAAACCAATCAACAATTTTAACAAGTCTAGCATGGAAATTCTGAGCTCAGATAAGGAATTAAGGCAAGAGAATATTTCAGTAAATGGATTGTAGTGTTCAACTCATGCAAAAATTAAATCCAGATTTGATACTACTATAGAAAAACAAAATAGAAAACATAAATTGAACTCACAACTTCTTGACTCAAAAGTAAATTTATTAGAAACACATACTGCTCGAAAATAAATAAAGATTAAACAGCATAATATAGTTCCAGATTGTGAACTTGTCTTCAACCTGTCATCTAAGATGCCTTGAGACCATCCATACCAACACTAGCCTGTGTCAAGGGGATGAAATATTATCAGTTTAATCCTTGCTCGAGTTTTTTGTAGATTGTTTATTAATCCATCATTTATGCAGCATTCAGTCCAAGTTTCACTAACCAGCTTCGATAACGATATCTAAAGGAGAAAAAAGGATACAAACAAGAAAGATGACAATCTTACCAAGAACTTGTGGTTCTCCTCAAGAAGTGGTGTGAAAGTCGAGCAAAATTTATCGATGTCACTATAAATATCACCAGTTCCACCTACGACTTCTAAGAACTTTGTCCTATCAGGAGCAAGCTTCATAGCAACCTGTAATTTCAGTCCAGAATAAGTCTAAGGGTGAATGGAGGAATTTGAAACAAGTTTGAAAATGGATTTCAGAAGAAATCCAATGTGATGTGTTAGTTCTCGAGATAACAATTTAACAATGCAAGTGTTAAGATAAAAAAGATGATCAGAGATGCAATTATCTGGTTCCTCAATGCAATGACATTCTCAGATTGTTTGAACTATTGATGATGTTAATCCATAAAGCGACGAGAACATAAGATGACCCATAACTTCATTTATATTCAAACTACAACTACATATATGGTCATGGAGTTGATGTTTGCTTTGATGATGTTGAAAAGTAAACAAGTGGTCCACTCTAAGGCAATAAACTGAAAAGGGGTAAATAGAATTCCTCACAGGTTATCCCTACCCAATTTATTGGTGTCCTTTAGTAAATCATGAACTCAACTCAACAAATGAGCATTCTAACTGGAAATAATGTACAGATGAGAGTTTTCACCGTAAAGCTTGAACTGGCTAGCCAACCATGCCACTGTTTAAGAGTCTTGCCGTAGGAATCACTACAAGCTTGAGACATTGGCCAGTCTTGATGCTGAAGCAAATTCCGGAACAACTCCACCAAGAAATCCATTGCCCTACAAGTTACATAATTCTAATTTAGTTTTGTGTCAAGCTGCCTAGATAACAAGAAATTAAAATATGCATGTGTGTTAGGACATGTATATTCATTCAATGCAAATCAAACTTCAAATCACCAGCTAGTTAATGAGGCACGGAGCAAAGAGAGGGTGTTTGAATCATTTTTACCTTGTCAACCACAAAAGACCATTGGTGCAACTGGATGAGCCTTTGGCAGTCTTAGCATCAATTTCTTCTTGTACCAAGCTGTACAAGTGTTCATATTTTGTCGGGTTGGTCAAGTATTTGGTCTCCAACCTCTATGGTACAAGAAACGAAATGTCGTCTTATTAAAGAATATACTCATGAAAGATCTCTGGGAGTGTGCAATTTGGTTGATTAATTAAAAGAAAAGGACACATTGGACAAGTATATGAAATATAGAGAAAAAGTATCTCACGGTTATATTGCCACCAATGTCAGATTTGACGATTGCCATAGCAGCTCCAAACTTATCTGCGAACACATGCAGTTAAGTCATATTCATTAATTCCTTCCGATCACATTAATATAAAGAACTAAACCATTTAAGAAAGTGTAGAAAAGTAGAATTCGAAGACATTTAGGAACTCAGGAAATATTATGCCTAACGTGTAAACTATAAATATGTGTGACCTAACAGATGCAACAAGCACACCTTACATCACCAAACGAAATAATTTCACAATTTACATCAAGGCTCAATGTTTGCTCATCATTTACTTAAACGTTCAATCATATTGAGTCACGGTTCAATTGTTCAAGGAAGTCCCTTTCGGCTTCATTGGATCTAATTTTGATCATAAATTGAGTATTGCCTAAGATCCAAGATGGAGACTAGACTAAACTACAAGAAATCTACAATCAACTAACTATAAGTCTAACAATGCTTGTCTGCAAGTTAATAAACATTTTGTCAATAATAATCAAATAACTTAAGGTTACAGTCTATAAATAATGTGAAACGAACAAATGATTATCTCCTCATTCTATTAAGAAACTGCAAACCTCTACCTGAAAAAAACTGTTTCCAACAAAACTCAAAGCAAATTACCTATAACAGGTAAAATAAGCTTGCATACTTCCAAGAATTGCTTAGTGAGCATTACTCCATTTTCTGACTTGACATGCTTCATTCCTTCCAATGCAGGGCCAAACACTGTCCCTTCCATTTTGTTCTTTACTGCACAGATTGAATAACACAGCCCTAAAAATTACAGAATAATAAAAATTAAAATAAACACCAACACAACCACCGGGTGCTCTCATCATCCTGGATTTCAGCAAGTAATAATACCAAACCGATTTACCTCACTTTTCCATTTTCTCTGAATAATGTTAAAATCTTATAACCAATTAAAATGAATACTGGTATCAACCAAAGCCTAGATCTCCAAATCTCAAAGTAAATAAAAAATAAATAACTGGATCCAAAATAAACAAAAGAATAAATAAAAAATCTGAATTCCATAGTCATAATTGAATGCCATAAGATGATGTTTCAGCAGAGTTTGATCCATTCCATTGTTCTCACAAAATACTCAATTCATCCAAAAAAATAAAAAAAATGATAATATTAAACAACACTACACGCCGGTCACTAACAATCATACAGAAATCACGATCTATCATCAAGCAACAAAGCATTAAATCAAATCAATGAAAAGGAAAATGAATGAGTAACAAAATCACATGAGCAGGTGGAATAATAGTTTGCATAACTCGGCGAAAAACGTAAAAATAGATCTGAATTACCTGAGAGAGAAAGAGTATGAAGGAGAAATTAGATTTTAGAGAGATGTTTGTGATATGGTTTTAGCAGAGGGGTTTCCAAAATTGTGTAGCTTTAGAGGAACGCTGCTTTCTTTATAAATCACGAATCTTCCAATTTAGTTACGTTGGAGTCCACTGTCCACCCGATAATCAAGATTTTGAAATCAAGGAAATTTTCATATTATTATTATTATTTTTTTAAATTAATGACCCTTGTAAGACTGTTTTATGTATGGTCCGACTATCCGCACCCCACTAATTACTGTTTCATGTATGGCCTGGCTATCCGCACCCCAAGATTTACTAAACACACCTCATTCATAATGTTACTGTTCACATCACTTGTAAATAGTAATACTAGGATTGAGGTGTGTTTAGTAAATCTTGAGGTGCGGATAGCCGCACCCTTTAATATGATGAAATAGCATGTAATAACTTATAAGTCATAAAACAAAGTTTACTTTGTGAAAGAATAAGTCTGGTGTGTGCTCATGAGCTAAGATATGTGCCCCATACCCGATCTGACTCATTTGGCTATGATATTTATGTTCGACCCGATCTCCCACGCGTTGTCAAAATCGCGCACAAACTCGCCCAAACATGCTTCAAGATCTCATACATTTATATTATATTAGTTATACATTTTAGTAGTGTTAATCATATATTTTAGTTATGTTAGTTGTACTTTTTATATATTATATAAATGTCTGACTATGTTAATATAAAAGTATAAGCAATGATGAAAATATCGGTTTCGGTGGAAATATCTGTACCATGATTTTACGAAAATATCGATAGATATATCAATTTCGGTGGAAATATCGGACATTTAAAAAAAATGAAAACTTTGTCATATGGGGGATTCCCCTTAAAGTTAAGTCATAAGAGTAACTCCAAAGCAGCAATCAAATGGGCAACCAAACCCAATTTGATTGTCCAATATCAAAAACTTCACTCCAATACAGCCATCAAATCAAACATTTTTTTTGGTTGCCCACCTCAAAGGTAGCAAAAGAGATTGCCCAAGGTCAAGGAATCAAAATTTTTTTGACTGAAAAATCAACAAAAAACAAAACAAAAACTCAAAACAAATTGAATTCAACGGTAATATTTCCAACGGTAATTTTTGTGAGAATGAAACTATATAAATTGATTGTCATACCTTAGATTTTCAAACCCTGGAATCTCTTCCCACAATTTTATAGTTGCAGTTTTACCTCCGGCGACGATCTCTGGCGATTGCACTTGAAGGTAAGAATTTCTCCTAAATTATGAAGATTTGAAGAGAGTAGAAATCTCTGGAATCTGAATATATCTGCCGTTTTTTCCGGAATGTATCTATCGTTTTCTTCATTTAAAAGAGAAAGATTTATTAGGTTTTGTATTTATTGGGTATATATAGAGATTGAGTTGGGTTTAGTATGTTAATTGGGCTTTTGAACTGTGCTTGGGTTTAGTATTTTATATAATTGGGTTTGCATTTAATTAACTATGTTTTTTTAAGTGGGCTTTGTGTTAATGGCTTTTCATTTTATATAAATAACACGAGTTTTAATTAAGTAATTTTATATATAATATAATATTTATATCTATTCTTTTATGTTAATTGGATTAATATTTGTATTTATTTACTTTAATTTTTTGTAGATGGATGATAATTACTATGGTAGTTACACTAGTTTACTTAATGACGACTCACCAGCTAACGAAGAAAGATATGGCGTGAACCCGACTATACCTCTTGAAGACGTCATTGAGGTTGATGTTCCACGTAGAACACAAAGGTCGGCAAATTTTTCAATCGAGGAAGATATTTGTATTGTCCCAGCATGGCTTAATACAAAGTAAAGACCCCATTCATGGAAATGATCAAAAATCACAAGGATTTTGGAAAAGGATTTATGATCAATTCGTAGAACACTACGGTCAAGGAGGGCGTACGAAGGATAGCGTGGAAAATCATTGGAGGGATATTAACACCCAATGTTCAAAATTCATTGGTATTCTTAGACAAATCGACAATAGACATCAATCTGGTCAAACACAACAAGGAAGGGTAAACACATTCTTCCATTTTTTGTTACAATTTTATTATTCGTATGCATATTGTTTATTTACTTTTGAACCTTTTATTTGATAGTTGGAAGAAGCAAGAGTTTTATATCGTTCCACTGACAAGAAAAATAGAAAATTCAGATATGAGCACTGTTTGGAAATTTTGAAGCATGAGAGAAAATGGCTTGATAATTTTGAACCAACTTCGGTAGAAGATCATAGTGGGTCTTCCGCTAATAAGGATCGGCCTTTGGGTAGGAAAGCGGCAAAAGCACAACAAAAGAGGAAACAAGGAAGTAATTCAGAAGGTGGAAGCTCGTCTAAAGTAGACGAGCGTTGGGAAGAAAAGCTCACTTTGGAGTGTGATAGATATGCTCAACGAGAAAGACTCATATCTGAATTGAAAGTTGCTATGCATGGAGACGAGGAGCGTAGAGAAATGGAAATTATGATGAAAGACACTATCGAAATGGAGGAAAGTCATATTGCTTATTGGAATATGAAGAAAAATGAAGTATTGAAGAGGAATGGTCTAGTATAATTAGTTTTATTTGTAATGTTGTATTATTTTCCTAGCTAAAGTAGTTTAATTATTTGTCTATCTCGTTTCTATTGTATTATGACAATTATTTTCTATTTAAATGATGAATTTTATGTTTAAATCGTTTTAAACCAAAGTTAATAAAAAAAATTACTAATACGTTATTTATAACAATTTAATACAAATGAACCAACTTACTAGTAAGGAAACAACTTAATAGTAATGACTCAAACTAAATGTTGATAGTACATTCAAAGCAAAGTAAACGACGTTGCAATCATTGTCTAATTGTCTTGGCCATGCAAATTCCATAAATGCTCAACAAGATCATGTTGTAGTTGGGAATGTGCGGTACGATTTAGAATCTGGTGATGAGCTTGAATAAACTCTGTAAACTTTGTGTGTTCACGTGATAGTGCGACGTTTGGAGTTGCGTAATCAAACTCAATGTTACCTGGACCATTTTCATCCTCAATAATCATGTTATGCATTATAATGCATGCTTTCATTATATTTGCTAAAGTCTCCTCATCCCAAAACCTTGCTGGCCCACGCACTATATTAAAGCGTGCTTGTAATACTCCAAATTCCCGTTCTACATCTTTCCTCGCAGCTTCTTGGGCTTGTGCAAAATGTTTGGCCTTTAGGCCTATTGAAGCAGACATTGTCTTCACAAAAGTAGCCCACGCAGGGTAAATGCCATCTGCTAGATAGTAATCCATAGAGTAGTTATTCCCGTTGACTGTAAAATTGACAGGAGGAGCACGACCGTTGGCTAGTGCTGAGAATACGGGAGATCTATCAAGAACATTAATGTCATTAAGCGAGCCTGGCATTCCAAAAAAGGAATGTTGTATCCAAAGATCCTGTGAAGCAACAACCTTTAATATAATTATCGGTTCACGACAATGACCAGTGTACATACCATGTCATGACGTGGACAATTTTTCCACCTCCAGTGCATGCAATCGATACTTCCAAGCATCCCTAGAAATCCACGTTGCTCGTTAACTTGGAGCAATCGAGACAAGTCATTTTGATTTGGGGCTCTTAAATATTGTTCACCGAAAACAGCAACAATTGCTTTGACAAAATGACGTAAGCTTTCAATAGCAGTACTTTCACCTATGCGTATGTGATCATCCAGAAAATCAGCAGGGACTCCATAAGCAATTATTCTATATGCAGCAATTACTTTTTGAAGAGATGATAAGCTAAGGACCCCTAGCGCATCATTTCTTTGAACAAATTATGGATCGTATGCTTCGACACCGGAAACAATTCGACAGAAGAGGGATCTGTGCATCCGAAATCTCCTCCTGAAATAACCATCATGATATACAGGATTATCAGAAAAATAATCATGATAGAGTTGTAGATGACCTTCTGCTCTATTACGATTAACGACCCTTCGACCAGCAACTGAACCATGACGAGGCCTGCGTTGTCTTTCTCTTGCTGCTTCATCTTCTTTTGTTGCTCGTATGAGCATTTCAAGGTCATTGTCAAAATCAGAGTCTGTTAAGAAAGACTTTATAATGTCGGAACGAGAATGCATGATGAAATGAAAGAAAGATGATTTGATTTAGTATTGATGAAGTAGTGAAGAGTTCTTTCACAAACATATCTTTTATAGACATTCAAAGATAAAAACATATTTATTGACAAAGGGGTCCCGCGTGAATAAAAAATCATATTAGAAATCTTGATATCCTCTAATTAAATGACACGTGTTATTTAAAAATTTTATCCGGATATACATGGTAGATTAATGGGGTCCATGAGGATAAAAAATCATATCAGAAATCTTGATATCCTCTAATTAAATGACACGTGTCATTTAAAAATCTTATCCGGATATACATGGTAGATTAATGGGGTCCATGAGGATAAAAAATCATATCAGAAATCTTGATATCCTCTAATTAAATGACACATGTCATTTAAAAATCTTATCCGAGTGAGGATAAAAAATGTTATCAAAAATCTCGATATCCTCTAATTTAATGACACGTGCCACTAATGATATTAACTAATTTTTTAAATGTATATTAATTGATTAATTTATTTATTTACTTATTATTATTTAAATATAACAATACTTTTATTAAACTTCAATTTAAATATAGGTATTATGTAAATTAAAATAAATTAATTTGATATATTTTAAATTTGATGCCTCGTTTTGTTGGTTGGGGTTGGAACAAATGAATTTTATAGAGGCATCAAAACACTATAGCAGACATCAAAAGAGTGTTTGATGTCCCATTTTGATTGCCCGGGGTTGGAGTTGCTCTAAGTGGCTAAACAAGTACTCTCCTCCACCGGTGGAGAAATAATATCATAGTAGAAATTTGTATTTTATTTCTTCAATAAAAGAAAGATTTTTTTGTTTCCTTCATGCTATTCGAAAGTTCTTCAGTACTCTGTGAGTTAATACCGGTAGTGCGTCTCCAAGTGATCCCTCTTAGACGAAAAAAGGGTTGTGATCTAGGCTCTCATTAAAGACGGGATGGAACCACTGACTGCGGGCATGTGGTTGGATTATAAAAATAATCCGTAAAAACCAGTAGAAATTTTGAGAAGCAGAGACAAACGACCAAAGTATGTATTATCAGAGTATGCATTTAAATATAGATGCATGTTGAGCCTGATATTGATCTGTTTACTCTTAATTCACGATCTAATTAAATAAATGGAATGGAAGAATAAAAATGGTCAAATGAAGATTTTTGGAAAATTTGGAAATTTGTGAAAATCAACATGAATATTTGATTTGTGCTAGAAAGGGATAAAAATATAAGGATAGTAGTATATTGGGATGTATTGTTATAGTGAGCGGTAGTTAAGAATATTTTTATATGAATTGTGGTAAGTTGGGATATTAACCAAATTGTTTAACTTAAATTTGTTCTCATGATATAATTAATTAAAAAAAATTATTTAAAAAAATAACTAGAGATTTAAAATAATTTAGGATGTTGGGCCAAATAAAATTGGATTGGGCTGCAATTTTGTAGGTCCAATTAAAGGATGGTTCAATCCAACCTATTTGCTCCATCAGATTGGATTCGACCAAATGGCGTAATTGTCAACTTTACTTACCTCAATAGTATTTTATAATAGTACTACTATAGTACTATACCACATAGTATTAACACTAGTGTTAATTCCATATAATATCATATGATAAAATGCGTTGGCCCCTTTTGTGATATAAAAATGTTGCGTCGGTTTCCTTTCTGTTATAAAAATGACAACATTTACATATGTAATATGAATAAATCTGAGCGAAATCTCCTATTTCGTCAAACTTAACGAGAGTGTGCATCACTTGCCCCATGTGCGATTTGTGCTTGATTTTGCTCACCTTTTAATTTGTATATTGACTATAATACCATTTATATTATATATAACATGTTATTCATTGATTTCTTTCAATATATAGTATATAATCTCCCATTTTCACTCTAAAATTTCAACTATTTTAAATTAATTATTTTTGTTATTTTATTTTTATTACTTTTTTCTATCTTTAAATTTTGGTATTTTGTTTATGTGTAATATTCTATTATACATTTTAAAATTATTCTTTATACTTTTTTGAATATTTTTTGCAACCTTAATTTAAAAATGATTTATGTTCAAAATATTTTCACTTTGATTTAGTTTTTCTTTTAAACTTTATATAAATATAATCTATTTCCAAAAAAATTAAAAAATAATAAATTAAATCTTGGAAATAATAACATAAAAGTTTAGAATTTTTAAATTATTTTAAAAATTAAAATTCAAAGATTGTTCAAATCTTTGAAAAAATTAAGTAGAATCTAACATTTACGGAAATTATCAAATAAAAAAAATTAAATTTACAAACAAAATACGAAGTTTATAATATATTTCAGGAAATTAAAATAATTTTTGTAAATCTAAAAATTTAAATTAAATTGAAATATGAAGATTGTTAAAGTACTATAAATAATCCAACTATAATTGAAAATTTTATATAAAAAATCATGATTAATAAACAAAATAAAAAAAATCTATAATACTAAATAATAATTTTAATAGTTCAGAAAATTCAAATTAAAAATAAAACTATTAAGATTGTTAAAATGAAAAAAGTGAAATCAGAAAAAAAAACTTTAGATTAAATAATAAATACAAAATTACAAGATATGTATTGAAAATAAACAAATAAAGAAATTACATATTATTTTAAATATAAATCTGAAAATTAAAAAAAATAATAATATGCATATTATTAATATAATTAAAAAATTCTAACTAAATCTCCAAAATTTAAAAAATCTTGTGATTATTAAGTATAATATAATTTCAATTTATTTGAAAAATTATTTTAAAAGTTAATCTTAATATTTCTTAAAATATATTTTTATTTATTAAAATTAATCTAAAAATTAAATTAAAATTATATGAATAGTTTTAATATAATTGAAAATAAAAAATTTATATATCTTATTTGGAAAATTATTTTAAACGTTAAGTTTTATATTTTTGTAAATGTTTATGTGTTGGTCCCAAGTAGTCATAGGTTCAGAGGGGTTGAATGAACCTCTATCCATTTTTGAACTTTTAAACTTTGTGTAAACAGGTTACTGATTCTACAGAGAATGCAGTAACCTCTCGATAGAGAAACCTGGCAGTATGCTGTATCAGGTTCCTATCTCGATATCACAGTATGCATCGGAAAATATAACGATAGAGTTTCTGTTTGTAAAACGTTTTCTTTCACAAGTATGCTTTTATCAAAGTATCTTTAGCAGTATGCTTATGACAAATGCAGAAAGATATATAAATATATATATATATATATATATATATATATATATATAATGCAATGCAACAAGTTATCAAAAGCAGTAAACACTTATGGTTTATAGTGGTTTGAAGGTGGTGTAATCCTTCTACGTCCACTCTACTCCTTCTCAAGGAAGAACTTTGTTAGGTCAGTTTGATTTACAAGACTCTGCTTTACAAATCTCTTCCTACCAAGTTTACCTACTAGAATCAAAGATTCCTACGCCAAATCTCATACAGAGTACAATATCTCACACAGAGAAAATAGCCTACACAAGACTAGACACTTAGCGAGGATCTAATCCTTCCAGCTAAGGACACCAAACTAAAACAATCTAACACACAACAAATGGTTAAAAAATATATGTATTTCTTCAACTGGTGCAACTAGAAGTCAGCTTTGAACTTGAAAGCTCGAGTGCTTGAATGACTATTTCTTGAAGGTTGAGTGACTGAATTTGGAAAGCTTGAGAATAGTTTGAGAGCTTAAGAAAATAATCAATAGTTCAGTAGTCTTCACAGTCACTCCATCCTTTTATTTATACTATTGGAAAATGCCCGTTGAAGAGAAGACATTGTCCTTGTAGAAATTCAAAATGATCTTGTGTATCTTTGCAATAAATGCAACTGGAAAAACTGGGTTGTAGGGCATGTCCTCCTCTTATCCGCACTAATGGCGCCACTCCTCAACTACAGTGCTTTTGCAAAGCCGCGGGTCCAGGTGGCTTCACCTCATTGGCTTGGCGCTAACTTCTATCTACTGGTAACTTGGACAGGAACTAATCCTCGTTGAGCATCCAGTAAATACATTGTACTTCATTAAATAACTTAGAAAGACTTATAGCTTACAGCTCAGGTTGCAGTAGCTGCCTTTTGTTCTGCGCCAGCTTTTTATCTGCGTCTGGTTCCTGTTTCAGAAGAGCTTCCTGTTCCTGAAACCTGCTTCATGATCTTGAACAGCTTCCTATTCCAGAATCTTGCAGTCAGCTTCCAGTTATCCATACTGTTTTCTGTTTTGCTGCTTATTGATCCAGCTTCCTGATCCTGGTTCCTTCTTCAGATTACTGACTTTTCTTGCTGAAAATCAGTTTTCAAGACTTCTTCATCTCCAGAATCATGATAACATCAGTATCCTATATCTTTCTGATTTTTACATCTTTACAAAACATAACTTAGAAACATAAACTTATCAAACTATAATCCACTTATAAAACGTGGAAAATGGGTACTCTAACTTCCTATCTAAAGTTACATTGTCTCATCAAAATCTATACAGAAATATCCCAACATTATGTTTATTAAAATCAATTCTTAGATTTCTTTTAAATGTTTGGATTTATTATAACCAAAATTTTTAAATTTAATTAGGAAATTCCAAAATTATGTTTGAAGGTTTTAAATTGTTAATTTGATTATTTCAAATATTAATGGTGATTAAATAATATGTATCGACCATATTTGTGAAAAGATATAAAGAAAATATTTAAAATTAAAGCAATAAGGTTAAAAGGATATGAATTATTTAATGTATAGGAGTATAATTGGAAATTTAGTACAAAAGTTGACACTATTAACACTCATTTGACGGAAAGGGAGAGTGCGCAACATTTATTAACAACATTTATTAAACGTTGCCATTCTAATAACAGAAGGGGATCGATGCAAAATTTCCAAAATACAAAGGGGTTCATCATATTTTACCACTTGATAAAATATGAAAATGTCAAAAAGCCAAATTCTCAACAACAAAACTTATGTGAGACGGTCTTACGATAGTTAACATGAAACGGTCTTACGGATAGTTCAGTGAGACGGAACTCCATCACCACAAACAATATGTGAATTGTACAGTTTGAGTTGTGGATTAACTCATCTCACACAATGCAATAAAATTTCGTGAGACTGTGTTAGAAGAGACTATTCAATTATCAATTGGTGTCAGTGAACTAGTTGAATGTTGTGTAAAAAGAAAAAAAAGAAAAAGAAAAAAGACGTGGTATCTTTGACTTCAAAGTTCAATGTTTTTTAGGGTCTTAGTTTAGATCTTATAATCGGTACTAAGTAAATTAATATAATTATCCAAAACAACTTAGAAATTATATTGCTAATCATACCTCAAGAAAGTAAATCTGTTAGACTAACTTTCTTTTCAAATCTCACAAGACGTTTATTCAAAGAAAAAATAAAATAATTAAAACAAATCCGAGAAGCCCCAATTAAATGTCAAACCCCAAAAAAGTAAATTCAGCATATTAACTTATTTAGAGTAAACTTAACTTAAGCCACTCTGATCCATCCATGATCTATCCACTTATATATACTTTTTTTTGTTTTTTTGTTTTTGTTTTTTCAAATTAACTCTAGCGCAGCTCAGTATTCTCTTCTATACTCTTTATCTGCAATGCTCTTCCTCTTAATTCCAACTTCTTCTTCATGTACATAACAACTAAAATCGTTTTTTTTTTTTTTTTGCTATTTGGATTCCTTCATATGCACACAAAAGTCATATATATTTTCGAAAAGTCATTCATAACGAACAAATACTCCATAACCATGACCACTTCTCTATATAAATGAAGAAGATCATGATTTGCTGAAAACATATGAATAAAAAATACTACAGAATGTTTAAAAATATTTTTAATATCTTTACTGAAACACATATATATAAATGTATCACTAGTATTACATTATTATTTCATCTATATAAATATATTAACTTATTTTATTAAAATATGACGTAAATGTATTGCATCGTATCACGACCACATTTCTAGTATAGCTAGACATGTAATAGATTTTCATATTAAAACACTTGTAAGTGAGCGTGTGCATTTTTTTTTTTTTTTTATAAACATAATAACATATATAACCTTCTTTAGATATGAAAATGATTTAAGATTATAGCATGTTTCGAAACATGTACGATAGTATCAAGCCACACTCGACTTTATACATACATATTTAAATATATCAGAGTACGAGAATAATGAAGTCAAGATACGTTATCAAAATATATCATTTAAAGAAAAATAAGCCCATAGCATAGCCCAACAGGTCGTCATCCATGTACACCATCTCCGAACCCGTATGAACTCAACAACACGGTCAGTAAGTTCATGAGCTTATACATCAGTAGGTTCACCTACAATACATGAACTATATGAGCTAAAAAGCTCAATAAGCAGAAATTATGCATGATAAATTAATTCCATATAAATCCTCCTCTTATATTCTCTTTTGAAATCACCAAATCTATTTCTATAACATTTGTTGAGGGTCTCCCCCAAATTCACCAGAACTAATTCATTTTTAACACATTCGTTGGGGGTCTCCCCCAAATTCACCATATATATTAAACAATAATAATTATTAAACAACAATCAAACCTCAAATGCATGTAATATTCAATTTTCACCGAATAAAACAGTTATCTTACAAAATACTATGTTTATGCATTATAATTGCAAAATATATTTCTACTTACCTTCCTTCTATGTGAAATTCCTTATCTCTTGTGTTATCAAGATTAATCTAAAATAGCAAGTTAAATATTTTATTAGGATATTAAAACCAAGTGATCATTAATTTAGTCGGGCAAGTTAATCAAATAGTATAATTAATTTCTCTTTACTTACTATCTAGCTTAAAGAAACCATTTAAACAATTTAACTTGTATAAAACATTTTAAATCTTATTTCTTAAAGATAGCAGTAATGATGTGTTTAAGTATCTTATTACACTTTAAATGTCAAATATATACTTATTAAGCAATATTAAATTTAAGTTTCTTAATCAATTCAGCAAACTAAATTAACTCTTTTATAATATTTGATTAAACCACAATTTTATTACTAATTATAAACGACAATATTGCAAAGAGAGTGATTATATATATATATATATATATATATATATATCAATCATTTTCTCTAATTATGTTGTATAATTGAGGCATAATTAACATGCTTGATTGATATATCTTAAGGAAATGATCATAATTAGAGAAAATGATTGATATATATATATATATATATATATATATATATATATATATATATATATATATATATACACACGACAAACATGTAAGTTGACTCCATTAACATGCTTTCAATTAATTTAGAATAATTTAAAGTTTTAAATTCATAATATGATAACATAAATTGCATACCTTCGTTTCAGTTTGATATCCTTTCTTTCCCATTTTTTTTTTTCTTCTAACTATTAAATGTAATACGTACCTATAAACATACCACCGTCTCCCGGAAAGCTTCATGGGTAAGCTTGTGTTTTTAATTATTATTATCATTACTTTACTATTATTATATTATTATTATCCTTACCAAGGATTTAGCAAGCCTTATACACATACACGTGTATATCTTAAGGAAAAGGATATTATATATAATATATACATGCACTTACTCATTACATAAATATATATATTATTATAATATTGAATCCATTTCATATATATAGCGCACACGACACTTACGTACATATATAATATTACCTATATTTATTTATAAAATTATATAATTAATTATTAGGACTATTAATTAAACAATTTGCATTATTTATGAACTTGAACATTATTAGAGTCCCAATCAATTATGATAAAGTTTCCTCAACACCAATTATGTGAAAGTATATAAATAATTCAATATTTGAAAGCTAAATATAATAATGCAAGATCATAAGTAACACATAAATAACACGAGATTTAACAAGTTTAAATAAATAAAGAGAACAAGCGCACTCTATGATGTCAATGTAAACTTAAACGTCACATAATAAACAACATGCAATTCATAGAATGCATGTATGCATGAACTATACTCGTCAATGAATCACGAAGGGCTCGGGTCTCACACATCGTATAAAGGTATGGACCACATACGTAAATGTATTACTTCATTTACTTAAATATATTACTTAAAAAATGGTTTCATTATCTTACTCAAATATATTAATCGTATCATATACAAGTATTAGTTGTATTACATAAATGTATTAGTTGTATCATATAAAAATATTACCTCATTTAATTGAAATATACTGTGAATGTATTATTTGTATCATGTAAATGTATTAATAATATAACGTAAATGTATCGATACATCTACTTAAAGGTACTGTCTTATTTTATTAACAAAATAATTATGTTATTTTCCTGAAATATTAATAAATACATAAATATATTAGTTGTATCACATAAAGGTATTATTTTATTTACGTAAGTATATCACTTCATTTTATGTAATATAATATAAGAGTTTACTCACTTAACATAAAGATATCAATAGCATAACTAAAATGCATTACATGTTTATTAGAATACGAACATGCATGAAACAGTGTGATCACGAACAATTGACACATGGGGCAGTTGTGAACGCACGTGTGCACATGGAAGCGCATAAAAGTGGATTAGGTCTCCGAGTTACATAAAAGTTTTTGTGAACTTATTATCTACTAAGTAGACACATCTACATTTGATATATCTATTTTGTGAAAAAATGTATTTTTTTTAATGTCGTATATATTTTGTCTTATGAGTTGAAAGTTGACCCATCTCATTATATCAGTCTCACAAAAGAACAACATAATTAAAAAATACTACATGTCAGAGAGCACAAACATGTGTGAAAAAATATGAGCATAGATAGCTGGCGCATGAGATCACATGTAAAAATGGTTTGATTAAGTTGCATGAATCCTAAATTTGTGCACCAATTACATAAAAGTTTTTATGAATTTATTATCTACCATGTTTCCAGTATCACAGAGCAACAGTACCAAAGAAAAAAAAAAAAAAAAAAGACAGATCAATGAGCTTTGCAACACAAATGATAAGAACTCGCACAAATTCAGACAAGTTTAATCAGCACCAAACATGAACCAATTCTGAAGCTTTAAATAATAAACCACTAGCTGAGCTCACTTGAATTCCTATTATTATCATCTCCAATTCAACTACAGCTCGATTTATATTACACTATGGACAATTAGAATAACCATACCGTTCTTTCACAAAAAAAGAACGGATGCAATATGATGAGCTTAGAGGGATGAGACTCAGAGTCAAAATCTTATCTACACACAAAAGAATGGAAACAAGAAATATGATAAACAGGGGAAGAATAAAACATTAGAAACTGAAGTAATTGTTGCTAAGATATGCAACAGCTGTTACTGTGATGCTTTGGCCTGCACTGAAAAAGCACTCAATAAGACACAAAAAGGTCAATAATCTGTATGTAATACAGGTTAAGGAGGGAGAAAATATAAAGTAGGATGAAGCTTGCCTTGTGCAAGTATTTCTTGTGAATTTTTAGTGCCTCTTTCAACGCCTTTTTTGCATCCAAATTCCCGGTCAGTTCACCCAGGATCTGGATTGAGGTTTCCAACAATGAAAAACGACACATTTATTAAAGAAAAAGTTGAAATAAGCAACAAATGGAAGAAGTACCTGGACAACATCATCCATGCCTTGAGCCTCTTTTAAGAGTTGTTTATTTTTCTTCTCAAGGACACTAGCAACAAGGAAAACAGCAAGAGCACCTCGCTGATCTGTCCATCCGGTCTGCAAATTTTTCCTCTCAAACTTTCCATACTGCTTGAGCTCTTTTTGACTGATTTTAACTTCACTTGGAGTGCTGGAAGAAACCACTTCTTCTGATTTCTCATATGATGAATAGATTTGCGGATTGTACTCCATCGCCCACATGACCTAAGTCACAGATTCACCAGCAAATAGCAGTAGGTGAAAAGACATAAAATATAAATATGGTATGATACAATGATACAAAGATCCATTGTGATAATGTATTTTAATAGGAAAGGGGTTTACCTCCCACAAATACATTGCATCCACAAAAGAGAACTCTCTTCGAAACAGAACCATCAACATACGGATGGCAAATAAATATTCCCCACCATCCAGTTCCTCTGTTATTTGAAAATGTGGCCTTCAGTTACACAGACACACACACGCTCGCACTCTAAAGAGATAATAGCATGGGTTATTACATCAATATGTTCCTATAGCTATTTTCATGTTTCTTAACACAGGCATGCACCATAGTCTGCTTATTCTTTTCACCCCTTAACTTTTAGGGGATGGCACATTTATTATACAGGAAAGAGGGAAAATGTTTGAATCACCAACTATTTTGGAAGCCTCCAAGGATCAAAATCACTTGCAATATGAAACACTTATCGTATGTAGCCGAGGATCATCAACTTGATGATAACTAATTTATTATTATTTAAAATGCTATATATGAAAAGTTATACCAAGGAAACAGCCATACCAAGATGACGATGGAGCTTTGGGTCTATTGCTTTAATAATTTGTGCAAGGGTACTCAGTTGAGATTGCACTCCCATAGCACTTGCGGTGCACTTGAAATTTTCCCTCTTCCAAACAGAAATGGAGAATGAATTACCAATGCAGACAAGCAAACAAAAAAAAAAAAAAAAACATAAAAATCCATGAATCTTTGTTGAGAAAAGACAAAAACAAAGTCCACCTATATAAATCTCAGAGAACAGTATACTATATACAAATTAAAATACAAGCACTTTCACTCTCACACAATTAATCTTTGTTGGGGGAACAGGTGGCAAGGCTCACATAATTAATTGATCTGAAAAAAATAAAATATGAACAAGCGTAGTGATGAACACATCTAGGCCATTTACAAAGAAAATCTGCAAGAAGTTAGCAGCCAAGAGGTCAAAACTATTAAACATGAGAATGCAGGGAAAGTTTCCAAATTAAAGATTCTAACAAACTCAAACTTTTCCAACTAATTACAGGTTGCCAAATATTCCTCTTTATTTTATTATTTCATGTCCCATGAGGGACTATAAACATTCCATGTCAAGGAAAGAGTTCACCTATAAGCTGCCATTCAAGCTCCAGGTTTATAAATTCCTTAAATGATGGCTAGTGCTTTCTAAATTACATTTAAGCTTCATTAAACTAATTGGCAGTAAGATTCACCAATGCATCTTGTTCTCGACTAGGTAATTCTGACATCTGGAGTCTCCATGTAGAAAGTGGGATAGTTCAATTGTGCTAGGAAATCTACTTAGGACTCATCAGCTAAACACTTGCTATTTGTTAGACAAGAAATAGAGGCACTGCTAGGGGAAGGGGAAATGGAGGTAAAGTAAACCTTTATAAACTAACACTAAAGGGACTTCTGAAAATATTAATTACAAAGAGGTAAAGTAATAAATTATAAATTCATATAATATATGTAATATGAATCAATTATGATATACATAGAATATACATTTAATCAATTAAAAATGTAATATATTTTCTCCATTTAATCAAAATTGAATATGAATCAACACAAGTGTACTTATGATAAAATAAACATTATTCTATTACATAAAAAAAAGTTAATTACGATTTATTAGTTTTCTTTATCAATTTAAATTAATGAATACATAATAAATTCAAGAAAAAACAATTCATTGCGATTACATTTATTCAATTAGATATATTTAATAAATTAGATTAAGACAAAAAATTTAAGTAACAATTCAATTTTAAAGTATTTGATTTACTAATAGATAACATGAAGAATCATTATATTATTTATTAGCATTATTGAGAATTATTTCAATTACAAACTTATAGGTTTGTAATAATAAATATAATAAAGGTAAGTAAGAACTAAGAAAATAAAATAGTTATTCTATATACAACTGAATGGATTTATTAAGGGATAATTACAAAAAAGTAACATCAAGTATGACCCTTTTTGCACTTTGCAACCTAAGACCATTTTTTGATCACTTTTCCGGCCAAAATCAAAATTTTCATTCAATCTATATGCTCAAATTGAGCTTGAACATGTGGAAATCATAAAATTGATTTCAGGTTTTTGCTTGGTTTGGGATGGGGAGTGTTTTGGGGTAGATTTATGTTTTTTTTTTTAATAAATCAGGACATTAAATTCGATTTTGGACGGAAAAGTGATCAGAAAATGGCCCTAAGTTGCAAATAGGAAAAACTTGTGGACTTTGGGTGCAAACAGAGGAAAAAAAAGGTTAGGTTGCAAAATGTAAAAAAGAAGGCTGTTTTTCTTTACATCAGCTTATTAATTTATAATATGGATGTCACCACCCAATTATATAAAAAAAAGGGGAAAAATATATTATCTTATTTTATCGAAATGATTAGTTTAGCCTTAAACCCACATTAAGACAATAAGATTTATTATATAATGTAAGTTAATAATTTATTGAGTATTAATCTATAGAGGTTACAGTAACCGTATGTATTAATTTACAAGTTATTACGAGATCAATTCATGGCTAGTCCAAAGCTTATAAGTTTCACTTATATACTTTTCTAGTACCTTTTTATTATTCATTTTCCAACTAACCAAACTTGTTTCAAGAAAACACAAATTAAATCTTGGATGAAAAAAAAAATAAGAAAAGGAAAATGATTATTTAAAATTTGATCAGCACTAACACAACATGTAATGATGCACATTTTTCCAAGTACAAAGAAACCTTACTAGTCTACGCATTGCACGCTCAAAGCACCAGAAGGCATCTGCTTCATGTTCAATAAGAATAACCATTGGAGAGCATATATCATTCATTCCTGCTCGAGTGAATAAAATAAACAAAAGCAGGTAAGATCTTCCACTAAAAGATGTGGTACGTTGGGTTAACACAAGTAATTACCTTGAACATACCCAATATCTTTGTCCATCCACGCATAGATAGCAAGAACATCCCAGAGCTTTGCTTGATTAGCCTCATTCTCATAATACACAAGCGTGCGATCAGTCCGTACAACATCCAAACCTAGATTTCTTATGTCAGCTATATAAATATAAATCAGAGCATTATACGCATACAACCCTTCAAGCATGCTGGTCAGAACCCACAGAAGGGGGCACTTTAATGACAATTATTTGACAAAAAAAAAAAAAAAGTTTCATAAATCAGATACAATAAATATTAAGAAAAGGTAGACTCGGTAACAATCTAGATTAATTTTCATTTTAGAGCAAAATTCAAATCAAGGTAAAAAATAAGTTATGCCCAAGCACAAACCGATTTGAGGCAGGACAAGCTTCCATTGAATCTCCTTTTTGTCTGGTTGACCACGTTTTGACTTTTTAGGTCGGACATCAGTGTTATCAGAAGAATCTTGGACAGGAGTACCATCATCATTAACTATAGGCGTTGTGATGAACTTTCCACTGCCAATGGCAGGTACCATTTTTTGACATATAGTTTTCCATTCAGCATACTTTTCCCTAAAAATAGGAGTAAATGCATAAGTGTATGATATACAAAATGAATAGATCATTAAAGCTATAACCCACATATCCAAAATATATATGGGCAACACAGTAAATGTTATGGAAAAGGTTCTTAATACACTAAAAGGGTGGTTAAAAAAAAGTAGTTGTTCTGTAAAGAAGAATAAAGAAGCTGGGAAAGTATGGTTAGATAATTATAAAATGGCAATGTCAACATAGTGGAATTTATGAGAAGATACCAACAGATCTTTTCCATTCACAAAATACACGATGATTGATATCTGCTCTAAAGTGTTCTCATTTGTGAATAAATGCACATGCTATAGACCACCTTCAAACCAGAACTCATATCAAGAGCTCTGACAGCTTTCGACTATGACATATTGAATACCATATCAGATGATGGCATTAGCAAGGTCGAATTTATAGGGCTAGTTTGGTTCATGGGTTGGGATGGGTTTAGGGGTTTTTAACCCACTCAAACCATTGTTTGGTTTATGGGTTAAAGGCCCATGTCAATTCATGGTCTGGGTCACAATGGGTTACAATGTGGGTTTAAAATGGTGATTTTGTGGGTTAAACCTACCAAAAGTGGTGGGAGCCCGTAAAGGGGTTGTGGATACTTCTGTATGTTCCAGATGCTGGATATCTCACGTGCACACGACACACATTTATTTAACCCAACCTTGCATCTACAGTGACATTTTATGAATAACCATTTCTGCCCTAATTCTATCGGTTAAACGACTGAAATGCCCTTGAATTTGGACCAAATAATAGAAATGTCAATATTGAAATTCAAGAAAAAAGTTCTCTCCATCTGGCTATCTCTAGAACTCCATTTCACAGCAGAAAAATTGGGGCTTTGGCTGTGTGCGATCAATGGAGCTACTAAAAACATCGGGAAGCTTTAGCTGTTCGATTCCAGCCTTATTTGACCGGAATTTGTCAGCAAAAGATCTCTCATCCAACTTGGAAAATAGAGAAAGAAGAAAATGTATTTTGTTGAAATCAAGTTTGAATTGAACTCAGTTGCATAAAATTGATTTGAGGATTTGAAAGAGTTATGGAAGAGGAAAGTTTCGATACAAGTTTCGCATATTTTGGTAAAATTTGGGTAAAATCAAAAATTTTGAGAGCTTGGGGGCTATGGAGTTTTACCGGCGAGGGAAGCGGTGGCATTTGGTGGTTTGGGAGGGATTCTTGGCTGTGGTTTGCTCAAAAGTGAAGGGGAAGTTATTTCTTGGTTGATTTCCATCAGATTATGCGGGTCTTTGTAAAGATGCGTGTTTAGGAAAATATCTGACGGTGGAGGAGCCACAGCCAATGATGGTGGCTGTGAGATGGGAAAGATGCAGTGTAAATGCAGAAAACGTTTATTTGAAAATTAATTTAAAGTACATAATATCCAACCTTCAAACCAAACATATAAATTATAACAAATCTCACCTTTTTGTGAACAGTACAAACTCACCACAATGTAACTTTAACAAATCCAACTATTAAACCAAACGAGCCCATAAGGAGTGATAAGATTCAGGTAGAACCTGGCCTATGCCTCCCATAGTGTAAGTGAAGTTAAATTTGCAAAAATCTGATATTTCTTCCAATAGAAATTTAACTAAGATCAGTTATCATATTTGACATTTCATATTTAAAATATCATGAGTTGTGATAAACCAACCAGATCAAGTTATACTCAACATTTTCCCTCATTCCATTCACATAAAATAGGAGAAACCAAACTTTTTAATATCATTTTCTCCTGTCTTGGGCAAAACAAGTTAAATCAATTCTATCTAATGTTATACATGGCTATCAGAGATGAAATAACTTGCATACCTTCTTTGCTCCCTGACTTCATTTCTTTCATCATGTGTGCTGTTTGGATCAAAACAACCCAACAAGAACTCCCATACTGCCCCTTTAATGGTAGGATGAACCCCCTAATATAATAGCCCAAGGAAAAAAAATGTTGATACTTCAACTATTCAATTTTGTTTGTATAACTAATTACATCAATAATTGTGTGGAGCACTTTCTTTTTGTAGAAATTTCAGTAAAAACTGCATATATAAGCAGGTTAAGAATTTCAGCCAGCTTTATAGGTGCTCTTAAATGCCATTCATTAATTGTGCAAGCAGAAAATCCAACTTACGAAAAAGAAAACTCATATCATAGTTAGTAGTTTATTCGCCAATGCAGGATATAGAGCAATTTCAGTAGCCATTTAATTGTAAGTTTGTTCCTGATACTACTGAAACAAGTTTCTTCAGGCCAAGATAAAAATATTTTATGCAACAGGCAGTTATAAATTGATACCTTTACTAATTTCTTCACCATAAGTATGACTCCGGCTGCATTGAAATTAGTACTCAATTGCATGGGTAATTTTAGTCGAAAGCCATGGTCTATGCATAGTCAATCACATAGGTTCATACATGGTGGAAGAAGGGCGTGAATAGCCCCAAAATAAAGAATTCTAGCCAATGAAAGCATGATACCCCAGATAATCTGAAGATTAAAATCACTGATAACTGAAGTGTGATGATCAATTGCCTATAATGATGGTATGGACCATAATAGGTCCCATCATTCTACATGATTGAAACAAATATGTATAACACAGCGTTTTCAAGTGAGATTTCCAAAGATGCAATGCAACACCATATTCCTGATAGATATTCCTTGCCCCAATTTTGCAAAGGCAGACTATCATATCCTCTATTACAATATAAATACAAATAAGAAAAAGGAAATCAAAATGGAATTGCCTTTTGAAGATTCTTTTATTGCTTGATGACAACTAATGTTGTTCTGGGGTTGATAAGTGATTCTCATAATTCAAATGTTGGCACGCACATGAATGAATGGAACCTCATAAACTTTAAACAAGAAATGTATACATAAAAATTAAATTTACCCCTTTTTGGATTCTTCTTAGAACACCAGCTATATCCAAATGGCCATCCTTAGTAAATGCAGCATTCCATCTTCTTGGACTCAGAGTTTTACCCACCTGACAATGTATTCAAGGAAAGTGATTATGTTTTAAAAAAAAAAGGTGTACTAGTAAAAGGACATAGTACAATAGGAAATACAAGCATGGAAAAACAGGTAACATCATTCTCAATGGCCTTCCATGGATAATAGGGACAACCGTGAACAAACAGCCAAAGAATACAAGATTCAGTGCTCCCCAAAATCAAACTTACAGCTGCTGACATATGCACATTTATAATCAAAGCTCGCATAAGTACACCATAGTTATGTCGTCAGCTCTCCAACTCATCTGGTAGACAAGTATAAGTTCAAAACGGCATAACTATCTTCCAAGGTGTTGAATTTATTGAAGTAGAAGGAAAAATATTTCAAATACATCAAATATCTCGTTTCAGTGAACATAAATTGCAAAAGATCAACCACCCCATCCATAAATTAAGATAAAACATACTACTTAACTGACGCATCAAATAAAGTGGAAAAACATGTGAGCAAGACACTTATACATACCCGTGCTTTAAAACGGGTCTTCGGAACATCAGCTTCACATTCAGGTCTAACAGGATAGTATGAATCCAACTCCTCAGCGGCCGAGTTAAAAAACAACATGTTCCTAAATGCGTATCAAGCAATCCATAACCATCACAAACATGGCTGAATAAAATAATAATTAAGAAGGAAAAAAACAGAACAAGAAGAAGAAGAAAGAACAATAACTTTCCTACATATTCTGACATTACTCACTACAGACTCTAAATCAAAATTCTTCACGAACACAAATCAGCATTATAATCAATGGAGCCCCCAATAATTATCCCTTTTTCAGCTAGATCAACTCAACTAACTTTACAAATATGGGACATACGTGACCAAATAACCAGATTTCTTCTACAAAAACTTATGAAATCAGGCAAGAATATAACTGCAAATATATGATTATACAATTACGCCATAAATCGTACCTTTAAATAGGCCTCAAAATATAATGGAAATTGGCAATCCGATTCGCGTTGAATTCTTCGCGATTACACTCCCACGCCAATAGCCATACAACAACTCGCGTATTCGTTAAATTGGAGTCAAGATTAGGAAGATTAAGAATGGTGAAAATATAATTAGGGTTCGATGATTGATTGGCGAGAAGAATGCAGAAGAAAAGACAAAAAATGTAGATGCGTAATTTGAATTGGAAAGGAGAGCCTCACTGTACAACGGTTTCTGCGTCCACCACTTTTTATTTTCCCCATTTTTAGTATTTACAGCTTACACTAACGATAAGAAGCATGATTCAAAATCTATATATATATATATATATATATATATATATATATATATATATATAATAACAGAAGTCAGTAAGTCAAAATGATAATTCTATTAAAAACTAAAGACAATTTTGTAATTCATCATTTATAATGATAATACAAAAAGAGAATTTATTTTAAAAATAAAGATCACAAAACCATTTATTCCTTTCAAGCAAGTTTTAAAAATCACGAACAGAAAACTTCCTTTACAAAATTGATTGTTTTTCAAATTTTTTGCCAAAAAATTATATCAGAAAACTTGGATATCATCGGTAGAAACTTGAATATCAAAAAATTATATCAGAAAATTTGGATATCATCGGTAGAAACTTGGATATCATATGATTGGAGATATTGATACTACTAAAAGACTCTGAAGCCTTCGTGTACGATGTGTTAGAGCTTACGATGTTCCTGCATTTGAAAGTCGAACGGAGCAGTTTTGATTGTGTCTATGCAATCCTCCCACAACTGTAGACACAATCAAAACTGTATATTTCCGTTCGACTTCCGAATGTAGGAACATTGTAAGCTCTAACACATCGCACATGAAGGCTCCAGAGTTTTTTTAGTAGTATCAATATCTCCAATCATAAACTTGGATATCATCGGTAGAAACTTGAATATCAAAAAATTATATCAGAAAATTTGGATATCATCGGTAGAAACTTGGATATCATATGATTGGAGATATTGATACTACTAAAAGACTCTGAAGCCTTCGTGTACGATGTGTTAGAGCTTACGATGTTCCTGCATTTGAAAGTCGAACGGAGCAGTTTTGATTGTGTCTATGCAATCCTCCCACAACTGTAGACACAATCAAAACTGTATATTTCCGTTCGACTTCCGAATGTAGGAACATTGTAAGCTCTAACACATCGCACATGAAGGCTCCAGAGTTTTTTTAGTAGTATCAATATCTCCAATCATATTTCAAATTGGAGCCATTAGGATATTTTGTAAAGACCTGCTCAATCAGATGAAGAACTGAAAAATTTTGTATGAGATTTACTTTGTAGAAGCAGATGAGGAACTCAGAAAATATGTGTGAGATTTACTGCAGAACGTGTAGAGATTGTGATATATAAGTGGAAAAATATTTAAATTATGTGTAAACGTGTAAATTTGATATGAAAAAAAATGGGAATAGTTATTCCACATAACTTGGAAATTCGAAATCATAATATCAAATATTATGTATTTTGATAGAAATTTAAATTTGTAAAGAGAGAATATGCGAGAGAGATCAACAAACATGTTATATTATTTTTAAATGTGAATATGCGAATAATATTTTTTTTAAAATGTATCTAGACAAATTTAATTAGAAATAAGTGGTTTTTTGATTTTTTAAAATGAATCTTAACAAATATAATTTTGTACAGATAATATTTTATTTTTCTGGCATAATTTGTTGGATAAGCAGTTTGCATTTATAATTTTTTAAAAATTTGAAAAAGTGTAATTTTTTTAAAAATTAGCAGTTTTCTCATTTATGATTTGTTGAAAAATAAGTTGTTTATTAACAAACAAAATTTTCTATTCATTATATCCAAGTTTTCTGATATAATTTTTTAGCAAAAAATTTGAAAAATAGTAGATTTGAAAAGGAACGGTTTTCTGTTTGTGATTTTCTATGATGATGTCCAAGTTTTCTAATATAATTTTTTAGCAAAAAATTTGAAAAATAGCAGTTTTGAAAAGGAACAGTTTTCTGTTCATGATTTTTAAAACTTGTGTGAAAGAAGTAAGCGGTTTTGTGATCTTTATTTTTAAAATAAATTCTTTTTTTGTATTATTCTTAAAAATGATGAATTATGAAATTGTCCTTAGTTCTTAATATAATTATCATTTTTCCTGATTGAGTTCTGTTATTATATAATATATATATATATATACACATACATATATATATATATATTTCATTTTTAAAATGTTGTAATTTCATATGATTTAGTTTAGTTTTGTAATTATTGTGATCTATTTTACACACTTATTTAATATATATATATATATGTATATATATATATATATATATTGTTTAATTGATCGCATAAAATGATTTCAAATTTTACTGATAAATATCAAATATCAGATTAATTATTATGATCTGTTTTATGCACTTATTTATGATATCTATATATATATATATATATATTTTTTTTTTTTTTTTTTTTTTTTTTTTTGTTTAATCTGATACACACAAAATTATCTCAAATCTTACTCATAAATATTAGATTAATTATTGTGATCCTAACATATATATTGTTTAATCTGATACATATAAAATTATTTCAAATCTTACTGATAAATATTAGATTTTTTATATATATATATATATATATATATTGTTTAACTGATCAGTTATTTAAAATATTACCGACAAATATTAGATTAATTACTGTGATAACAAAATTTTCTACTAATGATATCCAAGTTTTGTGATATAATTTTTTGGCAAAAAGATTCATGATTTGTTGAAATATAAGTTGTTTGTTAACAAACAAAATTTTCTATTGATGATATCCAAGTTTTCTAATATAATTTTTTGGCAAAAAAAATTGAAAAATAGCAGTTTTGAAAAGGAAACAAAATTTTCTAAGATATCCAAGTTTTGTGATATAATTTTTTGGCAAAAAGATTTATGATTTGTTGAAAAATCAGTTGTTTTCTATTGATGATATCCAAGTTTTCTGATATAATTTTTTAGCAAAAAAATTGAAAAATAGTAGTTTTGAAAAGGAACGGTTTTCTGTTCGTGATTTTTAAAACTTAAATTATGTGTAAACGTGTAAATTTGATAAGGTGAAACCATGGAAAAAAAAGAAAAAAAAAAGTGGGAACAGTTATTCCACATAACGTGGAAATTTGAAATCATAATATCAAATATTATATATTTTGATAGAAAATTTAAATTTGTAAAGAGAGAATACGAGAGAGAGATCAACAGACATGTTATATTATTTTTAAATGTGAATATGCAAATAATATTTTTTTTAAATGTATCTAGACAACTTTAATTAGAAATAAGTGGTTTTCTGATTTTTTTAGAATGAATATTAACAAATAGAGTAACACTTCTATGCACTAGTTGCACAGAAGTGCACAGACATTTATGTTATAAATGTAGTACATTTATGTTATAAATGCAATACTTTTATGCATGTTCATTTTAAAATATACGAATATATATATATATATATATATATATAAAAAAATTGTTTAACTGATCCACATAAAATGATTTCAAATTTCACTGATAATTATCAAATATCAGATTAATTATTATGATCTATTTTACGCACTTATTTATGATATATATATATATATTGTTTAATCTGAAACACATAAATCTATTTCAAATCTTACTAATAAATATTAGATTATATATATTGTATAACTGATTTGTTGTTTGAAATCTTACCGATAAATATTAGATTAATTACTGTGATCTCTGTTTTACGCACTTCATGACAGCTTTCTTCTTTATGACAATTTTTTTATTTTAATTCTTCTTATAATCATGTATGATATGGTCGAACTGAGTCGAACCGAGTTCTTCTCTTGAAAACCGAACGGAGGTCAAAGTCAAACGTATTTGAAGTCTGAAGAAACAAGTTGTTCGGCCACCTTCGGATCGAGCTAAGGAAGCGCAAGCTAACACAGTTGTGAAGTACGATGACGAACTAAATTAGTTATAGGATACGATGATAAACTGGTATGCGACGAAGCTAAACGAACTGATTTACAACCTTATGATCAAACTGACGAAAGATGAACTGATTCAGCTCGGAGTTACGATGACGAACTGATTAACAGGGAAGTGATGAACAGGTTTTGACCCTAACTAACCGCTATTTCGGCGGAACCGTTAGCCCATATCTCATGTTTTGTGGGATGAAATCTCAACCAACACGTATCCTAGGGAGTCTATATATACCTCTTGTGTACATTCTTTATTTTTCCCTATGCACACATATATTCAAAATACACACACACACAACTGCAAAAAGAACACACAAATCTTCTCTTCCTTTTTCTGACTTGAGCGTCGGAGTCCCATCGCCGGGAATCTCTCCCGGTGTTTGTTTTGCAGGTCTTCGGGTTCGAGATCTCGAGTTTTTGGGTTGAAGAACCGGAGCTTTGGATCAGAGCAACATCAATTGGCGCCATCTGTGGGAAATATAATCTGAGTTTTTAAGACCGTTGAGATAACAGACATGGTGAATACCAGAGGATCAAGGAGAAGGATGGAAGTCGGTGATTCATCTAGAAGACATGAAAATAGAGAGGGTGACCGGAGTCCTATCCCGGTGGATCCCCCTCGTACCATCACTTTAACGCCGGAGGAACTGGCAGATTTGATGGAGGCAGCTGTTCAGAAGGCTATGGGGAAACAAAGAGTTGAGTCACAACATGATAATGTGGATACCCATCAGGAGAAAGAAGCAAGCGATTATAGGTCACGAACGGATGAAAGGGAAAACCAGTTTGATCACTCTCGGGGACAGAAACGAGGCCACGATGAATTGTCGGAAAGGGTTGACGAGCTGAAAAGGGAATTGAGAGAAGTTCAGCGTAATATCTGACGAGTTTCGAAGGGTTCAAAGGGGAATCCCTTTTCGGAGGAAGTGATGGAAGATGAATTACAAGCAACTTTTCAGCTGGTGAATTTCGATTATGATGGTACTGCTGATCCGTGGGATCATTTGTGTCGATTTGAAAATACCGCTCTCTTACACCGGTATTCAGATGGCATCAAGTGCAGGGTGTTCTCTACTACCCTCACCAAGGCTGCTCAGACCTGGTTCAGCCAACTGACTGATGGAACTATTCATGACTTCGAACAATTATCAGAGTTATTCTTACATCAGTTCGTCAGTGCCAGAAGACAGCGGCGATCTACTCAAACTCTGTTCGGGGTAAAACAGAAAGGGGATGAGATGTTGAGAGAGTACGTTAAAAGGTTTACAGATGCGACCCTGGAAGCTCTTGAGGCTTTAGATGACTTAATAGTCAACGCCTTTATACAGGGTTTGAAAGAAGGCGACCTTCATACCTCTTTGGTTAAGAAGATGCCAAAGAATTTTGATGATTTATTGCAGAGATCTACCAAGTATATCAACCTGGAAGAGGCAGTTCGGATTAAGAAATGCGAGAGCTCCAGCCGAGCTAATAAGTCACAAGAACAGGAGTCTACAAGAAGGAATGAGATGGGAGAATCTCGAGCAAGGTTCGCACCCCCGCCATTGCGAGATAACAAGGTTAGTAGGAGGTATGACCAATATACTCCACTGACTATTTCTCCCGGGCAAGTATTGATGGAGATCTGGAATCTGCCCCAATTGAAATGGACGGCGACCTGGAGCCCAACTCCCAAGAAGCCATCCACCTTTGGGAATGGCAAACTTTGTCGGTTTCATAACGAGTATGGACACGGTACTGATGAATGCTTGCACCTGAGAGACGAACTTGAGAGATTAGTTCAGGAGAATAGACTTGCTCGGTATGTTCGTCCACGCCGGCAGGACAACAGAGAACAGAAGAATGCTCATGAGGAGCCTAGAAGGGAAATTGGGCAAGAACGACCTGAAGTATCTCCCCCTCCACCATTTCTGCCGCGAAACAGGCCTGAGAGAGTAGAAAGACCCACCATACATATGATCATAGGGGGACCAACAGATGGGGATTCGAACAGAGCTCGCAAGGTGAGACTGAATTCAATTTGACAGAAAGGTGACGAGGTTCAGACGATTTTCGACGAAGTAGTAGTGCAGTTTGGGGCTCAGGACAAAGTAGCTCTCCAGAGTCCGCAGTTCGATGCTATGGTGATTGCGGTTGAGATTGGGTGTTTTAACGTCGAAAGGATATTCATTGATACAGGCAGTTCGGTGGACATTATGTTCATGGACTGTTTTAGAAAGATGAGATCGACAGTCGAAGTGAAGTCGGTGGAAACTTCTCTTTATGGGTTTTTGGGAGAGGTTGTGACAGTGTTTGGCAAGGTACAGTTGCCCATGGTTTTAGGAGAAAGGGAATGGAGGCAGAATAAGACAATAACTTTTCTATTGGTAGACGCACTTTCGCAGTACAACGTGATTTTAGGACGTCCTTCGTTGAGCACGTATGCAGCTGTTATCTCACCTGCTCATTTGATGATGAAATTCCCAGTAGAAAATAAGGAATGACGAACTGTGGGAGTGGGAGTAGTCCATGGCAATCAGCAGACAGCTCGGCGTTGTTACGTTGCTGCTGTTCGCCAGTCCGAATCCCAAAAACGAAAGGCCGAACAGAAAATTGAGATTGATAGAGAAAGAGATCACAGTCGAAAGAAAGGGCGAGAGGCGAACACATCAGAGTTTGAAGAAGGGGAATTGATGAGCATCGAATTGATTTCAGAACAACCTGGACATGTAGTTCGCATCGACAATCATTTGGTTGAACCAAACCGTAGTGAGATAGTGCAGGTATTGAAAGAGAATGTGAATTTGTTCGCATGGAAGCCGGAAGATATGAAGGGTATAAACCCAGATGTAGCAGTTCATCAGCTGGATACTTAGCCCGAGGCTCGACCAATCAAACAGAAGTTGAGGCACTTTGGTGACGAGCAAAACAAGATAATAGAAAGGGAAGTTCAGAAGTTGCTGGAAATAGGACATATTGAGAAGATCCAATACCCTGAGTGGCTGGCGTGGTGTTGGTGCCTAAACCTGGAAACAAATGGCGGATGTGTATCGATTTCCGAGATCTAAACAGAGCTTGCCCAAAGGATCATTACCCGCTCCCTCGAATTGATAAATTGGTGGACTCAACTGCCGGTTGTGAACTGCTCAGCATGATGGATGCTGCACAAGGATATCATCAGATCCTGTTACATCTGAAAGATAAGCCCAAAGTTGCTTTCATCACCTCGTCAGGAACATACTTTTACACAGTGATGCCGTTTGGATTAAAGAATGCAGGAGCTACTTATCAAAGGATGGTGGATAAGATGTTCAAGCACCAATTAAGTCGTAATATGGAAGCTTACGTGGATGACATGTTAGTGAAAAGTGTTCAGGCAAACACTCATGCGGCAGACTTAAGAGAAACAATGACGACTATTCGAAGGCATATGATGCGGTTGAATCCATCAAAGTGCTCGTTCGGAGTAAAAGCAGGGAAATTTCTGGGATATATGGTTACTGAGAGGGGAATCGAAGTTAATCCAAGTAAGATTCGAGCTATCCAAGACATGGCTCCTCCGCGAACCATAAAAGAGGTACAGGTTTTAACTGGTCGGGTTGTTGCTCTAAGCAGGTTTATATCAAGGTTGGCGGATAAAGGATTGCCCTTCTTCAAAGTCCTTAGAAAGAGCAGTCAATTCGGTTGGAACGAACAATGTCAGAAGGCGTTTGACGACTTAAAAGTTTTCTTTTCTTCGCTTCCGCTATTGAAGCAGCCGATTCAAGAAGGACCACTGCTGGTATACTTAGCGACTGGCGAAGAATCTGTCAGTTCGGTCCTTGTGCGAGAAGAAGAAAATGACCAGTTCCCTGTCTACTTCATCAGTAAAGTTCTTCAAGGGGCCAAAGTGCGGTATACTGAGATTGAAAAGGTGGCCTATGCATTAGCCACTGCTGACAGGAGATTATGGTCATATTTTTTGGGTTATCCGATAACGGTGCGAACTGATCATCCGTTGAGCATCGTTCTGGGGAAGCTTGAGGCATCTGGAAGATTAATCAAATGGGCAGTCGAACTGGGTCAATTTGACATCAAGTATGAGTCTCGAACAGCCATTAAAGGTCAGGCCTTGGCGGACTTTATTCAAGAAACAACCAGAGCGCAAGAAAAGAAAGAGTGGGAGTTGTTTGTAGACGGATCTTCATCTCGTCAAGGGGCCGGAGCTGGAATATTGCTAATCAGTTCAGAAAAAGATGAGTTACAGTTTGCCATAAAATTCTTGTTCAAAACGTCTAACAATAAAGCATAATATGAAGCCTTTTTGCAGGGTTTGAAAATAGCCGAACAGGCTGGAGCACGCCACTTAATAGTAAAATCAGATTCACAGCTGGTAACATAACAACTTCGAAATGAATGTGAAGTCAAAGAAGACATGATGATCTCCTACATGGACAAAATCAAGGATATGGAGAACATGTTTGAGAAGCTTCAGATCGAACAAATTCCCAGAAGTGAAAATGAGAAAGCGGATTTTTTATCAAAAATAGGCAGTTCGTTGCAAGACTGTTCCTAGAGAAGTATAACTGTGATGGGTGTCGGGAGAGAGAATGAAGTTATGAATATTGACAAGTCAGAGTCCGATTGGAGAGCTCCTTTTTTGCATTTTTTGGAAGGCAAAAATGAAGGAACAACAAATGAATTGGAAAGGTTGGAGAGGCAAGTTCGATTCTATTATGTCATTGACGGACTGTTATACAGGAAAACCTTTTTACCAACGGATGCAAGATGTTTATATCAAGATGAAGGGATTAAGGTGTTGAAAGAAGCTCATGAGGGAGGATGTGCCGAACATTTAGGGGCAAGAGCTTTAGCTCGAAAGGTGGTGCGAGCTGGCTTTTATTGGCCCACGATGAAGAATAATGCTGAGGAGCTAGTTAGAAAGTGTGAATCTTGTCAGAAATATGGATGGCGGATCCACACGCCAGCCACGGATATGTTAACTACTTGTTCGCCTTATCCCTTCACTAGATGGGGAATCGACATAGTTGGTCCGTTTGTGAAAACCAGTGGAAGCAAACAATTTTTGGTAGTAGCAGTAGATTACTTCACTAAATGGGTCGAAGCCGAACCTTTAGTTAAAATTACAGAAGCTGACATGATCCACTTCGTTTGGAAGAATATTTGTTGCAGATTTGGTCTACCAAGAATTTTGGTGTCGGACAATGGAGCTCAGTTTCGAGGAAAGAAGATCACTGGATGGTGCGAAGAGATGAAAATTGTGCAAGTGTTTACTGTAGTTGCATATCCACAAGCAAATGACCAAGTTGAAGTAGTGAACCGGATCATAGTGGATGGACTCAAAAAGCGGCTAGAGTCTGAGAAGTCAAACTGGGTAGATGAACTACCATCTGTGTTGTGGGCTTATCGAACAACAGTTAGGTCAATGACAGGAGAGAGTCCTTTCAGTTTGGCGTTTGGGATGGAAGCAGTAGTTCCAACAGAAATTCAGGGAGAAGCTTTGCAGATCACCAATTTCGAACCGTAAGAAAACGAGGAGTTGATCAGAACCGATCTAATGTTTTTGGACGAACTGAGGGACGAAGCCCGAGTTCGACACAAACTCTATAAAAGATGCATTCAAGCAGCGTTTCACAAGAAAGTTCGGAAAAGGGAATTTCAAGTAGGAGATATGGTGTTAAGACAATCAGATGTCCTGGTCGAAATTGGAAAGTTGGATGCTACTTGGGAAGGGCCGTATATTGTTTCCAAGATTCTTTTGGGAGGATCTTACGAACTGATGGATGAAGATGGTAAAAGGTTGCCAAGACCATGGCATGTGAGTCATTTGAAGAAATTTTATGCTTGAAGTATCACCTTTCTATAGGTTATTTATTACTTTTTCAATTTCTGCTGTTTAATAAAATGAGAAACATTTACTCTCCGTGGACGTAGGTCAATTCGACCGAACCACGTTATATCGTTGTGTCGCTCTTTTTCTGCTTTATTTTATAATCGTTATACTTGATGATTAAACGAACTACCACATTCCCTCGGAATGTCCTGATTAAGCGAACCAACACATTCCCTCGTAATGTCCTGATTAAGCGAAGTGGCACATTCCCTCGGAATGTCTTGACTAAGCGAAGTGGCACATTCCCTCGGAATGTCCTAATTAAGCGAACTAACACATTCCCTCGGAATGTCCTGATTAAGCGAACCAACACATTCCCTCGGAATGTCTTGACTAAGCGAAGTGACACATTCCCTCGGAATGTCCTGATTAAGTAAACTAACACATTCCCTCGGAATGCCCAGATTAAACGAACTAACACACCCCCTCAAAATATACTGACCAAACGGACTGAAATATTCCTCGGAAAGTGTTGATTATTCGAACTAGTACTTGTATATCTTACAGTCCATTTGCTTATTAATAAAGTTTTGATGATGTGAGTACCTTATACTTACAATCAAACAGATGGAAGATTGATGTATGATTCGAAAAAGTCATAATCGGAAGTTCGATAAATTGTGCGTAGAAGATACAAAATATTTCTAGACAAAAAATATGAGGAAATTTACAAAGTATCATCAGATGGTTTTCCAGAAGAAGAAGGGAGAACTGATAGATCGGTAGTGGAGGATGGCGGCACAGGAAGATCTAACATCTCTTCTGGAAGATCCGCGATTTGATTTGAAGTTGCTTCTTCCAGTTGAATAGTCGAACTGGTACTTGGAAGAACTTCTGAAATGGCCTGCTGTAGAAATCCTACCCACTATTTGGCATCAACATCTTCGTTCGGATCCCCTTGCCAACCGGGGGGAATCGGAAAGGATTGCTGCAACTTTTTACCAAGCAAAGAAAGATGGAATCGGAGCTGGGACTCAGGCATAGTTTCCATCACCTCCTCCTGGCATAGACGAACACCCTCCCGGAAATAAGCTTCGGCCATGGGAGCGGCCTTGGAGAGAAAGAGAACTGAATTCCATAAGCGATTAAAGAGCCTCTCGCGGAACTCTTTAGCTATTAGCTCCATCTCCGAGCTCCGAGCGAATTGACGGAAGCCTTCTGTAATTCCAGCTCGGAATCCCTCCATCCTCATGTCCTCCGCGAGCTGAATTTGCGCACTCTTCTCCCGCTCTAATTCCTCCCTCAGCTTCCGAATCTCTGCCTCTGCGCCGATGAACTCTTTCTGTTTTTCTGTAGCGAACTTTTCCTTCGCCAACAGCAGTTCGTCTCTTTTTGACACCTCCGATCGAGCCATTGCAAGCTCAACCTCATATTGCTCTAGTTGAGCAGACAACTTATTAACCTTATCAGAATGGATCGCTAGGTCGCTCTCCAGAGTCTTCTTCTCATCTTTTTTCTCTCCCACTACATGGCGATATTCCAGTGCTTTATCCCGCCGGTGAAGAGCCCTCTTACTTAAGCCTTCAAAAAACTTCCTCGCATTCGCCAAACGAGCAAGATTTAGCCTTATCTCTTTCTCCTCAGCATCCTCCTCATCCTCTTCGGTCTTCCCACTCTGAGCAACTAAATCCCTCGAGACTTCCGAACTAACTAGGGGCCCCTCAACTATTTTCTGCTTCTTGTCTACGGACTTCCGCGAGCTAATGGACCCCATTTTCTTCCTCTGGAGGGAAGGCGCAGTCCCCGACACCCCTCATGTGATCTCTTCGGTCAGATCAACAGGCTCGGACAGACGAGCACTGGACAGAGTCAAGCCGATGGGGGTTTCAGTGGTTGGCAGAGTGATCAACAAGGTAGGCTCCGATCTCTCGGGGAGGACGTTCTCTTCTTCCAGGATCACATGCCCAGCCGAGCTAGGAGTTCTGTTGGCCAGGTCAGCAAGACGGGTTTCCTCCATCTGCTTGAAGGTAGCCGCCAAATTAGGGTTCATCCCGTGCTGCAAGGGTGAATACGAATCCTCTCTTCATCAGAGATCTCATCCGCGAAGCTGAAAAACCGATTCATCTTCCTATCTGCAAAAAGAAATAATTTAGGTAAATTACTACGCACCCCAAACAATGCGAACTAGTGCGAAGAACGACAAGAATCAAAATATCGACCTAGATCAAATCAAGAAGAAACGTGGCTATTTAGGTAAAACCCCCAGAATGCCAGCAACAATTCGCAAGAACTCAATTGCACGGTATCAAACCACCCCTTTGAAAATATTTCATTTAGGAGACCGATCTGATGGTCAGCCCGAGGAGGAGGATCTATTTGGGTTGAAGGTTGAGCCCAAGGAAGCGAATTGAAGGGTTGGTCCGCTGGTCCACGGATATAAAAGTAATATTTTTCCCAGAAATTGATTTTCTCGTCTCCAGGAGACAAAAATGAAGCTCATCTTTCCCCATTACGAGGACTTAAATAAAAACGAAAAGGGTTCAAATTTTTCAAAACAAAGCAAGATCGAAATCGTTCGACCGTTGGTTCGACTCCCATCCACTTACATACCATGTAGAAGGAAACTATATAGCTAATGGAGTTTGGGTGGAGTTGGTTCGAACATATCCCAAAGGACGAACCAATCTCCAAAAAGAAAGGGTGGATGGGGGGAACTAATCCCAGGATGACATGTTTCAGAAACCATGTTTGATGACCAATGGGAGCTCGATGGGTCGGTCTTCTGGGCTAGGAATTGCTACAGAATAACCGCCCACCAAGAGTGAACTTAGCAAGGTCAGATGGGTTTGGGTGGTTTTTGTGGAAGAAAACACCGTATCTACGGTTTTTCGTCTAGACTTTTTAGGAACATGAATCACTGGACTGGAGGTGGCCATTTGAAAAATAATGATAAGGGAAGAGAAAAAGATGGGTACCTGGAACAATTGAAGAAACCTAGAGATCGGGAGAAGAAAACCCTTGATGGATGAGAGAAAATTTGGAGAAGAGAAGCTACAGTGATTTATGGCGTAAAGATTTTTTAACCTAATGAAGGGCATATATATAGAGAGAGGTTTTATCGGGTTTTGAGGGGAAAAGGTGAAAGGTCGCGAACTCCCAACCGTTAGATGCGACGAAATCCAACGGTGGAAGACAAAAAGACACTGGGCAAGAATCCTATCTTGCCATGTGTCGCATAGATGAGATTGGCACAGTTGAAGGGACATCTCGCCTTGGAAAGGTGCGTCAAGTGTTCGGCTAATACAGTGGAAAACTACTTTAGTGCGTGTAAACACGCACTTCGAATGGGGGGAGTACTTGATATGGTCGAACTGAGCCGAACCGAGTTCTTCTCTTGAAAACCGAATGGAGGTCAAAGTCAAACGTATTTGAAGTCTGAAGAAACAAGCTGTTCGGCCACCTTCGGATCGAGCTAAGGAAGCGCAAGCTAACACAGTTGTGAAGTACGATGACGAACTAAATTAGTTATAGGATACGATGATAAACTGGTATGCGGCGAAGCTAAACGAACTGATTTACAACCTTATGATCGAACTGCCGAAAGAGGAACTGATTCAGCTCGAAGTTACGACGACGAACTAATTAACAGGGAAGTGACGAACAGGTTTTAGCCCTAACTAACCGCTATTTCGGCGGAACCGTTAGCCCATATCTCATGTTTTGTGGGATGAAATCTCAACCAACATGTATCCCAGGGAGTCTATATATACCTCTTGTGTTCATTCTTTATTTTTCCCTATGCACACATATATTCAAAATACACACACGCACAACTGCAAAAAGAACACACAAATCTTCTCTTCCTTTTTCTGACTTGAGCGTCGGAGTCTCATCGCCGGGAATCCCTCCCGGTGTTTGTTTTGCAGGTCTTCGGGTTCGAGATCTCGAGTTTTTGGGTTGAAGAACCGGAGTTTTGGATCAGAGCAACATATATCTATAATGAGTTACAATGTTTAATTTGTTGAATAATTAAATATTATAAATTCCATTGACAATGACAAGGTTAACATTATATATGTATAACGATGGTTATTTTATGCAATGGTTATTTATAAGTACTATCAGAATAATGGAAATTGTAATGTTATCACAATTAGGTTTCACATATTTATTTTTATTTATCATATAGAAATTTAAGTTATTCATGTATATACATTATATAATGTAATTAAATATCCCGGCAAAAACCAAACGGCGCTATTCCATCGTCATTATCATTATTCTTCTGTTCAAACAGGTCTGAAATAACCTAATTAAATATTCACATATAATTCAACATTAAATATTCCATTGTCATCAATGTTATTCATATATATATATATATATATATATATATATATATATATATATACATTATATATGACATCGTTATTCAAATAATGGTGTTATGAAAATGTTGTTCGGAATATTAAAAATTCCAAATTTGTTGGTTTATCAAATATTGATGATAACATCAGAATTTTTGGGATTAACATCAAATCTAAAAAAAACTCAATAAACTATAATATCATTAATTATTATTCAAAGTAATTGTTTAAAAACAACTTTCGTTAACTTTTGACGGGAAATTGATGATAACTAACTGTTCATTATTAAATAATTGAATAGGAAAAATATAAAGAGAAAAATACTTCAATAATAAAAACAAAAAATATTAATCTTCATATTTACTAATGTCTGTTTAGTGATTAATTTTTGTTTCAATTTCAATCGTTGATCTTGATCTTGAAGTCTATAAACATTAAAAGAAAGCTGCACATTGAATTCTCTCAATCATCCCACAAGAAATAGAAAATAGTATTTCAATTGTTGATCTTCATTTTGAAGTTTTATAAAGCTTAAAAGAAAGCTACACATTGAATTCTCTCCATCATCCCACAAGAAATAGAAAATAGTATTAAACTTAGTAAAAAACTAGACATTGAATTATCTCCATTATCCTACAAAAAGGAAAAAAATAGTATTAAACATAAATAAAATTCATCGATTAAATGAAGGTTTAATCAATCCTTGACAAATCCTCAAAAATAAAAAAAATTCATATTCTATATATTTACTTTCAACCCTTTTTAATAACCTAAAAAAATATAATTTTATATTATTCTTTAACTACATAAAAGTTATGATATATATATATATATATATATATATATATATATATATATATATAAAGGTTACACTAATAAACATAAAGGTTTAGCTATATTACATAAATTTTTATATTGAAAAAAATATGTTATTCACTTAAATGTTATGATATTTGTACATAAATGTTATACTAATATAACATAAATGTTACATCATAAATTAAAAAAAAAAAAGGGCACAGATCCGGGCTGGATCCTATCGGACCCGACCCACGTGCCCAGTTGTACCTATCTAGAATTGTGCACTTGGTTCACATGAACACTACTCATTTAAATAATATATCTATTTAAATAAAATTTAATAGTATAATATATACATATATAAAAGACATGTTTTTTCTTTCTTTTGCAATAATGTATTCCTTATCATGAAAGATATGTTTTTCCTCTTATTTTGTATATTTTATATTATAATCCTTCATAGGTTATCACGAAAGACATATATATATATATATATATATATATATTTTTTTTTTTTTTTTTTCCTTTATATTTTTCTTTGGAAACACAATTTTAGGAGGGAAAGTGACAAATTAATAAGTTTTGCCACATCTTTTTATAGATAGTATAGATATACTCATTTTATAAATATCCATATTTTAAAATATATACACATTTTAAAAATATTATCAATTTAATATTAATTATTATGTGTGGGTCTCACTCCCGCTAACCCATTTTTCTTCACATTTACATCAACTAGTATTTTTCCTATGCTGGATTGTGATAGTTGTAGTTAAATTATAAAAAATATTGTATCAGGATATTAACAATTTTATTTTGATTTAAAAAAGAAAAAATATAAATCAACATAAATAAAAAATTAAAAAAAGTCCATACTAATAACTAAAAATTAATAATTACAAATTTTTAAAAGCTTATTCATATACAACACTGATTGATATTTTTATCTATGGTTTTATATGCGTGTGTCAATGTGTGATTTTATTAAAAAAATAATGAATAAATGTTTTATTAATTCGTTTTCATGACTATTGATTATTAGAGTATAGTGTTGGGAGGAATTTTCTTATGTTTAGGGCTAGTTTGGTAGGAAAGATGATTTCATTAAGAGACTGATTATCATTAAGATTCTTTTATAGATGAGTATAAAATGTATCATAATCCAGCGTTTGGTAGTCTATATTATTTTGAGAGATATCTATATTTGCATGTTTGATGGTCAAGATAGTTACATGATAAATTAATGAAAATAAATTTTTTTCCTTAATTTGTTATGTAAAGATAGTTTTACCATTTTATTTAAAAAAAGTTTTATGATTTGAAGAAGGGTGTTTTTATCCCACGCGACTCTTTTATTTTTGTATTATTTTACAACAAAAATGCAAATCACTGACCATGTCATTAGTTGTATTAAAAAAAAATTTAAAAATGATAAAGAAAAAAAATGGACTTAACAATTAAAAAAAAAAAAACACAAAATTGCTAAAATCCTTGACAAAAAACGGGATTTCTTTTGAAATGCTCAGGAACCCAAATCCCCAACCTGCACCCAAGAACCCTAATTCTTCTAATTAATCGATTAAATAATTAATCAATTAAATACAACAAGTGACGGTTTGATCCCAGGGATTAATTAAGATTGATCATATTTGTAAAACAATAAACAAAATTCCTCAGAGAGGGGGGCGAGATTTATAATAATAACATAATATTCATTTGTAGATAATAAGAGTGATAAACATCTTTGAGAAAAGGAAAGACATGAAGTTCTATAGAAGAAGAAGGGGAATTAATCTACCTATTTTGTAACAGAAAGACCCACTAATCCAAGTACTAGTTAATCGATCTGGTTAATGATGAGCAAAACAGAGGTGGGCCTTGCCCAGTCTCACTTCTTGGACTTCTTGCTGGACTTGGAGGAGGATGGAGTTTCCGGCGGCGGCGAGGCCTGTCTCAGCTCATTGAGGAGGGTCCGATTCTCTTGGTTTAGAAGAATTAGGGTTCTTGGTTGCAGGTTGGGGATTTAGGTCTTATACTATCTTCATCAACAACCTCCCACAACCCAACCTCACAATAAAATATTAATTTCTTTTTCATCCACATATACAACCTACAATCCAATTCAATTTCAAATTTTTTATACTTCATCAACAACCTAATACAACCCAACATTTTAATAAAATATTATTTCTCTTTCATCTACAAATACAACATAAAATGATTTTTTCACATAAATTAAATAATCGAAAAACCCAAAATACTTAAAAATATATTATTTTAGAATTTTTTTAATTACATTTAAAAATATAATATTTGCATAGATTAAAATCTTTTTTGATATAATTTTTTTATAATAAGAAAAATATTTTTCTCATACACTTAAAATAACAACAAACTCAATAACTAAATTAAACTCACAATAGTTGGAATAAAAAACCAAAAAAAAATGCATGAAATATGAAATTACAAACATAGATCTATAGAAGATAGAAATTATATATTTAATTATCATTGCTGAATTTTTTCCATATATGCTCAATCAAGTCGTATTTTAGAGCGTTATAAGTCTCTCTATTGCGAAGTTGTTCTATGTTTGGATTGTTTGGATCCATAATAACAAATGATATGGATTGTTTGCCATATAAATAATTTGGATTGTTTGGATCCATAATAACAAATAATATAAATTATGTGAGAAAAGAGAGAATATCAAAATGTAAAAAAAGATAGAATTTGAGATTGAGAGAAAATGGGAAACTTCAAATTTATGATTCAAAATATGTCAATATTAGACTCTATTTATAGACCAAAAAAATAGGAATTTTGATAATTTTTAAAAAATAAATTAAACACAAATTATATCATTTATCAACAATCTAAATTATATCCATAAAAATTTAAATCAACCAATAATGGGTTGACACTTGGCATAAGAGGATTCAATGCCCATTTCATGAACTTGGGTGGGATGACATCCTCCTTATTTCATGGGTTGTGTCCAAAAATTGATTTTTTTTTTTTTTAAATTACTTTGTTTTGTCTTTTCCCACAACCGGTTGTGTGGGGTTGTGAATGAAGGTAGTCTTAGAGCATTTCATAGGAATTCCGTTTTTTTGTCAATGGATTTAGCAATTTTGTGTTTTTGATTTCCTTTTTGGTTTTAATTGTTAAGTCCATTTTTTTTGTTTTGACACGGCTAGTGATTTGACACTTTTGGGTGTAAAATAATATAAAAATAAAAGCCAAGTAAGATAAAAACTATCATGTAAGTGTTATGTGGGTGAAATTATGGAAATGAGGCGATTGTGTGATACTTACCAAAAAGTTGTCAGAAAATTGAGATTCCGGCCAAAAAAAGATTGAAATTGAACATATTTGTCAATTACAATACTAAAATTGATGATTGGAAAATAATAGGACCAAAATCGGACAACGTCTTTAGGCAAGACCAAAAATGAAATTATCTCTTCCTTAATATGACCCTCACAAAATGGACTTTCCATCGTCAATTGAGATTTTGGACCTTAAGAAGTCAAAATGTGCAGGTGGAAGAGCTTTAATTGGTCAGGAGGTCTACCAACTGAGCGACGATATTAACATTAGAAATGGCAAGGAGACCTTTAGTTGACAAGTCCCGGACAAAGTGAATGTCATTGCAATATGTTACATTCAAAAATGTTTAATTGGATGAAGTATAAGGCGAGTTGCACCCATATTATCACACAAGTGGTGATGAGTTGCATGAATTGGAATTCCCAAATCCTTAGAGGTGAACAATCGAACATACTTCAGAGGCGGCAGAAGCAAGAGCTCAATATTTAGCTTCAGTTTAACGAGCAACCTATAAATCATGTATACTTGAGATGAATTTTTGTTTTTTACCCTAATATATATGTATAGTATGTGTTATGTAAGAATTGATTCATGCACCTTTCATTAAACAAAATATTTACCACTAAACTAGCTAGCATTTTTATGATAAATATTAATTATACAAATTAAAAACATTAAATATAAAATACTCATTCAAAATACTCGTTTAGATTCAAATAAAAAATATTTATATTTGGTAAATAGGTATTGGGTGGGTATGAGTACCCAAGGGGTAATGATAATTGAGAACATGATGGGTATGAGTAATTCTAAATGAGAATGAGGCGGGTTTGAAAAGCATAAAATTAATATGATTAGAGTTTGAGATTACCTAAACGATAGGGTACCCGACCCGTTTCCATCCATACTCTTTGCATACTAGATTTGAAAATCGATTGTGCATGGAATTTGCCACCTTATTCATCTAGGGGCTCAATAGCCATTGTGGTTGTTGATCATAGACACAAGTAGTAGAGATGCCAACAAGTCATAGATATTCCTCTTTAAGAAGTCAAAACCTAGTTTATTGCACTTGATCAAATCTTCTCCATGAGGGAAACCATGATATTAGTTTATGATAGATAGAAAATAGGTGTATTTTATTGTGAATTAATTTGGGATTTTATGTTCTTTGATGTGAGTAAATGCATAATTTTTTTTATCTATATGTTTCTTGGTCTTCAAATACTTCATATGCTATTTTCTAGACTATTTAAGAATTTTTGGAGTATTTTTGGAGTCAAGAAATGTGAACGAGGGCTAAGACAAACATTGAAGATGAATTTGGGCTTGAAAAAGAAGTTGGGCCTGAAATTAAAAGAAAATGAGAAATATTGATTTTGGGATTGGCAATTAAAAAAGAAAGAGAGGAAGCCCATAAGAAAGATTAAGAAAGTGGGCCTAAAAATATCAAAATTAAGAAAAGTCCAATTGAGATGAAGAATAGGTGGGTGACGTTTTTCCCAAGACTTCCTCACGCCACATTCACCAGGAGAACACAACATTTATAATCTTTCTCCCCAGGTCATACGTCTAGTTAGACAGAGAGAGAAAGGTTTTAGAGAGAGGTTAATTTTGATGGATTCTTCAATTGTTTTCGTGGATTCGATTTCAAGGATGCACGGCTAATTTCTTAATTTAATTCCAGTTAGTATGGATGTTTGAACTCGTATATCTATTTATTTTCTAATTAATCATGTATCCTCTTCTCGATGTTTGATTGAAATTAATTTAATTCCGGTTAGTAGGGATGTTTGAACTCGTATATCTATTTATTTTCTAATTAATCATGTATCCTCTTTTCGATGTTTGATTGAAATTAATTTAATTCCGGTTAGTAGGGATGTTTGAACTCGTATATCTATTTATTTTCTAATTAATCATGTATCCTCTTCTCGATGGTTGATTGGAATTGATTATGTTATCTGTGTATATTATTCTCGATTATTGATACTTGATTTAGCCTGATCACCTAGGTTAAGTGTTTGATAATTGATCATTAGAATTTTAAATCATGAATTCTAATTGTTATGGTTTAATTTTTAAAAGTAGTAAACTAAAGGTCGTGCATCTCTAGGGTAGCATAATCCTAAATTATCAAATCGAGCTTGTGTATTTGGAGTCTAGTTCACCCTATCGTCTTGGTGATTAATGCGTTTAATGAATTAAATCTAGAGAGCTTATTCTAGACTATTCAACAATCTTATTCTAATTTAACTAATGTTAAGAAATGATTCGGTTTAATAGAGTTTGTTGTTAGACTAGGAGTAATAATTCCATGATATATCATCTGAGAGAGGGGTTTACATTGATTAGGGATAATTGATATAGGGGATAATTGAACTATTAAATGGAATAATTCATCTACTGATTTCTTGTTTAATTTGCTTCCTAGGTTTTTAGTTAATTAATTTAGTGATAGTGATAATTTGAAACCCCATCATTGTTATTTTTATTGAATTGAACATAGGTAACATGATTAGTTCTTCACTTCTCATGGGATCAACTTCAACTTACTCTAGCACTAATTGGTCAGGTTAGGAAGAAAAATAATTAATTTTATCATGTCGCGATAACACGGTCAGTTTATTTGTTCTGCATGACTCCTATCTGAAATAGGATTCTTAGTTCCTCATGTACTTAAATGTGGAAAGTTGGACTTTACGCCTTTAAGGAAGTACATCTTATTAGTCAGCGAGGAAGTCAGAAACTTTGTTGAGGGGCCCAACTAACAATATTATATTAATTAGATAACATGTATTAAAACATATCTTTTCATTTTACCATGAACATTTGTTTATCTTTTGATATTCATTATCTTTTTTTCACAAACTTTAAAATATAGATTATTGTTAATTTTTTTCAGGTTTTGAAGTAAGTGAATTATGTTTGTGATAGCCTACCTATGCATTTTCAGAAAATTTGTACTAAATATTTGATGATAAAAATGATAAAACTCAAATGTTGGATACTAATTTATTAAAAAAAATTCAAATATTTGTGACCACAAATATAATTTACAAATTTTAAGAAAACTTACACCGACATTATATATTTTGAATTCGATTTCTAAAATGATTAAAAGAAATAAATGTTGAATATCAATTTATTGCAAAATATAAAGAGAAATGACTCATGATATATAATTAAGGAAAAAATATAATTGATTCAAGAAAAAAATAAAATTTTATATAAACGAGAATTGTAGATCAATTATACCCTTAACATTAAAAGTAAATGACAATAACATTCTAATTTTTTTCTATGTATTTTTTCAAATAATAATTTTAAAATTATTAAACTATATTATAATTATATATTTATTTAAAATTCCAGGGGGCCCATTTCCCCTTGGCCCCCACATACCTCCATCACTGTTAGTAATTTCTCAAAGTTGTAACCTTTTCATGTAGTGCTCTTATTGTGTGAGGCTCTACCATTATTCTTAAGTAATTAGAAAGCCATTGCCACCACTCTCTTGATATTTTAGTGTTTTGAAGTAGTCTGGATCTTGTTATTTCCACATCCGAGTTTGATTTTTATATCTTTGAATGTGCGTATAACATTTTGTATAAAGTTGTCACTTAACTGGTGAAGTCATACGTCTAGGTTTAGAATCGATGTATTCACCAAATCAATTTTCTTGATAAATAAAGTAGTAGCAGGGGGTGTATTGGTTTAGAATTTCACAGGATTTCAAAAGACTTTTTTTTTTTTGTAAAAAAATCCGCTGGTATTCAATCAGGATTTTATGTCACTTAAAAACAATCCACTAATATTCAATCTGGATTTTCAAGATTTTTTAAAGAGTCCATTCAAATCCATTGGTATTCATGTAAGACTTTTTACTATTTAAAAATAATTCATTGGTATTAAAAAATATAAGGATTTTACAGGATTATTGTGTTAGATGGATTTTGAAGGACTTTTTAATGGTATCTATAAATACCAACAATCTCATCCAAACCCATCAGATTTTAGAGGACTCTTTTTAATGGTATCTATAAATACCAACAATCCCATCCAAACCCATTAGATTTTAGAGGACTCTTGAAGTGACTGTTGAAGTGCTTCCTCCGGTAATGTCTCTTCACCTTTGTCTTTATACTGCAATTCTATGAAAAAAAATTTGTGATATGTATAGTGTGTGTATATACTGTATCTCTTTGTTTGTATTGGGTGATGCTATTGGCGTTTTCATGTATGAATAGGTGAGCTATATTGGATTAGGAGATGCTATTGGCGTTTTCATGTATATATTGTATCTCTTTGTTTGTATTGGGTAATACTTGTTAATGATTTCATCCATATCTTTTTATGTATATATAAAAATCAATCACTCTCATGTCTTTATACTTGTTAATGGTTTTCATGTATATACACGCACAGTAACTGAGTAGCTGAGATTTTTTTTTTGTGATTTGATCTTGAGAGTGATTTCTCGCAATTTTGAGTTGTGTGGATTGGGTTTTCCATAATCGACTGTTTTGATGTTTATAGTCCTGTTTACCTGGTAATTAGTTGTCTACTCTTCATTATTGATGTTTGCTCTTGATATAATTGATCATTCGGGCATGTATTTATTTCGATTCTGTTGTTACGATGTGGGAGAATAATTGGATTTTAATTTGAATTGATTTCTTTCCAGAAACAGCAGGATTTTGGCTTTTAATTATTAATAAGGACCAATTAGCAAATGACAACCCAGATCCGAATCCATAAAGTCAACAATGTAATAGAGCTCCATCCTTTTTCACTCTCTCTTTCTCTGATTTTATAATGATTTTTGCTGTTTTATGTGATGAATGTTTCGAAGAGGAGCATGAGATTATGGAAATTGAACTTGCTGCATATAATGCCAAATAATATTGCTGTAATTTTCAGCTGTTTAGGCATCAATTTAGGACGTATTTTAAAGACTTTTATTTTGAATGAACTTTTTTATGACGATTGTGTATATTTGAAACTCACTCCAATAAGTACATATTTGAAACATGTTTATCTTTTAGAATTCATAGTTTCATTCATCTGAAAATACTCCCATTACTTTTTTTTAGTAATTCAAATGAGAGATTCACAAGGAAATAATAAAGGAAAGGGAAAAGAGAAAGAAAACTATGAAGCTTGGGCCAAGGAGATTCCGATGAATTGTTACAACTGATAGTGGATGCTATAAAAAGTGGACCAAGGAGATTCCGATGAATTGTTACAACTGATAGTGGATGCTATAAAAAGTGGACCGCGTGATGCTAATGGGTCAATTAGCAAATTAAATGTAAAGAGAGTCATCCTTCCTCGTCTCAATGCTAAAATTAAGTTTCCTAAAACGTATAATCATTACCTGAGTCGAATGAAGTGGTTTAAGAAACAATATTATAATAATATGTCATCACTTATGCGCAACAATTCTGGCTTTGGGTGGGACCCAATTTTAAAGACATTCACCGCTAGTGATGAAATATGGAAAGAGTACTTAAAGGTGAGATTACTTCGTAATCTTTTCAATATATTAATAGTTTACAAGTGTAGTGCATTATATTATTTTCAATATATTAATGACGAAATTATTTTTTTTGCTAGTCCCACCCAAGTCACAAAAATCTTCGAGGAAAAAGTATGGTTGATTATGAGGATTTGAAGATTGTCTTCGGGGTGGAACTGCCGGTGGGTACAGTTCCATATCAGTAGACCCTGATTATACTGATGCTACAACTTTTGGGGAAGAAAATACCGATTTTGGGATGGAAACTTTTTCATATGATCCGAACAGTGATGTGTTCATAGCACCAGATCACTATGAACCACCATTTCAGCCTCTATCACCTCGCCCAAGCATTTCACCACCTCAACCCTTTTAGGTTCGGAGGTTCCCACTAATAACCCAATTAATCGTAAGCGGAGGCCCGAGGATGGAGGGAGTTCTAACTCAGTTGGGAACAACAATAAAGTTCTAGAAAATATATATGTTGGCATTGAGACTATAGCTGTTAATTTTGAAAAAATGTCCAACTTGATAGAGAAAAGAGAAAGAGACAGAGAGGTAAATGGAACTATTTGGAGTGCAATAAAAGAGGTCCCAAATTTGGATAACTGAGCTCGCTACATGGCGGCTGATTTTCTTGACACTAATGCAAAGAAAGACCTTTTCTTGAAGATGTCAATAGAAGAACGCTTAGATTGGATAAAGTATAAGTTAGGATGAACAATATTGTTTTGGTGTTATTTTGGTTTCACTTACTTGAAGTATTTTCTTTACAATTTGATTGTGTATGAACACATGTTGGTTTTGTCAAACTATATTGTTTTGGTATTATTTTGGTTGTACTTGTTTGAAGTGCTTGCTTTATATTTTGGTTGAATGTGGATGAATCCTATTTAGGAGGACATGATATTATGGAAAATTATTATTTTCATTTTTTTTGTCTTTGACTCTTTTTAAATTAGAATGTATGAAAAAAATCTTGAACTCTTATCGTACTGCAAAGTCCACAAAGTCCTACAGAATCCATTAAATTCCTGATTAAAAAGTCTTTACAGAATCTTAAAAGTTATAAAAATCTTGCAAAGTCTTTTAAATCCGCATGACTTTTTTCAGCTTAAAAAGTCCTTTAAAATCCTAATCCAATACACCCATAATATTATGTAGGGAAATTAATTGTTCAAATTAATATCTATGTTTAGTATTATAGGTCGTGTAATTGTGCTTATTCAGTCGGTGATGTGTCATTATTTACACATATAAGATGATAAAACAATATGTGCAAATAAGATAACTTTTATAACTTTTAAGATTTTGCAAGATTCTATAAAGACTTTTTAATCAGGAATTTAATGGATTCTGTAGGACTTTGTGGACTTTGCAGAATTTCATGGATTTATAACATACGATAAGAGTTCAAGATTTTTTTCATACATTCTAATTTAAAAAGAGTCAAAGACAAAAAAAATGAAAATAATAATTCTCCATAATATCATGTCCTCCTAAATAGCATTCATCCACATTCAACGAAAATATAAAGCAAGCACTTCAAACAAGTGCAACCAAAATAATACCAAAACAATATAGTTTGACAAAACCAACATGTGTTCATACACAATCAAATTGTAAAGAAAATACTTCAAGTAAGTGAAACCAAAATAACACCAAAACAATATTGTCCATCCTAACTTATACTTTATCCAATCTGAGCACTCTTCTACTGACATCTTCAAGAAAAGGTCTTTCTTTGCATTAGTATCAAGAAAATCAGCCGCCATGTAGCGAGCTCAGTTATCCAAATTTGGGACCTCTTTTATTGCACTCCAAATAGTTTCATTTGCCTCTCTGTCTCTTTCTCTTTTCTCTATCAAGTTAGACATTTTTTCAAAATTAACAGCTATAGTCTCAATGCCAACATATATATTTTCTAGAACTTTATTGTTGTTCTCAACTGAGTTAGAACTCCCTCCATCCTCGGGCCTCCGCTTACGATTAATTGGGTTATTAGTGGAACCTCCGAACCTAAAAGGGGTTGAGGTGGTGAAATGCTTGGGCGAGGTGATAGAGGCTGAAATGGTGGTTCATAGTGATCTGGTGCTATGAATACATCACTGTTCGGATCATAAGAAAAAGTTTCCATCCCAAAATCGGTATTTTCTTCCCCAAAAGTTGTAGCATCAGTATAATCAGGGTCTACTGATATGGAACTGTACCCACCGGCAGTTCCACCCAAAGACAATCTTCAAATCCTCATAATCAACCATACTTTTTCCTCGAAGATTTTTGTGACTTGGGTGGGACTAGCAAAAAAAATAATTTCGTCATTAATATATTGAAAATAATATAATGCACTACACTTGTAAACTATTAATATATTGAAAAGATTACGAAGTAATCTCACCTTTAAGTACTCTTTCCATATTTCATCACTAGCGGTGAATGTCTTTAAAATTGGGTCCCACCCAAAGCCAGAATTGTTGCGCATAAGTGATGACATATTATTATATTGTTTCTTAAATCACTTCATTCAACTCAGGTAATGATTATACGTTTTAGTAAACTTAATTTTAGCATTGAGACGAGGAATGACTCTCTCTACATTTAATTTACTAATTGACCCATTAGCATCACGCGGTCCACTTTTTATAGCATCCACTATCAGTTGTAACAATTCATCGGAATCTCCTTGGCCCAAGCTTCATAGTTTTCTTTCTCTTTTCCCTTTCATTTATTATTTCCTTGTGAATCTCTCATTTGAATTACTAAAAAAAAAGTAACGGGAGTATTTTCAGATGAATGAAACTATAAATTCTAAAAGATAAACATGTTTCAAATATGTACTTATTGGAGTGAGTTTCAAATATACACAATCGTCATAAAAAAAGTTCATTCAAAAAAAAGTCTTTAAAATACGTCCTAAATTGATGCCTAAACAACTGAAAATTACAACAATATTATTTGGCATTATATGCAGCAAGTTCAATTTCCAAAATCTCCTGCACCTCTTCGTAACATTCATCACATAAAACAACAAAAATCATTAAAAAATCAGAGAAAGAGAGAGTGAAAAAGGATTGAGTTCTATTACATTGTTGACTTTATGGATTCGGATCTGGGTTGTCATTTGCTAATTGATCCTTATTAATAATTAAAAGCCAAAATCCTGCTGTTTCTGGAAAGAAATCAATTCAAATTAAAATCCAATTATTCTCCCACATCGTAACAACAGAATCGAAATAAATATAAGCCCGAATGAGCAATTATATCAAGAGCAAACATCAATAATGAAGAGTAGACAACTAATTACCAGGTAAACAGGACTATAAACATCAAAACAATCGATTATGGAAAACATAATCCAGACAACTCAAAATTGCGAGAAATCACTCTCAAGATCAAATCACAAAAAAAAATCTCAGCTACTCAGTTACTGTGCGTGTAAATACATGAAAACCATTAACAAGTATAAAGACATGAGAGTGATTGATTTTTATATATACATAAAAAGATATGGATGAAACCATTAACAAGTATTACCCAATACAAACAAAGAGATACAATATATACATGAAAACGCCAATAACATCTCCTAATCCAATATAGCTCACATATTCATACATGAAAACGCCAATAGCATCACCCAATACAAACAAAGAGATACAGTATATACACACACTACATATCACAATTTTTTTTTCATAGAATTGCAGTATAAAGACAAAGCTGAAGAGACATCACCGGAGAAAACACTTCAACAATCACTTCAAGAGTCCTCTAAAATCTGATGGGTTTGGATGAGATTGTTGGTATTTATAGATACCATTAAAAAGTCCTTCAAAATCCATCTAACACAACAATCCTGTAAAATATTTATATTTTTTAATACCAATGGATTATTTTTAAATAGTAAAAAGTCTTGCATGATAACCAATGGATTTGAATGGACTCTTTAAAAAATCTTGAAAATCTAGATTGAATACTAGTGGATTGTTTTTAAGTGACATAAAATCCTGATTGAATACCAGCGGATATTTTTTACAAAAAAAAAGTCTTTTAAAATCCTGTGAAATTCTAAACCAATACACCCCTAAGTTAGAGGATGAACATTGAATTTTTCCCTTTTTTTTTGCTGCAAAAAGTTAGCAGTGATATCCTTGTTTTGCTGCAAAAATCAATTAACGACGAGCTTATATCGACGACATTTGCAGCAAGATTTTCTTTTTGCTTTTGCAGGGAATTCATTTTGCTGGGAATTCAGGTTGGTTAGTAGCGATTTCCTTTTTTCTTGTAGTATATCGAGTGTCTCAACAAAATAAAATATCATTCTTGTGGTGTAAGTATTGAGTGTCTCAACAAAATTAAATATCATTATAAATCTAATGTTGCTAAAAGATTTCCTTTTTTCTTGTAGTGTAAGTATCTAGTGTCTCAACAAAATAAAAAGATCATTATAAATCTAATGTTGCTAAAAAAAATCTCACATGAGAGTATTCTCAACAAAACTATTTAATAAACAGAGGTATCGAAAGTACTTAATAGGCATCGTGTGTCTCAACAAAACAAAATATATCACATGTAACTTTCTTATGTTCTTCATTCCCTTCTTCTGCGTCTCAATAATAAGTTTTTCATTCCCTTCTTCCTTATGTTCTTCATTCACTTCTTCTGTTCGCAAAATTCTTCGCAAAATTCGAGTGCCTCAACAAAAGTATTTAATAAATACAAGTATCGAAAGTGTTTAATAGGCATGACCTCAAATCATTTCTTCTGTTCTTCATCCCCTATTCTCAAGTTCCTAACTAGTCTTGACGATCATATATACTTCCTACACACCGGGATTCGGTTACGGTTTGCCATATTCCAAACTGCCGGTTTCCATATAATATATATATTGAAAAAAATTATGCATTGACACGTGTACGACTGTGATTAAATAGCCGTTGATGATCAACGGCCCAGATTAACTAGTCGTTGATCCAAAAATTCTGAGTTGCATTTATGAAAAAACCTAGCAACTTTCATGTACCTGCACAGATATATACTAACTCAGCACGATTTGTTTCAAAAAGATTGTTTCAAACATAGGGTTTATAGTGTCGCCCAACAGTGAAACCCATTTCATGGATTTGGTTAGATTTAGTTTTGGAACCATCAATATTCCATCTTATAGAAGTAGTTGCTTTAACCAACAAAATTTCATGATGGAATGTGATGGCAATTTGTATTGCATGACCGTACGTTGGGAGAGTTCCGAGCACTATGTGTTTGCATGGATGATCTGGTTTGGTCAGACATGTATAGGGTGGACCTCAAAACTTTATGTTCTCATATAAGTTTTAGGACTCGTGCGGTGGGAATGTTGGGAGGCCAAGAAAGGACATAACATCTTACTCTATAGTTGGCCGTGCAATCTATAGTTGGCCATGCACAATACTAGTTGCATAATCTATACATTTTACTCTATAGTTGATAAATTAAGATTTGATTGTAGATTAAAATTTCAATAGTAACATGGACAATATAGAAAATCATACATACTTTCTACTTATTGAATCCTCAAGTTCCTAACTAGTCTTGACAATCATATATACTTCTACAGAATATAGACAATCATACATATTTTCTACAGACTACATATTGAATCATGCCCACCTATATATACTTAGACTACATTCTTGATTGATTGAATCATACCTTATTTATTTATACTTCGACTACTTCCTAATTGATTGAATCATACCCTACCTATTTATACTCAGACTACCTTCCTAATTGATGATGGAGATTTATTTAATCTAATGATGGAAAAAGCTCTCTAGAATTCTCAAGTTTCTACCTTCTACCTATCTTCTAGACTAGGTTACATACTTCTTGCATACTCCAAAATTATCTAAAAAACTTTATATACAAGCTCTACAACTTTTTAGAGAATTAATTGATCTAATGGTGGAGAAGCTCTCTAAAATTCTCAAGTTTCTACCTTCTAAGTATCTTCTGGAATACATACTTTATACACACCATGATTATCTAGAAAATTTTATGTACAAGCTCTACAATTTTCTAGAGAAAGGTGATGTACTTGGGCTATGAAGTATGACTTTGATACGATTATTATGCCATCACAGAAAGAGGATGATGAATAGCCAGAAGCTTCCATTGCTGATCCTCCGCCGCTGCTAATCCGCCGAGGATTACGTAACCGCCGACCTTCAACTCGATTACAGGGATTTGTTTAGCATCTTTTCCATAATTATCTGTTATCACATGTTTATCAGCAGAATAATAGCCTTTAATAGGCTGATCTCTTTTCCTTTCTTAAATGCTTTTGCACACTATAAATAATCCATGTAATTCTACTATGGAGGCAGGCAATAAAAATTATCTTTTCTTAGTTCTTGGAGTTTAAGGCCACTCGAAGTGCCTCTTTTAGATATCATTAGCGTATCATTGGTGCTTTCATGGCATCCGAATTCGGGAAAACGTCGTCTTCTGAAGATGGCATCTCAAAGATTCTGTCTCGGCTGGATGACATGGAAATTCATTTTGACACATTTCAGCAAGCCACAAACCGTGCTTATGAGTTCCTCCATAACCAAATGCAGCAACACATATCCCTTATGGAAAATGTTGAGGGATCACCACAACGACGCCAGCCACCTTTGAATCCTAATACAGGCGACGGCGGCAATCTCAATTTTCACCCAAAGTTACGATTGAAACCACCTAAATTTTCTGGGGCAGATCCGAATGGGTGGCTTTTCCGGGTTCAGGAGTATTTCGATTATTACGAGACTCCAATGGATCAACAGCTGCATCTCGTGGGATTACTCTTGGAAGGTACAGCGTCTGATTGGTTCCGTTATTTAAAGAGTAACAATTTGTTGCGTTCTTGGCCAGATTTTGTGCAGGATTTAAAACACCATTTCGATCCGGAATATTACCGAGATTACTTTGGGTTATTATCCAAACTGACTCAAAAATCCACGGTTTTGGCATACCAAGAGGAGTTCGAGGCTTTAATGAACAAAGTCACTGGAGCTTCAGAATTCCAATTAATTTCTTTGTTTCAGGCTGGTTTAAAAGCTCATTTGAGTCGAGAATTGGAATTACGACGTCCACACACCCTCATGTCCGCCTTCTCCATGGCGAGGGAATTGGATGCATCATATTCCGAGCAACTTCATTCTTTTTTACAGGCTCAAAAGAAACCATGGAGTACCACGGGGACTAAGGCGTCTTTTGTATCACCTTCTACTGGGTCTCGTACCACTACGGCTGCTCAGGGTGGTGTGATCGAAAACAATCAACCAAAAGATGTGCCAGTTCGTCGTCTCTCTTTGGCAGAACGTGTGGAGCGACAGAAAAAAGGTTTATGTTTTAATTGTGATGGAAAGTGGTTCAAAGGCCATGATTGTGGCAAATTTTTGCTGCTGTGTGACTCGACAGAGGAAGATCCGGACACCATTAATGGTGATTCCACAGAGGAAATATTGGAGGAAACAATCCTGGCAGGTGATATCTCCAGTTTAAATAGTTTGGCTGGTGCATCACATCCTCGTTCCTTGTGTATTTCAGGTGACATAAACGGACATCCGGTTTCAGTTCTCATTGACAGCGGCAGTACACACAGTTTTGTCCACCCTCATATCGTGGAAAAATTGAAATTGATGATCGAACCAACGTCACCTTTCCGAGTTTACGTCGGTAATGGGGACTCTCTACCGTGCACTCAGAAGTGTCCTTGGGTTCCACTTATGATGCAAGGTATGACTTTTCTGCTGGATTTATTTGTGTTGGCTTTACATGGCCCCGATATTGTACTCGGTATACAGTGGCTACAGCTTTTGGGGAAGGTCACCCACGATTATGCGAGTCTTACCATGGAATTTAGCTGGGAAAACAAACCAGTGGCATTACGTGGTGATACCCCTACACCACAGCAATTGTCACTTCACCAGCTCTTTCACCTTCGTGCCTCGCACGAGCCTTGCGAGTATTTTGAACTATTTATGACTCATGTCTCTCCTTCCCCGGACGATGGTAGGGTTGTTTTGTTTCCTGCCGAACTATCACCACAAATGCAGGGGGTTCTTCGACGTTTTGAAAAGGTCTTTCTCCACCCTACGGAGTTACCACCGCATCGATTTCATAACCACAAGATCCACTTTCAACCGGGCACATCTCCAGTCAATGTACGACCCTACAGGTATCCTCAATTTCAAAAAAATGAGATTGAAAAAATGGTCTGTGAAATGTTGTCACAGGGATTGATCCAACCAAGTAGAAGCCCATTTTCGTCCCTTGTTTTACTTGTTAAAAAGAAAGACAACAGTTTCCGTTTTTGCGTGGATTATAGGGCGTTGAATGCACTCACAGTGCCAGACAGGTTTCCAATTCCCACTATTGACGAGTTATTTGATGAGCTTGGCCACGCTCGTATTTTTTCTAAATTGGATCTCAGGTCTGGTTATCAACAGTTGCGCATGAATAAACCGAATATTCCCAAAACTGCTTTTCGAACTCACGAGGGGCACTACGAGTTTGTCGTAATGCCTTTTGGGCTAACAAACACTCCATCAACGTTTCAAGCCTGCATGAATCACTTGTTCGCCCCTTTTCTACGTAAGTTCGTTATTGTTTTTTTTGACAACATTCTGGTATATAGTGGCTCGGAATCTGACCATGTGGAACATCTGTCGTTGGTTTTACAATTGCTTTGTGATAACAAATTTTTCGTGAAGGCTTCCAAGTGTTCTTTTTGTAGAGCCACAATCGACTATCTGGGCCATGTTATTTCCGATGGGAATTTATTACCAGATGCCGAGAAGATCACGGCGATGACTCAATGGCCGAAGCCGACTACCCTTAAACAATTACGGGGATTTTTAGGCTTGACAGGCTATTATAGGCGGTTTATCCGGGGATATTCCCATATTGCAGCACCCCTCACTGATCTTCTCAAGAAAGATGGGTTTAATTGGTCAGAGGAAGCAACCACGGCGTTCGAAGCCCTCAAATCGGCAATGTGTTCGGCGCCTATTTTGCGTCTCCCGGATTTCTCAGAGCAATTTGTTATTGAGACGGATGCATCATCTAATGGCATTGGTGGGGTATTACTCCAAGAAAATCTCCCTTTGGCATTTTTTTAGCAAAAAGCTCGGACCACAGAAGCAAGCTTCTTCCACATATCACCACGAATTATTTGCAATCGTGGAATCAATCCAGAAGTGGAGACAATACTTATTGGGGCGTGATTTCATAGTTCGGACGGACCATCGAAGTTTAACGGAATTATTTCACCAGGTAATACAAACTCCAGATCAACAATATTTTATTCGAAAATTACTTGGTTTCCGTTTTACAATTGAATACAAGGTGGGATCTTCTAACAAAGTGGCGGATGCACTGTCCCGGCGTGATGAATCTCCTCATTTGCTCACAATTTTCTGTCAACCGCCGGCGTTGTTATTGGATACATTGCGCCATGAAAATAAAACTCTCCCAGATTTAATAGCTTTGCACGAAAGGGCATCCAAAGGTACTTTATCTCCACCTTTTGCGATATATGGTGGTCTTGTGTATTATAAACACAGGTTGTGCTTGGGAGAATCATCTTCGTTGAAATTGGCACTTCTCGAAGAATATTACACATCCCCAACCGCCGGGCACGCTGGAATTGATCGAACATTTCATCGCCTAGCTGCTTCTTTTTATTGGCCAAAAATGCGGCGTGATGTCCATAATTATGTCAGATCTTGCATCATCTGCCAAGTCATGAAGTATTCAACCGATCCACTTTCCGGACTGCTTCAACCACTTCCGATTCCATCTCAAGTGTGGGAAGATATTTCTATGGACTTCATCGTGGGACTGCCACCTTCTAAAGGATACACCGCCATTATGGTCGTTGTGGATCATCTCTCAAAATATTGTCATTTCGGCCCTCTCCCAACGGCCTTTGATGTGCCTCGAGTTGCTTCCCTATTTATTGACATGGTGGTATGTCATCATGGTTTTCCACTTACCATTGTGACTGACATGGACTCTATTTTTTACAGCAATTTTTGGACAGAATTGATGACTTTAAGTGGCACCAAACTCAAGCGAAGCACGGCCTATCATCCGGAGACTGATGGCCAAACTGAGGTCATGAATAGGTGTCTTGAACAATACCTTCGTGCTTTCACCCATCAACGTCCGCATCTTTGGACGAAGTTCCTCCCATGGGCAGAATATTCTCATAATACTACATATCATGAAGCACTCAAAATTACACCATATCAAGCTCTTTATGGTCGTGCACCACCTTCGCTTGTTCCATTTGTCGCCGGCAGATCACGTATCCCTTCTGTCGAAGAGCTGCTAAAAGACATGGATGAATTGTTACAACAATTACGCAATAATTTGGAGGTTGCCCAACTCTGTATGAAACGTCAAACAGACAAGAAAAGGAAGGAAGTAATTTTTAATGAAGGTGATTTGGTTTGGCTCAAACTCCAACAATATCGCCAACACTCTGTAGGTCGTCCGTTATCCGCCAAGCTTGCCCCAAGGTTTTATGGCCCCTTTAAAATTTTGCAGCGTGTGGGAGAAGTGGCGTATCGCCTTCAGCTGCCTGACTCCTCCAAAATCCATCCTGTCTTTCATGTTTCCCTCCTCAAACAATTTGTGGGACCTCCGACCAACTCTCCAGTTATTTCGCTTCCTAGAGATTTTGTTCAAGGTCGATCGTGTGTCCGCCCAACTCGTGCAGTCGACAACAGGACTGTTCTCTTTCAAGGAAAACCTCAAGAACAGTTGATCATTTGGAAAGGAGGTGATCTTTCTGATTCGTCCTGGGAGCCCGTCGATATGCTCAAGCTTCAGTTCCCAACTCTCCGCCTTGAGGACAAAGCGATTTTGGATGGCGAGGGGGATGATACGATTATTATGCCATCACAGAAAGAGGATGATGAACAGCCCAGAAGCTTCCATTGCTGATCCTCCGCCGCTGCTAATCCGCCGAGGATTACGTAACCGCCGACCTTCAACTCGATTACAGGGATTTATTTAGCATCTTTTCCATAATTATCTGTTATTACATGTTTATCAGCATAATAATAGCCTTTAATAGGCTGATCTCTTTTCCTTTCTTAGATGCTTTTGCACACTATAAATAATCCATGTAATTCTACTATGGAGGCAGGCAATAAAAATTATCTTTTCTTAGTTCTTGGAGTTTAAGGCCACTCGAAGTGCCTCTTTTAGATATCATTAGCGTATCAGACTTAGATGTGGGTGAACCTCCTGACCCAACCACCGTATACAATCCAATCTTTTAGGATGTGTGACATGACGCATACCCTAAAGACAAAAACTTATATACCCCTGGTGTACGTATCCCCAAAAGTATTATTAGTTTAATATTAGTTATATATTTAAAAGGCAGTACTTGTATATTCCTAAAGTATTGGTTACATACCCATAAGGTATTACTTGTATAGCTGAAATATATGTTTTAGTGAAACATATTAGTTGTATATTCATAAGGTATTAGTTGTTTAATTATAAGGTATTTACTTGTATAACTGAAATATATGATTTAGTGAAAGTATTACTAGTTACATGTAAATGTATTAGTTGTATTATTTAAATATATTAGAGTTGGGGTTGGGGCAACTTAATAATAAGTAGAATGATAATATTGTAAAATCTCTCTAAATATTAGTTTGTTTTTAGATGTCCACAAAGTATTAAAAATATCATGTTAAGTCCTATAGATTACATATAAGTAGTGGTGTCCGGTTTAACCGAACCGACGATTTGGCCAATCGGGAAGGGTCTAACCGGAACCGAACCGATTTGTAACCGGCGGTTCGAACCGCTTGTTTATTCGGGTTTTTTTTAATTTTTTTTTCCGTTTATGGTTTGACTCAACAAATCTCGACCGTTGATCTCCAACGATCGAGCGATCTAGGCCTTAAACGTGGCAGCTTCAAAAACAAACTTTACACGAACCGCCGATCAACCGGTGGTTCCGGCCACAATGACTAGTTTTCACCGGAGTCCGGCAACAATGGCTACTTTACGCCGGAGCTCCGACGACATATGTCATTTTCACAATTTTTCAAAAAACAAAAAATAATAAATAAATATCAGGAAATCGGCGGTTCCAACCGCCGGTTCACGGTTCTTCAAATTACCGAACCAGATGAAACTGGTTCACAGTTCCAGTTTAGAACCGGAACCGGTCAACGGTTTCTCGAACCGTTGACCGCCGGTTTCGAACCGGCTGGTTCCGGTTTTTGCCAAACCGGGGGCACCACTACATATAAGTTCTTTTATTCTTTAGAGATTTATGAAAATAAAGTCATATTTAAGGAACGTTTTGAAACAAATACTAATAATTTTAAAAGGTTCTTAAACTATAAAAAAAAAGTAATTTTCAAGTATTTTGATAATGGAAGTTGATGAAATCTGTTATATATTAAAGGACGTAAATATAACTTTTCAATTGTTTTGGTATAGAATCGCAATAAAATTTAATACTTTTGAGACCTAAATATGTATATTGCCTAAAAAATCATAATTGTTATATAGTTTATATCACCATATACCATGCATATATATGACCGTATATCACACATGAGATGTAATCATCAATAATACATGAGATAACAAAATGAATCCTATTTGTTACACAATTATTTATATGCAATTGATGTATGATGTATGCATTCTAGATTCATACAATTCAGTCGACTTGATTTCTCATATATCTCGCGCTTTCACGCATCCCCACAAGTCAGGTGTCCACACCCGACTCGCTCCCACATGTTTGTGTTCTGAAAAATATATTATACATTTTAATTATGTTAACGAGACATTATATGTTATGTTAGTTGTATCTTTACATTATATTACACAAACATATTTATATTATAATTATATAACATTTATGTTGATATAATCATATAAATATATAAATTATCTTATATAAATGTATGGTTATGCTGATATAAAGGTAAAAGTAATATCACATTAAATATGTTGATACAAATTGTGCCAATTTTTTAAAGTTAAAATATTACATAATTAGGGTTAGAAATTGTGCCAATTTTTTTATTGAAGTTACAATATTACATAATTAGGGTTATGATGTTTGTATCACATATATACAAGTAATATCACATTAAATATGTTGATACAAATTGTGCCAATTTTTTAAAGTTAAAATATTACATAATTAGGGTTAGAAATTGTGCCGATTTTTTATTGAAGTTACAATATTACATAATTAGGGTTATGATGTTTGTATATTAAGTTTATACTAATATAACATAAAGGTCAGCACATTAATTAAAAAAAATTCAATCTAAAATTTCAGTAAATCCGGATCGACACAATTACATGGATGTTATATCCATATAATCCATACAACAAGTTAACATGAGTGTTACTCTAGTATTTGTTATAAGATTTGATCAGCATATAACATAACATTTATTGATATATCACACATAGTATGCATCGATAAAAAATATACATGAAATTACAAGTATATTACAATATGAAAATGTAAAAAGAATTATGAATATCGGATAATAGCTAATGTGTAAAACTTTAAAATTACCAAAAATTGATCATATTAAAATCATATTAAATTCCTTTTTCCTTTGCATGATTTGGGAAATTCATTCTATTATTTTGGTAGTCAAAACTCAAAAGTGATTTTTAAGTAGGGATGACAACAGATCGGGTACCTACCGTTTAGAGAATTCTAAATATTAACCCTATTAATTTTATACTTCCCAAATTCATTTCATTCTCATTTAGAACTATCCGTACCCGTTCTGTTTCTGATTACCATTACCCGTCGGGTACAGTACCCACCCAATATCCGTTTAACAATTTTAACAAATATAAATATTTTTTATTTAAATTTAAATGAGTATTTTGAATGAGTATTTTATATTTTATTTTTTTAATTTGTATATTTAATATATTTATATACATTTTTAGTGAATATTTTATCATAAAATGATATCTAGTTTAGGAGTATATATATATATATATATATATATATATAAATGAAAGGTGCAGAGATCAATTTCTACATAACACATAATATATATATATATATATATATATATATATTATGAGTTGGTGGGTACCCGCGGGTAGAGGATTTTTTCCCATACCGTACTCAAATGGGATTTTAAATTTTTTCCCAAATCTGTCTCATTCCCATTTAAAAGTACCCATATACCGCCCTATTAGGGTTTGGGCGGGTCGCGTACCTTCATCTATTCGGGTAACTGTCATCCCTAATTTTGAGTGAATAGAAATAATACATACATGTCCTATTAAGGTTTGGGCGGGTTGGATACCCACAACTATGCGTGTAATTGTCATCACTAATTTTGAGTGAATAAGCTAGGAAGGGCAAGATAGTGATACCGCCCTTGTTTATTCTATCACGATAATTTGTCAAAGGAAATATCGAGTTTTTTTTAGCATTACATATTTCAGGGGTTTGATTGTATTCTTCAGCAGCCGCAACAACAAATATTTCTGTGAGTATTTTTCTAAATTTGTAACTTATAATTTATAATTATAATGAATAAGGTAAGATTGTATGTAGGGATGTTAACCGGCCATGATCCGATGGGCTAGCCCGTTTAAACAGGAATAAAATAGGATTAGGGCCAAATTTTTCTAACCCGTTTCAATTTAACCATTTAACCCGAAATCCGTATAGTCCGAAACGTGTTAGGGCCAACCCGATGATTAACCGGTTGGCCCACTAGCCCGTATTTAAAAAAAATTAAATTAGATTAATTTTTTTAGTTTTAAGTATATATAAAATATAAATACAAATGTCCAATTATATGTGTATTATCCTAAATTTAATGTCTTCAAACTTGATTTATAAGAATTAATTATATAAAATAAATTAAATAATAACAATATACCACCTTTAAACTATATAATATCAAACACTTAGCCAATAAACGCGTACAAATAACAAGTTTGCTCATATTTTGTTGCAACTTATAGTCATTTTTTAATAGTTTCATTTATAAATTTCAACAAGTATAAACTCTTAATGGTAATCTTACTTAACGATGTTTTTGCAATCTATAACATTTAATTTTATATGTGAATTTTAAATATTATGTATATTTTAACTTAAAAAATTATATTTAAGACATAAATATATTTTTAGAGTAGTGTTTGTGTGCACCAAGTGCATGGATCATGATCCAGGCAACTGGCGCGTGCGGGTTGGGTCGGGTCCGACCCGGATCCGCGCTCATTTTTTGTTTTTAATTTATGACATAACCTTTATGTTATGTTATATTAGTATAAGTGTATAACCTTTATGTACAAATATCATAACATTTAAGTAAAATTACTTAGAATTTTTTAGTATAAAAACATAATTAAATGTTATGTAACATTTATGTTAACCGAGTATAACATTTATGTTATATTAGTATAACATTTACATACATATATCATAACCTTTAAGTGATATTATTTAGAATTTTCTCACTATAAAAATTCATATAGTATGACTTAACCTTTATACTATAATAATTTAACATTTATGTTATATTAGTATAATTTTTATGTACAAATATCATAACTTTTATGTACTTAAAGAATAACATAACGTTATATTATTATAACAAAAAAGTTAAATTATTATGCATAAAGTGTCATGCCCCTTTTACAATGTTATAAAATAAAAGAGTTTTATAAATTTCAATAAGGCGTCCAAAAACTCATTAAAACATAATTCTAAAAGATTAATTTAAACTTGCTAGAAAAGAAAAGACATCATAACAAACCATGTAAAATAAAACGTTTATCGTTAATAGCAGAAGAACATTCTTGTTTGTTGCCACACAACTTTAACTTAACATAAATTTTATAAACTGGAAGATTCAGAAATAGCTTCTTTTGTACAATCAAAAGATACAACATCTATATCATTCCCCTTCACTACGGCTACAACCTGTAAAGTAGAATCACTTAAGGGGGTGAGTGTATAAAAACACTCAGTGTGGTTAGACCTGTGACTAGATAGAATGTAAAAGAAACATAAATAATTCAATCATCAAGCATAGAGTTGCGGTTCTTAGCCGCCATGAATACAATGCGGGTCTTAGCCGCCCTGGACATATTGCGGGTCTTAGCTGCCCTGAATCGCGGGTCTTAGCTACCCTGAACATATTGCGGGTCTTAGCCACCATGTAATCATTTCATCAACATATACATATTCATTCAATTGCTTCGCTCATATTGTAAAGCACATGTTACTCAATTATGCATAGAATTTCACGTCAAAGCCATTAGGGAAACGTAAATGCGGAAGCAATTCTGTTAAAGTTTTGGGTTCAAACTTAAAGCTCCTAGAAGTCTTGGGTGAAATATGCAAATCTTAAGAAGTTATAGGGCCTGAGTTCAATTATCATGGAATTATAAGGTGTAATTGCAATCATCAGAAGTTGAGGGTTGGAATTCTAATTTTTCATAATTGTTAGGGTTGCAGATTAGTCCTTGGTTTATATCAAATTTTAAATGCAAGCCCCTTCCCCCAACCCCCAGCCGCCACCCCCCCTCGCTTCACCGTCGTGACCGTTGTCGGCGACAATATGTCGCCGACGACACAAACTCAACACTACAACCCACACAATGGACACACACACACACACCAGAACACGGCGCCGCCACCCGACGTGCCCACACAACGCGTCCACACGATGCGACCACACACCCACGTGCTGGTGCGAACTTCGTGTCGGGATCACGACAACACAGCGGCGACTTCGGTGGAGAAACATGGAGAAAGCCGGAGGAGAAAGAAAGGAAAGAAGAAGAAAAATGTCACACCCTCTCGTCGCCCATACGCGGCGACAGCCTAGAGAATTGGGCCCGTACCCATAACAGGCTTGACAAACCCTACAAAATGAACCGGTTACCTTGCCGGAGCAACGTCAGCCAATGTCAGCGGTGGTCGGTCGCCTTTTGGGTGAATGAGATGGAGAGAGAGAGATAGATGTCCCTTTTTCTTTGTTTTCTACCCAACTTGCAATAAAGAGTCACAAGGATAGATGTGGTGGCATCATCTTAGCTTAGGTTAGGTGTCCATCAAGTGTGCATCCACAAATGTAAGCATAGTATATGCCATATTGTAATGATTATCGCATTTAATACAATGAAGCTTCCTACTTTCTTATATTATTGTGCCACTAAAGCGTCTCTGGCGTGATTGCATCGCATCAGCTTGTCATCACAAGCAAGCTACACCAAGTTTAGGTGAAAGTAATCAGACGAGCAGATTACTAGCCTCACAGTTGCGCTCTCTTTATACACACTACGATCATCCATGAGGAGAGAGAAGTGGGGGTGTAACAAGGACAACAACCATGGGCTTGGGTTCTCCTTCTTACCATTGTTAGTGGACTTAACTAATGGGTTGGCAAGGAGGATTTTGGGCTAAAGATAATTTATTACACCCTCTTCAATTCAATTTGATGATAATAAAAGATAAATTAATAAAACATTAAATCCTAATTTAACTATTAGTTAGGGTGTTACATAAAGATTATATTATTACAACATAAAGGTTTGAAAAGGTATTATATGTCTATCATACAGTGCAAAAGATTATGCGAACATAACTAAAATGTTAGATTTGCCAAACTATAGGGTTAGACTAACATAACTGCGAAACTAAGGTTTGGGCTAGAGTTTGGGTGTGTGAGTGCATGTGTGGGCATCTGAAATGCACCATCGGGTCCGGTCGACCCAGTTGCATAAATCTAAGATTTGTGCACTTGGTGCACTTTTGTGTTTTATTAAAAGCTCGATAATAACTAGTTTAACCTGAAGCCCGTTAGGATTAGGTCTCAATATTTGAAGCCCGTTTGAGTTGATTTGTTTAATCCGAAACCAGCTAGGACTAACCTGAAACCACTAGGGCAGCCCGTTTAAAATATGGGTGTGATTTTTATGTTTTTGCTTTGTTTTGTTTTACAGGAGTTATTGAACGTGAATTCATGTTTTTAACCAAGACTTGATATCTGTTTATGTAAGTTTGAAAATTAATTAATTTTTTTTAAGATTAAATCTGTGATTAGCAATGTGTGTTTATATGTATCGATTTCATGCTACTATATTTTGAAATTATTGCGCCTTTGAATGTTATAATTTTGTGCGTTTTCTTTTGAATATTTACCGCTGTAATATACAAGTATTGATTTTTTTTTGTTAAGGTGAACAATTTTAACCCTAAATCCTTTTCTAAAAATCTGAAATTATTCAGGTTGAAGATATGTTTCCTAAATTTCTCCAATTTGATTTTTTAATAGGTATAATTGTTTTTATTGATATCTTCAAGTTTTCTCCTGTATTTCAGATCTTGATCTCTAAAAGTTTTTGTAGGGCTAGGGTCCGAAGTAGAATACAACAACAACATACATGTTTCCTAACTCAACTATTATAGAGCATATACCTAAGTACATAACTACTATAGAGAGATAGAAAAGAACAGAGAAAACAGAATATAAAAGAGAATGAAAAAGATCAGATATCACCAGTAAAGCTTCGAGCCAACACAAAGGTCTGTGTTGTAGCTTCAGTTCAGTCCCCCTCAACCAACAGTCACAGAGACAAGCACCAAAGATCAGCCTGGTAACACCACTGAGGAGCCAGAACACCACGGATCCAGAAAACCCAAGCCAACAACACCCATTCTCACTCAAAACAGAGACAAATCATCAACACATGTACATCAGTTTCTTATCACAAAGAAAAATGAAGGAAAAACCCGTCACAACCCCTAACACACTCTCACACTCAAGGAAGAAGATTGAGCAGCAAAATAGACGGATCTTCTCTCTCTCTCTACCCAAACCCTAGAACATATATAACCGGAGGAAACCCGACAAAAAGGACAACAAGGGACAGCCCAAGGTCGAGAAGGACCATCGGGCACTAGGACAGCCGTTGGAGCATGGTATGTACGAAGATCAGAGGAGAGAGAGAGGGAGGAGCGGGGCGCCGCTGATAAGAGAGAGAGAAGGGTTAGGGTTGTGACCAGAAACGGGGAGACGAGGTATAAAAGAGGAGGGGTGAACGGCTGAGATCCGAGATTAGAAACGGAGGGCTCAGATCAAATAGCCACTTAAGGAGATGGGCTAGATCGAGGATCCTGTGGGTTTGCTTTCTCAAGTGGGCTGCCAAGGGAAAAGAAAATAAGCGAGGCCCACTAATATTAAATTGGCCCACAACTCACACTTCTCCACCTTGGGCCAAACTTGGTGCACTGCAGATTATTCACAGGTATAGGGGGTCATCATCACCGATTTTCTTTTCCTTGCATAGACACAAAGAACAGCCACAAAGGCATGTAGCAAGGAAAAAGATCACACAAATAGCACAAAGCAAATAGGGAAATCACAGAGATCACAAAGGTCAGTCACAGAGACTGCAGACAGCAAACAAAACATTACAGGGCAGATAGCAAGTTTAGGGCCTGTAAACAGGACCTAAATTTTTCCAAAGGCAAGCATTTTGTGCCCATATCTGCAGGATTGAATTCAGATGAAATTTTCTCAAGGTCAATGATCCTCTTTTCAACAATGTCACGAATGAAATGGTACTTCACATCAATATGTTTGGTCCTGTCATGAAACACAGGATTTTTGCAAAGCTGTATACCAAATTGACTATCAGAAAATACAACAACTTTCTTTTTAAGATAACCAATTTCAGAAAGTAATCCCTTAAGCCAAATAGCTTCTTTTATGGCTTCAGTAGCAACAACATACTCAGATTCAGTTGTAGATAAAGCAACTATATGCTGTAATTGGGATTTCCAAGAAATGCAGGCACCACACAAAGTGAACACATATGATGTAGTTGATTTTCTGTTGTCTTTTTCATTTGCAAAGTTGGAATCCACATAGCCATAGAGTTCAATTCCATTATCTGATTTTCCAAATTCAATACCAATGTTTACAGAACCTTTTAAGTATCTCAAGAGCCACTTAACAGCCTCCCAATGAGGCATACCCGGATTAGACATGTATCTACTCAAGCAGCTAACAGAGTAAGCAATATCAGGTCTGGTACTAACCATTAAATACATAACAAAACCGATAGCACTTGCATAAGACACAAATAGCATTTCAGTTTTTTCAGAATCAGTCTTGGGAGATTGATCCTTACTTAGCAAGAAGTGAGCAGTAAGAGGAACAGATACAGGTCTAGCATCAGTCATAGAGAACTTACCAAGAATCTTATGAAGGTATGCAGTTTGATTAAGAGACAATGTGCATGCATCTCTATTTCTAACTATGTCCATACCCAAAATCCTCTTTGCATCACCAAGAAATTTCATGTCAAAGTTATCACTTAAGCACTTAGAAACATGATCAACAGCTTTCAAGCAAGGACTAGCCAAGAACATATCATCCACATAGATCATCAAGAAAACAAGTGTTTGAGCATTTTCATTGAAATATAAGCATGGATCATAAGAACTTCTTTTAAACTTCAAGGATATCATGCATGCATCAAACTTTTTGTTCCACTGTCTTGGAGATTGCTTTAGACCATACAAAGATTTTTTTAGCAAACAAACATAATTAGGATGCACTTTGTCCACAAAACACTCAGGCTATTTCATAAAGATCTGTTCATCCAATTCACCATGCAAGAAAACAGTTTTAACATCCATCTGTTTTAATTCCCAGTTAAAGTGAGTTATCAACGCAAGCATCATTCTTACAGTGGTGAATTTCACAACAGGAGCAAAGATCTCAGTATAATCAATCCCTTCTTTTTGTGTAAAACCTTTAGCAACAAGCCTAGCTTTATATCTAACAGAATCACATTCACACTTAACCTTAAACAGCCACTTACAGTCAACAATAGAGCATGCAGCAGGTTTAGGAACAAGAGTCCAGGTTTGGTTATCATGCAAGGATTTAATCTCATCATTCATAACATTTAACCATGCAGCAGATTCTTTAGATTTCAAAGCCTCATTCACAGATTTAGGTTCATTACCATCCAAGGTTTCAAACACATTGTACACAAAAGAAGCAAGTTGATAATCATCAAAGTGTTGGGGCTTCTTAATCTGTCTCCTAGTTCTATCTCTAACCAATTGATAATTACTCAAATCATCAGGTAAGGATTCAATAGATTCATCAATAATTTGATCAAGAACAGACAGATCAAGACATTCAGCAGGATCAGAAATGGAGGTGGATTGCAACAAGAAGAGGAGCAACAAGAACAGGAACATAAACAGATAAGCAAGGGAACTCAGATTCATTAAATATGACATCTCAGCTAATTATGGTTTTGAAACCACACTCACCTTTTAGCCAGCACCTGTAACCTTTTACACCCTCAGGGTAGCCAAGAAAAACACATTTTATGGATTTAGGTTCTAACTTATCAGTTTTCTGATGCACATAGACAGAACATCCAAAGATCCTTAAGTTTGACAGATTCACAGGCTTTCCAGACCACAAAGTTTCAAGCAATTCACCACACAAAGGGACAGAGGGAGATCTATTAATCACATAGGCAGCAGTCAAAACAGCTTCACCCCAAAACAACTTAGGTAAACCAGAAGCACATAGCATAGATCTTACCCTTTCTAGGAGAGTTCTATTCATTCTCTCAGCAATGCCATTTTGTTGTGATGTGTAGGTTACAGTTCTATGTCTCTTAATTCCATATTCAGCACACAAAGCATTGAATTCATGATTGTAAAACTCAATTCCATTATCAGTTCTTAAAGTTTTTATCCTCTTACCAGTTTGGTTTTCAATCAGAATTTTCCATGCTTTAAACTTATCAATAACATCAGACTTCTGTTTAAGCAAGAACACAAACACTTTCCTGGAGTAATCATCAATGATAGACAAGAAATATCAGTTTCTAGCAGGAGTAGCAACAGATGCAGGTCCCCACATATCAGAATGAATGTATTCCAAGATTTCAGAACATTTAGATGGATTGGGAAAGGGGGAAACAGGGAATTGAGACCTGGTTTGCTTACCTAGAATGCATATTTCACACACAGGCATATCAGAAATATAATCACCACATAAGTATTTGTTTTTATGCAATATTCCTAGTCATTTACTACTTATATGACAGAATCTTTTATGCCAAAGATCAGTTAAGTCATGTTGGACAGAATTAGCATGTGAAACAGATTCAGCACAGACAACATACATGTTCTGCATTCTAGTGGCTATGAAAGCAATACCATTATCTTTGATCATGTTCATTTTACATTTTCCCCACTCTCATATGAAACCAGAATCCTCAAGAGCAGCATATGACATCAGATTGTTACTCAAATTAGGTACATGCCTCACATTTTTCAAAGTAAGAACATACCCATTATCAAATTTTAAACAAACAGAACCAACACCAAGCACATTGCTTTTACTATTATCAGCCATAGACACATACCCTTTCTTTAGTTCCACATAGGAAAAGAACATACTAATATGAGGAGTCATATGATTAGAACATGCAGAATCAAGCAACCAATGATTTTCACTAAGATTATCAAGAATAGAATTAGCATGCTCAGAAACACATTAATCAGAAATCATGTAAACATCACCTGAGCATGTTTTCAGATACATTATTAGCCTGCTCATTAGGTCTGTCCTTCTTAGGTTCATTGCATCTATTAGCATAATGTCCAGGCTTTCCACAATTATAGCACTTTCTGTTTTTAAACTTGGACTTACTACCTCATTTTTCTTTTTCAGTTTTCTGAGGTGCATTACTATTAGGACCAGGATTACTGGAGGTGGATGCATTGTTGTTTTTAGGTTTGTTCTTGGTTTTGTTTTTCACAAAGTTAACATCACCTAGAGACCTATTACCCTTAGTGTTCTTTAAATCCAGTTCCTTACTTTTTAAACCATTAATAACAGTGTTAAGAGTCACCTTATCTCTACCATACTTAATAGCAGATTTTACATCACTGTATGTATCAGGAATGACATTCAAAAGAACTATGGGGGTATACTCATCAATGTTTTTATCTCCAGTTAACTTAATATCCTGGACAAGTTTAGTAAAAAACATCCAGATTCTCATCGATATCTTTATGCATATCAAGCTTAAATCTGAAAAACTTTTCTAACAGAAACATTTTAGAAGGCAAAGAGGTTTCAGTATAAAATTCTTCCAGTTTGTTCCACAGAGATTTAGCTGAATCATGTTTTCCTAATTTTCTTATCACAAAATCAGACAAGTTAAGAATAATCAAGGAGTATGCCAGTTCATCCAGTTCAAGTTTTACTTCATCAGTGACTTTATCATCATAGCTCAGTGTTATAGCTTTAAAACACTTTTGTTGTACAAGCACACCCTTCATTTTCTGTTGCCAAATAGAAAAGTCTCTCTTACCATCAAATGATGCAACAATATAAGCATTCATGATCACAGAGAGAACAAAGCACACAGAGAATCACAGAGAAGCCAAGCAACAAAAAAGGGCCAGGATAACACACAAGAGAGCACACAGGGCTGGTTAATCCCCCCAATCCCAGATTCCAGGGACACTTACAGTCCGGACAAGGTGGGTATACCGGGGAAAAACCAGACGACAGAGGTAGGCAGCGGAAAAGAAAAAACTGATCACAAACACAAAAGAGAGGATCAACACAACAGATCAAACACAGAGTAAGACTTAGGGATGTTAGACACTATACCAGCAAGTAATAGCCCAACAGACACCCAAAGATCACACAAGATCTTACCAACAGAAATGAAAGAGAAGGGATAAAGCCGTGATACCTGAAATGCAAGTAGTACTTCGGACCGCCCCCAACAGTGCTCTGATACCACTGTAGGGCTAGGGTCCGAAGTAGAATACAACAGCAACATACATTTTTCCTAACTCAACTATTACAGAGCATATACCTAAGTACATAACTACTATAGAGAGATAGAAAAGAACAGAGAAAACAGAATATAAAAGAGAATGAAAAAGATCAGATATCACCAGTAAAGCTTCGAGCCAACACAAAGGTCTGTGTTGTAGCTTCGGTTCAGTCCCCCTCAACCAACAGTCACAGAGACAAGCACCAAAGATCAGCCTGGTAACACCATTGAGGAGCCAGAACACCACGGATCCAGAAAACCCAAGCCAACAACACCCCTTCTCACTCAGAACAGAGACAGATCATCAACACATGTACATCAGTCTCTTATCACAAAGAAAAATGGAGGAAAAACCCGTCACAACCCCTAACACACTCTCACACTCAAGGAAGAAGATTGAGCAGCAAAATAGACGGATCTTCTCTCTCTCTCTACCCAAACCCTAGAACATATATAACCGGAGGAAACCTGACAAAAAGGACAACAAGGGACAGCCCAAGATCGAGAAAGACCGTCGGGCACCAGGACAGCCGTTGGAGCATGGTATGTACGAAGATCAGAGGAAAGAGAGGGAGGAGCGGGGCGCCGCTGATAAGAGAGAGAGAAGGGTTAGGGTTGTGACCAGAAACGGGGAGACGAGGTATATAAGAGGAGGGGTGAATGACTGAGATCCGAGATCAGAAACGAAGGGCTCAGATCAAACAGCCACTTAAGGAGATGGGCTGGGCCGAGGATCTTGTGGGTTTGCTTCCTCAAGTGGGCTGCCAAGGGAAAAGAAAATAAGCGAGGCCCACTAACATTAAATTGGCCCACAACTCACAATTTTTAACTTTAATTTCGTTTTCTTTTCACTTTTAAGAACTAACCTTTATTTTATGGTCATAACTCTTGATCTATTTCTTTCTCAACTGAGAACTCAATTCTGTGCACTTTCCCCATTTTCTTGTTTTCCAAGAATCTTGAATCGTCCAAAACTAAAAATCAATACAAACGACTTTGATCTTTCCATAACAATCAGTTGTTCTGCGCGAATCAAGGGATGGCGGTTTGATCATATTGTAGAGAAATGGAGAAAGCAAAACTAAAGGAAATACATTTTAGGAATAAACATGTTCGGTTTCGTCTAACCTTGTTTTTTGTTCTTGCATCTTCTGCATAATATTTTTCTTAAGTAGGATTGTTCATTGTACTAGACATTAGGTTTCATGTATATAATCTTTCATTTTTGGAATAAGTTGGGCAATATACTTACTGCACGTTGTCCAGGCACTTGATCTAACTTATCTACTTTAAGCAATTCATGATTTACTTTGTCTAAGTGCTTTCGCATGCTTTTAGTTGCGTTGCATCTTAACAAGTTTAAAATGAAGGAACCTGCATTGTCTTGATCATCTTATAGGCCATTAATTCTTTGGAGGGTTTTTGGCCTTGTTGGATTTTGCTATCTTCGTTTTGGGATTTCTCCATGATGTGGTGGGAAGTCGAATACTACATATCTTCAAGGGCTGCAATTTTCATGAAGAAATCAAATTCAAATTTGGATCGAAAAAGGGTCAAAATTAGATTGGAAGTTGACTTGGGTCGGGTCGGGTCCCAGTGCTTGTTTGGCGTGTCGGATGAAAAGTTGAAGATGTGACATTTTGGACGTGTTTTTTGGCCTAGGTTTCCAACACGAGCAGTGTCACGTGTTTTTTATTTGTTTAGATCCCTTTTTGACTAGAACTTTTATCTAAATCCAATTTAAGTTTCCTAAATAGTGACTTTGAGACTCGAAAGAGTAACTTTTGAACCTCATATACTTGAAATTTCATTTTGAGAGTAAATAACAGAGCAAGAGATTGAAGATTCAAGATTGAAAGCAACAAAATAGTCAATTCACTTAGTTTTCTTTAAAAAAAATTTAGTTTTCATCACGTTGATCGTTGTGTAATTTATTTTGCTCAACAGATATGATTTTTTGCTAGGAATCTCGTGGTCAAGCACAAATTTTATGGATTTTTTTGTTGAACTTCGAGTTTTTAAAATAACTCATTTTCATTATATTGTATTCATATTTTTATAAATTTGAGAATGCATGTCTCAATTAATTGTTATATCAAGATATTTGATATCATTATGATGAGAATACGATCTTATGATATTCAGGAAGTTGGTTATTTAAGGCGAGGTAGAGATACAAATATTAATAATCAATCTACATGTTAAATTAAATTACTCGAGAGAAATGTTGAAGGGTTAAATTGCTCGAGAGATGTGTGATGAAGAAAAAATCCGTCGCTAAAATTTCAATTTTCTGTCATTTAACATGTGTTAGTGATAAGTACATATAATGTATGTGTGATCCCTTTTTCAAGATTCAATGGTTCAAAGCCTTAATAGTTTTTCCTCTTAGTGCTAGTCGTTTCTATCTATGGGAAAAATGAATTCCCTTATTTCCTAATTAGAAAATTTTCATTGGACCCCGTAGTCCATTTTCCCTGGTCTGAAAGTTTGAGCTACTTATTAGAGCCTTTTTTTAGAGCTTTGATGACTTCTAATTATCAATAGCAAAAAAAAAAAAAAAATGTCTTTAGCTTTTCATGGAAAATGGAAAATCCTAAGCTGAACTTAACTTATTTGTCTGCAAATTAAACAATATAAGAGTTGCAGCTCATGAAAGACAATATTTACTGGGTGCACAATCGCACCCACAACTCATGAAAATCAATTAGAAATCACAATTAGACCTGAAAAGTGTATAGAGCACGAGGGAAAGTAAAGAGCGTCGAAAATTAATGTTCCAAATGGAGGTTTCAACTTTTTTTTCTTGATCAGACTTCATTTTTGGACCTGACCTATTCGAATTTTGGATGAGTTCAGTCAAGTTCAGTCCATGTTTAGATAAAGATTTACTCAATCATACAATCTACTTTATTTTTTCTATTCCCAATAAAAATATCTATTTTTTCCATTTTTTTTTTACAAATCTCAACAAATAACATTTATTTTTTCTATAATTCTTAATATGAAAATGAAATATTAATTATAATTCTACCCTACAAAATGTCAAAACAAACACAAGATTTTCAAAATCTATTACTTACAAAATCCTTTTAAATCTCAAATCAAAACTTGCAAAAGTCACCTTAAATTCAGAACAAACATTATCTAAAGGCATTTTATTTGGGGTGTTGATAACTACATTTGGCTATATAAATTGTGTATAATTTTTAATTAAAAATTTGAGTGTATTAGTGGTTATGACCTATTTTGGGATTGTATGTATTGGTTTGGGTAGCGATTCTGTAGGGGAGAGGGCAAAAGAGAGAGCATGATGCAGAAAAATGAAATTTTATTTTTATGGTAGATGTATTGAGAAATTCAGTGTGTATAGAATCATTCGTATTAAAGATTTGTATAATTATAGTGGTCACACCCTATCAATTTGTAAACACATCCCACAAATAAAAAATAAAAAAATTATGAAATACACATGCATTCTAATTTTACCCTTTAGTAATAGAAACACAAAAATGATTCCAAAACCTTCTCCTTCATTCCCTCTCTTGAATTCATCCATTTCTCTCTCCCTGTTACATACAATGAAACTCCAATACAACGATATAATATTCCACAAATTAGTTAAATGTGAGAATCGTAAGAAAATCATGTAAAATAACAATTGAAAATCGACAATGCACGAGAGTTGAGCTCAATTCAACCTTGATCGATCGAACATGAACGAATACGACCACTAAGGGCTGAACACACTATAACACAATCATGGTCAAATAAAATTGAATATAAAATCGTGTTTTCTATAGATTTTTTTGATCGAATCATGTTCTTTAAGAAATATTTAATGTTCTATTATGATTATAATTACATAACAAGTTTAGAATAAGAAGTTATGAGTTTAGGTAAAAAGAGAAACATGATAAAAGAAAAGGAATATAAAGAGTGGAAATATATTTGTTTTATTTTAGATAAGAGTATTTTAATCAATTTAATTTTAATTATTATTAAATCATGAAGTGCATTTAAAAAATGAGTAAAATGTGCCAAACCCTTTTGTATTTTAAAAATGTGGCGGCGGTTTTTTTTTTTCAATTAAAAAGAATGACAACATTTACTCGTCACACGTTCCATCTTTTGGAATTAAATCAAACACTGATATTTTTTTACTTGAATTTTTCATTATACCCTTAAATAGAATAATATATTTATTAAAAAAATTATATTTAACAAAAAGAAAAAAAAAATTTAAAAACCGTTTCTTCCCAGCCGCGAGATTTCTTCTCCTGCAATCAATTACTTCCATTCCATATTCACCAATAAATCAAACCAAAATTACCAACAAAGATATTATAATAAAAATGATATCATGGGATTAAAAACCCTAAATTAATTTGTCAAATTGTAAAATAAAAAGAGAACTCAAGAAAATGGATTTGGCTTTGAAATCTCGATCAAATTTGGAAAAATTGACTCAAAATTGAATGGTTTTCTGTAAATTAACATGGGATTATGTTTGGATTTGAGTAGATGATTATTTTAGTATAATTTTCATGTATTTTGGTTGAGAAATGAAAGAAATCGAATTTTGGAGCTTGAAAGAGAACAATGGAGTTTTCCGAAAGTTGCGACGGTAATGTCTATTTTGTGTTGATTTCAGCAATGTTTTTCTACAAATTTTGGAAGGAAAGATGGTTGTTGGTTGATTCATTTTGTGAAGTTTGGCAAGAGAGAGATAAACTTGAGTATTAGCCGCCGATGGTTCGGTGGTGGCCGCGGCGGCAGTGTGGTCGCCGGAGCAGAACGATAGAGATGAAGATGATGTAGTAAATAAAAAATTCTACAAATTTAAATATAAAATATGAAATAATTTAAAATAAATTTTTTTTTTAACAAAATTTAAAAGATAAATATTTAAACTTACACAAAAACTCATGTGAGACCGTCGCACATGCGACGGGTAGGGACGGATCCAGAATTTTTTAATGTTGGGGGTACAAAATAACTAAAATATAAAATACGTGAATTTTTTTTTTTAATACATAACAATCCAAGTCTATTACAATTGAACTCTACAAGTTTTTATTGATTGAAATATTTGCATTATTAACTCATTATCAACACTATCAAAAACCTATTTTTCAATATATACAATCAAACTATCATTCATCCATTGATCTCCCATTCGGTTGCGTAGACGATTTTTTATAATATTCATTGCAGAAAATACCCTTTCAATTGTAGCAATATATACTATCAATTATAAAATAATAAATATGATATAAAATGATACTATCATGGCCAGCAATATATATGTGATTGGACATGATGATACTATATAATATAAGTATTAAGTATATATTATATAAGAAGAATATATTTATGTAATGACCCACAATATATACGTATGATATACATGTTTAATCAAATACCACCAAATATATATTATAGAAGAATAAAAGTATATATTGTAGAAAAGATTTCAAAAATTTGTGGGGGCACGTGCCCCCACCTGGGGGTATGTGGATCCGTCCCTGGCGACGGGTATGTCTTTTTCGGCCATAAGTATGTATTTTTCGGCCATAAGTATGGATTTTGACAAGTATGTCTTTTTCGACCATAAGTATGCCTTGAAATTACATACTTATGCCCGAAAATCACATATTTATGCCCGAAAATCACATACTTTTGACCGTCGCATGTGCGACGGTTGCACATGAGACTTACTCTTAAACTTAAAAGTATTTTTTCAAGTAAATAGGTATTTTTCATTTAGGTCCTATATATTTAAATTTAATCATATTTCTTGATTTAAAAGTTTTAATTTATATTATTAAATTAAAGTGATTTTTTTTCCAAATCTAAAGTCATTTTTAAATTATAAAATTAATAATTTATATTAATAAATTAAATATAGAAATTTTTTTTTTTTCTAAAATATTGTCAAACGAGCATAATAACATGTATATATAAAAAAAATTGACATAAAATTCACAAATATAGAATAAATTAAACCATTACAAGAAAAAAAAAGAAATATATGTTATTTTGTATAATGAAGTATAAAAAGGGGTTCATACGTAAATTTTTAAAGAGTATAATAGTCTATTGTTATCCAAATCACAGGAGAGCATATAACATTTTACCCTTTAGTTACGAAATGGTGGGGTAATATATGACAAACATTTCTTCATTGGGCCTGAAATTATGTTTGGTGGAGAGCCCATTAGATGATATGAAGCAGGCCAGATAAAGCCCAACAAGCACAGACAAAAACCCTAGCCCTAATTCCTCTTCAACAAAACCTTCATCTTCATTTTCAACTTCACCCCTTTCTCCACACTCCGCCTCTCTTCCTCACACAGATCGCTGCCGAATATGGTGAGCTCGCCGGAACACACTCCTATCTCTTTATCATCTCTCTCTTCATCTTCAATGATGAAATGTGTAAATACGATTCGTCAATTTCACCTCTAATCTGATTTTTTAATTTTTTTTTTGTGTGTAGCCGTTCAAGAGGTACGTGGAGATTGGGAGGGTTGCCCTCGTCAATTACGGAAAGGACTATGGCAAGCTTGTTGTCATCGTTGACGTCATTGACCAGAACAGGGTAAGCTTCTCTAACTTTTCCGATGCAAGTTTCACATTTCGAGTTATAATCATCGCTCTATTGTTATCTCCTTTAGATGATTTTAGTGTATGGATGATAATTAAGTGTAGTTTTTGCGAGTGTTTTCGAGTTTTTTAAAGTTTTTTGCTTCGATTCTAGGATATTTTCCCCATTTATCTTTGGGCCTATAGTGAACTTTGGTTTTGATTCTGTCGGCAAGAGTAAATCTGCGTCTCTGTTACCACTTATCTGTGGTTAGGATTGGATTTTTTTTTAAATTTTTATTAGTGATTAGTGATCTCCATTATTGATCAATCTATGAAGGTTTATAATCAAAATGACCGTTGATTAGTAATTTCCAATTCTCTCTCTTATACATGTAATAGGTGATCATGTTTTAGCAAATAGGGCTTGAGTGTGAGTGCACATTATTTTCTTGTGTCACTAAAATTTGAGCATCTTTTGGTATAACTTTTTTGGCTCCTCTGGTTTTGATGTGATTTTGAAATTGTGGTGTCTTGGTCGTAATACTTCAGTATTATTGTTAATGAAATATGGCTTTAGCTATTATTGTTTAGCTTGCTTGGTGAAAGTGATGATTAAATGAGTTTTTGAATGTGTTTGACACTTTGATGATTATTGAACTTGTTAATTTCTTACATTAGTTCTATGGAGAGTTTGGTTTCTGTTGGATTAATCTCTTTGCTGAAACAACAGGCTCTTGTGGACTCACCCGACATGGTTCGCAGCCAGATGAACTTCAAGAGACTTTCTCTCACCGACATCAAAATCGATATCAAAAGGGTTCCGAAGAAGAAGATTCTTGTAGCTGCTATGGAAGCTGCTGGTGTGTATTTGATAAAGAAAACCTTGCACCACTTTTTTTGCATTGATAGGGAAACTGAAAACTTTATTATTTATGTGGCAGATGTGAAGGGCAAGTGGGAAAATAGCTCATGGGGAAGAAAGCTGATTGTTCAAAAGAGAAGGGCCTCCCTCAACGACTTTGACCGGTTCAAGTTGATGCTTGCAAAAATCAAGGTTTTCTATTCATTTCACTATCTACACTTTATGCTAGTTATGTTATAACAAGTTCTGACTACTACTTGAGGCGAATGGCAAAAGGAATAAAATCGGGAATGTGGCTTTTATATTTGGTTCAAAGCTTAAATTTTGTGCATGTATATGTATTTGAGAACATCTTAACATTGTTTTGCTGAAAACTTGTTTGGAAGTTTTAAGCGTTTTGTTTTTGACTTGCAGAGGGCCGGTGTTGTGAGGCAGGAGCTTGCAAAACTCAAGAAAGAGACCCCAGCTTGAGAAATTGTGTTACTCGTTTTTGAATACACTGCAAAAGGAATTATACTCCAATTTTGCCAGTTATTATTTCAACTTAAACCTTTCTATTTCAAGGGATTTTGGATGGATTTTCCTGCATATTTTTCTCAAGCTCTGTGCTTTGATTCCAATATTGCTTCTTGTTAATTGTTTTGCAGGTTTTTTATGAGATTGATAATCTATAACTTAATATGTGCCCAATGGAAATAAACATTGCTAAAAAACACGATCTGAAACTTTAGTGGATTCAAGTTTCTAGTGAGTGTCTAAACTCAAAATTTTTTCAGATCACTAGCCAATCACTTCAAATTTTTCCGGCTGCTATCCCAAACACATATTTTCTGGTTAAAATTTGTTGGAAAATTTGAAAATGCATTTCACTTCCAAATATTAGTAAAAAAATGCATGATTCATACCCCAAAATGACTTATTTGAAGCTAAATCACAACCCCACGTTAATTTCATAATTCTTATTTGATCCGATCACAAATCGAACAAAAATCATTTTAGGGTTTTGAATATTTTTTGTTTCAAGTTTTAATTAAACAAGAATTGTTAAATTAACTTAGGATTATAATTTAACTTCAAAAAATGATCATTTTGGTATATGAATCATGAACTTTTGAGTTTTCCGGGGAATTTTGGCTGGAAAATCCTGGAGTAGCAACCGGAAAATTTTGAAGAGTATGGTTGGTGATCGGAAAACCTTTTAAGTTTATACACCTATTGAAAAAAAGTGCAAAAAGTGCAATAGTTCTGGTATCAAATTAAAATTAATCCTATATATAATATACATAGATGATATATGTAAAGATTAAAATTTGAGTTTGATTTTCGTAAGATTATCTCACGAAAACTTATCAATTCACAATTCAGAAATTAAAAAATAATGATTGATTCATGAAAATGAGTAAAGTTGCATGTTATAACTGTGATTTATGTATAGTTGCAAATAGGAGGTGCGACTTCAGCACTATTTAAAACCATCTCAAAATATTGCACTTTTTTAATGTCAAATTTATTTGATAATATTCAGTTAATATTGCCAAAATTGAAATAAAAGAATAATAATAAACTTGAAACTCTTCTCTTACCTTATTATTATTATTATTATTATTATTATTATTATTTTCTAAAAAACATTAGGGTTAATTGGCAAATACTACATTAAAAGAAGAAGGAAAAAAAGAAAACAATAATAATGTAATATTATTAAAAGTTGAGGAGGCATCGGACAAAGATTAAGAATAAAAAATGGAAATGGCGATGTTCACTTCCTTCTTTAAACCTTCCACGCACCTCTCACTTTCTGCAAATTTTACATACAATCACACCGCGTGAGATATATGTATGTATATATGTATATACATACATTCGTTTGATTGATTATAGATAACTAAAATTCCTCAATAGCCGTGTGTTTGATCGACAACATGAACCTCTTCACCAAAAAACCTACGGCCAAAGGTTTGTTGCCTTCAATTTCCCATTTTTCTCTTCTTGATTTTGCTACTCTTTTCGTTTCACTGAAATTAATCAATTTTCGTTTCTTACATATACTTCGATCGTTTTAATTGAATTGGGGTCATTTTTCCGCTGCGTGAATTCGTAATCTAATTGTCTAAGGGTTGACTTAAAGAATACCTAAATTTTGAGTTTCGATTTTGTCTTTTGATTCCCTTTTTAGTTTTGCTCAATTTTTTGGTGCTTGATTTTGCAGAGGCGGTTCGAGAGAGTAAGCGAGAAATGGCCAACGCTACGAGAGGTATATATATCTTTGTGTAATTTGATCCCACGTTTATTCTTATGCTTTTTAGTTTTTGCAGCTTCAAATTAATGTATCGTTGGTTTTATTTGATTGATTATTGAACCTATTGCTTGATAACCCGAAGAAAGAATGAGTTTGATAATAATTAATAATGATCTCTGTAAAACTATCTGTGAAGTGAATTGCTGAGGTACTTGATTGTTTAATGAACTAACAGCCTATGCTTGAGAAAATTTATAGTGAGCCGTAGAAGTTAGAAAGAGCAATAAGCATTGATCTATGGTTTTCCTTGCTGCGTTTATTTTTGTGATGTGTTACCTCCATGATCGATGAGACCGAATTTTTATTTACACTGTTTTGGTATGTGGTCTTGGTTTAGGTATTGAAAGGGAAATCAATACATTGCAATTAGAGGTATGTCGAGGCTTTTAATGCAGTTTTTATTTACGGTTTTCGTTCTTTTCTTGCATATAAAATAGGATAATATTTTGTGATACAGGAAAAGAAGCTGGTTGCTGAAATTAAGAGAACCGCTAAAACAGGGAATGATGTATGTTGAATATCTGAATCATGCTGTTTGTAAACACTATATTAGAACTTAATTAACAGGTAAGAAACTATTTGGACCATTGAATTAATTAGTTTCCCCTACATTTTTCAGGCAGCAACGAAAATTCTTGCACGCCAGTTAGTCAGGCTTCGGCAACAAATAGCAAACTTACAAAGCAGTCGAGCGCAGATGAGAGGTATTGCGACACATACACAGGTACATAATCAGATAGTTAAAACTCATTAAGATGTTTCTTGTTTAAGTGGCTCATCTGACTATAGATGTAATAACTAATGTAATTAGATATGTGGTTTTGCAGGCAATGTCTGCCCAAACTTCTGTAGCTGTTGGTATGAAGGGTGCTAGTAAAGCTATGGCAGCAATGAATAAGGTTAGATTAGAAATTAAAGGGGAATAATTAGATATATTTGAAAATGACAGCTTGCAAGACAAAATTAAAACCAACTGGAAAGCCGTGATCTACCTGCTAAGATTTGTGATGTGTTAAGTTATTCATATTACAATGATGATTAATTGCAGCAAATGGCGCCTGCAAAGCAAGCAAAGGTGATTCAGGAATTCCAGAGGCAATCAATGCAAATGGATATGACTGTGAGTCTTAAATTGGGCGTTTGTACCAAAGAATATAAGCTAGCATGTGAAGTTAACATTTCCTTGTATGTGCTCCTTTTGTCTGCTTAGACCGAAATGATGTCAGATGCCATTGATGATGCTTTGGATAATGATGAGGCTGAGGATGAAACAGAGGAGTTGACAAATCAGGTGATTTTATGTTTCACGTGGAAGATTGCTTTTTAGTACTTCTGAAATTATAGCATGTTAGTTTTCTGTTTTATTCTCTTTATAATCGTCAATAGAAAATTAATCGAAGCATATTAACATAAATGGCAGCTTAGAACCAAGTGTTCGCCTTTTAAAGTACTATTCTCTCGTGAGAAAAAGTCTTCTGTGTTGCATATCATGACTTCACTTTTATAATAGTTAAAATTTTGATTGGGCACTGTAGTTTAGAAATAGTTTTAAAAAAAAATCATGTCACAGAAAGATCCTCAAACGATGCAAAACTTGAAATGTCCGTACTCAGGTTTAGACTCCAATGTCTCTAGTGACTGATGTGGGTCTCAAATTCTGGGAGGGCACTTGATAGCCCTAGTAACAAACAAGAACTGTATTGAAGTTCCATCATAGTAATGTATGTTCTCTAAGAATGTTATTTTCATGCTAAAACATCCTTATCATAAGAATATATATTGTAAGTTAATAGGGTTTTTGGACATTCATACCAATGATATTTGAATAAACTTCTGCAATCTCACGTTCCATCACCTAACTTAATCTGCAATTTTGTAACACAAATTTAATCTTCAACGTTTAAGTTTTGGACAAAGCTAATATTGGAGAATTGTCGTATAAATTGATAGATGTACGAAATTTTGGTTCAAAAAAGTTTTCTCTACTGTTGCACATTGTTGTAGTACATGTACTCATTTACTAATTTATTCATTTATGACAATGTACCAGGTGCTAGACGAAATTGGTGTGGATGTTGCCTCACAGGTTCGTATTTTTTAATTAACGTCATTCTTTTACTATGATTGAGAATTTTTTGACATCTAACTTGCAAGTCAATCATTCCCCAACTCCTCAACAGTTATCATCTGCTCCGAGAGGAAAAATTGGTGCAAAGAACAGCGAGGATGCTAGCAGGTATTATTCCTTCCTCATTCTTACTTGAACACACACACACACCCAGCCCATAATATTTCTGAACCATCTGCTTGGTATAGTTCAAGGGTTGATGAACTGGAGAAGAGGTTGGCTGCCCTCAGAAATCCTTGAGCTGCTCCTGCAGCTTTATATCCTAATTTGAATTTTTGTATATTAATTCTTCTCCTGCTTTTAAGTTTGCTAGCACTTGGTTTGTTCTTTTTGTTACCATTTCATTAATGATTGGTAACATTTTTGGACAAATACAGTATGATCGAGAGTTTGAAGATACCTTATTTTCAATAGGCTCACGGTCCTTAGTGAGTCTTATCATTTACAAGTATAATATGTAATGCCTAATAGTATGATTAGATTTTGTTCATGTTCAAATTTATTTCATATATGAACAAAAGAATCAAGTCTTACCAAACTTCTGAAACCATACAAAGTGATTCAAAAAGCAAACATACAAACATTTATGAACGCCAAAATGTTTGACATCAACCCTTCACGATTTTAATATATATATTCACACAGACAGACACATATATAGAGATATGTATATATAACAAATTTAAACACAAACATTTATTATAGTTACACAGCTCGATTTGTCTAGGATAGAAAACTCCATTCATATAACTCATCGATTCTTTGGATGAGCACACACATTACATCGTGCTACAACATAAAGAACTCTTCACAAAAACGGGACCAGAACAGAACATACTTGCTCTCCTGGGAGGAGAAATGATGGATGAGGTGAGCATCAACAGCGGTCTACAACACGTCTATCATTTACAAGGGTGTTATAAGAAAGATAATGTGAAGATATCCCATAAAAATAGGCGGCATTTGTCTACTTTCACATTACCTTTGACAGAAACCATCTCAGCTACTTCCTGATAGAAAGGAATTCAAAGCTTCGCAGAGGATCATCACGAGTGCCTTTAGCACGAGAAATGGATGATGGTTTGTTGTTATCAGCACTGGGTTGAATTCTTTGTGTGGTGGATACACGACCACTGCTTGAGATCAATCTGCTGTTGAGTTCACCAGATGAGCTTGGTCTGGTGTTTGAAATGGCAGCTCTCTTTGATGAGTTTCCATTTCTAGAAGTACGTCCCTTTTCTGAATCGAGTTGCTGAATTTAAGGAACCATAAAAACATTCTCAGAATAAATTCCATCATCAAAAAGGTTTTCCCAACTATTCCTTACAAAATTTGAACAGAATGAGATAAAAAGAAGTGTTTTTCCCTTGTAAATCATAATTTGCATACTCATGCTTTCTGTTTTGTTTTGAGTTTTTGGGAACAAAATGCAGAATAGTATGTGATCATAATAAAGATAAAACTGAAGCTAATTTTTCATGGGACGGGGAACAATAAATACCACATCCTTGGATGAGGGTACATCTTCAGTTGTCCTGTGCCTAGACTGTTCAGGATGCCGACCAGAACTTGTAGCATTTCTTCTAGAGAAAGCTTCAACTGCACCTGAGAATCTATCCCGAATATCTTGCCCCACTGTGCAGAACCAAGAAAACAAAAAAAAAAAAAGAAAGAGAGACAATTAAATTCAAATTCTACAAGTGGATGCATAATATGAGAATTTCAATGAGCTCCAAAATATCTCCAAAATTTCAATGACCAGAACTCTCTTCATATTTAAATTTCAGATGAGAAACATTCTTATCATAGACACCTTTGGTCTCTAAATTCAATACCCCCATTGACGTCACACATAATACTACAGTAACACATTAAATTACACCTTAATATTGTGTGTGGCAATTGAATCCAGTTAATAAGGAGCAATTATCAATTCACAGCTTTGACGGTGCACCTACTCCCAAAAAATATATATTTAGGGTTCTCATATTTGCCAAGATATTTATACCTGATGTTCTACCTGGTCTTTCACCAGAGGGTCCAGCAACGGCATTACCAGTGGGATTCTGTAAGCAAATCAATCAGCTATTAGGCACACACTCTCAAAGAGCACAAAGCAAGGATATTGACAGGTAAAAGCTTACCCTTGGTCTGGAACTTGAACCAATCTGAGGATACTTCAACATAGTCCAATCAAACACATAGTCAAATTGGTAACCTGCATCAGTGTTTCATAAGTGCATGCTGAATTACAAGATACTTTGAAGAAGTGAGCAAGTAATGAGCAGAAAATCTTTTGGGAGTTGAAAATTAGAACACAACACAGTTACATTATTCATTACCTTCACGAATAAATAAGTCACGGAAAAGCCTCTTCAAATAGGAATAGTCTGGCTTGTCCTCAAATCTTAAAGACCGGCAATAGTGAAAGTACGAGATGAACTCGGATGGATATGATTTGCAAAGTACCTGTAATAATTATAAATCAGGTTTGACCTCTCAGACTCTCAAGTGTGCGAAACAACAAAGTAGACCATCTAATCTAAAGAGCCCTAGCCCAGATTGGGAAACCCAGACCAAATCCCAATTTCGTTATATTCAAAATCATATAGATCACAGAAAGAGCATTATGAAAATCTTCATGCATATCAGCCACAAATGGGTACATGTTATGCAGTATTCAACAATCAAAATACTACAATTCCTTAACCTAATGAAGTACCAGGATCAGTCTAGAAAATCAAGTGGATCTAAAAACATAGGATTGAGGTCTAGGTACTGAGATAGATAGATCATATAAATCAAATTGAATAGAAAACAACTATTTGTTAGGGCCTAACCTAGACCTTAGCATACTTAAGAAATCGTGCATTTGAAGCAAGGACAACCCACATAAAAATCGAAAACGAGTCACATGTATATGGACCTCTATAGAAGTTAACATTTTCTTCTCACTGATCTTATCATATTTCTGCCTTTTCGTGCCAGCTTTAAGTCCCTGCCAAGGAAGGCTGAAATAAAAGAAAATGTTGGATTAAGTAAATGTGGAAAACTGAGAAACAATTGTTAGAAAATCAAAACACTAAAGGAAAATGCAAAAAAATATAGAAGCTAGGGATATCACATATATGACCAACCTTCCTCTTAGAAAATACATTAGGACATAACCAAGCGATTCCAAATCATCCCTTCGGCTTTGTTCTGCCAGCCAAAAAGAGAAAACAAAGCCATCAAGGAAACAACACCGGAATTTAGAGAAGGAACAACTATTATTATGTAATACATCACTAACCAACTCCAAGATGTGTATTGACACTGGCATAGCGAGCAGTTCCAGTGAGATTCTTGTTTTCCCTGGGATTAATCATTAAAAATGACATTGAGTACATTGATGGCAGAGACTAGAATGCAGAAATATTCAGTCACATACACAACTTTATTGTGATAAAAACAACACCATATTATTAAAATATTGTCATGAGCCATTCAAAGGTTGGAAAGCATAAAAATAAGCTGCTGCCTTTATCTCTGGTTGAGCATGTAGTCAGAAAATGTCAAATTCAAAAGGAAGAAATGAGCTTAGTTCTTCATTTCACAGAAGCATAAAGGCCCATTTGGTTTATCAGGATTGGTAGAGGCTCAGATTCCTATGCAGAGAGTTATCGGCTCTACCAATAGAGTCATATAACAATTCATTTATGGACCATAAGCCACCAAAATTCAATAAGAAGTCTTATTGTTTAGACTTGTTCAGATAGCCTTCTATTCCTTCTATATACCATCTGGATGATTTTTCTATTTGCATTCTCTTTTTTCAACTCTCACGGAAAGAACAATATTAAACAGTTTAGGCAAGCAAGTAATGCCACTTTATCAGTACACATATGCTTAACATACACATAAGAGAATATTGCACAACTTCAACCTATGAAAAAGATAAGAGGAAGTACCTATATGGTATGTGCTTATGAGTCTGAAGATCCCTATACTTTTTGGCAAGTCCAAAGTCAATGATGTAAACCTGCAATAGAGATCAAAATTGTCATTGATACAGTTGCCAAAAATCATGCGAATACAATTAAGCAAAAGCCACTTCGTGCAATTAACCATCTTTTACAAAAAAGTTGGACCACTCAGTGACTTAACAATTTGGAAATTGCTATACAAAATATCCAAAAATATAAAATGGAAACTCTATACTTCAGATAGTAGGAAAATTAATTCAATCAAACAAAAGACTCTAAAAACTAAAAGAAGAACGTACAAGGCATAATTTTGGTCTGAGGGAGCATGTAATATGTTGGCAATACAAGAAAACATTTTTTTTAACCATTTGGTATCATTGACTCTTACAGACAATGAAATCAGATAATTGAGGAATAGAAATGTAAATGATTTGCAAAATCAAATGAAGACAGAGATATCAGGTGAGAATCATGTGAAACAACGGTCTTCATAATTAGTGTAAAAAAAACCGAGAGAACAACTTTACATTGATCAAAATAAATATGAAGCCAAAAAGGATAGAAAGGCATGCCTGGTTTGCTTTGCGCCCCAAGCCCATCAAAAAATTATCAGGCTTTATATCCCGGTGAAGAAATCCTCTTGAATGCATGTATTCAACTCTATTAATCTAAAAACAAAATACAAACTTAATTATTATAACTGAAGTTGGAATTCAGATATCAGAACACAAAAAGAAGGATTAAAAAATCTCGACCACTTACAAGTTGATCCGCAAGCATTAACACTGTTTTCAAGGTAAATTTCCTGTTACAGTAGTTGAAGAGATCTTCCAGACTTGGGCCCAGAAGATCTATCACCATGACATTATATTCGCCCTCCACCCCAAACCATTTCAAGTTGGGAATGCCAGCTATATAGTATCAGAAGGTAAAACATTTGTAAATTCAATAAGTAAACTTAACTTCATTGCCTCTCATTTCTACAAATTCATTAACCTAATTGCACAAATACATGCAGTAACCTCAAGAATTACATGCTATTAAGAGAATTATTTCAAATTCAGAAAAACAAGGGATAAAGGACAGCAGATTTCCTGTTATCAAGCATAACAAAAAAGTTTGCAGCAAATATACAACTTCAGACAACCAAAACTAACAACCATTTAAACCCAAAAGAGCCTGGTAGGTCAACAGCAGAAAGAAATACACATTTTTAAAGAGAATGCATGATATATAATGCATTATTGCCCGCACGGGCTACATAGTGCACAAAAATATCAGATCAATAAATGCAAGACAGATGAACATGGTATAATGAAGCTGCAGAAAACTGAAATATAAAATTTCCAAAAAATAAAAAGCAACTGTAAATATGATCATGAAATCAAAGTTTATGGTCAATCAAAATGCATGTGATTCGTACCAACACATCTGATGTCTAACCAAATATATATGTCTCTATGCAACAGTCAGCAAATAATCTCTTGTGTGTGTGCGCGTATGTATGAGGGGGTAGAAAAAACAACTTACTTCCTCCTTGGAGAAGCATATAAATTTTTGACTCGTAGTGAAGTTGAGGGTGCTTGGTCTTCACTGATTCCTGGTAATAGCAGCGCCAACAAAAAAACATATATTTAGTAATACAGTGACAGTTAATGTTTTAATTGATAAAATAAGAAATAAACAGTGAAGCAATAAAGGATTTGCATCATTCTTTTTTAATTCAAGCAACAAAGCAGTACTGCTCACAATGTTAAAGATAGGTACAGGTAGCTTCTAGTCTATCCATGTAAAAATTTGAAATCAAAAGCTGTTAGTAAGTTGGGTACAGGTTGTCATAGTTATACATCACTAATGCATAAAAGGTGTTGATCTTTCTTATGTATAATAATAATGTTAAATGATTACTTTCCCAATCAAAATCACTTCAGGATTCCACGAACAAGCATACCCTTGGTATTTTCGATATTATAAAATTATTATTCTTCTTGAACAAGGGATGTAAATTAAAATAATCTGTGGAGCTTTTTGACATGTATTTCAAACTTCACTCTCTCACTTGGGTTAAATGCACATAACCCCCTCTAGAAATTAAATTCCGTCGTGGTTTAAAAATTAAGCGAAATCCCCTTGTCATTAACTAAATAAAACCCTAATTCACTTTCTGATATATCATCTCCATAACTGGAAGATATAAAGCGAACAAAAAACCTGCACCTAGGGTTGAAAAGAAACCCAGAAAATATTTCTGACAAGTCAACCTGGCGGGTTTATTGTGACTTGAACTCAGTGCTAAGAGAACTGAACTTAGTATCAAAAGCATCAGACAATTGAGACATAAATGTAATCATTTGCTTATCTATAATAACATAAACTGAAGAAAACAAGAAGTTGAAACTGGTAAATACAAGGTTCCCCTAGAAAATAAAAGGTTGTTGATATTCAAGAAACTCTGGCCACCATTGACAACACAAAAGTTTCACTGTAAACCCTGAAAACAACCTGTCTTTTGGTGGATTTGAAGAGATAGAAAGGGAGAAAGAAGGGAGGAGGAAGAAAATGACACCCAGCTGATTGAACCCGTGCCAAAACCCATCTGCTCGAGCGTGATGAATGAAGCAGAATTTAGAGATGAGGCTAGAAGAAACTGAACCAAGAAACAGAATGGTGTAATTGATGATAAGAAGAGTGTAGTTCTTGCTAAATTTGGGGAGTTTGATGTGTAGGATACAAACCCTAGGTTCTTTTCATTTCTCTTTCTCTCTCTAAAACGTTCTCTTTTTAAAGAAAGTTAACAGACTTCTATTAGTATAAAAGGCATAACGGGAAAGCGAGGAAAAGTAACATCGTCAACTCATTTTTAATTTATGAGAGCGCCTACTATATTCAATCAACGACAAGGGGATTTCACGCAATTTTTACACAACAATGGGTTTATTGCAACATTGAGAGATTCCATGCATTAATCCCATTCTTACTCATAGTCATTTAAGGTACAAGATCATGAAACTAAACTAGACTAAATAAATATAGATCCCAAAAAAAAAAATATCTCAATAGTTCCAATATATAGAAAGGTAATCAACTGAATATATTATATTAAATAATCATACAGATGAACTATAACACTTATTTGCTCAAAACTTCATAAAACACAAAGAAAGGTGAAAGGAATTATCATAAAAACAAGTAATGGGAAACTAAAAGAAAAAATACCAGCTTAATGGCTACTTCTTCTCCATTCTGTATGTTCACACCTACATAAATAAATAACATATATTTTGTCACTAAGAAGAAATAAATTAACAGTTATAGTAATCTAGAGAAGCAGAAAACGGAGTTAACTAAACAATGAAAAGAAGTAGTACCTAAAAAGAGTTCACCAAATGAACCACATCCAATTTTTCTCCCAAGCTTAAACTTTCCACCCACAACATGATCCATGGCAATCAACTCAATTGAACAAAACCCAAATTCCTATTTAGCACCTCAACTCAAGAAAATATCCGGCAATTTCAGCCTTAATCCGGGATTGAAAAAACCCGAATTCAAGCCGACAAACGTCCACAAAACTACGCAACAAAACTGCCAAATCGGATTCCCAAAAATGGATCCAACAAATCAGTAAAAGACAATATTGATCAAGAAGTTCTTTCTTCCATCGTGCTTCATCCTTGAAAAGACGGAACCCTAAATCGGAACCCTAATAACTCAGAATCCCTCCTCATTGATCTCATTGATCAAAGTCCGATAAACAACCGATCAAAATCAAACACGGTTATTTACACCTAAGGAGTAAGTGTTTTTTTTGTCTAATAATTACAGCAAATAAAGGAATCAAAAAAATATGATAATGATGATGGAAAGGGAGACAAATGAGCGAAAATTGAGGGATTAGAAGGGAAAAAGAAGAGAGAGAAAGGGAGAAGAAATGAGTTTAGGGAGAGAAAAACAATGGATTTCGTGTATGTGCTGTGTGGGTAAAAGCAAAATGGAGATTAGAGAGAGAGAGAGAGAGGATTGATGATTGATTAATGGGGGGTGAGTGGTGGGTGATGCAAAAGAGAGAGCTCTCTTTTCTTTTTTGCCTTTTCTTTTTCCTTTATTATTATTATTATATAAATATAATATTTTCCTTCCTATTTACAACTGCAACATCAAATAATTAAATAATGTCAAACATGGATAAAATCCACCAAAGAATAAATATAAACAATGATTAGCTTCAATTTCATTCTTTTTTCACTTTTAAGATATAATGTAACCAACATATTAGGTAGGAATGATAGGAAAAAACGTTTTTTTTTAATGTTATATTGGAGTTATATTCAGTTATAATGGACGTATATTTTTCTGATTGTATATTTAATTTTTTATGATTGAATGATTACTCATTAGTCATCACACGAATACATGTCTTAATGACGTCTGCATGATAGACACGTAGACATGATTCATGACAAAACCCTACTTGTATATACGTAAAATGATTAATTTGAACATTACTATTTTTGAGTTAGATGTGGTGCACCATGGATGTTTTCCTCTCAATCAAAAATGATAAATCTAAGTTCAATTAGTTTATTTCATGTTGTCGTGAGACGTAAATTCATGATTTTTCTGTTAAATTCTCACCTAAGAATTCTGATAAAGTCTCGTACATATGTTAGCTCTTAAATTTCTCAAGCTCCTCATCATTTTTCAAATCCCCTTCATTTGTATTGAATGCTTTCATTGAAAATATTATTTCAATACTTCATAATGATTTTTCTTTAAAATAAAAAGATACCAATATATATGTATGCATATTCAAAACAAATATCAAAATGTGATATATTATACAATTACATCATTTTGAAAGATTCAGAATAAATATTATAATATAAACAATGCTACATTTAAAATAAAAAATGAATTGAATAATGCAATGTAATGATTTAGATGAAAACGTAGAAGTGATGGTATATTGGTATGCGTGAAATATAAAAGAGTTGTGTGGAGAGAGAGTCACAAACGTGCAGACCCCTAAATCTAATCAAAGCTGTATTACCATTTCATTCTCTTTAATTTATCCTATTTATTATGTGGATTATTTTATTGCGCTCATTATTCGTTATCACATCAAGCAATTTTGTCTTAATGCCAATGTTTTCATTCATTGTAAAATTTAGCATATTTTCTAAGAGTTTGTGGACCATATGGCGAGCTCATTCTTCTCTACGCTTACCTTTTCATATACATCTATACATTTTATTGTTGATTCTCAAAATAAAATAAAAATTCTATAAATTTTATATTAAAACAACTTACTCATTATGGGCATATTTTAATATGCTCGCGGTTAATGTATAAAGATCTCATCCTTATAATTTGAAATTAATAATTATGTTAGATTTGCGACACATTAATATGTAAGGATGACAATTTTGAGGGTAAACACGGATACCCTACTCATACGAACGCTAATAGGACGGGTACAAATAGTTCTAAATGGAAATGAGAATGTCATAGGTTTGGGAAAAATAAAATCTCATTAGGATGGATATCGGTAGTTCTAAATGAAAATAAGAATGAGATGAATTTGAAAAAAAATAAAAAACCTATTAGGGTCTACCCGTACCCGCCCATTGAAACACATACAATATATGTGTATAGCATGTTGTTATGCAGGAATTGATAATTGCCCCTTTCATTAAAAAAATAAACATTTATCATTAAACTAGCTAGTAAGTTATAATAAAATATTCTATAAATATACATAAGTAGATCAAATATTACAAATTTTAAAATAAAATATGAAATATCTATTTAAAATTCTCATTTATATCCAAATAAAAAATATTCATATTTTGTAAAAATGAGTTCGTAATTTAAGGTCACTAGTAATTAGAATACGATCATTAAGATTTTTTTTTTTATCACGAGAGAGATTGAAATGACTTTCCGGCGACGTTGTGGTTAAAAGAATAAAAGAAACAATTTTGAGATAAATATAGGGTTTATATGAAATTATAATGAAAATGCGTTTATTAAAACATTAAAAAAACTTAATTAGACTTTAGTTACATTTAGGTTTTGGAAAGCTAATTCTAATATTAAGACTTGAATTTGATTTTAGGAAAGTTAATTATAAAATTTAGAACTTAAATTAGATTCTAAAAGTTTTGAAAATAATTATAGAAGTTATAAAGGAAATTAGAGCTTAAATTAAATCTTAAAAAAGATTTGAAAATAATTATAGAAAGACTAATTATGAATTTGAATCTTAAATTAAATCCCAGAGAACTTAAGAATAGTAAAAGAAGCTAATTAAGAAAGAGTGAGTATCTTGTGAAACTGTCTCACGAATTTTTATTGTATTGCGTGAGACGGGTCAATTCACAACTCAATCACCCACATCTCAAATCCTACAATTCATATATTGTTTATGCGTGATGAGGCTCCGTCTCACGGTAATTACATGTGAGACCGTGAGTTTTTGTGGTTAAGAAATTAAAGTTTATGCACTCATAACCTCCCAAAACACCAACTCGGTCGCTCGTCGTCCGTCCGTCATGGCCGTTGACCTCATGTCGCCGGTGACTCACAAGGCCGACCCCATAAACCTCAAAGAACACACACCCACACACAAAACATCCAATGCAACCTTCACACACCAACACACACTCACGCTTAGCACTTGTGGAGTGGAAGATAAAAAAATGGTAGGGAGGAAGATGGGGAAAGAAGGGGAAGGAAAGAGAGAGTGACGAGCAGATAGAGAGCAAAAGAAATAGGGAATTGACAGCGCAGAGATTGAGAGAAATGAGAGAAAAGAGAAGGGTGTATACTCATTCCATCCACCGCCCTTAGAGCATGTTTATCGGCAGAATTGTTGCCCAAGTCATAAGAAGAAGACAAAAAAAAAAAAAATGAAATTAATTTCCATGACCAAGTTGTTCCATGACCATGGTCATGACATTTGCTTTAAATATTTTATTTTATGGTTAATAAATTATGATGACACAAGACACTATATGATTGGTTGATTTATTTATTTTCTTTTGTATTTCAATTCTTGTAATTTTAATTTTGTTATTGGATATTGTAATTTATTTTAAGTGTATTGTAATTTTTTTTATAATTACGATTTTTTTAATATCAAATAATTGTATATATTTCTTAAATATTTTAAATATAAAAAAATTAATTATAGATATAATTATTAAATTATAAAAGAAATAATTTATTAAAGGTTGGTTGTGGTTGTGGGTGGTTATTGATAAAGTATGAAAAACATGAAATTGGGTTGTAGTGTAGAATGTGTATGTGGAGGAGAGATAAATGAATTGTTTATTAGTTGGTTATGGGTATAGTTGGTTATGGTTAAATATAGTCTTATCAAACTTTTGAGGTAAGATATTATTATTATTATTATACTCATGTAAGTATTATTATTATATTATATGGCATACACTTATATAATATATTTTTTATTTATTTATTTCTTCCATGTTTATACTATTATTGATTAAATAATTTACATCATCATTTGAGTTTGGTATTAATTATGAGAATTTTCTTTACATTCTACATAATTAAATTTTAATTTGGGATTTTATAAATATTTTCTGGAAAAGGATTTTCTAAATGCCCAGTTAGGGGCATAATCCAAGTTGAGCATCTGGAGTTTCCGAACATTGATTCAGAATGAGGTTAGATGAAGGATTAAAAATGGGAGTAGTATCAATATTTGAGACAAGTCATGGTTACATGATGATTTTAATATGAGGCTAGAAACCCCTATTACGGTGGCATATCTAATGACTCCCAGAGAAAGATTATATATAGGATGCGACACTTCTTGAAGGTTTATGTTGTGAAAAAGATATTAAAGCTATTTGTCGAACTCCTATATCACTTCTTGTGGGAGAAGACCAAAGAATTTGGCATTACAATAAAACTGGTCAATATACTATAAAATCGGGTTATTTTGTTGCATCCAAAGTTATGCAAGCTAGGGGAGAATCTATGGAAGAATCTTTGAATATCATATGGAAGTAGGGATGATAATGAAACAAACTATTTGGAGCTTGATTTGATAAAAGTTCGTTTGAGTTCGTTTATTATGATTTGTTAAGGTAAACAAACAAACTTAAGCTTCATGATATTCGATTCATTAGCTCGTGAACAAGTTCGTTAAAAAGCTTGTGAGCTAGTTCGTAAGATATAATAATTATATTTGTCGTTTTGATATATAATTTTTATACCTTTTCTTATGATAAATATATAAATATCTAATTATAGATATTTTTATAATTATATTATAAATTTTAGATAATATATTATATTTTTAAGAATGAATAATATAATTTATTATTAATATTTATTATTCATTAAGGCTCGATTAAGCTCGAATAAACTCGTGAACCTTGAATGTATTCGTTAAATTAGGCTCGAGTTCGTTCGATAACCAAGGACCAAAATATCGGTATCAGTAGAAATATCGGTACCTTGATTTTACGAAAATATCGACAGATATATTGATTTCGGTATATTTAAATTATGAGAGGAACCTAAATGCTAGTGTACTAATTTATTTTAAACAATTTAACTAACACAAAAACTTATGTGCACCAGTTGCACAGAAATGAAAATTCGTGCAATTCATACTTTTATGTTATAAATGTAGTACCTTTATGTACAAATATATGTACCTTTTAAAATGAACATGCATAAAAGTATGGATTGCACGGTGCAACTGGTTTGCTTTATTAATCACTCATAGACAAAAATATAGATATATAAAAAGAGAGATAAATAACCAGATTTTAATAGATATCCTCCAAATACATCATAAAAAGATTCATAAAAAAAAAATTCAATTAAATTAAATTCATAATGAAAAAGGAAAAAAAAAGGAAAAGAACTCGGCAAAAAAAGGAAAAGAAATCAGCAAGAAGGAAAGAAAAAGGAAAAAGAAATCAGGCGTGTGTGGCACAGTACTCCAAAATATTGCGATATATCGCGATATTTTGTTCAAAAACGATATATTCGCGATATATATCGATTTTTCGCGATATTTTGTCGGAAAAAAATGCCAGGTGTTTTCTTTGTCGAAGTCCTCAAAATCGCGAAATATCGCCGAAAAATCGGCCATATTTCACGATTTTTTGGTCCTTGTCGATAACTAAACAGACCAAACTCAAACACTCAATAGTTCGGGTCGGCTAAGTTCTATTACATCGTTATATGGAAGTTTCCGGTTCCACCAAAGATTAAGTTTTTTGTGTGGAAGACTGTGGGAGAATGTATTCCTTCACGATATGCACTTGTTAAAAGAGAGATGAATGTGTCCACTTATTGTGATATGTGTGAGAATGGTAATGAGAATTTGTGGTATATTTTTCTCGAGTGTCCTTTTGCCAACAAGACATGGAGTGAGACGAGTTTATCTTCTTGGATTTGGTCTATGATAAATCAAGTTCATGAGATCGCTAATCGCTTAATAAGATATTCTCGTTCTTATACCAGTCATTCGGATAATTAGGAGTTTCCTCCTTGTATTATCAATTTCTTTAATTAATGAAGTTTCTTAAAAAATTCATAATCTTTGATCCATCATTATTCATCTCTAAATTTAGTATATATAACGAATTTTGATTCATCATTATCTATCTCTAAATTTTATATATATATATATATATATATATGTGTGTGTGTCACGAAGTACACATTTTTTATGAAATCTAGTAATAGATAACACAACAATTATTTAAAGAGTTGCACACGTGTGCACTTAATGCATACATACACGCAAGTCGGGTTTGGGTTCGGATCAATCGAATCCGCTCACTTTTTTTTTTTCGGTCCCGACCTTTATGTTATGTTAGTCATATTTTTATGTTATATTAGTCATACATTTATATCCAGATATCATATCTTTATTTAATATTTTTAACTCTAAAAAAAACCCTATTTTCGCTATAATTTATACATGTTTACCTTTATGTGATATTACGCATACCTTTATATCAACATAGTCATACATTTATGTAATATATAAAGTTACAACTAACATAACTAAAATGTATGAAAAGTTAATATGTATGTCTAGAAAACTGTTAAGGTACAACTAACATTACTAAAGATATGACTAACATAACTAAAAGATATGACTAACACTATTAAAAGGTATGACTAACATAACATAAATGTATGATACCTGGAGCATGTTTGAGCGAATTTGTGCGTGACCTGATGGCGTGTGCAGACGTATAGCTACGTGATATGGACCGGGTCGATCCGAGTGCACAGAGTACTCTAAATCCGTGCACCAAGTGCACAGAAGTTTTTGTGTAGTTTGAAAATTTCAAATAAATGTCACTACTAATACTAAACCAAATTTGTTATTAACCATTAATATAATGAAATATGAAATATATCATTAAATGTAATAGAAAATCTGAATCAATTAATATCACATGATTAGATCTTCTATTACAATTATCAAGTGTATCAAATGATATCATTAATTAATACTTAACATATATTAAATGTAATAAAACATGAGATGTAATACAAAATAATAGAAGATTCAAAATTAATACATGATATGAAACGAATTTGATATAATCATTTGTTTTGTTGTATTTTGTTTGATATGGATGATTTTTTCGAAGAACTGAAAAATCTTTAAATCTCCATTCCATTTCGAACCAAATCATCCCATTTAAGAATAGAACAGGCTGAATTATAAAGTCATGTGAAATATCATCCATTAATTGTAACATATGAACCTATAAAAAGATCAAAAAGATGATCATGCTAATCCCAAAAAAAAAAAAAAAAAAATCAGATCAAATTGTATGATAAAGGAGAGTTAGTAGAAGTCCAAGCAGAAGCAGTATACAAGCTTGTATCCTTCCATCCCAACCTCAGTGTTCCATCTCCCTGCACAAGACTGTATCCATGAGCTGGAGGAAACATGTTGAGTATCAGCTGTGCTTGAGCCATTGCATTTGTGCTCATTCCTATCTGCATGAATCCATTCCTTGCCAGCTCACTCCTCCAATGCCTATACTTATCTTCTCCACTTCGGGCTGGGCCCCCCACCGCCAGCACGTTGTTGATCTCCCTGTGCAGGAGACCGTGCTCGACGCGGTGACGGGCCAGGTCGTCCCCCGGCAGGAACGCCCCAAGCGAGTCGAACACGGTGGAGTAGTAATGGAGGGAGGTCACAAACCTATCCAGGAATGACCCCCCATGTGCAATTTCTTGCTCCACTAGTGTGATCACCCTCGGCCCGAGCCCGCGGAGGAGCCTCATCGTTTTCCAATCCGGGCCCGTTGCGTCGTAGAGCGAATGTTGTAGCCAGTGGACGGCTAGGGTTTCGCCCCTCTTGATGTGCAGCGCTGACACGTCAGCAATGTCGCCACATTTGGTGTCGACGGGGTGGAACTCGAAGCACATCCCAAGGCGCTTGGCGAAGTTAGAGAGATGTTTTCCGGTGTCCACTAGTAGCTCCATGGAGCTACCCATCCCGGTCATTCGGACCTGAGGCGGGCCCTCGGCCCGAGTGGCCAGGATGTGGAACAGGGCCGGCCACTGCAGGCCCTGCATGATGTCAAGGTCGACAATGTGGACCCTCTCGTGTCGGTGGACCGACTCGAGAATGGCTTGATTCGACGTAAAATGCGCGAATTTTACGAAGGGAGAGATGTTGTTGTAGAGTTGGAAAGCTCCATGGATGGACTTGATGTTGATGAGAGGTGAGCAAAGACCTATCCAAGAGTTGATGACTCTACTACACATAGCCTTGGCAAAATAAGCAACCACTCTCTCAGCACAAGAAGAGCCATAAGGGGAGGCCATTTGTGTGAGCTCAAGGAGCATTCTGTGAGCCTCACCTAGGTTATCAACTGATATAGCAACAGCACACTCTAAAAGAAGAGTGAGAAGACTCATCCCAAAATCATCCATGATCATTGTCTTTCTTTTATTGCTGCTTTCGCCATTGATGGAATGATCTGTTTGATGATGATCATGGCAGCTCCACTGCTGGTTGTTCTGCAAGAAGATTGTTCCCGGGGACTCGTCGGAGCCTTTTCTAGCGACTTTCCGGGCATCGTACGCCGCCAGTATCGGGGTTTCCGATTGGAAGTTTCCGAGCAAGGGGGCGTCGTCGTCTTCGGGCAAGTCGTCGATGAGTTGCTTGGTGACGTGTTCTACCCATTGGGACAGCTCACTTCTCATCTCTTGAGGTTGCATAGCATGGACTAATGAATATGAATTTCTTTTTTCTTTTTTAAAAGAAATTGAAGGGTATTTGAAGGGTGAAGAGGGAATGAAAGTAAATAAATGGTGATGAGAATTTGAAGGTATAATAATGGAGAGTTAAGGCCGGCATAGTGAGACAAGGAGATGAAGACAATGGATAAATGACAAAGAAACACGTTGGTTTTGGTAGTGATATTATGTAATGATTATTACTAGGATTTATTTGTTTAATTATCTATGCTTTGTAAGATGTGTGCTATTTCATGAAACATATAATGTCATGAGAGGTAATAAAAGACTTGAAATTGACAAGTCAAAGGTTGACTAGGGAATGAGTAGTATTTTATGTTAAAGCAGGAAGGCTTTAATGACGCCAATTTAGCAAAGAAAATCCCAATCAACTTAATGACTAATTTCATCATCGAAGAAGAAAATGGAACAGCTCTATTGGGACCCAATTCAAATAGGGTGGAAACTTTTAATTTTAAAGAAACAAAGATCCAAGGTTAGTAACTTAAGTCTATAAACTTGGAAATTTTAAATAATGATATACTGAAAAAAAATTCGAAAAAGGGGAGTGTGATCTCGTCTCCGTCCCATCCCTGCAAACTGGATTCTTTTCTCTGAATATATTTTTAAATTTTATTTATTTTGTATTTAAGTTTCTAAACTAAGTTGCTATAAACTTTAGTTTGTGAATTCTTTGTTCTTTCCTTTTTGTTTTGATGACTTTATACTAATATTTATGTGGTGTAACCTAGCTATTTGGATTGTTGTTTCTTTAAAGCGATAGACTTATGTTGATATTTATTAATTTATGCTGTTAGTTTTTTCGAAGTATATAGTTTATAAAAGTTTAAATGATAATAAATTTAATTAAGTTTCTAATGCAATTTTCATGAATCGGTATCATTATGCATAGATGTTAAATTATTACTTCTCTTTTTATTTTCCTTGACATGTGTGTTTGGGTGCTTTTGACCTTGTTTTGGGAGTTATTTAAAACGAGATGAGATCAAGACCATGTAGTTGGTTCGATGCCTACCAAAGTTCGTGAAGAAGTCGGGCTTTGTCCACCTATTCATATGGATACTATCATAAAACACATGATGTGTGATATGCTGCACAATTTAAAAAAATAAAAAATCATGAATTTTTCACAGTATTTCTCATGTCACACATCCTGCAACGTGGGCAGCGACGTGTGGATAATGCCCACATGGATAGGTTGAAATTAGTCAAGAAGTCGGGAGCCAAAAAAACAATAAAATTACCTATCACTTGATTCAGTATCTCCCACAACAACAAAATTGTCAAACAATATTCATGTTTATGTAATATTATATAGATGAGTAGAATATTAAACTCATTCTCTAGTCATCCCTAATATAATTTGGTGAATACAGGTAAGACCTACTCGTTACCCAAAAGGGAAAAATTCATTTTTGATCCTGCCCTAAAGACATTGTCCGTTTTTAGTCCTGTTAATTTCCAATCATCAATTTTAGTCCTACAATTGAGAAATGTGTCCAATTTTAGTCATTTTTTTTTGCTGGAATCTCAATTTTCAGATCAATTTTCGATAAGTGTCCCACACTTGCCTCCAATTTCAACAATTCAATGCATTCTCACTGATGTCATGGACTTTTTCAGACATGAAATTTAATTTGAATTTATTTATCTTTTAAATTACCAAATCACCTGTCATTTCATTACTTACACTAAAAATAATTAGAGAACATAAAATATATGAAATGACACGTCATTTGAATACAAAAAAAAATTGAAATAAGAATTGCATAAAATATAATGAAAAAAAAAAACACAAACAATTAAAAGGAAAATAAAAAAACACAAAAAAGAAAAGAAAAAATTGCAAAATCATAAAATAAAAAATAAACTTCAAATGAGATTCATAAATCTCATCGCCACCTTCTCCACTATCTCCGACGAGAGTCGCCGCCACTGCATTAGCACAAATCTGATGTTCTCACTCGACTATTGGCGCTCCTCCATCACAGCTTTTACCCTTCCTCTCAACTCTATCTACTCATCTCCATCACCATCTCAAATATGCACTATGAAATTGACAATTGAATGTGAAATTAAATATGTGAATCCATCACTCTCTTCATTATCACTTCTTCTCTTCTGAATTCTTAATCTAGGGCTACAAATTGCACTGGGTTTAGTGAGAGAATTGAAAAAATGGAGTTTAGAGGGGGAAATATCATTTTTGACCCCGCAGGAATTGCCGCGGGCTGATTTTGGCCAATTTTCAGGTCTTTTTGGCCCATTCTCACAATTCCGTCTAAAATCTAAGGGAGCTACCACATGCGACGCACGTGGCCGTCAATTCTCTCTATTTGTTGCATTCCAGACTGAAGGGGGTATGATTTTCTCTATTCTATAGAACCCTAATTCCCAAATCAAACAAATTCAAAGATTTCCAAGCCCAATATTAAACATGAGATAATCGGCAATTCCAAATGATGTTTGTTTTGTTTAGTTAGTTTAGTAGATATCGGTGATTGGTGGTTCTTGAAGAATAGCTACGAGATTGCAGTGCTGTGAAGATGGGCGACGGCGAAGCTTAGCGGTCGGAGACGGAGGGGTTGAATACGATGATGGTGATTGAGCAAAGATGATGATAGTGAGACGTGTCTGCAGTGGCAACGTCGCTGTGAAGCTTGTTGTCGGTGTGGGCGAAGAATGTTGAAGATGGTGATTAACTGTAGTGGCGTTGTGAGGAGAGGAAAAGCTGCACCGGCGGTGGTGGAGTGATTGTGATGAAGCAGCTGTTGCAGAGATGATTGGGTGGCGGCATCGGGATGGGGGTGGAACTCGCCGGAGATTAAATGTGGAGGTGGTGGTGGTGCGACAACGAAGAAGAGGAGATGATGACGGAGATGCAGCAGTGGAGATGAAACAACGGCTCTGAATTTGCAGAGAGAGGAATGAGATGGACAGTGAACTAGGGCTCCAACTTTTGATTTTCTGAATTTTTTTTTTAATACCAAAAGTGGGTTTTGACGGTTTCCGTTAACCAAACTAACAGATAGGGCTAAATTTGATGATTTTTGGGCCACTTTTGATACTAGGTGCCAAAATCGGCCCGCGGCAATTCCTACAGGGCCAAAAATGATATTTTCCCAGTTTAGAGACAGAAATTAGATGAAAGAGAATTGTTTGAGTATAGGGTTCTTGGGGATTTGGGGAATTTTGGGTTCTCTCCTCTTCACCATAATCCTCCATCTTCGTACAGTTTCATGCTTTCGAAATCTACAATGGCAGGTCGTGGCAAGATGCTTGGTTTTGGATAAACGAAAAGGGCCCAATTTTGAAGCTCTAAGGTTGTGCCTTAGTTTACCATCGGTTGTATTGCCTATTTCCTCAAGGCCGAAAAATATACCAAGCACGTCGGTGCCGGTGCTCCGGTGTATTTTATTACGTATTTTATTTTATGTGCTAAATAATGACATGTTATATGATATAGCATTTTGGATGGAAAATAAAATCGGAAATAAATGACACGTTTGAAAATAAAGGTCACATCAGCGTAAAATCAAAGGCTGGTTGAAATTGGAGGTGAGTGTTATGCACTCGCCCGAAATTGACCGGAAAATCGAGATTCCAGCAAACATCAGACCAAAATTGGACAAATTTTGAGATAGGTGGATTAAAATTGATGATCGGAAAATAAGAGGATAAAAAATGGACAACGTCCCTAGGGAAGAACGAAAAATAAATTTAACCCTTACCTAAAATATTGGATGAAATACCCTACCCATTTATTCAAGGCAAAAACTTCTGTGTCCCCGGGACACGGTATCCTTGTCCCCAACCCGACCCGACCCAATTGGCTCAAAAAATGGGTCCACGCGTGCCTCACGCGCACCCCACGTGCCTTAGACGCGTGCACCTTGAAGGTATCCATGGTCAAGGTATCCACATGTATACCTTCAAGGTATCCATATAATATCTTCAAGGTATCTATGGATACCTTCAATACCTGCGCACACCTCACCACGCCGCGCGCGCACACTGCGCGCCCATCCACCCACACCGCGCGCGCACCTCACGCCCATGCACCCACGCCATAGATACCTTGAATGTATTTCATGGATACTTGCAAGGTATATATGTGGATACCTGAAAGGTATTCCATGGATACCTGAAGGTATACATGTGGATACATGTGATGTTTGAAAAAAGGTGTTTCATGGATATGTTGAAGGTATACATGTGGATACCAAAAGGTATTCCATGGATACCATCAAGGTATATATGTGATACCTGAAAGATATTCAATGGATACCTTGAGGTATCCTTGTGGATACCATGCGCCCACGCCGTGGATACCTACGCGCGGTCATGCGCCCACGCCGGGCGCGCGCCCATGTACTTATATCGGGTGCGCACCTCACAAGCTGCGCACCCACGCTGCGCGCACCTTTCTCTAAAATAGATGTGATACCTTCAAGGTATCTCATTGATACCTTGATGGTATACATGTGATACTTTTTTCTATAAAAAAAAATCTGCGAAAAAAAATTAAAAATTAATATGGGGCCCACAAGATGGCTGGGACATGGATAAGATTCGTGTCCCCAGGACACAGGAGACCCACTCTTTATTCAATTACTCGTGGAGAACCCGACCCTACGGATAAAATTAGCTAACATCCATAATTAGCATTTATCTCTCTTGACACTACCCTATCCTCTTTCCTACTTTGTAATTTAATTGGTTTTCTATAACAGGATTTTAATTCATAACTTTTTTTTTTTTTTGAGTGAAGGATTTTAATTTAATAACTAGCTAGCTAGGATTTTTTTTTTCTCTATAAAGGGAAAAACCATTTATTACAAAGAAGAGCTTTGTATTGAAGGCCTAGAAGATTTCCTCAATTTTCCACAAAAAAATTCTTTACCTTTCTCTTATATTTCTTTTGTTATTTTCTTGTTGAATTGGTGATGGGTTGTTTAACATAAATGACTTGTAAATAGTACGTAATTTTATGTTTTCATAGTCCGAATCTAGGGCTTTTGAGTGACTTTTATTCATTTATTTTTGAATTGGTCTCTTGTACAATATCTCATGTGCGACGGGACTGCACACGGTCGTGTTCCATAAAAAAACACACACACATATTTATAGCCTCAAAATGCATACTTAAATTTGAAAACCACATATTTGTATCGCGCACGGTCGACCGTGCCTCGGGGCACGACCGTACGCCACACATGCCATTGTATTGTCGTGTACGGTGGGCACGACTGTGCGCGAGAAAAAAAATCACATATTTAGAGCGGAAAAATACATACTTGTACATTATTATGGCGCATGATCGACCGTACACAGTCCCGTCGCACATGATACGGTTACACATGAATTTTTGTGTTTATTTTTATGGGTTATTTTGTGCATTGGATTCAACTGTATGACTTGTATTTCTCATGTAGTTGAAGTGACCACTCAATCTTATGCTAAATGTAGTTAGAACGAGAGAAAAGAGAATGATAACATTAGAAGAATAATGAAATTGGAAATATTTGCATGCTTAATTTGTTTGAGCAATTAATGACTAGTCAGACTAAGAGTGTTGTGTATCAAAATTAAATCTAGACTAACCCACCTGTCTTTTGTGTTGATTGCTAGCATGTTCCAAATTGTAGCTTGTTAGTAGTGTTAGCTTCTTCATTTGCATGACTCCGAAGAATTAATTTGTTGATAAATATTAGACAAAAAAATTTGTGTGCACCTGTTTCACAAGTTTGGAATTGTACACACACCCCACGCACAGATACGTATCCGTACGCACCATAAAGTCGTACATAAATTCGTTCAAATTCGATCTCAGTGTCATACTTTTATGTTGTGTTAAACATACTTTTATGTAGTGTTAAGTCTTTACGTAGTGTTAAGCATACCTTTAGGATTTTTACTTGTACCTTAACATATTTTCAGACATTTATTAATTAATTTTATACATTTTAATTATATTAGTCATATATTTTAGTTATGTTAGTCATACCTTTTAGTTATGTTAGATGTACCTCTATATATTACATAAATGTATGTTTATATTGATATAAATGTATAAATAATATAACATAAATATATGAGTAATATCACATAAATGTAAATATGTATAACTTGTGCCGAAATTAGGGGTTTTTTTTAGTTAAAAGTATTACATAAATGTATGATATTTGTATATAAATGTATGACTAATATAACATAAACATATGACTAACATAGTATAAAGATCAGCGATTTTTTTTTAAAAGTTAAAGTATTACACTAAGATTATGAAATTTGGATATAAAGGTATGTTTAACATAACATAAAGGTCAAAATTTAAAAAAAAAAAGAGCGTGGATCCAGATCGGATCCGACCCGACCCGAATGCATGGATCTTAGATTCATACATCAGTTGCACAAGAGACATACTCTAAATATTAATCACATGGCCTAGGCTCTATTCTAAAAATCGGCCTAGGCGGCCGTCTAGGCGGCTCCTAGCTGTACCGATTTTTGCCTGTTCGATCACTTTAGGCGCTATGCGGTCCTAGACGGAACAATTCGGCCCTAGGCGGTTTAGGCGGAATAATTCGGCCCTAGGCGGTCCTGGGCGCCAAATACTTTTTTTTTCTTTCCTTTACATTTTTTTACTTTTTTTTTTTTTCACTTTTTAGCAAAATGATGATATTATTAACGTATAATAGTCTTCTATCAAATTATTATTAATTAATTAGATATAGATCAAAATTTCACAAATTGAAAAATACAAATAAAAATAAGTTTATAAATGAGATATGATGTTTTTACTTGTCTTCCTACATAAAACCAAAACAATATAATATAAGAGTTCCAAAAATATTTTTGTAAGGATAAAAAATTAAGAAAAAATAGGTAAAATAATAAAAAATCTATTTAATTTAGATACGACGCCTAGGCGCCAGTCAAGCGTCTGACTAGCACCTAGCGAATTTTAGAACACTGGGCCTAGGTTACGAATGAGTCCATATCTTGGAAATCTTCCCTTTTAACTTGCAATTACATCCTACCCATTTCACTATTCTTGTATTATAGCATGCTAATGAAAATCTCTATTTCTTATTTGTTTAAATAATCCCAACACAACAAAGTTATATCCTCCGTTGGAGATGATATCTTTTATACTACTTCTAATGAGATTGTATGCTTGCAATCCAAGTTGAATTTTGTAGCATCAACTCCATACTTTCTTTTATTTTTTAGGTATTTGGATAGATGTAGATTTGAACTATATCACATTCATCTTGAATTAATTTTTGAGTCATCCAAACATGATCTAAATTCTGACAATTCAAATAGGCCACACCAGTATTATTATTGTCTATTAGGGCCTCAAGCCCACCAATGGGCACAAGTGTCTGTAAGCTTAGTAAGAAAAATTGGCTGTAACTGTAAGCCTGAGTGAAGTAGAATAATTATCAAGCACAGTACACATTAGCAAAATTAATCAAAATATGTTTACACTATCGTTTATTTGTACAGTGTTTAAACAAAAAAATTGGTCATGTTTACTTTGTAAAAAGCTTCAATAAGAAATTGGTCACCGTGTATCTCTATGGTCTTAGAGTAAAAAAAAACAGTAGAAGAAGATACTATCAAATGAATCTGCAATGATCACCTCAGAGTAATCGTCGTTAGAAAGAAAATTGGAAGCCATCGTAAGTCCAAGTCAAGCAAATGAGGTGCACTTGTGTAAAAACAAGCCGGTCGATCTGTATTTGCTGAAGATGATGTGAACAAGCACAAACCCGACAACAAATTATCATGTTTACCCAGATCATTTGCTCAAAAGTGAGGCATATGGCAATCAGCTATGATATGGGCAAAAAGTACGTAAGGCTTTGAGAATTTTATTGGCTGCCTGCTGTCTCGGAAGTTTCCGACTCTTCCTCTGTTAGAAATGTCCCACAGAAGTAAGTGATAGACGTCACAACTTTATGATAACCAAATAAATCAAAGATACGAGAAGCATGATTGTTTCAACTAAGAGCGACTACTGAGTATTTGTGGCAGCCAGCTTTAAGGTGCCTTCAACTCTTTTGCTTTCCTTACTATCATTTTCTTTGTCTCAATTTAAAAAAAAAAAAAAAAAAAGGCAATGGAAAAAGTGAGACCATGCAAATAATAACATGTCATGGATCTCAAATTACTTTGTAGATATCAACCTCCGGTCATTATTAATTTATTATGATCTATAACAATTGCATATTTGATAACACGAACATGCTATCAAAAAAAAAAAAAGAAATAGATATATGCATACATACCAAAAAGTGATTTGATTGTTGGCCTCTTTGGCTTGGTATTTTTCTTCTTTAGTTCAGCTGGGGAAGAAAATCATAGAACAAAACAAAAGAGATCCAATATCAGTAACAGTGAAGGTATGGAAGATGAATAGACAAGCTTACAATTGCAGACAACACAAATTGGCTAGACTTGTTCCGCTTTGCATATGCAACAATACAGATAAAATGAGCATTTGAGAGAGCTTCACAGAAAATGATACACAAACTATAGATGCTCGCAAAGAACTCAAATGCATGAGTGCACACACAGTGTAGAGAGAGAGAGAGAGAGAGAGAGAGAGAGAGAGACCCATTCCAGGAACTTGGTAGTCATTCACAATTTCGAAATTCTTGTATGTATACCCAACAAAGTTGATGTCTTTGGATGAAAGCATCTGGAGTTGCAAAGAAAACATAAGCTTCAGAGCAAGAGACAGAAAAGAAAAGAGTTCATAAAATGTTGCAATCTCTAATGAGCGCATCTAAAGCAATACAGGGTAAAAAAGAAAAAACTAATTAAAAAAAAATAGGTAAAGCAAATATCAATCAGGCAAGTGAATTTGATGGATATGGACTTCATCAGACAAAAAATTGCAGTAAGTTGACACTTAGGCAATATTCCAAAAGAAAAGGTTTTACAAAACTTGCCCTGTTGCCTAAGCTGTTCATCAATTAAATTCCATTTTCTATTAGTTCCAACTGAAATCCATGTAAGCCCATGTGATCAAATGAAACTACAATCATAAGCTCAAAATATAGTATCCTCCAGAAGAATTAACGGTCACAGAACAGATCTACTTAACATAAATAGATAGCTCATGTTTACTGTAAAAGGTTAGTTCTGATTCAAGTTTATATTCATGAATACAGAGGTCCACTCGGCCAAATACTTTCTGGGATTTCAAAAGTCGAACAAAACAGCAACAAAAAATCACAAAAGAATGAAAATAAAGTAAACCACTTTTGAGCCTTCAACTCATCCAATTTTTGCTTCTAGCCAACTTTTAAGAACTTGTACCCCACAAGAATAACTTATTTTCTTCCATAGATCTCACAGAATGTAATAAGCAAGCCAAAAACACGGCAAATTAAAGTAACCAGTAAAGAATGCTGAAAACAGAACCAGCAAGAGTACCTTTCTCCATGGACCAGATTTTGATGAACTTTGAGTGTGGTGCTCTGACTGCAGCATGAAACATTCTGATTAGCTAATCTCTTTCATAAGTCATTAGAAAAAAGACATTAAATGTCTATTTGAACAGACACCAATACCTCTTCAAACTTTTCAAAGTTTTGGGTATCCAACTCATCTTTAACCTCAGGAATAAATGCTGCATCCATTTGGTAAATGTGGTCCCAGTCAACTCCCTTAAACCAAGGATGGGCCTAAACAAACAGACAATCAACTCAATTTCCATCAATTCAACTCACGTGATCAAATAACTTGGCTTAAAACACACTGTTCAGCACCTTCAATTCATCTGCTCCATTTGAACCAAGCCTGTGGTTAACATTACAAAGTAGTTTGCTTATTAGGTCTTTCGCTTCTAAAGAAAGTACAGCTTCCTCGGGAAACTTTAAATGTGTTCTCCAGTTCACTATCTGCACATAAGAACAAGAAGGCCAAACTTACTCCATATTTCTTATTTCAGCTTCACAATATTTGACTATAGGGAACAGGTAGTGCATTCAACTGCAGAGTAATTAAAATGATAGAACATAATCGACATATTAATAGACCTGGATGGACGAACCAAAATGCATAGAGGATGACATATTATAGCACATATTATAGAGGATGACATATTATCATAACATTTTCTTTTTATAAAAAAAAGTAAAAGAAAAAAATCAGTATTTTAGAGTTCTGAAACTACAAGCCAGCTTCGAGTAATTATTAACTGAACAAGCATGTGGAAGGAAGAAAAAAGAAATTCCCATCAGCAATCTTATTATTGATAAAGACCACATGAACACTAACATAGATGGATTAAGCATATGATTATTGAAAGGTTGCAGCGACAGCCAAAGCCAAAGCCTATGAGCCCATTGAGATTAATTATTTATAGACCTTCCAACATTGGATTAACCCCCTTTAGCGATAGATATAAATAAATATCACATTTCAGTGCAGAAATGTCAGATATGTATTCTCAAATAACTTTAAATTGTTACTTTTATCTGAATCGAAGATGCTCTTGATACACCAGACCAAGCACAGTGACCTCACTACTTGTGGTGGCTTGAGTAGTGAACCCAATTCATCCATGGGGAGATACTTGAAGTGAAGTGATACTATATACACATATAAGAGAAAACATTGCAAACTGTATAGATAATCAACATCCACAATAAAGCAAAAATATTACAGCTAAGGTTTCATGCAACATTAGAGGAAATCATAGTCTTACCTTCCTGCAAGTTGACATAGGATCATCAGAATAGAAGGGAGGATAACCCACAAGCATTTCAAACATGATAGCACCAAGGGACCACCTGCACAACAAGAAAAAGCCTCATTTTCCAGTGATGTGAGGAAAAAAAAAAAAAAGAACCCCTGCTCCCTTAACCCCTAGCAACACAGTGGTGTTGGTTGCAAAGGAGGGGGTCTAAAACATAACAAAGACAAACAAAAGAAGACATGTTTAAAGGAGAGGAGCAGGCAAATAACATTAGTGAGATTGTACAAGCAATTAGAGGTCATTCATTCCAGAATAGCAACAGCAAAGCCAAAAAAATGATCTCTCTCTCTCTCTATATATATATATATATATATATATATATATATATATATCACTCAAATTCATACATCCTCAGTACATATATATGATATAAAGTAAAAATCCGAAACACGGAGGGTATATAAACTAACCAATCACATTCCATTCCATAACCCTTCTTTAACAGAACCTCTGGAGCAATATAATCGGGTGTACCAACAGTGGAATAAGCCTGCACTCAGCGAATGCGAAATAAGAAAAAAGTCTTTTTTGGCAAATTATTTCTCAAGAATAAAGAAGAAAAGGTTTTACAGTTAAGATGTTCATCATTACTACAATTCATTAACAATTTAACATAGCACAGCTGCTACCCAAACCAAGATATGTTCCAAGCCAATGACACCGAGTTTAGTAGCAGCTCGAGCAAAATCAAAATATCCTTTTTTGCATTACTTACGAGCATTCTCCTATTTTTCTGCCAATGTTGCAATTGCTCTTGTTGTGTGCGTTTTGGAGCTGAGCTATCATCACTCCTTGAGGATCCATTAAGGTTGTCTCCAACTGTAAAGTCTTCTTTTATAGTACTACAGTCGAGAGGTTTGCACAGGCCAAAATCTGATAGTCTTAAATGACCATGTCTATCGAGTAGTAAGTTATCGGGCTTAATGTCTCTGCAGCCAATCAAATGTATGAAAACAAGTCAGACGTGGAGGAAGTCAATATGAATGTAGAAATACAGCATGCTGAATAGAATGTTCAAACCAGCCATCTACAAACCTATGTATGTAGTTGTGTTTATGGATGGATTCAATAGCCAAAACTGTCTCTGCTACATAAAATCTGGCCTCATCTTCAGTCAAGGTATCCTTTCTCATTAATAAAGTCATCATATCTCCACCCGGAAGATATTCCATGATAAGATACAAATATTCATCATCTTGAAAAGAGCAATAGAGTTTGACTATGCAATTACTGTCAACCTCCGCAAGTAAATTCCTTTCAGCTTTAACATGTTCAACCTAATAAATACAGAAGGGACAAGTCACATAACAAACATAATCATATGAGAATCATCTGAAGACCAATAATCAGGTACCTGGCCTCTACGAAGCATTTCTGATTTCTTAAGCTTTTTCATTGCATACACAGATCCTGTTGTCTTTTCCCTACAGACTCTAACCTGTACAGCACATACCAGTCGTTAGAATTTTATCTTTCACTCAATATGTACTTAAATGACATTAAGATATCCCAGAATATTATATTCATCGAATCAATAGACAAGGAACTGGTTGTATGCAATGGATTGGGATTTGGGAACACCTTCCCAAACCAACCAAACTAATGAAAACCAAGATAGACATAATATTAGTAGTAATCTTTACCTCTCCAAAAGCACCTTTCCCAATCATTGTCAATAACTCAAAATCATCAGCACCCATTTTGTGCCTCTGAAGACGCATATATTCAGTTTCCTTCTTCTCTAAAAACTTTAGTAGGTTATTTTGATCTTCCTCGGATACATCAGCATCAGCTAGCTTCTTTTCAAGTAAATTTCGCCTGTCAAGAAACAAACGTGAGATGATACTCACTTGCACTCAAAGTAAGAAAGAGGCCCTCAAAAATCCAGACTATGATGTGAGCAAAGAAGTACAAGGAAGAGTAAGAGGTTGACACGATGCACTTAGGATGACAAATAATTTGACGAGTTCAATAAAGATATAAAGCAATAAAATATATTCAAGAAAAATTAATTAGTTTACCATACCGCTCTCTCCTTTCCTGAAGATTTCTCATCTGCTCCTTGTAATGATTTTCAATATACTGCTTCGCCGCAGCCACCCTTTGTTTCGTGAGGGTTGAGGCTTCCTCAGTTGAAATTGATTCTGGTTCTTCTCTTCCACTGCCCATTGTGTCCTTCTTTTTAGTCAAAGGCCTAAATCTATCTCTTGGTTGAAACCTGTTAAGCCAACTTCTAGCTGAGTCCATCAATTTCTCCTCAGCTTAAGAGGCAGTTTGCACACAGCTTCCCAATCGAATCCCATTGTAAACTGACACCATCACTCTCATCCCTCAACCACAAAATCTACCAATGATAGAAAGTCACTTTTAGACTGAATTTAAATCTGAATGGAACAATGCACATTACTATCAAACTAGATGGAATAAAACATCACTTTGCATAATATGTATTTGCAGAAAATAACATACAAGTGCATACCACGTCGTGCAAAAATTACCAATTCCAAAATATCTTCCAATTTTCCAACAAACAAAAAAATCCAATAAATCTCACACGCTACTCAAACACAAAAAACATCCGGAATTCACGAACATAAATGCGTTTGACCACAGCACGAAAATTAACAAAGATTGAATACACTAAATAGTTAAATTTATTAACAACAGAAACAAACTCTTCGGATCTAATAGCCTCCACGAAACAACTGTATATATATTAATTAAAACAAAAAGGGGGGAAACAATAAATAAACCAACAAAAAAAAAAAAAAACAATAACGTTGTCTATGAATGATCACGGAATTACCTTGAATTAGAAAATTCTAAATTGAAAAGCCGGCAGTTGTTTATAATTCCAACATTAGTCGGTAACATGCAACAAAAATCGAGGACACAAGATTCCTGTGCCTAAACACAATTTCCAGAAGAAAGAGAAAATTAAAAGAAATTCTGCAAAAAAAGGAAGAGCTATAGGCAGAAAAATCGGCTTACCGCCAAATCTTATGAGACGGAGAGAGAAAACCGATGAGCGAAATTCAACCGTGCACGTATATAATCAGTTATGATACAGAAAAACAATGAATAAATAAATAGATTCGCTTGATTGATTTTGACTACAAAAAATGAAAAAATAAATCCACCATTTTCGCAGCTTCGGAGAACAAAGGCCACCTTCGCATGATCTAACGTTTTCTCCACTATTTATTATAACTCCTTATTCCTCTACTTTCTCTCTCTAAAATTTAATGCTCTACATTAGACCCTTTAATGACTTATTTGAAAAACGAAAATTAGTAATATAAATCAAAGTTAATAGTCAAATGTTATTTGCTATTAAATGAAGACCCGAACACGCAATTAAATATGAGTATATTTTATCTAAATTCCTCGTCTACCCTTTTTTTCTATTGAAAAGGAATAACTATTATTATAAATTTTTAGTTATATGTGAATTGCATTCTATATAAATGTCTTACATTTAATATTATTCTTTTCTTATGATTGTATACAAAGGTAAGAAAGACTATTTCTCAAGGTAGGACAAATGCAATGAATATTATTAGATTAAAAAAGTGATTTCTTATCAACCGGCCTAGAGACATTTCCATTATATATAATTATATATCAAAAAACATTGCTTGCTCATGGTATTGTACAGTTTTCATAGTTTTTTATGATAATTTATTTTTGATGAATCTTTGTATATCACATACGGACAACACTGGCATTATACTATATACATGTATATATAATAAATGAATGATATAATTGATACTTTATAAAATAAGGTACTTTCAATCATCCAAAATAATGTATCATATTTTAGAGAAACAACTTTTGTTTTGAGTAATAATTTTACAAAATGATTAGAAATACGAAACTAATCGGTGGGTACAAAATCAACTAAGGTGTCCTCTTTTATTAACGGGGATTGGAAAGAATTCCAATTTGTTAATCAATAATAAATAAAATATATAACTTGTAGCGAATAGTTGATTTTTCTACGTCAATTATTACACACACATATATATATGTGTGTGTGTGTGATAATATGAAAATAACTCAATTATTTTCAAAATAATTGACAGATATATGATCGTTAACTGAAGGTCTTGCAACTTCATTTCTCTATCAATACACATGAAAAAAACTGCAAGACTCAATATTTTTCAGAATCATGGGCCCAGATTACTGAAATTGTGACATTATTCATAACCTCATTTACATTAAACCAGAGGCAATTTATTTATAACATATAAAAATTAGAAAAAAGGATAATTGTATATAAGGCGTTGTATATAATTACACCCTTCTTTCTTATCAGATCAAAAGCCACTTTTTTTTTAATTTCTTTTTTATTCATTTTAAATGTTATAAATTTGTTTACATCATAGTTGATATTAAAATTATTTTAATTATATCTTATTACAACGTTGAATAACATGATATGTTATTTGCATAATAATAAAAATTATAAGTATTTAAATATACCATAAACTTTAATAATATATATACTTCACAAATCATAAAGTTTAATAGAATTATATATGATATTTATAAAAAAAAAAAAAAAAAAAAAGTGGACTTACTTTTCTTCGTTTTTGAGGAAAAAAATGTGTACATGCCTTTTTTTTTTTTTTTTTAGAAAAAAAATGTGGACTTACAATAATAAAGATTCAAAGTACATTCTACAACTCATAGCATAAAAAATATAGGGTTAAGATTTAAAGATGCTAGACATTTAATGGTTATTATCAAGAATGAACCTTGATTTTACAGAAATGTCGATGGATATATAGATATCGAATTTCAATATCACAATTGTAATATTATTAATTGATATGTTAGTTTTACATTATTTTTATTTACTTTGAGATATATATTTCCAAAACTTGATTAATGTGAAAAAAATATAAACATATATAGTTTTTTACCATTTATGAAATAATAAATATCAAAATTTGATGAATTAACAACAATAATGAATATTAGTAAATATATGATAAACTAAAAAAAATTAACAACATAGAATGTTATGAAATCATTTTTACACTAAAATAGTTTTGAATCTGCACTAAAATAATGCCCACGGTTGAGGTGTTGTTAAGAAGTGTTGTCATAAATGCAAGGTTTGATTGGCAAGCCCCACATGTTACATATATTACACCATGGTCCTTAGAAGTGAATTCAAGTAAAAGCTAGACACCCAAACTGATAATGATGTTTCATCCAAGGATATATATATATATATATATATATATATATATATATATATATATATATATATATATATGGTAAAAATGAACTTAAAAACCAGTTCACTATAAGTGCACTGAAATGAAGTTCAAATATATATACACACTTCATCTAAAAGAACTTAAGGTATCTCGACTCAGCAGTGCATAAAAAATACTGCAGGTTTTGCATTATTTTTATGTAAAATTTGACAGTTGTCAAAAAAATTAACGCAATATTTGATTTGCGTTGAATTCAACATAAGGTTGACGGTTGAGATAGTTTAGCATAAACATTTAAAACACCATTGGAATGAAAAAATCATAAAATCTAAAAAATTCAATGCAGTGCTGGAGATGCTCTTATAGAGAAGCTAAGCTACTTATTATAACTAATCATATGAATTTATTAACAAAATATATATTTAAAAAAAATACTATATCAAAAATCAATATCAAATGGATTACCAAACAAGGTTTACAACATATATTAATAGAGTTAATACAAAAATTACAGATGTTGGTAGGATAAGGAAATAGCATCTATGACTTAGGCAACAAAACAACTGAAAATGAAAGGAGAACCTCCATATTTTAGACAATGATATGAGTATAGATTCAAGAGAAATTTGATGTTTCCATTTTATTTGCATGATTATCACTGATAAACAGTGATCAATCTTAGAAGCTGAATGATTGTCATTACACAATTGCAAATACCTATAATTATCATCAAATCTCACAAAAATCGCAAACTGAATCTAACTTCTGACACATTTTCACACCCTAAGAATTACTGTAATTTAAATTTCACGCGACAAGTATTACTGTAATGAAACAATGTTTATTGTACCCCTAAAGGATTTCTGAATCATATGATCTATTAACAGACATAGATTCAGTGAAGTAATTTGCAATAGTCAGGACTATGGGCAGCAGAGCAGATCAACGGTAATACGCCATATGTCTGGAAGACCTAAAAGGGGAAGCATCAAATGGAGAAGATTTTTGGAGTGGAGATGGAGAGTTGATTGGTTTCTTCTTCTCAGTCTTAGTTTCAGACCTTAGCCACAACTCAACCACAGATAGCAAATTCACATTGTTTTTCAGTTCATTGAGCTCAGTTAGCTTCTTTGACTTCTTTAACACACCATCTTGAACATAAACAAGATCAGTTGCCCAGGTCTCCAATCCATCAAAAATGTGAGTTGCATAAACAATTGTAGCTCCTCTCTGAAATTAAGACATCAAATGATCAAAATTTAACACCCTGTTTTAACTATGTTTTATGAGATCCAAGTTTAAGTGAGGTCGGGCCTATATGAGGTCATTGTATAGTGTAGGCAAAAGGTATCAAAACAACTTTTTTCCTTAAAAAGAACATATAACTAGCAATACTAAAATAATATAGGCTAGCATTATTTCACATCATGGAAATCATTTCATTGATGGATGAAGAAGCTAAACAATTGATTAAAATGCCATTATATGAATGTAGGAAAAGATCAGCAAGGATACCTGCTCACACTCTTCCCTAAAAAATTCCAGCAAATCCATCCTAGCCACGACATCTAGATCGACAGTGACCTCATCCAGCAAAAGTACCTGGAGTGCCAACCTTGACTGTTAGCAAAATGGTGAATCGACGAGAGAGTTGGATACGTAGTCCAAAAACCATGTTGTCCACTTGCTCAAGATTGATCAACTCGAAATAATTTGATATTGCCTCCCCAACCCCCGCACCTAAAAACTCACCTAGATATGCATACCAACTAAGAAAACAATTCCTAAACAGCCAGAAAAAAAAAAAAAAAAAAGATAGCAATGGACGTATAACTACGAAAAGAGAAACAAAATGAGAATGTGGCTAAGAAGTCCATCAGAATTTGAAAATGTCTATGGGAAAAGTGTATGAGCACAAACCTTAACAAAGGTATGACCTGATATTACCACATTAGGGTAACAAAGTTTACCTTGTAAGGATGAAGGAGACCCATGCAAATTTGGACTCGACGCCGTTGACCGTCAGAAACCTTGTGCATGCGCCACTTAAGATTGATATCCAACAGTTCAATCAGCTTATCGCGCCTAACAGGATCAACACCTTCAACTGGTCATGATAGGAAAAGCAAAAGAACATTAGTAAAACCTTGCAGTTGTGTTGGAGTTGAAGGATTTGAGAATGGATTAGTAATCCATGGAAAAAATCTATGGTTGGATTGATGTGGATACAAAATCCATCAATCTATTGGATGGATTTGAAATCCTCTGAAAATTTGGATGGATTCAAATTCCAACCATTTCAAAGCTTCAATCCAAAATGCAACCTAATTTCTCACCAAACTCGATGAATAAGAAGAAAAGCTTATTTCCCTCAGATAGAAAAGGGAACATAAACTATCATCTTCAAATAAATAATTTGCTGCAGTTAGAAGGAAAGAAAATACACAACTGAGGCAGTTCCAAAAAACTGAAATGTCAAAGAACTCTACAATCAAAATATGAACTCTACAATCAAAATATGAACTCTACAATCAAAATATGAACTCTACCAAATCGAGTAATCACTAAGTGATACTGCAAGGCAGATGGTAAATAAAATAGTAAGCAAATAATACACAAATTATAGCAGTTCACACACCTCCAAATATCATATGTTCCGCTGAGAAGTCCCCTTGGAGCGGCAGTTCTCCCTACAGTTAGGCAAACAAGGGAAAAGAAAATCTCAGACCATCATCCAAATATGCAACTAAGAGTAAACCCAACATAATGATGTCAAAACATAGTTATAAGTTTATCATAGCAATTACTCAACTCTTAAACAAAAAAAGAACAAGCCTTCTTCCACCAAACTTTATGATCCTACACCAGAACATGAGAAAACTAAACTCGAAAACACTAACACATCCCGGCCCAGAACATATAACAGTATATTGCCTATTAACACACAGCCATTGGATTGCGGAAACCCACAATCAGATTAAAATAAAATTATTTAGTGGGCTTATAGTACAATTACAAGAGAATTATGCAGTTATAAGTTAACTATAGCAGTTTATTAACACCTCAAAACTAAAGAACACAACTTCTTTTACCAAATTTATGATCCAACAAAACACTAACAAATATATTGCTAAATAACAAACCAGTTAATGCCTTTAAATTGCACAAAATCACATTCACAATGAATTCAAACTATTCACATACAATAACAAAGAATTAAGAAAAGGGGAAAAACTCACAGCAGAGCCGACAGATTTACTCCAAGATTCTCCCAAATAGGCCAAATCACCACCGCAAACGAGACTCGTGTCATGAAAAGCGGAGAGATTCAACACTCTCACCACGTCTCTCCCACCCACCATATGCTTCCCGGCCAATATCCTCAGTAGAGTCGTTTTCCCTGATCAAAATTCAAAACCGACCACAACATAAGTGATAACAAATCCAAGGATTCAAACAAAAGCAAAGGCGAGAAGAAAAAAGAAATTGGCACCAGATCCATTGGCGCCGACTAGGAGGCTCCGCGATCCGGGGGCTATGTTGAGATTGAAATCGATGTAGAGAGGGGTATTAGCGTCATAGGAGAACTGCATGCCGCTCACTTGAATGCTGTAGGAATCTCCCTCCATTTTTGAGCTATGGAGGCTGTGAGAGTCGTCGGTTGGTTTTAAAGCTACGCGCAAGTGTGCAATGGCGGGTGTTTTGCCACGGATTCTTCATCAAACGAATGGAGGCGATGCAAATTGCTGCAACTTTTAATCAAATAAATGAGTATTTCAATTTTACAGCTTTTATTTATTTATTTTTGAAAACATTAAATTTTACAGTTGAAAACAAGTAGTATTAAATTACTTCTCTAACGAATTATTTAGGCTTAAATTCGAAAATCAATTTTAAAAAAAAAATAGATTTTTTTCACTTTATAATGTAAATTCTTTTTTTTTTTTTTATCACATTTTGAAAATCTAGAGTTTATCAAAATGCAATTTAAATCACTTTTCCGACCATTTTTCTGGTAAAATTGGAGATTTCATGATTCGCAGGTGATTTAAGTTTTTCACTTTCCGGCCTGAATTTTGTTTTTCCATCCAATTGCAATCTCAAGTTTTGAAATTTATCAAAATGTATCATAAATCAGATATTGCATTGGATTGAAAAAACAAAATTTCGATTGTAAAGTAAAAAAATTAAATCTAGTGTTAGAAAAATGACCGGAAAAAAATTAGGATTGTATTATGATAAACTCCATAACTTTAAAGTTACAATTGAATAAAAACAAGTTAAAATTACATAATGAAAAAAGTTAATATTTTTACATTGATTTTTGCATGTAACACAATATTGATTTTAAGGTTGGGTAATAAATTTAAGAAACTCCCGGATTCGTGAGAGAAAATGTTGAAATAACAATATGGTGTTGTTATATTGAAAGTATTGAGGTTGTATTTGAGTTTGAGGATAAATTTAAAATTTATAGAAATAACTTCATTCGTATAGTTTGAATATTAACTTGAATCCATCACTTTTAGAATGTTTTTGTCCAATAATATAACATTTTAAGTCGTTGGTAAATTTATATTAGAATATTATTTAAATTAAGATATTTTTTAAAGGTAATAGTTTGTTTGGATTTGTTTCTATTGGGATTTGAGAATTTCTTATTTTCAAATGAAATATTTCTTACACATTGATTTTCGTGTGGAAATTGGAAATATACTTAGGTGTGTGTTTCTGATGAAAAAAATCATAATGTAATAGAATGAGTCAATGAAATGATGTTTAGCTTGAATGTGTGTTTTTAGAATTTCATAAATCTAAATCATTTCTACACTAATTTACTTAGCAATTCAATAATTAATAATAGAGCGGCACGTCTATTTCCAAGGGCACGGATCGCATGCAGAGCATGGATCCTAGGATCCATGTTCCAAACGATCCAACCCATCCATATGTCATATATCTGAAAATATTTTTCCAAGTACTATTAATACTTATGTACAATTAAAAAAAATTAAAATATTTTTCTAAGTATTATTAATATTAATGGAAGCTACGATATATAAATTAAAAAACTCTTAAAATATTTTTGCAAGTACTCTTGAAATATTTTTCCATACTATTGTTAATAATGGAAACTAAGAGAGAAACAAATTTGAAAATTAGTATTAATGTTAAATAGAGAAAAAAAAAAAAAGAATAAAATGAGATGAATTTGAACCCACATTTGTGTTTCTTATAAGCCAATTTGGCCTATGTAGCAATCCACGGCTTGTTTTCTTTTTTGTTTTTTGTTTCTTTCTTTTTCATTTTATTGCATTTTTAAATAAATCGTTGTTTCTTATTCATCTAAAATTCTATCTCAACATATCTTTTCAAACTCATCTCATTTTATCCTTTTTTTTTTCTTATGCATATCATTCTTTTTCATTTTATTGCATTTTTAAATAAATCGTTGTTTCTTATTCATTTAAAATTCTATCTCCACACACCTTTTTCAAACTCATCTCATTTTATCCCCTCATTTTTTCAAACTCATCTCATTTTATCATCTTATCTTTTTCAAACTCATCTCATTTTAACCCATTTTTTCGTTTCAATTATCGTATATCATTCTTTTACATTTTATCGTATTTTTAAATAAATCATTTTTTCTCGTTCATCTAAAATTCTATCTCCACACATCTTTTTCAAACTCATCTCATTTTTTTTCTCTCTCTATTTAACATTACTACTAATTTCTAATTTCTTTTCTACTCGTTATTTCTGTTTCAAACTCATCTCATTTTATCTTTTTTTTCAATATTTAACATTAATACTAATTTTCAATTCCTTTTCTTCTCCTTAGTTTCACCGTCATTTCTTTTTCAAACTCATCTCATTTTATCCATTTTTTTAACATTAATACTAATTTTCAATTTCTTTTCATCTCTCTTAGTTTCGATTATTATCAATAGTACTTGGAAAAATATTTGAAGAGTATTTGAAAAAATATTTTAAGAGTTTTTTAATTTATATATATATATATATATATATATAGAAATTTTCGTAATTTTCATTAATGTCAATAGTATTTGAAAAAATATTTTTTTTATGGAGTAATCTCAACCATTCAAGAATATTTATAAATCATTTAAATTAATCCAAACATTCTTATTTATTCAAACATTCTTATCAAAATATAGAAATAGATGGTTGAGATTACTCAATAAAGATCCATATTATATGAAATTTTTAGACAACTTATGGACAATTAAAAAAAATTTTAAAATATTTTCCAAGTACTTAAAATATTTTTCCGTACTATTGATAATAATGGAAACTAGGAGAGAAAGAAAAATTTTGAAAATTAGTATTAATGTTAAATAGAGGAGATATAATTTTAGATGAATAAGAAAAAAATGATTTATTAAAAATGCAATAAAATGAAAAAGAATGATACGCGGTAATTGAAACGTAAGAAAAGAAAGAAAAAGGAACGGTGAGTTTCTTATCATTACTATATATATATATATATATATTTTTTTTTCTCTTTTCCTTCACCCTGCGCGTTGTTCCTTCTTTTCTTTTCTTTTTCCTCTCTCTTCCTTTTCAATTTCTTCATATGATTGCTACAAATTTAGGGTTCTTAATTTTCTAATACTGCAACAAGTTCTTCTCTTCCTAATGTGTATAAAAATTTAGGGCTTTTATTTTCCTATAACTTGAAAAAATTTATGTCTTGCTCCAATTCATAGCAATATACGACAAATTGATGCAACAAACACCATAGTTGATTATTGATTGAGTAATATGATTTTGCATAAATTTTGGGGAAGAAGATGAAAAAAAATCTTGTATTTGAAATTCTAAGATTTTAAACTCACTCTACAATACATACCTTAAGAGTATGTAACTAATATTTTTCATTCAATGAACAACTAATACTCATAAGAGTATACAACTGATACCTTAAGATAGTATGTAACTAATATTTTTCATTGAATGGGCAACTAATAGTCATAAGAGTATACAACTGATACCTTAAGAGTATACAACAGATATCTTAAGGACATACAACTGATACATTCACTAAATCTTAAAAGTATACAAATGATATCTTAAGAGTATCAACTAATACCAACTAATTATATTTTTTTTACTAAATGAGCACCTCTCAACTAATACCAACTAATTATATTTTTTTTACTAAATGAGCACCTATCAACTAATACCAACTAATTATATTTTTTTTACTAAATGAGCACCTAATATATTAGGAGTATGCAATTAATACTTGTAAAACATACAACTGATATATTCATCGAATGAACAATTAATATCTTAAGAGTATAAAACTGATACTTTCATTGAATGAGCAACTAATATTTTAAGAGTATACAACTGATACCTCTTGTTGGATGAATTATACCAAATCAAGTGGTTCGCGATGTACACCAACTATGGTGTGGTCATGTGTGGGGACGCTCATGGAGGCGACCCACACGCCGGGTTGGATTGGGGGTACAGATCTAAGATTTGTGCCCTTAAGGCATACACGTTTTTGTGTTAATAATAGTAGTATATCTTTTTTGTGTTGCATGTATTTTTATATAATACCCAATACTTTTTAAAAAATATGATAACATAATGTAATGATATACTATCTTAACTCAAATCTATAATATTTGATCGCGCGTCGTTACGTGATAAAATTAAATAATTTCTTTCCTAACCTAACCAACTAGTAGCTAGGGCAAGTCAGAGTCGATCCCACGAGGAGTGAAGAATAAACTATGCCACATATGTTCAATTCAATCAAAGAGCAGATTATGGGGGGTTTTTGAAATTGATTAACTACTAATTAACGAACTAGAAAACAAATTAAACAGGAAATCAATATATAAAAAGCATCCCAGTTAACAGTTCAGTTATCCCCCAATTTCAATTATGTTTTAATCAATGTAACACCCCTCTATCAGATTATCATGGAATTATCACTCCTAATCTAACAACAAACTCTGTTAAACCGAATCGTCTCTTAAGATTAGTTAAATTAGAATAAGATCACTAATTAACCTTATTTAATTGAATAACCTAGAACAAGCTCTCTAGATTTAATTCATCAAATGCATTAATCACCAAGACGATAGGATGAACTAGACTCCGAATACACAAACTCGATTCGATAATCTAGGATTATGCTACCCTAGAGAAGCATGACCTTTAGTTTACCACTTATGAAAATTAAACAACAACAATTAGAATACATGATCTAAAATTCTAGCAATCAATTATCAATTACTTAACCTAGGTGGTCAATCCAAATTAAGCATCAACAATTGAAAACGATATTCACAGATAGCACAATCAATTTCATTCAAACATCGAGAAGGGGAAACAAGATTAATTAAAATATAAAAGAAATATGGGTTCAAACATCCCTGCTAACCGAAATTGAAAGATTAGCCGATTATCCTTGAAATCGAATCCAACAAAACAATCAAGAACTCCATTAAATCAATCTCCAAAATAAAGAATAAAAACCTAATTCTTTGTTTCTCTCTAACTTCCACTCTCTAATCTCTCTCCTCAGAATAATTACTCTCTAATTTGCTGTCTTCCTTTTTTTTTTCGTGAACCGTGGCAATCATTTTTAATTTGAGGAAAGAAATATTTTCTTTCCTTTCTCTTTCTACGTGATCTCTTGAGACTTGAGGCTTGGAGCCAAAGAAAGATTAATGAAACTTGGGCTTTTCTTTTCTTTGCATAATTGAGTTCTTCTCCACCATCTTGCACTTTCTTTATCTCCAAGGCCCACTTCTTCAATTTCCAATTAGACTTCGGCCCAATCAAATGTTATCATTGGCATGATCATTCCCTTGTCTCTAAAATACTTCAAGAACTCCTAAAATATCAATAAAACAACATATGAAGTATTTGAAGATCAAAAACATCAATAAGTACAAAAACAGTACATTCAATCATCTAAAAGATTATAAAATCACAAAAATGCTCTCGATAAAATGCACCTATTTCCTACTTATCAATATTTCAAATATATATATTACTAAAAAATTAGATATTTTAACTTTATATTTATGTCATTCTAAATAACTATATTTGATAATATTATAATTTTTATATACAAAAATTAATATACAAATATATAGATAAGTTAATAAAAAAATTGAAAAGTCTATATTCTAAATAGGTTAAAATATTTTCTCATCTGCATATATGTGATTTTACACTTTTGGGTAAATTTTTTGAAATGTCTCATTTTGTCGCATGAACTTTAAATTTGATGCATTTTATGGTATCAAACGAATCATATACATCAAATTTAAAGATCATACAATAAAGTGAAGCATTTCAAAATTTTTACCCAAAAATGTAAAATCACGTATAATTTAGATGGGAAAATATTTTTTACCCTTTTAAATATGAGGTAGTTAGAAATGACCAAGCTGGCCAATTTTGTACCCCCATTAATTCTATAATATTCGTCATAAATTAAATTTATTACCATAAAAAATGTACTGTCATAATATTAAACGGTAGCATAAATATTTAAAATATTTGAATTCTTAAAAATATGTTATGCGTATCGGAATCAATATAGGTGTAAATACTAAGATTAATAAATAGAATATTTTTGGTACAAAATTTTTATCTTTATATATAATACGTGATTTTATTAAAAAAAATTAATGAGTAACTATTTTGTTGGTCCTAAATGCCACAAGAGATTTACAAGGGTGAATGAACCTCTATAATTTTTTTAAACTTTAGAACTTTCTTCTATGTTAGTTGTACGATGTATAAGCTTACTACCCTATGAGTAGTCTCTACATGCAACGTTAAGGCACTATGCGCAGTATAAAAAGCAGCATCCAAAAAGAGTTCATGCAACAGAAATAAACAATGTCTTTTTAGAGGTTCATTTGAAAAATCATTTGCAAGTGTTGATCTCAAGTGACACTAGAGGTTTAGAGAAGGGTGAATGAATCTCTTTAGATTTTATAACTTTTTTATTTTTCTTCTCTGTATGTTGTAAACTACTTGAGGTTACAGCGCAGTGAGCAGTTTCTACATGCACTATGTGCAGTTCAACAAGAAGTGTCTGAAGTGTTCATCTAATGGTTTATAAATATGATATTTTCACAAGTGTAATAGATAGAATGCAATAGGATCTGTAAAGCTTGTAGTACATAAAGTAAATAAGCACATGAGGTTTATAGTGGTTCAATGGTAGAATAATCCATCTAATCATTCTGTAAGGAGAAACTTTGTTAAGTGTATTTTGAATTATAGGACTTTTTCCCAACAAATTCTAAACTCAACAAAAAACAACACCTACAAAGCTTCAACTTCCACACCTCCAAGCTATTAGGCTATTCTCACACAAGATCTCTCTTAAATCCATATAGGATGGTTGTTACACTTAGCAACTTAAACTCAGTAGTGGAACTTCTTGCTTTCTAACTGAGGACTCTTAGAACAACATATCACTAAATTGTTAAGGATATAGATTTTTTCAACTGGTGTGAAGCAACCACTTCATTTTTGAAAGAAGAGCTTGAATTCTGTTGTTGAGTGACTGAAACTTGTTTGCTTGAAAGAGCAGTGAACTTTTAATGTCCTCTTAGTTTGGTACAAGGTTACATTAAATGTGACTTGTCTTATACTCCAAGATGCATTAAACTCCTTTGTCTCTATTGTACAGATGATCATTTTTTTTTGCAGTATGTCAGGTCAGATGTCTAGCAGTTCTATAAAACAATTTTATCTCTATTGGCTATATTTTTTATTATTGATGTCTGTTCCTCAAAAGTCATGTTTACCCTCCTTGTACATCAAGTAATCACTTGTCTGCATGTTCTTGATAAATCAACTTTGTTGCATGCATTTGTCATGCAATAGGCAACAACTCTGTTGTAAGTTTTGTTGCATCCTGATTCTTAGTGCATCAAGTTTTCTATGCTTGCTTGCCGCAACAGTTTCTTGCAGTATGCAACAAATTCTTCATTGTGCAGCTTACTGCAACTGTATCCTATAGATTGCAACAAGGTCTTGATTTGTCTTCTTCCATTCTTCATCCTAAGATTATAAGGACTCAAATTATATTCTAATTTAATTGTGAAAATGGGTACTATAAATTCTTGTTACACTTGCATTAAGTCTCATCAAAATCTGAACATTGATCTCCTAACATATTTTATTAGTGTTCATAACTACAAATTAATAATATAAAATAAAAAAACTCAGTTGCACCAAAAATTAAATTTTAGATTTGATAACTTAATTTGTTATATAATCAATGTAAATAAAAAATAAAAAATAAAAAATGATAAATTCTACATATCATACATTAGAAACAAATTTTAAATGAAGAAGTTATTTAATTTGAATTATAATTTACTTAAAAACATATCACCTCCACTCACCTCATCCATCAAAATTCTAAATACAAAATAAAAATAATTGGTCCCAAGTGGTCAGAGGTTCAGAGAGGGTGAATGAACCCTCTATCAAATTTTTGCGTTTTAAAATTTTTTCTAAGAGGTTACTGAATTCTAGACAGAATACAACAACTTTGGCCAAATCACTAAGTTGGCAAAATGCTTAATCAACTTACTATTTCAGAGTTTACAGTATGCAGCGTAAATACTTCGATATGGTTTCTTTCGTAAAAACGTTTTCTTTTCCAAGTATGATTTTAACAAGATCCTTTTAAGCAATATGATCAAGATATATATGATATGCAACAAATAGAGAAAACAATAAACACATAAGAGTTTATAGTGGTTCGAAGGTAGTGTAATCTTTCTACGTCCACGCTTCTCCTTTACACAGGAGGAACTCCTCTAGGTCAGATTGTTTTACAAGTCTCAATTTACAATCTTTTTCCTAACAAGCTATCACCTACTAGAATCAGTAAGATTCTTAGGCTAATCCCACACATGGTACAAATACTCACACATAGTAAAAAAATTTAACAACTTTAAAGCTAACACTTAGTGATGATCTAAATTCTTCCCACTAAGGACACCAAAGTAAAACAATCTAGCACACATCAAATAGGTTAAAAGTATATGTTCTTCAACTGGTGCAACGAAGACAACTTTAAGATTTTTGATAGCTTGAAATCTTGGGCTCGACTGCTTCAGGAATGTTGAGTGACTGAACAGAGAGAAAAACTTACATTTTGCTTGAGAGATTAAGAGCTAAAAATATATCAGTTGTTCAGTGGTTTTTCTCGAGTTAACTTCACCTTCTTTTATACTTGTAGAGAATGTATCCGTTGAAGAGAGAGACACTCCTTGTTGAAATTCAAATCTTAATCTCTTTTGATCTTCGCATTAATTACTTCTAGAGAAACTAGGAAATAGGGCATGTCCCAAGGCATTAATGGCACCACTCCTCAGAAACAGTGCTTTTGCAGGTCCGCGGTCCAAATGACAGCGCCTCATCGGTCAGGTACTACCTTCCATCTACCGGATACTTTGACAATGCATATTCCTCATACTGCATCCACTCCTTACTCGTACTGCAATAAATAAAAGTGATAAACTTACTGCTTTCTGCTTAGGTTGCATTGATCACTTTCTGTTCTGCGTCTGCTTACTGATTCTGTAACAGCTTCCTATTTCTGAATCCTGCAGAAAGCCTCCAATCCTCCTTACCTGTATGCTGCTTACTGATCCAACTTATTGATTCTGCTTACTTCTTCTGTTTACTGATTTATCTTACTAAAAATCAGCATCCAATACTTTTTCAATTGGAGGATCCTGCTGTGATCAGAAATTTCCAACTTTCTGACTTTTACATATCTTCAAAATACATCTTTGAAAATAAACTTAACAAAGCTAAATTCCACTTAAACAACATGGAAAAATGGGGTACTCGAACTTCCTATACAATGCTACTTTGTCTCATCAAAACCTAACAGAAATATCCCAACAAAAATAATGATAAACAAAATTATAAATAAAAATGATAAATTTGCATCATACATTATCATGGATTTTAAATAAAAAATTAATTTAAAATCATTATATATATATATATATATATATATATATATATATATGTCACACCCCCATCGCTACAACCCATCTCTATCAAAATCACAAATATAGGATAAAAACAACATTAAACAAAATTACAAAAAAATTAATATATTTGATAAATCATACATTAAATTGAATTTCAAATAAAGAAACTATTTAATTGAAGTTATAATTAGTTTTTTTGAAAAAAAAAACTCTCAAACCTTTACGAAATAAAAATGACAGTAATCAAAAAATCATAATAAAAAGGATTTTATGGATACATCATAGATTAAAGAACAAAATAAATGGAAATTTTTGATTGCGACTCTGATATATATATATAAAAAAACAAAACCCCCAAACCATCATGCTTTCTTAATTTGCCCTTGCACAAAAGTGACAAAACAACTTTTACTTGAAAAACTAAAAACAAATTTATTAAAAATAACTATCTTTAGGTAGGAAACTTAATTATGTTATTTTTTATTATGATCTTCTTTTATATATAAGTAAAATCTACGTGGGTTTTATTTTTTTATTATTAATTGTTTTATATTTAGGGTTTCCATTCATGTTTTAATGATCATTTTTGTTTTGGTTGTTTTTATTGTTTATTGTTAATGAATGAAAAATTTATAGTAAAAATTTAATTATTAATTTTATCATTATATTTAACCAAAAATTCAACATTGTTATAAAATATACTTATCAAATACTCCTCGCTTCAATTCTTCTCATGGCACTCGGCCATTTGTGTGTCATTCAACATTGTTTTTTCTTCTGGAGTGTGTCATCAATATGATTACTTAAAATTTGAATCTCTTACCCATTTGTGTTGTCTTTCTTTGTTGTTTTCTTACTCATTTGTCAATGTTCTTTCAAATTTTTTTTTTTAAATTTGCATACTCAACCCTTAAAATATTTGGATGCATGTCTCCTTAAACACATCGTCTTTTACTAATTAGGTTTAATATATTAGGCGATCGAAAATATGTTTCATATGTGAATGATGCTTTAGTTTTATTACACATTCTATTGAAGCCATGAGTTCTTGTACTGGATATCCCACAAATATTGTCGAAATCTTCCCTAATAGTGTATCACATGCTATTTTTCTTATACAATGCTTACACTATAACTAAAAAAATTATTAGCGGAAACAAAATGTTGTCACAAAAACATTGATAATTATCGCAAAAAATATTTTGCAACGATATTTTATCACTAAATTATTGTAGCAAAAAAATCTCTCGCAAATAGTCTTTTTGCAATAATGTTGTTGTCGCTAATATATAATTAGTTACTTTTTATGAGAACTTGTTGTCAATTTATATATTATCAACTTCTGCGACAATATGTTATCGTAAAAAAATAGATTTTTCGCGAAAATCTCATCGCAAATACTCATTTTTCTTATTGATAATACCCTGCACTTTGTATCTACTTTCATTTGAACAATATGCATGTGTTATTTATATATATTATTAGCCTGCAATGGGTTTCAATAATTTTTGTTATTATACCTTGTACAGTTTCAACTTATCTTCAACACGAATTTTAATTGGTCAATTTTTGTGCATGGATTTATATCTAGATCTTTCATTACTTTCTTAATGCTATCTTCACTTAGAGATAATGTATTTAGTACCTTATTCACTTATAAATCTCATATTCGATCTTCACGTAATATAATTGAAAATGATTTGTCTATTTTAATAGGGAAGCAAATCAGGGAGATTATGGTTGATCATTACTTAGTGCTTTTATGTTCTTTATCTATACATGAGATCTTCTATTACACTTGATGTTACATTTCTTATTCCAAAACAATCACCACACGCCAAGTGTATTCGATAACATCACTATTTAACACATGTCATATAATAAATGCTATGAAACATGAGATGTAACACCAAATGTAATAGAGGATCCAATCCGATCTATATAAAAGGTTAATATCAATTTGTTACCCGAACTATTACACTTTTTTTCCAATAGGTGTCTAAACTCAAAAAGTTTTCCAATCACTATCATTTCTTCTCAAAATTTTCCGGTTCCTACCCCAAACACTTATTTTCCTGCCAAAATTCACCGGAAAACTCGAAAATGCTATAGACCTCCAAATATTAGTCAAAATTGCATGATTCATATGTCAAAATTACCATTTTTTCAAAGTCAATTTATAACCCTAAGTTAATTCAACGATTCTTGTTTAATTTAAACTTGAATCGAACAAAAATTTGTTCAAAACCCTAGAATGTTTTCTGTTCGATTCGTGATCAATTCAAATGAGATTCATGAAATCAATTTGGGGTTATAATTGAGTTTCGAATAATGGTCATTTTGGCATATGAATCATGCATTTTTTTACTGATATTTGGAGGTAAATTGCATTTTCAAGTTTTCTGACGAGTTTTGATCAGAAAATATGTTAAAAATTGAGTTTGAGGTAGCAACCGAAATTTTTTGAAAAGAATGAGCAGCGATCTCAAAATTTTTTGAGTTTAGACACCCACTAAGAAAAAGTCAAATAATTTATATAGCAAATTGAAATTAACCTTTGTCTAAATTTACCCCCAATGAGGTTAAATGGATGGTTTGGTCGCATGCTCGATGTTTTTTTTTTTTTTTCTAAATTCAGATGTCTCGTATGATTCATAAGTAAGAAACTCATACAATTGATCGAGAAATTTATTATGTGCCAAATCTATTCTACCACTATCATAAATAAAATGGACTTAATTATGACATACTTAGACATGCAACACCACAATTTTTGCCATTTGGGGTGTTCTTTTGTTTTCAATTCATATGTCCAGAATACAAAATTATGTAATGTACTACCTAATGAAAGAAAAGAATCGAATATTACAATATTTAATTAAATAATTTTGGACACTTTAAAAAAAATCAAAATTATTAGTAGTCATCTACCACAATGAGTCATTTGAGCTTCGAAAGAAGCAGTGGTCTTTATTTTATTTTTACTTTGTGTGTCTTAACATTTTTCATATGTCTACTTTCTGAAGTACTCAAAATAGCTTCATTTTTTTTTAATCATACTGAGATGTCATTATTTGTATACACCATTTGTTGGCTTAAAGGAAAAACTAATTTATTCTTATTAATCTGCCACACAAGTATTTGAATTATATATAATAATTAATAGAATCTCTCTATATTATCATAATAAATTTAATAATTGATAAACCAACCTAATAATGAATTTGATTTGGATGGTTGTTTATACTTTAGTATGTTTCAATAAATCCGAAACTTCGACTATTAAGAATTTGAAAGACTTCTAAGGAAGACCTAAAATACGTAGATGATAGTTAATTTGAGTCAAATATATTAATAGTTTATTTATTTTCTTAATAATAAAATATGATTAATTTTTGTCCAAGAATTTGTCATTTCCGAATTAAGTTACATTACTCAAGTATTAGTTTTGTATAAATTTTATAGATGAATATAAAAATTTAGTTAAAATTTAAATAATGAATATGTTTTATTGTATGGATTGATGTATACATGCAATGAGATATATAAATTTATCCTTTATGAACAATGTCAATATTTAATATTTTATTATGAATTGGAATTTATTACAATATTAAATTTATTATAACATGTGTTTGACCGATTAAGTCAACTGAATTGATAATCAGGCCTGGAAGAGAATGGATGGTGTTGAGGGTGAGGGCAAGGCCTTAATTCATGTTTTTTTGTTTTCTGTAGGTGTTGTTTTCTCTAGTTGTTAGTCTTAATTCATGTTGTTTTGTTTTTTTCTAGGTGTTGTTTTCTCCAGCTTTTCGTCTTAATTTTTCAATGTTGTTAGTATTATTGTTGGCTTTGCTTCTGCTAATTTCAATGTTTTTAGTACTGTTGTTGGCTTTGCTTCTGCTAGTTTTTCAATGTTGTTAGTACTGTTGTTGGCAGCTTTGCTTCTGCTAGTTTTTCAATGTCGCTTGGCTTTGCTTCCGTTAGTTCTGTTGTTGATGTTAGTGTTCATTCTATTGAGCTTCTACTAGTTCTATTGTTGATGTTAGCTTCTGCTAGTTCTACTGTTGATGTTAGTGTTTTGTTGTTGGCTTTGCTTATGCTAGTTCTGTTGTTGATGTTAGCTTTTGCTTCTGTTGTTGGCTTTGCTTCTGCTAGTTCTGTTGTTGATGTTAGTGTTCTGCTGTTCATTGTATGCATCTGCTATTAGTGTTCATTCTATTGAGTTTCTGCTAGTTCTGCTGTTAATTGTATGCATCTGCTGTTAGTGTTCATTCTATTGAGCTTCTGCTAGTTCTGTTGTTGATGTTAGTGTTCATTGAACTTCTGCTAGTTCTGTTGTTGATGTTAGTGTTCTGCTAGTTCTGCTGTTGATGTTAGTGTTCTGCTAGGTCTACTGTTGATGTTAGTGTTCTGTTGTTCATTGTATGCATCTGCTGTTAGTGTTCATGTGTTCTGCTAGTTCTGCTGTTGATGTTAGTGTTCTGTTAGTTCTACTATTGATGTTAGTGTTCTGTTGTTCATTGTATGCATCTGTTGTTAGTGTTCATTCTATTGAGCTATTGTTGATGTTAGTGTTCTGCTATCTGTTGTCTGCTGTTGATGTTAGTGTTCTGTTAGTTCTACTGTTGATGTTAGTGTTCTGTTGTTCATTGTATGCATCTGCTGTTAGTGTTCATTCTATTGAGCTATTGTTGATGTTAGTGTTCTGCTATCTGCTGTTAGTGTTCATTCTATTGAGCTTCTGCTAGTTCTGTTGTTGATGTTAGTGTTCTGTTGTTCATTGTAATGCATCTGTTGTTGTTAGTGTTTTGTTGTTCGTTCAATCTACTAGTTCTGTTGTTGTTAGTGTTTTGTTGTTCGTTCAATCTACTAGTTCTGTTGTTGATGTTAGTGTTCTGTTGTTCATTGTAATGCATCTGTTGTTAGTGTTTTGTTGTTCGTTCAATCTGCTAGTTCTGTTGTTGATGTTAGTGTTCTATTGTTGATGTTAGTGTTCTGTTGTTCATTGTAATGCATCTGTTGTTAGTGTTTTGTTGTTCGTTTATTCTATTGAATGCATCTGCTATTAGTGTTTTGTTGAGTCTTAATTCATGTTGTGTATTGAGTCTAAATTCATGTTGTTTGTTTTTCAATGTTGTTAGTACTGTTGGTATATTGAGATGAAGATATCTTAAGTTATATTGAGATGAAGATGAAGATATGTTGAGTTGTTTTGGATGAAAGATAATACTGCATGAGATGATAATTGATGGTGAGCTCGTATTAAGTTGTTTTGAAGAGGAAAGATAGTACCGCATGAGATGATAATTGATGGTGAGCTCTAGATAGTTGTGAGATGAAGATACTTAGTTGTTTTGGTGTGAGCTCTAGATAGTTGTGAGATTTGTTTTGGAGATGAAAGATAATACCGCATGAAATGATAATTGATGGTGAGCTAGTTGTGAGATGCATTTTGGAGATGAATGAAGAGGTGCATTTTGGAGATGAATGATAATATCGTATGGGATGATGATTGATGATGAGCACGGATAGATGCAGGATAGCAAATTAGTGATATTGACCCGCGATTATGCAATACACCCAATCTTTGATATCCTCCTTCTGATAACAAAGATTGATTTGACATCTTTGATATATTGATATATCCTCATTTTGATCATTACAAGGATTGATTTTTATATATCCTTATCTTTAATATATCCTCATTTTAATAATAAGGATTTAATTTTTATATATTAATAGTCATAATTTACAATATCTAAATAGTTTTTGATGGATATATACATTGATATTATTGTAAATAATATATACATCGATATTATAGGAAATCATATTCGATGTCAATATAGCATATCAATATTTAAATATTTTCGATATTCAAATTCAAAATATCAATCTTAATAAAATATTTTAAATTTAATAAAATATCTAATTTTGATATTGGAACTGTTTTGAAAAATGATGAAAATTTAAAGTTAGGTATACTAATTATTTTTAATATTTATTAATGTTTAAGATATGTCAATACATCCTTAATATTTATGATAATGATAAAAAAAAAGATATATACATCTTTTGAACATTCATAAAATATAAAATATATTGATATCAAAAAAAAATATATATATATATATATATATATATTAATATCAATATATATCCTTAATATATAAATGATTAAAATAGTGATAGAGAAAATAAATATGTTTTTATTAATGTTTAATACATGTCTATACATCCTCAATACTTATAACAGTGATAAAAAAAGAAAAAAAATATATATATATATACATACACTAGTACACGAGTTTTAAAATATAAACATTGCTAATTCAAAATTTTAAATATTATTTATATTGAAAACATATTTATCATTTTGTATGCTATCTATTATGAAATTTGGTATGAACCATAATATAATTTTATTGATATAATTATATATGTTGCAGTCATAATGGATTTACAAATATTATTTATTCATAATATATGTTGTTAATGTTTATCATATTAATCAACTCACCCACCAATTTCTAGTTTTTTTTTTTTTTTTTTAAGTTTTTAAAGTTTGTAGAGCTTTAAATTATTATCTATATGTGATAAATAAGTCAAAACTGAAATTTCTCCACAATTTCCATAGTTTATTGTAGAATGTATTCAATTTAGTTAGCTAATATATTTTGAAGTTTCACCAATTTTTTAAATCAACTCACCTTTATTTTAATTTTAAATATTTAAATATTGATTTTAATTACCTATTTTGAATTAAAAGATGTGACCTTAACTATGACCTTAACTCATGACTATATTTGAATGGCTTGATCCATAATGGATTTCATGTGTCATTTAAACTAGATTATAATAATAAAAACAATTAATCTCATTAATAAGAATAGTTTAAAAATAAATATTATGATAAGGAATGAATGAGAACTTTTTTTATGAGAGATATAAAATGTTCTCAAGAAGGCTTGAAGTGCTAGGCCATGTAGAAAGAAGAGAGAAAAATAGAAAAATAACTTATTTGACAGTTTTTACAAAGATAATTAAGCTGTAATGAGGAAATTAAAATCTCTAGTTTGTACATTTGTAGGGAAATAATGTTTGACAACCTTGTGTAATACCATAATCTTCATATTTTTTAGGAACTTCACAATTTTACTCTTATAAGATGAAAGTAAGTTGTAAAAAGTGAGTAGAAATTTAAAATGAGAACAGTATATAAATACATATATTTATAGTTGAAGATGATGGTTCCCAGATATATGAAACAAATATAGGATTTCTCTCCCAACTTTTGACATTTCCCTTTGATATTTCTCATATTTCTTAATACAACAGTCAACAAAAAGTCAATCTTCAAAATGCTGCCCATCCAGCTGCAGAAGTTTGAGGAGATCCTGATCCAGCAGCACTCGCTGGAAGACTCTTCTGCACATTCAAACATGTTAAAATTTACAAGATTGCTGTAGAAATATTGCTCATCGATAGGGTTGTCGTGAGCTATTCGAAGCTCGATTTTGAGTAAAATAGCAACCAATATCCATAGCTTGAAACGGAATCAAATCAAACTATCAAAGCAATAAACCCATACGGAATTTAAAATGATATCTACGTAAAGATGATCACTTTCAGATTAGCAGAATGAAAATCATATCAACACACTGGCAATGAGAAAATGATGAATCAGACACGTGCACTAGCTACTGTTGCTTCGTCCTGCGGCCCTATCGCTCTCTTAGAGGCACTCATGACCGTTTTCTTTCTATTAATGCATAGTTTATGCCAGAAAAGTCGCCAATAATACCTCAATCACCATAACGTCCTTTTATGACTGGCACAAGATTAAATGCAAACTAACCAACCATAAGATTTGGGAGCTGAATTTGCTGTTACTCAAAAAAAAAAAAAAAAGATATTTACTTTCCTCCTGAAATAAATTGTCAAACTTATGGTTTAAGTTCCTCTCCTTATAAGCTTAAATGGCTCAGTTTGCATTGGATGATTTAATCTTGCAACATTGCATTGGCAAGAACCAAATAAAACTCAGGATTCAGAGGACTCTCATGCCTATTATGGAATTGATATTATTCGAGCTTGCTGTAGAGCGAACAAAACCTAGCAAATCTATCAAATCTATCAAAAAGAAGAAAAAGCATAGCAACAATGCTGGTCCATCTATATCAAAAGTTGCCTTTCATAAATGAAGCCAAGCCTCAATGTAGAGGTTGGACATTGTGTTATTGACCATAAAATATTAATAAAAAACTAAACATCATCAGAGTTCTTAGGGTAATAACTAAACACAACGAAGGATGACTGGAAAATGTAAGATGTACCTCAAGTTGAGAGAGATCAGAAAGAGTATCACTTGAATGCCTTGAATTTTCTTGGGCTCCCTTAGGAGTAGTACCACTACCATGAGTGGAAGAAGTCATCCTAGCAGCGACAGGGTCGTTGGGGGGAGGAGGAAGAGCAGACCTAATTTTGACAGCTCCACTAGGTGGGGGAGCAAGAGCTACAGCTTTGGGTTTTCCAGTTCCTGAAACTCCACCTGACAATCCCGCAGCAGAAAGCATTCCCGCTCCACTTGATGGTTTATTTTTAACATTTATTCGGATTGTTTCCCCTTCCTGAAGAAAATACTACAAGTTAGCAAATCAAGATAGGAGCGAAGATGAACTGCTGTGTAGGGTTCTAGGAAAGGAATAAGAGGGAGAGTATACTGCCACGATTTATTCATTGCAAAGTATTACCATTTGCCAAAATGCTTTCTCAGAATAAGAGTATAGTATTGCAATATTTAAGTCCATTTATCGTGATAAGATTATGAAAAGAAACATTCAAGAAACAACTTGATCGAGACATAACTTTTAATACGATACTAACTAGGCTGACGTATTTAGCCATCTCTGAACCTAGCATAACAAAATGAAAAGGGAAAAAAAAAAATTCTTGACAACTAGGTTTACGTTACATTTTATTTGGCGGGATTTATACATATACATACGGATCAGGTACTTTTTCACTAGCTTAAAGAGTAGCAATTAGTCAACTACATTGGAGTAGAATTGCGAGCAAGATATCGTTTGTTCCTATTTCTTCCAAAACTGCTCATTCTTACATTTACTAATTTAAGCAGATAATGATCTGGTACTAGTGCAATGATTTTCCTCCTAACTGAGAATGGCAATAATTCTAAACACTACCACAAAGTTCAGTTTCTTCTAATCATTGGAAAGACAAAAAAAGCATATTTCTTACACCTGAACTTATCCAAAAGCATCATAATCCTAGAATCATCAACAAACATAAGCTAAAATTGCAATTATCTACAATATTTTTCAGAAACTAAACATCAATTTCCTGATCATTCAAGGATCACATTCTTAACTTGCAATGCAATTAAACCTAAAAATCCAACATTCCAGAATAAAGAATTTCAACTCAAGAAGCAAAACGACAAAGAAAATCAAACCACCTTCAATCTGTGATTAACAGCAGGATGTATATCAATGTGGCCGTCCTCGCCGCCCTCGCCATCGCCGGCGACATCCTTCTCCACCTCTCTCTTCACATACTTCTCATGATCCGACAACGCAACATTGAAATCGAAGGCCTCATTCCTCTCATTAAACCCCAACCCTATGAACGCGTGCTTTCCACGGCCGTCCTCGATCCGCAGCACGAAATATCTGGATGAATCGAGCACGGATTCGACAGCAGCCTCTCTCTGGCCGGGATTGACGAAGCAGGCGGCGAAGAGCTCGCCGGAGTTGGGGTCCTCGAGGCGGATCTCGCAGCGGGTGTCGCAGGAGACGACGCGGAGACGGCCGGACCAGATCTTGTCGGACTGGAGCCACTCGCCGCACTTGTAGCCGCCGCTGGTGGGGCGGGGAGGGATCTTGAACACGGAGACTTCGCGGACAACAAGGAGGGTATGCTCGAAGGTTTCCGGCTCCTCCTCGAAAGACATCGTTTCGCTATTCGAATCAACGCTATTGCAACCAACAGATTCGGGTGCAGTGGAATGCCGGGCTTGCTTAGAGTTAGGGACAGAGCTGTTAAAGTGGTGGAGATGTGGGTTTTAAGCCTTTTCTGATTAACTATTAAATTTTTTTTTATCTAATACAAAATACTATAAATTATAATATATTAACAGCTTAGAATTATCACAAAAAAAAAAAAAAAAATATATATATATATATATATCGAAATAAATCCACTGTAATTTTAAAAATCCGTGAAAATCACTATGAAATCCCTGAAAATTAGAGTCAAGTCATTAAGCTATGAAAATATTTAAAACTCGTGAATTTTTTTTTATTTTATTGAAACTTATTTATTCTATATCTCTATCAAATTATACTCATAATTTAAGTTCTTTTGGAGTCTTATATGAAAACTTTGATCACTGAAAGTGTAATTAAAAATTTCACCAACGTTGAGTCTCGTCTAATGTGATTAAAACTTCGAAATTGGATAAAGACATGTGATTAAATTCAAATTTAAATGACACTGACATTTTCTCCGATGGTGGAAAAGAGATGACTTATGAAAAAAATAACATAAGAAACAAAAACAAAAAAGATTGGTTTGTTTGTATGTTTTTAATCTTATAAAAACTAATTGTGCGTTTCATGAGATTTCTTTTTAAGGAGAAATTTGCGATAATTTGATACCAACAAATTTGCACGAAAAAAATTGATAAAAATAAGAAAAAGAGAAACTCGGTAATGAGCGATTATCAACTCATTGTTATTCAAGACTCACTAAATATGAAAATCCATGAGTAGCCAATATTTAAACTAGACTTGCAATATGAGACAGTTTTGACTGATTTTCTGATTAAAAGTGCAGAATATCATGCAACCAAATATCTACTTCCTTGATCACATCCGTTGGAAATAAATCGGATTTCGAACGTATTCAAATCGAATAAAATCGATTTTCTCGATCAAATTGAACAATAAAGGAAGCATGAATTTCAAAAATTATATATATAAAAAAGAACATGTATCATGATTCTAAAATCTATTTTAATCCATTGAAACGAAAAGAAATATACCTTTTTTGATTATTTTTTTTCATTTTTACTTTAATAGCTTGTTTCCAACAATTGAATCGACGAATTAGTGACGACATCATAGTCTTTCGATTATCTTCTCTACCTTCCTCCCTTCAACAATAATGTTAGTGCATGAACACCCAAATTATTTATTATAAGCTACTAACTAAATTTTCCTTTGATATATGAATTTCTTAACTAATGAAGTATAGAATTATTCTATAAATTAAACCACAAAAACGATCTTAAGATCTCAATCTCAATCTCATAAGTGTGTTCCCTTCTTTATTCTAAATAGGCGTATGTTTCATTCCGGAGATAAAGTCATCTTTCTTTTATATATAGACTCGCTGTTCTTATTCAATTAGAATTCTAATTCAATTAAAATTTTCAATTTTAATCTAGTCAAGACTTTTTATTCAATAAGGATTCCAAATTCTATTCAATTAATTAAGATTTCAAATCTTATAATATCAACTTTATGATTATATTAATATCATGCATTTCAGATACAGTTAGTGTTGTAAAATATCAAATATTCACGAAATTTTATGTAATATCTATATAATTGCCCAAATATTATGAAAAACTATTTCCATAAATCATTACAAACTTAAGAGTAACATTTCTGTGCACCAGTTGCACAGAATTGCACAGACCTTTATGTTATAAATGTAATACATTTATGCATGTTCATTTTAAAAGGTACGAATATTTGTATATAAATGTACTCATTTATAACATAAAGGTCTTCCGTGCAATTGGTGCACCAGTTGCACAGAAGTTTTTGCCCAAACCTTAAAAACTTATATTCAACATACTAGTATAAGTCCCGTGCGATGCACGGACATATAAATTTCACTATTTATATATTTTAATATGAAAATGTTAAACACGAAAAATAATAAAATTTTTGGAGAATTTCAGGCTGATTTATTAATTGTGTGACTCACGACCATACAATCTAAATATTTTGAGTTTGATGTGAAAATTTTAACTTACAAAAGCAAAAAAAAATTAAGTTCTCATAATATTTCAATCTCATTTGGTATACCCGTGTCTGTGTGATGTATGGACAAATAAATTTGAAGTGTTAGTAATTTTTTGATATAAAAATGTTGTTCACGAAAAATAATATAGTTCATCAAAGTGTTTTCAATTTAATCTGCTACCCATATAACTTATGAATTTAAATATTTTTTATTTTCATCATATGTTGTCATCACTATTGGTCTAAAACAAACTTATGAAAATTTATGTTCAATAACTTATTCATAATGAATATAAAATGGTGATATTATTGAGCATTATAATCAAGTTTTGACAATATTTCAACCTCATTTGGTATGTGTGTGATGTAGTGAATAAATTTCATGTGTTAGTAATTTTTTGATATAAAAATGATGATCATGAAAAACCATATAGTTCTTCAAAGTTATTTCAATTTAATCTACTACTCATGTAATTCATCTAAATATTTATTATTTTCATCATATGTTGTTTAACTATTTTACTACTTCTTTTTGTCACAATTGGCCTAGAAAATACTTATGCAAATATATGTTCAACAACTTATTCATAATGAGCTTAAAATATTGATATTATTGTATATTACCCCAAAATAAAATTTCTAAATTTAACATACCATCAAAAAATGTGTATAATTATTTTTTTCAGATGCTTTAAAATCAAAATTTATCTATTAGAAAAATCATATTGGATGGTAAACATTTCAAAATCTGATAAATCTAAAATCATGAAACTAAATATATTTTATCATTGTTCTGTGAACTTCATGCTACCATGATAGTGAAATTTCACATTTTTATTTACTTTTTAATCAAGAAGGAAACATTATTTATTCTTACAACAAAAAAATGATAAATTTTTTCGCTAATTTTTTTGTGGATATATAAAATAATTTAGATTAAGGTACAAATTTTTATTCGCAACTTTTCATGACATGATATGATTACCATATATACACAAATCATACTAACTTTATAACATATCAAATACTATCATATTTTTTCCTCAATTTTCGTATATATACAAAATGATTTTCATACCATGAATATACATAAATTATGAAAAACTAAATATTTACAATTTATAAAATAATAAATATTTGTATTTTTACTTTAAAAAGTAGAAATGAGATTAGTTGGTTTTTATATAGATGACAATGAAATTTCATAATAAAAAATTCAAAGTATTTAAAATATATATGTAAAAGTTCTTCATCTATCTATTACCACTCTTTGAAATTTCATAATAAAAAATTCAAAGTATTTAAAATATATATGTAAAAGACTAAAGTTCTTCATCTATGTATTACCACTCTTATAAATAGCATCGACTATCTATTATTCAAGATTAATAATGAAGATATATTTATATAATTCAACATTATGAAATAGAACATATTTTTTATTAATGTTTATAAGTATAAGTATAAATGATATATTTTTTATATAAATTTTTATCATTTTAATACTTAATTTGTAGATTTTAATAGAAAGTATATGAATTCATAAATTTTATACTTCCTAAATGTTATTGTGTGCAACAATATATCATATGTATATTTTTTTTATTATATTCAAGATATATTAAAAATCTTTATGATTTTTAATAAGAATTAATATAATATAATAAAATAAAATTATGTAAACACTATGTTATATTATTAACATTGTAACATAGAAGATACTTAAAATTGGAGTATTGTGTATGACATACTAGTCAAATAAAATTGTGTGATGTTTATAATAATTTTATAATACATATTTCAAATATAGTAAATAGAAATAGTTGATTTACATTGTTTTATATATGTTGATTGGCTTGATTAATAACTCACTTCTAGGTTTTTGACCCCCTCAGTCACTACGAACGCCCCCGATCAATGCAATGATATATTTATTGAGGTGGTATGTGTGTGTGGGGTACAATAGTGGTGCCCACCAGTTCGAGAAAACCGGAACCGGCCGGTTCGAAACCAGCGGTCAACGGTTCGGCAAACCGTTGACCCGGTTCCGGTTCCAAACCGGAACCATAAACCGGTTTCTGTCGGTTCGGTTTCGATTTATGTTTTTAGAAACCGTAAACCACCAGTTTCACCGTCGGTTCACGGTATTTTAGTTTTTTTTTTTAATGAGGTAACGACATGTGTCCGTCGGAGCTCCGACGAAAAGTAGTCGTTGTCGCCAGAACCGGCGATTAACCACCGGTTCAAAATCGGGACGAACCGGCCCGCCTTTTTTTTTTTGAAAAAATGACCGTTGGACACGTGTCATGCCAGGATCACCGTTGGAGATCAACGGTCGAGATTTGCGGACCGTTGTAAGCCGGCGGTCGAACCGACGGTTTGAACCGCTGGTTCATGTGATTTTTTTCTTCAAAATTTTCTATAAATACCCCATCCCCCATTCATTTCCTCACACCATTCCAACACTTCTCTCTAATTCTCAAGTTGAAATTCAATTTTCAATTCTAAAGTTCCAATTCTATTGAAAATGTCTCGAAGAGGTTCTTCTTCCCTCGGTTCTTCTCACCGAGGAAAGGCGCCTATGCCTCTACCACGAGATGTTGAAGTCGATGATCTTATCGATCAATACACTCCTCACTCTCATTGGAGTGAGGAGTACGCCAATTTGGAGGAGGCTCTCAGACCTTCGATCGCTGCCGACTTTGCCGAAACCGAAGTGGAGGAGAAGCAGTCGGAGGCCCGGCCAACTCAAGAAAGTGACACACGTAGCCTGTAGCGCCCCGGATCAAAACGAGCATAATTGATTAATTAAATATTTAAACCTATAATTTAATAATTATTTGCGTATGTTTTGACTGTTTCGGCCAATTTTCACACACAACGTAGGTCTCGTCAAGACGAGTCTAGGACATATTCCGGAATTCAATTCCGACTAACCATTCGCCGGAAAATGACGAAAAATAGCCTTTTAAACCCCAACCCTATGTAACGCCCGGGACAAAACGATGCATAAGTTGACAATTAAATAATTTAACCTGAATTATGTGATTTATTTGTGTGTGTTTCAGATTAATCGAAATAATGCGTAGAATAATTTGTCGTATGTTTGATTAATTTTTATCGGAAACGTAATTAATTTGGAGAAGCCTATGTTTATATTTATCGAGAGTATAATTTATTTAGAAATGGTATATGCATGTTATGAAAACGATCGTAGTCGAAAGATGAAGAAAACGAAACGAGAATCGGGCCAATCGAAGTTTCGAGGCCCAAGATAAGCCCAAGGCAATGAAGTGGAAGGATGGATAAAATACCTTGGTTGATAACTTTTCACCACACTTTTGCAAAAATTAACCTAAGGTAAACTCTCTTCCTTATCTCCGGGCCTGATTTTCTTTCCTGCGGCCGGAGCGCCGGCAAGCCACCGTTGCCGGATTTTTTTTCTTCTGATTGAAACCTATCGAAATCTTTACCATCTTAAAGCTCTCGCCGAGCCCGTTCCAATTCCGGGCTCGGAATCCCCATCCGCCGCGGCATTCGCTGGCAATCGGCCGGAGAAGTTTTGGTTTCTCTCTCTAAAAACCCTCTATTTTTCTCTCTTTGTTCTCGGCCATCCAGCCACCAATCGGGGCGATTCTTGAGCCTAGGTCGAAGTTCTCGCCGAGCCCATCACGATTCTGGGCTCGGATCGTTGATCGGACCGGCCAAACTCCAGTGGAGGCCGGTCAAAGTTTCTGTAACTTGGTTTTCTCTCTCATCTCCCCATATTTTTCTCTCTCTTCATATCTCCTTCGTTTCTTCTCCGATCTAGCCGATCTATACATGCACTTGAAGCCCTCGCCGAGCCCGTCACGATTCCGGGCTCGGATCGTCGATCGGCCGGCTCGATCTTCAGCAATCGCCGGCCAAAGTTTCTGCCACTTTTTTCTCCCTCTCTTTCGCGATCTCTATCTCTCTCTCTCTCGCCTTGTTGCCGGGAACCGCCGTCTGCCGTCGCTGTGTGGTTGTTGGGGTGTCGTTGGGGCGGCGCCTTGAGCGCCGCCGTGCGTCGAGTCACCGCGGCCGGCGGTGCGCCACCGCGGCAGTGTGGTGTGGTGTGTGTTGTGTGTGTGTGTGAGTTGTGGGCGGCGCATCCAGCGCCGTCGTGTGTAGTAGTGGCCGGCGCGAGGAGCGCCGACGAGTGGTGGTCGTGATGTGGAGTGTTGGCCGGCGACGTGGTGTCGCCGGCGGTGTGTGTGCAGCGGCGGTAGGGTGGGGCAGTGGCGGGGGATGGGGTGTGAGTAGGCAGGGCCTCCCTACAATTTTCAAACTCTCAAGGACCTCCTTGCAAACCCTAGAAAGTTTAGGGTTCTTTCAATTCGGTCTCCCAACTTTTGATTTATGCGTTTTAGTCCTTAGACTTCTGGAAATTATATTTTTCACCCCCAAAACTTCTATATATTACTTTTCGACCCCCAGTATTTTCAGAAACTTCATTTTGATCCCAAAACTTCTCTGAAATTACAGAAACGCCCCTGGTCAAAGTCAACTCTTCTGCAGAATTACGTTTTTACCCTTGAACACTAAAACACTTCGATTTAACTCGTTTCTTATCCGTTTAAGCTCATTCTTTCACCTATAAAACCGTAATGGAATCCCCTTCGATATGAGATCAAGTTCTAAGCCTTTCTAATAATTTTCTTTCCAACATCGTTTCTTTCCGAGAGAGTTTCATTAATTAATATACGAAACGATCATAACACGACACTTATAAGTTACGTTTACTTTGTAGGCTATTGCATTTAGGAGCATACGTGTTTTAAAGCTTACATTCCACGAAGTCAAGCACCACCTAATCAGGTGGAGGTAACTTCTGAACTTAACGATCTTTACGTTTCCGTATTTTACTATGTCCTGTTATACTGATGATATGCTGATATGTTAATCAATGTCATTATATCCACAATCGCATGCTATGAATTATTTGAACTTACGTGCTTTGGGATTACGTGTTGTGTTATTATATGATCATGCGTATTATGATTTATGTTATACGCGGGCAGATGTCCACATTCATCACGGAAGGACCCATGGTCCGTAAAAAACTTCACGGAGGGTTTAGTGGACCGTAAAACACACCAACGGTACTGAAACTATTACCGGATAAGACGGGAATTACCCGCACCGAAGAAGATGCATATATGTGCAATGCATTTCTTACGTGCTGTGAATTACTTGATGTGCTGTTTATCGCTTACATGATTTCAACTGTTATTATAAAATATTGAAAACAGAAATTACTCCCACAAGTGTATTCAAACGCACTCACCCCTATCTGTACTCACACTACAGGGAACGATGAAATATAAGATAACGCAGCGAGAGGGGTGCCGTATCCAGTGTTTCTTCTGCATTAATTTTAAATAGATTTGTTGAACTTTGTTTTAAGACTACTTATGTTTTGTAAACTGTTGTATTTTTTATGATGGATCCTATTTATTTCCGTTGTTGGTTTTAAAATGCTTTCTTCCGGCGATGTGCTGATACTTTGAAAAATGTAACAGATTTGTACGCTTTAACTAAACCTCGTAGCTTCTATTTTGGATATCAATTTAAAACGTTATCTGTCTAACCTATTCGTAATTTTAAAAAAATATGCTTCTTTCTCATTTAAAAAGTATGTTCCTATCTTTCTTTTCCCTGCACGCCATAAGCAACTCTGATTTTTTTTAAAGTATGAAAACGGGGCGTGACACCCTAACCTTGCACCAACCTTTCTCTCTCATTTGTTTTTCTCTCTCCACCTCGCCGGAGCTGCTGCCGGAGGACCACCGAAGGTGAGGGGGCGTCGTTGGAGGGCCGACGCCGTCGTGGGTGGCGGCGCCGGAGCTGAACAGTAGTATATATATGTATGTTGTGCATGTGTGTGTGTTTAGGGTGTGTGATAGTGTGTTTGTGTTAGTGTTGTTTGCTATTGAGGGCGGCGCAGGTGGCGCCGCTATGTGGGAAGTGATGGTCGGCGAGGTGGTCCGGTGGGTGGCCCAAAGCCGATGGTGTGTGTGTTTATGCGTGTGTGTGTATGATCGTGAGTGTATATGTATGTATAAGGGTGTTGAGCTAGTCGGGAAAGGTGGCCGGTGATGGGGGCTCGCCGGCAGAGGGGTTGGGAGTGGTCGCCGGCGACTGGAAGTCACCGACCGGAGTTTTGAAAGTTGGGGTTGGGTTCAAAAAACAGGGTATCGAAGGTTTTTGCGGTGAGGATTCGGGTACTATTCACCGCCAGAATCCGGCGAGGGATGGCCGAAGGTGGTAGCCGGCGGCGGCACAGGGCGGCACCGCCGCAGCTAGTGGCATCGGGAAGAGTGGCCGTCGAGCAGGGTCGATGTTGGGGAGCCTGGGCGCGCTGGGCGCTGGGCTGCCGAGAAAACTCGACCAGCTACCGAGCATCGACACCCGCTGCCGAGAAAACTCGATAGCCGCCGAGACCTGCTAAGACGCACGTGTGTTGGTGCACGAGGCTGTCGAGAGATCGTCGGGAGTCAGGGGTCCTGGTGAAAGTCAACCCTTGACCAAAATTACCAAAATACCCCTCAACCTTAAAATGCTCCGTTCAAGCTCGTTTCAACTCCGATTGAGCTCATTTTTTTTCCATTGTGACCCAAATTTCATTCTCTATCATCTCAGCCTCTTATACTGATCTGCCCTTCTCATTTCTTCGACCCCTATCTTTAGAGCTCTCGATCTGTCGCGTCTTTAATGATCGCACTTCTTCCGAAGTCATTTATATCTTTAATTATGTTTATTAAAGATCTAAGAAACGTCATAACTTATGTAGGCTACTTGTTGGACTGAGCGTTGAGTTATCTGACCTTTGGTACTCGCTAGTCACGTGGTAACCACCGAACAAGGTGGGGGTAAACTCTAAACCTTTATCGCTTTTACATTTCAGCTTCTAATGTGTATTGCTAATGTTGATCAAATGCATGAATTGTTGAATCCTACGTGTGGTGGGGTACATTCTAAACCCTTATCTGTTTACAGTTTTCTCTATGTGATATATGAATTGTTGAACCCTATGTACTGTGAATATTGTGTGTGTGTATAATTATTTTGGGGGAGGGACGGGGTGGTCCGTAAATACACCACTAGGGATGGACAAGGTGGTCCGTAAATACACCACTAGATAGGGATTGGGTGGTCTATTAAAACACCGAATAGATAGGGATTGGGTGGTCCATTAAAACATCGAATAGTTAGAGATGGATTGGGTAATGCGTAAAAATACCGAATAGTTAGAGATGGATTGAGTAGTCCGTAAAAATACTGAATAGTTAGAGATGGATTGGGTAGTCCGTAAAAATACTGAATAGTTAGAGACGGGTTGGGTAGTCCGTTAAGGAAATGATTTACATGATGTGTCATATATGTGATGTGTTTATTTGTTAAACATATATATACGATTGATTTGTGTAACTGATTAATAATATTTAAAACATGGAATTTTCATCCCCACGAGTGTATTCAACGCACTCACCCCCCACCTATACTCACACTACAGGAGATGAAGAAAGTCAAGATGCGTAGAGAGGATGGTGCCGTATCAAGTCTTGTCATTTGGTCTCTTTTTCAAAGCTTGTGGAAACGTTATTTTAATAATTCACGTTTGTAAAAGACAAACTCTTCTCATTTTTCTTCATGGATCCTGATGATGTTCCGCTGCTATTGTAAAATGTTTTTATTTCGCCTAGACGCCGAGGATTTGTATTTGTAAAATCGTTTTCCATCTCTCCCAAAGGATTTCTGTTTTATTTTATGCACGTCTTTTTCCCCTTTCTTTCTTCACGCCCAATGGAAAACTCTGATATTTTATGAAAAGAAAACAGGGCGTGACATAGCCGATCCACTTTGACACTTCGAAGTGATATTTTCTCCATACATTTTAAAAAGGAGAAAGTATCAAATTCGAACGTCCACTACATGGTGACGTGCAACTACTGTGGGAAGAGATACAAATTCAAGCACGGAGGGGGCTACAGAATGTTCAACAACCACATCATCAAGAAGCATCCGGATAAGATGGGTAATGACCGCTCTCAAACCCATCTTCCTCAACAAAATACCGGTTGCAGTGGGGGAACCGGAGGTAACGACCCTAACTTCATTTTTCAATTTAGTCAATTAAGTCATAAGAGAGGAGTAGCCGAATTTATTGCTAAAAAACATCTTCATTTTCAATTTCCAACCGACGATGATTATGAAGATTTTACTTCTCAAGTTTTTCAACCCACTAGTAGAAGAATATATAGGAATACCGTTACATGTGACATAGAAAAAATTGTAGGTGAATATAAATATGCTTTAATTGAAGAATTAAAAAATTTAACACAACGAGTATCTATTTGTTGTGATGTGTGGAAACATCCTTACGGAAACCATGATTATTTAGGATTAACGTGTCATTGGATAGATGATGCATGGAACATGCAAAAATGATTAATTGTCTATGTTGAATTTGATGAAAGACATAGTTCTGTAGCAATTGCTAGAAAAATAATAAAAATTGTTAATGATTATGATATAGTTACAAAAATATTTTTGATTGGTTATGATAATGCCGCTCCAAACACCGCTAGTATACCCACATTAAAGGAATTTTGTAGGCCTCCAATAGATGGTAAACTTTTTCATATTCGTTGTGTACCCCATTGTTTGAATTTGTGTGTACAAGATGGTCTAACCGCTTTGCATGATAAAATTAAACCTATTACGGATGCAATTCATGAAATTGCTAAATCAACACAATGGCATAAAAATGGGCAAGATTTGTAAAAATAATGGAATGGAAGTTAAAAAATTTGTGATGGACGTAAAACATAGATGGAATTCAACTTATTATATGCTTCAAGATTCTTATAATTATAAAGAATTGCTAATTCAATTTTATAAAGAAAACCCACATGAATTGATATATTTGAATAGCAACTCTTGGGATGCATACATTAATTTAATTCAACTTTTAAAATTTTTTGAAGAAGTCATTGGAGAATTAAGTGGCACATATTATCCTACTTCTCCATTAGCCTTAGATCATTGTGTTAAAATTGCTTTAATTTTGAATGAATATTGTGCATGTCCTATTATAGGTGAGACTATTATAACAATTAAAGCAAAATGGTTAAAATATTTTCACGAACTTCCCGATTTATTTTTACTAGCTAAATTATTAGATCTTAGGATTAGAGAAGATGGTCTAATGGAATTATTACAAATGTATTATAGTGCTTTGTTCCCCCATTTTTTGTTATCCGATTATGATGCAGTTGACTATGTTCCAAATTATATAGAAGTTGCAGGTAGAGCTAAAACATATTTTTATGATTTATTTAAAGAATATAAAACATCATTAGGGGATGATTGTGGGGATAATTTAGGTACTCAAAATGTTGGTGGTAGTAGTAGTTTTTCACATAATCCATATAATGTTAGTGGTCTTAGTGCATTTTATGGTTTTTATGATAACCGAACACAGAAACGAGCTAGGGGGTCTAATCCCACACAAGAATTAGATACATATTTAAGTTGTACATTTAAATTTATTTCTTTTGAAAACTCTGTGGATCTTTTAAGTGGTGGCAAAAAAGGATCAACACTTATTATATTTTAAGTCATATTGCAAAGGAGATTTTTGCAAGTCCCGCCTCCAACGTTTCCGTCGAGTGCGCCTTCTCCAAAGGACGACATATGTTGAATCCAAAAAGGGCAAGATTGACTGTAGAGAATGTTCAAAACATTACTCTACTTGAAGATTGGCTTCGAGACAAGAAACGTCAACAACATCTAGATTTATCTGTCTTTAATGACGATGGCCCCGACGAGTATGACTACGATTCCAACACATCCTCCTCCACCGAAACTAATGGGTAAGTTTGAGGTAAGAGAACTACGTGAGCTTTGATTCCCTAATTCTATTTAGAGATACATAGGAAATTTCATTCTAAGTTTGATATTCACTTTCAAACTTAGGATGAAACTCAAGCTCTTTCATTTTTTTTCCCTCACTTAATTGTAATAAGCAAAGAATGTTGTGTAGTAAATGGTGTGTCTCAAAGAAAGGAGAAGATAATAAGATGTGTCTTAGATGCACGTTTTATTATGTCCTCCTTTCTTTGAGACACATCATCTACCACACAACATTTTTTGCTCATTACAATTAAGAGAAGTAAGAACTACGTGAGTTTTGATTCTCTAATTCAATTTAGGGATATGTAAGCAATTTCATTCTAAGTTTGATATTCACTTTCAAATTAGGATGAAACTCAAGCTCTTTCATTTTTTTTCCTTTTTCAATTTGTAATTTGTAAGTTGTAATTTTTTTTTATTGTTTGTAAGTTGTAATTTTTTAAAATTCAAACTTAGAAGCTTGTTGTTTGTAAGTTGTAATTTTTTGTAAATTCAAACTTAAAAGTTTGTTGTTTATAAGTTGTGATTTTTTTTTAATTCACACTTAGTGTTTATACTTTGTAAGTTGTAAATTTTGGATATTTATATAAAATTGTGTATTTTTTAACCTAGATACATTGTTTTAAACACACACAAAAAAATTCGTAAAACCAGAAAACCGGCCGGTTCAAACCGAAACCGGCGGTTTAACCGTTGGTTACAAACCAGAACCGAACATACCCCGGTTTGGTTCCGGTTAGCCCACCCCTGATTTTCAGATCCGCCGGTTCGGAACCGGAACCGACGGTTTAACCGAATCGGGCACCACTAGCGATACAACATTAGAGATATAAAACATACTTTGATGATCTATAATTCTTGAAATCCGATCATTATGTTATTTAATTTATTCAACAAACATATCTTTAATCTTTGATTATACAATAATTAAAAAAGTTATTAGATGAGATCATATTAACATTCATATATCATATGTAGATAATAATTTTCAAAAAAAATTCAATATTATAAATGATATTGTTATCATATATATATAAATCATGTTTAATACAATAATATTAATAATTTATAATTATGAAATTATGAAATAATATGTATTCCTATTTTTGAGAGGTGGAAATGAGCGGGAAAATTTTAACATTTCTATTTTAAGGGATAATTGTTATATATATATATATATATATATATATATATATAGATTATATTTAGGAAGACAAACCAGGGATCATGAACCCAAAATTATAACCTCTAATAAATTGACTAAATAATTAAACTATTTGATTAATTTATTCGATCTAGTAATTCTGATATCACCCTATTAAAAATAATGGATTACACTTTTATAATTATAAATTTATAGATGAATATGTCCTTTGTAATAACGTCCCATATATGTCTTGGGTTGTGCGCCCCATATACCACATTTGAAATGAAATAAAGTGGTCCTATTATACCACTTAATAGAACAAATTAATCTTAATTACCACAAAACTTAGGAAAATATCGCCACACTTTATTCCATTTGATAAGACATTTATGTGGCCACCTACCTCACGTCCAGTCAAAAATAATGTCGCACTCACCAACATACATAATTTCGTGTAAGCTTATGTTTCATAGAATTACAGGAAAATTGATCAATTTTCGTGTAACTCCAAAATTATTTAAATTTTTTTACATAAAAATTGATCAATTTTCTAGTAACCCCAAAATTATTTAAATTTTTTTTTACACAAAAATTGTGTATATTAATGAATCAGCCGTCAATTCTGACTGACAAAATTCATACAGTCGTCACTTCACATTTTATGACATGTGACTTTTTTATTATAAAGTACAAAATTGGTAGAAATAGACTAAAATTTATATCAAGTGGTATAAATGGATTTACATCATATCTTTTGTGGTAGTTTTGACCATTTACTCTATATGTCTTAGAGCATCCACGACAAGCAGTATTAATAACACTCATTATTGTGGCCTAATATGTATCTCCACACCAAATTAAAAATGAGTAAGTCTCTTGTGAGACTGTCTCACAAAATTTTAATGCATTGCATCAGACTGGTCAACCTAAAACACAAACCCTACAATTCACATGACGTTGTTTGTGGATGATGGGGCTCCGTCTTACGGAAACTATTCGTGAGACCGTCTTACATGAATTTTTGTGATAAAAAACACTCACTTTCAAAAAACACACACCTACATCAATGTAACATTATTACAATCATTACACATTCATTACAATCATTATACCACTAACCTTTTTTTCTATTATTTATATCAATTAAAATCTATTATTTTATTTAAAAAAATTATTAGTGCATAATTGTAAATTGAATTTAGATTAACTACCAATTAATGAAAAATAACAACTGACATTAAAATATATTTCACATATAATCAATATAAATGAAATATTTATTTTTAATTGTTCCTAATTTATTATTTATTTCTATACTTGTCTTTATTTATATTTCCAATTTATTATCAATTTCTATCTTCTATTGTCGTCATCTTTAATTTCATAATATTCTCATATTTTATCTATTCACTTCTAGTCTTGATTTAGGATACTTGTCTCCAATTGTATTACATACATTACTAATTGCCCTATATCATGATTTAAAATTAAATTACCCTATATCTCCACTTGCAAGTTTTCATTGTAAACCAAGTCTGTCAATGGTACCATTAATTGATATTGTATAAATGTGTCAATACAATTAATTATACTCTTGAAATTTTAATAAACAAATGTTGAGGGCAAAAACTTCTGTGCACCAGTTGCACCGTGTAATCCATACATTTATGTTATAAATGTAGTACCTTTATGTTATAAATGTAATATCTTTATGCATGTTCATTTTAAAAGGTACAGATATTTGTACATAAAGATACTACATTTATAACATAAAGGTATCTGTGCAACTCTGTGTACCAGTTGCACAGAAGTGTTACTCAATGTTGAGTTATATATTAGCTAAGAAATTTATCTTGGGATACGTTGAGAACATTCTACATTAGTCAATGACGAGATTATTATTTGAATTTAGATTTAATTTAGATAAACTACCAACAAATTTACTTAAGAAAGTAAATTAACAAATTTGACCAATTGAACTACACAACTCTGTTACCATACCCACTATAGACATATTAAAATGTGTCCACTGTTGATGTGTTAAAAAATCAGAAAGTAGGTCTTGTTTGAGACCGTCTCACGGATCTCATTCCATGAGATGGGTCAAAAGTATTACATGATATATACAAAAATATTACATGATACACATAAAAGTATTACATGATACTTGTATTATGTGATATTAGTATTACATGATACTTGTATTATGTGATATTTTCAAAAAGTATTACATGATATATATAAAATTACTACTTAATACACACAAAAGTATTACATATTACACAATTCACGCACGAGGAAGAAGAGTACATGGGGTGCCTAGGATCCGTGCGTTTTTTGTTGAGACCCAACCCGACCCAATTTGGGTCATTATCTCATAATACAAAAATATTACCTGATATACATAAAAATATTACCTAATACACATACAAGTACTACATATTTTCTTATAGTCTGACCAAATCCAAGATGCATCATATAATATCAAAGTATCACCTAATATATAGAAACATATTACATAACACACACAAAAATATTACATAATTTTATGTTCGACCCGATCCAACCCGTCTCACGGAATGGAATCCATGAGACGGTCTCACCCAAGACTTTGTTAAAATCAAAATACTTATTAATTTCAATTTTCATATAATAAGGGGATAAGATCATCACACATCATCGGTTGACATATTAAGAGTTGTCCATGGTGGATATTTTATCATTTTCTTTGAACTATATTGGTAGTTGTGAACAAAAGTGACATTTATTTTTTGAAACCAATAAATAGTAGTATTTTGTTAATTAGTTTTGTTGTTTACTAAATTCTTGTCTTGTTTTGAATAATGATACGATTTAATTTTCATAATTTTTTTGAAAATTGACATTAACATTGTTGGTCTTAAGTGGTTAGGGGTTCAAATGGGGTGAATGAACCTCTATCAAATTTTGTGTTTTAAAACTTTTTGTAAGCAGGTTACTGAATTCTAGACAGAATACAACAACTCTCTCGATTCAGTAAGTTGGAAGTATGCTTGATCAGCTTTCTGTTTCGGTTCTACAGTATGTATCGGAAACTTAAGATAGAGTTTCTTTTGTGAATTTTTTTTTTATTTTCCAAGTATGATTTTAACAAAATCCTTTTTAGCAATATGAGAAGGATATATGAGATATGTAGCAAGTAAAATAAAACGATAAACACACCGAGGGTTTATAGTGGTTCAAAGGTGGTGTAATCATTCTACGTCAACTCTTCTCCTTTACACAAGAGGAACTCCACTAGGTCAGATTGATTTACAAGTTTCAACTTTACAATCATCTTCCTAACGAGCCAACACCTACTATAATCTGAGATTCTTAGGTCAATCCCACACAGGGTACAAATACTCACACAGAGTAAGAAACCTTAATACAAATAAAACTAACACTTAGTGATGATTTAAATCCTTCCCACTAAGAGCATCCTTAGTGAAGTTTCTAAATCGGGGCTCTATATTTTGGTTTAGAGCCCCGGAGGAATCTTTTGAGTTTTTAAAACCACACTCGTCACAGTAGCCGGCTCTATAAATTGAGTTTCTATAAATTATTTTATATAATAATTTGATTATAAGTTATTTTTGATGTGTTAACTTTTATAAATAATTAATTTTTATGTGGGTAATCCTTATTTTCTTTTTACGAATATTTCGACCTAAATATTATGAAAATATATGAATATTTGAAATTATTATCCGTATATCAAATCTCTTATCCGAATGTAGTCCACTTGATTGGATTTTCTTTATCGATCTCGTCCACTAAAATTTTATCTATATAAATACGTCAAATTACTATCCATATCGCAAATCTCATATCTGAATGTAGTCCACTTGATTGGATTTTCTATATCAATTTGGGCAACAAATTTTTTATCTATATCTCAATCATGTCATTATATATGTTAGGTGTTGAACCTTCCACAATCACCACACTTTCTATTTATCAGTTTTTCTTATCAATTATATACTATAATGGTACAACAAGGATCTGATAACTCCTCATCCGATGATGATAACAACTCTTATGCAATGATGGCAAAAATGTACTCGCGGTATCAGGCCCCGCCGTAATGGCTTAATTGCTTCAGCTATTAATTTTGTCTCTTTTTCTTATTCTTCATTTATGCTTCAGTGCATGCATGTCATTTGTTGAGTAAAACATCAAACATCTCACATATCCAATCTAAAATAATAATATATAACTAGCATAGGTTAATTTTTGCAATATGTAGTTTAGAGTTTTTATGGATATGATCAGCATGTTTATGGAAAAGGAAATAATGTATGTAATTGATAGAGAATAAAAGGGTATATATGGTTTATCAAAAAATAGGAAAATAGAAATAAAAAACAGTCTTCTATGATGCTCGATGTACTATATAGTAACTAAATAAATATAAAATGATTTTTCATTATACTAAACAAGATTGAGTACTTTATTATTATAATTATATATTAGTTATTTGACACAATTAGTTGAAGAGAAATATCCAAATTCATGTCTTATTATTCTCAATAATCCATACTTCTAGCTACAAAATCCTATTATTCCTCCTTTAATGAAATTGTTAGTGGTGGTAGAATGGTATCTACCCTAACTTATTTGTGGTTGTCTCCACTTTTATCAAATTGAATAACAAGAAACTATCGAAACTCTTATGAAAGAGAAATAAATGAAATTGAGTATTTAAAGCGGGTGCCGGGTGGTAATAGGTGATTCTACATTAGTATATTATAATTATAATTATAATAATAGGAATAAGAGAAGGACTTATGTGTCCCGCTCCAACCCCATATATAAATATATATATATATATATATATATATATATATATATATATATATTATTTTTTTTTATATATTTTTTTTCCTAATTTTTCCTCTTTTTCTTCCTCCTGAGCGCTGTTGCTTCTTCTCTTTCTTTCTTTTTTTCTTTTTTCTTCTCTCTTCTTTCCTATAATCCTATTATGTATTTCAATTATGCACGTTGTTCCTTTTTCCCCCTCTCTTCCTTCTCAATTTCTTCATATGATTGATATAAATTTAGGGTTTTTATTTTTCTAATACTCCAACAAGTTCTTTTCTTCATAATTTGTATAAAAATTTAGGGATTTTATTTTTCAATAACTTGCAATTTTTATATCTTACTCATATTCATAGCTGCAACGCCCAAGATAAAATGATCCATAATTGGTTAATTAAATAAATTAACCCCTAATTGCGTGATTTAATTACGTGCGTTCCACATTAATCGAAAATTTCACGATTTAATTAATCTTATGAATGATTGAATTATCGAAAACATAATTGAAGAGCCTATGTTTATATTGTTCGAAAGTATAATTGAATCAAAACATAGATTAAGACGTAATAGAGAGGTTCGCAATCAAAAAACGAAAATATAGAAATAAAAATCGGGCCAATCGGAGGCCCGAGGCCCAATCTAGACCCAAAACAAAGGATGAGATGAAAAGATATACACATGGGTTGAAAGGAATTTACCACACTTTGCAACTTTCACCAAATGGTAAGATTTCCTCTCCTCTCTCTCTCTCGATTTTTCGGCACGGCTGGCCGGAGCGCTGCCGGCACCGCCCATTCCTCCCCCATTTTCGCTCAAACTTACATCAAAACATAGCCCTCGCCGAGCCCATCACAGATCCGGGCTCGGGTTGCCGAGCCGCCGTCGGAAATCGGCCAACAAAGGCACATCCATTCCCTCTCTTCTCCTCCATTTTCTCTCTCTTCATATCTTCTCAATTCCTTCTCCGTTTTCGCTCGATTTATATATCAAATCGAAGCTCTTACCGAGCCCGTCACGAATCCAGGCTCGGAATTCCGTTTGGTTGTCTCCTCCGTTGGCAATGGCCAGTCAAAGTTCCGGTCAAAACCATTTTTTTCTCTCTTCCCTCTCTTTTCTCTCTCTCTCCCTCTTGCCGGTTTTCCTGCTGCCGCCGCCGTTGGGTGTCGGGGTGTGTGTCGTTATTGGGTGGCGTTGGGTAGCGCCGCCGTGCCGGAGTTCACCGATGCGCGCGTTGGGCGCACTGTCGGGCGCGAGGGAGGCACGATGTGTGCGCACTAGAGCTGTCGTGTTGGGTGCGTTGTGTGCGCGCCGGCAGCGGGTCGAGGGCGGCGCTGGCCGCCGTGGGCTGGGTGTTGGGTATCACCGGCGACACGATGGTCGCTGGCCATGGCAGTATGTGCGTGTGTGTTTCAGTGTGTGAGCGGCGCTTCCAACGCTGTCGTGCTCCGTGGTGGCTGGCGCGAGGTGCGCCGGTGTGTCGTGGGTGTGCGAGTGGTGGTGGCTGGCGACGTGATGTTGCTGGCGGTGTAAATAGGTGGCGGGGGAAGGTGGGGGACGGTGTGAGGAGGCAGGGGCCTCCTCGCAATTTCCAAGATCTCGGGGGCCAATGTGCAAACCCTAGAAAGTTAGGATCCCTGCATTTTAGTCCTCCAACTTTTGGATTTTATGTTTTAGTCCTCCAACTTTCAAAAATCATGTTTTCACCCCCAAAAGTTTCAGAACTTTAGGTTTTCACTCCAAAACTTTCAAAAATATCATTTTTGACCCCAAGATTTCAGAAATTACATATATACCCCTGAACTTCTCTGAAATCATAGTTATACCCCTGGTCAAAGTTAACCTCTACCAAAAATTATGAAAATGCCCCTACATCTTTAAAAGCTCCGTTTTAACTCGTTTCTCATCCGTTTTAGCTCATTCTTTCGCTTACTGAACCCTTATCGATCCCTTTTCGACCTCATGACCTCTTAAGCTTCTTTTTTATCCTTTCCCTTGATGTTTCTTTTTGAAAGAGTTTATGTTAATTCAAAGTATAAACGAACATAAGAAAAACACTAAGTTAAGTTGTTTGCATGTGTAGGCTCTTGTTCGGAACCAACAATTTATGATCTAACTCTCGTGTTACGTGGAAAAACACCACCGAACAAGATGGGGGTAAACTCTGTACTCTACGACTATGTTATATTTATATGAGTATATTAATAATAGACGAATACTTGATTATAAACTGGGCATGATGAATCGAATTATGCATACTATACTATTACGAACACATGATAGTAATTTGACCTCTAGATGTAATGTCGTGCGAACTGTTTGCTGTGATAAATTGTCGTGAATTCGTGTACATGTTGCATAATTCTAATGGAGTAATACTTCCGTGTAACTGGTGCACAGAGTTGCACGGAAGACTTTTATGTTATAAATGTAGTACATTTATATACAAATATTTGTACATTTTAAAATGAACATGCATAAAGGAGTTACATTTATAACATAAATGTACTACATTTATAACATAAAGGTGCGGATTGCACGATGCACCAGTTGCACGGAAGTTTTTGCCATTCTAGTATGATGAGTTTTTGGACTAGGTCGTCCGTAAATGTACCGATATTTGTTTTTGGACTGGGTCATCCGTAAATGTACCGATGTCTGTTTAAGGACTGGGTCGTCCGTAAAGGTACCGATGAGAGAAAATCCTATATCGAAGGGGTAAGACGAGCTGCTCCCACACCTTCTAGACTGGGTCGTCTGTTAATGCACCGATTTACGTGCCATGCATTATATGTGCCGTGATTTTTATTGTTGTGTTGTTTTGTGATTGATTAATTTGTTTGTTAATGATTCTATGAACTTAAATTATACGGACTTATTCCCATGAGTGTATTCAACGCACTCACCCTTATCTGTACTCACCCTATAGGAAACGATGAGAATTAAGATGCGTAGGGAGGGAGGTGCCATATCAAGTTTCTCTTTTGCTTTTTCCAAAATTTGATGTTGAAACTATACTCTAATATTTCACGTTTGTAAAGTTAAAATGTCACTCTTTTGAGGGATCCTGATATTTTTCCGCTGCTTGTTATCAAATGTTTTCGATGTTTACTTCCGGCTTGACGCCGATGGTTTGAATGCGTAAATTTGTATCTTCAACTGTCTTTTGAAGTTCATCTTTTTAAATATGGTCTTAAATCTTGACTCGTTTATTGCATCTGAAAATTTTAAAATAATACGTTTATTTTCCCTTTTCTCCTGCACGTCCATAAGAAAACTCTGATATTTTATGTTTGAAAACGGGGCGTGACAATATCAATATACTATATAATTGATGCAACAAACACCATAGTTGGTTATTGATTGAGTAATATGAATTTGCATAAATTTTGGGGAAGAAGATGATAAAAATCTTGTATTTGAAAATTTTAAGATATGAGGTATTACAATACCTACAAACATGAACTACATGTATTACATAATTACATGCTTGAATGATATGTAAGTTATGAAAAATAATTTTGAGGTATTACAGATTTAATCTATAGGTATTATAAATATGAACTACATGTATTACATAATTACATGCTTGAATGATATGTAAGTTATGAAAAATCGTTTTGAGATATTACATATTTGTCCTGTAGGTATTACATGAACTACATGTATTACATAATTACATGTTTGAATGATGTAAGTTATGAAAAATAATTTTGAGATATTACAGATTTGTTTTATAGGTATTACATACATAAACTACATGTATTACATAATTATATGCTTAAATGATATGTAAGTTATAAAAAATAGTTCTGAGGTATTACATATTTGTTCTATAGGTATTACATACATAAACTATAGTAAGTTATGAAAAATAGATTTGAAGAAGAATATAACAAGAAGATAGAGAAGAAGAATACACAAAACAAATAAGAAGAATAACAAATCGATAAGAAAAAAGATTAAGAAGAAGAAGGAAAAAAAAAGAGGAAAAAAAAGAAAACAACACTTTTTCTACATAATACTTAAGGGCAAATATGTGATACTTGAAGAGTAAATATGTGGTACCTAAAAAGAAAATGTGTGATATCTTCACGTAATACATTATATACAATCAGGTGCGCGCGGCGCATACTGACTATGGTGTGGCCGCACGTGAGGGCGCGTGGATATGATTTATATAAAATATGATTTAAAATCATATTTTATAAACAAATTAATTCCAATATATAGATGAATATGATTATATATATGCTTGTTGAACTTGCAGTAGAAAGATCTTTGATCGTTCTCAAACAGAATGATGAGATATTTCTGGATTTTACGGTGCCTATCAATGACATAGCAAGTATGAATCTCTTTTGCACATTGTTCTCTAATTAATTGGTCATCTAGATTTCCTTAAAGTATACCTATATAGATTCATGTTTGGTAAACACAAAGGCTTTTTCGGATAAAAACTCTTGTGTAGTTTTTGTTGGTTAAATATCGGAAAACCACGACTTAATCAAATTGTCTATTTTACTAAACTTTTTATCATTGGTTAGCATAAGTTACATAATTATATATATAGTATGTCTTTTCTTCTTCTTTTTTTTTTTTTTTTACTAAATTTGTTTTGGAAAAGTTGTATATTTTTTTAATAAGTTTGGGGTAGAGGGGGGACATAAAGAGAGACAACCTTTCATGAGAGGAAATTAGAGTTATTTGAAGGCATGGTGGGGTTAGATTGCTCAGACAGTTTGAACCGTTAGTTTTGGTTTCGAACTGGCAGCCTCGAAAATCGTGAAGGGCCAAACTTGAATTGAATCATGAGGATTCCGATTGCACTCTTGGTTCAAACCGTCGATTTGGGTAGTTTTTATTTATTTTAATTTCTGTTAATTAAATTTGCATATAAATAATACAACTATTCATATATTAATATTACTAAATTAACAATTTTGTTTGAGTTAATAATTTGATATAAATATTAGAAATTAAAACTTACATTTACAAGTTACAACAATACAACATTAAAACTTTCAAATTACAACTTCAACAATTAAAAATTATAATTTTAATACAACAAAATACAACTTAAAATATAAATTAAAATAATAGTTAATACAATTTAAAATTAAGAGTATAATAACATAATATTATTTTTATATAATATAAAATTAAAAAAAAGATAAACCAATAGTTTAACCAGTTTTTTGTTCCCGATTTGTAAATAATAAAGATTGAAAGCGAATTATATAATCACGATTTCGAACTAAAATCTGGTCAATGATTTTCCAAACCATTATCCCCGATTCGGTTTTGATTTTTACTAGCACCTCTCAAATGTGAGGTAAAAAGAAAAACGTAAACAATAAAGAGCACTTTTAAGGCTTAGGTGAAAGGGTCTTTTTTTTTCTCTAAAAAAAAAAAAAAAGGGTCAAACTCAAATGTGACAGATTATAGGGCACTTATCTCGAAAACCCGAAGTCGTTGCTTGGGCCGGTCCACATTTGAGAACAAATTTAGAGGTAGGGGTAGGATAGGAATTTCGCACTACGTCACCCTGTGTACTCGCCACTCGGTAGACTACACAGTCCCTTATTAAGAACTGCCCCCAACTCAACTGTTTCGGTTTCTCACTGAGACGAAGACTCGATAATTTCTTCTCCACAGTAAGCATTCTCCCCCAAATTTTCCATCATCTTGAAGAATTTTTACTGTTTCAGTTGATTGATCTCAGCAAAATCTTCCCCAGGAATGGCTCGAGATTTAGGATTCCTGGTTTTAGCAGTTTTAGTGTTGGCGTCGGCCTGTGAATCGGCCATCTTCAGTCCGGTCTCCGAATCCCATCGATCTGCCGCATTGGAGCTTTTTTCCGCCGCCGATGGATCTTTTGGAAGGTTAATTTTAAAACCCTCTCTAAACCCATGCTTCACCTTTGGTAATATATGTGTTTGCAATTTGACATTTTTTTAGAGAATATTCGCGGTGGAATTATTTGATTTGTTTTTCTTTTTATGTTTGGAGAATAAATGTGTGAGCAATTTAACAAAGGGGTAAGATTTCTAAGCAGAAATCTTTGTAACTTTCAGTGTCGATTTGGAAGATCTGTTACTCTGTCGCAAATACTAGGCAATGAAATGTGATTGATTTAGTGCTCCTGTAGAGTAATGAGCTTAACGACTTATATTGTGGTGGTTCTGAATATCCAATCTTGAGTTCTCTTGCTAATTTTAGCTGAGTTTAATTTTTCTCTCATTCTCTTCCCCCATTTGGTTCTTGTTATTTTCTTTTTTCCAAAATTTTAAATTTAAATATTATTAAGGGCTCTTTGCAATGCTCATTGCGTTTGCATCGACTTTTTTATTATCCAAATATTGGGAATTTACATACGTCACTGCTCTAGATGCATCATGCTACATAACCTGCATCATTTTATGTATTTCCTTCCCCATACTTTTGCTGAATATTAGTGAGAATTTTTTTTGTGGCTGTTACATTTGTATCATTTGAACTTGCATAATTCCTTGAAGAAGATTTTGTTTTTCCCTTGTATGTTGTTGCTGAATGAAAACCTTTGTGCAATCTTTTTGTCATCTCTCCTTTATTTATTCCATGCTGTATTTATCATTGTAGCTTATGTTTGACAGTGTTAAATTTATTATTTTGAGTTCACAATAGTTTTCCAGCTCACTTGATTGTAACCATTTCCAGTCTGGAGGAGACATATGAGGCATTAAAGACATTTGAGGTTCTTGGGATTGATAAGAAGTCTGATACAAGTTCTGCTTGTGCATCTGTGGTGGAAACCTTTTCGTCCACTTCTTCAGTTTTAAAGGATTTGTTCCATGCATTAAGAATTAACAGCATATTGAAGTGCGAGTTCAATAGTGAGGCTTTTGGGGTATTGGAAATCTCGTTTACCTTATCTGCTTTGGTTTGTGTAAAACCTACTGTCACTTGTTGTGGAAATGTCTTTGCTTACCTTTTTCTTCTTTGTCTGCAGGGAATTGTATCTAGACTTAAAGATTCTCTAAATGATGCCAATTCGCTTCTTGATTTTTACTATTCAATAGGGGGTTTAGTGCTTATAAAGGTAATGATATCATTCAGTAAACTCTGGAAAGATCTCACTCAATCAATCCATCTTTGAGGTTTAATGAAAATTTGATCTATCACTAAGAAGAAAGAATAGAGTGTTAAAACCTTGCACTTCAAACCTTGTATCATTTATGTTGCTCCAGTAAATGCATATAAATTTGATTGTTATCATTTCTTATATTTTGGAGAACCATTAAGTATCCATGTGACTATTCTTAAAAAAAAAAAAAAAAATTCTTTCCCTCTTTTTTAGGTCGACTTGTGCAATTTTTTGCTTTGTTGAATTGGGGTTTGTATCTTTTCCATTTGGTGTGCAGGATCAGACTTCTGAAGTGGATGTCCATCTTGAAGATGCTGATAAATTTTTTCGTTCTATAAAGGTTGCATATTATGGATTACTAAAAACATGCTCTCTCCAAGGGCTGGTATTCTTCAATATTTGAATTCCTAACTTTAGTCATCTCTCGGCAGGCTCTTGGTCAGAGTGACGGAAGGTGGCGCCTTAGTTCCAACAACCCCGAGTCTAGTAATGATGCAGCCGGTATTTAAGAATGCTTTACATTTAAATCGCACATGCTAGCTAGCATTGTCCTTTTGATTCAATAGATATAATAATGTTTATTTACTGTGGCGTGTTATCAGTTTCACTATAGTTTAGCCCATAGTTGTTAGAGGCGTGCTATCTCTGAGGCATGAGGTGCAGAGGGTGCAGGGGAAGTGCTTTTACAAGCAAAAGGTGGGCGCTGTTCATGGGGCGTGCACCTTTCAGCGTCTCCTGTGCCTTTTTAGGTGCGCCTCTTGTGCCTTTTTAGGTGTGCCTCCTGTGCCTCAGGCGCGCCTCTTATTCACAGGCCGCCCTATAACCCCAAACACGTTTTGTAAGATCCCTTTTTAAGAGTTTTAAAGACTTGTTTTTTTTCTTGAGGAAAACATAAGATTGGTCAGAACTTCATCTTGAGGAACAAATACTTGTTTTTCATTTTTTCTTGTCATTTATTATGCTTCCAACATTAAAGTATCAATATTTTTGAAGTATACACACATTTTGTTTTTATAGATTTTCTTCATCTTTTTGGAATTTTCCACCGCATGTTTAAGAGGGGTGCCAGGATTGTCTCTGTGGGCCTTGTGCCTTTAACAACTATGGTTTAGCCACTATGATTCATATCTTCTCAGTGTTGTTTACCCACTTAAACCTACAGGAATAGCACTTGAAACCCTGGCTGGAGTTATTTCTTTAGCATCATCCGAGATTGATCATTCTCTGGTGAGTCTTTATTTTGTGGGTTTTGTTACTAACGATTTGTGACCTCATTTAGTTTTATTACAATAAACTACGATTGTAATTTAACAAACTTTAGATTTATTCCTATAAATGCTGAATAGATATATTGCAGTTACTCTAATTTAAATGATTTACACTTTGAGCCTCTTTTTTTTTCATTGACATGCCTGTAATTTGTTGTATTGTTCGAATATCCAGACTGTTGATTATGCAATCAATCTCTGTACGTATCTTTTAATGTTTTATTAAAGGCATTGGTTACCAAATGTGTTGGCAGAAGATTATGGGATCATATATTTTCAATGAGGACGTTTATCTGTTCTGATTTTCTGTGATCCTCTCTTCCACACACAGCTGTTCTTTGCTGATAAGTTAGCTTTATCTTACAATTTTCAAAGAAAGTTATTTGACAGCTAAATGGAATAATCAATAATCTGATCATAAGTTTGCTTTCTATGCCAGATCACGACTTTGAAAAATGACATTCTGAAGCTTTTTGATGGTATTGAAAGATATGGTATGGGCTCGTGTTTCTCTTTTCCCTCTTAGCTTGTTTGTTTCTTTTAATAGTTTCCTATATTTATTTAAACACAACTATGCTTTGATTTTACCGGCACTACAGGATCATGATGGTTTTAGTGACGTTTTTGAGAAGATTAGACCTGTGTCCTTTTGACATTGAAATGGTGAAGGACATAAAATTTACAAAATATAAACATGTACCTTGATTAAACACTATCACGTGTTTGTCAAGTGCTTATGGATATTAAATTTTTACCTTTCTCTGACCGATGAAAGATTATGTTTTTCTCACCTCATTTTGTGGTATGGATATACCACTTGCACTTTTGAGTTTTGAATTCCAGAATATATCAGCAGTAGTGCCTCTTTCTAAGAGGCTGAATTCAACAGATAACATGCAACAGAAGAAATATACAGTGCTGTTATCAAGTCAAATTGATGTTAAACTATGCCTACCCTACAATGTTTATCCTTTCACTTCATACATTGCCCTTCCTCTGTCTTAATCTTTTCTCCCATTGAAATTGGATTATAATATCCTGATGTAAGGCTAATCTTTGTTATACTGGTTTCTGAACTATAAAACCATATATATATATATATATATATATATATATATATATATATATGTATGCTGAAGTCAACAACACTAATAAAAGAGTTCTAAGTTAAAGATTACATTATGCTATTGTTTTCTTTGATGTTCTCTGTTAGACGATGGGACTTGTTACTTTGATGAGAAACTTGTTGGTACACATGGGCATCACAGTCCTCTTTCAGCCTCTGCATCAGTAGTCCGTGGAATAACAGCTGTTGCAGCAGTCACTTCTGATAGTTTAAACGTATGTATTTACATAAGAATGGAGTCTATTTTATGTAATGTGTTTTTTCCCTGTAATTCTTTATCTTCCATGAGATGTGGAACTGTGGTTTTACATTGCAGCTCCCAGGGGAGAAAATTTTGGGTTTGGCGAAATTTTTCCTTGGAATTGGAATTCCTGGAAGTGCAGGAGACTTTTATTACCAAGTCACTGCCCTGAATTGCTTGGAAAACATCAGGCAAGTATTTTGAATGTTTTCCTGCTCATGGGTTCTTTTGATATATTTCCTTTTCTACCTATTAAGACTGCTTTTTTATACAATAGAGCATATTTGATTTGAAAAGTTTATACTTGTATTGTGTACTTGCTCCTAGATTTTTTTTTTTAAAACTTTTCCAAAGTGATTCTGACGTATCATCTTTCTTCACCACAGGGGATCTGTTCCTCTGATTTTATCACTGCCGGCTACTGTACTTTCGGTTACCAAGAAAGATCAACTTAAGGTCTACCATCCTGATTGTCTTGCTTCCTCAATTAACTCGATTCATTGCATAGTACTTTTAATCCTTTGTTTAAGTTGTCGAATGAATTTTCGACTTGCTTCTGACCATACCTCAGGACTCAACACTGTCTTGTTGAAACTTTTGTTCATGTTAAATCTGCTTAGCAGAATCATAGTGAACTATAGACAATTCATAGAGTTGATTGTTTTTTTTGAAAAACGTTTTAAAGTTGTTCTGCAAAATGCTGCACATGTGTGGCCAGTACTTACAAACTATTTTGTTTTAGGTTCGGGTCAGTACTGTATTGGGTTCTGCTGCTCCTACTTTGTCAGTCAAGCTCATGCAGATATTTGTTGCTGGTTCAAAAGATGCCTCCATCGTTGACCAGGTACTTCTATTTAGTGGAAGTCTGCATGAGAAATTACAACTTTGTAAAAAGTTATATTTAGAAGACTCATCTTCATGTTTCGATAACTTTATATGATAAGTCTTTTGGATTTCCATGATGCAGAAGCTCAAGTTTGATGTGGAGAGTGGAATGCATATCTTGGAAACATTGCCAGCGAATGTTGATCTTGGAAGCTGCATTTTTTCTTTTGAGGTGGTTACCTTTTTCTTTTCCACCCCCCTTTAATATCGTATTCTGATATTTCATTAAGTAAAGTTAATCATCCTCTTCTCTACATGTTTCAATATTTCTTTCTCGCATTTGTAGATTATATTTGATGACCCAGAACAGAAGAAAAACTATGCAACTGGAGGACGAACAAAAGTACGTATTCATGTTACCGGGGTTATTAAGATTGAAAATGCAGAGGTTGCAATACTTGACGGTGACCTTGGGAGCATAGAAACTTCGAAAAAGTAAACCCTACTTCATCTCTTGATATTAGAGGATGATTATTTATTTGCTTTTTTTTTTTTTTTTTAATTGGTGTTATGTGCTGGAACTTATAATGATCTTGTGTACTCTCTTTAGATGTTCGCTCAATTCTTATAGTTCACGTGCCGTAACTCTTTTCTCACTTCTTAGTTATCTTCTTGTGGACTCTCTTATGTGTTGGCCTACCTTTTATATTTTATGTTCCGTAGCTGTTTTTACTTAACCATGGATTTTCCTCTGCTTTACGCGCTCTATTAAGTTGTTTATATCCTACCTCATACTTTGTGTTTTTTCTCTGTTCTCCTTTAGCATTTTATTTTGGCGGATTAGGGTGGAAAGCTGGGTTTGATTATCTAATTGTATCACAGTTCATCATCTCACTTTTTTGTGCTCTCCCTAGTAAATCTCATTCTTTATTGTAGTAAAAAATTGCATATGATAATCATACATGAACTGCAATATTCATTCTTGTGAGTTTTATGATGTTTAGCATGAAGGAGATTAATAGAAGTTCCTTTTATACTGTCATTTAAAATCAGGCTGGCCTTACCAGGGGAGACTGCTGTTGCTTTATCAGCTAATCACCTTCAGAAGTTGAGATTGTTTTTTCACTTGACAACTCCTTCTGGACGTGCTTTCAATCCTCACCAGGTTACCATTCTAGTTTTTTTAAAGTTGAACACATATATATTCTTTATTAGTCATGTGTTCTGAGTTCGTGTTTTGTTCAGGCATTCCTCAAGTTGACACATGAGAGTGGAGTTGAGCACATCTTCTTGGTGGGAAACTCTGGGAAAAAGTTTGAGATAATACTAGTTAAGTGCTCTATAACTATATATAACTTACTTAGTGAATTAGATTGTGCAGAATAGCCATTCTGAACCTCACTTTGATCTGGCATGTTACAGCACGATCATCATAGTTGATGTCATTGGTTTAGAATTATTTTCCCCTTTTATATATGTTCTTCCAATGGCTATTTGGATTCATTAAGTTTGCAATTTTCCTGCCAGGAGTTTGTGCAATGCTTTCTTGTACTTAGACATTCATTATTTTTTTGATTTCATTTTTCTTGACTGTATTTTATCTTTAGGATTTTCTGGGGCTGGTTGAGAAGCTTTTCTACCTATCTGGTAGATATGAAATTCAACTTACAGTTGGAGACTCTAACATGGTAAAATTCTTCATGAACTGAAAGCGTTGTATTGTGTTTTTCTTTGTGCTTCTCATTCACTTGTATTAAAGTGCCAGAATATGACTCACATGTTTGATGTAACTTCCTATGTTTCATCTATGTCAGGAGAACTCTTTCTTGCAAACTCTGGGCTATGTTGAATTGGATCTCCCAGACGCACCTGAGAAGGCACCCAGGCCGCCTCCACAACCTGTTGACATGTATTCCAGATATGGGCCTAAGGCAGAGATAACCCACATATTTAGGGCTCCAGAAAAGCGTCCTGCTAACGAGCTTTCTCTTGCTTTCTTGGGCCTAGTACTCATTCCACTTTTTGGTTTCTTGGCTGGGGTACTTGTCTTTCTACTTTTTCCTTTTTTGTAGTTGCATAAGTGAATGTATCATTATTGTTGTAATATTTCTATCTCCTATTTGTGTTTTATCTACTATTACCAGAACTAAAAACTATACATTCTTTTTTGCTCCCGCAGCTCTTTTACCTTCGTGCCAACCTCAAGAATTTCCCCAAGTCAACTGTTTCTGCAACTTTTGCCATTCTTTTCCATCTGGGCATTGCAGCAGTTCTGTCACTGTATGCATTATTCTGGTTCAAGGTCTGTCTATTTCTCTAGTTTAAGTTTGGGTTCTTTGTTGTTCCTGTTTCCAAATCGGCAGACTTGTAATATCTCTCACTCTTGGTCCATGAGACTAATTTTTATTTATTTAAATCTTACTGCAGTTGGATTTATTCACAACATTGAAGGCACTTGGCTTATTGGGAATGTTCTTGATGTTTGTTGGGCACAAGACGCTATCCCACCTTGCATCCACATCGGCCAAGTTGAAATCTGCTTAATAGTCGTAAATCTTATTCTGAGAGTTTCAGGTAGAGGATGCTGCTCGGATTGGCATTCTCATTCTATCTTCTTCAGAGGACTGTTCACAGTATGATGTAGTTTATTTGGTGAAACAAAATTTTGATATTTACATGGATTAGCTGCGTTACCTGTTGACAGAATTGTAGGCATAGATGGTTATTTATGGGCATACACGATAAACAAAGATTGTATCTGGACGATATTGGATCATGGGTGCTTGTTTATCTTTAACGATCCTCACGCTACAGGTAGTTGTGTTGTTAATCTTAATAATCTTCATATAGCAGGTGGTTTGATTATCCAATGACCTTTTATCGGTCTTATTAGTGGATATTTGGATTCGTCAAATTTATGTGTTTCGAAGATATATAATTTTGGATACTGAGGATTGTTTATGTTTGATTCCATTGATGTTAAATGTGGGTAGTGTAAAATGATTCGGATGAGCTGTTGAACAAGGTTCATAAATTCTTTCATGAGCTAAAACACGTTTGTTGTTAACATCATCATAATGTTCAAAGTGCTGGATAAAATAAACTATACTTTAATGCTTCAACTCGATCAAGCAAGAGCCTCTGTTTCAGTTTTGTGTTTCATTTAGGTTATGTTTGGAAAGGAATTCCAATGGCAGGATTTTGTACTTCATCCTAATTATGTTTGTTTTCAGATTTAAATTTGGAATACAAAATCCGGAAACAATCATTACTATTTATTGTATATTTAATCATTTAAGCATTACCAGACATGCACTTTCATAATAAAATATTACATCAAATTACTTTTTAAAAATAAATTATTACATCAATTCATATTTTCTAGCATTTATTTGACATTTACAACATAATTTTATTCTACAAAATCCTAAAACAAACATACATTTTTACTATTCACCTTTCAAAATTTCTTTCCAAACATATTAACATGTATGTTTGGAAGGGGGTTTATGTGGGTTTGGTGAAAACTTGTCATTGAAATCTTGAATTTTGTAGTAAAAATGAATAGTGAAAATATATGCTTGCTTGAAGATTTTATAGAGTAGGATTATATTATAAATGTCAAATCAATTATGGAAAAAGTTGGTTGATATAATATTTTATTGTGAAAATGTGGGTTGATGTGTTTTTTTTTTTAATAAAAGAATGTATTTGATAATGATTAATGATTGTAATATAGATAGTAATGATTATATCTGAATTTTGTGATTCAAATTTAAATGTGAAAACAAACATACATTGGGATTTGGAAGTCCAAAATCCTTCCATGCCAAATCTTCAAAATAACCCCCATACGTTAAGTGTAAATATGACATCACTAATTAACACTGAATTAAAAATAATGAAATATAAAATGAAACATCAAGAATAGATGATCTAATTCCATTTATAGGGTTTTGGACCATACTTAGGGGGTAAATATATATATATTTTCAGAATATCCTGAATATATTGCAAATATCGGTTGTTCTTAGTGTAAAATTGGAAAAAAAAAATCTAAAACTATCATGGATTTATTGAAAAAATTGATATTTTTCTAAAAATCAAGACTTGTTTCAAATTTTGTATTTTTCATACTAAAAATAAATTTTATTTGAAATGCTATAAGAATTTCGTAATTCTACTAGTTCTTTTAAATGGTGAGATATTTTAAAAAATAGTTGGAGCAAGGTTGATTGACTTGATTTATCATTTATCCATTGCCAACTATCGCAAAAGCCAAAATTGTTAGGTGCCAAGGCTGCAACTTGCAAGGCTAGTTTTCAAAAGCAAAAGGCTAATGTACTGCAAAAGCAAGTTGAATTATGCATTGCCAATAATACATTGAAACATTTACCTATTTCTTCAATTTCTTTTTAATTTTTTTTCCCTTCGCAATTGCCTATAAATAATTGTCCACAAGTACCTATTCCAAACACCAAACATTACTTCTCCAAGTTTACGGCACGTCTCTCTCTCATTTTATAAATTTAATTTAATTTTATTGTATTTTAAAAGTATTTGTTATATTTTTGTTTAATTTCTCGATTAAGATTGTTGTTTTAACTTTTAATAGTAATATTTCCTTTTTTTTTTTTTGACAGTGACACAAGAGAAGGATTTTACTAAGAGTAAGGATAAATAATTAGTACTTGGAAGAGCTAAGAATTGGTAATGATACAAACTATCTTTTACACTCTAGAACATTTGGTTTTATTGTACTTGTATTTGTTTTAATTTTATTTATTTATTGTGGTATACATTATTCTCAATGCTCTCAACGAAATTGCAAAATGTCTTAGATAGTTAGATATGATTTTGATTTGTTTCTACTTTCTACTCTCCCAAAGCTAATCATTCAAAGCCTACAAAATGTACATGAAGTTGGTGTTTTGAGTTTGAAGTTTCTTTCACCAATTAGTACTTATTTAATATTTTGAAAAAATTATTATGTATAGTCTTGAGCCTTGAGCACCGAACACTTCACATTTATATGTGTAGATTTCCCAAAAATAAAAAAAATTGTATATTAGTATGCTAATTTAATAGACATATATTGATTTTCACATATTATAGTTAATTTATGAGCAAACTTTATAACTATGAGGTTAAGTATCTATGTAACATGAAAAATATTTGCTTATTAGACTTTTCATGAAGATATGGTACTGATTGATAATTTATTAATCACAAACTTTCGTGTGAGACGATCTTACAGAAAGTTTCCGTGAGACGGAGCTCCATTACCCACAAACAACGTATCAATTGTAGGGTTTAGATGATGAGTACTTGGGTTGTGGGTTGATCCGTCTCACGCAATACATTAAAATTCCATGAAACGGTCTCAAAAATTCCATTATTAATTGATTTTAAGTCCTGAATTATGACCTACATGTTCTTCATCATCATAACATTATATGTTTCATTATTCCATCCCATATCATTGATAAATTAGGTAAGTTTGATTGCAGTTTTGATTTACTATCATAACTTTTAACTCTCTATTCCAAAAATATAAACGTGATAAATTTTGAAAAGGTGCCTCAAAAGAAAATGTGAAGACTTGATTTTGTGTGGAAATGATGTAAAATCATTCCTAACAATAAAAATGGAACAATTTGTAATTTTTGTGGTCTTGTACTTTAAAGTAGAGGATATTAGAGCAGACTACACGAGACCTGAAGAATGAGTATGATGATAAACTATCGACATCGCAACACTTATCGCAATCTTAATTTTGTGAAAATATCAATGGATATATTGATATCGCATATCAATATTGCAATTTTTTTTAAATGATGGAAACTATTAAAAAACTGAAAATTTAACATGAGGTTTTAAAGATTATTATAACACCAAAAAATGCATTTTTAAATTTATAATCTCAACAAAATGATATATTTACAACAATCATATATATAATAAACTTTATAAAAAAGTTACAACACTTGGATATTTATTCAAAACTAATTGATAATTGCTCTAATTAGTACCAAAATAATGACATATGAGGTTCAAAAATAGCATGTGCAATGTTATTTTTGTCTAAACAATATTAGTACTAACAAATCACGTTTGAATAATTGTGAATATAGTTATACATGTGTTGATACGTTTCTCTATCACTTTCAATGGTTTCACTATAAATTGGATAATAGGATTGACTCAATCATCATTTTGTTGGTATAGATGTGTTTGGACCTCCATGAGACATTTGAGGAAGTGAGTAATAAAAAACATTTTGAGTAGTCAAATGAAACTACAAACTTTTGTATATGTCATGAGCATATGGTTCTTAAGATGTATCACTTTGATTGATGCATATACCCATTGAGTCAAAACTTATAGAAAGTGATTGATCCATATTAATATTTGAACTTTCATCTTGGTTCCTAACATGTCTCATTGTGTAATCCTTTCCAATAACACTTATATTTGGACTTCATTCTCTAGATCCATGATCCATGTCTTGTGTTGCATGAGTGAACTCACCCTCACCTATGAAAGGATTCAATGGTCTTTAACTTAAAAAATAATCTCCTTCGTTATTTCCGTTATTACCATCATTATTGTTTCCACAATTTCCTCCATCATCCATTGAGCTATTCATTTTGGTAAATGAGTCTGAAGACTCTGAACCACAAGTAGCACTACCAACTTCATGATATAAAGAGTACTCTGAACCACAAGACACGAATCATGGATCTATAGGAGGAGGTCCAAGTATAAGTGCTATTGAGAAAAATTACACAAAGAGACATGCTTGTAACCAAGATGAAAGCTCAAATACTATGAGCTTTGACTCAATGAGTATGAGCACCAATCAAATTGACATGTCTCAAGAATCATATGTTCATGACATATACGCAAGTTCACATTGGACTACTCAAAACGTTTTTCATTACTCACTCCCTCAAATGTCTTATGGAGGTCTACACACATACCAACAAAATGATGATTGTGTCATCCATACTATCCAATTTATGGTGAAACCATGAAAATAGATAGAGTATACCAATAACACGTGTATAACTATATTCACAATTACTCAAATGTGATGTGTTGGTACCAATATTGTTTAGATAAAGATAACATTGCACCTGCAATTTTTGAATCTCGTAGGTCATCATTTTGGTATTAGTTAGAGGTTGTATTAAATACTTTTGAATATATGTCAATTGTTGTAACACTTTTATAAAATTTATTATATATATATTTATATATATATATTTGTTGTAGATGTATCATTTTGTTGAGATTATAAATCAAATATATGCATTTTTTTTGGTGTTATAATAATCTCTAAAATCTCATGTTAAATTTCCAATTTGCAAGAAATTTCCATCATTTTTTTTTTCAAATTCTATGTGATATCATTATTTGATATCGATTTATCCATCGACATTTTCATAAAATCAAAATTTCAATATACGTTATGATATCAATATTTTCATCCTCGAATATAACCAATATACATTGGTTCAAACAAATGCAAAGTAAGGATATAACTCACTCTTTCTCCTCCTCCTTGTATCTCAGTTTAATATTATAATTTAAGTTTTTCCAACTTGTTATTTAACATTATAATTTATATTTATAAATATCTAATTACTGTATTTATTATAGTTAACTTATAAAATTTTAGATATTACATTATAAATTTTGAAATATATAACTTATTTTTTTTAATAAATTAATTAATAATTTATATTTATTAAACATTTTTATAATTGATTCCATTTAAGTGATTCCATTAATCAATTAACCATTTCTAACCCAGGATGCATAAAAATTAAAAGTGTGGATAATTTTACAAGACATTTAGACTCTTAGGATTTTACTGAGAAATTAAACCTTAATGACTTTAAATTCCTCTTCAACCCACAAATGCCTCAATGTCTTTCGGGCAAAACGGCAAAAAGGGTGAATATTAGGAATTTATAATTATCTTGATCGTAAAACTCAAACCTGAGTGTCTTAATCTTTCATTAATTTTTATATTTTATTTTATTTAATATGACATGTATAAACCCAGTAGTTCTGATCTAACACATATTGATTTAGCCTACCATGCACGCTTGCAAAATAAAAAAATTGAAAAATTGAAATTACTTACATACTAAAGAACAATCACCAAGAACAAAAATTAATTTAAACACATTGTGGTTTTTACAAGGGGAGTTGAGAGTATAGAGGGAGAAAAGAGAGGCGAGTCAAAAAGCGTGCATCTGAAATGAAAAATCAAACCTATAAATAGAGGAGAAAAAACTAACTATTATAGATTGTTTTTTAAAAGTAAATAGTAAAGATACTTTATAATTTTGGACTTATTGTCCACTATCTATTACAATAGGATTCATCATCTTTCTTTTGTCTCGAAGGTCAAAAAGTGATGTCTCATCTTGTCTGTCACTTATTTGCCATCATTTCTGAAATGCCACTTAGCTTCCATTATGCAGCCAAAAGAGAACTTTGAGCTTTGAGATCCTTCAATGTATTTTGAAGTTAAAATAGTTGGATCCGAATTGGAATATAATTTGGATTTTCATAATTTGGATTTTCTCTTCTAAGCAGATTTTTGCAATCCTCAATCTTTTCCCGAATAATTTCAATTTTCTTTCTGATAGTAAACACCTTATTGTGTCTGCTTCCTTCATATATGATATGATCAAAGTATGGATTCCATAATGAAGATATTAACTTCTAAATAATAAATTATCATCCGAATCTTTGAATTTCTCTATAAGAGATTCCTGTAAAATATCAAAGGAAATACTGAGATTTGGAGAATCATCCTCTAGATTTTGAGCATCTTGATCTTGGTCTGAAAATATATTATATGTATTCTCTCTGTTGCTAGAACCAGATATCATTGATGTATCCGATTTAGAACCTGAACTTTCAAAATTTTTGAAGAGATCACTTTCCATTTCTTCAATATAAATTTCTATCATTTTCTTTTTTGAAAAAGTCCCATAATATTTATGAGAAGTTCTTTTGAAAGGACTAATAAAATCCTCTTCTTCTTTATTTTTATCATGTTTTTGTAGCTTATAAAGCTTGATCTTGCCATTAAGATCATCTATTGTAGATTGAGAGTATAATTCTCCAGTATTTAGATCAATCCTGGACATTCTGTCACGCCTAAATTTCTAACATAGCTAGACATGTAATATGTTTTCATATTAAAAAATCTGTAAGTGAGTGTCATTTTTTTAAACGTATTAGCATAAATAATTTTTCTTGCCCCCGAAACTAGTTAAGAAATAGATAGCATGCTTCGTAGTATTTACCAAAAAGTCAAACCACACCCACTTATATATTTACATATTTATTCCCAACAGAAAATGAAGATAAAACATAAATCCATGTTCTTCATCAAAATATTGTTTAAAGCAAAATAAGCTCATAATATAGCCCAACAGGTCGTCATCCATGTACACCATCTCCGAACCCATAGGAACTCAACAACACGGTTAGTAAATCCATGAGCTTATACATCAGCAGGTTCACCTACAATGCATGAACTATATGAGCTAAAAATCTCAGTAAGTAGAAATTATGCACATAACATTAATAATAAAGAATGACGTCAATAATGCGTGCTAATGAATGAAAATATTTATTTCAAAATCATTTTTCTTCATTGGGCCCTTGACCACCATCTACTAGGCACCGGTTAGAGCTCAATATAACATCATTTATCATAGTCATATCCATGTCTCACATGCCACCGGCTGAACAAATCAAGCCATATCCATGTCTCACATGCCACTAACTACCCATATAATATATCATAAGCATGATTACATGCCTCAGTGCACTAGTAGTGGTCAATAAAATATTTTTCATCTTGAAATTATGTCTTGCATGTAGAATGCAATAACTTTCATCATTAAGATATGCACGTGTTGATGCTCGTGATTGATATTCGTAATGCATCACATATATTTTCCCATATCAATACTCAAACACGTCAATTCTCAATCACATAATATCACTCAGTTAATATATAACATGAAATAATATGTTCATATATTGTAGTTGCAAATAAATTTCTACTTACCTTGCATCCATGTGAAATTCCTTATCTCTTGTGTTATCAAGATTAATCTAAAATAACAAGTTAAATATTTTATTAGGATATTAAAACCAAATGATCATTAATTTAGTCGGACAAGTTAATCAAATAGCATAATTAATTTCTCTTATATCTATTATATTCTTTAGCACATATGTTTGAGGCTTTCAATTGATAATAAATAACAAACAAACAAACAAGTATTATATAATTAACATGAAATACTTCATAAAATGCATGGATGCGTGCACTATATTGGTTAAAGAGTAACGAGGGGCTCGGAGTCTCACACATTTTGTCCCACATTTTTGGTATAACCAATTTTCCAAAGACAAGGAGTACCATTTTCAGTATAACCGAATTCTAATGTCCATTTTCATATCCATGGAATGCTTGATTCCATAAAAAATTAACAAGGGGTTTGTCCCTTAATAAATTATATTCTCAATCTACGATAGATGATCTTAATGACAAAATAAAGCTTTATAAGCTACAAAAACATGATAAAAATAAAGAAGAGGATTCTATTAGTACTTTCAAAAGAATTTCTCAGAAATATTCTGGACTTTTTCAAAAAAGAAAATGATAGAAATTTATATTGAAGAAATGAAAAGTGATCTCTTAAAAAATCTTGAAAGTTCAGGTTCAAAATCTGATACATCAATGATCTGGTTCTAGCAATAGAGAGGATACAAAAAATATATTCTCAGACCAAGATCAAGATGCTCAAAATCCAGAGGATGATTCTCCAGATCTCAGTGTTTCCTTTGATATTTTGAAGGAATCTCTTATAGAGAAATTCAAAGATTAGGATGATAATTTATTATCTAAAAGTTAATAATCCATCTTCATTATGGAATTCATACTTTGATCTTATCATATACGAAGAAAGCAGATACAATAAGGTGTTTACTATCAGAAAGAAAATTGAAATTATTCAGGAAATTGAGGATTGCAAAAATCTGCTTAGAAGAGAAAATCCAAATTATATTCCAATTCGGATTCAACTATTTAAACTTTAACATACATTGAAGGATCTCAAAGCTTAGAATTTTCTTTTGGCTGCATAATGGAAGCCAGGTGACATTTCAGAAATGATGACAGATAAGTGACAGACAAGATAGGACATCATTTTTTGACCTTTGAGGCAAAAGAAAGATGATGAATCCCATTGTAATAGATAGTGGACGATAAGTCCAAAATTATAAAGTATCTTTACTATTTACTTTTAAAAAGCAATTTGTAATAGTTAGTTTCCTTCCCCTATTTATTGGTTTGGTTTTTCATTTTAGAGGTACGCTTGAGTTTTGACTCGCCTCTCTTTTCTTCTTCTACACTCTCAACTCCCCTTGTAAAAACCCTTTGTGTATTTAAACTAATTTTTGTTCTTGGTAATTGTTCTTTAGTAAGTATATTTCAAATTTTCAATTTTTTATTGTGAGAAAGAGAAAGGGCGAGACGGCTGAAATCTTTGGAGGATCGTCGCCCACACGACGTCTATGTGAGGGCAATGAATACAGTGAAGATTGAGAGGTATGAGACTTCAAATCAATCGAATTGTTTTTATTCTTGTTCGTCTTCGTTTGTCCCGAAGAAAGGTATGACTAACTGTTTATTCCGCTGCGCGTTGTCATATGTTTCATGGATCCCGATTCTGATTGCACAAGGTCAGCGATCTGTCGGTTCCAACAGGGCAACAATTTGTAGAAAATGGTTGTTGATTTTGATACAATCACTGGCGACGACACGGTCAGTGATGGTACAAGTGAGAAATTGGGAGTGGAGATGAAGATAAAGAATCCACAATTTTTTTATTTTTTTTATTTTTTTATTCAAAAAATAAATAAAATTAAATTTTTTATCCATATGAATGGAAATTTTATTGTTTATTTTTTTATTTTATTTTTATTTATTTATTTGTCTATTTTTGTTAATTACAATTTTAAGATTTTTATTTTTTATTTTCCTTAATTCTATGTGGCACAATGACATGTAAATTTTAATGTCACTTGAATTGCCACATGTATACTTTTATTACACATAAAAGTCAAATCAGCAATTTGGACTGAAAAGCCCGAAATTAAGGGCATCACATGCGTTTCACGTGCGATTTCGGCCCAATTGAATGATTCAGGCTGAAATTGAGCAAAATTGACAAGACCCGACAACTTAATGTCCTAAATTGCTAGCCCGAAATTTTTTTGTCCGAAAGTGTCAGACCCTCTAAGTTACAGGCCAAAAAAAGTAATAAACTCATGAAAATGGGTATAATCGGTACTTTTAATAACAAAACAATTATTTTTCAATTTATAAATAAACTTATCCAAAAGAGAAAGGGTCCGAGACCGCCCTATGAGTATTGAGTTGCTTCGTTTTGATTCGGTGGCTAGCTATCCCGGATTCTTCGGAGTTGCGCGCATTGGTATCCCGGATTATTATTTTTATGAATGATGTTTCTTGTGTTTTAAAAGTTGCAAAGAAAAATGTTTTGTGAGATAGGTGATGTACTTTGCTTATAGTATTACCTCATACTGCAGATAAAGACAAAGGTAAGATGTGATGCAAGAAGGTAGCAGTGCTGAAGCATGATTGGTGGTGACGGCCTCGGAATTGGTTTAAGATTTTTAAGAGTTTTCTAAGTTTCATGCAAAGTAAACTTTAGTTTTGAGTTCTTTGACGCAAAGTTTTACACAAACGATTTAATTCTTATTGGATGTTTAAGACCGTTTTAAAACTCTGATATGTTTCTTAACAAAATTGTTTCCTCTGTTTAACAAAGAAAAAAATTATGAATCCTTATGATATATTTTTATTGGTTGGAAAGTTAAGCATAATTTAGTAGAAATAACTACCCTACTAGAAGGGGTGTTACATATACCATCTATATATATATATATATATAATAACAATTACCCCTCAAAATAGAAATGATAATATTTTGCCGCCCATTTCCACCTCCCAAAAATAAAAATGCAATATTTGTTATTTCATAATTTATAATTAAAAAAATTATTGTATTAAACATGATTATATATAGGGTGCGACTATCCGCACCTAGGAAGTACTAAACACACCCCACTGTTCACATCACATATAAACAGTACACTTGAAATGAGGTGTGTTTAGTAAATAATGGGGGTGCGGATAGCCGCACCCTTATATATATGGTAATAATATCATCCATGATATTGACAAAATTTTAAAAATTATAATCTATATATGGTATATGAATGTTAATATGATCTCATCTAATAAATGCTTAATTATTGCTATAATAAAGATTAAAGATATATATGTTGAATAAATTAAAATAATACTTTCATTTCAAGAGAATTTTAAACCATCAAAGTAAAAAAAACATATAAAAAATTATTTCTAATGTTGTAACCCCCAATTACATGAATTTAACTCTATAATGTAGGCTTATATAAAATTACATTAATATATAGGCTTATAAGATTTTTATTTAAATTAAGTGTTCCACGAATTTAACTTTTAAAAATATAGGGCTACACGATTTTTTTAAGATTATGCCTTGAACGAATTAAACTCTTAATAATATAAGCTTCACGATTTTTATTTAGATTATGTTTTCAAAATACATATATCGTGAACTGGAGGAATTAATTTCCCAATCTTAATATATACGTAGTGTTATTGTGTTCTTTGCGAAGGATTGAGTCAACATGAAGAAGACATTCACAGAATCAGAGGAGCCATCAACAAGCAGAAAGCGGCGACGACAGAAAGAATCGGAGCCTGAATCCGAAAACGATGTCGACAATTCACGTTCTCTCTCCCTTGGTAATAAATTTGCTTCTTTTCTTCATTAAATACTAAATCTCAATTTCTGTTGTTGTTTTCTTTTCAGAAATTCGTTTCTCGTTCTATTTATCTCTTGCTCCCAATTCACGCTGTTTCTGTTTAATTTGTTTGTATCCATGGCGGTGTATAGAGGCGAATTTGACCTTCAGTGATACACTCATGGCTCTTCAGATGATGCGTGCTCAGTTTCCTCACATCGATAAGGTAAGGGTTATACTTGGAATTTTTCTGACTTGAGGCTAACGAGGAAATCGTCAGCGTTTTGTGTAAGGATGATAAAATTTGAATAAAGGTCGGTTTTGATAGATTTTGAGTTGAATATAACTAATTATTATGAGTTTGTTATTTGCATTGAGTTATTAATTTGTTAAGAATTTGAATTGCGTGTGAAGGTAATGGAATTCACAAAATTTTGGGACATTGACGTTAGTGGCTTTTGTTGCAAACTGGAGACTCTTTTGGTGTTTGCTTTTAGCATTTGCAAAATATTAAAACTTATGCTGATTTATTTGTGGATTACAACTTGTAAGAGATCTTATCTTTGTGATAGAGGGTGGAGAGTTCCATATTCTAAACCTATATTGATGGTTTTTCTAGAAACTAATTGAGATTTCAATATAGTAAAGAACTTAGTGAATATTGTAGTTGTGATAGCTTTAGGGTCTCCTATGCAAACTAGATACTGGAATCAGGAGCAGTATGTTTCTAGTCATTGCTTGTCGCCCTAAATAGCTTTCCTCTTGTTGTTCTTTTACTGGATTGGCTATATCATTGGTGCAAGATGGAGAATAATATTTCTTTAGTTGGCTTTTTGTTTATTACACTTTCTATTTATTGCTTCGGCTAACCTTTTTCTATCTTCTCCTATTAAAGATGTTTCTCTCTTATGATAATACAAAAATTACATCTCACAACCTAGTAAATAGCATCTTGAATTTGCTCGCAGCAATTAAGTACTTCTTTTCCATGCATATTATCTTGGTCATATTTACTTCACTTCTGCAGATACTGTGTTAACCATGGATTAATTATTATCATTTACTATTATTATTTTTTTAAATTTTGCATGGGGGTGGGGAACAAAATAAGAACTCTGTAGCAATATATTGTGTTGTAGTGTTGTGTCTGGATTTTGCTAGCTTTAATTTTTGTTTAGCAATCTTGCTAATGACACATATTTCTTTTTTTTTTTTTCTGCAATAAGAAGAGTTCTATGCTATCATTATACCCTCTCTCAGACATAAATATTGCTTCCAATCCATTGTTCAATTTGAAACTTCAAGTTTGGTGTACTATTTCTTCAGGTTCCAGTTCAACCTTTTGTTTTGCGGTCGCAGTTATACAGCAGCTTGAAGGATAGGACACAAGTCGATAGAGAATTAGAGGTGAGGTGACTTCCATAGTAAGCATGTTTCTCTTTTCCACCATACATAGGGAGGGCTCGTTGTCACATGCATTCTTGTTGATGCATAAATTTTTTCTGGTGTGAATATTAAGAAATCAGTCATAATGTTTCACTTCCTGAGATAAGCCATTATATCTTTAGACTTAGACTTCTGTTAGGTGAATTTTCTTATAAAAACCTTCTTTCATTTCTGCCATAACCGTTCTTATTGATTATTGTTGTTATCATGTTTTTGGTAGATCTGTTCCTAACTCTGTTACTTTTAGATCTTGGATTATTCTTTTGCATTCGCTAGAATAGTATATTGGCAGTCCTTGATTTGATATACCCTCTTTTTTTCACCATCTTCTTGTTTTTTTACCCTATTCACTATTCTGTTTGGCATGAGTACTGGATGATCTCTATTCACTGCTATTGGATGTAAGATCAGAATATATTTCTCATGTTATGCAGTCTCTGCGGAGGGACAAAGTGTTGCGGATATTTAAGTTAAATACCGGACAGGATGATCATGCCATAATGTTTATAGATGACTATATGAATCAGGTTGGTTTCTTATATTTGAAGTAACCTTCTAAGTCTTGTTTTATTTATCAACTATTTTCGTTGTTGCTATTCATGCTCAAAGTAACCTTTTCTGGCCATTTATAGAAGTTTTTAAATGGAGCTTTTTTGGGCATTTATGGAAGTTTGTATGTGGTGTCTTATGTTTGATAGGGAGATGATTAGATTTGTATAGTCTGGTTCATGAAAATTTAACTTCTCAAAAATCAATGGGTTAAATTACATAATTTTAACTTAATCTTTGACATTTGGTTATACTCATCTGTAGTAACATAGAGAAACTGAAAGTAGAATTGAAAAGAGAGATACATCATGATTATATATGCAACAAACAACTAAAAGGGTAGTAATTCTGGAAAATACAACTTTAGCTACAAAAGACAACAGTTTGATACAGAACAGTTCTAATTAACCAAACTATGAACTCGGAAAAAAACAACTAACAACTTCTCTTCCATCTTGATCAAGAATGTTCAGATATTCTCCATACTCCTTCATCATCAACATCTCCACACCCCTTAAGTTGGATTGGGGACACCAGTCTTACTATGCGCCTTTTTGTGTGGCATAAGCTATAAAAATCCAAACAGTAACAAGGTTTACCACTGGTGAAAATCTCTCATTATAATCCAAACAAAAAACTTGATTGTAACCTTTAGTTACCAATCTAGCCTTGTAACTAACTAGCCTTCCTAGCCTTCGTACCCTTTTGGAAGAGTAGTTAGTTTCCATGTAATATTTTTTTTCAATGTTTGTAACTCATTATTCATAGCCTCAATCCATTCTTGTTGTGAAGTAGCTTCAAGAAAAGAATGAATTTGGTGTGCGGATGGAAACGTGAACAAGTCCTTATTTCACTACTAGCAAAAGGTGTACAAAAAGGTTTCAAGAAACCTAAATACTGTAGAACACCAATTGAAGTATGACCTAAAGCTTGATGCCAATACAACAAGGAATTTGTTAGAGTAACATGCCTATAATGATCTTTAAGTACGTATAGTTTGACTATTATCTTTCCAACATCAACCAACTTATTTGTTTCAAGATCTTTTGAAACGTATTTTTTAGTGGTGAACATGCAGTTTAATAGCATGCAATTTAATTTGGAGGTAATGGTTAGTTGAGGTATATATAACACGTTACATTTGAAGGATTCGAGGATGGAGTGTAAAGAATATCACAATGTATTTAATGGAAATGTAAAGAATATCAGTGAGAACAATGTATTTACTGAGATAAATTATGTGATTTGTATGCTAAGTGTAAGTTGTATGTGATAGATCAAGTGTTTATACGACACATATGTTTACTCATAATCTCTTTCTATATGAATTTGTAGGTTGTATGTGATAGATCAAATGTTTATATGACACATATGTTTACTCATGATCTCTTGGTGTATAACGTTTGTAGGCTTGACTTGAATTTGTAGGCTCGAATTGAACATTTCCAAATCCTTTTGCATTAGATCTTATTTCATTTAACAAACTTAAAATATACTGAGATCTGTTTATAGTTTATAGTGTGATTCACTTCTACCAGTGACTTCATAGCTACATTTTTTAATAGGTTATGTTGTTCAACCTTGTGATTCATAAATAGATTATGTTGTTCAACTTTGTGATTCACACATAGATTATGTTGTTCCACCTTGTGATTCACCTCAAGACTGTATAGTTACATTTTCAATAGGTTATGTTGTCCAACCTTCAACAACCCACCTTGACTCCATAGCTACATTTTCAATAGATTATTTTATTCAAACTTTAACAACAAAGTGTAGTATTATCTACCACAGACAATGACTCCATCAACATCAACAGAATCTGAGACATTAGACATTACAGTTTCATTAACCTCATTCAATCTGATCAGAAACTGTAAATGTCTGTTATTTCTTTCTTTTTTAGCCGTATTCCTTCCAATAGGACACTAACAAATTGATACTTGCTATTTGCCTGCAATTTATATCATTGCTATCTTTGAGCTATCTTATTCTTTGCATTGTCATATACACAAAATTTTTTAAAGATCCAAAAAAAAGCATATAATTTGTCTAATCTAACGCATAATCTAGACAAAAACTTTGTTAAGATTCAAGATAACACTTGTCATAATTCATTTTCGTCCTATATTGTTCAGTTATTATTATTATTATTATTATTATTATTATTTTCAGTAACTGAAAATACCAAAACAAAATTTGAAGAAATAAACTTAAAAGACAAAAATTTAAATGAATATGAGTGCAACACAAACCCATTGAAGCTGCAATCTCTACAAATATTTCTTCTAAACGTAACAATCTATACAAATATTTCTTCTAAACTTAACAAGCCATACCTTGAACATCTTCTTATTAACAAACTTTTAAACGTAACAAGCTAGATACCTTGAAGATCTTATTTACAAGCTTCAAAATATCTTTACTAATAGAAACTCAGTTAAGATTCAAGATATGCCAGATACCTTGAACATCTTCTTATTTACAAGCTTCAAAATATCTTTACTAATAGAAACTCAGTTAAGATTCAAGATAACAGACATCTCGGAGCGATTATCTTGTTTTATGGGGAGTTACGAGTATCTTGTGAGTGATTAGATACATCAACCTTCTTTGAGTGATATTTGAAGGCCGGGATGTTGCATTGCCCATCGGAATCTTGTCCAGTGAGACTGAGACGCCGCGGATGAACTACTCAATACTTTGAGTGATATTTGAAGGCCGGGATGATGCGTTGCCCATTAGAATCCTGTCCAGTGAGACTGAGACACCTCAATACTTTGATTCTCAATAGGCTATGTACATTCTGAAATTCTTTTGGCGTTGTGCTTGTGATGTTTTTTTCATGATTTATTTTGATTCTTTTGGCTTAATTCTTGATTTTTTTGTGCTTAATTCTAGGTTTTATCCATGCAAGAATCAGTTTTGGGATCTCATGAGGCCAATTGATATTGTGTTGGGATCACATGATTTTTGGCTTAATTCTTGATTTTTTTTTATCTGTGCAACTTTCTTGATTTTCTTTGTGCTTAATTTTAGTTTTATTCCTGCAACAATCAGTTTTGAGACCCTATGAAGCCAATTGATATTGGCTTAATTCTTGATTGATTTTGCTTAATTCTAGTTTTATCAACAATCAGTTTTTGGCTTAATTCTTGATTGATTTTGCTTAATTCTAATTTTATCAACAATCAGTTTTCGGATCCATGAAGCAATTGATATTGTTTTGGGATCATATGATACCAATACCAATTGATAGGAAGGCTTAATTCTTGAATGTTTTGCTTAATTCTAGTTTTATCATCAACAGGATCCATGAAGCAATTGATATTGTTTTGGGATCACATGATACCAATTGATAGAAGGTTAGACCAGTTGATATTGTTTTGGATCACATGAGGCCAATGAGGCCAATTGTGATAGGGGATATTTAATTCTTGATTTTTATTATTATTATTATTATTATTATTATTTATTTATTTATTATTTATTTATTTATTTATTTTTTTGCTTAATTCTAGTTTTATCAACAATCAGTTTTGTGATCCATGAGGCGATTGATATTTTTTTTTGGATCATATGATACCAATAGGGATTATTGAGGGTTAGACCGGTTGATATTGTTTTGGGATCACATGAGGCGGAGTTATTGAGGGCTTGTTTGATTTGTAGGGTTGGAAATTTGTTTCATGAAATTATATCCGTGAAAATGTTCATATAATTTTTTGTGATCAATTTATATAACGGTAGTTTTCACCTTGTTTGATAATTGACACATTTAATTCCAATTTTGACTAGCTTTCCATGCCCATAAATGGTTTCATCTTATCTTATTTCATTAGTGTACATATAATTGTATATGTATATACATATTACGTACAATAAATAATATAAAATATTCAACAAAAAACACACGTAAAGAAATCAGAACATTGAAAATGGAGTTGTGACGTGGAAAAAGGGGTGCAAAACGAGAACTTCCAATGATGACGTTTTAAAAAATGTTTAAAAGGGAGACGAGACGTGACATCTTTTGGCCAATGAACTCACTTTTTGTTGTATCAAGTTTGACATATTGAATTTGACTTGGTCAAAAAGAAAAAAAAAAAATTATGGCTCAAAGTTTTCTTTTACACTGAAATAATATTTTTCGATTGTTTTTCTAATAATGTCTTGAGTGACATCAACTTATTTTTGTTGCTTGCAACATCTATGTGAGTCTCGCTCACACAAATCTATTTATATGAGTGCCCCTGCTCAATGGATGGTGATGCTCTGATTGATGCTATAACTAGTAGTTGTCTAGAACAATCCAAAGAATTTAGTTAGAGATATTTACAAAGGAAATATCTAGATACTATCTAGAATTGCTATTTACTCATCATATATACTTCCTACACACTTCTAGACAAGTTCAAGAGAAAATATATGTACAAATGCGGGCTAAGTACATTGTACTGAGAAAGTAGGTTTGGATAGGTGCAAACCTCCCATTTAGAGAAAAATTACAAGAAAATGGCCCAAGTGAACCCAACTTCGTGACAAGTAACTTAAAATATGTATTCTTCATTGTTTTTTCTTCTTGATTTTCAAGTTCATAATTATTCATTAGAAAATATTCTTGCGTCTAATGTTGGCTGTTGGATGTTGACTGAAATATATTTTTTCTTCTAAATTATGATTCCTTTTGTTTTGTATTAAACAACCGAATAATAAGATATTCTATTGCCCTGACCAAAATCCTTATCCTTGGAAACTCATTTGTCATTATCTTTCATGAATGATTAATGAAATTCTTTGAAAATTTTCAGATTGAACGTGTTGTGAGAAGGATGGAAGAAAAGAAGCAAGATGATCTAATAGTTTTTGAGTGGTTTAAGATGCATGTCCTACAGGCCAAGCTGGATACAAGCATTGGTCATCAAGAGCTTGTCAGTAACCTATTTCTCACTGTGTGTATGACATTGCTTGACTGAACAGTTAATACTGTTGTAAACTTTTTACTGGTATATGTGTTGGTCACTGGTGTCAACTTAGCTACACTCTTCAGAAACTAACCATTTACATCATGCCATTTTACCGATGCATCAAGTTAATTGGTTGAAATGGCTGTCATTGAATTCTGAAGCTCTATTTAGATTGTTGGTTTGCTTCAGAAACTATGTTAATGCAACCTTTTCCAAATTTGAAATTGGTGCATTGAGCTTTATGCATCTTGTGAGACATGTTATGTATCATATGTAGTAGTTGAGAAGTGAGCATGATATTAAAAACTCTTACGAGAACTTACCTTGTTCCTGATATCTATGCTTAGGGGCCATCTCCATTCATGATGGAGGTGCTGTTTCAGCAGGTATTTTGTTTAAGGCTGTTCATACATTAAATTTTGATAGGTTGATATGTCACCTTTACATTTCATTATGAACACTTCACCATCAGCATTTCCAATACTCAACTACCATAATGTTTGTCTTACTTCTTGCATTATTGTTCAATCAAGTAGTTTTAGGTGAATGTGCAAAGGTAATTATGTCGTTTAAACAGTAAAAGTACATTTAACAACACTTTGGTGGGATGGCATGTAACTTGGAATACTCGTCTTAATTAAAGATTGATGATGTAACTTATGTTTTTCATGCTATTTACCACATGGAAACAGTCATTTAGTTGTTGACCATTGAGCTAAATTTGGGAGGATGGTGCTAGGGGTTTTTGAGAGGATTCTCTAGTAACACAAACATATATGTTTGTGTACTTAAATGTGTTCACATTCTTGTTTCAGTTGATGAAAATCTGTGATTTCATGTTTTGTTTCAAGGAAGCAATCTTGCTGGTTATTTTGGATTCCAGGTTTCCCATTTTTCCCCAGTAGTTCACCCAGAAACCTGCAACCCCTCACTCAAAGTTATAGTATTCTTAAAAAATTGATTTCATCTGTGCTTAATATGACATCCATATTGTGTCCTCTGCTATGTAAGAAGTTGTGTACCAAATTGAGTGTATAGCTGATGCACTTGTTAGTTGTTTTGCAGTGGTCACTTCTTTCATTAGGGGGAAAGGTGAAAGAAGATCATATCTCTCAATTGATTAATGCTGGTCTTCTTGTAAGTATACTTCTATTGTTTATTTATGCAGGTAGTCAACCTTGGCTTTTCATTAATGGGGTTTGACTCGTAATTAAACATGTGATTGTCATAATAAGTCATTGTCCAGTTCTGTTTCTGCAATTCACAATTTGTGTATCTCATTTGAGTTTTACCCAACAAGTTTCCAACTTCTCCCTCAGAATTCTTGATTCGGGTTTTTAAGAAAAACTCCAGAGTATTTTGGAAACGTGACCCTATGTGTTTTGGCCATTGCTGAATATATCCATTTTCCAGAACTTGAGTTCTTATGTTGAGAGTTGGTTACTTCTAAGCAGATTTCCTTCTCTCTGATTCCATTTGAAACAAGAAAGTCTTGAGAAACTTAAAGTTAGCTTTACATTTTGTAGGTGGTTTGTGCCAAGAGCTGTTTTATACACTTCGCTTATTTTCTTTTTTAAATCTATCTGTTGCCGATTGGTTTTATTGCTTTTTAACAGTGCAGTCTTCTTCTAGATTCGCCAACTTATTGATCAGAATATGTATTGGTTTTCAATTCCAAACGTTGGCTCTGTGCTCAAAGGTCTCTCACAGGTAAGAGTTAGAAGTTGCTACTCTGAACAATTTATTCTTAAAAAATGCAAATCTTTTGGTAATAGTTGTCCACTATCCTTGCTTTACTGATTTCCACAATAACTGCCAGTGAAATAATAGTATTCTGTTCCAAGACATGCTGTGTGAAAAATTTCTCAAGTTCATTGACTTCAATTGCTGAATGAGAAATCCTCCAATTTATGGTTATGCAGTACTGTGAATTTGCTTCTATAGTGATTTCAAAGACATCATATTTCACAGATCCTCTTCATTACAAAGGACACATTATTGCCACAGTTTTGCAGTAGATTGTCTACTAAATCACATTTTTTTATTATAAATTCCTCGTGTTAATGACCAGTGTCGAAGCACTGGTTTGGATATGAAACAAAATATTTTATTTTTTTACATAGCCTGTGAGATGATTCAATAGCAGATATGACTTCTAGAACTGAATCCGACATGCAAACTTATCTGTACACAATTTAGGTTAGTTTTTCCTTGCATTTATTGCATCTCTACCTGGGTCTTGAGTTTGTGTTTTATAATTTTGTGTAGAAGAATTATATTGCACATGAATATAAAATATAATGTGGGCCTCGACATGAATTATGTCACATGCTTCTTTCAAGAAAATATAATTTATATGATTCTATGTTTGGCGTCATAGGGAAGGAAGGAGCTTATGTCTTTTCTGAACCGGAGAAAATACAAGGAGATGATGTTGGTTTCTTTGGAGAAGAAGCGTCTACGGTTTTCTCCTCTGGATATGAGATTTCATTTACGAGATCTTATTGGTTCAGGTCACCTCAAAACTATTCAGACACCCAGCGGCTTGTTTGTTCGGGTTGCCAAAGATTGAATTCTCGTAATTACCTCCATTAGGTGCGCATTTACATGCTCATTAATAACAAGAATGATACATGATATGGTTTCCTATGAGATCTGTGCTATTAATGTACATATAGCTTAAAAGGTTGTCACGTCTGATTAAAATAAATAGTTGAATTATAATAAAAGGAGAAAAGTGCATTGAATGGTTTAAAATCTCAGTCGGACTAATTTGATTGTACTTCAACAGAATCAACCTTATCGAAAACGAAGAGAATCTTTGTCCATCTAGAGATTTTGTGGAAATTTTTTGTCATACATTTCTTCTTCTGCGATGTGAACTAACTTTTCTGATAGTGGTTGTGCATGTTTTGTTGAATTACAGGACAAATCGTACACATTGATCAGATTCTAGTGATTGTTTTTCCCCCTGAAATGGTAAACAGAATATGTATCAACTTGTCATGGTTGCATTGATCTGCAAAGTCGAAAATAGTTATCGTTCAAATCAGGTTTGCCTTGAAGCTGAAATATATTAGAAGCAATACTTGAACGATTTCGATTGAATGTAAGAGCAACAGAAATGTATGCCAATCACTTTGATGTGAATGGAAGATACAAAGTGTAAGAATTATTTTATGAAAAGAACATTATGACACTATCAAATAATTTTCTTATATGCTTATGTTCCTGTCCAAGATCTGTGGTTATGCTTTGGTGAAGTTTCTTGTTCATAAATGATTTGCAATATTGCATCTCTTTCTGCTTGCTTCTAACACTAGCCATAGGCGTAGTGTAACACCCTGGTTTTCTATTTTTTTTTTTTCCAATTCACTCGTGTCTGAAAGGCCTTTTTGATTGACTATTTTGTGAATGGTGTCAAAATTGGGTGTAGATATCTATTAATTCCACATTTTATAATTTCAGAGTTTGAGATCATTATACATTATTGGTGGACATATTAAGATTTGTCCAAAGTAGATATTTTAACATTTTCGAGTACAATAATACCCCACATTTTCCTTTTTTATTTTATTTTTAATTAATGGCCCAGTTTTAGATATACGTTTAGATTAATTTGGGGAAAACAACAAAATTAGTCAAAATAATGGTAGTTTAGGACACTAGTTTAATCTTTTATTTTCATTTACAAAATTTGTCCCAGAAGGTTCATGTGTTTTATTATATATATATATATATATATATATATCCAGTATTTTTATTTCTAACGGCATAAATTTTTAAATGAGACGATAATTGAATTTGATGCAAAAGATGCCCAAATAAAACATAAGTCTCATATTAGCAAATCCAAGTTTTCAAACTTTGTAGCCACGTGAAACAACCTACAACTATCATGACATCTCTTCATTTGTGGTCAAAATAATTAGCATTTTTGTTATTTTTATTCTTGATAATATTAACTTTTGCTTGATCCATTATAAGTTTTCCGTGGACGACTTTAGCAATTCTTATTATTTTTGTTTGTAAGAATTTACTTAATAGTGACAACTTCCAACAGGTTAAATCTAAAATATTCAGAACTTGTTCCACATCATTATGCAATTGATAACTAAATAACTGACATAAAGAAAATATAGCAGAAATTTTGCATGTTATGACAATGGATAATTAGTGATGGATGATAAAAGTACAAAAATAAAGTTCTCACTATAAGTAATTTATAAACATTATATATAAAAGTAAGAAGTATACTTGTCACTAAAGTATTACTATCCATGTATTTTAAAATGACATGCAAATAATAGTTTCTACCACTTTCACATAATGATCCTTTTTTTCTAGTCGCTAATAGAAAAAATTATCATATGAGTCATTTCATCTAAGGTACTAAAATACGTCTATAAAGTGGCTAAAAAGATGTTTCCTACTAGTGATAGTAAAAAACATCTTCCTTATTTCAAAGGTGGGTGAAACAATTTCCAACCTATCAAAACAATGATAACAACCAAAATCTTTTTATCAATATAAAAATAAAAATATTAATATGATTTGAAAAAAAAAAGGAATTTCTTTTTTGATTCTCTATATTAATCTATTGAAATTATTGATCTCCAAATATCAGAAAAATACTTTTATAACGGTTATGTTAGCAAGAACTTTTTTGTTCGGTTCCAAACCAACTCAAATGATCTGTAAAAGTGTCTTCTTGAAACTTTGGGACATAAAATCTCAATAAACCGACACAAAGAAAAATAATTGCGAATTAATGTACATGGATCATTGATGATAATAACAATATACTTTCACGCTAGGAAATAAATTGTTTGATTGAAAAAGGGATATCCCATTTATTAGCAAACAGTCCCCAAATTTCATTACCTGACGCTTCACTCAAAATAGCTGACATTCCATTTTTAATGCCTAATTATAGAAATTCATTAATAATCCATCACTTTATTTTCCCTTAAAATATTGATTTTTAATAGAAAATCCAACTTTAGAATTTATGTTGGTGCTGATAACTCATTAAATACGAATGATTTCTAGAAACGTGTCTCTGCAGTTGGACAATGATGGGGCTTTTCATTGCTTGGATTGTAGAGTTGGATTATCACATGGAAATCACGTACCTAGGCGCCACGTGTAATGCTGCCACATGGCATCTTCTGATTGGTTTGTTTTTACAGGCGGGCCCATGTACACCAATCATAATCTCATGAAACTTTGCCCCTAAGATATTCAGACACTGAAACTCTTTGTATTTGTGTTTTCTTGATGTGGATACCAACTTTAATTCTATTGGTTGCATTATTATTATAGTCCAATGTATGCCACTCATCACACAAATACAAATACTAATCATTAACATGAAAATTCTTTTGATATCTACAATTTAATCTAGAGTAGGTATCCTGTAAAACCAGTACATGGATCTAAGATTTAGATCCATACACTTGGGTCGGGTCGGATCCGACCTGGATCCGTACATTTTCCTTTTTATTTTTTTTTCCTGACATTTATGTTATGTTAATCATACATTTATATTATATTAATTATATTTATATTATATTAGTCATATTCTTATGTCTAGATTTCAAACTCTTAATGCAATACTTTAACTTTAAAATTAAATTTGCTGGCCTTCATGCTATGTTAGTCATACTTTTATGTTATATTAGTCATACTTTTATATATAAATATCATACTTTTATGTAATACTTTAACCCTAAACCCTAATTTCGCTACAAGTTGTAGATGTTTACCTTTATATGATATTACTCATACATTTATGTAATATTATTTATACATTTATATCAAAATAAACATACATTTATATAATATATAAAGGTACAACTAACATAATTAAAAGGTATGACTAACATAACTAAAATTATGACTTATATAACTAAAAGGTATGAAAGGTATTAATAGTTATCTAAAAATATGTTAAGGTATATATAAAAATTTAAAAGGTATGACTAATATAATATAAAGGTATGCCTAATACAACATTAAAGTATAACATTTGTGATCGAATTTAGGCGAATTTGTGCGCGACCCACGCCTGGCTCTGCGTGGGAGGCGAGTGCACAGTTTTAAAACTGTACATTGGGTGTATAAATTTTTTTTCTTTCATCTATTGGAAATAGTACTATTTTAACTTTAATATCTTAAAACGTGGGAATATTATTGATCAATGATTTATTATGAGTGATCTTTCATTTGGTCTATTACTTTAGTACCATGGTGAATGACTATTAAAGTTGTAAGAGAAGAGATCATTTTAGCTTTAGTACTCGTGGAATCCATTTTATAAGTCCTTTAACAAACAATTTCTAGTAGGTGCTGTTTTAGGGATGTAATTAATTAGCTCTCTATTTTTGTTTAAGTTGGAAAAGTTTTCTCATATTCAAAATAACTGTTGTTAAAAGAATTTAATAAATAATTACTTTTAATTAAAAAAATTATCCATATATTTCCTCTTAAACTAAATGCCTAGGTATTTCAAAATTAGCATTAGGAATGGAAACACTTAGGCTTAGTTTGGTAGCTCGTATAAAGGGTAGATTGTAAAGTCATCTTACCATCTCAGTTGTTTGGTAGTTTTCGTAAATAATTTTAGAGACCCACAATAAAAGTAAAGCACGCCCAAAAATATTGTTTCTCTTAGTAAAAGACATCTCCCTATTTTGGCTAGCAAACACTATAATATGATACACTCTTTTTATATATCCTTAAAGGGTGCGGCTATCCGCACCTCAAAACTTACTAAACACACCCCATTTCTATACCTCAAAACTTACTAAAACCTCAAAACTTACTAAACACACCCCATTTCTATAGAAATGGGATGTGTTTAGTAAGTTTTGAGGTGCGGATAGCGGCACCAATCCATAAAATACATCTCAATCTTAATCAATCTCATCATTTTTCGTCTTTGCTATCAAACTAGCCCTTAGTAACTAAAATCAAACATGTATAAAACTAGTATGAACCAGCCATTTTAGAAGATTCATAAATTGGTAAGAAATGAAAAAACAAATATATATATTTATTTATTTATTTTAGGACATAATAGTCCAGCTGTTCACCTATCCTTTGAAAAATGCTTTTTTTTCTTGGTAAAAAAAATTCATTGAGATCAGAAAATGGGTATAAGAAACACCAAATGAAATACAGTCAAATGAGCAAAATAGAATAATTTTACGCACCTAAGCACATTCTAGGATTGGCTAGCCAATCTTTGAATGAAAAACCACAACAATTTCCAGGAATAAAAACAAATCAACTCCATAATCTCGCCTTAAGTTTGTCATTAAACTTAGAAGTTGAAAACACCTCATCATTAAAAATCACTGCATTCCTTAATTTCCATAAGAGTCACACTACTCCAAACCATACACAAGTAGCACTCCTTTGACCTTTTTTGCCTCTTAACATGTTGCTAAAGTTCAGTAGATTTGTGATAGTACCTGAGTGTGTCACCAAAATAGTATGAAACAAACCAAAACACTTCATCCAGCTGCTCACCTATCCATCGAAAAATGTATTCACCATTAATGTGTCGAACACTAAAAAAGGTGATTAATTTCTAATAATGACAACCACAAGATGTGAGTGTATTGCGACACATCAATAATAAACATATGAACATATGTCTATTGTGTAAGAAAATATTTTCTTGAAATTATTGTATAATTGTTTTTATAACCATAACAATTTCTATTAAATAACATTTTTAATTCCTGTAATACTTTTGTGTGAGCGACTTATAGAATGAAACACATGGAGTATCTTTAACAAAAAATACTTGAAGACATTAAAGATATCTTAGAACTATCTCAACCAACGTTGTCTGACAGTTCTGGCTTTGTGTTAGATGAAAATAAGGGTAATAATTATATTGTATTTAGATTGAGGGATTTGAGGAAGAATTTAAAATTTGTAGTAATAAATTTATTGAAATCTATCATTTATATTTTAAATTAATTTTTTAACGGTATAGATGAAAAGTGAATTTCAAATTCTGCAATCCATAACACAACATAAATGATTCAAATCTTAAACAAATTAATAAAGCTTTTGTCTTCATTATATAGAATTATTTTTTATCAACTCACACATATCATGTCCTTGAGCTGATATCACGAAAAATTTAAATGACGTGAGATAATGTATTATAATTTGTTGGAAAAATCTCTAAACCGCACAATTGGTAGAATCAATGACATTCATTTAATTCGAGTTGCATGTTAACAAAACAAATTATATAAAATTGTCTTACAAATATAATTTTGTAAAACAGAATGTCACTGTTCATAATACTTTTTTTTTTCAAATCAATATTTAGTTTTTGGGTTATAGATTGATTAGTGTCATGTACAGAACATATCCATAAAACGATATAACAAAAATCCTAGTAGTTGATCACTAAGATCCATAAGACTTGAGATTGATGTAACACATACAATTATTGTAAAATGATTGAATCCAAAGGATTAGAAGTAATTAATTAAGAATAATTGTCCCAACATTTTCCGTATTTATTTATTATTTTCTATTACTACTGTTTTTTGTTCTTTATAAAGTCGCACATCAAAAGACAGGTCGACATTGGGACAATAGAATGATTTTTATGTAAATATTTTGTCTACATCCAAATAAAATCTTATTAAAATCTGCAGTTTGATGTATTAAAAATTGTTTTTTAAATTATTTTATGCGTGTGGAGAAATGCAAAATCGCGCATGCATTTTGTTCATATATAGGGCATGTTAATTACTTCCAAGATCAAGTTTCATTTTCTCAAACACCTTCCCAAAATATAATTCTATATAATTAACAACTCTTATATATAAGTTTTTGTCGTAGAATCTTTAATTTACAACAAGATTATCTTACTCTTACATATATAATTTTGTTAGATAGATTGTGTTTTCCACAATTAAAATTACATCCATAAGATGGTATCATACCCAAAATTCTATTATAGATCTAGAAGTATATATTAAAAAAAAATATCATGTAATAACATAGGCATGGATGAGATCCAATGACATTAGACATTAATCTAATAATCAAGACATACAAAATTATAGATTCATAAAATGCAAGTCGAATCTATGCACAAAATTTATTTACTCAAGGGGTGCTTGGTAGAGATCTAGAAATGGGGAATGTGATGAATCTAGCAATATACTAGATTATGTCATCGATTACTCATGAACTATAAGTAAACAATCAAATTATTAGCAATTATGAATCTAATAATTGACAAAATAAATAATAAAATGGTATTGATATAACCTTAGAAAAAATTAATAATTCTCTCCGTGTGATAAGAAAAAAAAAAAAAAAAAGGAAGAATATAAAAGACTCAAGTATAGTCTTTGGTTTAAGAGGGAAAAACAAAGGATTGAATGTCAAGAAGAACCAAAATGATGCAAATCTTAAAGATGTTAGAAAAAGAAGAAAACCATATATATTGTACATCGATTGGTTTAATGTTATTTGAATTCGGTTCATCTACTTTAATTTGGTGAAATTAGCATTTTTTTTTTTTTTTTTTGAGATGGAGTCCCCCTAATTAATTCCATTTTAGTATTAAGTCAAAATTGTTAATCTAAATTCAAGTTTTCTAAATGAGGTTCTATATTGATCGTATTCACTAGAGTGGCCTCGTTATTATTTTAGTTAAACTCAGTCTATTTACTGTATTTGATGAAATCAAGCCCCTTTATTCGGCTAAAATCTAGTATTTTGTCAATAATAAAGGGAACATGATTTAAAGGGACTTGGTTTAACCCAAAGAATATGAAAAAGACTTAATTTCATCAAATTAAAGTAAAAGGAACATGATCTTAACCAACATAATAATACAGAAACTTAATTTTCATCAAATTAAAGAAATGAACTAAATTCAAGAAAAAAAAAAAAAAAAAAAAAAAATATATATATATATATATATATATATATATATATATAAAAGATAGGGAGAATTTTCTATTTTTGTCCTGTTGGACATTCTTAAAACCCACTACGGAGTACCTCAATATATATATATATATATATATATATATATATATATATATATATCTATACTAATATAAAAGCAAAGAAGTTGGAGATATTTACATATTTGCCTTTTTCCCTCCAAAAATGTAACATCAATAATTTTTTTTTTTATATTTTGCATTTTTAATTGCTTGGTCCATTTGATTTAATAATACAATTATTGTATTAATTCATTCATATTTTATTGGTCTTAATTAAATTAATTTTTATTGAATATAATTTCTTAAATACCAATAATATTGTCCAAAAAATAATCTCAATAATAAATATTAATTTGTTAGGGATATTTGAGATCATATTTAATATAAATTAATAAATATTATTATAGATATATATATATATATATATATATAATACGTGTGTAGTATGGAATTATATGTCATCCTAAATATTTTTTAGATTAATATTAGTATTTCAAATATGTAATACCATTCAACATTTTTTATGAAAATTATTAATATCATTTACCGATATATTTTAATGATGAAAATATTATTAAGAATACAAGTATAAATATCCAATAATCAAATATAAATTTCAGCGTACACTTAGGTTTTCGTATCTATTTATATGAGAGTGCATGCTTTGAATTAAGATGGTTCGGTTGATAATTTAAGTTATGCGCTTAGTTTCTAATTATGTTGTTGTCGTCATCATCATTATCATTGTTACTACATTTAGATTTTGTGTTAACTTGAATGTACTGATCAACGTCGGCTATAGCAATTAATTTATGTGATAGTTATGATGGAGTAATTGACTATCTGCCATCTTCGATGTTAAGCAATATTAAAAATGTTTTTCTAATTCAATTTATTTTAAAATAAAGGTTGAAAATATATAATTGACATTGCTTGCATTAGGTTTTTACGTAAAATTTTCAATTTTTTTGTGTATTGTTTTCAATATATACATATATATATTTATTTATTTAATTTAAGTAATTGGATTGGATTTGTCATTCATAATTAATATTTTTAGTGTTATTAATCACAAATTGTCAAATGAGATATATATATATATATAATAAATATGATAGTATGAATTAGATAACTATATATTTAATATATAGTTACGTAAATTCAGATTTTCTTAATTGTTAAATACTTTATATTTTTAGAATACTTATTATTACATTACATTATCAAATAGTTTATATTTACCACATGTTATATAACAAATCGTGCAACGCACGGGGGCAACTACTAGTTATATTAAAGAATTCAACAAGAATTTCGATATGGGACGTAAACTTTCAAACTTTTCCAACTCCTTTCAAACACCTTTCGACCTTACTATTTTGGTCTTTCATTTCTCATTCGTTCATTAATCATTTTAAAATAAATATAACATTTCGGACCTCTCAAAGATCAACTTTTAATTTTCCCATTTAAATACGAAACCCACAATTATATTGCCTCAAAAAGAGGCAAATTAAACATAATTTTACTACATATATATACACACACGTGTCGACCAGGGACAAATGTGTATACCTCGGGGTGAGGGCACGTGCCCCCACATTTTTTTGGAAATTTTTCACTACTATATATGTATGTATGAATTTCATGTAATTATCTCAATTAGAATGAAAACAATAAGGACATCCCACCATAATTTAATAGAGAATGACATGTGGGTGTGGCCCAATACAATATGTAAATATACAATTTATTATTAAAGCAAATCACTTCCTAATATGAATGATAGTTTGATTGTATATATTGAAAAAGAGGTTTTTCATAGTGTTGATAATGAGTTAATAATACAAATATTTCAGTCAATGAAAACTCGTAGGTTTCAATTGTAATAGATTTGGATTGTTATATATTAAAAAATTTCTTCACATATTTTATATTTTAATTATTTTATGCCGCATTAAAAAAATCTGGATCCGTCCCTGGTGTCGACAACATATTGCACTAATTTGTTTGTTTGTTCGTTGGTTCGGGTGGGTGTGACAATCGAAATTGTAATGATATAATTAGAACTATTAAATTGTTATATGTATGATATAAATTGCGGCCGCGTAACTACATATGATAGCTTAAAGATCACTGTATTTAGTAAACAAAACTTGTATGGTTCACGGATTTTAATTTGTAAGATTATATTTATATTAGAGTATATAATTAATGTAGCTTAACGCGGTTAATGTGCAGGTTAACATGAGTCAATCAAAACTCAAGTCAAAACACACATTTTTTCTCTCCTTGATGAAAAATGATTATTTTTACTTAAAAAAAATATATTTTTAGTTCGAAAATGCCATTCAATATTTCTTTTAAAAACTACTTCAAAATATTACTTTTATTTAAAAAGTATTAGTTTTGACTTAAAAGATTAATGCTTATATTTATGATTTATCTACAACTTATTCAAAGTATTAATTACTTATAACTTGATATCAATTAAGTTTTACTTAAATATTATTGAAATTTACTTGAAAGGTAATACTTTCTATTTAAATATATTAAATATTTTTGGAGGAGGAAGTAGCAAATCACAGAATCAAAAAGTATTAATATAATCATATACATTAATATTTTATCTGCAAATATCGATGCAAAATATTGCTTTAACACCGTGTATATCACAAAATCCACACATAAATATTTGAAGATACACATTGAGGCTTGTACGAAACATATATGGTTCTGTTTATACAGAGACGGGAGGGGCTCTCAAATTTCCGACGGAATTACTGTAGATATTCATATACAATGTAATTGTAGTAAAAATACAGATTTTGCCACCCTTTAATTTTAAAAAATTTGATAAATATTCCAAGAAAAATATTTCGTCCCCTCGTTAAGAAATCCTTGCCCCATCCCTGTGTTTATATGAGATATGATATAAACTTTATACGAAATATGATATAAATTCTGTTTCACAAATTATATTATATAAGATCCTTAAACAATATCACATATAATATCTAAGTAGTTATTATATTTTTGGTGGATTTGGGCATGACAGAAACTTCAAAATTCTGTACTAAAACGACACACAGCCTCCCCCACCGTTCACGAGGAGATGATATATTTGATTTTTTTTGGTGCCTTTCTACCTACCTACTTAAATATTAGTGAGAATAATTCGGGCCATACATCTAGCACTAATTATTTCTACAGGGGGTCACGAGTTTGAATCGACTACTACTAATTTATAATTTTTGTAACGTTTTTCCATTGAAGGACATAAGGAATTAAAACTTCACTAATTTAAATTGGCATAATTTCACACTACCCTTTTGAAATAACAAAAAAAGAAAAAAAAAAAGCTTTTATACTCAACTCATATAAAAAAATTGATTTTAACTAATTTTTTAAAATATCATTAATGAGTGGACCTCTGAAAAATACGAAGTATAAGTGACACGAACTAAAATTTATACAAGACAGGGTTTGTGTCATTCAGACTATGAATAATCATGTAAAATAAGCTTTTAACTAATTTTTGAAAATATCATTAATGAGTGGACCTCTGAAAAATATGAAGTATAAGTGACACGAACTAAAATTTATACAAGACAGGGTTTGTGTTATTCGGACTATGAATAATCATGTAAAATAAGCATTATTACAAACGAATCATGAATTGTGTGATATGAACTATTCGTGCAAACTATGAATTGTATGACACGGGACATGGTTTCACGTGAACCAACCATGTCACGTAATTTCATAACACGAATGTTACTAATTATATGATCGGCCTAATTTCGGTGATACAATTAATACAAATTTTGCGTGATATTTTAAACATGACTCGAGTTGACCATTGGTCATATCAATCATTATATGTGTCATTTCTAATACCTCTTTTGCGAGCTAGCTAGAATTTTTTTTTTCATCTTTTAAGTTTGGCTATAGAAATTAAAAAGTTTTCTTAATTAAATATCATATATATATATATATATATATATAAATTAAAATTTCACCATCAGTTTACAATATAAATTGTTATCTTATTAGAGAATATATACCGGCATATTATTCATGTTGTTTAACATAGATCCACGGATATTGTTGTTATGGTACTTGACCTCTTTCTATTCTTTCAAGTTAGAGTGACTATCATGTGAACCGATTGTATGGATTTAGAATTCGTGCAAATTTATATATAAGTTTTTTTTTGTTGAAATCTTGCTACATAAAGGTATCATTAATTTTATGTAAAATGCATTAGTAGTTATATATAAATGTATTATTTCATCTACATAATGTAGTAGCTCATTTTCATTAAAACTTGAATCCGCACAACTTATGAATAAGCTTTTTTTTTCTCTGAAACCTCACTACATAAAGATTACATAGATTTATTATTTCATCTACATAAAGATATTATCTCATTTTAATTGAAATATAATGTAAGAGTATTACTTGTATCAGAAAAAAATATTAAAAATAAAACATAAATGGTATTATAATACATCAACTAGGTAAAAGGTATTGTCTGATTCACCTAAATTATATAATGGAACATAAAGGTATTGCTAGCATAGCTAAAAGATATCAATAACATAACTAAAATATATTACATGTTTGTCAAAATACGATAATGCATGAACATAAATAATATAAAAGTAGCATTCGCATAACTAAAATGTATTACTAATATAATTAAAAGACATTACAGTAAGGGTACAACTAACATAACATAAATATATCATTATCATAACTAAAATGTATCATTAACATAGTTAAAAGATATTACTATATATTTGTCAGAACAAGAACATATGAGTGAGCACGGACAACTGGTCATGAGGCGCGTAAAAATCACCTCAGATCGGATTGACCGATTACATGGATTTAGAATCTATGAATTAGGTGCATATATAAAATATTTGTCTACAGATTATAATATAAAAAATAGATATAATTATTTTATGCGATGAGTGAGAGAGAGAATGATTGGTAGGTGGAAAGGAAATATCAAAGAACTTATACTTGGTTATCAGTTTCGCAAAAGTTGAAGTAAGTTAATAATGAAAAATGCATGGAGCCCTATTATCCACATACTTCTCCAGCTTGTATGAATTTTATAGTTTAACGTTGTACCAATATCTGATTCATATAGCTAGGACTCGCTTCATCCACGTCATCAACATCAATTAATTATATACTTCTCTTTCCATATCTTTATATATTTTGTCCACCTTCGCTCTTTGTCGCTTACTAATAACAAACTTCTCGTACGTTTTTTTCCTCTTTTTATCGTGACTAAATCTCATTGCTTACTTTATTAATGCACACAACACATCTTTGATATACATTTATGAAAATACAATATCAAATTAGACTATAATAAGTTAATACCCAACGGATCGGAGGATCTTGGGAAATTCTTATATAAGATTGTCTTGCATAACTCATTTCCTAAATGTGTATATACGTATAAGGTAATACTTTTATGCGTATGTAATATTTTAACATTCAGCGGTTCAAATTAATGATTAATTTGAAAAATTATAATTTAATTAATAATATTTTGTTCTTATAATTTAATAATTTTATGTGTATCATATAATACTTTAAAAATATTAACAATACACATACAAGTATATTATATTATATATAATACAAGTTGTTATATATATATATATATACATACATATATATATATATATAGATATATATTATTTCGGGTTATGGTCATATTATATATATATATATATATATATAATATATTAGCTAAATAATAAGCTATATTTTAATTTAATTTTAATTTGTAGCCAGATTATTATCTGTGTATATCTTATATATACAAACATATTATAATTTCATTTTTATTTAAATGTTTTATTAGAATATCTAAAGTTATTAATTATAACATTTTTTTTTCAAATGAACATATAATAGTATATCAAATTCATGCTCTTTAATCTACAAATTCACATATATATTGCACTTATAAAACAAAACACCAATTTAAAATTTTCAGTCCTAAAAGATAAATCATGATTTTTTATGAAATTATAAATTATATAGCATTTCATTATCTTATATTTTAGTATTTTGAATTGATAGATACGATTTACTGATTATTGTTATGAAAAAACTTGTAACATTCACTTTCAATGCATGTCATATCAAATGTATCATTTTTATGATTTTTAATTTTTTTATTGACTTTGCATATTAAAAAAAAATCAAAACTAAAATGTTTAATTTTGATGTATTTAAGTTTTTTTAATTGATTTATAGTAGCTAGTTTCAGGTATAGTAAACTAAAATATTAAAGTAAAAAAAAAAAGTGCTCTAATTAAGTAAAAAATATTAAAAAATTATAAGAAGTAAAATAGCAATAAATAAAATTATCAATTAGAACATTAACTAAATAAACTTTTTAAATATTTTTTTAATTAATTTAGAAAAAAATTTAAACATTTTTTTAAATATAGTGGTTAAAAATGTAACTAAAAATATGACAATCCGTATATCACATGAGAGAAATATATATATATATATATATATATATATATATATATATATATATATATATATATATATATGGGTCAAATGTAAAAAAAACAACCCAAAGTATTGATTGTTTTCAATTTTCAACCTAATATATATATATATATATATATATATATATATATATATATATATATATATATATATATATATATATGGGTTAAATGTAAAAAAAACAACCCAAAGTATTGATTTTTTTCAATTTTCAACCTAAACTTTATTTTTATCAGATTGCAACCTAAATCACTTTTCCAACAATTTTTCTGGTACATGATTTAATTTTTCACTTGACAACCTAAACTTTGTTTCTTTTATCCAATTGCAACCTTTGATTTAGGATATATTTTGATAATTCAGAGGTTGCAATTAGATAAAAAAAATAAAGTTTAGATTGCGAAGTAAAAAATTAAATCACATGATCTCCACTTTGCTGGAAAAATGATCAAAAATGTGATTTAAGTTGCAATTGGATAAACACGAGAACTTTAAGGTTGCAATCAAATAAAAAATAAAATTTAGGTTGCCAATTGAAAAATGGTCATATTTTAGGTTGATTTTTGCATTTAACCCTAAAAAAATTTACTTGTGATGTTAGTTGACTTTGGGTCCATATTGACCGATCGTTGACCAATATTGACCGGATCAACCCAATTTATCTAATTAAATGGAATGTGTGAGACAGTCTCACACAAGATCTAATTTTATTATTACTAGGTTTGAACCCGTGCAATGCACGAGCTTCATTTAACACTTATCTAATTTTTATTTTATAAGTAGTATTATTCGATATGTGTTTGTTGATTTATTTATATGTATGGTATTTTTTTCTATATCCTTAAAATAATATTTCTCATTATTTGTTTATTTTTTTCATTTGATCTTTAGCATAAAATTGTTAATAGCTAGTTCTTTATAAGTGTTTTAACTGTTGTATTAGGTATTATCATATCTTTTTTTAAAAAGTATAAAATAAATTCCATTTTTATCACTCGAAGACATCTGTTTTGTTTCGATTTTGCCTTTGAGTGCTCTTTTTATCAGCTTTACGTGATGATTTCATTTATAATTGTTTTCTTTTTGTATTCTTTTTATTAATCTTAACTAATTGTTACATCTGTTATTGTAATGTTTTATTACAATTTCCCAATGGTTTAAGGGGGTGCTTGGACTAGATGTGCCCATTTGAATTTTGAATGGACAATATTGTAATCATGTTATTTATTGATTTGTAGAATCCTATAACTCTAATATATTTTTTCTACTTTATCCACATTTTTACAATTCCCACTAAAAACATTTTGTTTTTGCAAAATAAAATAATAAAACATCATCTATTTTTTCTATAATTCCCGATATGATGTGACATATTAACTATAATAGTACCTTATAAAATCTCAAAACAAATATAAGATTATCAAATTCTATCCTTTTCAAAATCCACTTTCAAACTTGCAAATCTATCTATGTCCCAATCCAAACATATCCTAAGGATTTTTTAGCACCTAATTTTTGTTAATGTCATTAGTTTTGCAAGAGCATTGTTGTTTACTTTTTTTTTTTCCTCAATTTGAAATGTTGGACAAAAATAATTATTCAAGTTTGGAACCAAAGATTTCATGTAGAAAAAGGCAATACAACATTAGCAATCTCTTCCAAGCATTTGTAACTTACTTATTTTTTTTTTCAAGAACTTATTTTTTGTAGAGTAACGGGATGCGTATTTAATTGGTCTTAATTTTTTGTTATTTCATAAATAAAATGTCTTTGAGGAAGGGCATTTTACAACATTGTAGAGTTTCATGTGTCATCACTTGAGAGAATCAAACCACACTTATATATATATAAACAATTTGGCCTAATCAAGTCCAGTTAATTTGTTCAAATTAATTGATGGTTCATTTAATTAAACAATTTGGAAATCTCATAGTTGATCATAATTTCCATATGCGTGTGATTATTTTGTGGTTATTATTACATGGCAAGTACTTGTACGTTGTCACTTTTAAGCTGTTATTGTGCTGAAAAAAGAAAAAAGCTATTATCGATGAATAAATATAATTAATTAGAAAATAAAATGATTTTCTATGAATGTATTATTAGTGGCAACGTAATTACTAATATTATTTTGTGAGTGATACGTGTTGGTGTAAAATAGTTAGCATTGAGTGAAGTTTGTCTAACATGCTACATGTAGCTAGTTTAAGCACTTTTATAGACAGCCTCTTAGATGTTACGACACGCTTTCCAAAATTAAATCCTAGCTAGCAATGACATAAATAAAATTTATTTTTTGCCAACATTGTTATTTAAATTCAATTATGCACAAATTCTTTTATTTCAACTTTTTTTTTTTTAAGTGATAGAATATATAAAGAGTCGCCCCTTCTTAATTTGCACCTAATTATTTTCATTATGGTTATTGGTGGGTACATGAAATACTCCTAACAAGATCCACGCAAAAAAGTTATGTAGAAAAATAAGAGTAAAGAGGTAGAAGACAAAAGTAAGATATTATTACTGAAAATAGAATTGAATATTCCGTGGGAAATAGTAAAATACACGTCTAGAAAAACTTGGGAAAAAGTTACCCAAGACATATATATTTTATGCATCAGTAGCATGGAAGACCTTTATATTATAAATGTAGTACCTTTATATACAAATATTCGTGTCTTTTAAAATGAACATGCATAAAGGTATTACATTTATAACATAAAGGTCTGTGCACTTCTATGCAACTGGTGCACAGAAGTGTTAACTCATTTTTTATATGGGTTGTTTTCTTGTGAGACGAGAATATATTTTTATATTTTTATGTATCTTCTAAGACGAGAATAAAAACGCTAATTAACTTAAAATTGCTAATCTGGAAGAATCACATCTGTCATCTTCCCAAACCGATCTCTTCTGGACTTGGGAAATAATGAGTCGTTGTCCCATTTCTGATAAGTAACTTCTTTCTTTTGAAAATATCCACATCAATTATCGATTAATTTGGTCTTAGTTTGTAATGAAATTAAGAAGACTTGAATCTCCAATTTTTATTGAGTATTGTAACCTTTCTTTCGTTTTGGGTATGAATCAGTGTCAAACTAAAAGTTCCGAAACGAATTAGCTTTATTTTCTTTTATTTTGGTTACACACACATATATTAATATTGTTTTAAAATTTCATGTATTTTAGTATCACACTACTTTGGGTCAATTTTTCTTCAACATGATGATTAATAATTGAGTTAATTTCAATTTGCAATCTATATTATTGGATTTTTTTTAATGAATGTCTAAACTCGAAATTTTTTCCGAAACTACCCATTCTTTTCAAAATTTTCCAATTGCTACTCCAAACACATATTTTCTGGTCACGGAAATCTTGAAAAATTGCCACCTTCAAATATCAATCAAAAACTCATGATTCATATGTCAAAAATGAGTCTTATTCGGAACCAACTTATAACCCCAAATTGATTCATGAATCTCATTCGATCATGTCACGAATCGAACAACAATCATTTAAGGGTTTTGAACAATTTTTGTTTGATTCAAGTTTAAATCAAACAATAATCGTTAAATTAACTTAGAGTTATAATTTGACTTCGAAAGATGATCATTTTGACTTATTAATCATGCTTTTTTGATTAATATTTGGAGATGAATTGCATTATCAAGTTTTCCATCGAATTTTGGCCGGAAAATATTTGTTTGGAGTGACAATTGGAAAATTTAAAGAGAATGGGTAGTGATTGAAAACTTTTTGAGTTTAAGTTTCCACTTAAAAAATATCCAATAATTCAAGGTGCAAATTGAAATTATTTTGGCTACTCCAATATATTAAGTTTTAATGATATGATATTTTAAGCACTATTGAAAACTTTTTAAATATATAGGCATTCTGAGTTTATGTATTACAATATGAGGTTTTTTTTTTTTTTTTTTTTTTAAATTTTGGTTAAGTATTTTGTTTTTAAATATTTTTATGTTAAAATTAGTGTTAAATACAAAAATTAACCATATTTTTCTATTTGCAACCTGATGCTTTTTTTTTTTTTTTTTATCCCATAGCAATCTAAAGTTCAAGAATTTTCAAAGTGCAATATATCTAAACTTTTTTCCCACCAACTTTTCTAGTGAAATGCACATCATATGACTTGCATGTGACTTTTAGAAGGATAAAAATAACATGAAGTATGACCATTTTGCAATTTGCAACCTGAAATACGATTTGTATTTTTTTTTTCGATTTGAAACCTAAACTTTGTTGAAATGATAAATTTATCCTTATAAAAATCACATGTTGTGCGTTTCACCGGAAAAGTTGTTGGAAAAAAAATTTAGATTGCACTTTGAAAAACTTCTAATCTACAGGTTGCAATCGGATAAAAACATTAATTTAGATTGCAAATTGAAAACTGATCATGTTTTAGGATAATATTTGCAAAATGAAACCTTTGTTTTAGTATTGAAACTAATTGTTCAATATTAAAAAATGAAGAATGTGTTTCAAACCAAAATAAATATATTTGAAACTAACCTAACCAACTCGAAACAAATACTGATTTCACCAATTATTGGTTTGATTTCAGTTTTCATAATTAAATCACAGAGAAAATTAAAAAAAACAAAAATTCATCATAAAATGAAAGGAGACGAAGTAGAATGAAACGACGTTGTTGGAATGTTTGTGTGGAACGTGATGGGGTCTGAATCCTTTGGACATACGCTTTCTTCCTGTGATAGTAAAGCGTGTTGTAACTAAATTATATTTTGTGAATTTGTCATTATGGGAACTTCGTCACTACATATCTACGTGTTCTATAGCCCTCAAAACCCGATGCATCATAAATTTCCATCACTAAATGTCATTATTCATTTAATAATGGGATTTAAATAATTAGCTGGAGTATGCATTGAGGCTAAATCTTCGCAGATATACTTGGCATTTTTATAAAATTGACTTCGTTTGTCTCCAAGTATGTTTACGTTATTTTCACGTGCCCATTTGATGTACGCATTATGATGTATGCACGTTAATAACTTGAATATATAGCAGCCTTTTTTTTGTCCAATCATTTCGAATCCATCCCAAACAATAATCGTCCATTTCAAATTCAATTAATTACATGTTTTTTAATCAGAACATCTTAAATATAAGATTTGAAGATTAATGTATTTTGAATCCACTCATCATATTTCATTTAAATTATTACTTGTCAAAATTACAGTTTCTCAAATTAATCATTTATTTGAAGTCATGGAACCAAAAGTAGTACTTGTTATATATAAAAGTATTATTACAAACAAAAGTATTACATAGTAATATATATATATATATATATATATATATATATCAAATTATAATATTTCAAAGTATGACATGAAACACATGAAAGTATTTCTTGTGAAATTATAGTTCCCCAAATTAATCATGGATTTAGAATTTTGGAAGTAATACTATTACATAATACATAATAAAGTATTACATGATACATACAAAAGTATTAAATTATGTTACATGTCAAATTATAATTGCTCAAAAATATTACCTTATACACATTAAAATATTACATAATACAAAACATATTACCTAATGTTTATAAAAAAATAACTGATGGTCCAAGTGGTCAGAGGTTCAGAGGGGGGGTGAATGAACCTCTATCGATTTTTAAAACTTTAAAAAAATATAGTGAATAGGTTTTTGATTCAAGAGTAAATGCAGTAATCAGTCTCAGATCAGTAACTTGACAGTATGCTGTATCAGGTTCCTGATCCGGTTTCACAGTATGCACATCGAAATAAACAAGATAGAGTTTGTTTTTGGAAAACCAATTTTCTTTTCAAAGAGTGCTTTTAACAGAAACCTTATGCAGTATGCTTATGATGTATGCAACATGATATAACAAGCAATGCAGAAGGTAAGCAAAAGCAGTAAAACACTTATGGCTTATAGTGGTTTGAAGGTGGTGTAAGTCTTCTACGTCCACTCTACTCCTTCATAAGGAGGAACTTTGTTAAGTCAGTTTGATTTACAAGTCTCGCTTTACAAACTTCTTCCTAACAAGTTATGCCTACTAGAATCCCAAATTTCTATGCCAAATCCCACAAAGGGCAAATAGCCTATACAAGACTACAAACTTAGCAAAGATCTAATCCTCTCAACTAAGTACACCAAATAAAACAACCTAGCGCACACATCACAAATGGTTAAAAGATACTTGTTTCTTTAACTGAAGTGGTGAAGACAGTCTTTGAACTTGAGAGCTCGAACACTTGAAAGTTAGACTGCTTCGAAGGTTGAGTAATCGAACTTTGGTAGCTTGAGAAAAGAACTTGCAAATGAAGAGCTTGAGATGCTTGAGAGTGGTTGAAAGTTCAGTAGTCTTCTTGGTCACTCTATCCTTCTATTTATATCGGTAGAAAAATGCCTGTTGAAGAGAGACATTATCCTTGATCATTTCAAATATGATCTTCCAAATCTTTGCAATTAATGCGATTGAAAGTCTGAAAATATAGGGCATGTCCTATTCTTATCCGCATTAATGGCGCTACTCCTCGGTTACAGTATTTTTGCATGGCCGCAAGTACAGGTGGCATCATCTTATTGGCTTGGCACAAACTTCTTTCTAACGGATCTTTGGCAGTAGTCATTCCTCGCACAGAATTCAATATCATCCTCGTACTGCTTTGAATAGGATATATCAACTCACAGTTCACTTATCGGTGCTTACTGTGGCTGTCAACCTTCTGTTTCAGAACAACTTTTTGTTCTCGAAACCTGTCGTCAGTTTCCAGTTCTTCAACCAGTTTTCTGTTCTATCTGCTTGTTGATCTTCGTTGCTTTTCTAGCTTCCTGATTCTTTGAGGAACATTCTCCAAGCCTTCTTATGTTCCCGAATTCTGCTTATGATCAGCGTTCTCTATCTTTCTGATGTTTGTTGCTTAGAATAAAAACTAAGAAGTATGAACTTGTCAAACTATGATCCACTTATAAAGAGTGGAAAATGGGTACTCTAAATTCTTATCTAATATTACATTGTCTCATTAAAACTTAGACAAAAATATCCCAACAATAACCTTTAACTTTGTTGACAAGGCGTTGATCGGGTCAATTATGGCCCATCTCATAGAATGATATTCGTGAGACTGTCTTACCCAAGAATTTTCCTATATGATAATATGTAATATGACAATTCTATAGGGTAAATTTCAAAAATCAAGCCAAACTAGATCTCTTCTGCACTTAGGTATTTGAACTTTGAGTTTTTATTGAACAACCACCAACCTTTGCTAACGGTACTAAACGGCCGCTAAATGCATTGTCCGTGGAATATCGCCAAATATTCCTTCATGGTGGTGGAATATTCGAGGAAAATTTGCCGTCTTTGGCATCTAGTGGCTATTTTGTACCATACGCAAATGTTGGTAGTTGTTCAGTAAATACTCAAAGTTCAGATACCTTAGTACAAAATGGGTCATAGTTTGACTCAATTTTTGTAATTTACCCTAATCCATTATTGTCAATAATATATATATATATATATATATATATATATATATAAGTAAGACCATTAAGGACACTTGGCATACTCACATTATTTTGACATTAAATATGACTAATTAATGATTTCAAATTTTATGTAGCTAAGAAAAATTACTAAATAATTTAGAAATCTTGATTAAGTTTATCTAAATAACATATGTTATGTTTCAATATAGGAATTATTTGCATATTTGAAATTTTGTAAATTTAAAATTTTTGAAAATAAGTATAAATAAATGAAAAAGAAAAACACTAAAATAATAATAAGTTTATTGAAAATGATTGTTCAAACTTAATAATAAAAATTTGAATTTTTTTTTTGAATTTGTATTTTAAAATAAACTATAAAATTTATTTGTGAAATTTTGACTTTTATTTTTTTATTATTTAATTAAAAAGAAACTTTGAAGATTGTTAAAGATGTTAACAATAAAAAGCAAACTAAAAAAAATGATGTGTGGGTTGAAGATACTATATATATTATTTTCAATAATATATAAAAAAAAAATTTATGATCCACTACAAATGCAACATATATTCTCACAATTAGTTAAATATTTAATCATATTACATTATATTTAATGTTGTAATATTTATTGCACATATCATAAATTTAATATTAATGTATAAATAATATTTAAAATTTTCTAATTAAATTAAATTAAATCTATATTTTTGAAAAATCTCGTGTAATACACGGGCCCTATACTAGTATGTACATAAAAGTTTAGATGAGTGTTGACCTTGTGAATCTGAACCATCTTATAAAATGAGATTCGTATGCGTTCTTATATAAAAAAATTTCTAAATATAGTTCAAAAATTAGAATAACGGATTACGAATTTATATCAATGCAAACATTATCAATGAATTTGTTACTGTAACTTTCAAATCATTTCTCTAATCACACAACCCAACTTCTTCGGAAAATAATTATTATGTCACAAAAAATGAAAATAAAAAACACAACCCAACTTTCTTAAAAAACAAGTATTGTGTCATAAAAAATGAAAATAGGAAAATATTTTCAAAGAAACCGATTACCCAACAACCTCGAGACAAAAAGAGTAAATTGCCTTTTTTTTTTTTTTTTTTTTGGAGTTGTTGATTTTTTGGTCTTGTAATTTAAGGTGGTGGGCTCTGAAAATTGTGTGATTTGAGGTAAACTGACTAAAAATTGCAATTTTATCAATTTTGGAAAAAACTGATGGAACATGGACGGAGATTTGTGTTCGTAAACTTTGAGGTGATTGACATTGTAGTCCTCCAGTATATTCTTCACACTATTTTTTCTTTTTTGATAATACCGAATTGTATAAATGATTATTTTAGATTATATTTGGTAAATTCTGGAGTTTTTAGAAAGTTTTTGGATTTAATTTTGTAATTGCAAATATTTATTTAAATGACATTCAAATTCAGTAGAAAATTATAGATTTATTACATAAATTTCAAATTTTATTTTGTAATTTTAATTATTAAGAAAACATTTAGATTTTATTCAGTTTGAGATATCTAAAATAAATTTCAAAATTTATTTAGTTATTAGTCGATTTATTAGAATATTTTAAATGTTAAATATTTTTTAAATGCTCAAATTTATTTTTGGTTAATTTGTCTTCAATTTGCACAATTTTCGAAACCACTGGATTGAAATCGATACCACCTACCATGCACCTAAAAATATGAGATCAAAGAATCAACAATGTCCATTACGATACAAAAAATGCAACTTTTTCTCACAATATATTTGTAAAATGGTTGATAAAAAGCTAAATTAAATACACATAAAAGTGCATATATGTCCACACACATACACACATTCATGGTATCCCAAAGGGAAACAATTATGGGGACATTTCTTGTTTAAGGTCAATACAAGAACTTTTAGTTATTCATTATCTTTACTTTCTTTTTAAATAAAGATATATATGATGCCTCAAATTGATGTAATAGAAAGAAGAAGCTAGAAAAAAAAAGTTGACACCTTTCTCATTTTGTCAAAAAGTGTGCAGTGCCAGATTTTATCTCCAGATTAAGCTTTCTTGATCTTGTATCACAAGCCTTCTATATCTATTATCCAAAATTAAATTCATTAAAGAAAAAGTAACCATCCCACAGAAAGATTAGTTAATTCTGTTGAGAACTGAATATCTTAAAAAAATAAAATTAAAAAAATTAATTATTGACAGAAAATTATAAATTAAAAAAAGATGATAGTGAAAGGAAGCTTCCTTGTCAACCTCTATAGAGAATCTTCGGAGAGTGAATTTACTATTTAAAAACTTAAAATGTGATGGCAGCTATTCTAACTATATAAACTTTGTGGGACCTTTGAAATTATTTTGCTGACAAATCAACATATATATTTTTTTACCAAAATATAATATATATTTTCAAACAATAGAATTTTTTTAAAGTACATAATTAACGAAATATTTTTTTTAATGTGAATATAAGAATTAATTTAAGCTTAAGAAAAATTATTAGGAATGGAAGAGGTTGTTGATGAGTTTCCATAAATTTGCCGACCATATGTGCACATTAAGAAGTGAAGATACATGTTTGGGAGATAATTACATGGAACACCAAATGCTAAATGTGGAAGAATTTGACAAGTCTAAATAACTGTACTGTTAGCATCATTTCTATTTCTTAAGAAGAAAACAATAATGATAAGATCAAATGAAGTGTCGACATATATATTACAAACAAGCTTAGTTATATGTTTTATTTTTTGGGTTAGATGTTTTAGATTCCTCATTTTGAAGTTCAACTTATAATAACACAAGATATAGTAATAGACATACAAGGACACTACATGTTGAGTTAAGTTGATTTATCATTAAGGTTTTGTGTTTTGATTGGAGGATTATGGTATAATTTGAAATTCATATTAATTTTTTTAAAAATATATCAGTTATGTTTGGATTGATATCAATCTAAAATTCATCGTTTTAATTTTGAACAAATTATAATTTGAGTAATTTGAGTTGATTTTGAATACTCTTTAATTTAAGTGAATTTTAAAATACATTCATTTCAAGTCTTGTATTTCAAATCTCTAAATCCAATTATACAACCTAATCAACTTAGCATCAACTCTTAACCTAGATGAAAAAGAAATACTTATTATCACTGACTCATATATCAATACATGACATTTAAAGAAAACGAGATCTGAATCGTTCATTTATATTGGAATCTAAGAACGATTAAAATATAGTGAAACCTATAATATATCATTATATTATTTATCTAATAATATAATTTATGACTATAATAAATCACCAAAACAAAACCTTCAAAGGAATTTTTTTTTTTTTTTTTCTAAAAAGTAAACTAGCGGCCATCTATACGTTGCACTCCCAAGTCCCAACAAAATCAAAGTTGGAAAAATATATGCATTATTATGTCACACATCATGTTTAAATAGTGATTACCAATATCACAAAAACCTATGTACATCATAGTTAAATACTTAAAACTAGGGATATATTATATACCATACATCCATATCTCCAAGTTAAGTGATAAATATGAAGATCCTAGAAATTTAAAATGTTATGATTATATGTATTATACAAGCAATTTAGGTATCTATTAGAGATTGGCTACAAAGACATGATGAAGGGTGAGAATGACATGTCATAGGGTCCCCATCTTATCCTATCCATTTCCATGTCCCCATTTTGAGGCCATGACTTATGGAAGTGTATAATGTGAATGGACAGTTTGAAAATGAGGAGAAAATTATAGGCCCCCTAACACAGATATATAGAAAGACATTGATATAGACTTTCTACTATGCATAACAGGTGCTCTGGTATTTTTGTAATATGAAGATAGAAAAATTGTAAAGTTAGTTCCCTAATTATTGGCCTAGAAAATTTCAATCTCATCCTAATCAATTTTTACAATTAGGTCTCGTAATTTTTAAAATGTCGTGAATATAGTCTTAGGGTGGCATATATTTGATAATTTTATTGGACTTTCTTCTTCTAACTCAAGTGAGTTGCTTAAATGAACTTTTGGACCCAATTTCAGATTTGGATCAAATGTGGTAAGTGATTTATAATTTAGTACCCGAGCACCATGTTGGATATGATGTATGGTGTACTTCAAAATGACTCAAATAATAAACAGAAAGTCGAGGCAAGAGTTGGACTCTTTCTCCGTAAGACGAAATTGTCCCGTATTCAGTGCTTTACGGTTTATGACAAACGTCCCCAAGATACAACGACTTACTAACTTAAGGATCGTAACACAACAATCCAAAAGTTGTTCGGCGAACAAAAATGATATTTGGAACTTTCTAAAACAAGAAGATGAGAGAACTACAATTGCTAGAATGCTAATAATGCAAGTTGTAATGGAGTTAATGAATGATTGAATGGGGGTTTATTTATAAAAGTTGAAGAGGTATAGTGTATTTCCATAAGAGACACCTTTTAATTTGAAATGATGTCATTTCATAAACTAGTAGTGTACCTGCGCGTTGCGCGTCTTGTCATATAATATGCGGTTTATATCATATATTTGATAATACAATGTAACTAATTATAAACGTTTTGAAGATATAATAACTGTAGTTATTCCAAATTTGAATTACTATTTAAATATTTATAGCTAATTCAATTTATTTTTATATTTTTAAATAAATTTTAAAATAGTATTAAACAAACTTCGAATTTCTTAACAATTTTTTATTGCATCCAAACAAAAAAAATTATAAGATTATTTAAATCTTTCTATTGATTTCGACAAAATTAGAAAAAAAAAACCTCATTAGTACTATCATTATTATTATTAACTATTTTTAAAGATCTTATTTGTTGATATTTATATTTTTTAAGAATTAATTTTTTAATAGCTATTATAAGGTCCCTTTATTATAATTGGCCCAATAAATTTTTTCACTACCCATTAAATAAGTATACACAATTACCATAATCTTCATTCCTTCTGCAGATCTCCATTCTTCCTAAACAGTGGCGGCTCCATCTTCATTCTCACATTCTCTTCTCCCCTCATCTTCTACTTCTTTTTCTTTCTTTTATTCTCTTATTGAGATCTAATTTCGTTTTTCTTCAAATCTGATTTTTTTCCTCCCTCTTTCTTCATTCTTTCATTTGCAATGGAGTATCTAATATTTTTATATTTCTTTTTATTGTAATATGATAGCTCACCAATACCGTCAGGAGTTTCAACTCTTTTGAAAATATTTTATAAACTACGAATCGTAAATCTTTATCATCATTTAATCGACAAAGAGTAGCTTCATTTTCGTGCATTTCATGCTCCGGTTTTTTCTTTCTTTACTTCTTCATTTTAATTCTTTAGTTGATATGTAGATGATGGCTTCTATCTCTAATTTTTCTTTTTATTTTGATATTTTGAGGCCCACTAATCTTCTTCTTATTTTGAGCTTATATAGTACAATGACTTGGAGAGGAAGCCTGATTCAAAATTATTTAAAAAATCAAAATGAAATAAAAAAAAAAGAAATTATTTACACAATCAACATTATGATGTGACATTTTTGAGTGGGAAAATGGCAATACGGTAAATTTTTCCAACTTACATGCTATTAGTATAGTATAGATAGACACATTTTGATTTGAATTGAAGTCTTTCTATAATTAGACACCTTTTGGAATGAAAGTGTGTCTCACAATATTTCAGATTAGATGCATCCATTTAATTTGGGTTGCATCAATTCAATTCAAACTCACACATTTTCACAACTTCACACCTCTTCAAACATTCACACCTTTTCAATTTAAGTTGCCAACTTTAAACATTAATTTTTCATTCATCCGAAATTGGATTTGAGAAAATAAACTCTAAATTTATCTACTCGAAACATAGATTTCAAATCTGCAACTTATTTTCATTTTTTAACAAACAAAATATCATAGTCAAAGATTGGTCAACACCAATTTTTCCAAACCAATTTCCAACAATCCCCACCCTGATTTAAGCATCTCTATGGGACAACTTTGTCCCGTCCCCCCACATTGCAACATTTATGTGGAAATTTTTTTCCCATATTAGGGTGTCTAGGCCATTCTTGAAAGTGATCAATCTTTAATTGTTTGGACACAACTTGCATAGCCATTTGCTATTTTAGTTATTGTTTAGTCCAAATAGTTTTATCTCCACAACATGACAATAAAGACAATATCTTGTCTTTCATTTTCATACTCTTATTGTGAGAGACATTCATCAAATCTATTTGGTCAAAACTTTTCTATCGGATCAATTCATGTCCTCAATTTAGCCCGTTGGACTTACATCCATTTTAATTGGACTCAATCTAATTTATAATTAGGACATCAAATCAAACTGATTGCTTCATTTTTTTTATTTCTAGAAGGCATGTAGCCTAATTAGAAGACCCAATGTATAGGCTCAAGCCGCTCAACAATATGAGCCACAAAACATGTCTCCGTTCACAATTCTCAAATTGTTTTCTAACTTGATTCTCAAATCAAGTTTGTTGGTCCCAAGTAGTCAAATGTTCAGAGGGGGTGAATGAACCTCTATCAAATTTTGAACTTTAAAACTTTTTTGTAAACAGGATACTGATTCTACAGAGAATGCAACAACCTCTCAATTTAGAAATCTGGCAGTATGCTGTATCAGGTTACTGTCTCGATATCACTGTATGCAGCGGAAAATATATCGATAGAGTTTCTGTTTTGTAAAACGTTTTTTTTTCACAAGTATGAGTTTATCAAAGTATTTTTAGCAGTATGTTTATGATGTATGCAGGAAGATAGATATGCAACAATGCAATGCAGCAAGTTATCAAAAACAGTAAACACTTATGGTTTATAGTGGTTCAAACGTGGTGTAATCCTTCTACGTCCACTCTACTTCTTCTCAAGGAGGAACTTTGTTAGGTCAGTTTGCTTTACAAGACTCAGCTTTATAAACCTCGTCCTACACAAGTTTACCTACTAGAATCAAAGATTCCTAGGCACTATCCCACATAGGGTACAAAACTCACACGGAGTTATAAACCTACACAAGACTAAAACACTTAGCGAGGATCTAATCCTTCCAGCTAAGGACACCAAACTTAAAACAACATAGCACACATCAAATGGTTAAAAGGTATATAGGTTTTTTCAACTGGTGCAACTAGAAGACAGTCTTGAACTTGAAAGCTCGAATGTTTGAATGACTGCTTTAGAAGGTTGAGTGACTGAACTTGGAAAACTTAAGAATAGTTTGAGAGTTTGAGAGCTTAAGAAAATAAATTGCTCAGTAGTTTAGTAGTCTTCACAGTCACTCTATCCTTCTATTTATATCAGTAGGAAAATACCCGTTGAAGAGAGGCATTGTCCTTGTTGAAATTCAAACTTGACCTTCAAAATCTTTTGCAATAAATGCAACTGGAAAAACTAGGTTGTAGGGCATGTCCTACTCTGATCCGCATTAATGGCGCCACTCCTCGTCTATAGTGCTTTTGCAAAGCCGCGGGTCCAAGTGTCACCACCTCATTGGCTTGTCACTAACTTCTATTTACTGGTAACTTGGACATGAACTAATCCTCGTACAACATCAATAAATACCTTGTACTACAATGAAAAGATAGAAAGAACTTACAACTTGTTGCTCAGGTTGCAGTAGTTGCTTACTGTTCTGTGCCAGCTTTTTTATCTATGTCAGCTTCCTATTTCAGAACAGCTTCCTGTTCCTGAAACCTATAGTCAGCATCCTGTCTGCGATAGCTTCCTGATTTTGAACAGCTTCCTGTTCCAGAATCCTGCAGTCAGCTTCCAGTCTTCCATACTGCTTCCTGTTTTGCTGCTTACTGATTCAACTTCCTGATCCTGCTTTCTTCTTCAGCTTACTGACTTTCCTTACTGAAAGATAGTCTTCGAAACCTCTTCATATCCAGGATCCTGCTAGACTCAGTATATGCTATCTTTCTGGTATATATAACTTTACAAAACAAGACTTAGAACAATAAACTTATCAAGCTATAATCCACTTATAAAACGTGGAAAATGAGTACTCTAACTTCCTATCTAAAGTTACATTATCTCATCAAAACCTATCAGAAATATCCCAACAAAATTTTAGTTTGAAGTTCTTCAAACTCGTATATGTCCCTTCCACATAGGAACATGTTTGGTCTTTCACATTTGTTGACCACTTTTGGTCGATGACATAAGCTTTTATTATGTCCAAATCTTTAATTTGGGACAAATTCCCAAATTGACTATTAACTTTGACCTTATTAACTTAAGGTCATCTTGTATTAGATTAAATCCAGTTGTGTCAAAATCCACAATTTAATTAGGTCCATAAATAATAGTCATCAAATCATAATTTGATGCCACAAACAAGACCATAATTAAAATATAAGTGGGCCTCCCACAATTGATTTTGGGTTTAACCATTATTTCGTCGTACGCTGTTGGATATGATGTATGGTGTATTTGAAAATGACTCAAATAATAAACGGAAAGTCGAGGCAAGAGTTGGATTCTTTGTCCATAAGAGGAAATTACCACATATTCAGTGCTTTATGATTTATGACAAACGTCCCCAAGATACAACGACTTACTAACTTAAGTATTGCAGCACAACAATCCAAAAGTTGTTCGGCAAACAGAAATGATATTTGGAACTTTCTAAGATGATAGGATAAACGAACTACAATTGCTAGAATACTAATAATGCAAGTTGTAGTGGAGTTAATGAAATGATTGAATGTGAGGTCTATTTATAGAAGTTGAAGAGGTGTAGTGTCTTTTCATAAGAGACACATTTTAATTTGAAATGATGTCTTTTCATAATTAGACACATTTTGGTTTGAATTGAAATCTTTCTATAATTAGACACCTTTTGAAATGAAATAGTATGTCTCACAATATTTCAGATTAGATGCATCCATTTAATTTAGGTTGCATCAATTCAATTCAAACTCATACCTTTTCACAACTTTTCACCTCTTCAAACATTCACAACTTTTCAATTTAAGTAGCCAACTTTAAACATTAATTTCTCATTCTTCCGAAATTGGATTTGAGAAAATAAATACTCTAAATTTATCTACTCAAAACGTAGATTTCAAATTTGCAACTTTTTTTCATTTTTTAACAAACAAAACATCATATAAAAATTGGTCAAAGATTGATCAACACAAATTTTTCCAAACTAATTTCCAACACCCCGACTTACTAAAAAAAGGATTCAAATATCAGTCAGTTGCATTTGGAAAATAGTTTTGATTAAATTATCAATTCCCCATCACCATCAAACTAATTTCAGGACACTTTTAAAATTATAAGACCTAATTATAGAATTTGATTCAAATATGATTGAAATTGTCAAAGTGGCTCCAACAATGGTTTTAAATTTTAGTAATAATCTTAGCATACATATGTAAAACAAATGATCTAAATTGGAAGTACATGATCACTTTTACAATAACCATGCATCAAGAAATCACTAATGTTGGAAAATCGGTTGTTGAAAGTGGTGGGTGATACCACTTTAACCAATAGTTAAGTAGCTAAGAGTTAATTTTTTAAGGATTGGACGTCAAAAGAGTAATCATATTTGAAGTAGATAATCGAGGCATTTGGAATCGCTCAAAACCAATTTTTGGTGAGTGAGAAATTAAGCATCAAAGTTGGTAACTTGAAATGAGAATGAAAGGTTTTGAATGAGGTAGGAGTGCTTAACTATTCCATATAGGAAAATAGACCTTGAAAATGCAAGTATAAGATAAGCCATGAGAAGAGGCTTAGTAATTAGTATACTATTGTAGTAGTATGCTTGTGCAACACACGCACGCGGCTCGGCTCGGCACGCCTCGGCTCGGACCCGACCCGATCCGACCTCTGCCTTGGGCCTTGGTCTTTTGTAATTGGACTTTGGACTGGACTTGGGCGGATCAACTCGGGTTATACCCGACCCGAATTTATCTTTTTGGGCAAAAGTTACAGCACCATTAACGGCATCGGGTTGCTGTGCGCCTGGATGCAGCGGGAACAAAATTCTATTCAGCAACAAGGATTCTGTTCACCCTTGCTGTTGCCAAATAGAATTCTGTTCGTGCTTACTGTTACTGAACGACAGGTGTTGTTCGCACTTGCTGTTCGCGTCCAAAATGCAGCGCCAGGTGCAGTAACGTGTCCAAAATGCACCGCCGGTTGTTCGCGCTTGTTGTTGCTCAACAGAATTTTGTTCATGCTTGCTACTGCTGAACAGAGGGTGTTGTTCGCACTTGTTATTCGCATCCAGAATGCAGCGCTGGGTCCAGTAACGTGTCCAGAATGCAGCGCGGGGTGCAGTAAGTCTAGAATATTACAAGCGACATGTTGCAATGCTGTGTTGCAGAATGCAGCGCCGTGAGCATTTTTTTATTGTTTCTTATTTTTGAATGAGGCGTTAACTTGCATTAAAAGACCCGTTTTTGGGTAGTAAATTCTCATCAATTTCAGGTCTAACCCCCCATGTTGGAGACCTATATATAGGGGTCCTCATGCATCACTTTAAAAAGATCGAAATCGAAAATCCTTGCATTATTTTCATCATTGCATTAGCTCAATTCTCAAAGTACTAAAATTCGCCAGAGCTCTCGAGTTTGTGGTACTACTACTCTAGAGACGAAATTGTTTTATCTTTGGGAAACGATACGCACGGTTCCATTGAGCACTACCCTAGGCATATCTTGTTTTAAGGATAGAGGGTCTTTCTCGACTCGACTTTCTGTTTCTTCTTGTTTTTGTTTTTGTTCGACTTGCCTATTGTAGTGTACTATTTGCCAACAACTAAATCCTTAACATGAGTTCACAATCAAAAGGCAGTCGAGGCATTCCCAACCTTTCACACCACATGCGAAGCTTCTTGTAAAAAGGGAAAACAAAGGAAAAATACATATATTAGCTCTTATACGTTAGTTATTCATTTTTTTAATTACTTGTAAAAAGGGGAAACACAAAGGAAAAATACATATAATAGTTTAATTTATATATTTCTACATTTTACTCTTTGTGCTTTTATTTAGTTAGTTAGTTTGTTATTAATTGTTCCATACACTTTGATTTCTAATTTTTTGTCTTCTGCGCTTTCAATTTTATTTTAGCTTTGCCCCTTAAAAAATCAAATGAACTATAAGGGGCAAATATGAAGCAAAAATAAATGAGAAGAATACAAAAATGTATACATGGGATAAAACGCTAGAAAAAAAAAATACATGTAGAAAAAAAAAATAAAGACAAAGTAAGACAATATTATGGGCAAATTTAGAGTGAATTGGGGTTGAGAATGAGGACAATTACTATTGATTTGGGCATTAGTTGTTGAAAGAGGTGTTGAAGAAAACTTTCAATTGTTCCTTTTCAAGGAGAAAGAAAGATAAGTGTTTCTTTCAGTGCTAGCTCTTATTGTCTTTGATTTGGTGTTTTTTTAGTCAATTAATTTCTTATTATATTTGGTGATCCATCTTATATTTTTTTTTCTTTAATATAAGATGTGTTAATTATCATTGATGTAATTCATATATTTGTGTGTTATGCGAAAATTATTTTGAATTTTTTTCTCATTTGGATTAGTTTTTAAAATGTTTATTTTATAAAACTAATATCTATTTTATACATTAAACCTCTTTACTAATTTTTTAAAATATCTTTTCTCAACCTCACTACTTTTGTAGTTGTTTTCTTTAGTATCTACCAATCTAGTTTACATACAAATACTCAAGATTTCTTTTTTATGTAAGATTGTCTTGAATATAAAACTTTAATAAGTAATTTTGCAATTGTAAAAGCTACAAATATAATTTTTTTCTTAATTAAATATTAATAAACATTTTCTAAAATATTGTCTCAAATCCCTGCTCTCTTAATATGGTCCTGATTAATTATGAAAAAGTGAGTCTCTTGTAAGACGGTTTCACGAAATTTTATTACATTGCGTGAGACGGATCAACAATTCATATGTTGTTTATGAGTGATGGCGCTCCGTCTCACGGTAACTATTCGTGAAACCGTCTCACATGAGTTTTTGTGATTATAAAAATATATCTATTGTGTAGATCGTTTTGTGGAATGGTGGATCTCATTCCATAAAATAGTCGGGACGCTCTAGTCAATACCGAGTCAACATCGATTAGAACAAGTTAATGTCTAATTAACACGAACCCGAAGTCAAATAATTTTCCAAACAATACTTTTATATCTATCATGTAATATTTTTATGTGTATCATATATTACTTTTGAAAATTTTACATGATATACATAAAAAAAAAAAAAATGCATGCATTATGCGAATAAAAATATTGCTACCTCCAATTTTAAATAAATATCATTTTGGAGTTTAAATTTATTTCAATTAAGTGTTGTTTTACACTTTTATGCAATTTCACTTTCAAATTATCCCTATTAATATTCTTTAGCTAAATTTTAAGAATTTAATATGGTACTAATTTTATGGAATTAATTTGATTCTCTTTTCAATTTTGAATCCTAAATACTATGACTAGTCAAATGTATATTAGTCCAATTCTTATGTTCCTTAATCTATGGCAAAAAGTTTAGAACTACACTTATTTTGAATAGAATATTGAAATACTTGTCAAATTTCAATTTCTCAAATTAATTATTGATTTGAAGTCATGAAACCAAAAATATAACCTGATATATTTAAGAGTTGGTCTCCTGTGCACTAGGTGCATGGTCAATCCAGATTTGCGCCCTTTTTTTTTTTTGATTCATGTGTTGACTTCTATGTTATATTAGTGTGGCCTTTAATTAATACTAGTATGACCTTTATGTACAAATATTTTAACATTTGTGTAATACTTCAACTTCCAAAAAAAAAAAAAAGAACAATTTTGCCACAAATTGTACATATATACATTTACGTGATATTAATCATATCTTTATGTGATATTACTTATACCTTTATATCAACAAAGTCGTACATTTATGTAATATATAAAGGTACATCTAACATAATTAAAAAATATGACTAATATAACTAAAATGTATAAAAAATATTACATGTCTGTCTAAAATAATATAAAGGTACATATAACATTACTAAAAGATATTTATGACTAACATAACTAATAAATACAACACGCGGGAACTAGTTGAGTGTGGAAAACAAGGTGCGTGAGGGCGCATGAGAGCCTCAGATATAATTTCAAGTCGGGTCGACCCAAGTGCATGGATCTAAATATCCATGCACCTAGTGTACATGAGTTTTTGTGTACATTTAAATATATGATTTACACAAACCAAAATATTACATACATATTATTACTTATCAAATTATAATTTTTCAAAAGTATTATATGATCGAAATTAAAATATTACTTATGAAATTTAAAGTCCTTAAATTAATCCTGGATTTAGAATTTTGGAATCAAAGGTATTATATGAAATGCATAAAAGTATGATGTGATACATTGTGAAGTATTACATAGTATTACTTGTCAAATTTTAATTTCTCAAAAGTATCAGCTCATATTTATTGGAAAATTGGTTTTGACCAATGTGTAACCACATATGTTTGACCATAAATTTGAGGGTTGAATGTTGGCCATTATGAAATTAAAAGACATAGGATTAATTTATATTTCGAGTAGATGATCATAGTGTGTTTAAACGCTCAAAATCGATTTTCGATGAGTGAGAAATTAATACACTAAGTATGTGGGTTGAGAATGGAAAGTTTGAGATTGGAAAGTATCCCATATCGAAACTTTAACTTTCTTAACTCCACTATAAGTAATAATGCCTTTGAGATTTACAAAGTGTGTAGATCAAGTAATGGGACCCACACACGCGCATTGGGTTGATTTGGGCTTCGAGCCTTAGATTTTGTAAGTTTGAGATTGGAGAGTATCCCACATCGAAACTTTAACTTTCTTAACTCCACTATATAAGTAATAATGCCTTTGAGATTTACAAAGTGTGTAGATCAAGTAATGGGACCCACACACGCGTATTGGGTTGATTTGGGCTTTGAGCCTTGGATTTTGTCGGCCCAATAAGGATTTATTTTTTAGCACAAAAATGGGCTCGGCCCATTAGTGCTGGCCCATAACGGATGTTGTCTGAGATGTTGACAACATCAATGCAACACATCGGCCCAGTCCAATTTGTACGTGGCCCATCGGATCTTGAGACCCATTTCCGTGAGGTCCATGGTCATTCATGATGGAAGCTCTGACTCCCTAAGCATGCAGTAGAGTAATGGGCTATGGTGGTTCCAAATGATGAAGATGTGGATTGACCATTCTCTTAGTGGGGTAGTTATGTCCTCCCATGATCTCCAAGAGAGTGGAATGAAGTTTATAAATAGGGCATTCATTATGCACTAAAATTATATCATTTTCACGGCCTTTTGCACTTTTGGGAGCTCCATTATCCTCTCATTTTTGTTGCATAAAATCTCATAGCATATTTGTAAATCAAAGTGCAAGTGCATTGATTTTTCCATATAGATCATACATTCTAGTCCTCTCCTATTCAAGTTCGTTGAATTTTCAAGTTTTGTGGTGTTAATAACTTGAAGGCAAAATTGTTTTACCTTTGGGGACATCACGTCGTTCCGTGAGCACTAACCAGGATGTGTTTGTCTTTGAGGGAAAATGTCTAACCTTGACTCGACTTTTTCCCTATTCGTGTGATATTCTTATTGCTGTGTTAAAGGCCTATTCGTGGCTGGAAGATGTTGTGAAGATAGAGAAAGAGGAAGCGAAAAATTGCTCGAAGAAGTTTCTGTTATTGCTATGTTGCCTGCGGTGTCCCAACATTCCCGACAACATTTTCTACAGATTAGTATCGTCTGTATTGTTCCCAAACTTTTGGGGAACATTTTGCTTCTGTAACAAATTTACTTTTCTGCAATCATTGTAACTTGATATTGTTTGGTATACTATAAACCACTATAATACTCACATAGAAATATTACATAATATAAAAGTATTACATACTCTATAATATAACATAAAAGTATTACCTGACATGTGTTGACCAAGTTGATCAAAGTTTTGACTCATATTGATTAGAGTGTTGACCGTATCAATACAACTCATTTCACAAAATAAGATCCATAATATAATCTCATAAAAAATGTGTCTTATAAAAATCAGTTGATTGGATTTAAATAATTTATAACATGATTAAATAATTATAATTTAGTTATTCTACATCAAGGTGGCTTGTTTAATGTTAAAATCAAAAGTAAACAACAAAGAAATAATAAAAACTAAAATTATATTGGGATTATATATCAAATCATTTCACCAGTACTTTCCTTAAACAAAATGTCTCTTTTAAGGGTCAAAATCATATTCACCGCTAATTGTAAACAACTTTTCAATGTTATGTTCAAAGAGATTCCAAAATCCTGTTGTACTACTACTAGTTTAAGATCTTACCATGTTTCTACCTTTAGATATTGTCCATCATTGTATAAAATAAAATGATTGTTGAATTTCTGTAAGTTCTAATATTTGCATTTCCATTTCATAAGATACACAAAATAACCCAACTCTGAGCTCGATTTGTAATTGGCATTATTTTCTATTAATTGTTATTATGATTGTTGGGAATTTTCCCCAGCATCCTGCTTTAGGTCGGAGTTTAAATTGGCGCGAGGCGCGACTCTGCCAAGTTCGAATCCGTGAGCGCAAAGCTACATAAGTATAAGACATTAAAGTTGCGCCCTATGCCCACTGGATATCATTTTGGTATTGCGGTAAACGCTTGATGGTCCCAACAATCATGATAATACCATAGAAATTACTTTCACTAATACATTGGTATATTATGATATACACTATTTCTCAAGAATTGATCTAAATGTATTTTGTATTTGTTGGAGAAATTTTGTATTTGACGAATTGGGTTCTCGTGACAAAATGATAGAAAAAAGGGTGCGGCTATCCGCATCCCACTGTTTACTAAACACACCTCATTTAAAGTGTTATTGTTCACATGTAATATGAACAGTAACACTTGAAATGAGGTGTGTTTAGTACTTCCTGGGTGCGGCTAGAAAGAATGATGCAATATAATTAGAGATGTGTACTGTGTACATAATGCAATAATTATGACATGAAGTTCAGAATGGATAAGGCCACACCTTAAAATAGAGTCCGTTTTCCAATTCCCCTGAAATAATTCTAATAAAATGTCCTAAATTAGGGAAATGCTGTCATCTTATGAACACAAAAATCATATTTTTCTAAACCTGTTAACATTAATTTTAAAGTAAAATCATGAAAAAGAAATGAATAATAGAGTAGAAATTAATTTTTTTTCTGAGATGACCCGAAGGCCGAAACCAATCTAGCAATTACCAAAAAATATATATTGAAATATTAATTATTAGATGTAAATATAAGATCATCATGAAAACATATATATATATATATATATATATATATATATATAAATGATTAAACTAAAAGTATAGTAATTGACTGACGACACATTAATTATAATCTTTTAAATTTAACAACTTTGTAAAATTCCTTTTACCGTCCACTAATTTTATTTATTTATTAAAACTCAATATTACACACACATACAACGATTATATTAAAACAATCTATATTTTTTCCTTCAATTTTTTCTATATAATATTATTTGACACTATATAATAAATATAAAAACGAAATATTTTTTGTGTAAAAAGTATTGATTGCTAACATCTAAAACTATACTTTTTGCTTATATTTCATAAGTTTCCAATAATAATATGTGTTAGTCTTCATTAAATATTTGACGGGAATTGAATGAATAATTTGAAATTTTTATCTAACTATAAATATTATAGAAATTATGCAATATATTTTTTAGGTACCTATTTAAAGTTTGGAAATGTTCCAAATGCAACTATAAATTACTTTGATACTAAACTATATATTTATTTCTGATGAAAAACTCTAAATATATAGAATCAAAATCGATAATCTTCGCATGAAAACAAGAAATGATGCACAATGTGAATAGTATTTAGTAGATTGATTGTGTCAAAATCATTTTTGGTGACTTTTGCTTACGATTAAATGATGTGTACTACGATAGTCCCAACCATAATTATAATATTTTTGCCTTTATTCGTACTTTTGAGACTCCCTGTTTATCTTTTCAACTAAGATTAGACCATCAAATTATTTATGATGAGAAAATTATAACAATCTTTAATTTTTTATCAAAAAGTTTCAAATTTTGGGATCTATTATTACGCTCTTTTGTGCATATATAGGCTTTCTTGAATTCCAGCCGACTTCTCTTTTTTCCTTACGCTTGAAAAATGGATGAATTTGGAAGAGAGAGAAGATAGTTCAACTCTATGGTGCCTTCTGGGAAAAATAAATAATATCTACACATATTAATATGTCAATTAATAAGGATCACATTTTGCCAAAAAAAAAAAGTTATATTTTTAATGATATTAAATATATATGACATATCAACATTACTTGATACATTAGAGCATCTCCAACATTGTATAGAAAACATATGCAATTGATGTTTTTATATCCATTGTTGTAAAAGATTGTGTCAACTTTTTTCAATTGTTACATCTGCATCAAGTTAATGCATGGTCAAGACGTACAATATTTTCTTTTTCCTTTCTTTTTCATTTTTGAGATTCAATTTCTTTTATTTTCATTCTTTAATTCATAATAATAAGGAATATAATGGAATATTCCTTTTTAGGACATCAAATAGTAAAATATTCCTTTTACGTTAGAATAATACAAAATATATAATAAAATATCGTGCAGTGTTGAAAATGCCCTTAAATGTACATGTCATGGGTGATGAATCAACCTGATGTAGCTAGTTCCAAAAATAGAAAAAAAAAATTAATAAATAGCATTGATATTACTCGTAATCACATGTTATAAATTGATATTACTCGTAATCTTTTATTTTAATATTTTATCTTTTATTTCAAAATAACCATCATACATTTATAAATGATAACATTAATTAAAATATAACTTAAATTAAGGATAATGAAACACAAATATAAAATCAAAATGAAAATAGAATAGGGAATCCAATTCCCTAATTTTCTAAGCCAAAGATAAATGGTCCCACATTGTGCAATGACAATAGCATATGCGACACCCAATTATTGTTCATTAAATGATACATGGTATGACAACTATAATTTTGTCTACATTCTAATTTTGTACTCAACACTCTTTATACGTTTGTATCGGACCCATGATCTTCAGCCACAACTATGACTACAACTACGCTAAATTGAAATTTTACAGTTGCCCTTATATAAACTGATAAATTAATTTCACTTTTTCTTTCCTCTTAAGAAATCGATCAATTCAATTTTAATATCAAGGAGGCAAAATTAATCTCACAAAATTTCCTTCTTTTTTTTTTTTTTTTTAATATAAATTTCATTTTTAGTTTTTTCCGGGTGGATTGAGGGAAGAAGAAGTTTAGGGTAAATAATGAAAAAAATCAGAAAATAACACTTAAAAAAAAAAAACTTACGACATTAATTTAACTAAAAAATGTGAGTATAGCGTCCAACTATACGTATGTTTGTGTGCGACTATACATACAAACATGAGTAACATTTAAAAAAATATATTATTGGAAGGTTATTTTGCAAATAAGAGTTGTAAAAGTAACATCTATCCAAATTTTCTGTACAATCTATACGGAAGTAGAAAAGGAAAATTACAACAAAATTAACACCTTTTAGATTAGTTTTTCCTTTTCTATGCATGTGTTTGCTTTCGCTACTCTCTTTCTCTAATATAGACAAATCTTGTCTCGAAGATATGTCTTATTTTCTATTTACAAAAACTAATTATACGAGAAAATTTAATGAATATAATTTTTTGAGATGGAATCTTATTATTTATAAATTAAATCAAATTTCACAAGCTAATCAATCTTATTTTGTAGGTTATTAGTTACATGTTGATCTGTTTCATGAAATTCTCACAAGAGTCATACTCTTTCTTTTTTAAACTACCTTATCATTCTAAGATGGAACAACAAATGAGAAGAAAAAAATAATTAAATATTTTATTATGGTTTTTAAATATTATTTTATTAATTATATAATTTAGATAATAAATCAACTAAATAAAAAAAAACAGGAAAGATAAAATCAGAAATTATATTATAGATTTTTGATTATTTACTTACTCATTTACAATTTTAATCTTTAAAAAAAAGGTACAATTTTCTCTAAATAAACATTTTGTGTATCATTTGTACAGATTTTGCACTATTTTATTGTAAAAATTGCAGATCATCTCTAGCAATTTGCACGGACTAAAAAAGAATATTACATAGTTTTCTTTATTATTAATTTAATATACTTTTTTTTTGTTTGAAATATATACTAATATTAAATATTATTATTTTTAATTCATCAAATTTTGATCTTTATTATTTTATAAGAATTGAAAAAATTATATACATTTAAATTGTATTCAATATTATATTTTAGGTCATTTTATATTCTTTATATTAATCAAGTTTTAGAAAATATCTTATTAGAAAATATCTTAAATTAAATGAATATAATGCAAAATTAAAATGTCAATTAATAATGTTGCAATAAAAACATATGTAGCAGTTGGAATTAGTTATTTGAATTATAATAGTTTCCCACGAATGATCAATTAGTGCATTGTGAAGTGTGAAATAAGAATCTACATATTTTTTTGGTTTTTTTAGTCGAGAAAAAAATGTTGGAAATTTTGGATTAAAATTCCAGAAATTTTGTCTTACTTTGGGCATTAATTGCACGTGGGTCCCGAACCCGATTGTGGCGAAGTAAAGTTGGAATGTGTTCACCTCCGTAAGAGGTTTGTAGCGAGATATTGTACGCCCAAAACGGATAAAGGGTGAATGGGAAATTGAATCTCAAAGTTGCATGTTTGAATCCTTGCTTAGGCTTGGAAATTGGGAATGTGGGTTGTTGTCCCACATTGGAAAACCAACACAAATTTTTCCACTATATATAGTTTTTCACTATAGTGTGGGATTAGTAATGTTGGCAAAATACTCTCTCTTGAGGGGGGGGTGGGTGCAAATCAAAATCTGAACTTCGTACCATGGAACTCGTGTGCACGCGCGACCTGCGTAACGGAAAGTGGCGGCCTCGCCCGGCTCCTTTTGCCACGGTTTTGCACCTCCCATGTCCTTTCATTTTCCAACATGTGACATGTGTTTTGGCCTTCCAACTCCTTGCATCAATTGCAAGCAATAATTGTTGCAGTTTTAAAATTGTTCTTAAGTGGCTATAAAAGAAGCCTCCCTCCACATGATTTCGACCAAGTTTTCAGCTCGATTCTTCTGCTCCTATTTCCAGTTTTCCGAGTCATATCGATACCGATTAGGTGTTATTCCAATTCGCCGTTTGCAAAGTGTTTGTGCTTGACACTGTTGTGTGTTCGCCGTTGTATCTTGGGAAATGGACATTCTTTGAGCACTCAAACACTTCGGAGTGGGACGAATCTGTTTTAAGGAAACTGTGGTTACACAGGCCTCGGGTTTCCCTCGCCAAATTCAGTTTCCTTCCATTCTGTTTTCTTGCCATTTTCAAATATTTTTTTCCAACAAAAAACTCTTAGAATCGATCATGTTCGTTTTCAACCAATTCGACAACTGGATGTGGCATTTCCCTTGCTTCCTCAATTGGAGCGTCAACATGTTGCTCATCCTCGTTTATCCTATTATGTATTATTATGCATACAAATTATAATATCTTACAAATAAGTTTATTCCAATATTGTGCCAGATTTGCCACAATTGCAATTGATTTTGGAGAACTCAAAATATCATCATTTTTACATGTTTCTTGTTTCATTGTAAAAAAACAAATAAAATGTCCGACCAATTAGTTCATTGATAACAGTGTTTGTGGAATTGGACTAATGATCAAATCAACATACCGGTTCAAGGTTCAATCGTAACTGCTTACAAGAAATTTAATATATGTTTTGAAAATTTGACATATTATGTAATTTTCTGTAAAATTGTACAATAATATTAAGGGTTAGTTTCATTTTTGATCCTATTTGTAAGACCTTTTCCATTTTTTAACAATCAAGTATATGTTTTTCAATTTTAGTTCCGTATGTTTCAACTTTTTCCAATATCAGTCCACTTTTTTTAATTTTGATCATGTATGTTTCAATTTTTTCCAATTTCAATCCATTTTGTCAGAATTCCCAAAATCGCCGATGTCACATGAGATTTCCCCACGACCATCTGATCAAAATTGGATTGAAATTGGAGAAAATTGAAATATACAGGATCAAAATTGGAAAATTTGACTGAAATTGGAAAAAATTGAAACATATATATAGGACCAAAATTGAAAAAAATTGAGACATATAGAACCAAAATTGGAAAATGTATACTTGGTTGTTCAAAAATGGAAATGATCTTCCATATAGGACCAAATTTGAAATTATCTCTAATAGTAATAATACAAAATTGTTTTTTTAATAACTAATAATGATAATAATAATGATAAATTCAAAATATTTGTTAATAAAGTTTACAACATTATTCAAAATAGCACATAACATTTACTCTCTCACACGCGCGCGCACACACATATATATATATATATATATATATATATATATATATATATATATTCTCAATGTTTAAAAAACTAAAAAACTTATTAAGGTTTAATAATATGGTAGTTTTCTCTAAAAAAAAATGAATATGTTTTAAATTTTTTATAACCTATTCACACTATATAATATTAGGAATAGTCCCACACTGAAAAAAACCAAAGATGGTATGAGAGATTACAGTATAAAGTATAAGATTATGTCCCTCATTGATTAGCCAACTTAAAAAATACATTGAATTCATTCATTATAAATGATGCAATTGTATGACTTTGACCCATATTGATTGGGTATTAAAATAACATTGATCAAACCATGCGTTACAAATGATGTTGGTGTCTAAAAATATAATTATCTAATAACATTTAATAACACTCAAAACATAAGGAAAAAAAAAAAAAAAGAACAGTACTCTTATAAATATCATGATTTGAAATTCACTCTCATTATTTACCAAAATCAACTATCAACCTATATAATTTGGGATTAGGATAAATCTGAGGTCTTCTATCAATAGAAGGTTGGTATCGGAAAATAAATTCCGCGGGGTCCACAATTTTTCATGGATCTAAATTATGGTGTTTGCTGATCAAGATTAGACAGGATGGATTTTGCCATTGCATGATTAGTATTCTACGTCAGAAAACTTTGTCTTTATTAGTTCATGATCACCTTTCAATTGTTTTTAAGTCCCAAGCTAGATCTAGTGGATGTTTGTGTCTCTGTTGAAAGAAAATATACACCAATAATTCCTTTCCAACTAATCATATTAATTGGACATACTCACTTCTAGTGAGATGCATTAATACAACTATCTGTTTTGACAAAAAATGGTATGCCCCTGGGGCACCCCAACCCAGCGCGTGGTACGCCCCCACGCGCGCCCACACCGTCGTTAGCGTGTGTCGCGCGCGCTTGATTTATTCTTCAAGTATCACATATACTCTTCAGGTATCACCTGATTTGTAATATCTATAAGACAAATCTGTGATACCTCAAGAACCATGCGCCCATGCCATGCGCCCACACCGCGCGCTCACACCGCGCGCACACCTAACATTTCTAAATGTATCACACATATATTCTACAGGTATCACCAGATTTGTAATACCTATAGGACAAATCTGTAATACCTCAAGAACTATGCGCCCACGCCGCGTGCCCACGTTGCGCGCCCACACCGCGCGCTCACGCCGCACGCGCACCTAACATGTCTAAAGGTATCACACATATACTATTCAGGTATCACATACCTTTAGTTCATATTTGTAATATCTATAGAACAAATCTGTAATACCTCCCACACCGCGCGCCCACGCCGTGCGTGCACCTAACAGGTCTAAAGGTATCACACATATACTATTCAAGTATCAATACATTTAGTTCATATTTGTAATATATATAATACAAATCTATAATACCTCAAAAAAAAAAATCTAAGCACATAGATTTATGCGTGAAAAAAAAAAATTAGAAGCGGGTCGGGTCAGGGCCAAGGAGCACACAAGTGACAAGGGGATGGAGGCTAATTAGTGTATTAAATATAATTATTATTTATGTGAAACCGCATATTCCAAAGTTCCATCCAATTAATTCAACACAAGCAATATATTGCTACCATTGATCATGATCGATACGTATGATTCTCTCATGAATCATGATGACAAAGAAAAAAAATAATGGGTTATGGACACATTGTCAACCGTCTTCATCTCGATGTTGTAATGATATTGTTCGTTTTAGATCTGGTATACTTTTATTTAATTTAAGTGAAGCTGAATCTATAACCATTGACATGATATTGAGAGTAAAACTCATTGCAACAAAAATGTTTATTAGCTACAACAAAATGTTGTCGTAAAAATATTGATAACTATCACAAAAACATTTTGCGACAATATTTTGTAACTAAGGCTTTTGTGACAATGTTATTGTTGCTAATATATATACAACAAATAAGTTTTTTATATTGTTTTTTGTGACAACTTGTTGTCAATATATATTATCAGTTTTATGAGATAATACATTATAGTAAAAAATAAAATTTACGTGACAATTTTTGCTGTCGCAAAAAATCTTATCACAAATACTCATTTTTTGTTGTAGTGATTGCATTAATTTTGATTAAATTTGATGATGAGCCATGGTTCTGAACCAAACTAAACTATTAAACCCGAGTTATATGGAGATTTTTTTTGTCTTAGTTATACTCTATAGAATAAAGTGTTGAAATCTTTGATTTTCAGTCCGGTTACAGAAAAGGTGGGATCAATTTTTTGAGTGAGGAAAATGATACAAGTTTTTGGGAAAATTGTAACGTTAGACTAATAAATGTGGTCATGCTTCCTTTAACCACTAATTTTATGGGTTTTTATTATGCTCTATAAATCTAGATTTTAATATTTTTCAATTTCATTATATTTTGTAAGAATTTCAATTTTTCTAGTGATAATTAATTGCTGTCATGAATACAGATACTATATGCTAACATGACATTCTAATTAGACATCTTGATTGTATATGGGAAAATTGATTTTTGTGGTACTAAATGGAAGGAAAATTCGTAATTTGGAATGAATAGAACAATTTTCCCAAAATTTAGTGCCACATAGATTAATTTTCTCCAAGTACGACCAACCCCTGTAAGTTAGAACATCACATCTATTGCGTCAATGTTGGTTTCAACAATTATTATTGAAATCGAATTTTTGACTAAAATCAAACTAAAATGGAAAAATTTTTTTTTTTAAACAATCACGATTATGAAAACTCTTATACAGATGGACAAGGCTCAAGTTTTAGAACCAAAATTGAGAATTTTCCTAATTTTTTGGTGAAGAGATATCAACACATCACCATATGTGTTGTAATCTTGTATTTTATGTTTATTGATGCACACGTGTATATGGTATGATTGCATTATTGTTGTAACATGCATTATGTTTATAAGATGTAACATCATATTAACATATGGTAAGAATTAAATAAAAGACCTAATTATGTGTCTAATTTAATTACCATGGATGAAAATGTGGTTTTACCTAATAAGTCACAAAAGATAAATTAACAAGTGATCTCGCAAGTAAAGTAGGATTAACGGCTCTAATCCATCAATGTCATGATGTTTAATTTGTCATTAATTATTGAAAAGAATAAAACGATATATAGAATTTATGCTTACCTCAAAATGTGCACAAAATCTCATCTTGATGGACTAGCTAGGTACGTAGCTGCCTAGCTAGTGAATATAGACCCCTAATTAATCACATTAACTTCATAAATTAGATAAATACGAATCTTAAATATTCCAGCTTATTAATATTATTATTATTAATATTTTTTTTCTGTTCCTTAATTTCCTCCGGGAAAATGAGGAGAAGTGGAAAGTAAAAGACTAAATACATTGGATAAATAGATGTAATGACGCAAGGGATTAAAATAGTTATTAGATGCATATATATTTTGTCATCTAGTGTTTGTATTTAATTACAACAACCTCTGAAAAAGTCACAAATTAAAGATATTTGATATTTGTATAGGAATATACATAGTTTATTAAAAGTAATATTTTGGAGGTTCTATCCGTTTGTTGGATTTGGATTTTACTCCTTTATTGCAGCCTAATACCCACATAACTGAACATTTCTTGTGACTTGGGTTTTTCTTTAAACTTTCCTCTCTCTCTCTCTCTCTCTCTCTCTCTCTCTCTCTCTCTCTACACATGACACATACGTGATATGTGTGTATCTATATATATGTATGTATATCTATATATATTAGCATAACTAACTGCACAAGCATAAAAGCTGCAAGAATAATGCAATAAAGAAATTCCAAGTCGGCTAAGTCACTTCTCAATCATCGTATCTCTGTTTATATAAATGCATGCTTTTCTCCTCTAATTAATCTTATATTTTCCCTACTCCTCCCCAAACACCCCAAATTCTAGAGAGAGAGAGAGAGAGAGCATCTAGCAAAAGAAAATTCTTGATGTGTTGAAGATTTTATTCGTTGAAAAAGGATTTTATTCGTTGAAAAAGGGTAGAAAAAAAACAGAAAAAAGAAAAAATGGGTTTAAGAGACATAGGAGACACACTGCCACCAGGTTTCAGGTTCTATCCAAGTGATGAAGAATTGGTTTGCCATTATCTCTACAAAAAGATTGCTAATGAAGAAGTTCTGAGAGGCACTTTGGTCGAAATCGATCTCCATGTTTGTGAGCCATGGCAGCTCCCTGGTACCCTACCCACCCTAACCCTTTCTTCTTCTTCTTCTTCTTCTTGTTTTTAATATTATTTCTCGATATACACATGCTGATGATGTCATTCAATACACGTGGTCTACCTAGTTATGGATAAGGGATGGCTGAAACACTGTGTTGGAATAAAGTATTTGATGTGGGGGTGCACCATGTTCCTCTTCTTCGTTATTTTTGTGCAATTGTTTTTGTGAATGACAAAGGCACGTGCATGTTCGGTTTTTATTTTTGTTTGATTATTCAGATGTTGGAATAACAATAGTTGCTCAAAATTTTTGTTTGATTATTGTCTCTATTTTTATTTTGAGCAGACAATTTGAATGTTGCAAGAATGATCACTTCTAACATTAATTAGATGCATTTATTTGTGTGTGTGTGTTTTTTGTGTAGCAGATAAATGTCCCAGAAAAGATACTAATTATTCTTTCTAATTAATCCCCAGAAAAGATTGAATTAAATAAAATTTATTGTTATGTTTCATTTAATGACAGAGTGATTTACTTTTAGATTGACTTATTTGCTTCGATGCATGTGTCCTTTTGCTTTTGCCATGCATATTTTTCCTCCAAGTGTGACGAAATTCAGAAAGGATCTTCTCTTTTTCAAGAAAATTAAAAGGTTGGGGCATTTTTGGTGCTTTTATATATTTATTTTATTACGTAGGTTCCATTCAATGAATCTTGCAGTTTTTTTGTATTTATATTCATGAAATGGATAAGATTTACTAACTGCTAAATTCATCACTATAAAACCAGAATTCGTTTGGGGTTTCTTATTTTCAAGTATTTTGCTTTTTTTCTTTTTGGGAAAAAGAAAGAATTTAGATAAATCTTGCTTCAATGATTTTCTTTTTGATTATTTTTATTTTCTCAAAAGTTCTATCCCTTTTTATTAGACGTGGCCTTCTCTAATTAATCTGAGTTTGTTATTTCTTTCATGATACACAACTTTTGATTACGCATGATAAACAGTTTTAACAAGAGTTTTAATTTTTAATTTTCTTTATTGATCCCAAAATTAGGACTAATTTGGAAAAAAAAGATTTTGTTAAGAAAGAGAGTATGTATGTGTGTGTAATGATGAAGTTGTACTTATTGGTGAAGACAAGAAGTGTGACATAGACTTCCTACCATAGAAGTAACTTTCTCATTATGTAGAAAACGCTTACACACATTCTCCCTTCTTTCATATGAATTTCTCAAATCCTATGTGAATGCACAAACATGCCTTAAGAATCTTTGGTGACTTGTAACCAACTCTTTTGTCACTTTAGCACAAATTATCTCTTACCCAAACATAATGGAGATGATGAAAATGCTAATTATGTATTTTATTTACATATTACATTTTTTAATTTAATTTTTCACCTATGCCAAGTATATATTTTAATTTCCATATATGTCCATTTTAATTCACTAAGTTAATTAATTGATTAATCAAGCAATATTGACATTGTTTCATTTTTTTTAGATGTGGCCAAGTTGAACTCCAATGAGTGGTACTTCTTTAGCTTTCGCGATCGCAAGTATGCGACGGGCTTTCGGACGAACCGAGCAACCATTTCCGGGTACTGGAAGGCAACCGGAAAAGACCGATCGGTGGTCGATCCGAGGACTCGGAAAGTGGTGGGAATGAGAAAAACATTGGTTTTCTACAAAAATAGAGCTCCTAATGGGATCAAAACTGGCTGGATCATGCATGAATTTCGCCTTGAGAATCCTCATGTCCCTCCTAAGGTACTTTCATTATTATTTACTTCAATATCTATTTTTTTAATTAAAAAAATCATAGATTATCTAGTAAGTTAATTGAATAATTAAAAGATCATGGGTTAAGCAATGAGAAAATGAAATATTATGGAATGAGTGAGGTGGCAATCAATCATGTAGTAATAAGAAACTTGAACGAAACTACGTTGAAATTTCGAGATCTAGATTCTCTCCATATTCTCTTTAAAGCCTCGTAGAGAAAAAAATTCTTTTATGCATTCTTGTGGGCTCCTTTCTTTATAAACACACATACTTCATTTCATTCAAAATCTTTTCATTTATTTCTCGATTAATTACAAATTTTCATCCAAATATTACGTAATTTAACATTTCTTTTTATAGACTTTGAACCATTCTATTTTATTGTATGAATTTTAAATTTGGTATATTTACTGTATCGAAAAAATTGTAGTCGTTGATTCTAACATGTGTACGGTTAGAATTTATTCGATGCAGTAAAATACATCAAATTTAAAGTTTATACGATAAAATGGAACTATTTAAAATTTATACCAAAGAAATGTCAAATCACTTCAAAAAATGTTATTTACTCTTTATTTTAATCATATTTCATTAAAGAAAAACACCCTCATGAAAGTCCTCCTTCTTCACCTTGCTCTAGCTTTCACTATACCACCATACTCAAGACTCTTTAAAGAAAGTAAATATAATTACAACTACATGTAGGTTTATCCAAAATCCCAAAATTGTTGGTAATATTTCTAATTCAACAACTTTCTAACATCTTAAAATATACAGGACCAAAATTAAAATTTTCGAATCAGTTTTGAATTCCTCCCAATATAATTCTCTATTAATGCTGACTAATTTGTGATGAACATTCACAGGAAGATTGGGTATTATGCAGAGTATTCCACAAATCCAGAAGTGAAAATGAAAATTATAGCAACATTTTGATGAACGAACACAATTTCTATGATTCAATAGCTGGTGCCACTTCACCAACAAATAATGAACAACAACAACATGGCAATTATATGCCTAATTGTGCCCATCAAAATATCATAACTTCTTTTAACCATCAACATTCTCAAACCCTAAACCCTAGCACATCTCTTGCTTTGTCGCCTCTCGACCTGGGGTACGTAGACCTATGTCGCGAGGACCAAATGAACCATGAGCCTGGCTTCTCAAGCTCTCACTATACATACAACAAAATGCTGGGGGCTAGCAAGTGTGAGGATGACTATGGGTTCTTGCTCGATCTCGTTGGCTCCAATGCAGAGCCTTCGAGTCTTGAGGATATGCGATTCGATGATGATAACTGCTCCGTTTTCATTTGAATTATATTGTGGACTTAATTTGGTTCAGTAAATTGGTATACCTATATATATGTATATGTAGCATGCAGAAGGGGAATTTGTGAAGCTGTGAGAAGGTAGTTGTAGATGGTTAGTGTGTGATTATAAGGTAAAAAGAATTTGTTTGGTTTGTATATTTGGAAAAAGATTTGTTAGGCCTAAAATAAAATAAAAAATTGTTTAGGTGATATGTATATTTATCCTAGCTAGCTACTTTCTTAGTTTTGAAAATTTCATTGTAGGCATGAATGCAAAGGATTATTTTTAATTATCTATATTTATCAACTTCTCTTTATAAATGCATGCGCCACATCAGATGTTTTTATTTTATTTTATAAAAAAATTATAGTAATTGGATTGTACAAATTAATCAAACAACATTAACAATGATGATGAAGGCGCGACCACAAACTTGGTGGCTCAACCCAAAACATGCAAATGGGCTACGGAGCAATTAACAACTCTATGTGAGATCATTTGAGGTTTTACAAAGTAATATGAAATTGAGGTGATAATCTTATTTTAAAATTTAAGTAAGTTGGTGAGTTATTGGAAATAAATTAAAGGGAAATTATCAGATTTGATTCTCGTAAAGTATGCCTTATTTTAGATTTTCATATCAAAAAGTTCCACCTCAACATAAATAGTCCTATATATAACTATACAAATTTCATCATATTTGATCCTCACTGTTTAGAAACATCAACTTTAATGGAATTTAACTAACATGTGGCTTTTGATGGAATTTTGGCACCAAATTCAACCATTTTTTTAAAATATTGCAAATTGTATTTTCTAAAAATTCCAACTTTTGAATTTGACAAAAACTTATATACCCGCAAAGGTATTATTAGTTTAGTATTGGTTATATACTCATAAGGTATTAGTTGTATACTTATAAGATGTTATTTGTATAACTGAAATATATGTCCTAGTGAAACATATTAGTTGTATATTCATAAAGTATTAGTCGTTTACTCATAAGTTATTTACTTATATGACTAAAATATATGGTTTAGTGAAAGATATTACTTAAGGTATTAATTATTACATGTAAAGGTCGTATTACTTAAAGGTATTAAAGTTGGGGTTGGGGGCACACTATACCAATGACACACAAGCCTACTCTTTCAATTTCACTACAAGAAAACTGTCAAATTCCAATGGCACAAAATCCGTTGGAATTTTGTGTTTTTCTGTTGGAATTTTGTGTTTTTCCATTGGAATTGTTGATTCCAATGATAATTCCAACGGAATTTGCACCGTTGGAAAAGTGGGAGGTGGAATTTCAAAATTCCAAAGGAAAACAAATTCCAATGGTAATTCCAACGGAAATCTGCCATTGGAATTATTTGGTACAGGAAAAAATTCCAACGTCGATTCCAACGGATTTTCCAATGGTAAATAACCGTTGGAATTTTTCCAACAGACTTTCCAATGACCTTTTTTCGTTGGAATTTTTTGTGGAACTTTGAAATTCCAACAACATCTTTCCGTTGGAAATAAATTCCAACGGTATTTCCAATGACGTATTTTCGTTGGAATTTTAATTTTAAGAGTTCCAACGGTGAATTTCCATTGTAATTTGTCCAACGGTAATTATACACTAGAAATTTCCATCGGAATTTTCAATTTAAGAATTCCAATGGCTATTTTCCATTGGAATTTTCCGTTGGAATTTTTTATACGTATATAAAGAAATCTTGTAATGGTAATAAAAATAATATAAACATTCAACAAAATACAAAATCTTCATAATCAAATATCTAACATATTCAAATTTAAGAACACATCCAAAATGATGTCAAAATATAAACTAAGTCCTAAACATCTTCAACATCAACACTAACATCTTCAACATCAACACTAATTATCCTTCACAAGTCTCATCATCAACAAAAGGAAACAATATGTTCTAAAAACCACCACCATTATCAATACCCATGTCCTCATCCTCCTCATTTTCATCACCCACAACTTCATCATCAACATTAGCCACATTTTCAGATCACAAGGGGGAGTCACATCTATAAAAGAGCTACTAGGGGTGAAAGACCCATTGATCAACTTAGCAAAAAGACTACGAAAGGAAGCCAACTCACTCTGAACAACATTCAAATAAGATTGTAACACTTGAACTTCTGCATTAGTAGGGTGAGTGGTCTTACTCCTTGTATTGGATCTCGAACTCGAAAATGTATAGAAAACTGCTTTGGATCCAAATCCATAAGGCTTGCCTCTCTTGTTCTTCCCCCCATTAGCTTTGTAAAAGAGGGTAGAATCATCGATCTCAGCTTCATCTACACCTTCAGATAGTCTATTAGCCTTCAACGTCTTGTACTTGTTCTGCATATAGTTTCAAATGGGTATGAAAATAAGATTTTTTAAGCATAAAAAATCTATTAAGAAATATATACAGATATTTCATAAGAGTAAAATACTTTTTTTGCCCAATAAGAATTTCGATTAGCAATTTCGCCCTTTTTTTCGGGCTCGCAATTAAGGACACTAAGTTTTAAAAATTAGCAATCCGTGCCCAATTTCAGCCCGAAGTGCCTAATTGGGCTGAAATTGCACGTGTTTCGCACATGAGACCCCTATACGGGCTCGATTTGGTGATGTGTCTCTTTATTTTATGACGTGGCCTTTTCCATTTATTTACAAGCCCGCCACGTGTGAATTAAGTGGGGCTAACTAAAATTAGAACGGGAATTGAAAACAGGGGAAATTCACACCAAAATCAAACCTTTGTATCAATCCTCCCCATTGCAAAGTTGGAACCCTAATTCCCAAATTGAAGAACAACCCAAATTCCTCTCGTGAATCCTTGAAATTTCAGAAATGTCATTCACAACAGGTGATATCGACTGCAATTGTGGAAGAAGAGCCGTAGTTCGCACGTCTTGGAACAATGATAACCCCGGAATAAGGTTCAGTTCTTGCTTCCATTATAATGTAAGCAAATTGCTAGCTATAGTTCTCGAAATCCCTGGGTTTCACCTTATTTTGTTCGATTTTGAACACTAAAATTAGTTTTCTAAGTTTGTGTTTGAACAAGTCATGAAAACAGAATGGGCTGAACATGCATGATTAAGTAATGTCTTATTTGAATGTTGCAGAGAGGTGGTTGTCATTTCTTTGCTTGGGAGGACCCTCCAATGTGTCGTAGATCAATAGCTTTGATTCCTGGGCTCTTGAGAATGATTAATACAATGAATGCAGAGAATGGAAGACTGAAGGAAACCATCAATACCATGGAAGAGGAGATTGAGAAATTGAAGTATAAGAATAGGATGCTTGTAAAAATGTTGTTTTTGATTCCTATAATTTGTAGTTTTTATTGTTGGTTTTGGTTGAAGATGGATTAAGTTAGGTCATGTGAATGGGAAGGTTGATATGATGAATGTATTAAACAAGTAGTTTGAACTGATTATGTATGCATTTTAATATGATAAATGGAATAAACAAGTAGTTTGGATCTTTTTGGTTAATTTGTTGTTTAATTTGTAGTGCTTTTTAGTCTAATGCATTTTAATGTTTCAGCATATGAGTTCATGGCTTATGTTTACTTCGGTGAAATATGAATGATCTTCCTATTGCAATGCACTGATGCTTTCATTTTAATGCTTAGGCTCCTGTCAATTCCTACTGCAAATAATTGAAGAATATCTTACAAGAGATAAATGCATAATAAAGTCAATTACCATTGAAAATATCCACAAAAGTTTACATTCAAAACATTCACTTCCAACTAGAATTCTACAACACAAACATTGTGTGTAACTAGTTACAAAAGAAAATCAGTGATATCAGTTCTCAAAGTAGTGGTGTTTGTTCAAAATAAAATTCTAGGAGGAATTGATTGTAATTTGCAAAATACATGAAAACCTCTCCAATCTATCCTTTCTTTGGGAGATTTTTTAGCTGAGAAAGGAGTACAAATTTGGACCATTCACTTGTAGGCCCCCTTGGCCTTGCAGTTCCTTGTCCTTGTTGCAATTGCTCATACATGGAAGGGGCTGGAATTCTTGGTGTTGGGGCAGTACAGATGGATGGAAAGTCAGAATCTTGTGTTAGGATGTCTTTGCAATTGACTCCATCTCAGCCTACTATAAAACATAGAGTTCATCATGAAGTGGATTTAATGGCTGGAGTGTAAAATATGAGGAGAATTTTGAAGCACTTACAAAAATGTTTTGTATATCAAATTCAACCTCAGCCGGTGGCTGGCCTTCAACATGCTCAGAAACAATGGGTGCTCCCTAGTAAATAAAACATATATGTATAAGCAAGATTTTATAGATGATAAACCATTCAACTTACCCAGTCATATTGATCAAAGTAAACAAATAAACCTCTTGTAATAAACCTCTCTTACAAAGTCAATGTAACTACTCATCAGTCTTACACAACCACTTGGATCAATCATGCACAACAGACATAACAATCATAGATATACATAACAACAACTCATCCAAATCATTCAAAAACATAACAAATACACTTGTAAATGGAAGCACTCTCAATCAGACAAATTCACTTGGATATGAAAATCAAATTTGAAAATATGAAAAGAGGTATTATTCACCTTTGATTTTTTAGATCTTCTAGTATCAGAACCTTCAGCCTCATAAGTGACTGGGTGTGGACATTTCCTGACATTGTGTCATACCCCATGACACCTGCTACATCTGCGTATTGATTGTTGCCTTTTCAGAGTGTTCTTCTTACTCATCCCATCATCAGATTTCTTTTTCCTTGATTTTGGAGGTCTTCTTACACCCCTTACCAACTTCGGTGGCAAAGGTGGTGCAATTCCAGTCTCCTCCCACAAAGCTTCTCCATTGATACCTTTGATAAATGATTCATACACCAACTTATATACATCAACTGTGTAATGTAAGTCAACAAAGTCCTCTGGATTTTTTCCTTCATTGTAGATGGCACATAGAGCATGCTTACATGGAATCCTACTCAAACTCCACAATCTGCAACTACATTCATTCTTGTCCAAATCAACAGTGAACTGACTCCCATCACAACAAGATATCTGATAGTGCAATCTATCCCCCTTGATGGGTATGCAATCACTGACTAATCCACTTGTTTTTTGGATGATTTTGGAGATTCTTGGACATAGATATCCAGTCCACTTCTTCTCTGCCCTTTCCCTATGACAGTTTAGTCTTTTCATCAACCAACCTCTGATCCATTCCAACATGCTCAAAATGGGCAACTCACTTCCTTCCAATATGGCTGCATTAAACACCTCACACCCATTGTTGAGCAACATATCACACTTGGGAAATTCAGAGAAGTGTGATTTGGTCCATCCTTCTGGTGACTTATCATTTAGCCATCCCCAAGCAGCTTCATTCACCTTTTTTAGAGAATTCATCAACTGCTTGAACTCTCCCACAGTAGTTGCACATGCAGCCCTCCACAAGAGGTTTTTCAAATCCAAACCTCTAAACCCTGCTTGCTTGAAGTTTGCATGCAAGTGCCTAACACAGAATCTGTTGGAAGAACTTGGGAAAACCTCATTAAATGCTTGAATAAGCCCCTTCTGCTTGTCACTAATGAAAGTCATCTCATAGTCCTTGTATATGCTTAAATCTACCTTGAGAACCCTCAAGAACCATTCCCAAATCTCAGTGTTTTCCTTGCACACAACAACATAAGCAATGGGATATATGCTGCTGTTGCCATAAACTCCCACAACAGATAAAAGCATCCCCTTGTGAGGGCCTTTCAAGAAACAACCATCAACCCCTATGATTGGCCTACACCCTGCCATGAAACCTTATATGCACAGAGACAAACATAGAACCTATCAAACCTCTCCAATCCATCTTCATCAGTATTAGTCCCCATAATAACCGTACTACCAGGGTTGCTTCTTCTCAACTCCTCAGCATAGTCTCAAAGTTTCCCAAACTCAACATCTGGATCACCCTTTAACATTTTTAATGCCCTTCTCTTAGCCCTATATGCCACATCTCTAGAAACACAACAATCAATCTCCTCAATGATATCCTGTCTAAACCCCTGCATCCTTCTTTTGGGATCACTTATAAACTTCTTCATATATCTCTCACTCAACCACTTGGATCCCACATTTTTCACATTCCTAGTGGAGGCACAAGTGTGATTATCATTACACAATCTAATCCTAAAAGTACCTTCATCTGCCATTTTAATCAAATTCACCCTCCATTGACATGTATTCACTGCACACCTTGCATAACATTTAGTGGGATCACTCTTAGTAAATATCACACTCCTATGTGTTTTAACAACATATGAATTCACCGCCTTCCTAAAATCAGCTCTATTAGCAAAAGTCAATCCAACAGTCAACACAGGGTCATCATAAACACAATTAGGATTGAAAATGGGGAAATTAGGCTCTATTTCCTCACCATCAGAATCTTTGTACTCATCAAAGATAACCCCCTCCCCAACAACATCATCATCAGAAAAGTCAAAGTTAGTTTCTACCCCTAAACCACCAGAAGTCCCTGCCCCAGCCTAACCACCATCACCATCAATCCTTGCCCCCTACACCACCACCTTGTTCATTTTCAGAATTGAGGTTGTAGTCATCATCACTAAAACCACCATAACTACTGTTTTGCTCACTAATTTCATCTAAGTTCATCTCATTTACATCCTCAGATTCAATTCTTTCCAGTCTTTCAACATAAAGATCAATACATCTAACATTCAAATTCTTTAATACCCATTCAGTTAACATGTCATCACTACTTAAAAGAATGAACTCATTGTTCTCAAGTTTATAGAACCTCCTATGCCATTTTCCCACTGTTAGTTCAGTCCACTTTTGCAAATCTTGTAAACTAACAGACTCGGCAATCACATAGTCATAAATAGAAGTTAATCCACCCTTATATGTAGCTATAGGAGACCAAAAAAATTCACCACCATGATGAATTGTAATTGTAATTTGCTTGGTACTTGGTTCTGTCAATTGAAGAAATAAGTTGACATTAATATTTAAACCCTAACAGTGGACCACAATTAAATATTCTGAGATTTGCAAATAAATATATCCACTCATCAATAAAAAACAGAAACTTTGGACCACAACCATATTTAAAGTTCAAGTGTATTTGTTAAAGTTCAACATGTCTGCAAAACAACACTAACACTACCCCACATGTCGGCAAAACAACATTGACCCCTCATATTTAAAGTTCAACAAACATAAAAAAAAATGTCAATGGTCCACATTTTGCACAACATCACATATATAAATCCTACACAAATTTCCCCATTTGAGAAGCCAAAAAGTAAATAACAAAAAAGTATATTAGCCAAGAATAACTTACCATATCGAGGTGGCGGGAATCCTTTGAGCTTGCGGTCGCGTTTCCTCACCATCTTCATAATGCTTTGTTGTTTTTCTTCGAAATGGGTCAATGGCAACAGATTAGGGTTTTTTTAAGGGTTTGTACTTGGGGTATTTGACGGGAGAAAAATTCCAGAAGTGAATGTGTGAATTTGGGAATTAGGGTTCGCGATCTGTGGGGGGAAGAAGGTTTGATTTTGGTGAATTTCCCTTGTTTTCAATTCCCGTTCTGATTTTAGTTGGCCCCACTTAATTCACACGTGGCGGGCTTGTAAATAAATGGAAAAGGCCACGTCATAAAATAAAGAGACACATCACCAAATCGAGCCCATTTGGGGGTATCACGTGCGAAACACGTGCAATTTCAGCCCAATTAAGCACTTCGGGTTGAAATTGGGCACAGATTGCTAATTTTTAAAACTTAGTGTCCTTAATTGCGAGCCCGAAAAAAAGAGCGAAATTGCTAATCGAAATTCTTATTGGGCAAAAAAAGTAGTTTACTCATTTCATAATACTTACATAAACTCCCTCGGCTCTCGAATTTCACCACTCTCTAGTTTTCTCATCATAATTGAGTCCCAGAAAAACCTTAGGGACAGTAGCATCTCTACATAACTCAATTCCCTAAATTAATCACACAATTAATATTTATTTAAGCTAAATCTTCATTAAAAATAAAACTTAACTTAAAATACCACTTACTAATCTTCTTATGTGCTTAGAAATATAAATAGCCCCACCTCGATTCAAACAACCATCATTATTAATTGATATATTCTTCTTGTTTTGTTTCAGACATGCTGACGAAGTTGGGATCTGTCCCATTTGGTTTAAAGTGCTTCAAGAATTGAGGCAGATAACCATTTGCCCTTTGATTTCTTCCTCCGAATATCTGTCAAACTTGAAAGCACGAGAGCTGGAGTTTTATGTTTCCATATTCGCTTAATATCATCTTGATGTTCAGGATCCCATCTGCAGTAATTCTACTAAAAAACCAATATTCTTTTAGATTGTAATGTTATATAACAAAATTTTTCTAATAATAAGCTAATAATATCACCTGAAATTGCATAAACCACATGTTCCTCACGTTGTCAGAGATCTCACTCCACTCAAGCCATGGTTCTTCGTATTTAGACTTGATGACTGTGGTGATATGCTTAATTGCTTCTAGAGGAAAGAACCTGTTATATAATAATTAACTTAGAACTTGTAGTTAATTTTACTAAGAAAGTAAATAAAAATATCTAACATCAACTTATGTTAAAATGTAAATAGTTAGAAAGTCGGTACTCATCTCCATTTGGACGTATCAACAACTTACTAACAGTCGATCCACACCCTGATGATGCACTTGCGGATGCAGATAAAGAACCCTCAGCAAAGCATAGATCAGATGACTACAATGAGCTATTTCTAGGGAGCCTCTCTGATGCTCTCTCAAATGGAATAGGTCCTCTCTCAGATGCTCTCTCAAATGGAGAATGAGATCTCTCAAATGATCCCTCAAATGGTGTAGGAGCTCTCCCAGTTAGTAATTCAAAAGGTATAGGAGCTATTTCAGATGGTATAAGAGCTCTTTCAGAAGGTATATGAGTTCTCTCAAATGCTCTCTCAAATGGTGTAGAAGCTCTCTCTCAAATGGTGAGTGGTCATTCTTGTTTGTGGATGTGGAATGAGTAAGATGACTAGTAGGTCCATTACTTGTGCTTCTACCTCTGCATCCACTGGTGTTAGAACTACTGCTTCTGTATCGTCCTCGAAAGCCACCATGTTTACCTCTTCCTAACATCTACATATTGATAACAAATACAATAAATTTCAATGTTAGGTTAAATTAAAGTATTGCATCACATCATACTACATAAAAGAATTACAAAAACTTAATAATACACCTTAGTAATCAATCACTATATTCATAATAATCAAAAGTGTTTTCCTCATGATCAGATTCTTCAATTTCATATGATGTTTCCTCATCTTCATCTTCAACTTCAACATGCCCTTCAACTTCATCACCGTGATCAACAATGGTGGCACTTGCAATATTATCAATTTCCCCACCTGTGCTATTGAAATCTCTTAATGTAAGATCAACATCATCCTGACCAGATATTTCATTGAGGTGAGAACCAACATCATCTTGATATGGAGCATTTGGTGATTGAATCGTTTGTCTTGCTTTAGTTTTAATCACCACAAGCCAATCTTTTCTATTTGGAGTAGGATTTGGGTAAGGTGTATAATATACTTGCTCAGCTTGTTGAGAAAATATAAATGTATCTTTACCCTTGTATTTTCTATTTGATTTGACTTCAACAACTTCATATTTGGGGCAAGTCCTTGTGCCCATGGACGAAGGATCGAACCATTTACAATTGAAAAGTGTTAACCTTTTGATTTTTTCTCCTGGATACTCAATCTCAATCATTTCCTGAACAATTTCATGATACATTGTCTCTTCTCCAGTGAGAACAACTCTTGAATTATTGGTTTTCCTATTTTGTGCCCAAGTGGATATGTGAAAACAAAAACCATTCACAAAATACACAGGAAAAGTTTACACTTGATGTAACGGGCCCCATGCTAAGTTGTACAAAAATTGATATTCTACACCATTATCAAGGTCATGTGCCTAATGAAAACACACCATAAAGAAATACTAGTTCACAAAGAGTAATAATAGAATAATTATTAGTGTGGGGATATATAATATTTGTGTAAGCAAAGAAAACTTACATATCTCCTGAACCAATCTACAAAGTGCAATTCGATTTGTCTATTGACTTCAAAACTGCTAAAACTTGGGTGTTGTGTATGTAAAGATTCCACATACATGCTGGAATAGTTAAGATATGTGTCAAATATAAGTAATTTTAAAGGTTATAGATTGATAGTAATTCTAAATTTGAAATGTAACTTACTTATAAAATGGCTCAACTTCTGGATAATTTAAGAGAACGTATAAAGAAATTACTACAATTTCTTCATCATTCAGATAACAACTCTTAGATGCCCCCTCATGTCTGCTAGGATGATTAAAAATGGAAAATAGTGGATTCTCAAACGATACTCCACCATCATCGTTCCGATGAACTCTTCTGTTTCTTATTTGGACATGAGACTCAAAATAATGAGAACAAAATGTTGAAGTCTCCTCAAGCATATATGCCTCACAAATAGAACCTTCCACACGAGTTTTGTTCTTAACTTTCTTCTTAAGACCGTGTAAAAACCTAAGGAAATGATGTTATTGAGGATATACATTGACATTTAAGCTAACTTTGGTATAGAAATAACTCTAATATAAAAATAGTACCTCTCAAATGGATATATCCATCGAAATTGTACAGGACCACCAACTATAGCTTCATAAACCAAGTGTACGGGTAAATGTTCCATTACATTAAAAAAAGCTAGAGGGAAGATCTTCTCTAGCTTACATAAGATGATAGGAACATTCTTGTCCATTGCTTCAAGTCTATATGTTTCTAACACAGGACAACATAGATCTCGAAAAAAATAACTCAACTCTGTTAAAGATTCCCAAATTAGAGTTGGCAAACAACTGAATGCAATTGGGATCAATCTTTCCATAAAAACATGACAATCATGAGACTTCATATGTTGCAAGGTGCAAGATCTCAAATCAACACATCTTGCTAGGTTAGATGTATATCCATCTGGAAGTTTCAAACTCTGTACCCACTCACATATTCCTCTCTTTTGATGGATATTCAAAGTATATTGTGTTTTTGGCTTCACTCTCTTTTCATGACCACTTTCTTCTAACTCCAAAGTCGGGTGATTACAATATACAGGTAGATCCATCCTTGCCTTGATGTTATCTTTCGTCTTATCTTTTACATCCATAACCGTATTGAACACATTATGAAAAACATTGCTTTCAGTGTGCATGACGTCTATGTTGTGTGGATTCAACAAATCACACCAATATGGTAAATCCCAAAAGATGCTATGTTTGGTCCAATGATGATTATCTCCATAACCAAGCATATTATGACCACCACTTGAATTAGTAATTTTTGGAAATTCACCTACTTTCGCAAATAGTTCAACTCCTGAGTACCGCATTGGAGGCATACTCATTTCTACTTTGCCTTTTAAAAAGTTCTTATTCTTGCGAAATGGATGGTTCATTGCTAAAAATTGTCTATGACAATCAAAGTAACATGTCTCTCATTTTTCAAATAAAATGTCTTAGAACCTTCCATACAAATAAAACAACCCAATCTACCGATCGTCGACCAACAAAACAACATTCCATATGCAGGGAAGTCATTGATAATCCAACATAATGCAGCTTTTGAGCAAAAGTTTTGTTTTCTTGAAATATCGTATGTCAAAACCCCTACATCCCACAATCTTTTTAAATCATCAATCAAAGGCTGCAGATAGACATCAATTTTACTTTTAGGATTACCAAGACCAGGAATAATTATTGTCAAGAATATATATTCCCTCTTCATACACATGCCAGGAGGAAGATTATATGGAGTTAACATCACTGGCCAACAAGAATATACATTGGAGTTCATGTTGAATGGGTTAAACCTATCTGAACACAATCTCAATCTCACATTTCTTGGTTCTGAAGCAAATAATGGGTGCTTTTGGTTTAAGTGCTTTCACGCTTCTCCATCAGATGGGTGTGACAACTTTCCAACATCACGAAGACTATTGTGATGCCATGCCATATGTTTCACCGTTGCATTAGAAGCATATAATCTTTGCAGTCTAGGGATTATTGGTAAGTACCACATTTGCTTCTTTGGGATTTTCTTCTTTCGACTCTTTGCTAACGCATTTTCCTTGAAACGAGTCTCCCCACAAAATTTACAACTTGTCTCACCAACATCATCTCCAAAATACAGCATACAACCATGTGGACAACAATCAATCTTCTTGTACCCACACCCAAGTTGGGATATCCGTTTTTTCGTCTGATAAAAGTTCTCAAGCATTTTATTCCCAATGGGTAATACCTCTCTTATCAATGTGATAATTTCATCAATGCATGCGGCTTGCATGTGGTAATCAGACTTAATACTTAAAAGTCTGACGACAATTGATAACACCGAATGTTCTTCACATCCATCCCATAATAGAGACTGTGCAACACATAATAAGTCATAGAAATGTGTATAGCCAGGATTAGGTTCTTCTGGATGAGGATCAGTATAGAACATATGCCCATCTACATTAATAACCATTCTCTCATATGGATCCAAAGCATCAGCATCAATATTAAAATGGCTATTGAATGTAGATAGTGGCGTCTCTCCATGATTATGCCAATAGTAGTAGTGTGCTTGAAAGCCTTTATTATATAAATGTTATCTTACCAAATCCGGTTCATAAAACCTCAAGCACTTGCATTTTGAGCATGGACACCTAAATCTTCCTTCTTGTTTAGAAACATCGAGCTCGCTTGCTTTTCTTATAAATTCCTCCACCCCAAGTATGAAGTCACGCAACAACCTATTTCGTCGTGGATCTTTTCTAATATACATCCAATACCAATGTTCTGGTATCTCCATTATCACTATCCTAAGAATGTTATGATCAGAGACTAAAAGACATATTGAAATAGGGGAGTGGCGTTCTAAACAAGAACAAAGGTGCATGTAGATCAAATTATCTTCAAGAATTATAATAGACAGACATTCAACAAATTCCATACACATATGTTAAATGTAGGAAACATGGATGAAATAATAGAACTAAAAGGTACATGTGGATCCTCCTTTTTCAAAGTTGAGTTTATCTTTTATTTCGATTTAACTAATATCTTTTATTTTCCGTTTTCTTTTATTTTCAGTTTTATATATTATTTGATTGAGGAAAGAGAGCTAATCATGGAAAGAGAGCTGATCTAAAGATGAAGCTCATCGATTAAGTCCACTTCTTGAAGGGCGTAGAAATGAGGAGCTGCATAATTCATAGTGGAGGGTGGGGAGGCATCATGCTGAGTGGAGAAGTAAGATTAACAACAGCAAGAAGCCTGGAAGAGTTATGTCTAGAAAGAGAAAAATGGTTCCTCTTAAGGGGAAGAGAGGGGGTGGAAGGTTGTTTGATGGACCCAATTTCAGCTTTTCTTGGCTTTGAGAATCATAGAGTAGACAAGAAATTCTGAGTCAAGAGCCAAATGAATCATTTCCTTCTCACCATGATCTTGAATCAATAGAACTCCTATGATTTTTAAAGCATTTTGAGGGTCCAATCTTTGGATCATTTGGAAAACTATCTAATTAGATTCCACTTCAACCCTCCAAACCTTCTCTCTCTTCTCTCTATTAATATATCACACACTTCTAAATTGGGTGCTTTTTTCTTTCAGTAAAGAGTACACAAATAGCAAAAAGGAATTTTTTTTCCTTAAAGAAAAAAGACCCCCCAGTCCTTTTCTTGTTTCCACACACACAAAATCAACTGTAATAGAATAGAGAGAGTAGCTCACTTTATCTTTCTTGTTGTTGTAGAAAACCTCTATCTTCAAATCATGCAATATGTATATTCAACACCAATTTCTTTAATTGACCAACCAGTGAAATGAATATTTAATAAATGGAAAAAACTAAAAGACATAGAAAGCACTATTTTTCTAGGCAGACAATCATGATCAAGACACTATCATAGTCCATAATTTCACCAATAATCACCAAGGTGGCAAGGTTTATAAGAAGCTCAAAACTCTATGTAACAGAGTATCAAAATTTTGCAATATTAATTTTACTTACCCATGATTTACTAAAATTTGGGTCCTTAAATTGTCATTTCATCAAATATATATATATATATATATATATATATAAACACAGCAACAGAAACTAAATCATAATAGGAAAGATGAATCTAAAAGGTTATCATCTCAATCTTGTTCAAAGATATAACATTTAAACTAAATTCAGCAACAATAGATATTTACTATCAACAAATATTAGTAACACTTACCAGATCTTGAATAACAGGTTGAAATCTCTAAGAGGAGAGCACTCTTCCTCGTTAAACACCTCACCGATGCTTCTCTCCAATTCAAAGATGCTTCTAAATACTAGGAAATTCATAAATTGACAAACATTGAGAAATTCTTTCAATTAGGTTTCAAAATGGTATGAAACCTTGTGTGAAATAGAAGAATAAAGAAGAGAAATCAAACCCTACCTTTTCCTAAAGAGTTTGAAACGAAATCTAGGCACATATAACACCATCGATGTCGTCGCCGTCGCCATAGCCACAACCACAAAGGAGCAAGGAAGTAGGAGCTGCCATTTTCCTTGAGTACGTGCAAGAGAATAGAGAAATAAAAGAAAACCCTAGCAAAAATGGAGAAATAAATTTAGGGAAAATCATTTTGGGGGAAAAACTTCCAATGGACACTTACCGTTGGAATTTAGGTTGACATAATTCCAACGGATTCCAATGATTTAATTCCGTTGGAACTTTCAATTGATATTCCTTCATTCATATTTCCAATGGTATACTACCGTTGGAATAGTTGTTGGAAATATTCCAACGGTACAATGTCGTTGAAATTTTCGTTGGAAACAAAAGTTCCAACGGTTTTTCCAATGCTATATTCCAACGGTTCTAAAATATGTTGGAATTACCGTTGGAATTTTCCAACATAATAAAATTCCGTTGGAAATACCGTTGGAATTTTAAAAATTCCAATGGATTTTTATTCCGTTGGAAATTTTCCGTTGAAATTTCACTATTTTGTTGTATTGTTTAAATATTACAAAAAAAATCATATTTTATAATTTATTTAATTTCTAGTTAATATAATTTTCAAACTAATATGCAAACTACCTACAATAAATACATACACCATTTTAAAATATAAATATGAATTACTAATTAATTAAATTACAAATATATATTTTTTTTGATGCAGACCAAAGACCAATAATGTGAAGGAAACTGAAGTGAATGATCGGGAATCACTCAATTGGAAGCAGGGAAATCATTCAACGCAACTAAGTCAAACGCTTGTTTAGGATAAATATCAAATCCAAGTAAGGCAAGAAACATGCAAAATTTGTCTAGTTTTTTTGAAGGACTGCTGCATATTATTTCATTTCAAGGAGTTTAAATACAAGTGTTGTAACAACCCTCTAAACATAGGAACATGTATCTATATCAAACCCTTCATATCATAGCATTAATTTAACTCATTAAATTATAAATTAACGCTAATATTTGTATTGGGATATTTCAGTACTTATATTGATGAGACAAAAATAGTTTGCTTGGAAATGTCAGTATCTAGTTTCCATACTGTCTACATGATCTTAAGTTAAGAGATCATGTAATGGTTTTCCAAGTGTTAAGGAAAACCAACCTTAGAAGAAATGAAATTACATCTTCTAAAGGTCAGCAAGCTGAAAGAAGTATCTGCATATGAAGCAGATAGGATGCTGCAAGAAGAAGACAACAAGCTGTAGGAAACAACATGCTGAAAGCTGTACAAAGAAGCAACAAGCAGAAAGTTGCCAGCAGACTACAAGAAGCAGCAAGCTGAAGGAAGTGACAAGCAAAAAGCAGTTAGAAGCAGCATCAGGAAGATCATACAACAAGAAGAAGAGAAAAACTAGCTGACATTAAGCAGCCGATTGCATGAACTTCAGCTATGGACCCATACCGACTTGACAGGCCAGCAGGAATGTCAGAGAGGTCCAGGAGCAAATGGTAGACGCATTAAATGCACATGTCAGGAACAACTCAGAAGCATTTAATGCGGCCACAAAGAAGATCTTGGAGATCAAGCTTCTATTCAAAATGAAGAAGTATCTTCCTTCAACGGATACCTTATTCTAACAGATATATTCTCAAAATCTATAAATAGAAGGTGTGGCTGACTAAAGACATTGGTAAACAGAGTCGAGAGGAAACTCAGATATATTCCAAAGCTTCTCAAGCTTATACATGTTCAGCCACTCAACCTTCTAGGAACAGTCTACCATAGTATTGAAGCTTTCATAGATCAAGACTGCTTCGCACCAGTTGAAGAAAACCTTTTTTTATCTTTTAACCATTGTGTTGTGTGCACTAGGTTGTTTTAGGTGTACTTAGTTGAGATGATTGTATCCTTGCTAAGTGTGTAGTCTAAGAAATAAACTACTTGCCCTTTGTGGGATTGTACCATTTGTGGGTTGTGGCCTAGAACTAGAGTTTGAGATTCTAGTAGGCGTAGTTTGTTAGGAAGAGGTTTGTAAAGCGAGGCTTGTAAATCGAACTGACCTAACAAAGTTCTTTCTTGAGAAGGAGTAGAGTGGACATAGAAGACTTACATCACCTTCGAACCAATATAAACCTATTGTGTTTATCGTTTTCTTTACTTACTGTATTGTACTTACGTTGCCATATCTATCTTGTTGTACACATCCCAGCATCGTGCATAAAAGACTTTAACAAGAACATGCTTATAAAAGAAAACCCGACTTGCTGTTTTTAGGTACGCTTTAGAAATTTCGAGGACGAAATTTCTTTTAAGGGGGAAAGGATGTAGCGCCTAGGAAAAACGACACATAATTTGATGACTAAATAATTTAACCATAATTATGTGATTTATTGGTGTGCGTTTCAAATTAATCGAAATAGTGCATAAAATAATTTATCATACGTTTGATTAATATGTATCATAAACGTAATTAATTCAGAACACCTAAGTTTATAATTATCGAAAGCTTGATTGAATTGAAAAACATAGAATACATGTCATGAGAACGATCGTAATCGAAAAACGAAGAAAATGAAATGAAAATCGGGCCAATCGAAATTCCGAGGCCCAATTCATTGAAAGAAAGAAGTTGATAAAAGACACAAGTGGCGAAATTTCCTACCACACTTTGCAAAGATTACATCAAGGTAAAAATATGGATTTACCCTCTCTCTCTTTCTCTCTGTTTTCCGGCAGCCGACGGTTGGAGCGCCACCGCGTCGCCGCCGTGCCGGAGGTGGCGGCGCCGCTTCTCCTCCCCGTTTTTGCCCGTTTTCACACCAAACGTAGCCCTCGCCGAGCCTGTCACGGATCAGGGCTCGGTTCACCGAGCCGCCACTGCCTCCGCTGGAAATCGGCCGACAAAGGCGCGACCTCTCTCTCTCCTCCTCTTTTTCTCTCTCTTCGTATCCATCTTGTTTCTTCTCCGATCGAGTCGATTCACACATGCATTTGAAGCTCTCGCCAAGCCCCCGTCACAAATTCGGGCTCGGATCGTCGATCGGCCTACTCCTTTTCTGGCAATCGCCGGTCAAAGTTTATGCCCCTTTCTCTCTCCCTCTCATTTCTCATGTTTCTCTCTCTCTCTTCGTCGCCAGAGTCTGCCTGCTGCCGCCGCTGTTTGGTTGTCGTCGGGGTGTGGTTGGGGCGGCGCCTAGTGCACCGCCGTGCGTCGGAGTTGCCGCGGCTGGCGGGGTGCCGCCACGGCTGCGTGTGTATGTCGTGTATGTTGTGTGTGTGCGTTGCGTGTGAGAGTTGTGGGTGGCGCATCCAGCTCCACCGTGTGTTGTGGGGCAGGCGCAAGGAGCGCCGGCATGTGGTGGTGATCTCGGGTGTTGGCCGGCGACGTAGTGTCGCCAGCGGTGTGTTGCAGCGGCGTCGGGGGGACATGGGCAGTCGGGGGGATGGGTGTGAGGAGGTAGGGGCCTCCTTGCAAATTCGAAACTTCCAAGGGTTTATCCGCAAATCCTAGAAACTTTAGGATCCTTGCTTTTTGGTCCCTCAACTTTCGGTTTCCTCGTTTTAGCCCCCAAACTTTTGGAAATTATATTTCCACCCCCAAAAGTTTTCAAGTCTTTGTTTTTCATCCCAAAACTTTCTGATTTCGCACTTTGAACCCAAAGTTTCCAGAAACTTCACTTTGACCCCTAAACTTCTCTATAATTACAGTTTTACCCTTGGTCAAAGTCAACATTTACCCGAATTTATGTTTTTACCCCTAAACCCTAAAACACTCCATTTTAACTCGTTTTTTATCCATTTTAACTCATTCTTTCGCCTATAGAATCATAATCGAACCCTCTTTGATATGTGATCAAGTTCTAATCTTTTTGAATCGTTTTTCCTTCCGTCATCGTTTCTTTCTGAGAGAGTTCTTTAAACGATTAATTAATGATCATGATAAGAAAATTAATAGTTTACGTTTGCATGTGTAGACAATCGCATATAGGAGCATTTGTGTTTTTGTTTAAAGCTTGCATCTCACGAAGTCAAACACCACCTAATCTGGTGGGGGTAACTTCTAAACTTAAACGACTTTTACGATTCCGTACTTAATATGCTTTGATATGCTGATGATCTGTTATTGTGCGAATCAATGTTGATATGTATATACTGGTATGCTATGTATCGTTGAACATTATGTGCCTTGGATTATGTGTTGTGTTTAAGATGATCATGTATTCGATATCATATATTATATCGGGCAAGACGGGAAATACCCGTGCCTGAAGAGGTTTATACCGGGCAAGACGGGAAATACCCATGCCTGAAGAGGTTTATACCGGGCAAGATGGGAAATACCCACACCTGAAGAGGATTATACCGGGTAAAACGGGAAATACCCGCGCCTGAAGAGGTTTATACCAGGCAAGACGGGAAATACCCACACCTGAAGAGGTTATGTGCAATGCATTTTAAGTGTTGTGATTACTTGACTTGTTGATAATTGTTTATGTAATTTTTTTATGTTTATATAATCCTGAAAACGGAAATTACTCACACGAGTGTATTCAAACGCACTCATCCCTATCTGTACTCACACTACAGGAAATGATGAAAATTAAGACATGCAGCGAGATGGGTGTCGTATCCAGTGTCTCTTCTTATTTAGTTTGAAAATGGATGTCGAACAATACTTTATAACTACTTATGTTTTGTAAAACTGTTGTGTCTTTTGATGGATCTTGTAATGTTCCGCTGCAAGTTTTGAATGCTTTCTTCCGGCTTGTCGCCGATGGTTTATAGGAGTGTAATGGTTGTATTCCTAAATTGTTTTATCGAAGACCTTGTTTCTTTAATATCATTGTAATTCCTGACTCGTATGTCGTATTTATATCTTTTAAGTGTATGTTTTCTTTCCCTTTCTCTTTCTTTTCCTGCACGCCCACAGGTTAACTCTAATATTTATATAAAAAAAAGTATAAAAATGAGGCGTGACACATCTTTATTTTGTCTGCATTTAGAAGGGATTTATATGGTTAATTTAGTCCTTAGAAATCATTAATTATTAATTAAAGTTGAAGAAAAGGTAACAAGTAATAATAGATCATATTAAGAAATCATTAATCCTTTCTGATATGAATAATGGGATAGTGGTCAATTCATGCATACTTCTTTAATTTAATTTGAGATATAACATTGTTTGGGTTTCTTAGTAATTAAAGTTAGGGCAAAACATCATTATGTTAATTAATTTGGTTAGATTGCGTTTCCTTTAGTTTATGATGAATATGGTAATAAGTATATTAAATTGATGGATTGTGATCTAAATAGTTAGCCTAGGTTTTTCTGTTTGTATATGAATTTTCATAATTTTGGATTTAGTAATTATAAGAACTGAAGCTATATATTAATGAACTAATTATGCAGTGTGGTTTGAAAATTTAATTCATTGCATGATTAATTATTGATTTACATGGTTTAGTTTTAAAGTTAGATTACATGATAGTTGAATATTAGAGGAAATGGTTGTTCTTATTAAATCAGTGGTTAATTGGGTTAAGAAATTATTTTCGTGATGAATTACTAAATAATTGTACTTATTTAATATAATCTATTCTTATATACTCATGTCCAGTTTCCATGTATAGCAATAAGAATGAATGTGTCTGGGATGATATTAAGTAATTGCAAGACTTGGACCACTATTTATCAAGTGTATAGCCTGTGAATTTGATTAATTCATAGTATGATTAATTAGTTAATTAGTTCACCTATTTAGTTTAAGAACATACCTTCATCTAGTTAATGATTCCATGAAATTTAATAGTTTAATAGCATGTAAGATCTCTTTTATAATGGAACTGTAATTAAATAAATAATTAAAAAATATTAAAAATAAATAAAGCTATAAATATCATAAGAAGTAGATTAGTTTTAACCTTTGCATTAGGTGGATAAATCCTAATTGTATTTTCATCTATTCTTACACGATTTAGAGTTGATTGAGAAAACTTAGAACTGTGTGAGGATTGTGAGATACGTAAGTTTTGGAAACTTCAGGTAAGTACATCTCTCCACTTGCAGTATGAGTAGTTCTATTTTATTTGCTTAATGTTGATGCAAAATTTACATGAATGCTTATTTATGTCTTCTGTGAATATGCTTTGATGATTTGCTAAGTTAAGTGTTTTTTATTTATGTTATTCTATGAATGGGAATAGATTATTTGCTAAGTGATGTGTTTTTATGTATTTTATATCAAGTATAGGATGCTAGTTAATCTTATTTTATGAAAAGTGAGAAAAATATTTTGAGATAGTATTTATGGTATAAAGTTTTATTTTTTATTTTTTTAAGTACCGGGCTTCTAGACCGCCCACAAGAAGAAGTTAAGGGCTCATAGACCGCCGTATTAGTTATTAGTTGCTCCATTTGGACTCAGTGGCTAGCTAACCCGGATTCTTTGGAGTTGCGCGCATTGGTACCATGTTTGGGCCCATAGCACATTATTTTCAAGTATAAAAGTATATATATTGTTTTATCAGCTGATTTCTAACATTTTCAAAAGTTACAAAGAAAAGTGTTTTGTGAGATAGGTGATGTACTTGCTATGCAATTTGCTTATAGCATTTACCTCATACTGTAGATAAAGGCAAATGTAAGATGTGATGTAATGAGGCAACAACGCTGAAGCGTGCTTTAGTGGTGATGGCGGATTCTCGAAATTGGTTTTAAGATTTTTCTAAGTTTCATGCAAAGCAAACTTTAGTTTTTAAGTTCTCTTGACGTAAAGTTTTACACAAACGATTTAATTTTTTTTGGATGCTTTAGATCGTTTTAAAACACTGATATGTTTCTTAGCAAAATTTATTTCCGCTGCTTTAAAAAAAAAAATCTATGAATCCTTATGATATTTTTCATTAGTTGGAAAGTTAAGCATAATTTAGTAGAAGTAACTACCCTACTAGAAGGGAGTACTGTTACATTTTATTTGAATAATTATTTATTCTAAATTTTGAAATAAGGTACTCTAGCTAGTTTGGGGGTCCAAATCTTTTTTTTTTTTTTCCTAAATTAAATCATCGAACTCTTTAGAAGTAATAATAATTTTGTAACAAACATGATTCAAACAGAATGAATTTGCAAAGATTTATTCCGAAAATAAGTGATGCATATCAAATTGTTCTTATCAGGAATATATTGTATATATAGATTTTGATCAAACGAGATAAGAAATGCCAAATGTATGATGTAAGATCTAATACCCTAGACTTTTGATTTGTAAAATGTGAATCAATAATAGGACTTGATCCATGTAAGAAACTGGAGGTTGGATCTATAAGAAGCTAGATTGAAAATACAAGGAAGATTAAAGGCGTAAATAGAAATAAGGTATTGAAATTACGAATATTGAGTGATATGTGACTTCCATTAAAATGTGTAGTCGTCTAATAGGTTTGAAGACAACGAAGAGGAAGGTAAGATTTAAAATTGTGCAACTCTAACATTTACATAGCATTAAAATGAATATACATGAATAAATACCTATCATTTATTGATAAATGAGTACGAAATGTGTACGTATAAGCATAAAAGTGAAATCTCCCTTCAAAAGCATGCTTAATTTCCATAAAATAATTGTTGAGAAATTAAAAAGAAACTTTGCTTGCCATAAAATGTTTTAAGTTAATTTAATTCTATCATGATGAAAATGTTTTTTTAGTCATTTATGTTGGTGTGTTGAATTTTTTGATTCAAAATTTTTGAAGAAACACTTTTACGCTCACTATATTTGCCAAAAAAAAAAAAACGGTTTTATTAATCCTTAATTTGCTACATCTAATAATTTTTACCAACTAATATAACACAAATTAATTATGCTAATTTGTCGACTTAAGTATTTCTTATTCTAGTTTAATTAAGATTAGTGGTAATTGGTAAAGTATATATTATAGAAGTTAGAGACCAAAAAAAAAAAAAAAAAAAAAAAAATTATATATATATATATATATATATATATATATATATATTGCAACATAATAAGTGGAAACATGTTTTTCCGGAAGTTAGAGGGGGAAAAAAACTTCTGGAGATTTAGTTGTTGTGAAAAATCTTTCAAAAATTAAGAATCGAAAAATTCAATTGACCACCATAAAAAAAAACTTAAAAAAATAAAATGAAATTATTTTGTCTATTACATTATTAACTTTCATATGTTATATTATTTCCAGCTCATGTAATTCACTACTTAATTATTAATATTAAAATAGTCGTCATAATATAGTGAAATGAAGTAAATTAAAATTAAGGGAAAAATGGCCTCTGTACCACTTTTGTAATAACAAATTGAAAAAATGCCACAAAATATAGTGTGATTTGTAAAAATGCCACAAATTATAACAATCTTGTAAAAATGCCACAATTTTTGACCAAGTCCAACATGAATAGTGGATAAAATGAGTTAAGGGAAAACATCGCCAACTACCTATCAAATCGAGGTATTAAAAAATGAATTACACAATATGCAATATAATGAAACATTCGTTAAACCCTAAAAATTAAGGGTTTAACGAAAAAAAACATAATTGTTCGTTAAACCCTTTAATAGAGGGTTTAACGAACACTTATGTTTTTTTCGTTAAACCCTTAATTTTTAGGGTTTAACGAATGTTTCATTATATTGCATATTGTTTTTTTTTAAAATAATTTTCGTTAAATTAAAACATAATTTTCGTTATATTATTAACTAATTTTCGTAATTATCAAATAATGTAATATGAACAGTGAAATGATGAAATAATTTTGAAGTCTAAAAATTTAATTACACAATATATGCAATATAATTAAACATTCGTTAAACCCTAAAAATTAAGGGTTGAACGAAAAAAAACATAGTTCTTCGTTAAACCCTTTATTTGAAGGGTTTAACGAACAATTATGGTTATTTTCGTTAAACCCTTAATTTCTAGGGTTTAACGAAATTTCATTAATTTTGCCGTTTTTTTTTAAAATAATTTTCGTTATATTATTAACTAATTTTCGTAATTATCAAATAATGTAATATGAACACTTAAATTATGAAACAATTTTGAAATATAAAAATTTAATTACACAATATGCAATATAATTAAACATTCGTTAAACCCTAAAAATTAAGGGTTTAACGAAAAAAACATAATTCTTCGTTAAACCCTTTATTTAAAGGGTTTAACGAACAATTGGGGTTATTTTCGTTAAACCCTTAATTTCTAGGGTTTAACGAAATTTCATTAATTTTGCCGTTTTTTTTTAAAATAATTTTCGTTAAATTGAAACTTAATTTTCGTTATATTATTAACTCATTTTCGTAATTATCAAATAATGTAATATGAACACTTAAATTATGATATAATTTGCGTTAAATTATTAATGGAGTTTCGTTAAATTATCAAATACAATAATATGATCCTTTCCTTAAACCCTAAAAATTATGGGTTTATCGAATAAACCATAATTTTCGTAAAACCCATAATTTTTAGGGTGTAACGAAAACTATGGTATGTTTCGCTAAACCTTTGTTTTTATGTGTTGAACGACAATTAATTAAATTTATTTATACTATTAAATAATTTTCGTTACGTTATTACAAAATATTCGTTAAATGTTCAAATTATTTTCTATAAATTATCAAATAGTTTTCGTTTAATTATGACTTTCGTTTAGGATAAGATAAAGTATTAATTAATTTTGGGATATATTATTAAAACGAATATTAATTTAATCTCGTTAGTTATATTATTAAATTAATTAAATAATTAGCAAGTACAATAATACTATATTTTCGTTAAACTCTTAACATTAATGGTTGAACGAAAATAAACCACAATTTTTTTAACCGAAGGGATAGATTTGATCATATGAATAGTGTTTGAAATACAAAACACATTGATTGATCTGAGGTCCTTACTAAAAACCATAACATAATGATCATTTTTTCGAACATCACATAGTAGTCATAATACATACATCATACAGGAGTCGTATAATCAAAAAAATCATGAGGTATGGTGTCACCGGCCATGGAGTTTTTCCAAACAATGTATGCAATCCTCTTCTTGAAGCCTTTGATTCCCTTCACGGCCTTAAGTGTCTGTCTTGGCCACTCCTGAGTCATTCCACTCTCAACGGCGAGTAACGACCAAGGCCCACATGAAACGTCGTCCACTTGCTTGTAGCACAGTTCCACATTCAATAGGGCCAACTTGAACTCATTTAAGCCCTGTGGGACGTGTCTCCCCTGAGCAACTGACTTCTCGTAAAAGCCACAGTACTCCAGCAATCGTGGCAGAATGCGGCGAAGTGGGAGGGTCTGTCTCATCCGTAGCTTAGACATGACATTATCGTTTTTGTACCGATGCCTGAAGCTGTCAGCCAAGCAGATCCTCGATTTCTCGAGGTCTATAGAACATGCACACCAATGGCCGTCAAGGTTCATTACCGTCCATACCTGCTTGTTTGGAAAAAACAATTAGAACCCCACTACCGATCCGACAAACCAAAATATATAGAAAAGTTAGTATTAAATACTTACAACTGCTATGTCCTCCCACCATGGCTTCATAAAATTCCACTTTGGTCGTTGCCCTCGCACATAAGGCACTAGTAGCTCCATCTGCTCCGAGGTGAAGTCCTCTCTGACGCCCGGCAAGTATTTGCAATCGTCATCCTCGCCTTCATGCTTTGCATTCCAAATTGCTTTACATATTTCCTGAGATGTAAGACCATTGATATCATTGCATATATCACTAAAGAAATGATGTATTAAAGTGTGAACAGGTAAATAGTGATAATAATATAAAAGATTTATAGGAACTTACGTGCAGATGTGTATCCGCCAACTGGATCTTCCCCTCGATTTGGCGTTTGACCTGTACGTTGGCTTATTCTGGACATGACTGTAGTATGCCAAGGTACGCATCAATGGCCTGTATTAGATAGGAACGACGGTCATAACGAACCAATTAGCCAAATCAACTCTTCAGAAAATGAAAAGGTCAGTTTATTACCTCGTAATCCATTGCCGATTTCGGATCAATCATAGCCCGAAAGAAACTTGGTGAAACACCAACACCTGTGCCGACGTTGCGTCTGTAACGAGTTGAACAAAAAAAAAAAATCATATATGAAGCACTAAACCTGGAAAAAAGAATGATCAAATAAAAAATTGTAACTGAAGGGTTTAAAAGAACATAAATACTTACAATTCAACTTTCTCGTCGGCACTAATGCAGTAGGCCTTGAATTCGCCTTCAAGGGATCCAGTTCTTCTAGAAGGCTCATTCGGCAAGAAGGGACTGCGCACAAATGCGGATGCAATTCTGCGTCGTGCTGCAGGACCGATAGGACCGGTATTTGGGACAAACATCGACTCATCTACGTCATTCGAAGGGCCTGTTGGGTCACATGGAGTGCTCGTGTACTCTGGAAAGGGCCTATTAGGGGCAGCTGGTGTCTGGAACGACTGCTGCCACGGTACCTGGGCCATCTGACCACAATACGTATTAACTTGCTTCTCGATCATATGAGGCATGACTTCAGCAATTTGGTTCACCAGATCCTGAGTGACCCGCTGTCGTAGACTAGAGTACTCCTGCTCGAAACGAGACCCCATCCATCCCGTCAATCGAGTGAACAGGTCGTCACTCGTAGATGAGCTCTGTCCGAGACCACTAGGACCACCATCGAACGCTGGCATCGAGGGTGCCCCACCGTCATTCCCATCTCCAGTTGTATCTTCATGCATACTCGAAGGGCCTGTCTGATCAGTAGGGGCCCGTCTTCGGGCTCTTCGCACCGTACCTGCTCTAGATGGACCGGCAGCTGTAGGATCAGCAGCGGATGTGGTAGGTGCCCTACGACCGGTCGAATTTGCCCGACGGCCACGTCGTTGCTGCACGACTTGGACTCCCTGGTGGATATCGTCCTCGATATCCACCCAAAATTTCATAAGTCTCTCTTCATCTGTGGGCGTGAGAGTCAAATAACACTTGACCTACAATGAATCATACAAACTCAAAAACGAATAGATAAAGATGTTTAATTGCAATTTGAGGTGTACAAATAAATAAAAATGAAAATACCTGGCCAGAGAGTAAATCTGCAACATCCTCGTCGGATCTCTTCAAACTACTTCAGACACCGGGGCATATCTAACGGCGTGCTCAATCTCTTCCCGGCATATGAGGAGGTAACTGGGATCGCCTCAAAAGCCCATATCTGAAGAGGAGATATTTGTCAACTTTTTTAGCAAACAACAATAAAAAAATAAAATCAATTAATGTACTTTAGTACGTTCATAACAGCAGGGCTGTCGAGAAACCATAAAAATGGTAGTGGTATCTATTGGACCGCTCGGGGATAGTGGTCGGTAACCTATCCATGTACCTCAGGAGGGTGATGAAGCTAATCTTCCCCCATGGATAGCTCTCCCACATATCTGAATTCTCCACCAGCATCCAATAGTACTTGTCAACAACTGTCTTGCCGGCGTCCACCCCGAGCAATATGAGGTGGAGGATCAAGATCTTGACGATCTTCACCGTATCCTCCACACTATTTTCAAACTCGCCGGAGATGAATCGATCACGGAGCTCGGACACGGTGACCCGACCCGACTCAGCGTGCACCCTCCAGTATACTGCCCCTTCGAGTGGGGTGTCAGCCTCACTCGGGTTGAAAGCCGAGTCACCAAACTTCAGACCAGTCACTAGGGCAAACTCTTGCCTCCTGAACCGACAAATACGCCGGTCCTGCCCTATAGCAAACCACCTCTCGTCGTCAGGTCTGGCGCCCCCATGCACCTCACGTGACATGAGGACGTGTAAAAATGCCTTGCACGACTCTGTTTCCGTCTTCCACATCAAAAAATGTCCGAAACAGGTCCCCCAAAAGTCGCGGAGACATCCTCGACCGAGTGCTCGAAGTCGTGTCTTGATCTCATCGAGTACCGCCAGACAAACGTACCCATTGATGTACGCGACAGTATCCTGACATGCCTCACGAACGTACTGCAACTAAACATTTTACAAACACCAAAATAAGCAAACTATTTAAATAAAAATCATTTCAATTGAAGATACATATAAATGTTAATTAAAAAAGGATGAATATTTAATTCCACCCTTAATTTATAATTACGCTATCTATAATTAATTAGGCCTTATGAAAATGAATATACGACCTTAATTATGAAACTGAATGCAAGATTCACAATTTTCCGAAAATGTATTGTTATTAAGAAAGAATAATTAATTAAAAAATTATGAACCCTTTAGTAATCATGCATGAATATATTTAATTATTTTGTAGGGTGTAACGAACAATAATAATTTGTTCGTGAAACCCTTAAAATCAAGGCTTAACGAAAAATAGGCCATTGTTCGTTAAACACTATAATTATAGGGTTTAACGAACAATAGGCTATTGTTCGTTACGCCATGATTTTTTTGGATTTCACGAACAAATACCTATTGTTCGTTAAACCCAATATTTATAGTGTTTAACGAAAAATTACAAATTATGGGTATTGTTCGTTAAGGGTTTAAGTAACTCTATAGTTCGTCAAGCATAGCCCTTTCACGAACAATAGGCCAATTGTTCGTTAACCTTACTACCTATTGTTCGTTAAGCTTGCTACCTATTGTTCGTTAAACCTTAAAATGATAGGGTTTAATGAACAATCTTACAATTTAATCCATATTATTTCAACCCGTAATCTAACTAAATTAAATAAATTCAACAATCATTCACAAACATATATATCTTAATTAATTTCAACACCTAATCTAACTAAATCAAATACATTCAATCCTCATTAACAAACATATATATCCTAATAGGGCCATTATCGTTCCAATATTATCCTATTAATAAATCATAAACCTCATATATATCCTATTATGTACCAATAATATATCACAAACCATTTAACAACATATATAGAAAATATTCAATTCATAAATTCAACAAACAAACAACAATCATATAATAAACCAACATGTATTTGAACATAAACTCTATATTACAACATCAAATTTGAAATAAATTCTAACCTCCACCATATACTCTTCGGCCATTTCACGAACTTTTCCTTCACGAACTATTCCTTCACGAAATTTTTGTTCGAACAATGGAAGCAAGAGAGGAGAGGATCCGCGAGAGAGGGGTAGGGGAGAAAGAGAAGATTTTTTCAAATTTTTCGTTCAACCCCAAGATTCTTTCTTCTTTGTCCTTTATTTGGTTTTGTCCTATGCATATGAAGTACAATAGTAGGATAGGTGGTTGTGGAGGTGGGTGGGGGCCATTAATTTTCCTTATAAAAGTATGGTCAAATATAAGGAAAATTATATAGTGTATGTCCAATTTTCATATGATATCGAATTTATAGTTATCGAAAAATTAGGGTAGGAATTAAATTAAAAATAGGGGTTTCATGTCTGTTAAACCCATAAAAAAAGGGTTTAACGAAAACTAAAGCTAGGGACAATATTAGCGTTAAACCCTAATTGTTACTGGTTTAACGAAAATTAGGGTATAATTTTGAATTTTCGTTAAAGCAATAATAGTAGGGTTTAACGATTAATTGTAATTTCACGATAATATAACAAAATTATTTGCAATTTCGAAAATTATTTAATAATATAACAAAAATATTTTAAATTACGGAAATAAATTTTGGGTTCAACGCAAAATATTTGATAATTTTAATACGAAATTTATTTAATAATGAACAAAATATTTAAAAGGTATTTCATAAATTCGTTAAACCAATAATAGGAGTTTAACGAAAATATATTATTACTGAGCTTGATAATTATTTAAATAATTAAATAATATAACTAATGGGATCAAATTATTATTCGTTAAACCCTAAAAATTTAGGGTTTAACGAAAAAATTTAATAAAATTCGTTAAACCCTAAAAATTAAGAGTTTAACGAAAATTATGGTTGTTTTCGTTAAACCCTTAATTTTCAGGGTTTAACGAACTTTGATATATAATGTATATATTGTAGCCTGCGACACTATAATATATCTACTATATATTTTATAACATATATATATGTTATACAGTATACAATACAGTATATAATATATAATCAATTTATGTAATATATAATGTAATGTAATATATAATATATTTCTACACAAATAAATTTATAATTATTATATAATACATACATTTAATAGGCTAGTGATAGTGGCTTTGCTCATGGAAGTGATATTTCAACAATAAATAGGTTAGCGGCAATGATTAAGTGTAGGTCAGATTCAGTGAGGAGCACCTAAACGAAAATAAAATTCTCACGTTTTATGTTGTGATTGGGTGAGTAATTATAAAATTATGTACCCCTCTATTTGAAGACGACTCCTTATGAAATTAACATGCATTCACTTTTCAATATTTTAGTTCATATTAAGAGGTGTATTATTTCGAAGAAGAAGGTGCACGAATAACTGGCAAAGGGTGTAGTATTTTTACGAATAAGGTATGTACTCATTCGGCAGTGTAGTGACAAATTAAAATTTTCGTTTACAGTGTATACTATATGCCATGCAATATGTGTTTGTAATTTCTGTTTAAAGGGTATATTATATGTTATGAAACGTGTATTCCTTAATTTTCGGTCCAATGTATATTTTCTATGTTATGCAATCTTTGTTCTTTATGCAATTTTCGTTTAGAATTTTTTATGTATATGCAATTTTCGTTTAGTATTAATTATACAAGATCATGTCGTGTAGGATTATCTTTACACTACTTTTAATCGAATTGTCAGAAGGCATTTTTAAATGATTTTTTAAATGCCAAAATTGTCAAATACCTTAACCAATAGGTTGAACACCAATAGGTTGAACGAATAGAATTAATAAAATTGTGAACGAATTGTCATGCCACTGTAAACCAATCTGTAATGCAATTACTAAATTAATTATGAATGAAACTATTAAACGTATTGTTAACTGAATACTTACTTTAGGCTAAATGAAATGATTAGTGGGTACAGTCTTTAATGTCATGGTGTTATTTGTGTAAACTAATTAAATGATTTCACTAGGGTGAACGCATTCCTTATTTGAAATCGAATTTTACATTTGTACACGTTATCTTTTGTTTTAGTTTTTACTCATTCTATTAAGTAGTACACGGATTTCTTATTTATTAAACGAAATGTATTGTTATTTAACATTACTCGTAGCATATGTACATTATAATTACGAACGTTAGGTTGATTTTAAACTGTAGTGATATTACGTTATTTTTGGTTTCATATGAAAACCCTAAAAATTTATGTCGCAGTTACGGTTTAACGAAAAGATGACTTCTATGTCCGTATTGGTTTGGTTTGGAGGTTATTGGGAAGGGCTAGAGTATAAAAATGGTAGTAAAGGGCTGCTTCACCTTCAAACAACGAGATATGAAGATTTACTCCACTCAATTCATGCAGTTGTGGGTGCTAATCTGAAGTATTCACGATATGTCATCCATGCATTAATCGACACTAATGGCATTGCCAGAAAAATGAAAATAAGAAATGATCATGATGTACAACGATTATTGTACATGGGCAACGAGATTGTCATCGTTTATGTTTCACATAAACGGATTGATGTTGGAGTATCCTCATCATCACAACAAAGAAATGCTCTCAGAGGAGACTTTCCCACAGGACTTGGCTCGAATGATAACTGTGCAGATACCCATGATTATTTTTCAAATTCAAATGATTATTCGTCAAGTTCGTTGGATGTTCCAAACATCCCATTTGGAGTACAAGAATATTTGGGTCCTTATTCGGATTATGGAGTTGGTCATCAGGATCTTGGGACATCCTCAGGTACACAGCGGGACCTGTTTCCACCGTCAATTAATCCAGTAGACATCATATTAGTGACTTCCGCTCTCAATATGTTCGACTTGAATAGGTACCCGACTACAAGTATGGGATATGAAAATGTACAACGTAATGAAATACCATATCCAGATGATGTTGCATTCGTGGCACCTGATAGACGTGATAATCGAAGTGGTAAGAATACTTGAAATAACAACCATCCTTATAGTACTTGCAAATTGGTTTTTTTTAACTAATGTGCAGTTTGTGTTTACTTTCAGATAATGAGGATCGAGGATCGCCTCCAAATTTTGTCAATGCAGAAAATGAAGCCGAATTGGATGACGAGGATGAAACAACTTTAGATGTAGACCAACAAAGAGCTTTAGAGGAATTTGAGACATATATTGAAAGCCGAAATTGGTTTATTCCTGATATTCCAGCATTCAACGAGCCCGAGGTCGCCTGTGGTCATGACGATTATGCGTCTGCACACGATCTGTATAGAGGATCCCAGTTTGATAGTAAAGATGAACTGAAGAAGGCAGTTGGTTTGTACCATTTGGAGAATCAAGTGGAATTCTGTGTCGCCAAATCGGACAAGCATAGGTGGTTTATTAAATGCAAACATTGTAGTTGTGGATTCATGTTGCACGCCGCGGAGAAATATGGTATATGGACAATAACTAGAATTGTTCTCCCACATGATTGCTCGTCCGAAGAGATCCGTTCTGGCCAACGCCGACTCCCATCTCGGTTGATCGGTGAGTACTTCACCGAAGTAGTACGAAAAGAGAACTCCAATCTCAAGCCGAGGACCATAATGGAAGAAATACACGTACGACACGGTTTGAAGCTCAGTTACGATGTTGCATTGCATGTGAAATATCATGCCATGAGGATCGCCTACGGAGATCCCAAACAATCATTTGCAATGATGCCTCATTATTTATCTGAGTTGGAAGCTGCGAATCCCGGTACAATCACCGCGCTTGAGACACATGAATCCGGGAAATTCAAATGTCTTTTTTGCGTTGGGGGCATCTATTCAAGGATTTCGGCGATATCCACGACCGGTTATAGTACTGGATGGGTGTCACTTGAAAGGACAATATAAAGGAATCGGCTTTGTCGCAGTGACGCAGGATGGAAATGATCAAATCTTTCCTCTAGCAATTGGGATAGGAGATGTGGAAAACGATGAGTCATGGACCTGGTTTTTGAAAAATATTCGCATCGCATTTGGATGCCCCAGCCAATTGCTTTTTATATCCGATCAACATGTCAGCATCGGTAATGCTATTAAAGAGGAGTACCTCGAAGCCACTCAAGGTCTTTGTTGTTTTCATCTGCGACAAAATTTGGCAAAACATGGATCTCGCATAGTTGAACTATTCCATAGGGCAGCGTATTCTTATCAATCTCATGTCTTCGAACGGTAATTTAATTCCAAACATCTTTTTTCTTTCAATTTGAAATGCTAACCCGTGATGATATTTGCTAGATGTTAGTATGATTCAATTGTTAACCTTCATTAATTCCAAATTTAACCCCCTCAGGTACATGTCCAAAATCGAAGAGACGGGTATAGCAGGTGTTCTTCAAACATTGACAAAGGCAGGAACAACCCGGTGGTCTCGCGTGAAATGTCCTGTTCGAAGGTTCAATTTCATGACATCAAATGCTGCCGAGACATGGAATGCTCGGCTTCTATGGGCGAGGAAGCTACCTGTTTGTTCATTTCTGGAATGTGCCCGACGGGTTACGGAAAGATGGTTATACGAAAGGAGAACAACAGCACTAGAAAGAACAAACATACTGACAGCTGCGGTGCATGAAAGAGTAGTCGCGTACACCAAGCTTGCACGAAGAATGCAAGTTGAGCCACTGACACGGTTTACGTACAAAGTTACGGATGTTAGCAAAATTTTTCTCGTAGATCTGGCCCGTCGCGAGTGTTCTTGTGGTATTTTTCAACAAGAGATGCTTCCATGTTCACATGCATGCGCAACCATAAGGTAAACTTGATAATTAAACTACAAACATCCCAATCAATAGTGTATAATACGTTGTGTGTAATGCATAACATGAGTGTTAACCTATATTTATGCTTGCAGCTTTGCAAAGGAAACAATCACGTCTTATGTTGCGCTGTATTATACGACAAAATGGCTGAGGGGTATGTGGGAAGGTGACGTAAAACCTGTTCCCGATCCCCAAGATTGGGATATATCGGACGAGACAAAGAATACTCTCTGTATTCCCCCAGACAAACCAAAGCAAGCCGGTCGACCGAAATCAACGCGTATTCCTTCGACCGGTGAGCAAGGTGGAACCTCACGCAAACCACCTACATGTCGTCGTTGTGGACAAACTGGTCACACAAGGAAAGGATGCACCGAAATGCCGCCGTTCGAATATGACACATTTGAGGACGACATCCTCAATCAAAACACCATCCGAAATGAGGATCAACCGTTGCGGCGGAAGAAGAAACATTGCTCAGTATGCGGGTCCGCAGAACACACTAGAAGAAAATGTCCGATATATCTTCAAGCGAATTTGGGAAATGATCTATAGATTACCAATGTATGTTTGATGTGTACAACTCATCTTTACTTTAATCCGAATATGATATTAGAAAATGCTTAAATTTATTTTAATCCTAAACGAAAATGGCATGGTTTATTTTAATCTTAAACGAAAAAAAAAAGTCTACTCCCTAAAGTAAAATAAATTAAAGGTCATAAATTTGTTTACATTGATTGAATGGTGCGATGGACACTTAAACGAAAATCATGTATAAAGTATAATCCGAAACGACAATCATATATATATATATATATATCTTATCCTAAACGAAAGTCATAATTAAACGAAAACTATTTGATAATTTATAGAAAATAATTTGAACATTTAACGAATATTTTGTAATAACGTAACGAAAATTATTTAATAGTATAAATAAATTTAATTAATTGTCGTTCAACACATAAAAACAAAGGTTTAGCGAAACATACCATAGTTTTCGTTACACCCTAAAAATTATGGGTTTTACGAAAATTATGATTTATTCGATAAACCCATAATTTTTAGGGTTTAAGGAAAGGATCATATTATTGTATTTGATAATTTAACGAAACTCCATTAATAATTTAACGCAAATTATATCATAATTTAAGTGTTCATATTACATTATTTGATAATTACGAAAATGAGTTAATAATATAACGAAAATTATGTTTCAATTTAACGAAAATTATTTAAAAAAAAAACGGCAAAATTAATGAAATTTCGTTAAACCCTAGAAATTAAGGGTTTAACGAAAATAACCCTAATTGTTCGTTAAACCCTTTAAATAAAGGGATAACGAAGAATTATGTTTTTTTCGTTAAACCCTTAATTTTTAGGGTTTAACGAATGTTTAATTATATTGCATATTGTGTAATTAAATTTTTATATTTCAAAATTGTTTCATAATTTAAGTGTTCATATTACATTATTTGATAATTACGAAAATGAGTTAATAATATAACGAAAATTATGTTTCAATTTAACGAAAATTATTTAAAAAAAAAACGGCAAAATTAATGAAATTTCGTTAAACCCTAGAAATTAAGGGTTTAACGAAAATAACCCCAATTGTTCGTTAAACCCTTTAAATAAAGGGTTTAACGAAGAATTATGTTTTTTTCGTTAAACCCTTAATTTTTAGGGTTTAACGAATGTTTAATTATATTGCATATTGTGTAATTAAATTTTTATATTTCAAAATTGTTTCATAATTTAAGTGTTCATATTACATTATTTGATAATTACGAAAATTAGTTAATAATATAACGAAAATTATTTAAAAAAAAAACGGCAAAATTAATGAAATTTCGTTAAACCCTAGAAATTAAGGGTTTAACGAAAATAACCATAATTGTTCGTTAAACCCTTCAAATAAAGGGTTTAACGAAGAACTATGTTTTTTTTCGTTCAACCCTTAATTTTTAGGGTTTAACGAATGTTTCATTATATTGCATATTGTGTAATTCATTTTTTAATACCTCGATTTGATAGGTAGTTGACGATGTTTTCCCTTAACTCATTTTATCCACTATTCATGTTGGACTTGGTCAAAAAATGTGGCATTTTTACAAGATTGTTATAATTTGTGGTATTTTTACAAATCACACTATATTTTGTGGCATTTTTTCAATTTGTTATTACAAAAGTGGTACATAGGCCATTTTTCCCTTAAAATTAAAGTGGCTACTAGTGGAAAAATGTGACTTGACATTTTGGATGCTCTTAAAATGTTACTGCAATAGCACAAGTGAGAATATATATTTTCCTTTAAAAAGGGGTGCATATATATTATTGATTGATTTTTATATGAGGGAAAATATTAAATTAACAATATATTAATTATTAAATTAATTTTTTTTGATTGATTGATTGATTCAAAATTTTCACACATTATATTAATTATTTAAAAAATAGTTCAGAAGATGAATGGATTTGTATCATAAATCTAAAACCCTTCTTTGATCCTTTTGAGTCCAATTTCAAACACAACTCTTACTCGCAAAATCACAATAGATAAACAGAAAGAGTTCCATAGGTAGGTTTGATCAGTATTAGCAGATAACTTACAGTAAATAAAAATCCTAACTTGCTTCTCTTCTTCAAGATTTTCCTTTTCCGCAATTGCATAACGGTGATCATAATTGTTGTCGGTATGAATTTCTTCTAGTCTGATTCACTTTTCTGGTTTCCACAGTGTTCGTCTTCCAAGTGCTGATCTTTAATTATGTGCTTTACGCTTTTCGTTCATCAATTTTTTTTTTCTCTGTGATTTCTGTGATTTGCAGCATAGAAGGCTTGAAATGTAATTTACTTACTTGATAGCAACATTTTACTGCTTGGTAGAGTTCTCTGGTTATGAGTTTATTTTATTTTCTGGAGCTGCTAAAGATTTAGTTGATTTATGTAGTATTTGCTGGAATTTCACTGAATTTTGCCTAGTGAATGTTAAAAGGTTTTGAAATGTCAAATCTTGCATATAGGATGCTATTTGCATTTGAGAATCTCACTCTGTTTTCTGGGATATCTGTTGAGAATCATCTAATGGTGCAAGTTAATATCTTTTAGCTATATATGTGTTTAGGAATTGTCGTAGGCAAATATTTCTGAAAGACTTTGGCTTAATATGCAATCATTTTTGTGATATTTTGTTACCAATTTTTAAGAGAGTTGTCTTGTTTGCTTAGGGATGAGTATGGATACATTTCTTAGTGTTAATCTGGCTTCTAATTTTTCAGCACACACTATGATTAATATGCTTTGATCTTGCCGTTATGTTTGTCCTCTCTAGGCTTTAAAAGTTCCCATTTTGTTTATATGTAATTGATGGATATCAAGAAAATGTGGTTTCTTTTTCAGGGGTGGGAGAGGTGAATTGCAAGCACTTCATCATTGTTGAAGTGTTTGCCCCTTCTGGTTATGTTTCTTAGATGAGCTAGACGGTCACAGTTCTGCATCAATAGGGTTGTGTTTCTCTCTTCATTAGAGAACTGATGGTGGGGAAGAAGCGATCTATACACCATGTTGAAAACAATGCAGAAGAAATTCTCTCAGTTCCACCTGGATTTGTGTCGTTGACATCACTGACATTGAAGAAAATTGTGACCAGTCGTGAAGGGTCTGTAGAGCAGGAGTGTAAACCAATTGGTGTTCCTCTTATCAATTCTGACATTGAGAAGTTTAAGACGTCACTCATACAGAGACCGTGGATATCTCATGGCCAGTTCATTCACAATCCACAACAAGATGGCACCGAACAGACTGAAGTCAATACGGTCCTAATATTCTTTCTTCAATGCATTTGTAAATGAGTTATAGAAACTGTGATTAAAGTTCTCTCTAAATTCCTCCATGGGTGTAACCCCTTTTCTGATACATAGGCATAAGTTTATTAAATACCTTTGCTATTTTAGGCAGTGGACCCCTAGAGAGTGGGTGGAGAGAGAGAGTAGCATGTGGCTTAGTGATTAAGATGGTAATATCTGAAACATATTTTATTTAGCTTAGAGAAACCTGGCAATTGATTTTCGTTGATGTGGTATGGTGTTTTAATGAGATACACACCTCATGCTACATAGATTATAAATTAGACAAGTACCTAGAATAGCCTGATGTATTCATGTAAATATTTTTATTTTACCAGCTATGATGTGCCGACACCTAAAAAAATGTGAATGCATATAATCAGGGTATGATGAGTACTAGACACCCTTTGAAACTCCTTTGTTTTATATTGTAATGAAGTTTGATCAAGAAGGTAGAGAAATAAAGCAAAGGATACTGTCCAGCGCAGCCCAGGCTATCTAAACAATAAGTTTAACTTGATAATTAACTCATTATATGGAAAGTACACCAATAGATGTGTTTTAATTGTTGCAGTGCTATTTTTGTTAATTATGCTTCCAAATGTATCGTGTAGTTTACAGTTCTAGTGTTTTTTGGAGCATTGTTTTCCTATACAATGGCACATAAGGTCCTTGTCTCCTAGGTAGTCCCTTTTATCTTGCTAAGTGCTTGCTGGTCGCATGTGGTTGATGGTTGGAAGTGTTTTTTAACTTTCCAGGAGTCATTGTTTATGAAAATATTTCTTCTAAGCTTGATTTAACCGGTAGTGTTTATATATCTGTTTTTTTCTTTTTCTTTTTTTCCCTTTGTGTGAATAAAATGTTAGGCTCTCTGTTAGATTGGCCCTTATAATGGCTGACGTTGAAGTTTTCTTCCCCAGAAAGATCCGATTAGTGCTTGCCTTCCCAAAGGAGTCATCCGAGGATGTGCAAATTGCCATGACTGCGTGAAGGTTCTTTTTTTACTTCCCTTTTTTTTGGTTTCTGTATTATGACACTGAAATATAAGTTATTAGTGTCTGAGTTTGTTTCTGTAACTATCTAAGAGAATTATGTTGTAGGTCACTGCTAGATGGCATCCTGAAGAGTCGTCCTTGCCTGCTTTCAAGGATGCTCCAGTATTTCAACCTACCGAAGAGGTATTCTTTACTGTATCTACTTAGTCCCCATGTTTTTACCATACCATTTAATTTGGTTCGATGCAAATACTTGGGCTCCTTAGATAGTGGTAAACTGAATGAACTCAAATTTTGTTGCAGGAGTTCAAGGATACTCTGAAATACATTACCAGTATACGCCGAAGAGCAGAGAAATATGGAATATGCCGCATTATTCCTCCTCCTTCTTGGATACCTCCATGCCCTCTTGAAGATAAAAAGACGGAAACTTCAAAATTTAGCACTCATGTTCAGAAAATTAATGGGCTGCAAAATTTGTATTTTAAGAGAAAACCATCGAGGTTGCATAAGAAGATAGAAACTAAAGTACCTGAAGATGCAGCAAGTATGGAGCTTGGTTCTTGTAATGAAGATGTTGGAGACTCTGAGGAAGCTAAATTCATTCCTATTATCTCTGAATTTGAAAAGGGGCCTGAATTCACCCTGAAAAGCTTTAAAAAGTATGCTGATGATTTCAAGTCACAATACTTCTGTGAGAATGACAAGGTAATAGACCCTGATATAAGCATGACAGCTGGCAAAGATCAAAGAGAATTACTGATATCAAGAATTGAAGGTGAGTATTGGCGAATTGTCGAGAATCCAAGTGAAGAAATAGAGGTAAAGGGCAAATTAACATGTTCAACAATTGGAATAAATTTCTGTCATCAGATAGCCTCATAATTGAATTTGTTTCTGTAGGTGCTTTTTTGTACTGATATGGCTGGTCAAAACTTGGGAAGTCGGTTTCCTATTGCAGGCAGTTCAACAAAAGATATGGCTAAATATACTAAATATACGCGATCTGGATGGAATTTGAATAATATCCAAAATCTCTCTGGTTCTCTTCTTCCATTTGGATGTTACAACAGTTCTGCCATTTTAGTTCCTCAAATGTTCATTGGAATGTGCTTTGCATCTCAATATTGGGTAATATTTATATTTTATTGAACTTTTGGCTCTTATTATTCACTCAACATCAAAACTACAAAACTTTGTTCAAAAATGCATGTCTCATTATACATGAGAGTTTTTCCTTCATAAAAATTGAAGTTGTTATTCATAGTGTAGATTCTCATGACTTGTTTTCGTGTTTAATTTGTTGGAGAAACAGAGAAATGAGGATCATCACTTGTATTCTCTCTCTTACATGCACTTGGGTAGCCCTAAAGTATGGTATGGCATCCCAGGAAGGTATAGCTTTAAGTACGTGGAAGTTGTGAAAAAGCTGTTTCCGCAGTTGTCAAAACATCCCAAGTTTTTCCATGAGCTTGTGAGTAACATTCTTCTTTTATCAGTGGTTTCTAAAATGGCAAAAAATTATTAATATATCTCTTGAGATGCTATATATATTGATACACAGTTGAACATATAAAAGGAAAATATTTGGACGATGAACTTGCTTCTGGTTTCTGAATGAAGTTTTAAGGCAGTTAATATTTGTGCATATTGCTGTATAACAGGTTGCTCTAGTCTCACCCTCTAAGTTGATCTCCGAGGGGATACCTGTGTATCGTTGTCTGCAAAACCCCTTTGAATTTGTTGTCACATTCCCTGGAGCTTACCATTCAGAATTTAGTTGTGGTTTTAATTGTTCGGAATCAGTGTGTTTTGCTCCTTTTGACTGGTTACCTCATGGCCAAAACATAGTAGAAGTGTATGCTGGATATTGTTCGAAAACATCAATCTCTCATGATAAGCTGCTGTTAGGTGCAGCCATCGAAGCTGTGGGTGCACTATGGGAATCTTTTGCAATAAAAAACGATTCCTCCAACAATCATCCATGGAAAACTGTCTGTGGAAAGGATGGAATCTTAACACGACTACTCAAGGTTACTTCTCTAGCTATTTGACAATTCCTCAATCGAAAGTGTTTTTACAAGTCTTGATTTATTTATCTGTTCTTTTTATTGGTTAGTCACGAGTTAAAGATGAGGACATCAGGAGGAAACATCTTTGCAATACGTCGATGAGTATAGAATTGGATGAATTCGATGTAGCCACCGAAAGGGAGTGCACCATATGCTTATACGATTTATACTTGTCTGCTGTGGCATGTTCGTGTTCTCCAAATCGGTATTCTTGTCTTCGTCATGCAAAGCAGATATGTACTTGTGCGTGGGGAGCCCGACATTTTTTCTTCAGATATGAAATAAGAGAGTTGAACCTCCTGGTCGAGGCTCTCGAAGGAAACCTGAAAGCACTTCATAGCTGGGCCAAGAGGAAAGCTCATCCACTGCAACTCAATCACGCTGAAACGGGTCCCAGAGTGTTAGGGGAACGAAAGAATCCCGATACCATTTGTTCAGAAATCTCTGGTGGTTCGTCGTATGGAACGAACTCGATGGCTAATAATAAGAAGGTTAGTTTGGGTTGTGAAATAAGTGGTGGGGCTAATGCAGATCATTCTGCTTCAAATTTAAGCAGACCCTCTGCTCGAAAAAACACTAAAATATCTCCTGCTCTAAATGTTGTGGTTCTTGTGAGTGATGATGAGGAAGAACCTCCTTGAATCTTACTAGGCTGTGTTCCTCTTTTGTTATTTATGGTTATATTATTTTTAAGGGATAGCACCCAAAAGTACCACAATAAATATAAAGGATCTCAATTTTACCATATTAAATAAAATTGAGATCCTTTATACTATAAAATATATAAGTATGATACTTTTTACTATGAAATATAATTGTATACTAAAAAATACCACCAAATTTTATTGACTTGATGGGGACATTAATTGCCCCACAACAACCTATCATCCAATCACACCTAACAGTCAAACACTAATTAAAAGATATGTCAATTTTTTTACATCTCATTATTCACCGCCACACAAGATTTTTTTACTTACATCTCACTATTCTCTCAAGTAAAAAGAATAAAAAATTTCACTGTCTCATCCTCATCCTTCGAATTTTGGAGGAAAATCCTTGTTTAATTACGAAGATGTCAAACCTTAGTAGACAGGTTAGTGATTTAATCCCCCTTTTCATCAAGAATTTGTTGAAATTGAAATCGAAACCATGGAATTATTTTAAATTTGCTGAAATTTGTTTGAATTCCCGTTTCGAAGGGTTAAACGAGTATAATTTTGCATGTGATAGGGTTCAATGGGGATTATGGGGAATTAGCATAATCCCCATTTAACCCTATATTGTTTGAATTATAGGGTTAAACGGGGATTATGTGAAATTCCTGTTAAACCATTTAGTGTTATGAATTATAGGGTTAAACGTGGATCAGCATAATCCCCGTTTAACCCTATATTGTTTTGAATTATAGGGTTAAATGGGGATTATGCGAAATTTCCCGTTTAATCATATAGTGTTACGAATTATAATCCTCGTTTAACCCTATATTGTTTTGAATTATAGGATTAAACAGGGATTAAGGATTAAACGGGGATTAAGTTCAATCCCTATTTAACACTATATTGTTAGGAATTATAGGGTTAAACGGGGATTATGCAAAATTCTCGTTTAACCATATAGTGTTATGAATTATAGGGTTAAACATGGATTAAGCATAATCCCTGTTTAACCTTATATTGTTTTGAATTATAGGGTTAAACGGGAATTATGCGAAATCTCCGTTTAATTCTATATTGTTTTGAATTATAGGGTAAAACGGGGATTATGCGAAATTCCTGTTTAACCATATAGTGTTATGAATTATAGGGTTAAACGAGGATTTTGCATAATCATCGTTTAACCCTATATTATTATTATATAGGGTTAAACTAAGAGATTAAGTGTAAATATCTCGTTTTCTATTATTTATTTTTTATGGGGACAAAAAAAATTAATTTGTGATTTAAATCTTGATCAAACATTTATTCATTTCTATATGTATCAAATATATTATTTATTAACTAAAAAACCCTGTTTTATAAGTTTGATATATTTATTTTCCACATCGATAGTAAGACAATAATTCGTATATGTACTTTGAATCTGCATATTAATTAATAAATTAATATGAACATTTTTTCCATTATTTTAGCTCGTTTGGGTACGCTCGGAGTGTCAGGGCCGGCAGGCATACATTAACGGGTATACTCGTCTTAGAGTACTGGACGATATAAAAGAGATCTTACAGCGTATTTCTGTGGATTGTGTGAGGGATTTTGAGAGGACATGTTTCGGTCATTTCTTGCGTTGGGATACCGAGCGTAACAGTTGCAAGGGCTTTCTGCATGTCCTTATGTCACGTGAGGTGCGTGGGCCCGATACTCCCATGGATGAGAAATGGTTTCTTATTGGTAGAGACCATCATCTATGTCGGTTCTCAAGGAGGGAGTTCGCCTTGGTGACCGGTTTAAGGTTTGGCGATTCTGATTTCATCCCGGCTATTCTTCACCATCCACATCAAGACGGTGTATTTTGGCGAGTCTGTGTTGGCCAGCCTCGGATTACTGTGGCGGATCTTCGTCGTAGATTTAAAGCTGGGGAGTTCGTAGCCAGTCGGGAGGACACGATGAAGATTGCCAAGATTCTCCTCCTGTATAGCATTTTACTTGGAGTCGACCCAAGAACCACTTCAGTTGACTCTTGGGTTTGGGACTTGGTGGATCAGGAGGAGCGATGGGAGAGCTTTCCTTGGGGTAAGATTTCTTATCTTACCTTATTGAACAAAATGAACCAGCTACCATCAAGTATGCCGGATCCAGTGGGAAACAGGCCCCCTACGTACCATTTCTACGGATTCTCATTAGCCCTAATGGTTAGTATTAACTGTGATTTTTAATGTTTCATATTTTGAGTTTTTATTCAATTTATTTATAACATGAATTGTACCTGTAATTTTATAGATATGGGCTTTCGAGGCGATTCCATCCACCGGTGATTATGCTGGATATCTTCTTTCGGATGATCATGACGTATGTCCAAGGTTTTTAAAGTGGTCGACAATGATTCCTGAAGACGATGTGTCGACGAAACTGGATGAGGAGGTATGTTGATGTGCAAAAATGAATTCCTGATAATCTCATTCTTTACATGTACTTACAATATCCATATTTATAAATTCGTCTTATTTTAACTGTCTACTATAGGGTCTTGTATGTTTTGAGAATCTTACCCCTTCAACTGGAGAGACACGTCAGCCGTTCTGGCAGTTCATCGATCAGGACCTCTCAAAAGGGGTTCAGCTTCCTATGCGTACTCGGGGTCGTCCGAGGAGGTCGACTGATGTCTTGTCTATTGGAGTGACTGCTGATGTAGATGTTAGTGGTCCATCGGTCGGGGAAACCGAACGTCCAACTCGAGCACTGAGGTCGACCCGGACTACCCGGACGATAGCGGAGTTCTCGGTCGACAAGCCATCCAGCCTTACTGGATCCAGATCAGAGTACATATCATGCTCCGATGCTGCAGATCGGAGAGGAAGACGAGGGTAGGGCGTACAAGCCAAGAGAGGTCCGTATATCGAAGATGCATGAGATTCTGATACAAAGGGATTATGAGCTGCCGACCTATCATATTCAGATTCCGGCATATCAGCCATGATGTGTTTCTATTTATATATATTTTATCATCATAATTACCCTTGGTTATATTTCATTTGTACTTTAATTGATTTAATTATTATTGTTGTTTGTAGGGATGGATTTTGATGAGCTTTGAGGAGAATTGGGCATAAAAGGATCAAATTATGCTTAAATTGTGAAGATGAATTCAATAGGCTTGAAGGAGGATCATTTTAAATGGGTTTAAGTGACTTCGTGGGAAAGAAAGGGCAAATAACAGATTTATCTCTTATATTTTGTAATGGACCTTTATGTCCTTAGCATTTTTAGTTCATTAGTTTCATTAGAGTTAGAAGATATTCTCTCATTCTCAACATACACACAAATTCTAGGTTTTCTCTCTCTAGTTTTTCTCTTAAAGAATTCCATGGAGATGATCAACTAAAGAATCAGTGGTTAAATTTCTCTCCGATTCAAGGGTCGTTTAATTCGATTGCTATCATTGTGAGGTTTTGTTCTTGATTTTATTTTTTGCTTTATTTTTAGTATCTGTTGATTCATGATTTAATTCCATATAGTGATATATAGTTTGGGTTGATTAGACAATTCGATTTGAATTATATATTGTTAATGCTATCAATGAGTCCTCTTTTATATGTAGCTGAGATGTATGATTGTTGAATGAGTGGTACTTAGTAGCAATAGGTTGATTATGCTTTTGTTGAGATTCTGTAATTGCCTAATGAATTAACGGGACTAACTGAACCATAGGTTTAGTAATTGCAGCTATCTCGATTATTGGATTCTAGGTTTCAGTTTAAGTTTAACTGTTTTCACTGGAGCTTAATGCGGTTGTTAATTAATTTGGAAAGTGCGTCAATTAGTTAATAACTAGTTTTGATTGAATGATGGGTTCGATCAATTAAATTTTGAAAACATGGACTTCTCTACGGCTTCGTGTTTAGTCTAAGGTTAAATGCTTGAATGTGTATGAAGATTTTTGTAGCCTATGATCGGTGATCCAATCGAATATCGACATCCTTGAATCGGAGCTTCATAAGGTTAATCTCTCTCCTATTTCTTTTCATCATTTGTTGCTTATTTTATTCTTATTTTATTTGATGTTTGTTTAGTTTAGTTAGTTTAGCTTCATTAGTTTAGTAGATATCAAAAATCATCCCCCCGTTTTTGGTTCGTTTGATGCTAAAAAGAATTCAGCATTGTTCCTTGAGGATCGACCCTACCTGCCATTATACTCATTCATTTGCTCATTTCGGAGTAGGATTTTATCTTTGTTGGTCTGACAAACCAATCAAGCCACAACAACAGTATTGTCATGGTGAGTCGCCAGGTTATCCACCGCAGCTGTCTCTTTTCATCGACCACCCGAGTCCATCATACACGAAATAGGAAGATGGTGAGAGGGTTGACCAGCTTTTCCACGAACTGAAGGACATGTTCAACACAGGCTTCCAACAGATCAACACAAGCTTGGAGGACATGAGGACTTACGTTAGGCAACAGTACTCTGATCTGCGGCACTACATTGATAATAGGCTACGAGACGTGGAGGATACGGTACGAGACGAGACATAACGTTTGGAGTTGGAGATTCCAAACTTGATTCGAACTGAGTTGACGAACTACTACCATTAGGGTCCCTCGTATCATGAGTCCTACTACCCACCAACAGAGCATTCCTGGCACGATTTGTCAACACAACAAGGTGGAGGTAATTGGTATACTCCCATCGAGCAGACAACCATTAGTTTCCATCAGGGATAATATTCATCTATACATTTTGATAGAGGGACTTCTACGGCTAGTGATGCACGGTCCACACACACACCAACCCATAGGAGGGGGATCACCAAATTCGAGTGGCTCATATGATATCCCTAAGACGAGCGTCGGCCTCTGAGTGGTGCGACTAAGAGCACCGAGTAAATATGTCTGAAGTCTGTACATACGGGGTGAGAGTCATTCATGGTTGCTCGCAAAGGAGGAGGAGTTCGATGCGTACCTGGCCAGCGGAGATTCTGCAACGTTGTGAGTTTCAATATAAAAAATTATTATAACAATTTTCTTTGTGATTCTTGTCAAACTAGCTACTAACATATTTTGGTACTCTTCTTTCAGGGTTAACATTGGGTTAGAATATCCAGTTGGTCTTGATTTTTTCACGACCTTCATAAAGCCGAAGGAGGATGTCCATTTTGAGGTACGTATTATCAAGAAAATAAGCTAACTCAAATAATAAGTACTATCATTATGTTGTGAGTGTAAAAATGTTGTTATTTTGTTGTAGGCCCTAGATTCATATATGGGGATTCTTCAGACAGCAACCGAAGTTTCTCGGTGTTAGACGTGATTCACAAGATCTTTTCAAGTACCAGATAGTCGACTCATACTTTTTTGTAATGATCCTTCAACTAATCTTATAATTTTATCTATTATTTGAGAAATGCGCTCTCATAAGTTATTATATTGTTTTATACAGGAAAAGTGCAAGCGGATTCATGACGATGCGCACGCCGGTGAACCAGATCACTTCAAATATAACTTGAACCCTGTGAGGGAGTATTTCCCGACTTTGTCTCTAGATGTGTTGACTCCCTACGTCTACGGTGCACATCCAAAATGGGGACGTGTGAAACCATGTTGGAAGGGCATTGATGCTGTAAGTTTTACTTTAATTTGTCTAATGATATTAGTTTTTGAGCATATGTAGGTTTTTCCTAAGTTAGTTAATTTTTATTTGTTTGGTTATTCAAGCAGTTACTTACATTAATGAACCATGACGAACATTGGGTTGCCTGTGTGATAGAGCTCAGATTTGGATGCGTTATCATTCTCGATAGCATGAGACACACCTTTAACGTCCACAAGGAACGAAGGCGCATGAAACAGATAATGCCACTCCGACGTGTACTACCAGCCCTTCTACAGTACATGAATTTCCACGTTAAAAGACGAGAGAATGGTCTTGAGGATTTTTCCTGATCCTGATGAGTACTCACTGTTTATTTGTGAGTTAGCAAAGTGTTATATGTAGGAGGACAACAGTTCTTGCGATATATTTGGCTTGATGTCGCTCGAGAGTCAATTGAGTCGTACTTGGCCTAGATCCTATCTCCAAAATGGCATAGATTGGATTAGGCGACAGATGGGTTTTCAAATATATAGATGGAGTACTGATCAGGACACGATTTCCCTTGATGTGTGGGATTGATTAGTGTAGTATCTTGGACCCATTTTTGATATATTGTTTGGACTATTTCACTTGTATTTTGCTCTCCTTTTGAGTAATGTTATTGAGAAACTCATTTTCTCTCTATTTATGCCCTTATGCTAGTAAAATATGATTGTTAATGTTTTGTCGTCCAATTTAATTATATATATAGTGTTTAACCTACATGAAAATTTACACCTCGTTTGAAAAGCCTATTTCTAAATTGTTTTTCCATTAATATTTTTTTAACGTTGGACATGGCATAAAATTTAGAAAAACTTTCCTACTAACAAGCGCTTAATTTTACAAACGATGCTAGACATACTTCAGAGAACTTTCTCTTGATCAAATTGGAAACTTCATATATCGATTTGGGTTCTTCATTTTAGCCTAAAAAAAAGCACAAACCACTTGCTATCTCAATAACATGAAATAATCGGCATACATATTGAACAAATGAATAAAGAAGAAAAATCTACTATCCGTCGACATTAGGATTGATGTTATATAGAGGACATTTTCTTCTCGTATGTTCTTCCGAACAACACGAAGAGCATTTCTTATGTTTTCTCGTTCTTACTGTATTATCTCTTGGTGTTAGATTTTCATCATCAAGCTCGCCTTCACCTCGATCTGGGTGCTGAGGGAGAATGTGTTCAGTATATCTAGCTATGTTGTGCCCGGTACGGCCATAACGACTACATGTCCTTATGGTCCTTCTTTGACCAGAGAACTCACCTGTTAAAGGAATATGTTTACCTTTCGGTTGGCCAACTTGTTTTGGTTTGTCAAGCGCTCGACAAACTTCTTTATGAACATCATCCGACACGATCCAATCTTGTACTTCGGGTACAGGGTTAACATCACCAACCCACATTCTTCTCAAAGATCTCGTCGTGTAGTACTCTGACACGTATACAGTCACTAATTGGTTCGTAAAATTGTATGCAAAGGTTATTGAGAGTGTGTTTTGGTGTAAGCGTATGTCAAATTATATAAGGTAAGAAAAGACAAGAGAGCATTTGAGGTGAAGTACAAATCTTATTTCGGCACATGCATGCAAGCATGGTATCAAGTCCATCTGGAAAATGGAACAGGTGTACTGATATGAATTCAGGTCAACGATGAAAATCTTAGCACAGTCCATGACCTTGAATTTATGGCGTCTAAGCATATCCACATGCATTTGTCGGCCAAGCTTTATGAATTCGAGGATACGATCATGTGCAACTTTTGTCAAATTGTTTTGTCTATCTTTGACAGCCGTTCTTCTCTCGTAAAACCACTTTTCTATTATCCATCGAGCTTCCTCTAGAAACGAACACACAAGCAGCCTCCGTACCCAAAGGAGGTGAGAATTCCATGTCTCGGCAGCATTTGATGTCATGAAGTTAAATCTTCGAACGAGGCAGTTCACGCACGATCATCTGCTCTTATTTGTTTTGTTTTAGGTATCAAGTGCACCTTGCACCTTTAATGCATTCAGACTAGCCATATACCTGAAAAAAATAAGAAGAAAGATTTTTGGAGACTTTATAAGGACAACATGTGTATATATATAAAGATCAAGTGAATTATTTAAATTGAATGAGGTTATAACGTACCTCTCAAACTCATCACAACAACAATATGCAGCCTTTTTAAAAAGTCCTACCAAATGTGATCCATGTCTCGCTAAATTTTGTTGAAGATGAAAAAAACACAGCTCCTGGGTTGTTTCTAGGTATGCCTCGGTGATGGCATTACCAATGCTAAGATGTTGATCAGACACAATAAGTAGTTGATCTAGGCATCCAAATGTTGCACGGACATTTTTCAAAAACCATGTCCAAGATTCATCATTCTCGACATTTCCTATTTCAATTGCAAGAGGAAATATTTGATCGTTTCTATCTTGTATAACAGGGACAAATCCAATACCTTTATACAGACCTTTCAAGTGACACCCGTCCACTACAATTATCGGCCTTGAATATCTTTGAAATCCCACAATTGAGGCGGCCAATGTAAAAAACACGAATTTGAATTTTCCATTCGCATCGGTCTTCAAGTCTGTATAAGTACCAGGATTAGTGTCCTTCAACACCTACAAGTAAGATGGAAGCATCCCCCTCGGCCCGAGAGTCGATTTCTCTTTCCGAAGTATGTCCGTAAAGTACTCACCGATCAAACTAGAAAGAAGTCGATGCAGAGAACTACGGTTCAAATCGAAAAAACAAGTGTGTTGTAAAACGCTCTTTGAGATTTTCCAAATCCCATGTTTTTCGGTTGCATTGAGTATGAAAGGACAGTCTTTTTGCCTACATCTCACATACCATCTGTGTTTGTCCAAATGGTCGACATGATATTCAACTTGATTCTCCAAATAGTATAACCCAACAGTATTCTTCAATTCAACCTTACTGCAAAAGGTGGATCCTTTTTGCAGAATGTGTGTAGCTGGCTCAACATTCTCAATTTGTGAGGAATTCGGTGGCTCGATTTCCCATATATCGGGAATAAACCATTCTGAGCGTAATATCTATATGTAAAATTCCACATATTCTTCTCATTGCTCAATATCCAAAGCATTCTCCTCATCTTCATTTAATTCGAAGTCATCTTCTTCATTGTCCAAATCTACATATAGATAAATATAATTACAAATAATGCAACTTGAAAATCAACTTTAAGAATGAAATAAAATAATTAAGAGTAGAAAATTACCACTTCGTCATCATTTTCTTGTTTTGGTCTTCTTTCACTTGCCGCTTCTGCAAATTCTTCATGTGATTGCACCTCTTCTCGTCTATAGCCTATCAGAGGCATGTTTAAGTCAAGTCTACCTAATCCACCGAAGTCAGCACGATCAAACTCTAGAGGCGAAGGTTCCCACTGCCTTCTCGAAGAAGTCCCAAAATAAGTATTTTCATTTTCATTGGGTATTGCCCATCTTGCATGAAATCCCTCGTCATTTTGTAGTGCAAGGGGAATAGATGAAAAATAAGGATTTTGTTCAGTATTCACATATGAGTTCGATTCCTCATAGGTAGATGTAAACAGTAGACCACTTTCACCACATCGCTGGTTTTGCTCATCCATAGTGTTATGTTGTTCCGGATGTTCGAGAGAGGATCCACCTCCAAGGGTTGTATTTTGAGTCTCCGGAGACACGACAACATCGGATACTCCAACATCCATCCTCTTCAAAGAAACAAAAACAACAAGAACCTCATTGATCATTGACAATATTTGGTCCAACACTGCACCGTTCTTAATATTTATCCTCTTCACTCTTCCTTCAGTTTTAACTAGTGAGTGAATCACATATCCCCACTGCACCATGTCGGCACCCACATGTCTATGAATGGAGTATAATAAATCATAATATGTCATTTCACAAAAGTGAATGACCTCTTCAAAACCGTTAGTGTATTCTAAACCTTCCAAGTAGCCTCCATACCATACAACAACTTGAAAAGTCATCTTTTTGTTGATACTGTTAAAAAAACATTAAAAGTTGTGAGTATTATGAAACAAATAATAAATAACAAATCAAATAAATAAAAAATAAAACAAATAAAGTACATTAATTATTTCCACTCATAAAACAATAAATTGTTTAAATAATAAATCCAATTTCAATAATAAACTACTAAAGTCTAAAAACAATTAATCGAATTACAATTAATCTTAATATATTGAATAATCTTTCACTTCAGCACTACTGTGCATCACATTATTCAAGTGATTAATAAAGTGGCACTCTACCAAAAATTAATTCATGTTCACATAACCAATATTTTTTTAACTAATATTCGTTTAACTCATAATGTTTGTATAACTAATAATTTATAACTAATTTATAACTAATGTTCGTTTAACTTATAAACTAATGTTACTATAATTAATGTTCGTATAACTAATAATTCTCAATAACTAATATAACTACAAAATAATATAGTTATATTATTATAACTAAATAATAATCCGTCATGAAATCATCCCGTAACATTGTAAAACAACATAATTTAATGTACACACGAAGATTATAACTATTGTAACTAAATAATAACTACATAATAATTTTTTTTATTAACAAAATAAATAATTAATAGTGTTAGTTTAATTTATGTGTACATTAATCTGCGCATTTATTTTTAATATGTTAATCTATATTACTTATAAATTGTTATATTATTATAACTAAATAATATATACATGAAGATTTACCCCATTAATAATAAATTAATTATTTCATAGAAAATTGAAAAATTAATGAAGGAACATTAATAATGAAAAATATTATGGTTGAATTTTCTAATGTATGTAATCATAGTAAACAAAAATTACTAAAAATATTGCAATTTAAACAAACATTAATCTCTTAATAATAAAAATAAAAATATTACGATTTAAACGAACATTAATAAAATAATATTATGTCCGCAATGACGAATATTTTGGATAATGTTCGTTTAATTTGTACAAAATAGGGTTAAAATCGGATTTAGCGAAATTCCCATTTAACCCTATCATCCTAAAAATATAGGGTTAAACGGGTATGATGCAAAATTCACGTTTAACCCTATATTGTTAGAAATGATAGGGTTAAACGAGGATTATTCAAAATAAATCCATGTTTAATCCTATATTCCTAAACATGGATTTTGCATAATCCCCGTTTAACCCTATCATTTCTAACAATATAGGGTTAAAAGTGGATTTCACATAATCCCCATTTAACCTTATAACGACAAATTACTTAAAAATTTTAATTTGAAATGGGGATTTTGCATAATCTTAACAATGTTACACGAAAGTTATACTATTAAACATACTTTTCAAATTTCCACGATAATTCTTCAAACCTTCAAAGTGCCAATCAACGAAATTCTTTTTGTGAAAATTTGTTCTTTAAAATATTGTATGATAATTTCTTTAAAATGTTATCAACCTTATATACACGAATAAAGTGAATAAACAGGAATATTACATGTTGATTCACAGTAAATAATAAGAAAAAAATACAAAATTTGGTGTAATAGTTGCATGATCAATAAATAATAAGAACAAAAAAACAAAAAAATTGGTGTAATAGGTGCATGGCCAAATCCCATCACCCTGAAAAGTAAAAAATATTGCTTGTCATTTCAGCCACTATTCCAATTTGACTTGGACAAAAAAAGTGGTAGAAAGAGACCTAAAATAATATTTTGTGGTAGAAAGGACAACATATTATATTTGATGGTATATTGGGTAATAGATTATTATTTTGATGGTATATTAGGTACTTTCCTCTTATTTTTAAGGTATAAGAATTTCGTTGATTACAAATTTTTTTTTAAATTCATTCAATAATTAGTTAAAATTGTAAGATGTTTGCCTACATGGGATAGCACCCAAAACTACACAAATACAAATAAGGAGAGCCAATTTTACACACCTAAATTTATTTATATCCAAATCCACCCAATTTCTTAAAATAATATCTCAAACTACACAATTTGCAATATAACCCACCCCCTATGTGCAACTAATTTGAAATAATTATGGCCCAAGTACCGACCCATTATATCAACCAAACTTGAATGTAGTCAAAGTTAAAAAAGAAAGAAATTAGGGTTTTCTTTGTTCATTTTGAAAAATAAAAATTTCGTGTAAAAGAGTCATTCCTTTCACCGCTGCTGTCTCCGTCACCGTCGGTACATGAAATTTCCGCTGCCGCACATACAATTTCTGCCGCCGCCGCTGCACACAAAATGGATTTGAGGCTTTCTCCAGAATAGGTTAGTTTTTGAACCTTACACGAAATTTGAATTGTTTAAATTCCTTACACAAAATTTGTTTATGGGTGTTTAGTCCAATTTTTTTTGAATCAATTTGAATTATGTTGGAATCTATTTCGTGTAATTTCGTGTTCGATTTTGTTGGATTTGAGTTATGTTGGACTGTATTATGTATGTTTGGACTTAGACAAATTTGAGAGCGCATTATTTAATTTCGTGTAAGGAGTATGTTTAGACTTACATGAAAATTCCCATTTTCAGTCTTACACAAAATTTCCTATTGTTAGTCTTACACGAAAATTCCATTTTGAGCCTTACACGAAAATTTTCGACCTACACGAAATATAGGCTTGATGTTTGTTCTTACACGAAATTTATAAATTTTAGCCGTACATGTAATTGGCTGATGTTTAACCTTACAAGAAATTTATAAAATTTAGCCCCACATGAAATTTAGGGCTGATGTTTAACCTTACAAGAAATTTATAAATTTTAGCAGTAAACTTAGGGCTGATGTTTAACCTTAGACATAATTTATAAAATGTAGCCCTACACGAAATGTAGGGCTGATGTCTAACCTTACACGAAATTTATAAAATGTAGCCCTACACAAAAATTTTCCAAATTTCGGTGTTAAACGAAAAATCCATAATTTATGCCCTTACACGAAAATTCTAAAGTTTGGGCTTTACACGAAAATTCTAAAATTAAGGCCTATACGAAAAATACATTTTATTCATTATTAAATGAATATTAAAAATTTAATAAATACATGAAAATTTACAAATCCCAAATTATACTTTGATAAATACATGAAAATTTTCAAAATTTGACTTGACACTTAAAAAAATTAGTTATTTGATATTTTATAATATTTAATTATTGAATACAAACATTTTTGTTTAATAAAGACATGTACACAAATTATTTATTGCAACATTTACTAATGAATTTTGTAGTTTTATTATCTTCTATAAAATTAAAAAAATTGTATGTATTACAAAAATATGTATTCATACTTTAACTTAAAAAATATTATAGTATTTTTGGTATTTATGTCATTTTGTATTTTTGGATGCATTTATGTGTTCATAGTAAGTTTGAATTTGCAATTAATTAATGTAATTAATTTTGACAATAAATGGGTCTGAAATATAAGAGTTATATGACTATTAAAAAAATATTAGGATGTGGTTATTAATGAATTAATTGATTAATAATTAAATTATGTTCGGGTAAATAATGTTGATATTTAATTAATTATTTTTCGTATGTATTATAGTTGGATATTGTATGGGTCCATCCGGGTTGTTAGGGTCGGTTGACTTATATAAACGGATATATGCGGATCAGTATATTGGAGGATATAAAGACAGAGCTGTTAAAGGTAAGTAGGGAGTGCCTCCGAAGATTTACCACGACAGCATTCAGTCATTTCTTGTATTGGATGACTGATTTTGAGTCATGCATGGACTTTCTGCATGTCCTCATGTCTCGGGAGATGCGACATATGACTGAAGCTTATGAGCATGAAAGATGGTTTTGCATTGGCCGAAACCATCTTTATCGGTTCTCGAGGAAGGAGTTCGCTCTTATCATTGATTTGTGGTTTGGCAACTCTGATTTCGATCCATCTGACCTACACCGTCCACCGAAAGGTGGAATTTACGAGAGTCATTGCCAGTCATGCCCGTGTGACTGTTTCATCCTTCCGTCAGTGATTTGTTGATGGAGAATTTCATCCGCACGAGAAGGATGCTATCAAGATTGCGAAGATCCTAGTCTTGTACTGCATTTTATTGGGAGTCGACATCGGGAAGACTAAAATAGATAAGTGGGTATGGGTTCTTATGGAACAAGAGGAGTTGTGGGAAAGCTTCCCATGGGGAAAGTTTTCTTATCTCACGTTATTACGACACATGGACAATGTACCGAGAACTATTCCAAATAGGAGGGGAACCAGATATTCACATACCACTTCTATGATTTCTCTATTGCTCTATTGGTTAATAGAATTCATACTAAATGTGTTTCTTATGAACTTTTTATTAAAATTGGTGCTAACATTATGAGTCTCATGCAGATTTGGGCTTACGGGGCCATTTATGTGACCGGGACATATGCTGGTCGTCGACTTGACACACCGCACCTCATACCTCGGTGTTTGAAGTAGTTCACCATAAGGTCCACTTGCGACGTTACTAATAAACTAGTTGATGAGGTATTATTTCACACGAAAGTTGACTAGATTATTCAATTAAAAAGCAAGTTTCTAATGATCATGTTATAACTAATTGATTGATTTTTCAGGTTGAGTGTTTCGAGAACCTTGAACCCAGTTTTAGGGAAACGTGCAAGCCGTACTGGCAGTTTATAGATATGGACCTCTCTTTGGGTGTCCAGCCTCCTGAGCAGCAACGTGGTCGTAAGCTTGCTGGGTTTCGAGGTCCTTGCCCATGGGGTGGTCGTACGAGTGATGCTGTCGTGGGTCCATCGACATGTACACCGAGCCGTAGGGGAACAGTTCGATCGAATCGTGCAATGACCCGTTTGTCTACTCCTGTGATGGCCCGGACTAGTAATATAGGTAGAGCAGATAATCCATCACTTGAGGTTGAGCATTATCTCCATTTCACATGCCGGATGTTGAGGATGCATACCAGTATCATTCACAAGTGCATATTGCAGCAGATTAGCACGACAGTCCCCTTTCGGAGTCGGCGATACCTGCTGCATTTTCAGGGTATGATGATTTGCTTGACCGATTCACCCGTATAATCGACGATCGTTTCAGTCATATGCAAACTTATTTTGAGGGGTAATTTTCTGGTATGGAAGAGGTTATCAGAGACGAGCATGATCGTTTGGAGTGTCAGATTCCCTTGATGATTCATGAGCAACTTGATTAGTTCTTCTCGTTTCATTACAAGTCTCCATCTCGATATTAGGAACATAGTCCACATGAATATCAGTACAAACCTCCTTCTGGATATGAGTATGTTCCTCCATCTGGATGTTAGTGCGATCCTCCAAGTTCAAGTCCATAGGTGGCTTGACCCGAAAAAGAGCAGCATCCTCAGACTATGGTACATACCTCTGATATAGATTCATGTTCTGTGATGATCCCATACTAGAAAAGTCGTGTTGATATAGATAAAGTTCCTTTTGAGCTTGGTACATCACAGTATCACCCGAGCTCTACTTCATCATCTGGCCACTTAGCAAACATTCCAGATACAAGTGTTGGCATCCATAAAGTACGACTCAGGGCTCCTTCTCGATTCCTGCAAAGTCCATTCAAGCCAACATTTATTAGAAGGAATAATCATTCTATGGACGATTTCTTGATGTGGATGAAGCTTGGGGAACACATTGAACATACATTTTTTAACGAATTGAACATTTTCTCTTTTTTCTTCTTATTTATCAGAGGGTATCATTTGTTATGTTCAGGTGTAATATTGGCATCGGATATCCCGTAAGACCTTCATTTTTTGAATCGATTATCGATCCACATGCTGAGCTAGATAGAGAGGTATTAAGAATGTATTTATATACTTTCATTTTTGGCTCTTAGATATCATTCAACATTTTTTTGTATCATTTTCCATAAATGTTAATGTTTCTTATTAGGTACTTGATGCGTATCTTGGTTTACTTTAGAGCCAACCCAAATACCTTGATGTTGATGTGGCAATTGAATTGAAGGGAAAAATACTAATTTTAGACTGCACCGTCAATATAAGACATTTATCTATTGTTATATCATTTGTCTAGTTTGCAATTTATCGAGTCCATATTTTTTATGTTCGGCTTGTCTAGGAAATTTGCAAGAAAATTTGGAGGACTAAGCACACGAATGATAAGGCCAATGCTCGTTATTTTGAAGACGTGTTTGAGTGATTCTCCCCCTCAGATCTACAATGTCTTCATGATTATGTTATTGATGACAAGCCCAGATGGAAGAATGTGGATCCATGGTAGGACCTGGATAAGGTAATATTTAAAATTAATTGGTTCAAATTGTCCAAATTGATAAATATATCTTCAATTTATGCTCGATATTTTCTCACTTCACGTGCAGATTTTTTTGATCCTTAATTTGGACGAACATTAGGTTGCGGCTGAAATTGATCTCCTCACAAAGACACTCAAATTGTTCGACAGTCTACAAACACTTCCTAGCTGATGAAACTTTCCTCATCTATTAGATTATTCAGGCTATTATGAGAAGTTACAGTACTACTCATATAGTGCTCCCATGTTGTCACTGAAGAGTCTACCGAGTAAGTTGTCATACAGACAAGATGATCCGACGAGTTGTGGAGTTTATGCTTTGAAGGTGATCGAGAGTGTTGTTAGTGGCGTATTTCCTAGGCCTAATATTATTTAGGGTATCTAAGGGATGAGACAAGAGATAACATTTACATTATATAGGTTTTCGCCTGATATGGAGACCATTATGCCGGATGATTTGGACTGACCAATTATTTGTAATCATGATGCAACCTTATTGACATTTATATTTTACACTATTAATGCCTCTAAATAAACTTTATTGATGGAATTTTTAATGTTGAGGTGTTGATCAAAAACGATAAACAGTTGTTTTGGACATCCAAATGCTTCGCACACATGCGTGAAAAACCAATGCCATGACTCATCATTTTCGATATTGCCTATCCCAGTTGTGAGTGGAAATATCTGAACGTTTCCATTTTTGGTCACCACAAATCCGATGCCTTTATATTACTCTTTTAAATGACAACCATCAACCACTATGATCAGGCGTGAATATCTTTTAAACTCATGAATAGACGTTACCAAGGCAAAAAACACATATTTGAATTTTCCATTCTTGTGTTTTGCCAAAGTTGTATAGGTCTTGGGATTAGAAACCTTCAAGATCTCTAAGTACGATGGAAGCATTGAAAATGACGTTTTTGGATCACCGTAAACAATCCTAATTGCATGACGTTGTGTCCTGAGTACAACTCTATAACTGATATGTAATCCATGTCGTTGGTTCATATCTTGAATGATGTCTTTGGGAACGAGTATGGAGTTTTTCTTCGCAGTGTGTCAGCATAGTACTCACCAATCAAAGTAGATGGAACTCGCCTAGGAGCACTACGATTCAAATCAGACTCACATGTATGCGAGATAACAATTTTCATGATCTTCTAAACCCCATACCTCTCATATGCGTTGAGTATAAACTTACAGCTTTTGTGACTGCACTTCTGTAACGCCCCGTTTGTTTTACGTTAATTAGAATATCAGAGTTTAATAAATTTTTCGTTTGGGCGTCCAAATACTCGATAAAATATATATTTTCAAGGTAATTTAAACTTGCAAATAAAGATAAGTCGGTTCAAACATCCTTTTTTTATAAAACGTGAATCGTACACAGCGGAAGAAAAGTATTTTACTTCATAGTTGCACAACTAAACTGTATAGCTTTGCAAACTAAGCTTTCCCAAAAGATTTCAAAATCATCTTCTATACAAATTCACCCTTTTAAGAATCATAAATATAAAAGAACTTAAGAATAATTATGAATTACATTTTTCATAAAATAAAAGCAACGTAAATAAAACTCTTTTACAACCTTTAGAACATCGGCTACTAGCATCCACCACTTGCACACCACACTTAAGGATTCCTTTAGCTGAAAACATTTTTAACATAAAAGGGTGAGTGCATGAAGACACTCAGTGGGGTGGGGCTTGTGAGCAATTAAAACGTAACATGAAACATAGACATATAATTCATTAAGCACATAGTTGCAGATCTAGCCGCCTTGGAAAAAACTTTGCGGTTCTGAGCCACTATATTACGGTTTTGAGCCGTCGTATAACATTTTGTGGTTCTTTAGCCACGTTGATAACATTATGTGGTTCTTTAGCCACGTTGATAACACTCTGTGGTTCTTTAGCCACGTTGATAACATCCTGTGAATACAAACACATTCATCTACATTGTAAACAACATGCAGTTTGGTGCACAGTAAACATATTCCTTCACACTTTAATTAACGTAAACATGTTCATCGTAAATACACTCATTCACTTGGCAAATAACACACTTTTATTTGCATCACGTAGTAAGCATATAATGCAACATTCATCGAATAAACACATATGTTTTACGTAGGCACATACGTCTTGCGGAACTTAGCCGCCATTTTACATCTTGCGGAACTTGCCGCCAAATACGTCTTGCGAAACTTAGCCGCCATTTTTATGTCTTGTGGAACTTGCCGCCAAATACGTCTTGCGGAACTTAGCCATCATTTTTACGTCTTGCGGAACTTAGCCGCCATTTTTACATCTTGCGGAACTTGCCGCCAAATACGTCTTGCGGAACTTAGCCGCCATATAAACGTCTTGTGGAAAATTTTCGCCATATATACATTTAAATATCATACACATTCACAATCATCTTTCAAACATCAAACATTCACCCACAATCTTCATCACATTTCATCATTCATGTAGTAAAACATATTTCACTTCGAACTTCACATTTAAACTTTCATATTAAAATCAGTAACATATAGTAATTGCGCGTAAGAGAGCACATTATTCATAAACACGTAATTTGCAAGAATTTACCCCACCTCAAACTCACTTAGAAACTTAAACGTGGAAATATAGAAATTACTCCCACCTCGTTCTGTGGTATCCTTCGTGAAGCTCGACTCTTTGAATCCTAAGTTCGTTCCCTCACCTCAAACAAGTAGTATCTTGGGAAAACTGTTACGTTTCAGGGAACTAGTGTGGTCCTTCGTCTACATTTCCTACAATTATATAAAATTTGTCTCAGCGACTAAAAAGACTATTTATAACTTGAATTAAAACTTTAATCGAGAATAAAGAAGAAGGATTCGTAAAAAGAACTAATTGAGTGTAAAAAAGACAGCTCGTATCGTTTGGAAAGACGAGCGTTCATAAAAGGAAATGTCTTAAAAATGGAGAAACAAGAGCTTAGAATACATCGTTTACGCTTGTGTTTAGGGTTTATGTAGCCCCAAACTATAGTAATTAGGGTTTTGTACCCAAATTAGGAGATAAAGGGGCCTAAAAAGACATTTTCAGAAGTTCAATTGGAACTTTAGGGATCAAACAGTAGTTCTTGAAAATCTTGGGGTAAAACTATAATTTTCTGTAACCTTTGGGGTGTCAAATGCTACTGTTCACAATTCTGGGGGTCAAATTGCAATATTCAAAAGTTGAGGGTGTGAATTGTCATGTTACAAAATGTTGGGGGTCAAACTTGAATTTAGCAAAATAGTAAGTTTTGCACTTAACCCCTAAACTTTTCTTAATTTACAAAAGATAACCCCCACCCCCAAATCCACCAAAACCGTCACTGTTGCTGCTCCCGTCCGCCGTCCTTCTACCACCGCCGGCGATTCACATACCACAACCCCCATACGCGTCTACTACACAACTACACACTGTTGGAAATTGGAAGAGAAGATTGGTTTTGACTAATTTTTAATGTTGATTTCATTTTAGATAAATAGAAATAAGTTGCTAAATCGGAATCTACATTCCATGTAGATGAATGTAGTGTATTTATTTTCAAATTTCCAATTTCCGGTGAATGAGAAATTAATACACAAAGTTGGCAACTTGGATCCTTCTTGTGAAGGAAAATGGGAAAAAGATGAAGTTGTCCCACATTGGAAAATTGGTGGAAAAAGTTTCACTTTATTAATAGGAGCACATGTATAAGAAATAATCATGTGTGCTCTTTTATGGTTGAACCTAGTGCCATTTTTTGGACCTAGTTGGCTAAGCACACATGCACCATCTGAATCGCACGTGGCACCCGGGTTCGGTTTGGACCGGATTGAGTCGGGTCGGGTCGCGGGTCATGTCATGGACCGGGTCTCAAGCCGGGCCGGGTTGAGGGCCGGGTCGGGTCGGACTGGGTTCGGGCCAGGTTGGGTGTGAAAGGGTGTGACCCTTAGGTGTGAAAGGGTGTGGCCAAATGGTGTGACCCTTGGGTCCAAATGGTTTGTCCCTTGTGAAGAGGTGTGAACACACCTCTTGTGTCCACTGGTTTGTCCCTTGTGAAGAGGTGTGAACACAACTCTTGGGTCCAAGAGTGGTGTCCATTATGGGAAGGGACACATCTCCTTACTCCTATAAATAGGAGGCCCCCTCATTTCATTTCATTCATTCCAATTCCGAAATACATTCAGAAATCAACGACATTAGTCATTGTCTAGAAAGTCTCGAATATTGAGTAAAGTTCGCTGATAGATTTTGGGTTGTTGTGCTGTAATCCTTAAGCTCGAAATCGTTGTATCTTGGGGACGATTGCCGTTAACCATGAGCACTTGGATACGGGGCAATATCGTCTTACGGAGAAAGAGCACAGCTCTTGCCTCGACTTAACCCCATAATTGTGCATCTTTCAATACACCTAACCACTTATTATCCAACACACACAAACACACCCACACACTTACTACCGGCGTCCTCCTCGACGCCGGTTTCTGCATGATCGTTGCCGCTCACGGCGGCGATAATTCTCCAGCCCATTCATCGGTGCAACCTTGCGCCGGCAACTCCAAACAAAGAAAACACAGTAGCCGAGACGATGAAGGGAGCAGGAGAGAGAGAAAGAGCCGCCGCACCGGCGGCGACGGCGGTAGAGAAAACCAAGGTACTTGCCGGAAGGACTTCGAGTTCCGGCGATGGCGGTGATAGCTCTTGGGTGAGAGGAAGAAATGGTTCTGTGAGAGTGAGAGATTAAAGGAGAGGAAGAAACATAGATGTAGAGAGAGAGCAAGAGAAAATGGGATTTTTTTTCCTAATTTCTGTTTTAATTTCTTATTTCCTTAATTACCCTTTTTCATTCTCTTCTTGCAATATAGCATATAAGAGATGTCAATACTTAGTGTGTTTAAGAATCCATGTGTCGTGTCCATAATGATAGGTGTCATAAGCATAACAAGTGTAACATGACTCATCTCTTATATTATAATATTTGTTCTAAACTTTGAGTTATGATAATTAAATAATTAACCCAATTAATCTTACTTAGGGTGTTATAACTTCAATGTCCATCTGTGTTTGTCAGACAACTCAACACGGTATTCCACCTGATTCTCTAAATGGTATAACCCAACTATCTTCTTCGAATCAGTTTTTTCTATGAAAAGTGGATCATTTCTGTAGTCCTTGTCAATCCATCTCATTGTGGATCAACTCGTACCTACAGGGCTCAACGAATGATGGAATCTTTGGAATAAACCATTCAGGTCTTACATTGAGAGTAGTAGCAAATTCTTCTTCGGGATTTCTTGGGGGATCACTCGAAAAAATTTCCACGAATTCCCGATAGACATCATGTTGCTCATTATCCAATGCAATTATCTCCTCTTTATCCAACTTAAAATCTTCACTCAATTGAACAGTTGGGTCGAATTCATCTTGTTCATGATTTGGATCTAAACAAAGTTACATATAAATTAATAAAATTGCATAAACTAAATGAAGTATTACATTTTAATATATAATTAATACAAAAAAACCTGATCGACCATGATATCCCCATTGTGGACCTCCTTCAGCTTGTTCAGGTTCTGTTTCCTCATTTTGTCGAACAACAGTAGGAGACATATTTAAGTCGATATTGTTGAAGTTAACACGATCAGAAGATGATGACTAGGTCTTCAATTAATCGTTTGCCGGTATTGAATGATGTCTTCTAATGTCATGTTCATTCGGTATACCCCATGATATCTCAAATTCTTCGTCATTTTGCATTCCAATAAGAATATTTGAAAAAATGAATTTTGGTGTGGCATTGTCATCCAAGTTGGTCACCTCTACATCATAATCGAAAGGATGAAAAACTTGACCATGATGAAAATTACCTTTTACCAAACGAAGTTTGTTCATCCGGATACGAGAATCCAACATTAAAAATTATTGTTGAAAAATCACCGGGGGTAGTATTCTGAGTTGTTGTTCCCTCACGACTTGCAGATACTCCAACATCTATTGTTCTCAAGAAAACAAAAAAAATAAGAACCTCATCGATAATTGACAGTAAAGTTTCCTATTCAGAATCATTCTTGATTTTTTTTTCTTTTTAACTTTTCCATTTATATCAACTATTGAGTGAAACACATATGCCCAACAACTAATGTCGACACACACGAGTTCATGAATTGAAAATAATAAATCATCATATGTTATTCTTTGAAGGTTCAACAGCTCTTTTATACCGTTTTGGTACTCTATACCTTCCCAATAACTGACCGTGCTGTCGCCGGCACGATAAAATTAAATATAATTCTCTACTCAAACCACTACAAAGATATAGAAGTGATAAGTAAAGGTCAATCCCATAGAGAGCGGATAAAACTAATTATTTTGTATTTAGAGTTCAATCAAGAAAACATGGGGGGTTTTTGGATTCAAAATCTAGAGAAAACATCAAGGGTAAAGCAAGCAATAAGAATTGGAATTCAATCAATTAAGAAAGCACTCGGTTCTCAGTTCCGTTTCCACCCTCACTCAACTATGTAAGATTGATTGTAACAATATTCTCTTCTTTCTTCATGAATTACTAACCCTCAAATAACAAGTACGACGAGTTATTCGGATTTTCCCTTAAGTATATCTAATTAAGATACGGTCGTTAATTAGACCTAATCATTGGACAACCTAGTAAACTAGATTTAATGCAACGACGGCTTTGGGATCCAGGAAAATAGGTTAGTCTAAGCAACAAATACGTACGACGATTCATTTAACTTAGGTCGTGTTATCCCTAGCGATGCTCGACCACTAGTTCGCTACTACGAATCAAGAATAACAACAATTACGGATTGCAATCTCAATTCTAGCAATAGATATGTGCAAATTCAATAAAGTTGATCAGGCTTAATCAAAGTCACACAAATCATAAACTTTCATCATAGAATAACACAATCAATTCACGAGAATAAATTAGAGAATATGTTACTTGAATCAATAAAAGAGGTTTTGGGTTTCAACTTCCCTTCGAACCAAGCAAAAGTAGTCTAGCCTTGCATATCGGCTTCAAAAATTCCAAAAGAAAAGATGATACTACCTAACTCACGTCTGTAGACTAAAATTGTTTTCAATCCCTCACAAAACTCCCTTAAATATGTCTAAGACAGGCTCCCATTATGTCCTGGCCGTGACCTACAAACATTGGGCCGAAATAATTAAGATTGGGATTCTAAACATCTTCAGCAAAATGGCCCAACACGGGCGTGTCAGTCAACACAGGCACAACCTGTGTCGATGTATTATTCAGCGTTTTTAGCTCCAAAATCCAGTAACTTTATTCTTTGCTTTCCTACGCCTCGCTCCAACTCGTGCACTTAGGATTTCATCTTCGGAATAGCTCCATTAAACCTCTAAAATACACAAAAACAAGCAATCGAAGAGATCTACCAAGAAGAACTAATAAGTAGGAAAGTATAACAAAATAGCATGAATATGCAACTAAAACCCAACGCCTAAACACATAAAAAGGCGCAACTTTCCTACTTATCAAATCCCCCCACACTTAGCTTGTTGCTTGTCCTCAAGCAATCAAAAGAATTAAAGCATATAGGGAATCAAAATAAAGAAGATCATCACTTGCTCAAATCCTCTCCAACACTCATGGGAACTCGAATCCATGTTGGGAAAAAGATACAAAAACATGTTGGACTCAATGCACAATCTCGAGAAATAATAAGTTTTGGAAGGGCATTAGAAATCAAACTTCTCATAGACAATTCATCAACTCACTCTACCACTTGCATCAATCAACATACTTCCAACTCCTTTTTACGATATCCTTCATCTAAATTAAAACTCGTTAAGATTTCACACACAATGAATCACCCCCATTTTTTCTCCAATTCTTTTCTTTTTCATTTTTTTTCTTTTTTTTTTCTCTATCTATTTTTTTTCTTAAAGACGATGATTCTTCGTCTTTTTTTTTTTGGATGGAGTTGGCAGCTCCACACCATTCTTAGGTTAATCCATGAACTACTACAAATTTTTTTCGCATTTTTATCTTTCAAGTCTTTGGACCCCTAAGAATAGGCAGCTGATTCCACACCCCATCATCTTTTCACTTCTCAAAAAAAAATTTCAACTCAACACCTTTATCACCAACCACATCAATTATTTTCCAACCAAGGGGGTTCATCAAAAGTGATCAACTTTCACAAATTTCAATCTAAATTACTTCCATCAAGGAATTAAAAAGTGCATCTCAAGATACAAGTAGACAAAACAAATCAACTCAAAGTCATAGATTAATTTTCAAACCAATACTATCCTTCCTAACAGCAGTTTCCCAAGACGACATTCAGCAAATTTTAACCAACACAAAGCAAAGCTCAACAACATATTTCCCAACAGATCATCGAATTCCTAAATAACGAAAATAAACAGCTCTCGAATCATCATTGCAAGCTCACTTACTCAACACATTTTTTTTCTTGTTTTGTTTTTTTTAATTATGCAAATGCAAGCAAAAATTAAACGTGCTAAAGCAAGTAAACATGCATCCTAATACAAAAAAAAAAAAAAAACAAGCTACATGCAACTATATGAACCTAAATGCAACTACATGCAAGATATGTGATCTACTCCACACTTAATCAAATATGCAACAACTCTCCATCCCCCCTACACTTAAAATCTTGCTTGTCCTCAAGCAACTCATCATCAAAACACAACAAAAGATATAGACAAGACAAAGATTATATATGCAAGGAAATTGGAGCAATAATAAAAAGTGTGGAATAGAAATCACCAGATCACCAAGGAGGTTTTGGAATTGAATTCAAAGAAGACACATCACAAACTACCATGTCCAACCCTCCATTGAGCTTTATCCAATTTATTTATTTAAGCTTTGAAACTTTGATGAGAAGTGTTTCATCTCTCAAGTTTTTGGTTAGCACCATTTCCAAATTGTCCCTGCAATTCAACTCAAAAACTTCCTCGACAAGAGGGTCAATCACACTTAAAGCAAAAACAGAGTTATTATCATAAGAATACTTCATGGTGTCAAAAATACTAAATTCTATAACTTCGCCATCAAATTCCATCGTAAGGGTGCCCTCACGAACATCTATTTTAGTTTGCGAAGTATTTAAAAATGGTCTTCCAAGCAGAATAGGAGTGGAGTTAGATGATGTTTCATCCCCCATATCTAACACATAAAAATCGGCAGGAAACACCAACTTATTAACTTCAACCAATACATTCTCCACCACCCCATCAAGGTATGCCGTGCTACGATCCGCAAGCTGAATGATAACACCAGTTTTTTTCAAAGGGCCAATGTCTAAGGAGGCATAAATTGATCTAGGCATAACATTCATCAAGGCTCCTAAGTTTAGCATGACACACTCAATTTTGGTATCTGCAATTGTACATGAGATTATGAACATACCTGGATCCTTATATTTAGGAGGAATTTTCTTTCGAAACATGGCTAATACATTTTCTCCCATCATAACCTTTTCATTACCATTCAATTTCCTCTTGTTGGTGCAAAGATCTTTGAGAAATTTGGCGTACCTTGGAATTTGTTTGATCGCATCGATCAATGGTATGTTTAACTCGACTTTGTGAAACACCTCTAACATTTCCCTTTTCTTTTCCTGTTGTTTTTTCTTCTCCAACCTGCAAGGAAAAGGTGGTCGATCAGTTTTAATTTGAAGAGATGGATCAATTTGTACCTGTTTTTCTGTAGTCTGTTCAGTGACACAAGCTGGGTCGTGTTGAGTGACACGCCCGTGTCGAGCGTCGACAGACTTGTGATTTTTGCCGTGATCTTCAGTTTCTGAGCCCAAAACAGGTTTCTTTGATTCCTCAAGTTGTTTCCCATTCCTCAGGGTCATTGCACTCACATTCTTTATGGGATTGATTTCGGGTTGAAATGGTAATTTTCCCCCAATCTGTGATTCAAGCCGATTCATAGCTATTGCTTGTTGGCTTACTTAATTTTCTAGGTTGTGAATGCTCGACCTTGTTTCTTGCTGGAATTGCATCATGCCCTGTTGAAATTGCATAGTGTTAGATGTAAGGGTCTTAAGCATTTCTTTTAAAGATTTACCTGAATCAGCAGGTGGTTGCGATGGCTTGGGCTGAAAGAACCCTTGATGGTGATTTGGAAACGAATTTTGATGTTGCTGCCTATTTCCTCCCCAACGAAGATTGGGATGATCTCGCCAACCCGGATTGTATGTGTTTGAGAACGGATCATACTTCATTTCCTGATAATTTTCAGCCCCCACAGCATTTGCGTGTGCTTCAATCTCATCAATCAAAACAGGACATGATTCGGTCTCATGCTTCATCGTTTGGCAAAGACAGCATGGTTTTACCTGTTGTTTTCCTACAGCAAGTTGGCGAACAAAAGAGGTTAATTCAGATAATTTTTTCTCTATTGAAGAATCATTCACCTCATTCACCATTTTCATGGGTGCATCGCCTCGAATGCCGAATTGTTGGGAATTTGCCACCCTGTTAGCAATTAATTCCCTTGCGGCTTGTGGAGTTTTATCGACCAAAGCTCCACCACTTGTTGCATCGATCATGTTCCTGTCCATCAAGGAGAGTCCTTCATAGAAGTATTGAAGGAGGAGTTGTTCGCTAATCTGATGTTGCGGACAACTTGAACAAAGCTGTTTAAAGCGTTCCCAATATTCATAAAGTGATTCCCCCTGCATCTGTCGGATTCCACATATTTCTTTTCGTAAATTGGCAACACGTGATGCAGGGAAATATCACTCCAAGAATAATCATTCCATCCTTCTCCATGTAGTCACCGTACCTGATGGCAAGTAATACAACCACTCCTTGGCGGCATCCTTCAAGGAGAACGGAAATGCACGCAACTTAATCTATTCTTCAGTCACAGCAGTGGGTTTCATGCTCGTGTACACAACATGGAATTCCTTGAGATGCTTGTGCGGGTCCTCTCCTGCCAAACCATGAAAATGAGGTAATAAGTGAATTAATCCCGATTTAAGCTCAAAATTACTATTTTCATTAAAATCAGGGAAATTAATGCAAAGAGGTTGCTGAGTAAGATCAGGATTTGCGAGCTCTTTTAGCGTTCGCGTATCTGCCATTGTATCTTCCTCACTGTTGTCTGAATCGCTACTCTCTTGCTCCAAATGAAACGACAATTCTTTCAACCTTTCCTTAGTCGCCTTTCGCAAGTCACGTTCTCTTTTTCCAAGCTCTGGATAGTATTCAAAGTTTCTCCTACCAAAAGAACGTGTGAGCATCTACCAAATAAGAAACACAGGCTGCAGACAAAACACTAGATGTCCCAGTGTTAGTCCAGTGTGCCAGTGTCAGAACTAAAAACACAAAAAAAATATAGATTCAACACCGCTACCCGACAACGGCGCCAAAATTTAACCGTGTTGTCGCCGGCACGATAAAATTAAATATAATTCTCTACTCAAACCACTACAAAGAAATAGAAGTGACAAGCAAAGGTCGATCCCACAGAGAGCGGATAAAACTAATTATTTTGTATTTAGAGTTCAATCAAGCAAACATGGGGGGTTTTTGGATTCAAAATCTAGAGAAAACATCAAGGGTAAAGCAAGCAATAAGAATTGGAATTCAATCAATTAAGAAAGCACTCGGTTCTCAGTTCCGTTTCCACCCTCACTCAACTATGTAAGATTGATTGTAACAATATTCTCTTCTTTCTTCATGAATTACTAACCCTCAAATAACAAGTACGACGAGTTATTCAGATTTTCCCTTAAGTATATCTAATTAAGATACGGTCGTTAATTAGACCTAATCATTGGACAACCTAGTAAACTAGATAATGCAACGACGGCTTTGGGATCCAGGAAAATAGGTTAGTCTAAGCAACAAATACGTACGACGATTCATTTAACTTAGGTCGTGTTATCCCTAGCGATGCTCGACCACTAGTTCGCTATTACGAATCAAGAATAACAACAATTACGGATTGCAATCTCAATTCTAGCAATAGATATGTGCAAATTCAATAAAGTTGATCAGGCTTAATCAAAGTCACACAAATCATAAACTTTCATCACAGAATAACACAATCAATTCACGAGAATAAATTAAAGAATATGTTACTTGAATCAATCAAAGCATAAAAGAGGTTTTGGGTTTCAACTTCCCTTCGAACCAAGCAAAAGTAGTCTAGCCTTGCATATCGGCTTCAAAAACTCCAAAAAAAAAGATGATACTACCTAACTCACGTCTGTAGACTAAAATTGTTTTCAATCCCTCATAAAACTCCCTTAAATATGTCTAAGACAGGCTCTCATTATGTCCTGGCCGTGACCTACAAACATTGGGCCGAAATAATTAAGATTGAGATTCTAAACATCTTCAGCGAAATGGCCCAACACGGGCGTGTCAGTCAACACAGGCACAGCTTGTGTCGATGTATTATTCAGCGTTTTTAGCTCCAAAATCCAGCAACTTTATTCTTTGTTTTCCTACGCCTCGCTCCAACTCGTGCACTTAGGATTTCATCTTCGGAACAACTCCATTAAACCCCTAAAATACACAAAAACAAGCAATCGAAGAGATCTACCAAGAAGAACTAATAAGTAGGAAAGTATAACAAAATAGCATGAATATGCAACTAAAACCCAACGCCTAAACACATAAAAAAGCGCAACTTTCCTACTTATCAATAACCACCATACCAAACCACTATAGACATGTTACTGGTTTTTTTTGTACTGTTTGCCACAAAAAAAATACAAAATTAGAAATAATGAATATTTACATTAAAATATAAAATACAAAATGAAACAAAAAGTAATAATGTAAATAAATAAATCATGAATAATACAATAATTCCACGTCGGTAATCATAAAAGAAATTAATAATGCAACTACTAAATAAAAAATATTTATATTCATATTTTGCAAGTTCTAAAAATTCAAAATAAAAAAAATATTATGCACACCGTTAAAACAATTAAATAAAAGGCTTAGTAATAATACTTATATACATAAGTCAAATTTACACGATATTTTTTATTCTTTATTATTTCGTGTAAGCCTATTAACAATATAAATTTCATCTAAGCCTATACATATGAAGTTCAACCTCACACGAAAATTAGTAGTAGGTGTCATTTTTCGTTTAAACCTATTTAAATATATAAATTTCGTGTAAGCAACTCCTAAATGAAAATTAGGCTAATAATGTAATTTTTTTAAAGCCTATTCAAATTATTTATTTTTTATGTAAGCCTATATATTGGGATATTTCAGTAGTTATCTTGATAAGACAGAACAGTATGTGTAATAAGATAATGAAGTTTGCTAAAAGAAAGTTTCCACCGATTACATGATCATAAGCTTATTTCTCTATGAATAAGATCATGTAATGGTTTTCCAAATGATAAGGAAAACCAACCTTAGAAGAATTAAGAAGACATTCTCTAAGGGTCAACAAGCTGTAGGAAACAGCAAGTTGGGAGGAAGTATCTGCCCAGGAAGCAGATACGGTGCTGCAAGAAGTAGACAACAAGCTGTAAGGAACAGCATGCGGAAAAAGAAGAAGAAAGCTTCGAACAGAAAACTGTCAACAAAAGAAACAGAAAGCTGTCAGCAGATTAAAGAAGCCAGCAAGCTGGAAAAAAGCAACAAGCTGAGGAAACAGAAAGTTGTCAGCAGATTAAAAAAGCCAGCAAGCTGGAGAGAAGTAGCAAGCTGAGGACAGCAAGAAGCAGCATCAGGAAGATCATGTAGTAAGAAGAAGAGAAAAACTAGTTGACTTCAAGCAGCCGTTGCATGAACATCAGCCTTGGACCCATACCGACTTGACAGGTCTACAGGAATGACAGGGAGGTCCGGGAGCAAATTGTAGGTGCATTAAATGCACACGTCAAGATCAACTCATAAACATTTAATGCGGCTACAGAAAAAGATCTTGAGAAATTGGAGTTCACATTCAAAATGGGGAAGTGTCTTCCTTCAACGGATACTTTCTTCCAACGGATATATTCTCAAGATCTATAAATAGAAGGTGTGGCTGATTGAAGAAAATTGCTGAACAGAATCGAGAGGAAAATCAGACATATTCCAAAGCTTCTCAAGTTTATCCATGTTCAGCCACTCAACCTTCTAGGGGCAGCATACAACAGTTTTAGGATTACAAAGATCAAGACTACTCTGCACCAGTTGAAGAACCTTTTATTTTCTTTTAACCATTATGTTGTGTGCGCTAGATTGTTTTATGGTGTAACTTAGTTGAGAGGATAGTATCCTTGCTAAGTCTTTCCTTTGTGGGATTGTACCCTTTGTGGGTTGTGGCCTTCGACTAGAGTTTGAGATTCTAGTAGGCGTAGTTTGTTAGGAAGATGTTTGTAAAACGAGGCTTGTAATTTGAACTGACCTAACAAAGTTCTTCCTTGAGAAGGAGTAGAGTGGACGTAGAAGGCTTACACCACCTTCGAACCACTATAAGTACAATGTGTTTATATGCTTTGATTTACTTACTGTTCTGCATCTTACATCGTCATATATCTTGCAGTATACATCATAAGCATCGTGCATTAACATATTGGCAAAGAGCATACTTGTAAAAGAAAACTGGTTTCCAAAAGAACTCTATCAAGTTTATTCCGCTGCGTTACATTCTGATACCAGGTCAGTAACCTGATTAAGCCTTGAGTCAGGTTGCTGATTCGAGACAGGTTGCTGCCTTTTTGTCAGGAACCTATTAGACAGAAAAAGTTTTCAAAAGAGTTTGCAAAATCTATAGAGGTTCATTCACTCCCCTCTGAACCTCTGATCACTTGGGACTCACGGGACCAACACTATATAAGCACTTCAACCCTGACATGAAAATTAGGGTAATTTTGGATATTTTCATCTAAGAAAAAATTATTTCTTTCCGTGTAAGCCTATATAAGCATTTCAACCCTTACACAAAAATTAGGGCAAGGGCAACTTCAGAATTTTTAAGTGCTAGCCTACAATCAATAATTAATTTTGTGTAAAGCAAAAATTAATTTTCAGTAGAGCAAATAACATACCTTACACGAAATTTTTTTTACGAAAATAACATACCTTACACGAAATTCTTTTACAAAAATAACATACCTTATAAAAAAATTTGTAATAATAAATTTATATGAAAATAACATACCTTACACGATTTTATTTTTCAATAGAGCAAGCAGCCAAAGAGTAAGAATATGTAAAGAGTAAGAATGTGTTGTGTTGCAATTTGATTGTGTGTAAGGCTCTCTTTATATACAACCTTACATAAAATTGTTGTGTGCATGTGAACCTAAAAAAACAAAGCACTATCATAATGTCAGCCATCTTTTTCAGCAACTTTTCAAAGCACCCATCACCACATATTGTTGGCACATTAAAATCAATAAGTCAAACTACAAAATGTGTAATTTTGGTAATTCTTATAACAAAAAGTGTAGTTTTTGTGTTTTTATATAACAAAATGTGTAAGTTTGGTATATTATTATATGTATTTGTGTATTCAGGGCCATTTCCTCCTCTATTTTTTCGAAACATTTCCAGCATCTTTTTTATACAAGTCCATTTATTCTTCTTTCAAAAATTTTGACTTAATCCACTATCACCCCCAAAAACCAAACTCTATCTTATGTAAAGTTGTCAATTAAGGGAATTATTGAAAAGTGACTAAAACACCAGAAACGACGACTATCTGAGCTAAAGATTAGCCCATCTATAAGAGTATATATTAAATTATATAGGTTGGGCCATAGAAAATAATAATATCAAGTTGTCACTCGAAAGGCTTATCCTACTTGCCTCGTCTAAGGGCTCATATTACCACTCTTCACTTGCAGTCTGGGTAGCAGACATAACTGATCTACGATGAGTTCTTTTAATATAAAAAGGCAATTGTCTACGTTCGAGCGAGTCGATTCCTTACTTCATTTCTTCGTAACTAAGGAAAATCCCTTAGGGAAAGACTTACGTCTAACTACGAGCGTCGGAGCAGCTTCATTGATGCATTGGGCTTTAGCTTCATTCATGCATCGGGCTTTCCCTTCAATCTATGTAGTCTACTACACAGATGGGAAGTCACTAAATGTGGGAAAGAATACCTATTACTTGAAGGAACCTGAACTACCACCATAGGATTGTTGTCAAGGAGGCTTTCATGGAAATTACTTTCTTATCATTCAATAAGCATCTTGTATTTCATAAAAATTAGGGGCAATATAATCCTTTGACAATTTTAAAATTAACAAAATAATATATGCTCATATATTTACAAGTATAGAATATATTTTATTTTTAATAAACATAATGATAGTTTTTTTAGGACTATTTATTTGTAAATTAAACATTCAGGGTATGTTTATTTAAGGATTATGTAGGATTGGGGAAATCCGATTTTGAAATCCTGGGATTTGGTAATAAAGGTGAATAGTTAAAATCTGTGTTTGTTATGAGATTTTATATGTAGGATTATTACTGTAGGTGTCAAATCAATGCTGGAAAAAGTAGGGGTGTGTAATATTATATTGTTAGTTGATGTAATGGTAATGATTAATTTGTATTGTTAAAATCAATTGAAAAATTTTATATTATATTTCTTACTTTGGTTTATTTTCCTAATATTTACAAACAAAAAAAATTATTTATACATATAATAATATATTATATATATACATATATCATAGACTACTATTTAAAAAAAACCATGTTTATCTATGAATATAATTTATACTATGTAAAAACATTTTAAAATTTTAATTAATACTATTTATTCTATGTAATTATATTCGTATATTATTATATTTAAAATAAAATGATTATATATAAACGTAATCATATTTGTATAAATTGACTACTTAATCACTCGTCAATTAATTAATTATGTCAGTGAATATCCAAAAATATATATATAATTATTAAAATCGTATAAGCAGTGAGAGAGAAGAGAAGGGGAGAGAAGCTTGCAGGGGAAAAGGGAAAAGGACGGGACATATGAGAGAGAAATAGGGTTGAGGTCGAGAGAGAAAGAGGGTTGGAAAGGGGAGAGAAAGAGGGTAGGTGGAAAAGATCTGTAGGGTCGGTCCACTTTGTACTCTTCTTTCATAGTTTATATATATATATATATATATATATATATATATTAAAATAATGATAAATAAGGAGTAATAATGTATTTATTATGTATTAGTATTTGTGTATTAATAGGTTACAGTATAGGTTTAATTATAGTGTTTTTTTTTAGATAGAATAGGTTTTTGATGGATTTGATAATTCTTGACAAAATCCTCTAAACAAACACGGATTTGGGATTTTAAAATTCCAAATCCGGTGGGATGAATCCTTAAACAAACATACCCTCAATGATTAAATAATGATAGTTGTTTGAGGGCTATTTTTTTGTAAATTGTAATTTTGTGAACTTTTTATATATTAGCTCAGAAAGATCTTTTAAAGGTGTTAATGCATTAAAAAAAATTAAAAAATTATATTTATAATTTTGGTGTTGAACAAATCATGTCGGATTGATCCGTGAAAGTTTCACGTCGTTTTCAGGTCAGGAATTTCGACATAAAATGGAAACGAGTTCGGGCATAAAATGGAAACGAGTTCGGGTTCGTGTTAGAACTGTTATTATAGTGTCCAACCCAAACTACCAACCCAACCTAATTGTCACCCCTACTTATAAGCTCTTAAATATGTTATAAGATATTTTAAGAACTTTATATGTTTACCCAAACACACTCTTAACTGTCTTTTAATTTTCATCAAATTTTAAAAAATTAATTGTATTTGCAATTAAAGTGAAGGTCATCAATTTTGAATGACTAGTATAGACTGTAGACCACGTGTGATAAATGAGATTTATAAAAAAAAAAATTGAAATGAATTTTGTAAATGAATTTAATAAACAACAATAATAGTTAGTAAAAAAAATAGTGTAATCTCATTTAATATTCAAATATAATATGATTTGATATATTATAATGTTCATAACCGCGTATTTCTTGAAATCTGCAATAAAAAAGTTACAGAAATGGATATAAATAAACTAAAATGTATATAGAACAAAAATGGATATAAATTAACTAAAATTATTAATTACAATAATAAAAATTAAGAAATAAAAACAATATATTAGATTATCAATGTTATAATCAATAGGAGATATAAAAGAGTGGTTATTTTAAGAAGAATAAATGCTAATGTATGGAGTTGATACATAAATTTCATGAAAAAATGTATTGTACTATTATCTTTATATATATAAAAAAGAATGACCAAAGGGACACTTGGCAAACCTACAATGTTTTCACATTAAATATGGCTAATTAATTGCTTCAAATTTTATGTTACTAAAAAACATTACTAATTTAATAATATAGAAATATTAATTAAATTTATTTAAATAACATATGCTAAACTTCAATAATATAAATTATTTACATATTTGAGATTTGTTAAATTTAAAAGTTTAGAGAAAAAATATAAATAAATAAATAAGAATTTTTTTTTAAATTAATGTGGGTTGATAGGAAATTATTGTTCAAACTTTTAAAACTTATTAATTAATGAAATTGAATTTTTGTTCAATAAGTGTTTTAGAATAAAAAATGAAATTTATTTATAAAATTTTGGCTTTAATTTTTTATCATTTAATTGAAAAGAAAATATGATGGTTACCGTTATTATAAACATTAAAATAGGCAAAACTATATATATATATATATATATATATATATATATATAATTTTCAAAATAATAAATAAAAATTTATTTATGATCCTCTACAAATACAAATTATATTTCGATAATTAAATAATTATTCAATCATTTTATGTTATATTTAATGTAATATTAGGTGATATGTATTACAAAAATCATAAATTTAATTTTAATGTATAAATAATATTTAAAATTTTAAAATTTTCAAGTTTTTTTTAAATCCCGTGTATTACACGGGCCCTATACTAGTATTATACTATATTGATGTATGTATTTATAAATTTTAATTTTACAATTATTATTATTACTAAAATGCAATAAATGAGGTGTGTTCTAGCAAAGAAAAGTTTTTATTTTAATTAAGAGTTAAATAGAGTAATTATAAAAAAAATTAGTAAATAGATAAATTAGAGACAAGTGTATAATTATGATTAAATTAAATTTAGGTGGAAAAAAAATTAACCATGAATCGACATGTGTCAAATTAATTTTAGTTTATTTTTTAGTATACAATTAAAGATTAATTATGCCATTATGAATAATTTTTTGTACATTAATTTATATATTTCGTGTATATGTATGATCAATTGGGATTAAATATAAAGATTACACTATAAATACTATCATAAATTTAAGAAAAAATATATTTATTTCGTTTGTTAAGTTGTTGATCCTATTTCGTTTGTTAAGAAAAAATAATATGTATTTAAACTTTTTTTCTTCATTTTATAATGACTTGAATAACTTATTAATTTGTAATTTTATATTATTTAAATGCTTTACATATATATAATTTATTTTTCAAACATATAAAGCTACTTTAATATCTTAATAATTATATTTTAAGATTTTATTTAATAATATGTTGGTCTATTTAGTTTTTATTTTTTTATCATAGTATTAGACCAATTAAAGTAATTTATATACAATAAATTTAAAATTATAAGATTTTATTAGATAAATGTTGGTCCTAAGTGGCAGAAGAGGTTCAGGGGATGAATAAATTTCTTTAAACAAATTGTAACCTTCTATTGTATGCTGTACGCAACCTTTGACTTACATCACTATATAAGCTTAGTTGCAGTCTTTTATTGTATGAAGGATCTTTAGAGATTTTTTGCAGCATAATAGTTATTGAAGTGTTCTTTTTATGAAACACCTTTTGCAAACTTATAATTTTTGGGAAAAAGTTTATAATATGCAGTATGTTGTATGAAATGTAGGAAATAAAGTAAATAAAAACTTATATACAATGCAAATTATAATAGTTTAAGGGTAGAGTAATCACTGTAATCCACTCTACTTCTGCTCTCGAGTAGAAACTTTGTTAAAATAGTTTGATTTACAAAGCTTACAACTATTACAAACTTCGTCCTAATTCATCTACATTAGTGTAGCTTCTGTACAAGTTGCTTAAACTATTTAGACTTAAATCTACATTGGATCTTCCTACTCACACAGAGTAGTGACACTTAGTGAGAAACCTTGTTTCTTCAACTAAGGACTCCTAAAGCAACCTCTCACATAGAGTAGTTAAGGATATTCTTCTTTCTTCAACTTGAAGTATCCTATTACCTTGAAGGATTATATTTTTTATAGGCTGACTTCTTGAGGTTGAGTGATTGAGACTTAGAGTATTAGACTCTTGCTTCAATGGTTTGATGAACTTAGAACACTTGAACTATGATCATAACTTCAGTTTCAATGGTAGTATCAATAGTGGTCTATATGTATCTCTTCCTCTATTTATAATGATGAGATTTGTCTGTTGAATATAGACAAAAACTATGACATTGAATGCTCATTTCAGGTCTGTACATACTTCATTTAATGATTCTTTGATTATTGAGAATTCTGTTGTGGGAACCATTTTACTTTACTATGGGAGCTGCAGGTTTCGACAATTCACTTGTCCGGTTGTCGTTCTTAAATTGACTTGTAGCTCTGTTGTGCAGTTTTGTTTCTGTTGAGATATTTCTGTTAGGTTTTGATGAGACAAAGTAGTTTTGTATAGGAAGTTGGAGTACCCCATTTTTTCCACATTGTTTGAGTGGAACTTAGGTTTGTTAAGGTTATTTTTTGAGCTATTTTGTGAAGTTGTGCAAAGTTCAGAAAGATGGGAATTACTGATCGTAATAGGATTCTGGAAAGGAATAGGTATCAGATACTGATTTTTAGTAAGGAAAATCAGTAAGCGGAAGAAGTAAACAGGATCAGTAAGCAGCATACAGTATTCAGTAAGGAGAACTAGAGACTTTCTACAGTATTTAGAATCAGTAAGCAAGATTCAGAAACAGGAAGCTATTACAGAATCAGTAAGTAGACGCAGTTCAAAAGGCAGATGCACAACAGAACGTACTCACTGCAACCCAAGCAGGAAGCAATAAGTTTATCACTCTTATTTATTGTAGTACGAGGAAGAAGTGAATGCAATACGAGGTATAAGCCTTATCTAAGTATCCGGTAGATGGAAGTTAGCACTTGACCAATGAGGCGATGTCATCTGGATCGCACAGCTGCAAAAAAATTATTGCCGAGAAATGGCGTCATTAATGCGCTGTAGAGTAGGACATGCCCTATATCTCAGTTTCTCCAGGAGCATTTAATGCGAAGATCAAACAAGATCAAGATCTGAATTTCAACAAAGAGTATGTCTCTCTTCAACGGACATATTCTCTACAAGTATAAATAGAAGGTGAAGTTGACTCGAGAAGACTACTAAACAACTGAAGCAATCTTCTAGCTCTCAATCTTTCAAGTAAATACAAGTTTTCTATCTGTTCAGTCACTCAACCTTCAAGAAGCAGTTAAGTCCAAGATTACAAGCCCTTAAAGATCTTAAGGCTGTCTTCGAAACACCATTTGAAGAACATATATCTTTTAACCTATTTTTTGTGCGCTAGGTTTTTTAGTTGGTGTCCTTAGTAGGAAGGATTTAGATCCTCACTAAGTGTTAGCTTTATTTTGTTAAAGCTTCTTACTCTGTGTGAGTATTTGTACCCTGTGTGGGATTGACCTAGGAATCTCACTAATTCTAATAGGTGTTAGCTCGTTAGGAAGAGGATTGTAAAGTTGAGACTTGTAAATCAATCTGACCTAGTGGAGTTCCTCCTGTGTGAAGGAGAAGAGTGGACGTAAAAAGATTGTACCACCTTCGAACCACTATAAACCTTTTGTGTGCTTATCGTTTTATCTTACTTAATCCATATCTTATATATCATGCTCATACTGCTCAAAATGATTTTGTTAAAATCATACTTGGAAAAGAAAACGTTTTTCACAAAAGAAACTCTATCTTAAATTTTCGCCACATATTGTAAATTCTGAGACAGTAAGCTGATCAAGCATACTGCCGGCTTATTGAATCACGTGTGTTGTTGTATTTTGTGAAGAATTCAGTAACCTTCTTACATAATGTTTTAAAACGCAAAAATTTGATAGAGGTTCATTAAAACCCCCCCCCCCCCCGGCTGCTGAACCTTTGACCACTTAAGACCAACAGTTTCTACTGGCTATATCTCAATCCGAGGGACATTTCAATTAATTGGTGTTTGTCTTCCTCGTACATCAACCAGTCGTTGCATACTTTCTTCTAATCTTGTAATGTGAGTTCATGTATCAGTTATATGAGTTTGTTGTAACATCTTTTGTGCACTAAGCTTTGTCATATTGTGACTTTTTCTTCCATAGCTTTTATATCATCATACAACTTGAGTCTTTCTATGTCAACTTACAATGCTTGTATTTTACAACATAGAGTAAGTTCTTGTGATCGGCTTACAACAATTGTACTCTTCTACTTAAAGCAAAATCTTTTTCTCATTGTTAATAACAGTTGTAGGATACAACTGACAGTAATGTATTCTATTATAAAATTTATGTTTGAATTTTGATGAGACAAAACGGCATTGTAATAGGAATTTAGAGTACCCAATTTTTTACAATATTTAACTGAAACTTAGAATAATTTTGAGTCAAGAAGACAAGTTCAAGAATGAAGGATCTCGCTATCTAGTATCCCATTGATCAAAGAAAGTAATACTACAAGCAGTAATAAAGGCCACTACTGGATACAATAGGAGAAAACAGTATTAAAAATTTGTAAGTAGGATAATGTACCAATACAGAAAGCAAATTGTATACAACAAGCTGAATAGAAAGTTGCATTACTGCAGTGGTTGCAGAAAGCAATGCACTCTAAAATCAAAGAAAGACATAAAGAATGAATGGACAAGCACACACAACAATATAGTACGAGGAAGATCAATATTGTTCCCGGGAATGTTTCTTCAAAAAAACTAGCCAATAGAGATAAATTGACCAAGCAGTACTGAGAATCAGTAATTTATCGACATGTAGACTGATAGACTGCAACAAACCTACAACCTAGTACATCCACATTAAATAACCTGGAGTGCAAGATAAGAAAAATTAAATATAACTCCACAAAGGCAATAAATGTGAGCTCAAGAACATTTGAAGATGATTAAAATTTAAAGAGATATGTCTCTCTTCAACAGACATATCTCTTCTCCTATAAATAGAGAAAGACTTAACTGAAGCAACTACTGAAATACTAAACACTTGCTCTTAAGAAAGAATTAACTCTCATGCTCTCAACACTCAAGTTTTTCAATCACTCAACCTCTAAGAGAAGCAGTCAAACCTTATAAGCATTTGAGCTCAAGATTCTTCAAGGCTGCTTCAAACACCAGTTGAAGAAACATATATACTTTTAACCTTTGTGTTATGTGCTTAGGTTGTTTTAGTGGTGTCCTCAGTTGATAGGATTTTGATTCTTACTGAGCATTTACCCTTAGGAGTTTAAGGCAATAACTCTGTGTGAGTTTAGGATCCTGTGTTGGGTCAACCTGTTTCATTCGAGCAACCTGTGTGTAAGTTGAATCTTAGTAGGTGAAACTTGTTAGGTTGATAATTTATAAGGTCGAGTCCTGTAAATCAAACTTGTTTAACAAAGTTCCTCCTCGGAGAATGAATAGAGTGGACGTAGAAGGATTATACCACATTTGAACCACTATAAGTCTTGTGTGTTTATCTTTCTATTTTAGCATCTTTGTGTTTATATCTTACTGCATTTTAGATCACATTATATTGCATTCAAGTGTTGGTAAAACTCTTATGTCCGAAAAGATTTTCAAAAGAAACTCTATCAAAAGTTTAAAGTTTCCGCTGCAAAGAACTCTGGTACAGCAAGTTGCGCTGCATTCTAACCTAGTAAGTTGTACTGTATTCTGCCTTGTATTTAATTATAGAATATAATGCTGCAAGTTTAAAAGAATTTGAAAAATTGATAGAGGTTAATTCATCTCCCTCTGAACTTCTCTGAACCTCTATGCCACTTGGGACCAACATATTCACTTTGTCTTCTGTGTATCTTGACTTAAGTGTAACTAAGACTTAAATTTATTCTAATTTTCAATTAAAATATTGTGAAAGATAAGGATACTCTAAAGTCTTTATTACAAGTGTGTTTTGTCTCATCAAAATTTAAATATTGGTTTCCGAACAATAAATTTAGATTATTTCAAATATTTTTTAGACAAGATCTTAACTTTCAATTTTTAATTTTTTTCTAATTTATATAAAAAAATTCACATTTATTATTAAAAATTATATATTTGGGTTTAAATTTTACTTGTTTATTTAACAAAATATAATTTTAGTTTTTATTGATTTTATATTTATTATAAACGTTTTAATTTTAGTAATACAATAAGTAGTAAATAAATTTTATTGTTTTGAAGAAATAATATAATAAAAAAAAAGGATTTTTATAAGATACATATTAGTTTTTTTTCTAATAAGGTGGTAAAGAGCAAAAATAAGGCAAAAACTTATGTGCAACTGGTGCACCGTGCAATCCGCACCTTTATGTTATAAATGTAGTACATTTATGTTATTAATGTAACATCTTTATGCATGTTCATTTGAAAAGGTACGAATATTTGTACATAAAGGTACTACATTTATAACGTAAAGGTCTTCCGTGCAACTCTGTGCACCAGTTGCACAGAAGTGTTACTCCAAAAATAATGTTATTTTAGTTGAGAATTAAAATGCAACAAACTTGTAATGAACTTTCATTTTGGTGGAATATTCAGTCATTGGGGTGCCTCATAAGTGAACTATAACTTTCACAAAGTTTGGCTTGTGATCAAAAATAAAAAGCGTGATATTTCAATTAACATTTGTAAGTATTCTATATATATAATTTTAAATTTAATTTTTTAGTTATACTTTCACTTTTAGCATGTGATTCAAATCAACCATCATACAAAGAAATATTGAAAACAAATAATTAATTTAGAGTGTAGAAAATAATTAATAATTGAAATGTATATTCTTTCCATAAAAAAAAAAAAAAAAAAAAAGTCATAATGCTTCAATATACACACTTTTTATTTTTGTGAATGTACAACTTGTAAAGCATACTAAGTCTCACTTATAACTCTATATTTATTCATTAAATCCATCATAAAACGTCGGTTATGACTAATCCTAATTTGGTTACAAGGGTAATATAGGTTTTTTAATTTAAATATTTTGAAACATAACATTATCTTTTGATATCTAACTTGTATTGTATGTAACAAAAATAAGTATAAATAAATCAATCTCATATATACAACAATAATAGTCAAAATAAATATAGCATTTCTTCTACTATCAATTCCGATGATATGGATATATTTGTTGTTTTTTGATCTGGATACATGCTCTTATTTATATTTTGAGTTAGACTGTTATATCCCTTGAACACGGATCTTATGTACCTGAACCGACCCGTATTATATATATATATATATATATATATATATATATTGGTGTGTTGTCGTCGGCACCCAAAAATAAATATTCACCTTAACTAACCTGTAGAAGGATAAGTAAGGGGTCGAACCCACAGAGAATAGCGTAATTCAATTAAATAATTCCGTGTATGAAAGCAATTAAAAGGGGGGGTTTGGTTGGTTTGTTGAGTAGAATAATCATGCAACAAAAAGATCGGAAAACAAAAGATTGAATAATCAAATTGATAAAGTGATCTAGCCCTTGGATAGCCTCCCCTAGAATGATTCTTCCCAATTAATTAGCAATCCCGATTAGCTCGTCCCTATCTCGAATCTTGCCCCTAAACCAGTGGTACGACCAAACTAGTTCGAATTATTTCTTAAGTTTAATTAATCAGCAGGTACGACCCCCAATTAATCTACCCTATGAATAACCCCAAAACATGTATTCAAGATTCAATTCATAGATGCATTAACGGTCCAAAATAATAGGGCAAACTAGACCATGAAAGCGGAACGTCCGAATCATGCAACCTAGACCTTGTTATCCCAAGCTACTATGATCACACAATATAACAATTACGGATTATACGTGCAATCTAGCGATGAATAATAAATCAATCAAGCAAGGTGATCAGGCTTACAAAATCAATAAATATCCCATGCATAGCATAAACCAAATAACAAGGAAATCGAGATAGAGTGAGAAATCGTTACTACTTAATCAATGGTTGAAACATTCAAGGTTCTAGCGTCTCCTTGGACTAGAAAAAGAGAAATTAGCCTCTAAGCATAGCCATGGAAAATCACAAAAGTCTGAAGAGAATTCCTAGTCCCAATCTATTCTGCTCTCTCTCTGAAAACGGCGTTCCCCATATATAAACATAAGCCCTAAGAAAATTAAGAACTAATGGGCCTGGGCTAATGGGCTTTTAATCACGTAAGTGATAATTTAGCATTCACATTCCCAACACTGATCCCCTTAGTGTTGGGCTTCTTCTTCACTTTCAGCTCGTTCAACTTGCAGCTTTTATATCCTCTCACTTGGCTTGTCTCACCAATCATCATATAGTATGCAAAACAACCTGAAATCCATGGAAAATGCGAAATCAAAGCCAACGAGATGAATATGATAAAGATCGGGTAAATGCAATAGAATAGCGAACAATTAATTATAAAAGTTGTCGCATAACACATGTAAAACACGCACAAAACTCATCTTATCATATATATATATATGTGTGTGTGTGTGTATTCCTCGTTCTTCATTATCTTGAAAACACAATGTGCTCTACTTCTCTTCTTCACTACCATTTGTTGTTGTCTTTCTCTTCTTCACTATGATTGCCCTTTGTTCTTCTTCTTTTTCCTCCTCTTCTTCTTATTTTCATTCTTCTTTGTATAACGTCTTCATCTTCTTTCAATCTTATTATCCTCATTTGACTCGCAATTTTTCATATTTGTGAGTTCTTCGAATCACAATATCATGTTTGTGGTTTCTTCTTCTTCTTTCTTTTTTTATTTTTATATTTCATATTTGTAGTTTTAGATGATTTCAAATCATGATTCCAATATAATTATTATAAAATATTAAAAATCAATTATTGCAATAATATGAAATTATTTACAGAAATTTTAAGGAGGAAGATGATGGAAATCGCGACTTCTAATTCTAAGACTTTAAAGTATAATGATAGTTTTGAGTATATAAGTAATATATTTTAGTTATATGAATAATTCTTTACATTTATATATAACAAGTAATACCTTCTAGTAAAATAAAGTAATATCTTTCAGATAAATAAGTAATACATTTAGATAAAATAAGTAATATTTTTCGATAAAAAAAATAACAATAGGTAAGAAAGTGGGGTGGGGAATCTTCGTTCCCCGCGGGTATTCGCCCTAAATGGGGTGGTGATTAGCTAAAAGTTATACCCTCATGGACTGGGGAGATTTTTTCCGTGACTAGCGAGACGGGGTGGGGACGGGGATCATATCCCCCACCTCTTGGGGATCCTCGTCCCATTCCCCGTGGGGATTATATATATTTTATAATATTTAAAATAATTTATTAAATATATAAAATATTATTCACTATGAAATGACTTGTTTAAACTTTATTAAAAATAATAATAATAATTTTATAAGGTATTATTCTAAGAAAAACTTTTTTTTTAAATTAACAAAATTATGTTGCGACGGGGATTCCCGGGCACGGGGATGGTGGCAATTTTTCCCCCACTAGATTCATTGGAACAAGAACAGAGATTCCCCACGATGACAGAGACGGGGATGAGGATTGTCCTATTGGCCCCACCCCGCCCCTTTGTCATCTAGAGTAAATTAACATCTTTAGAATAAAGTAATATATTTCAGCCAAATAAGTAATATATCTAGAGTAAAGTAATATCTTTCAGCCAAATAAGTAATATATCTATATCTATATAAAAGGAGGAAAGTTGGCAAAATTTACAATTTTTCCACTTTTCCTCCTAAATATGTCACATCAATATTTTGGCTAATAAAAAAATTCCAAACATTAATAATTTTGTCAAGAAAATTGATCATGTTATTTAGGAATATTTTCCCATGTAATAAATATTATTACTATTTATATTTAGAATTATTATTATTTGTTGTTGACGACTGTTGTTCATTGTTGAACAATAGTTTGATTTTTTTTTAAACTTTAATTACTTAATGTTTAGAATTACTTTTATTATATTTTAAAGTTAAAGAAATTTTAAGATATTTTTTGTAATTATGAGAAATGTTGTAAATAAAAAATTATTTTAAAGCTTGTATTGATTTAGCTCGAATTTTGTAATTTTGGGCTAATTATATTGTCCTAAATTAGGCCAAATTAAAATGTTAGTGTCCTAATTTCAGACCTTAAAAATTAGTGTCCCTAAACGATGAATGATCAATAATTATTGTTCTAAATATGCAATTTTTCTTTACTTGTTTTACTAGAAAATTGTTACTCGTTTTACAGAAAGATATTACTTGTTTACCTAAAATGTATTAATTTATTTTACTAAAATGTAGACTTGTATAATTTGAAATGATTACTTTATTTTTTTTCAAATGTATTACTTATTTTATTAAAAGGTAGTAAATATATTACTTATATAACTAAAATGTAATAATAAATTATAGAATTAGAATTCACGATTTCATCAGCTTCTTCTTCAATATCATATTGAATATTGATTTTTAATGTTTAAATGTGTAAAAAAAAAAAAAAAAACAATCTGAAGTATGACTATTTTTTCATTTATAATTTAAACTATTTTTTTCCATCAAATTTTCGATGAATTATACAATACGTGACTTGCACATGACTTTCATAATAATAAATAAAGGATTAAAATAAATAAAAAAAACATGTATTATATATGATTGTTGACGCATAAAATCCATAAGAGAATTATAGTCACACAACTAATTATATTTGAATAATAAATGAGGTGGATGAGGTAGTTAAGGGTAATATTAAGGTCAATGTGGATGATGATAGTAGAAATGCAAGAGAAATGGCTTCGAGAGCCTTTGTTTGTATTAAATGAAGATCCATTCACCCTGCTCGGTAAATTTAGCCAAAATACAGAGGGCATGTTGGTTATATTTGCTGGAGCTTTTTGTGCATAAAATTGTTAACTATTTCTATTACATTTAAGATTCTATTTATAGTAGTGAATGATTGGAAGGATTTATGGGCATAATCTATTGGTTTAAGGAAACAATCATGTTTTGGAGACTTGATTTGAGGTTGAAGTGATAGATTCTACGTTAGTTGGTGGAAGTTGGTGAGAGGATCTTCTGTTGTTTCACTCTTGTGTCAAATTGATTTGAGGTTGAAGTGATAGATTCTACGTTAGTTGGTGGAAGTTGGTGAGAGGATCTTCTGTTGTCTTACTCTTGTGTCAAAAAAGGAGGTCGATCTTTTCATGATGTACCGACCTTTTCGTACTTGGTTATAAGATGCAAGGTGATTCACTTTGAAAATAGTGACGGACTTCTTTCCACCGATCGGTTCATTTTCCTTTATTTGTTATTCTCATGGCAATTCTGATAACAATGGCAATAGTGTGATATTTGCCGACCTGAGGTATAAGCTCGGTTTATTTGAATTTCGTTCGAGTCAGGATATCACCCAGGGATAAGTGGATCTTGATCAGTATATTTTGATGCAACAATAATCATTTTTCAATTTACAATCTAAACGTTTTTTTTTCTTTTACATTTCAACCAAAAGAAATTTAAATTACACTTTGGAAACTCATAAGCTTTAAACTACAATTAAATAAAAAATAGATAACATGTTAAAATTTTAATATTGATTTTACAGATAACCATTTTTTCCAACCATATTTTAGTAACATGGGGGGAGGCAGTAACGGGTGGTTGATGTGAGGATTTGGTTGGATTAATATTAATGAAGTGAAGTTAAGGTTGGAAGGAAAGGGGCGACATAAGTGAGAGGGTTGCACGTGGTCTGCTGGGTGTATGGGACCCAATTACACGTCTTATCGGATTGACCGAACAAACCGGGATTCTCGTACCATTTCATTTATCCATCCACATTCACTACCCCTCTTTTTTATTTCAATTTTCACCCCCTTTTAATTACCAAGCTTTCACTATCATTTTCCACTTTCCCTAATTTACTACTTCCTAACATTTCCATCTACATCAATTCTTTCCTATTTTTCCATCTCTATATACTTGAGTTTAGATAACACTCTAAAATTTGGCTCATTGATATTGAACCATCTTGGAGAAAAATATGCCTTTCGAATGTACAAATTAAAATTCTGGAGAATGAATCAGGGATAGTTGCATTATAGAGGAATGATAATGGATATGAGATTGGTAGTAGTAGAATATGATTTAGTTTTCATTTCACCAAATATTGAGGGATTCCAATAGAGCAAATATATATTGAGGGATTTCAATAGAGTTGTCAAAATGAACTAAGCCCGTTGGAACGATCAGTCCCATCCCACCAAAATGGAAAGTTTGGATTTGGCTTGCGGTGGGTTGTTGGGTTTTTTGTTGGTTGGTCCGCTTTTTTTTTTTTTTTTTAAATTTTTTTTGTTGAAAAATATAAATAAGAAATGTATAATAGTGATGAATATAATGATTTATAAAAATATTTATATGAGTAATTTATTTATAAGAATGAAGAAATTTTAGTGAAAAAAATTATTTTAAAAAAATTGTTTCTATATATTATATGTAATTGAATGTGTATATTATATCAACTAAATAAAGACCTTGGCCAAGACAACTGAGTGTATTAAGAAATGAGTTTCTTGAGCCATTCTTTAGTTGATTATAACTAACATAAAATATAATTGGTAATTTATAAGGGTTTGTTAGCTAACCATATTCTAGGATTAATCTGTAGCTGAAATGATGGAAGGAAATATTACATTCTTCTTATAATGATTCTGGAGAGAAAATTAGATTATTCTATAATATCTGGTCGTTAAGGAATGTTGGTAGACATCAATCTTAATTAAAAAATTAATATGATTAATTTGCTATTAGTATCGAATATATGAGGTCACATACTTACAAATGTTCTAATCTTTATCAAGAATTATTTAATTATTTATGCGATAAGTAAATGAAATGGATAAATGGGATACTATAATATTATTTGCTAGCGCAAAAAATATTATTAATATTGAAATGATTCGAAGAATATATATATATATATATATATATATATATATATATATATATAATGTATGAATTACCTTGCATAAGAAAAGTTATATACATGTTTATAATCATACCTTAATTGATACACATGATTATCTTATATGCAAAATTTGACTTTGTTTAAGGAAATTTTGAAGATTACAATAAATGTTTGTGTCGATATTGATATATGGGAAGGTGCCAATATATTGGAAAGTTACCATATTTCACAAACAATTAATTGCAAGCAAATTGATGATATATCATTAGCAACATTCTTTTGTCGCATACTGTATGTTAAGAAAAAGTAGTTTTTGTTGCATCTATATATATATATATATATATATATATATATATATATATATATATATATATATATATATATATATGAGTTGCTTGCAAAATGATTTATGATTTAGTCTTGGTGTGGGATACACATGAAGTCTTGTACCTTCGAAGAATTTCTCACATTAAGAACTTGTTAAGGTAAATATTTAATATATCTATAAATATGATTTAAATGCAAACAATCGACTTAGATTCCAAAAACAAAAAAACAAAACAAATTCCGCTATGTTTTGAATTCATTGTGATCCTTTCACATAATTCTCTCAATTAGTCTTTTACTGTCTTACAAATCTTCAAATGTGAGGATAACATTTATTAATTTCTACGTTTAGGGTTTGTATAGCATTGGCCAAATAATGAGTGGTATCCTTGTCGTGTTACAAAATCTTGGCAGATTTGTGAGATGATGAAAATAATGGAAAAACTTTTTTGAGTAATTCTTGGAATGAAAACTTCATAGTACAATATCCAATTAATTTGGTGAACATGTTATTTGTGCTCTTGTGCGTTATTTTAAGTGGAAAACATAACAGTTAGAAGTATTGTATTGCCCACAAAAGATGTCATATAAATGTCAAATGATGAAACCAAAACAGAATTTAGTTGAAATCTTTCGTTAACGACTAGACTGATGTCAAAAAATGTGAGGATATGTATGGATTGAGACTTGTCTATCCGGATTTAAAATGGAAAAAATCTCAATCCAGTTTGATATGGGATGTTAGCAGGGAAAATTTCACCGAAATTTCATTAAAATTGAGCTTCCGAAATAGAAACCAAGGTTGTGAATTTTTCGTCAATATTTTGATGAAATTTGCCTCAAGAGGATAGATGGGGCATTCGGGTAGGTCCCTAGAAATTGCAAGTGGTAGAGTAGGAAAGAGGGGTGCATGACCTCATGATTTACTTCTTAAGAAATTATATGTAAGAACTACAACATTTCGTGATGGTTCTTCCAAGGAAGATGAAGCAATCGATTACTGATTGGAGACATCAACAGATGAGGAGACAACCAATTTTTCCAGCCTGGAAGACTTGGAAGACTATCCTTTACGGGGACAATAAGGCCTAACGTCGAGGTATGCATGCCACTTTGATCAATGTCAGCAGATGTCACACAAGCATGTGTCAGTTGGACTGATATATAAACAACTCGACGATTCGTCCCTTGAGATCCCTTAAGCTTGGTGAAATTTCGGTTTCGATTTCGATGAAATCATAGTAGAAATTGTTAGAAAATCAAAGATATTTCAATTATATTTTGTACCCATAGAAATCATAGTAAAAAAATCTTAATTTTGTACCCAAATTATCTTATAATTTGCACATTAAAATTGCAGTGTGTATTAGCTCAAAACTTTATCAAAATTGTAATAATTCCTTCAAATATTACCTCAAACAATTTTTGCGAATAATTACCCTGCACCTATACTACTCCAAAGTTCAACACTACACCAATTGATTTCACGAGAATGAAAGAGAGTGGGGGATATTTCCACTCAAACCACAAAATCCACCAAATGTGATCATGAGCTTATATCAATATTGTTTAAATCAAGATAATAATATAATTCATTTTCGTATTAGTAATAATAGATTCAAATATTTTGAATTTTTCATACTATTATACCAGACAACATTTATATAATAGTTCATTTCTATATTTATTGTAAATATGTCATTTTGTTTGAAACTTTAAGTTGAATATATATATATATATATATATATATATATATATATATATATATTATTAATGGTAGTTATTATTATTATGTACAACACTATGTCCAAATTCCCAATTTTTAACGAAGTTTCCGTCATTTTTTTAAAATTTTACTGGAATTTCCACCTAATTTTCCATCGAAACCGAAATTTTCGCCTCAAATGTTAGAGGATTTTGGTCATCCTACAACTCTACCCTTTCTTTTTTTAATTTTTTTACATTCCCAACAATAAATCTACTTTTTTTTCTACAATTTATAAGAAAAACATTTACTTTTCCTACAATTTTCAATTTGATAGTAACATATTAACTATAATCCTACTCTGTAAAATGTCAAAACAAAATATAAGATTATAAAAATATATATTTTCAAAATCTGCTTAAATCCGAAATCCAAACTTATAAAATCAACTTATGCCCTAGTCCAAAGACGAGTATCTTGCATAGTTTGACATGTTTAAGTATAAAAAATGTTTAAATGATAAAATATTAAAAAATTGCATAGTGTAAAAAGTAAATTGTTATTAGGGACAAATTGTAAACTAGCCAAATAACATAACAAAATATTAAAACTAGCAAAATTATAAGACAAAGGTTTTTTTTTTAGCAAAAATTGACCCTTCTACCCTTAATGAAAATATGGGCTCAGGGCGCTAAAAATTCTAGCTATTGATGATAATATTTCACTCATAGAAAAGAAAGGTAATATATTCCTCAAGATTTCTTCCACTAATTCCTTAAAATTTAATCTGAAATTTCTCAAGAATCGTTCATATAAATTTTTGAAAATGAACTACTCATACGGGTTGTGTGGGTCCTATGGATCGTGCAAGTTGTGCGCATCGTACGGGTTGTGCATGTGGATCGTCCAGGTCGTGTCAGTGGATTGTGCGGGTCGTGCAATTTTTTTTGCACGGAAATTTATTTGATATTTCCATTTTTTCATGTGACCGATAGGGTGCAATCAACATATCTCCAATATTTTCAGTTTTCCACATAACCGGTAAAGAAACGAGAAATTTTATCAAAATATGGGTAAAATATCGATATCGATTTCTATATCGATGACTTCATGGTTGTAGGAAAATATGTGAAATATCGGGGAAATATTTGCGAAATATCGATAAATATCGGTATCGATTTCGATATCGGTGGTTTTATGGTACAAATTATATGAAAATCCGTGAAATATTATGGAAATATTGGTAAATATTGATTGAATGTTGGGGAAATATAGGTAAATATCGTTAAATATCAAAATCGATAAATTTATGTACCGATATTTTCACGATATTTCCGTAAAATTAAGATATCGATATTTCCATCGAAACTGAAATTTACATCCTTGATTTTTAGGAATGAGTGGAAAATTTTTGAGAAAAACTTGAGATATTATTCAAAAAGAGATGATGCTAACAGAGGATAAGGGTAGTGGCCCTAGTGGGTATCCAAAATCAAACTTTTTAATAAAAAAAACTTATTTCTTATCTCATGACTAATTTAAATTTTTTGTTATCTTATTTAGCTAGAAATACTTATTTCTTCTTATTTATATTTATCCTAAACAACTAGTGGAGTATCATAAAGTAATAATCAAATGAGAATATATATATATAATAAAAGAAATTAAAATATTGGGTGCACATAATGGCTAGCATTTAGAACCCAATGTCTTCTGTCTCACACGTTGGTTAAATTTCCATAAAAAGTTACTCCTACCTAGTAGCACACGAGGCCAACTGATATATAAAATATTGGTAGGTAGGGTGGGGGGTTATGTCTTCTCTCCTGCAAATTGCAATATCAAAACGAAATTTAAAAATAAAAGTACATTTGGTAATGCACGTTGGTCCAGAAGGTTTACTATACTGTTGTTTTACCCCCTGACAATTCTTCAATTTTTTTGAAGATTTCTTTCCTGAAATTACTCAGTTGATTAGTACCACTTATAGACTGTTGGTTTATTATATTTATATCTGCTTCAAGTAACTGTTCCTCGGAATTAGTTATATAGGATGTGACAGTGACACCTTTTTTGTTTCATTGTTTTCAGGATTAACTTTAAAATGGAAATTGTAATTTAGCATTTTGTTTGATACTTGCTGTGTAACTGTAAACCATTAAAAAGAATCAAATTAATTACTATCCATGTCTTATGAATTTTTTGGATTCATATCTAAACTTAATTTTTGTCATTCTTTTTATTCAAAAACAGTTGCAGTAAGACTTGACAATGCAATTTATTTTGAAACATAAATCAAGATGCATCTGTCATACATCAAAGTAACCCACTTTAATTAAAAATTAAATTGCAATCTTAAGTCAATTTCAAGATTGTCGTTGAATTTGGTGTAATTGCAAGTAATAGTATTTGGAGAAAATTATGATATTTTTTAAGGTCCATATCATGATAATGACAACATTATTTATGCATAGTTTTTATTTCAATTTCATAGGTTGTAAACAAATTTTGGTATAATATCCCTAAAAAAAATTAAGAAAATTAAAAAATCTCCAATAATTATTTTGAGTTTCATAAGTTAAAAACAAACTTTGACAAAAATCCTAAATAATTATAAAATAAAATAATATCCAAAAGAATTTCAAAATCTCCATATTGTGTGAGACATCTTGAAAGCTTAGAACAAATGTGTTATATCTCATCCCGACGTCGAGTATTTTATTTTCAATTTTTTTACTGCTTGTCTGAAAAATACTTAAAATTTTCATAAAATTACATGAAAGAAACATATAAGATATCTTTAATATATATATATACCACTTATAATCCGATTAAATGATAAAAGTATAATCTTATAACTAAATAAGTTAATATTCAATTACATTTTTATGATTTTTTGTCATTCCTCTATAATTTTTTTAACGTAAATATTTAATTAAGTTATTTTAAATAATACTCCCTCCGTCCCGCTTAAATTTGCACATAGGGATAGGTACGGAGGTTAAGAAAAAATTGTTTTTTGGAGTGTAAAGGGCACTTTTTTGAATAGTAAATGACAATTTTGTAGATTTTATTTGTTATTTTTGGAGTGTGCAAATCTGATTGAAACGGACGAAAATGGAAAGTGTGCAAATTTGAGCGGGACGGAGTATATATTTAAATCCACATGGGAAATAGGAATTCTCACCCCAGTGCGAAACCTAATGGGAAGGAGATTTAAATGCTTCGATTCGGTTCTTAAGATAACTATTTGCAAAATCACCAAATTTTGATTCCGTCTAAGATTTTTAAATATTTAAAGTCTATTGTAATATGTTCACCCCTTATTTACATAATTATCTGTAGATTAAAAGCTTCATTTTTGATAAATTAAAAATACAACAAAATCAACATAAATAAAAATAAAAAGCAATATCTATAATTATAACTAAAAAAAATTACATTTTTTTAAAAACTTTCTATATATACAACATTGATTGATACATAAATACAATTATAAATATAATTGATAAATTAATACTGAAACAAAAAACAAAAATTATAAAAAATACTAATAATTATATTAAATTGAATAAATAATTATTGCATGAACATAAATTGATGGCCGATTTTATATTGTCTCTATTTTCAAGTTAATAATCTTGGGAACTGAAGATTTAAAATTATTTATATGTGGTTTATTATTCAACTCTCCAAGATAAGCTATGTCTTATTTGATATCCTTAAATTCCATTTAATATTTCAATGATTTATCATTTTTGTATTTCATTAACTTATACCAAGAAATATGATAAATATATTCTGATAAACTGTAGTATAAGATTGTTAACTTTATACTAAATATGTCATTTAAAAAAAAACTAATTATAAGTAAATATTTTATTAGTTTTCATATATATAATATATATACACACACATATTCTAATTTTCTATTTCAACCAACAAAAATACACACACATGCATTTATATATCCATCATATACCTCAAAATTGTTTGTTATCTACTTTTAAAAAAGCAAATTAAAAGTGGACTTAACGCAATACTCAACACATAAATTAAGACAAATCAAATCATTTTACCAAAACTTTGTTCGTATTTTTTTCTCAAATAATCTAATTATTTATTTCATACATTTTTTTTATTTGCATTTAAAAGTTCATTAAAAGTTAAAGATTGTGTTTTTTCTTTCTCAAATTATCTTATTGTTATTTCATAACTTTTTTATTTATAATTAAAAGTTCATTAAAATTTAAATAAGTTTAGCACGAGTCCAACTCGCAAAAAGTTCCATTAACAAGTTCGAGCTAAGCTCAATAAACATACATTCAATTGAGCTCAAGCACCCAGCTCGTTAACTAGGCTCATGAATTGGGCTCATGAACGCAACTGTGAACTTTTTTGTGAACATACTAAACAAACTTGTTTGAGAGCTTTTAAGCCGAATATCACTCAATTCGAGTTTGACTTGAATAAATATCTAATTGAAGAAAGTTAGCGAATGATCTCAAACAAATATTTATTGAATTAAGACACGAATAATTCATAATAACTTCTTTACATTTCTTGTACAGCGAACTTTTTTTTTTAATAAACTAATTATATATGTGTTGGGCCCTCAATATCAGGCCGCCCACACGAGGATCGAGTTCGGACTCGGACTAAGGGCCATCCGACCCAATGCACCCAGGAGGACCAGCCCCACCACTTAACAGCTCAGTCCAGTCACCTTGTCCGGCCCGGCCTGACCCACTGGAACTGATATGTCCATTCTCCAGCTGGGACCGGTCTTCCAGCCCGGCTCGGTTATTTCGCCGGCCTGTTTTCGGATGAATTAGAGGGAAAGTGTGGCCGAGCCGAACAGAACATGGCCGGCCAAAAACCCATGAACCGGCCTGTTCATATTTCAATGAAATAAGCCTCATACAACTCAAAACGGAGGGAGAGCTCGAATCAAGTCTTTCTAAAAGCCATGAGCAAAAGCCGACCTTGCCTGACCGGCTCGGTCAGAACGACCGACCTGCCGCATCCCACCAGCGGCAGAGCCGACCTGACCGAGCCGACCTGATTTCAGCTCGGACAGTAGTTGATAGAGTCTCATTCCTACCTAGAAATATATTATAAAATTAGAGTATAAAAAGAGCTCAACTCGGTTTGTAATAGTAGGGGACAGAGAGCATCTAGCCTTGGCCCTATAGGGACAAGATCCCCCTGATTTGGGGGATGCTGTCTAGATGAAGGGTCTATAAATAAGACCCTTCAAACCTTTGAAAAGAAAGAAGGAAAGAAGAAAAGTGTTTTACATTCTCTCGAACTTCGTACCTCAATTCGACAACCTCAATTGACCTAGCTCTTTTAACCTGACTAATTAGGTTGGGCTCGAAAAATAATTAATTCGAATGTTTGACTGAGATTACGAACCAGCCGTAAAATCGACGTCAACAATATGCAATACGTGAACCAAAATGAATTGATCCCATGAACTTTGAGATCAATAAGCAATTTTCTCACTAATCATGTTGACTTGGATAGTCATACTTATACAGTCAACGTTTTTCATTTTTTCCACCAACAATAATTATAAATCATCGCTAAATTGCAAATCACATCCCACTTTATTTTTAATGTCTCTAATAATCCTCAAATTTTCTTTTCAATTAGATGATAAAAAATGAAAGTCAAACATTTATAAATAAATTTCATATTTTATTTTAAAACATTTATTAAAAAAATTATTCAATTTCATTAATTAATAAGTTTGAACAATCATTTTCTGCCAACTCACTTTTATTTTAGTTATTTATTTATATTTTTTCTCTAAACTTTTAAATTTAAAAATTTTCAAATATGTATATAACTTATAGTATTGAAGTTTAACATATGTTATTTAGATAAATTCAATTAATATTTTTATATTATATTTCTTAGTAACATAAAATTTAAAGTAATTAATTAGCTATATCTATTGTGAGAATTTTGTATGATTGTTATGTGTTTTTTGATAATTCTTTTATATATATCAAGATTTTATGCATGCACGATCAGTTGTGTAAGAATATATAAATATATATGGTAAATCCTGTAGGAAGGAAGGCTCACCAAATGTAGGATATTATATACATAAGGTTTAGGGCTAATAATATATATGCTGCTTGTCGGCCAAATTGAAAATTTTCATCTTTAAAGAAACATTGGATTTTCAAGCTTCACTTTAATTACCACGTACAATTCCATGTTAGAAAAGAAAAAACACTGTCAGGAATGTTGAGAAAAGGGGATTGAAGCTTGTTCGTGTACTTTTTTCACAAACTTGGCTATAACTTTACATTGCAATATTACTACTATTTCAGGAATATATAATTTGCTATTTTCTTTATAACAAACAACATATGATTCTATCCATGTATTTGCACTAAATGGGAGAAAAGTAAGAGGCCAGTAATTCAATTCAAACATCAACTGTTGGAAAATTATGCTAATTTTGCCCATTTTATGGCAAAATAATTGTGAGTCCCGATAAAATGGGAAAACTAAAGGTTGGATTGTGTTCTTCTCGGAGAACGGTTCGAGAGGGTATATTATTTACCCAAAACGGTTAATGGATGAATGAGAAATTGAATTCCAAAATAATGAGGTTGAATCCATTTGGAATGAGTTGGGAAAGCATGAAAGTGTGTCTCACATCAGAAAAAAGATTATCAGTTGCAGAAAAATATGAATAAAAAATGATTTTATTGTTTTACTATAGAAAAATTTTTGATCGGAAAAAAAAAAAGATTTTTATTAAATATATGAGCACAAGACGTATTCTATCTTTTCAAGGAATGCATCAATACATCATGTTTACAACAATACACCCTTTCAACATTGTGCGATTAGTTGCATCACATAAAGATATTAGTTGTATGACATAAAGGTATATATTAATTGTACTGCATAAATGTTAATTAATGTATTACCTCATTTTAATAAAAATATAACATATAAGTATTACATGTATCATGGAAATGGAAAGGTATTATTAACCATATAACATAAATGTATTATTACATTTACTTAAAGGTATTGTCCTATTTTACTTAAAAATTGTCTTCTCATTTTATTAGAATATATTAGTTGTATTACGTAAAAGTATTAGTTGTATAGATCATATAATGCATTGCTTGATTTACATAAAGATATTACCTCATATTACTTAAATTATAACATACGACTATTATTTGTATTACGTAAAGGTACTAACCATGTACCATGTATAAAGGTATTATTGAATTTACTTAAATATATTATTTTATTTTTACTTAAAAATGATTTTATTATTTTATTGATTTATATTAGTTTTGTTACATAAAAATATTAGTTGTATTATATATATATATATATATATATATATATATATATATAAAGATACTATATATGTATCACATAAAAGTATAACTCTGTTTACTAAAATATAACGTAAAAGTATTACTCATATAATTAAAAGGCATTACCTATATAACTAAAATGTATTGTGTGTTTGATAGGGTCGAGAGGATATGAGCACGAATATAAAAACACGTGGAAACGTATGAAAATTAGTCGGATAGAATTGCACGGATCATAGATATGTGTGAATGAAATGCACATTTGTGTTCATAAATACATATATGTAAGATTAGCATAAATTTAAAGGAGCTTCATTTTTACACTTGTTATCTATATGTTGTCCAAAATAGTATTATTAAGTTAAAATTATGAAACATGGTTTTGTAACTTTAAAATTTGTCCAGTTTCATTTATTTTTAATTCGAATTGATAAATCAACCTAAAATTGTCCAGTGTCATTTATTTTTTATTCGAATTGATAAAATTGGACGTGATCCAAAAATTTGGGGATTTTCAGTCACTAAGAAAAATTATTATTTATTATTTAAGTGGATTAAATCTCCAATTTTTTTAGTCATGTGTGTACATCCACATGCTAATTATCCTGCAAATTTTAGAAATATCAAAGTAAAAATTACTAAAATTAAATAAAAAAAATTTAAATTATATTTTAAATTTAATTAGCAGATCATTATCACATTTTTTTCTCATTATTAATTAGGACCAAAAAGTATTAGTTTCTGTCTGCCAATTTCATCAATTCTGTCACTGAAATGACAGCACTACATGTGGGTTCGAACTCAAATCTCAGATCGCATAATATTAACACTCAGTATCTAAGCTAATTAATTATGGGATATTAATACAAATAATTATCACCTGCTTTATATAAATTTTATTTTCTTCTGTAAACTCTCGTTTCAGAAAATAAGTTTTTTTTATTATCCTCTTTACTTTTGTTATATTTTAGTCAATTTTATCAATTATACTATTGATAAAATAAGGTGGTACAACCAAAATTTAAATGGTATAGATTAGTGAAAAAATGAATAACTTAATTCTAATGGTACAAGATGAGGTGATACGATCAGTGTTTTGAATGGTGTGGCCTAAGCTTTGGATTGTTGTATTGATGTAAATAAAATGATTCAGTTATGTTGATATGGTGTGGTACGACCTAAATTTTAATAGTATATTTGGGCTAATTTATGTGATACAGATCTGAAAAATAAAAATATTAGCTTTTAACTAAAACAGAATGAATTGTAAGTTATGACTAAAAATAAAAATTATTCCACAAGTGGTTATAAATGAAATCACTCATTTACTAAAGTTCTTAGGTTTTCTAAGTTTTCCAATAAGTCACTTGCAGCAAAAAATGTTTTAATTTCTGGATAATATTGATGTGTTGAATTTTGGTTGTACAACAAATGGTCACGCATCGATCACTTCATTTAACTAACTCATTTACATTTGATTGACCTTGTGGGTGAATAACTATCACGATTTTATCGAAAATAAGTAAATAACTTTTCTTGAAGTTAAATAAAAGAAAAATATAAATATATAAATATAAATCAAAATAAAAACGATCAGAATTTCTCATCAAAATAAAGGTGAGTTAAGTTACCATATATAATACCCAAATTAATACTCATTATAGAACTATCATTCAGTACCGTAATCATCCAAAATTGAAGAAAATCTTGATTATTATTATTTCTTTTAATAATCCAATTCAAACTTTAATTTAAAAAAATAAAATGTGATCACTGAAATTAACTAGCAATGATGTAAATAAAATCTAAACCCATGATCAGACAGTAAAGCTGTAAAAGTTGTTGAAAAACAAGAAAAAATAGTGGAAGAAAAGCCGGCAAGTGTGAAAGAATTGCAGAAAATGAGTGATGCTAAAGACAAAGAATTCAAACTATAGTACTAGTGTGTGTGAATCAAGTTGGAGAGAAGTCTGAAAAGTAAGATGAATCAATCACTGCAAAAAAACATAATAATAATTAATACCATATAAATACTATCCCAATAAATATTCTTATGAGAATGAGGGTACACGATTTGAACCTACACCTTTAGCACAGCAACTACTATTACTCATCTGAATCCCCTAATAATTATTAATAATTAATAATAGTGCTCTCTACCAATCCATTGCTACAGTAATTCTCAATCCTCTTTCCACTAACAGATCAACTGAAGCAATCTCAAGATCTAACCCTAAATACTCATACAACACAGAATTGATACAAAGAAAGATTACTTAAGTAGAAATAGATGACCAGATACTGTGCATGATGCTGATGATGATAATACTTAACCTTCACCAGGCGGCGGCGGCGGCGGAGGCGGCGAGAGGGCGGCGGAGGAGGAGTGCTGCGGCGGCGGCCGTTTCCGCTTCTTCTTCTCGTAGCTGATGCCTCTGGCTTTGGACTGGAGATCACGGACGTCGCGGAGGTAGAGACGAACGGCTCGAGCTCCGAAGGGGTTGGTTTCCGGCTTGCCGCCGTTCTCCTCGTAGGCGGCGCGGAGGCGGCCGATGAGGGCGTCGAGGCTGCCCCAGGCCTGGCGGAGCGGGCAGGGGCAGGGGGCGGGGGGGTTGGGGTGGCCGTAGAACGGGCAGATTGGGGTGTGGACCTTGGTCTTTCCGAACTGGTCGAGGTAGCGGAGGAACTCGAGGACGTGGGCCCCGCTGCAGCGGCTGAGGGAGAGCGGCGGGCGGTGGTTCTTCAGGTACTGCCCGAAGGTGTTCCAGTCGCGGCGCTTCTGGTTCTCGTACCGGCTGAGGGTGGACCCCGAGGAGGAGGAGGAGGTGGTGGTGGTGGTAGTGGTGGTGGTGTTGATGCTGCTGTTCTCCGAGTTGGAGCTTTCCACATCTGGGAATGATGAGGAATCCATTTAATTGAAGAATTGAAGTTGGAAATGATGGTGGTGGTGAATATTGTGATTATCTTATCATTCTAGGGTTTGGGTTTGGGAGGGGAATTTATAGAAGGGGTTGATTTGATGAAACACTTTATTTTCCGATTAAATGGAAACAAAGGAGCAATCAAACTCACAATCATATTAAATGAACTAAAAAGGGAAAGGAAAAGAAGGGGGGTTATTGATTGAACTATGAGAGGATTGCCATTTTAGTGAGAGGAAATGAAGAGGAGGAGTTGGGATCTTAAATAGAGTGGTGTGATGAGACTGATGAATGGATGGATGGATGAGAAATTTGATAAAGGAGATATCACTGTTGCAAACACTTTTTTTTTTTTTCCTTTTTTTTATTCTAATCAAATTTGATGAATAATACTAAAGAAATCAAAACCTGAGCCAAGACTTGGTAAATTTTTGTACATTTGTTTTCCCAAAATAAGGGAAACAAACAACTGAACTCTTATTTCTTAATCAAGAGTTTGGAGAGAGAGAGAGAGAGAGACTGTTTTAGGGCTTTTGTGGAAATAGAAAAGAGGCAGACAGTAGGTTGAGATGGAGACAGGGAAAAGGTTGAAAGATGAGATGGTAATAAAGGTAAGAATATCACTGTTTCTTTTAAATAATCCTCTATTTTGACTCTAAGATCGTACAACTATTTAATTTATTATATTTTCCGAATCCTTTTTATAGTGATTTATTACATAAAAAAACAGTGATTAATAATTATAAATCCATAATACGTACAACTGATAATTTTATACAATATAATCCAATCATAATGAACTTCTGTCTAGTAAAAAGTTTACTTTCTCCACAAAAATATTACTTGTGGGGCATAAATAACACACAAATCTGAATTGGTTGATTATTACTTTGACTGTTTTGCATCTTGACAAAAATGTCGTTACTAAAAATTAGGAGCAACAAAATTAATATGATTAGCAATAGAAAAAAAAAAATGATATATAGGAATAGAAGAAAGGTGTAGATGCAAAACACAAACACAAACACGAAAGGAATTGAGACATGAATTATCACCCTTACCAAAAATCTTGACTGCCTAACAACGTAAGATACAGAAAGAGGAATTGGTGGCTAATACTAAAAGAATTTAACTGTACAAAGTGTTGGTTGAAGACTTAAAAACAGTTAAAATTTCTCAAGAAGAATCAATTCTGTTCGTGCATGAAGCATGTCCAAGCTCTGGTCACCATCCAAATCTACTTCCATTTCTTTTACTTTTCTGCATCACTAAATTATTTCCTTCATTTATTTTTCTTTACAAAAATCAATTTTTTCTTAAGATATTATGATTAAAATCGAATTAAAAAGATAAATGAACAAAATGAAAGTAAGTATAAGAGAAATGTTCAAAATGGTAAAAGATGGAAAGGGTACATATGATTAGAGATATATTTTTTTTTTTAAAGATGAAAATGTACTAAAGGACCAAAATGAAAATATAAACAAATATTGTAAGTGATCATTTGTGTAATTAATTATCCAAGGTTCTATATTTTTCATCTTTAATATAGGATTTAGATCAATTTGCAGCAAATCGATCTCAAAAAATAATATAAATATGATCTTAAACATGATAATGTATTGCTCAAGTTAGTTCAAGTGATCAAATTATTAGGTGCGAATTAGCTTAAATGTAAGTTGGGCCAATAAATAATTTATAAACAAACCATGTAGCTAGGGTACACGTAATTAGAATCATGATCTTAAACTTTATAATCGTGTTCAATCATCAATATCCATCGTTTTTCATGGCATACATCAATATTGGTAAAATTGTCAGACCTATAAAATTCACACACTGAACACAAAGATTTAATGTATATATAATTTTCCATTTCTTGCTAAAACTAGAGTTAGTGCTAGCTTGTTTTCTCATGGTAATGGTGAGAAGGAAATATTGATCATCTTATGACTAAAAGTTTGGTTTATTTGACTTTTTTACTTGGCCAATACTAATTCACGATCTCAGCATCGCTTGTGAAATTATAGAAAATTGATCATCTTGTGTTAGTCATATTTCACTTAGCTTGCACAAAAAATAAAAAAAATAAAAAAAAAATTATTAGAGACAACAAAATGTTACAATAAACATTTTGCTACAACATTTTCTCCCAAATCATTATCTCAAAAGTCTTCTCAAATAATTTCTTTTTTGCGATAATTTATTGTCAATTATACTATCAATTTTTGTAACAATATATTGTCGCAAAAAATAGATTTTTTCTGACAACTTTTTATAGTCGCAAAAGATCTCATCACAAATAATAACTTTTTACGTTGTATTGTTGTTTGAACGTCGAGAAAATTAACATTAAGTCTCTTATAATTTCTATTTCTGGTTCCATTGAATTAATTGTGTGTGTGTATAAATCTTTAATCTCATAGGAAATATTAGAAAATGTGCAAATATGAGCACATATTTGTGTCATATATAGTACAAATTAATAAATGTAACTGCAGTCTTTATTTGCAGTAAAAATTGTTTAGGAATATATTTGCATCTTTAGGCAAACATTATAATATATCTGCATGTTGATAGAATATTACAATCATATTTGAACAAAAAAATATGAAAAGACGTTTATACATTAGAACAAAAGTTCGTTAGACTAATATTTGCACCTCATCTTCCCCATCTGATTCCTTCCCCTTAATCCTTGATTCTAAAACCTTCTTTTGTTTGTGAAAAGATTGGGTCATGGCCCATGGGTGCCTTACAAAATAGTACTCCATCTGTCCCAACTGAACTTGTCTACTTGCCATTTCGATTTGTCCCATCTGAACTTGTCAGCCCATAAATGGCAAAAAAAAATTTACATTAATATCCCTATATTTCAACATTATTACAAAAATGTCATCCAAAAGTGCATATCCACTCAAGTCAACTGTATTTTCTTAATTAACCTTCATGCCCGGTCAATGTAGGCAAGTTGAGCCAGGACGGAGAGAGTAATAAGAAATTTAAAAATATTACTATTTACACGGGGGCCACTCTATAACTTCTCCGAGACTTCAATTAGTTCCAACTATTAAAATTTCCAATGAGTGAGTTTATGTACAACATATATACTTACATCATATCTTTTCATATCCTCCTCTATATAAAAATAAGACCAAAATGTCACATGACATTTGTATATATTAAATTTTTTTATTAAGTGCTTTTTTCTTTTTCTTTTTTTTTTAAGATAACTTGTCTTATAAATATAGATGTTACTATAGATAAGTAAAAGTTTAAAATATTGAAAGATATAATTGATAATTTTTCAATACAAATCATAAAATATTTTTCGTGCATTAAACAAACCAAATTTTTTTAACATGATTATATATTACACATCTATGATATAACATGTACACCACGTAAACCATAAAATATTTTCTAAATTATAAATATTTTTATGATTGTTAAATAAATCAAATTTTTTCGTGTGTTAAATGAACCAATTTTTTTTACATGAATCTATATATAATATTTACATTTTTTTATTTTATTAAGTTTTATTTAGTTTTTTCACTTCTGTGTATTACACGGACCATATACTAGTTTTTTTGATATAAGTTCTATTGTTGGATTTTCTTAGATTTCATTTCTCGACACTTTATGTTAGAAAAAATTGGTTCGAATTTGTATATTCTTACCCATCTTATTCATACCATCTATACAAACAAATACTTTCATAATTTAGGTTATGTCACTATATCTTATACTAATAAAATCAGGTCATTTCATTTACATCAGTCTATACCATCAGAACTCACGCGGGATCATCTATTACATTTGGTGTTACATTTCATATTCTAAAATAATCACCACACGCCATGTCTATTCAATGACATCACTATTCAACACATGATGTGCATTAAATGTCATGGAATATGAGATGTAACATAAAAAATAATAGAAAATCGAGCCCAATCTGAACTTAGGTTGTAATACCATTCTTGCTCGAACCATCTATATTAGCTCATACTTTCAAAATTTAGATTGTATCACTCTACCCCATACCTACCGGTAGATTAATTCAGGTTGTTTTATTTACATTTTCAGTTTGTATTATCCAAACTCGTATCTCCTCATCAGATACCAATAAAATCATATTATTTTATTTTTATTAAATCATATCGTTTAAATTAAGATGGTATTAAGTTATCGAAAGATATCATTAGCAAAATGATTAAAAGGTAATAAAGGTTGGGAAATCGAATACCAGAAAAAAAAGAAAAAGAAAAAAAAAACTATACTCCGAGACTTGAAATCCAAACCAAATTGATTAAAAAGCAATAAATTGGAACTTTCCGCGACTTTTTATGAAATTAACCATTAATTTTTTTAATTACATTTTAACAAAAACAATAATTATAAGTATTTTTTCTGTATATTCGAGCTCCATAAAAAATCAATATCAAATTCTGTTTCAAACAACATATACACAGATATGGAGATACTATGCAACAAAAAAACTTATAAGCGACAACAAGATGTTGTCAGGAAAATATTGTAGTTATCGCTGAAGCATTTTACGATAACATTTTATCTCAGAATTACTATTTCAAAAGCGCCTTCTGTCATTTTTTTTTTACGACAATGTAGTTGTCATTGATATATTAAGGACTGCATCATGTTGTCGCAAATAGACCTTTTTAATTATTTTGTAATTGCTTTTTATGAAAGCTAGCTAGCTTGTTATCAATTTTTACGACAATATATTATTATAAAAAATAGAAATTTAATGACAATTTTTGTAGACGCAAATAATTATTTTTGTTGCAGTGATATAATACAAAGGTCATTAAGTAGCAACAATTTAATTGACCAAAGGCTTGGGTCACCTAAAAATACTTCAAATAATTAATTAAAGATATCCGATCTTATAAAATATAAATTTATGCGCATATATATTAAGCGTACTTAACAAAATAGTCAAATAGAAAAAAAATATCAAGTAAATCAAAATAGAAAAACATTAAATATGTAGTTAGATTTACTAAAATATCCTAATGAAATAAGTCACTACACTCACGTAGTGGTGCCTGGTTCGGTTAAACCGCCGGTTCCGGTTCCGAACCGGCAGTTCAGAAAACCGGCGGGGGTCTAACCGGAACCGAACCGGGGGATGTTCGGTTCCACTTCCGGTTTGTAACCACCGGTTTCGGTTCGAACCGGCGGTTTTCCGGTTTTTTTTTTTTTTTTTTTTTTTACAAAATGTATTCACATGTTAAAAAATACACAACTTTGTATGAATATCCAAAATTTACAACTTACAAAGTATAAAACACTAAGTTTGAATTTAAAAAAATCACAACTTACAAATAACGATTAATCGGTGGTTGAATTAAAAAAAATTACAACTTACAAACAACAAACTTCTAAGTTTGAATTTAAAAAAATTACAACTTACAAACAATAAAAAAAAATTACAACTTACAAATTACAAATTGAAAGAGGAAAAAAATGAAAGAGCTTGAGTTTCATTCTAAGTTTGAAAGTGAATATCAAACTTAGAATAAAATTGCCTACGTATCCCTAAATTGAATTGGAGAATCAAAGCCCACGTAGTTCTTATTTCTTACTTCTCTTAATTGTAATGAGCAAAGAATGTTGTGTGGTAGATGATGTGTCTCAAAGAAAGGAGGACATAATAAGACGTGCATCTAAGACACATCTTATTATCTCCTCCTTTCTTTGAGACACACCATCTACTACACAACATTCTTTGCTCATTACAAGTAAGAGAAGTAAAAAAAAAATGAAAGAGCTTGAGTTTCATTCTAAGTTTGAAAGTTAGAATGAAATTGCCTACGTATCCCTAAATTGCCTTAGGGAATCAAAGCTCACGTAGTTCTCTTACCTCAAACTTACCCATTAGTTCCGGTGGAGGAGGATGTGTTGGAATCGTAGCCATACTCGTCGGGGCCATCGTCATCAAAGACAGATAAATCTAGATGTTGTTGACGTTTCTTTGCTCGAAGCCAATCTTCAAGTAGAGTAATGTTTTGAACATTCTCTACGGTCAATCTTGCCCTTTTTGGATTCAACATATGTCGTCCTTTGGAGAAGGCACACTCGACGGAAACGTTGGAGGCGGGACTTGCAAAAATCTCCTTTGCAATATGACTTAAAATAGGATAAGTGTTGATCCTCTTTGACCACCACTTCAAAAGATCCACAGAGTTTTCAAAACAAATAAATTCAAATGTACAACTTAAATATGTATCTAATTCTTGTGTGGGATTAGACCCCCTAGCTCGTTTTTGTGTTCGGTTATCATAAAAATCATAAAATGCATTAAGACCACTAACATTATATGGATTATATGAAGAACTACTACTACCACCTACATTTTGAGCACCTAAATTATCCCCACAATCATCCCCTAATGAGGTTTTATATTCTTTAAATAAATCATACAAATAGTTTTTAGCTCTAGCTGCAACTTCTACATAATTTGGAACATAGTCAACTGCATCATAATCGGATAACAAAAAATGGGGGAACAAAGCACTATAATAAATGCGTAATAATTCCATTAGACCATCTTCTCTAATCCTAAGATCTAATAATTTAGCTATTAAAAATATATCGGGAAGTTCGTGAAAATATTTTAACCATTTTGCTTTAATTGCTATAATAGTGTCACCTATAATAGGACATGCACAATATTCATTCAAAATTAAAGCAATTTTAACACAATGATCTAAGGCTAATGGAGAAGTAGGATAATAAGTGCCACTTAATTCTCTAGTGGCTTCTTCAAAAAAATTTAAAAGTTGAATTAAATTAATGCATGCATCCCAAGAGTTGCTATTCAAATATATCAATTCATGTGGGTTTTCTTTATAAAATTCAATTAGCAATTCTTTATAATTATAAGAATCTTGAAGCATATAATAAGTTGAATTCCATCTATGTTTTACGTCCAATATAAATTTCTTAACTTCCATTCCATTATTTTTACAAAATCTTGCCCATTTTTTATGCCATGTGTTGATTTAGCAATTTCATGAATTGCATCCGTAATAGATGAGATTTTATCATGCAAAGCGGTTAATTCATCTTGTACACACAAATTCAAACAATGGGGTACACAACGAATATGAAAAAGTTTACCATCTATTGGAGGCCTAAAAATTTCCATTAATGTGGGTATACTAGCGGTGTTAGGAGCGGCATTATCATAACCAATCAAAAATATTTTTGTAACTATATCATAATCATTAACAATTTTTATTATTTTTCTAGCAATTGCTACGGAACTATATTTTTCATCAAATTCGACATAGGCAATTAATCGTTTTTGCACGTTCCATGCATTATCTATCCAATGGCACGTTACTCCTAAATAATCATGGTTTCCGTAAGGATCTTTCCACACATCACAACAAATAGATACTCGTTGTGTTAAATTTTTTAGTTCTCCAATTAAAGCATATTTATATTCACCTATAATTTTTTCTGTCACGTGTAATGGTATTCCTAGATATTCTTCTACTAGCGGGTTGAAAAACTTCACAAGTAAATTCTTCATAATCATTGTCAGTTGGAAATTGAAAAGGAAGATGTTTTTTAGCAATCAATTCGGTCATTCCTTTCCTATGAGTTAATTGACTAAATTTATGAAGGAAGTTAGGGTCGTTACCTCCGGTTCCCCCACTGGAACCGGCATTTTGTCGAGGAAGATGGGTTTGAGAGCGGTCATTACCCATCTTATCCGGATGCTTCTTGATGATGTGGTTGTTGAACGTTCCGTAGCCCCCTCCGACCTTGAATTTGTAGCTCTTTCCACAGTAGTTGCACATCACCGTGAAGTCCACGTTCGAATTTGATACTTTCTCTTTTTTAAAATATATGGAGAAAATATCACTTCGAAGTGTCGAAGTGGTTCGGTTACGTGTGTCACTCTCTTGAGTTGGACGGGCCTCCGGCTGCTCCTGCTCCTCCTCCACTTCGGCAAAGTCGGCGGCGGTCGAAGGTCCGAGAGCCTCCTCCAAATTGGCGTACTCCTCACTCCAATGAGAGTGGGGAGTGTATTGATCGATAAGATCATCGACTTCAACATCTCGTGGTGGAGGCATCGGTGCCTTTCCTCGGTAAGAAGAACCGGCGGAAGAAGAACCTCTTCGAGACATTTTCGATTGAATCGTAAATTGAGAATTGAAAAAAAAACTTGAGAATTGAATTGCAACTTGAGAATTGAGAGAGAATTGAGAGAGAAGTGTTGGAATGGTGTGAGGATTGAATGGGGGGAGGGGGGTATTTATAGAAAATTTAAAAAAAAAACAAATCGCCGGAACCGGCAGTTCTAACCGCCGGTTCACAACGGTTCTCAAATCTCGACCGTTGATCTCCAACGGTCGAGTGATCCTGGCGTGACACGTGTCCAACGGTAACATTTTTTAAAAAAAGAAAGGCGGGCCGGTTTCGAACCGCCGGTTCCGGCGGCAACGACTCTTTTTCGCCGGACTCCGGCCACAACGGCTACTTTTCGCTGGAGCTCCGGCGGACACGTGGCGCTATCTCATTAGTCAAAAAATTAAAAAAAAATAAAAAATAACCGGAACCGCCGGTTTAACCGCCGGTTCACGGTTTTAGAAAACATGAACCGAAACCGAACCGGCTGAAACCGGTTTACGGTTCCGGTTTGGAACCGGAACCGGGTCAACGGTTCGAACCGGCCCGGTTCCGGTTTTTCCGAACCGTTGGGCACCACTACACTCACGTGTATGTTGTATGGCAGGAACCACACAAACACACATGATTCAATACGCGATGCACGAACCACACAAACACGTAACCGGCCACACTTGCACACATATACACAGAAATGGGGCCCTCCTGGTTAAATAACCATTTTTAAAACTTATTTACTAAAAAATATTTTTATTATGAATTGATTGTTTTGAACGTTTTGTTATATTATATAACTATTTCTATCAATTATCATTATCATTATATTTTAGAAGAAATACATAAATTAATGACAATAGTGTTGGTGTCTAGCATTCCACAGAGAGAGTATTCTGTGCATGAATCTCACAACACAAATGTATGCGACAAGATTGATCATGCATCGATGTTTGATTGGATATTACATTCAAACTTTCAAATACTCATGTCTTTACCACTGTTCATGCTATCTTTTCTTATCGAAAGCGACTTACAGATAGTGTATTCTTTAAGCCAATAATGTTTTTTGAAAGTTTAAACAAGTCTATTTAAATTACTTAATAATATCTATCACTAAGAAATATAAAATTAAATATTTTTCATTTAGTAAGACCCTTTTACATCAACACGTCATTGAAAAACAAAAAAAAAAACGTTATCTTACGTCATCATGAATGGTGTGACAAACTTGTCATGTCCAAATCATTTATATACGCATGTCAAAAAAAAACAAAAAAATTATAATTAAAAACACTTTAATTTTAACTTCAATAATTGTCGACGCAAACAAGATTTTTGCATTCACATGCCAATGCAAAGGAGTATGTCATTTGTATTGAGACTTTCACATTAACTTATTACTTAGTGTGATCAAATATCGACACTAATAATTAATGTTTTCATGACATCACCACTTTTGTCAATTCTTTGTCGACACAATTTTTTTTTTTTTATTGTAATGAATATATATTCATCTATTAAACATATTGATTAACTTTAATTTATAAGTTAAATTATTCTAAAAATTGATATGGAATTTTCAAATACCCGATCAGAACCAATAATATATCGATGTATATTTCGTCTAAAAAATACCTGCCAACACGATTTTTTAAAATAATTAGTTAGTTTAATTTTTTTCTTTAATTAGTTTTTGGCTATTAAAAATCTCAAAATTATGCAGTTTAGTTGTCTGAACTTTATGAACAGAGAATCGTGGACGGGCTTTTTTTTTTTTTGTTAGGTGGTTATACGGGTGTCCCTGTTTTAAGGTACCAAACCATGATACCTTGTTTGCTCCTATAACATAGGACAAACCAATCTTTTCAATATTAATTTATGATTTCCTTAATTAAAGGACCCAGACTACTGACTAATTAATTATAATAAATATTGAATGATGAAATAGTGCATAACTATAATGGGTAAAAGTAATAATTCATATCTACAAGATTATGTGGTACCTTCTTAAATAAAATAAAATGTTATACTTTATAAGTACTAAACCATAACGTGATTGGCTTTATGTTGAGTACGCCACATGGGCTATATAATGGAAAATAATTAATTATACATTTTACTTGAGTTATCTAACAAATATTTTTTGTGTTAATATTTGGGAAACAATACTCCAGTCTAGGTTGCTATTTCATTTCTAGCTTTCCTATATATCCGAATTCATTAATATTCAAAAAGCTATGTATAATAGATATATGTATATATCCGGTGATGTTTGTACCACATTTCATATATATATATATATATATATATATATAGACATATACAAAACCACAATTAATGTTGTGTGATTTAATGTTGTGTGCATATGATAACTAGAGCTAATGAAGAATAACTAAATCTTTTACTTGAGTTATTTAACAAATATGAGTAACATTTCTGTGAAACTATTTCATGAATCTAATTTTATGAAACAGATCAATCTATAATTAAAATAAAAATTAACTTGTAAAGACGAGTAATTAGTTGTGGATCCGTCTCATAAAATTATACATGTGAAAGTCTCATATAAATTTTTGTGCAATATATTATGTATTATTTGAGAAGCAATTCTTAGGGATCAGAAATATTTTTTAATTCCCAATTTCACATAAGAAAACACATTTTTTTACCCAACTAAAATATGAAAATATGTTTTTCATCCATTTTTCATCTAAAAACCCAAAATAACTCTAGAAAATGCTAAAGAAGATGTTTGCTTGTTTTTTTTTTTAAAGTCAATTAAAAGGTATTTTTGTTCAAAACGTAAATAGTGCCTAAGAAAAAATTTATTTATTTATATTTTTGGGTTGAAAACATCTTTATTATATGTAAATTGATTAAAAAAAAACTTTCAAATTCAAAAATTCTCTTATGTAATTTAACCAAAATATTATTTTTCTCGTACTAGATATCAATTTTAAGAAGAAAAAGGAAAAATTGGTTGTTTGTAACAAGATTAAGCCTTTAAAAGCTGCATGTTGTGGTATGACTGATATATATGTTGGGGATATTCAACAACTTTATATTTATACAGTTAAACAACTACATATCAATATTGTCTCAATACTGTTCATTTAATTAGGTAAGCTGTTTTAGATTAGAGTAACACTTCCGTGCAATTGGTGCACAGAGTTGCACGGAAGACATTTATTTTATAAATGTAGTACCTTTATGTACAAATATTTGTACCTTTTAAAATGAACATGCATAAAGGTGTTACATTTATAACATAAATATACTACATTTATAACATAAATGTGCGGATTGCACGGTGCACCAGTTGCATGGAAGTTTTTGCCTTTAGATTAATGGTTTGTGTACATCTCCATGGTGTTGTTTACACTTACCATTTAATAATATTGATGAGGCCATATTGCTAATTTAAATGGGAGAAAACAATTGATAAAAGCCCATAAATAAATAAAATCAATTTACCAAAAAAACTAAAGCATAATTTTAAAATAATTGAACCATTTCTTGTGATGGAGTATCGGTAACAAGGCTAAAGAGGCCTTATCTAAATTTGACTGGATTCGCTTTTGTTTGAATCCCAACCCGTAAATGAGTTTGGATCCTAATCTATATTGGTAAAAAATAAAAAAAACAAAACATTTCCTGTTTGCATAATACTTAATTTGACATTATTTTCTATAGATTTTGAGTCATTTTATTTTGTTGTATGAATTTTAAATGTAATGTATTTATCGTATTGGACAAATCCTAACTATACACGCATCAACAACAAAGGTTTGTCTGATACACTACATTTAAAATTCATCCAGCAAAGTAAAATGATTTCAAGTTTATATAAGGAGTTGTAAAATTCAACCTAAAAATAATCGTTTTTCAATTTGCTACCTAAACTTTTTTGAGTGAGTCTCTTGTGAGACTGTCTCAGAAATTTTTATTACATTCGGATCAACCCACAACCCAATTATCTATATACCAAACCCTTCAATTCACATGTTTGTGGTGTTGGGGATATGTCTCACGGCAATTATCTGTGAAATGATCTCACATGAATTTTTGTGAACTTTTTATATCCAATTACAACCCAAAATTTTGAAAAACAAGTTTTTCAAAGTGCAATCTAAATATTTTCCCGACAACTTTTCCGGAAAAATACACATGATGTAATTTTCAAAAGGATAAATTTGCCATTTCAAATTGAAGGAAATAATAATCGCACTTTAGGTTGCAAATTGACCAACGATCATACATCAAGTTGTTTTTATCCTTTTGAAAGTCACATTTGATGTGCATTTCACCGGAAAAGTTGCGGAAAAAAGAATTTAGATTGCACTTTAAAAACTTTTAAACTTCAAGTTGCGATCGGATTAAAAAAGAAAGTCTTGATTACAAATTGAAAAACAGTCATACTTAGCCCTTATATAAAATAGTATCAAATCAAGTATAGTTCAAATAACAAATTGTAATATTTAGTTATGTCTGGCAAGACCTATTACACAAAACTGAAGCTACAGTTATTTACAAAAGAAATCTCAACAAAGACAGCTCCCAAAAACACCGTGTATTATTATGAATCACGACCACGAAATTAACATAATAAAGTTCTAATTCTCTGGAAAAAAAAAAATGAAACTTCCAAAATGTAAATTTAATGAACTTAAATCACATTTGGCCAGCTAAGGAATACTAAATAAACTGAGTTATGTGTGAAATTGAACTTAGAAAGCAGGAAAATGATAGACATAATGACAACGATCCAAGATTTTTGTCATGATCAAATGAAGAAGCCATGCAGCAGTGTTTTCACCGGTTAATATTCCGATGATGTACAGCACGTGTAAGGAGCAATAGAAAACCTCACGATGATGTAGACTAGAGTACACAATCTAGGCCCTCACATGGAGTTTGACAAAAATGCCTTACGAGTAGTGTTTACGCATATGTACAAACTACTGTACAAACTAGTTGCAATAATACCGTCAAGAAAACTAACATCAAAACCTCGAGGGAAACAACAGCCAAATTATGGAGCTACGAAAAAAATGGTCTAGTTCTATATGCATTTTACAATACTAACGAGAACTATGTTTTCAAAAAAACTTTGCAAATTTACCTAGAATAGCCATCTGAGGTAAAGAGAGTGTGGAATACGGCATTTTTTCCGTTTCATGATCTCCCCCTTGCCAAAGCACTCTCGCGCTGATTACGGAAGTGGCTAAGAAGCTGTTGAGCCTGGTTCAAATAAACAAACAAGCCCGGAAAGAATAAATATATAGCTATTTCATTTAAGCTACATATGTCAAGATTATCAACATCGAAGTCGTAACTTATAACAGCAGAACAGGGTGGCAATTTGTGTATTCTGTTGTGTTCGTGTTGTGTTATTGCTATCTTTGTCGCTCATTTTTATTTAACTAGGAGTAAATTGCAATATACAATCTTAACTATGCGATTTACCAACTCTAACAAATCATAGCCATACATGCACCTAGCAATCAACGTCTATGATTTACTCGAGTTGGCAAAATGCAACAAATTGTAAAGTTCAGATGGTAATTTGCAATAAAAATGTTTGTACAAAAATTGCATCATTCAGATGGTGAAATGCATTTAACCCTTAATTTCAAACATGAAAATAAGTATAAGATTCATGTTTTCGTGTCATGTTACATGTTGTATCGTGTCATTTATCTCTATGATTCATGTTATGAGTTGTATTACATACCTTTTCTTTAGCTCTAGCAGTACCAGATTGGGACAATGCGACAAGGGGTGGAACAGCTCCTTCTTGCAAGACGTGCCGACAATATTTGGTACTTGTAACACACAGTTGCAACAGTATAGAAGCAGCGTTTTCCTTTCCTCTCTGAGATCCCGTTTCAACAATCTCAACAAGTAATGGTATCCCCCCTTCTCGAGCAATAGCCGTGCATCCTTCTGAAATAGTCGACAAATTCGCAACAAGAGCTACGGCTTTATCAACCATCTCCGTTCCCGGTTCCATCAATTTTACCAAACACTTCACTGCTCCTGCTTGAACTATACAAGCCTTATTTTCATGAAATATCGACAGGTTGAATAAGGCGGTCGCGGCATCTTTCTTTCCTCTGATAGTACCCGATTCTAAAAGATCAACCAATGGCTTGATTGCACCAGATCGACCAATCTTTATCCTGTACTCATCCAATAGTGAGATGCTAAAAAGAGCAGCCGCGGCATTCTCTTTCGCTCCATCATTTCCGGTTCTCAAAACGTGAATTAGCGGCTCTAGAGCACCTTCTTCTGCAATCCTGGCCTTCACGTTCTCGTTGATCGATAAATTTAGGAGTGCAGTGACGGCGTGTTCTTGGGTCAGCTCGTTATTTGAGTGCAAAAGTTTGATTAATGGGGTTATTGCCCCACATTTACCGATAATATTGCGGTTGTCCTGATTGTACTTTGCAAGAAACCGTAGCTCCCTAGCAGCTGCAGTTTGTACTTCAGTCGAACTGCTCTTCAGACCGTCGATGAGTTTTTCTACATGGGAGGCAGATGTCAACTCATCATAACTCGTCTCGGATGAAAAAGAAAGGGTTTTTGATGGATCGTTGTATCCATTCACAACCATTTCAGTCGTTATTTTGGAGCTATTATGCTGTCTTGATAATCTGGATATTTCTGTTTCTGGAGTCGGAACGTAATCAATGCTGGATACGGCACTTGATTCCGATTCACTCCTGCTATGTACATATGAATGCTCTGGGGAAGACTGATCTTTGGAGATGTTATAACCTTCCTCAACGACTTTCTGAGTCTCAAAACGATGTTCGACTTCAACCGAGGATCCCGAAGCAGAATTACCATTTTGTAGAGAACATTGTTGATCATCTTCACGACTCATGTGGAGAGAATGAAGATGAACTTTGTCTGTATCTGGATTTTCGGGGTTATTGGAAAGTTCTACTTTGTTTTCGTTGCACCAACTTGTTATGAGAGCTTTGACTGTGTAATTGGGAATAAGATTCCTGTGTGAAAGCTTTTGACCAGTTTTGGGGCATCTGTCTAGTCCATGATCCAACCATTTCTGGATGGCGGTCCGCTCGTATGTTTGGCCAGAAGAAACGATTACGGGTTCCACCATCATTTCCAAAGATAACGGACAGCGGAAATATGAAGGAATCGGGATACCATTAAGGACTTTAAACTTCTCAAGATTGACCACACAATCATGAATGCGAGACATAAGATCCATGATTTGGCAAATTTGGTCGTAATCCCCATTTATGTTACTATCCGCAGCTTTCTTTTTCTCCTTCTCGAGGGAAATATGCTCATTCAAGATTTCATGACTTGATCTCAGTTTTAAGGACTCGATGATCTCGACGAGATGCTCAGCAGCAGGACTATTCCCGTCTTTTTGGCGTTGAAGAATCTCTTCTATCTGTTCTGATAGCTGCCCTAGCTTCAGATTCTGAGACTCTTTCACACAGAACTGAACAGAATATTATATTAGATACTTTTGTTATTGTTACACATTCACAAAGATGGAAATACACATGCTCAATGTAGAAAGAAGAAAAAAAAATATCGAAACCAAATACTTCTGTTATAACTGTATCCTTACCTGAGCATTAGATAGAGTTGAAGATGTTGGTGATGATTCGAGTAATCTGCACAGAGTGCAAGATAGATTGACTGCGGATGTCTGGATTTTCAAGATCAATGGCTTACTTTGCAGGACCTGAAAATATGAACCGTCGGAGTACCAAAAAGGAGAAGGATTTATGAGCACACAAAACTATTAGAACCTCGAACATATTTAATTTTTTTATTATATTATAGATGTATGTAGATTGAGAGTGATTATGGTTTTCTTATCAATGCGTCGTTTTTATGTCAAGAAAGAGGAAGAACAAGGAGATAGGCAATCAGAAGTTACTCACACAAAGTATCTTGCTTGTTCTTGGAGACCATTTCTCAAGGAATTCTCTGGCCTCGTTCACAGCTATGTCCAACTCTTCACATTCTTTAAACAAAGCTTTGTCCTCAGTTTCTTTGTGATCAGTAACATCATCAAGTATTGGTTTCAAACGCTTCAACCAAGAAACTAAATTTCGGTAGTCGTTCTCAGCTGGCATCGTATTTGATACACGACATGTTACCAGATGAATGAACCGAGAAATACTGTTGATAACGCATCTTGATGGTGTTAAGTCCATTGACCTGCTTGGATGAGGTCCGAAAATAACTAGTCAAACTAAATGGAGAAGTAGAAAGGGATGAATTAAGAAACCATCATGAGTTACAATAGTTTCTCAAGCTCAAAACATATAAATTCACTTATTCATTCATTCTTTTTTTCGAAAGGTTAGATAATCCTAGATAAATCCAACTGTATTGCTTCAGTTAAATATCAGGTCAAATAAAGAGAAACGACAGAAACACAATGATGAACAATGCACTTCGCAAGTGTACTTGCAGAACGAAGGATTCAAGATTGCAGACTCAACTTGGAAATAATATACTAAAAAAGATGTTATAATTAAATATAAATTAAAATATGTGTCTCAACCTAGCAAGATGGTGAGATATGATTGATATCATTTACGAACTCTCATAATGGGACGAAGGCTTGGTTGTCGTTCGTGGTAGATACGGAAAAATAACAGGGTTCTGCAAAACAAAAAAATGGACTGACCACTAAGCCATCACAAAAACCAAAAGTTGAAAAGGTTGCATTTAGCAGCAGTTTAAGTTGCTCTATCATGTAGTCCACGATCACGAGAGCCTTCAAAGTAAACCAAATCCTTCTAGATAAAACAGACCTCTAGCAGGTGAAGTTCGTGCTAACATAAAATAGAACTCCACAATTATTTGACATGATTATTAGTGTACGGAATTTGTACAGAGTAGATCCTATCATGCACATGAGGCAGAAAAAAAATCCAACAAACTTCCCTTTATGGCAGTCTATTTTTTACACTGACAAAAATGATCAATTAAAATGCACTATCGCTTTCAGAAAGGTCACCCAGCAAACATGTACTTGGTATTACAAAAATTTTAAAGATACATCTTCATAACATATCCGTAACATTAGAATCTAGTAATAAGTAGTTCCGTAATCTGTCAAAAATCACCCGCAACTAACATTAATGAGGCGGAATGTTGGTTGGACCTCAGTAGTGAGTGAGATGATACAATATTATATGCAAGCTTTCGGATTCTAAAATTCGGGACATTCTAATGAAATGGCTAATTATCTTGCATAGTAAAGAACCATTGGAGAATGCTATAATACAGCAATGGAAATTACAGCAATGAACAAGAGTTTATAACCTCATCAATGAACTTGAGAAACCATTGTAACATAAATTACCAAGACCACAAAGAATCTGAAAAACAAGACATAAACATGATTCTACTGTACCAAAGCTTTCTCAATAAATTTGGAAAATTCTTCCGCAATGTCAAAGCAGCCTAAGAAGCAATCATTAGTTGAACTATAAACTTTTGCAGTTTCCCCTATAAATCTTAACACTTAATTTCTTTCAACAAACCATGCCACACTTGAGAAAAGCAAAGCAGGAATTCAGCTCTTTGCCACATTTAACAAGAAAAGGAGAATAGCTAAGAGAACAAGGAAATAGACACTCAATCAAACTAAGAAATATGTCATAACCCAAATTCCCAGCTACACCACTTTCAAATGCTTTTAAAAATATAATTTTAAAAAAAAAAAAAAAAAAAAAAGCGATATTATTATAATTTGGCTCTACAATTCCATGCTTCCAAAATTGCAACATATTCAAGAAAAAGGAAAAGTTGAAAGCACAAACACCATCAAAATGCAAATTTAGCTTAAATTAAATCCCCACCTTTGCAAGAATATTGAAGAAAGGAGACAAAATCAGATCTTGATGACGGCCCATAAAAAAAGGGGCTCTAAAATGGAAATCCCACGAACATTGATCTATAGTCTCCAAGAATTCACAGCGAAATTCGAACAAAATATTCAAGCTTTGCTCTCTTTACAAGAAATCTTGCCAACCCTCTTCACCGGGCTTCATATTGGGAAGAAGAAAGAGCTGGAGAGACAAAGAAAATACTGTAGGATCCCACAATAAAGAAGAGGAATCGGTGGGCCCGTTTTAGCTGCAGATTTGTTGGTGGTGGGGGTAAATTAATTAATGAGATGATTATGATTATGAATGGGTTGTCATTATTTAATAATTAGAAAGGATTAGAATAATTAGAAAGGATTAGAATGAGAAGAATCTGTAATCATGATTAGATGGAAATCATGGAACTTGGTAAAAAGGTTGTACCCTTTTTGTGAACTGATGATGAAGAGGAATGATATCCAACTAGATTTTTCCAGACAATGGGTGTGTAATGACAATTTTGTCCTCAGTCATAAGATAAAATTACTGATTAGGACGAGGTTTCGTGGGTACGAAAAAAAGGAAGGTAATGAAAATATGGCTATCAAAGTGTTTTCAGAAATGCCATGGCTTTGCTAATATCAATATGAAAACTTTTTAAACAAAAGATATGATGTGATTTGATCAGAAAAGGTGCACTGAATAATATTATTGTGTTTGATTATATTTTAAGTGAGGACAAAAAAGTTGGAATTTGAGACCTCCGATTTTAAAAACCCCATACGTATTTTTTCGTCAAAATATCAGCGATTTATCGCCGTGTTCATTTTTTTACAAATTATCGGTAATATATCGCCAATTTATCGTGTGTTCATTTTTTTTGCAAGTTATCGGTGATATATCACCAATTTATCGTGTCGGTGGCAAGTGTTTTTAAAATGGCAGAAGGAACGAGAAGTTATCGGCAATATATCGTCAATTTATCGTATCGGTGGCAAGTGTTCATTTTTTTGCTTTTTCTTTAATTTTCTTTGTATCGAGTCGATGGCAAGTGTTCATTTTCTTATTTTTTCTATAAATTTTTTTTATCGGCGATATATCGTCAATTTATCGTGTCGATGGCAAGTGTTCATTTTTTTGCTTTTTCTTTAATTTCTTTTTTATCGTGTCGGTGGCAAGTGTTCATTTTTTTACTTTTTCTTTAATTTTTTTTTATCGTGTCGATGGCAAGTGTTCATTTTTTTGCTTTTTCTTTAATTTTTTTTCATGTATGCAGGTCGCGGTTGCACACAAGTCCATGAGCTCGTGTCGGTGGCAAGTGTTCATTTTTTTGCTTTTTCTTTAATTTTTTTTTCGTGTATGCAGGTTGCGGGTCCACACAAGTCCATGGTCCGTGAGCTCGTGTCGGTGGCAAGTGTTCATTTTTTTACTTTTTCTTTAACTTTTTTTTCGTGTATACAGATCGTGGGTCCACACAAGTCCATGGTTTTGCTTTTTCTTTAACTTTTTTTTTTGTGTATGCAAGTCGCGGGTCCACACAAGTTCATGGTCCGTGAGCTCGTGTCGGTGGCAAGTGACACAAGTCCATGGTCCGTGAGCTCATGTCGGTGGCAAGTGTTCATTTTTTTGCTTTTTCTTTAAATTTTTTTTGTGTATACAGGTCGCGGGTCCACACAAGTCCATGGTTTTACTTTTTCTTTAACTTTTTTTTTCATGTATGCAGGTCGCGGGTCCACACAAGTCCATGGTCCATGAGCTTGTGTCGGTGGCAAGTGTTCATCATTTTTTTGCTTTTTCTTTAACTTTTTTTTTCGTGTATACAGGTCGCGTGTCCACACAAGTCTATGGTTTTACTTTTTTCTTTAACACACAAGTCCATGGTTTTGCTTTTTCTTTAACTTTTTTTTAACTTTTTTTTTCATGTATGCAGGTCACAGGTCCACACAAGTCCGTGGTTCGTGAGCTCGTGTCGGTGGCAAGTGTTCATTTTTTTGCTTTTTCTTTAATTTTTTTTCCGTGGCAAGTGTTCATCATTTTTTTGTTTTTTCTTTAACTTTTTTTTTCGTCTATACTGGTCGTGGGTCCGCACAAGTCCATGATTTTGCTTTTTTTTTAACTTTTTTTTTCGTGTATGTAGGTCGTGGGTCCACACAAGTCCATGGTCCGTGAGCTCGTATCGGTGGCAAGTATTCATTTTTTTGCTTTTTCTTTAATTTTTTTTTTCGTGGCAAGTGTTCATCATTTTTTTGTTTTTTCTTTAATTTTTTTTCGTGTATACAGGTCACGGGTCCACACAAGTCCATAGTTTTGCTTTTTCTTTAACTTTTTTTTTTCGTGTATGCAGGTCGCGGGTCCACACAAGTCCATGGTCCGTGATCTCGTGTCGGTGGCAAGTGTTCATTTTTTTGCTTTTTCTTTAATTTTTTTTCGTGGCAAGTGTTCATTTTTTTGTTTTTGGCAAGTGTTCATTTTTTGGCAAAAACTTCTGTGCACCAGTTGTACCGTGCAATCCATACCTTTATATTATAAATGTAATACCTTTATGTATGTTCATTTTAAAAGGTACGAATATTTGTACATAAAGGTACTACATTTATAACATAAAGGTATCCATGCAACTCTGTGCACCAGTTGCACAGAAGTGTTACTCTTTTTTTTTTTTCGTGGCAAGTGTTCATTTTTTTGTTTTTGGCAAGTGTTCATTTTTTTGCTTTTTCTTTAATTTTTTTTCGTGGCAAGTGTTCATTTTTTGTTTTTTCTTTAATTTTTTTTTCGTGTATGCAGGTCACGGGTGTACACAAGACCTTTTTTGCTTTTTCTTTAATTTTTTTTCGTGGCAAGTTTTAATTTTTTTTTTGTGTATGAAGGTTGCGGGTGTACACAAGTCCATGGTCCGTTTCTTTAAAAAAAATTTCGTGTATGTAGGTCGCGTACACAAGACCTTTTTTTGCTTTTTCTTTAATTTTTTTTCGTGGCAAGTTTTAATTTTTTTTTCGTGTACCTTTTTTGCTTTTTCTTTAATTTTTTTTCGTGGCAAGTTTTAATTTTTTTTTCGTGTATGCAGGTCGCGGGTGTACTTGACCTTTTTTGCTTTTTCTTTAATTTTTTTTCGTGGCAAGTTTTAATTTTTTTTTCGTGTATGCAGGTCGCGGGTGTACACAAGTCCATGGTCCGTTTCTTTAAAAAAAAGTTTCATGTATGCAGGTCGCGTACACAAGTCCATTGTCCGTTTCTTTAATATATTTTTTCGTGTATACAGGTCGCGGGTGTACACAAGTCCATGGTCCGTGAGCTCAAATCAGACCGTGATTTGCACCTTCTGTGCGCGAGAGATAGTTTACTTGTCAAGCTTTCTTAACATCCACTAAAGAGAAAAACAATATATAGTAGAGAAATTAGCTTGAATTTTCCGATGTGGGATAACATCCTTTACAAATGATCCAAACATGCAACTTTGAGATACAATTTTTTATTCACCCCTCAACCATTTTGGGTGATTTACGAGTCGTGTCGAACCTCTCTCGGAGGAGAACACAATCCAACTTTCCATTTCCAAAACGAGGTCCAGGACCCACGTCATCAATTGCCCCAAACATGGGCAAAATTTCTGTTTTTTGAACAGATTTTTCCAACAATTATTACAAAAAATCACTTCTATTTAATTAATTCTTTCAAAATAAATATCTTATTTTTGGAAATTAGTATTATATATATATATACATACGCATAATATTACCTTTCGAATATATGGAATTATGAACACATGTCATATATTAAGTGGTGTTGATACACAACATGAGAAAGTATTATAGAATTTCATAAATTTGACACCTAATCAAATATTTTATTTTATTATTATTTGAAATTTAAGTTCAATGTATTTATTAATGTTACTTATAATATTATGTAAAGTACTAGATATTATTAAGGTACCGATATTTCTACCGATACCGATATTTTTGTCCTTGATTTTAAGGAGAAATACTTTAGAAAAGAATGTTTTCCAGATAATAAATGAAACGAATAGATTTTTAGTTTATGCTTAGGCACATCATTAATGTAGAGGTGAAACAATTAGCAAAAATAATAAAATAAAATAAAAGTTTTAAACTTTTAACATTTTCAGGGTTGAAAGATTGAACATATTAAGGATGTGATTGATCAGAAAAGGTGCATTGAATAATATTCTTGTGTTTGATTATATTTTAACGAGAGATACTTTAGAAAATAATGTTTTCCGAATAATAAATGAAACGAATAGATTTTTAGTTTATGCTTAGGCACATCATTAATGTAGAGGTGAAACAATTAGCAAAAATAATAAAATAAAAGTTTTAAACTTTTAACATTTTCAGGGTTGAAAGATTGAACATATTAAGGATAAATAAATTAACCTCCATCTATATTTATAAATATTCATTTTTGTCAAATTATTAAATTTGGTTTTTTCAGTTAAGAGAAATGATTTTTGTCAAATATACTCTTCTAACATTTATGATGTGATATGATGGTACGGGCTACATTAATGATGGTATATGTGTATATTATGGTATAGGTGTATATTATGATAGTATGAACTATATTAGTAATGGTACGACGGTGTAATATGGTGGTATGGACTACATTAGTTGCGGTATGGGTGTACTATGGTGGTACAAGTTTCATTAATAATGGTACGGAGTGAAATATGGTGGTATGGGTTGTTACAAGGTGAAATATGATGGTACGGACTGGTACGAGGTGAAATTCATTAACGATACTATAGGCCAAAAAAATATTTTCTTAGCTAAAATATAAAAAATTTAAATTCTTGGTTAAAAAAATGTTTCTTTTTACAGTTGACTACTTATAATTTCATCTCAATAAATTATAAATATATTCAATTTATATAAATCTGAAGATACTCACCTTTTCTATGATATCTTAAACAAAGCTTAGAGCAAATTAAAAAGGAGGAGACCGTTTTCGAGGGACAAATTCCCAAGGTAAGATCGTCTTACGAAGGTTGGTGTGATAGGATCAACAACCCAGTAAGTCAAAGGAAATATTTTTATATATATTAGATAATACTTTTATGTCATGTATGAGATAATATTTTTGAAAAATTATAATTTGACAAATAATACTATGTAATACTTATATAATAGGCAATACTTTTATGTCATGTATGAGATAATATTTTTGAGAAATTATAATTTGACAAGTAATACTATGTAATATTTTAATTTGTGTGTTTCAACTAATACTTATATACGCGCATATCATGTAATACTTTTGTACATATCGTGTAATACATTTGTTTTGATCAGGTTGATATGCAGGTAAAATGAACTCGGTAGATTTTGATCGATAAGATTAATGTATTGAGTTTTGGTTGGCTAAAACAAGTCGGTCAGGAGTGGTAGGTGAGTTTATTGCTTAATTGAGAGTTTTTTGTACAATTTTTATAACCATTTATCTTACATTGGATCTCATGTTTATAGTATTAGAATTTGAGACAAAATATCTAAAATCTCATGATTTAGGGGATTCTAAATACCTAATCAAGATTTTGATTGGATTGATGTCCCTAGGATTTTAGGAATAGTTTCCTGATTATCTTGTCATGAGATCTTGATTCGATCATCTACTAGGGGATCATCTACTAGGGGACGACCAAGCAGCTCTTGCGATGATATATCTTGAATGAGGAATAGTTCAACAGATGACCAATTCCTACTAGCCAATCAAATTCACCTAAATTCGTAAGTTATTTGTCCATCAAAAATAATGAACCAATCCCTCATGATCGGTCATTTTTGTAACCTCTACTCATCATTATATCTGATTAGGGGTATTATCAAAAAACGAGTTGGTCTTGTGTGCACTTGGTGTACATTCAATCCAGGTCGACCCAGTTTTTGACCCGGATCCGCGTGTTTTGAATTTTGCTTTTTTTTTTTTTTTTTGCTTCAGGTTGTGACATTTATGTTGTAAATGTGTGACCTTTATGTTATAAATATGTGACTTTATGTACAACTATCATGACCTTTATGTACTGTAACTTAGAAAAAAATGAAGATTTTCAACATAATTTGAACTGTATACCTTTATGTGATATCAATGCGACTTTTATGTTATATCATATCACATTTATGTACAAATATTCTGACCTTTATGCACTTTTATATATTACATAAAAGTCAAAATATTTGTACATAAAGGTGACATAATATAACATAAAAGTTACATTGATATCACATAAAGGTATACAATACAAATTGTGTTAAAAATCTTCATTTTTTTTCTAAGTTACAGATATAAAGGTACGGATGTTTGTACATAAAGGTATGAAAGTCATAATATAAAGGTATGAAAGTTATAACTTAAAGATATACATATTTTCCAGAAAAATGCAGAAAATAAACTAAGTGTGTTGCGCCTCCTTCCCGGCGCGTGGGGGCGCGTGCCGGCGCGTGAATGACTATTCCGGCGAGTGGATGACCGTGCCGGGTCGGATTGACCCGAATTGCACGGATCTTAGATCCGTGCACCTGGTGCACAGGAGCTTTTGCCTCAAAAAAATGGGATAAGGTCGGTATAAATAACACAACAATGAAGATTATACATGCATGTTAGTTTAAACTTATGATGAATTTATTATATCATATTTCATATTTGTTGGTAGCACAATGTTATTTTATTTTGATATAACTCCACCTAGACATCAAAGGTCCTTACCTACCTTCCATGTAACACCTTGCGTTATTTTATAAGAACATGTCTATATGTACTTTTGAAATTTTCAAATATTTAATTAATACATAAGCTCATATTCATTAAATAAAGGCATTGTATATCACTTTAAATTTGTGTGAGACACCTCTTAAAAAAAATTGTCTGGGACACGAAGATGATGCAAATTCTTCCATACATCAAGTGTACAAATTTAAAATCCGTGCAACTTGACCCGACATGTTTTCACGTCCCTCCCAGTCACATTAACACGCCCCCATGCGCTTTTATGTATTCTATTATCTTCTGTCAGTTTTGTGAAGTTTGTCATACATTTTAGTTATGCATACCAAACCTTTTAGTTATGTTAATATTACTTTCATATTATATCTTAGTTACTAAGGTAAAAATTTTATGTAATATTACTAATATTTTTATATAATACAATTGATACATTTATACAATTAATATATTTTAGTAAAATAATAAAATTATTTTTAATTAAAATAAGATAATACCTTTAGGTAAATGTAGTAATAATTTTATGTTATATGATTAATACCTTTATGTGATATAATAATATTTTTATGTTATATTTCTGGAAAATGAGGTAATACCTTTATATGAAACAACTCATACATTTATTCAATAAAATTTATAATTTTATGTGATACAATTCATATGTTTCAATATTGATAACTTGCGTTATTTGATGCATTTCGGGGCTCAATATCCTATCATTCGTGATATTTTAGATAAATTTTATTATCTTTTTAAGATTTCACGTATTTACTTGATTTGAGAGGAATTTTATAGAATTTAGCACAAAGTCAGCTCAATCGATTGAAAGTCAAGTTGGAGTCTAGATACGAAGTTGAAAACGCATAGTTTTGGGAGAAAAATTATATCTCGAACTGTAGAAGTCAAAATTCTATGATTCTTATTTTTTTGGAAAGCTAAGAAGATGTTCAACAATTTTCATTCAACATTTTTCCTAATTTTGCCTTCAAGAGAGCAGAAAATTGCAAAAAGGTGGAAATTGTGCAAAATCATCCAATTTTTCGTCTTGATAGGGTTTGAGTATTTTGGGCATAATTTAATGTAGAGATTTGATATCGAACTGAAATTAATGGCATTTGATAGCCAACTTTAAGAGCTACAATTTCTATGAAGAAAGTAGGGTTAAATTTGGAGCATAAAATGGTCGAAATAAGGTTGAAAGTGAGAATCTGGATGAGATTGGGTCCCAGTGTATGAGTTGAAGCGGCCGCAAAGTCAGTATGTTCGACCCGATCCAGGTCACTAGTGATCCGGCCGGGTCACGTGTTTTCCTATCCAGAATGACGCCAAACTTTCCGACCCAGTCTGAATTGTCCGAATCCGGCCGGATCGCGCATCTTTTGCCCGTTTTAGACCCCTTTTTCGACTAAAACTCTTCTACAAATCCAATTCTAACCCTCCTAGGTATAAATTGAGGTTTTGGGACTCGAAATAAAGAACTTTGGAACCCTGATATTAACTTTTGAACACCGATAGGATCTTCGGAACCCATATCAACTTACGAAGATCCATATCCACAAAATACATCTTGAGAGCAACCAAGGAAGCAAGAAATTCAAGATTCAAGATCAAAGAGGAAGCAACCAATCGCGAATTCATTGAGTTTTCTTTGATTTTATTTCTTGTTTTTATCATGTCATCTTGTAATTTATTTTACTTTATGAACATGATTATTGGCTAGGGATCTTGTGGTCTTAAGGCACGCGAGTAGTTCTATGGATATTTTGTTGAAATTCTAGTTTTAATCTTTCCTCTAAATCCATGATATCTTATTCATGTCTCTTCATATTTATTTCATGTATGAATCCTGATCAAAGTTATGCATGTTTTTATTAATTGGATTGAGATAGAGAGAAGATGTCTAATTATATATTTGAGAATGCATGACTCAATTAATTGATAGATCGAGAGATTGGTAATAATTGGGGTGAGAATATGATCTTAGGAGCTTTTGAGAGTTGGTTATTAATTGCGAGGTACAGATACAGATATTAATAATCAATCTACGCGTTAAGTTGCTCGAGAGAGGTTAATCTATAATCGTGATTGCTCACATAAGATAATTTGGATTTGAGTTTGATTTTGCTAGATTAGTAAACTTGATTGAAGTAGAATGAAATCATAGCCTTAGAATCCTTATTTGAATCATGATTTTCTTGATACTTGGTTGTTTGATTTTTGATTTCATTTATTTATTTTAGATTTAGGTTAATTAAAATCAATTCTCATAATTTGGTCGCCTAGATAGAGTTAGATAAATTAATTGGGTAATTAACATTGTTCTAATTCACTAGTCTCTGTGTGGGATCGACCTTGCTCACCCTATCTATAGTTTACACCGTGCACTTGTGGTTAAGTAAGCTAGAAATAGGTTTCAAACAAATATAGAAATAAAATTATTTTTAAGTAAAATAAAGTAATCTCTTTTAAGTAAATATGTACTAATATCTTTACATTGTGTGGTTAATAGTTAATACATTTATTTGATACAAGTAATACTCTTATGTTCTATCTCAGGTAATGCATTTATGTAAATGGTATAATACCTTTATGTGTTACAAATGTTACTTTTATGTAATACAATCAGTATCTTCAAGTTATATAATCAATATTTTTTCTCAATTTTCTGTAAATAATTATTATGTTTAATCTTGTTTATATAATTGATTTTTAATTCTTCAAATATTTGTAACAAGATTATGTATGAGCATTGCATCCTCATCGCCATCCTTGAAAATCAAGTTTATCGTGATCGGATGTGGAGAATATTAAGAGATCATTATGGAGAATGAACGGTAGCGCTCTAAGAGAGAAAGAGAAAAATCGTGTCTCAAAAGAAAAAGGAAAAAAACGAATAAGAAGAAGAAAAGAGATAACCGCCATTAGAGATGATTGTTAATGTGAAAGAGGAGAGGGAGAAGAAGAGGAAGAGTAGAAACACAGAGAAGAAGAAACCCTAGCCCTAGGGTGTTTCAGAAAAAATTAAGAAAAAATAAGAAAAAAAAAATTCCACACGTATCCGGGTAGACATGTTCAAATGGTTTTGAACCGTCGATTTCGGTTCCGAACCAGCGGTTCGGCAAACCGCGCCAAACGAAACCGGTGGTTTGGTTTCAATTTTTTCTTTTTTATTTACTTTTTATTTTTCTTGTTTTTTTGACATTAATAGTTTAATATTTCATAATTTTCATCTTTAGATTTTTATATAAAGTTTTTAAGACTTTTAACAAAGTAAAATGAGTGAAAATTAATAAAATACAATCAATTCAAAAATTACAATAAAACATTAGAAATTTAGAAATACAAGTACAACATATGTTCAAAATCATATATTACAACTCAATATATTACAATCATGAATGATGAATCATACTACAATATTAAAGACTTGAATTTAAAATATTACAAATTTTTCATCTTTGTATAAAATAAATTGAAGTCGAGGAAAAAAAATGTTGAAAGAGCTTGAGTTTCATTCTAAGATTGAAAGTGTAACTTCCAAATTTAGAATGAAATTGTCTACTTATCAAAATGAAGGAATCAAAGCTCACGTAGTTCTCTAACTCACCTAAACTTACCTTCATTTGTCGACGTTGGTTCCGGAGGAGGATGATGTGTTTGAATCGTATCCATATATGTCATCTCCATCTTTATCTAAATACGAGAAATTGAGATGTTGACGGTTGTTTGCTCTCACCCAATCTTCAAGGAGAGTAATGTTTTATACATTCTCTTTTGTCAACTTGGATCTTCTTGGATTCAACATGTGTCCACATTTGCTAAAAGCATGTTCGATCGCAGCGGTTGAGGCGGGACTTGCAAAAATTTCCTTAGCAATAACCGTTAGAATAGGATAAATGGTGGTCCTTCTTGACCACCACTTCAATAAATCCATATGATTTTCAAATATAATTTGTTCAAATGTGGCACCTAAATAAAAATCTAATTCTTGACAAAGGTTACTACCTCTAGCTCGTTTTTGTGTTCTAACATCATAAAAATTGTAAAATTTACTAAGTGTCGGAGCCGCATGAAAACTAGATGATTGTGTTGATTGACTACTACCTCCTACATTTTGATCACCTATATCATCACTAGAATCACCTAACATTTGTTTATATTCTTTAAACAAATCATATAAATAGGATTTAGTTCTACCTACAACTTCACTAGGGTTAGGAACATAATCACATAAATCATAATCTCCTAATATCATATTTGGGAACAATGCATTATAATACATTTTTAGCAATTCTTCAAGCCATCTTCCCTAATTCTAAAATCTAATAACTTAGCATATAAAAATATATCGGGTATTTCATGAAAATATTTTAACCATTTAGTTTTCATTACTAAGCATGTGTTAGATAAAATATCACATATTGAATATTCATTTAAAATAAGAAAAAATTTCACACAATGATCTAAAGCTATAGGAGAAGTAGGATAATAACAACCACTTAATTCTCTAATTGCCTTTTCAAAAATATTTAAAAGTTGAATTAAATTAAGACATGTATCCCATGAATTTTCAAATAAAACAATGTCATCATGTGGATTTTCTAGATAAATTTCACAAAACATTTGTCTATACTCATAAGAATCTTGAAGCGTGTAATATGTAGAATTCCATCTATGTTGCACATCAACTACAAATTTTTTAACTTCCAAACCATTTTTCTTACAAAACCTAGCTCATTCTTTAATTATGATAAGTCGTAGAGTTAGCAATTTCATAAATTGCATCTTTAATAGGTTTAATATATCCATTTAATGATTCTAATCCATCTTGAACACATAAATTTAAACAATAACACATACAACGAATATGAAAAAAAATTCTTCCAATCGGAGGTCGACAAAACTCAATCAAGTGAGGTAAACTAGCTGTATTACCACTAGCATTATCAAATCCTATGAAAAATATTTTTCCTAATATACCATAATCATTTAAAAGATGTCAAATTTTTTGTGCAATGTGTATAGCCGTATGTCTTTCATCAAAATCTATATATGCAATTAAACGTTTTTGTATATTTCATGCATCATCTATCCAATGACAAGTTATACCCATATAATCATGCATTTTATAAGGATCATTCCAAATATCACTACATATAGAAAGTTTTTGTTTTAAAATTTTAAAGTCTTCAATTAATTTATATTTATATTCTCCTACTATTTTTTCTATATCCCTAGTAACGGTGTTTCTAGATATTTTTCTACTCGTTGGTTGTAAATAAGTGCTAGTGTATTTTTCAAAATCATTATCACAAGGAAAATTAAATAGAAGATGTTTTTCGGCAATTAATTCAACTACGTCTCTCCTATGGTTTAATTGACTAAATTTAAAAGTTAGAGAATCTATACCTCCACCTTGAGTCGAAGAACCGGTAAATCCCCGAAGTTGCGTTTGCCCTCGATCAATGCCCACCTTATCGAGATGCTTTTTCAACACATGATTGTTGAATGTCCCGTCCATGCTTGAATTTGTACATCTTTGCACAATGGTTGCACGTGACTATGTAGTTGGTGTTGCTATTCGGCACTTTCTCCTTCTTAAAATGAAAGGAGAAAATGTCACTCCGAAGTGTAGAAGGTTGTTGAGGAGTAGTGGTGCGTGTTGTGTTGCCACTCTTGTGTTTCTCTCAGCACCTCCTCTTCTTCTTCGGTAAAAGCAACGGTATTAGGGCCTAACGTCGCCTTCAAACCATCTTGATTATATTGATACAACTCAATATAATCAAGATCATTATCGTCGTGGAAAGATTGTGGTGGCTGCATTGACATCAAACTTTTTCCCTTTCCACGAGATGAACCAGCAAATGAAGAACCTCTTCAAGACTTTTTTTTTTTTGAAATAGAAGTGAAATAAAATTGAAGAACAAAAAAAATTAAGTATGGATTGAAATTGATCAAAGATGGAAAGTGTGAGCATGAGAGAGTTGAATTGATGGAGAGATTGAATCAAGATTGGTGTGAAATCACAAATGGAATGGGGGTATTTATAGATTTCATTGAAAATTCAAAAAAAAATTGCAATCGGTCGGTTCAAACCGCTGGTTTGACTGATCTTGGTCGTAGATCATCAACGGTCGTGTGATCACGACCGTTGATCAAAATTTTGATCATGAACTGACGGTTCGAACTACCGGTTCGAAGTCCAACGACTACTTTGTGATCAACGGCTAATTAAACTGAGTCGTTGATCATCAACGACTATTTAATCTCAATCGTACACATGTCAATGCATCCTATTTAAAAAATATATATATATGGAAACCGGCGGTTGAAACCGCCGGTTTGGCAGTTTGGAAAATGCGGAATCGGAACCGAATCGTGAAACCCTGGTTCTCGGTTCCGGTTCGAACCGAAACCGGGTCAACGGTTCCCCGAACAATTAACCGGCGGTTCTGAATTGGTCCGATTCCGGTTTTTCGAATCGGTTAACCACGTCTAGATCTGGGATGGGGTAGCCTAATTGGACAGATCTAGATCTGTACAACTGATGTATGGAAGTGCAACTCAAAGATGAATATATATTTTGAAAAAATTAAATGCAAAAATCAACTTAATATATTACTGTTTTTAATTTATAATTCAATTTTTTAATTTTTTTTATACCAATTGCAATCTAAAATTTAAGAGTTTATCAAATTACAACTTTAACATGTGTTTTTGACAACTTTTCCTATAAAATGCACATTTTGTGACTAACATGTGACTTTTAGAAGAATAAAACAACTTGAAATATGACCGTTTTTCAATTTGCAGCCTCAAGTATAACTTTTTTTTTCACAATTTGAAACCTAAAATTAAAAAAATATATATCCTTATGAAAATCACATGTTGTGCATTTCATCGGGAAAATTGTCAAAAAAAATTTATATTGCAGTTTGAAAAACTCATAAACTGCAAATGGGAAAAACAAATTACAAATTAAAAAATAATCAAACTTTGAACTAATTTATGCATTTTAAAATTTTCTAAATAATTGAGATTGAGGTGTTGAACTAAAAAAATTAAAAAATGTAAGAGGTGGAATTGATTTTTTTAATAAAAAAAATGAAAAAGGATCAGCATTTCAAAACCAACCAAAAGACTTTATCCATTAGTTTGACCTCTAGTTTGACCGTTAATCATTGTCGGCTACTCTTTTATGAATGTTATTTCTGTTCCAGCGATCATTAATCAATGAACTCTAAGCTCTGTTTGGTGAGAAAGAACTGAGATAAAAATGAACTCGAATGGGTGTTTGTTTTTCTATTTCAAAAACATTTTTACAATATTTTACAACATGAAATACTAAATCATGTTTAATTTACATATTTTCACTTATATTCATTTTCATATTCATCGTTACTTTTAAATTAAATATTTGAAATGTGTCCAATCACTATTAAATCATCTCAAAGACATTATAATTTCATCAAATCAATGTACTTCTTCCATCCCACAAAATTAATCAACTTTCATTTTCACACAATCACAAAAAATCTTTAACACACTTGAGAAAACTAAAATATACAATTTTAATAAGAAAATATGACTATAATTTGGGATGAACAAAGGAATAATGGATAATCCATATGAAATATAGGGAGCATAATACAATAAATTTCAAATATTATCATTCAATTGAACCGACCACTATCAAGATTTTCTCCATCCTGCAGGGATGAGTCTCTGTATACCAAATGCCTATTAATTTGAGGTCACATTTCATTCCTTTATTATTCTTTTATTTTATTTTTCACATTTTAAGAGTGGTTAATTATTGTTAATGGTGGGCATGAGGGTTTTGTAGGGACTCATCCAATGTGCATTTCATTGAGTGTAGGATTGAAGAAATCCTACTATCAAATTAATACAATACAATAAACTTCAAATATCACTTGATTAAACCACCAACATAGTATTCAAATAAAAATATAATATCTATCCAAAATATTTAAAGTGGGGTCATACATAATCTCTTTTTTATATAAGAATGAATAGAATTTCACAAACAATGTCGAAAATATTGAAATTGAAATTTGAGGATGAAAACAAACAAAACCTTCCCAAAATTAGCATAAAGAAAATCGAAAAAAATGAATTCGGTCCCAAAACCTGGCAGAGAAAGCAGTCAAATATGAACCATGTATGTGACATATTTATTGGCTCTGTCACCTCAATCAAATCTTGTCCAAAGGTAACACTTCCATTTTCAAATTGAATTTCATATATATTTCCAAAATTAATGTGATTGTAAATATTTGTTGGATACAAGTTGTCCAGTAGAAAATCAAAACTGAGGCAAAACGTGTACAATAATACTCTAATAGCTGGCCAAGATCAAACAAACAGATCATCAAGAACTGAAGGTGTTGCACCTCAACGCACCCACATTAATGGATTTTTAGCATACTATTTTAGTGTGGGGTCCACATGTCAATACACTAATTAAAAATATTTTTTTTTTTTAAAACACACATCTACACCAATTTTATCTCAAACACAATCATTATATGTGGATCTCATTACCCACTAATTTTTATTATATTATTTTATTTTGAAAAAAGACATATTTTATTGGTTGTAAATTAGATCACATTAATTACAATCATTAGTCAATCATTAAAAAGGGAGACAAGAATGTATTCTTAGAACTTAACACACACACTAATTTCACAAAAACACACACTTAAAAACACACCTACATTAATTAACATACCTTTTGTTTTAATTAAAAACACACCAAAATGAATCAATGTGGTTGTTCTCACGACATGTTCAGAAAACAGCTAACAGAATACAAAATACATGATTAGTAGAATTTTTCTAAAAAATAAATAAATAAATTTGGGGGGGGGGGGGGGGGGCTAGCCCCCACATGCCTGTACCCCAAGGATTAAGCACCGACTCAAAAATATAATTTACAAATGATGAATTTCGTGTACCCATTTAGGTTTTCCATAAGTGGATGATTAAAGAAGTAATGTACATTAATTATTCAAGTCATGAATTGGGTCACCCTTATCAATTTGTAGCTGTAGGGATGATTAATATATAGTTTGAGTTTGACTTATTTAGTTATTTATTATCAAAGATCACGGAGTTAATTTACTAACAAACATAATAAATAGTACTTCATTTATTTTAAAATAGTGTTATTTTAGAGGTCTGATTTTGTTTAGAATTAAGTGGCGTTTAAAACTAATTTTATTCTCTTTACAACTTTAAATCCTAATAAATTACTTAGTTCTAATTTAGAAATTTAATGTGATATTTTTGTGAAATTAATTTGATTCTCTATGCAATTTTAAATCCTAAATTCCTTTATTAATTAAGGGTATATCAGTCCAATTGTTTTGTTTCCTAATATATGACAAAATATATTATCTATTCTATAAAATATAATGTATTATTTAAAATTTATAACTAAGTTAAAAATATATTTTTAAGTACATATTTATATATTAAAACTAGTATAGGGCCCGTGTAATACACGAGATTTTATAAAATAATTAAATAAAAATTGGTAAATTTGAAAAATGTAAAAATTATTTATATATTAAAATTAAATATATGGTTTCTACAGTGCATAACATTTAATTGAACATTAAATATAACATAATATGATTAAATAATTATTTAATTGTAGAATTATAATTCGTTCCATTTGTAGAGGATCATAATATTTTTATTTTTTATTTTTTATTTTAAAAAGAATATATATTATAATGTCTATTATGTTATTCATCACATCCACCATTTTTTTATTTTTTTTGGTTTGCTTTTTATTTTCAACGTCTATAACAACCCTCACTTTTACTTTTCAAATAAACAATAAAAAATGAAAGTAAAAAAAATTTCATTAATTAATTAGTTTGAACAACCATTTTCAATCAACCCCACCTTTATTTTAGTTTTTTCTATTTATTTATATTTTTCTTTAAACTTTTAAATTTAACAAATTTCAATTATGTAAATAATTTATATTATTGAATTTTAGCATATGTTATTTAGATAAATCTATTAACATTACTATATTATTTTAGCTACATTTAATATAAAAATATTGTATGTTTGACATGTGGCACTTTGGTCTTACTTTTATATATATAAAGATAGGAGTTATATATATCAAAATGTAAAATATTTGTACTATATTTATTAGTTATTTCACGAGCTAATGATTTGAGCATCATTAAGACTAAACTTGTTTGTTTATTTTAACGAACAATATTAAACAAGCTTTTATCAAATCCAGCTTTGGATAGCTTATGATCGACTCATTTACATCCATAATTAATTATTTTGATCTTCTCTAACGGTTACTGAAAATGAATCTTGAAAACCTCATGTCCCAAAATGAGTTGGGAGTTGCTTTGTAAGTAATTGAACGTTACCAAATAACTTTTTAGATGAAATATAAAGTGTTGTAAAAACTTCCAGCAATAAGTTGTTAAGTGTTACAACACCTTTAACACTGTTGTATATTACAACAGCCCATTAAACTTATTTTAAGAGTCTCCCTTCTAACACAATACATTCCTACTTCTTTCAATATGGAATTGACAATAACCCATATCCAAAAACCTCATTTTTTAGAAACAACTTCGTGTTATAATTTCCAACTCATTAAAAACATGGAGAGTTTAGACAATTAGGCATGCAAGAATCTACTTGAAATGTAGATTATGATGCATTAAAATGATTGCTAACTAGTATTCGAGTACTGCCTAAACCTATTCAAACAAAGTGAGAATTAGGAGAAAAATGCACTCTTTTATCTCTCGAGTCACTAAGCTGAAAAAACACAAAGATAGATATCGAGAAAATTATTGTTTACAAGTGTATTGATTTCCATACTATAGAAAGTTATAAATATCAAAGATGGGGTTCTTGAATTGATCAATAAACTAGGTTAGCAAAATTTACCATCACAAATTCGACCTTGTTCTAAAATTTTACACTACATTTGAATTTAAGAAGTTTATTGATTTAAGTCTTAATACTCCAAAGGACATTCCATTTAGATTGGTTGGAAAAGAGTTCAAATTTCCGTTCACTAGGTTTAACATATCATTTAATTTTATGAACGAGTATGCTAACACTGATGAATAAATGAAGAGCATCTAACATTACAGTCGACGAAATTATGCTCTACTGGGTTTTTATCAATCAATTCTCACTGATCTCAAAGCATATAACTCGAATTTATCTATGGATACTTATCTTCATAATCATGTTTTGAAGTATATTCATATATTCCTCGTGAAACTCAATGTAGGCTCGTTGTGGGGAGATATATATAAGAATGATAAACCTTGTTATTGCAATTTAAATAAAAAACACAAACAGAGCACATAGAGTTCTTTCCAAAATTCTAGTACAACTTCAAGGACCAAAGAAATTATAGGAAAACAAAAGAGTTGGGAGTGACTGAGGGTGCAATATGCACCATAAAGCAAATCATAATTCCAAGAAATTTAAGTATTTACAAAATATAAACCACAATTTCTTATCAGATTCAAATCCTATTAGATTCACTAAAACCTAACACAATATACCACTTACTGCAATGATAAACAACCTTGAGTTGCTTCCCTAATGAGTTAATTAATCCCAGTCCTCAAAGCAGCTTTTACGAGTTTGACATCCCTTTTTTTTTTTTTTTTTTTAATTGAGTATTCATTCTATGCAAGGACGAAAAATATTGGTTTTGATGGATATATCGGTACCTTGATTTTACGGAAATATCGGTGGATATATCATTTTCTGTGAAAATGTCGGTCATTTTTTGAAAAAATATGGAACTTTTGTAAGAAAATATATTTATCAGTATACATAATATTATAACTAATATTAATACATATATTGAACTTAAAATTTCAAATAAATGATATATTTACAATAAATATAGAGATAAACTACTATTATATACATCATAATCCTTTTATTAAATTTCAAAAAAGTTAACTAAACTTAATTAAATTATGAGAGGAACCTATTGCTAGTGTGTTAATTTAGCAATTTAACTAAATTTATATAAAGTAATTATTTACTCCACTCATAGACGAAAATATAAATATAAATATATATATATATATATATATATATAGAGAGAGAGAGAGAGAGCTCAATTTTGGTAGATATCCTTTAAATACATATAAAAATTTCATAAGGAAAAAAGAAGAAGAAAAAAAGAAAATACACAATTTAGCGTGAGTTTTGAAAATTCAATATATCGGCGATATATCTCCAAAATATCATATTTTTATGTATATTATCGCCGAAAATGATATATTCACGAAATTTCGCAATATATTGATGGAAATAAACTAACACCATGATATAATATCATGCTGCCTCAATTTTCGCAAGATATTTTCTTCACCAATTGTATGTGATGAATGCTCAAACTATCTGAGTACATGCATTAATAATGTGGATGAAAGATGAGTAAAACAATGGAAATACAAGTCTTCAACAAGGGATTTGAAAGAAGGAAATACTAAAATTGGTCCATAATTACAGTGGCTTTCCTTGCAAAAATATAAGACCTAAAGCATGTTAAGGACGAGGAAATATTCCTACATGGAAAGACTAAAAACTTGTTATCATATGAAACGAACAATCGGAACTTCAAAAGGGTACAAAAAGTTCCAGCATACAACATACATATATAAACTCTACAAAACCATGAAACACAACATAAACCAATCTGTGAAATAATAGATAAAGCAACAGTACCAAATCAATGAAATCAAGTGTAGATATAAAAAAGGATCGGTCGTAGGGAATTAACGATCGAGAATACGCATGTTAATTAGAAAAGGATTCAAATTCCAATTCCATCTTCATCAAAACAACATCACTTTGTAATGAAAAATCAAAACCTGGAGAGCTAGGATTTGAAAAAGGAAGGTTCATGTAATTTCAAATGCTGAATTGGACGGTGGTGGCTTCAGATTGGAGAGTCGGAGACGGTGGCGTCGACTGGTGGAGATGGTGGTGGCAGTGGCGCCGCAGAGACGAAGAAAAACAAGTAGAAAGAGTACTAGTGATACCCAACTCTTTTTTATTTAAAAATAATAATAATAATAATAATAATGTTTTTTTTTTAAATTTAGAAACAACGTTTTTTAATAAAAAAACATTCTTAATGCAATATAAGACCTCTTTGACAACGGTTATAATTGAGTTAGTTGCAATAATTATTGAGTTAAGTTTTAATGATTTGGTAAGTTCTTTAATATTATGATAGAACAATATAATTTAACTATTGTTACCAATCATTCAACGCAATTATAAATTGGAGTTTTATAATAATATCAAAATATAAATGGGATAGCACCCAAAACTACACCAATAAATATAGTGTAGTCCATTTTTACCAAAACAAATATAATTGGTATCCTTTCTACACAAATCTAAATAAAAATACCTCAAACTACCACAATTTTAGGATAACCACCCCCTCAATTCTACTTGATGTGACAATTAATGGCCCATCCACCACCATCACATCCAATAAAGTGGAGTCATCTAAGCCAAAATCAAAAGAGAATCTTCGACCATATTTTTGTGTAGAGCATCCACGACCCATCATCCCAATTTACAATTCATTTAATAAAAAAGTTGATTCTCTCTTCTCTATATCAACATTTCATCAATTTAAATCTACACCCACAATCTATTAAATCTAAATTCACTATTTTATGGGTCTCATTTCCACTCAATTTTCTCTCTCCAAATTTAAAATAATATTTAATTTATATTTTCTATTTTTGATACCACAAATTTTATTTAAATATATTTTAACTAAATAAAATATTATATTAAAACAAAATATTTAAACAAATTTATTGTATTTTCATAAATACTAAAATGAAGTACATATATTATTGCTTTTAAAGTGCTAGCACTTATATGACTATATCCATTTATATCACTTTTAAATTGCTAGCACTTACACAAATATAATCGAATCATGATTATAGAGAATTAAAAATATAATTTATTTTGATAATATATAAATTGTTTAATTAAAATTTTAAAATGATAAAATTTTATAGGTTGAATAAAATTCATACAAAGTTGAATAAAATAAAAGAAAAAAATGCAAATTATCGGCAATCTTGATAATTAATGGAAAAAAAAAAACTTGAAACTCTTTTATTACCTTAATTAAAAAAAGCATTAGGATTAATTGGCAAATTTATATTAAAAGAAGAATGAAAAAAAATTAATACAAAACAACTTCCTATAATCTCGATAATTAATATTAGTGGATAAGGATAATTAGAAGATATAATAAGTGGTTCCAAAAAGAAAGGAAATAGGATAAAATTAAAAAAAAAAATTAAAACATAAAAAACGTATTTTACAGATTTGGAAAAAGAATAAATAAAAAAAGAAAAAAAGGAAAAAACAGATAAAGCAAATCTGGGACCCAGCTGTCGGGTCCATAACGCGCCTATTCAGCGCGTGTGAATCACGCATCAATCAGAATCTGGCGTGCTACACACGCGCTAGCTCTTCGAAAGTTTTTTTTTTTCACTTTTTGGATCCAAATCCACCTCTCTCTCCTCCATGTTGGATTAAATCATTCCTCCACAAAGCTATGGATCCATTTAATAGGGATTCAAATGCAAAAAAGTGCATGCATTGTGGTTGCTCTAAGATATCATTTAGTGTTGGAAAAATTTACAGAATATTTTGAGTTAAATATTAGCTCATATAATTCATATAAGTGGTGTTATTTTTTGTTCAGCCATTTTTTTCGTGTAAGACTTCATTTAGGGCTGGAAAATACATCCTCTTGTAATTTTCAATTTTGGCCGCATATATTTGTGTAAGTGGTGTGCCTCATCAGTTCTATTTTGCCTTTCCAGAAGTCGTCGTTGTAGTCGAATCGAATCTCCCAGTTACATCTAAAGGCATCGATAAAAAGAAATGGATTTGGGGCTTCTCAAGAAGAGGTACGTTTTTCCCAAACCGTGTAAGATTGTATTTAGTTTTGGTCGTAATTTGATTTTTAGTTTCCAAAAAAATCGAAATAAAATCGTGTAAGATTTGAGGCTTTCTTTTGATGACTTCGTGTAAGATTGAATGTTGTCGAAATAAAATATGTATGTTTCTGTAAGATTGAGTCGAAATTTCACTGTTGGTAGTTTTTTGAATGTCAAAATTGAATTTCGTGTATGATTCTTTTGAATTGGTTGTTCACAAATTTGAGTTTTTTGTTGAATTTTGATTAGCGAACTTGCTAGACAAATTTATGGTAGCTTACACGAAAATTAATTAGGGCATAAGCTTACACGAAAATTTGTAGAAACTAGACTTACACGAAAATTCAAGGAAAATAGGCTTACACAAAAAGTCTCATTAAGGGCTATACGAAAATTTCCAAAAACAAGCTTACACGAAAATTCCCAAAAGTAGACTTACACGAAAATTTCTAATTTTAGGCTTACACGAAATTCCATAATTTAGGCTTACACAAAATTTTCTAGTTTTAGGCTTACATCAAAATTTTCAATTTTACATGAAAATTCCCAAATTTAGGGTTACACGAAAATTTGCTATTTAGGCTTATACGAAAATTTTCAAATGTGAGCTCTTACACGAAAATTTTATTAGTTAAAGGCTTACACCAAAATGTACATTTTTTTGGCTTACTCAAAAAATTACATAGTTATTAAGATCATTACACGAAAATTTACATGGTTATTTTTAGGCTTATCACGGAAATTTACATGGTTATTGTTAGGCATACATGAAAATTCTTGAATCTTAGAGATTATGTGATAAGAATTAATTTTTTTTTAAAATATTTATGGTTTAGTTACGAAAATAATTTAGAGCTTTTATATTAAATCCGATCATAATATCAAAAAAATATTACATTAATTACATTTAAATCTTATGTATTCAGTTAGGTAGGTAATGACATTGATTAATTAATTAATAATTGAAATATATGCTACATTGTTTTTATATTAGGTTGGCTTTGCTCATAAAATTAAATTCATAATATATATTAAAATTTAAGTACATATTGTTTTCACATATTATAGTTGTTGTAGGAGTGACCTTGCATTCGTCTAGGATGTCAGGGTCGGCAGACATATATAAATGGGTATACGCGACTTCGTATAATAAATGATATAAGGGATGAGATGAAGGTGCGTAGTTGAGACTGTAACCGTTGTACGTTATCGTCCTCATTCAGCCACTTTATATTGTGGGTGACTGATTCAGAGTCGTGCAAGGCTTTTCTGCATGTCCTCGTGTCTCATAAGGTGCAAACATAGGACCGATGTGCACGTGCATGAGAAATGGTTGTGCATAGGGAATATTTTATATCGGTTTATGAGGAGGGAGTTTGTTATCGTCACTGGGCTATGATTCGACAACTTCGATTTCAACCCATCTAGACGGCATCATCCACCGGAAGGTGGAATTTACCATAGAGTTTTTGCCGATCGGACGTACGTCACTATTTCAGATATGCAAGATTTGTTGAAGGGGAATTTCACCAGAGCAATGATGATACTATCAAGATATCCAAGATTCTCATAATATACTGCATTTTATTCAGAGTCGACATGGGAAAGACCCAAGTGGATATGTGGGTTTGAAGTTTAGTGGACCTGGAGGAGAGATGAGAGAGCTTCCCATGGGAGAAGTTCTTCTATCTCACATTGTAATGACATATGAAGAAATTTCCTAATACTATTCTTCCACAATAGAGGAATCGAGCCTACATTTATCACTTTTATGAGTTCTTTATTGCTCTACTGGTGAGTTGTGTTCTAAATAATATTTACACTACTTAACTTGTTATTATTCTAACATTATTAATATCATGTCTAGATATGGGCTTACGAGGCCATTTCTGTGATTGACACATTTACTGGTCGTCGACTAGATGTGTTGTACCAAGGATGAAAATATCCCGATATTCGTATGATATATCCATATTTTGAAGGTTGCGATATGGATATGAGGGTAAAAAAAAATTTCGGAGTATCCGGATATATCACAGATATATCGCAAATATCCATATCGATATCCATATTAGTCCGTTTTAATGTAAAATTGGAAAAAAATCAGGAAATATCGCGGATATATCTAAAAATCAAGATTTTTTACAAAATATGTATTTTTAGACCAAAAATAAATTTGATTAAAATTTTAAAAATATTTTATAGCAGCAATAGTTCTTTTATGGGGAAATATTTTAAAAATATTATTAGAATAAAATTGAGTAATTTGATTTATCATTTAAACATTGTCGATTGATTTAATTTGATTGTAGCGAGTAGAAATATTTGATCGTTCCCATCTTTCGTCATTGTCACAAAGCTGATACCCTTATATTGGCATTTCAAGCGACAAATATCCACCACTATGACCGGACGTGAATATTTTTGAAATCCATGAATGGATGCTGCCATTGCAAAACACACATATTTAAATTTACCATTTTTATGTTTATCCAGGACTATATAGGTAACGAGATTAGATAACTTTAAGACCTCCAAGTAAGATGGAAGCATTGAAAAAGATATTTCCGGATCGTCGTGCGCAACTTTCATTGCATGACGTTTTTGTCCTAAGTGCAACCCTATAACTGACATTTGAACCATGTCGCTAGTTCATTTCTTAAATAATGACCCTACGCACGAGTTTGACATTTTCTCTTCACAGTGTGTCAGTGTAGCACTCACCGTTCAATGTAGAGGGAATTCATTTAGGAGCACTACGAATCAGATCAAACTCACATGTATGTGGGATAACCGTTTTCGTGATTTTCCAAACCCCATATTTCTCTATTGCGCTGAGTATGAACTCACAATTTTTGTTGTTGCGCTTAACAGACCATCTATGTTTGTCAAAATATTCCACATGGTATTCAACCTGATTTTCTAAATGGTAGAAACCAACAGCCTTCTGAGATTCAATCATAAACCACTTTGCCTCGGTTGTATGTAAACCTCCCCTTCAACCCCACCCCCATTCGAAAAAACAAACTTTGGTATAAATTATCATCCAAGTTAATCACCTCTACTTCAAATGAAGAAAGATGAAACACTTGATGACCTCACGCAATTAATATGTTCATCAAACAAAGATATTTCTACCAAATACGAGGATCCAACATTCAAAATTGTCGTTGAAAAATCAACATAGGTAGTATTCTGAGTTGTTGTTTCCTCCACTCTTGCAGATACTCCAACATCTATTATGGACAATAAAGTTTCCATATTCAGAGTCATTCTTTATTTTAATTTTTTTCACTCTTCCATTTGTGTCAAGTAGTGTGTGGAATACATATGCCCAACAACTCATGTTGACACGAACAATTCTATGAATTAAAAATAATAAATCATCATATGTCATTCTTTGAAGGTGAAGCAACTCTTGAGTACCATTTTTGTACTTTAAACTTTTCCTATAGCCTCCAAACCAAACCACTACAAATATAAAACTCTTTTTTTTTTCTTACTGTTTGTCCAAAACAAAAAAAATTTGTCAGATCATCATTAATAATAAATTAATTCTATGAAAATAAATTACAATTATAAACCTAAAAACATATAACATACAACATACCAATTCTAAATATATTCATTTTTCCCTAAAAAAACCATATTAACCAACTAAATAGTAATAAAATATTAATAAAAAAAGATATGTTGATTGTCGAGAATTAATTAAAATGGAATTATCTTCCTAAAAATCATGTAACCCTTTCAAAAAATATCGTGTAAGGTGGGGCAAAAAAATGTAGGGCTATTAATTGGGAAAAATAGTGTAAGGTTATAAATGTTATAAAATATTTGTGTAAGTCTAAAAATGGGTTAATTTTCGTATAAGGCTGAAAATGAGTTAATTTTCGTGTAAGCCTAAAGGTGGATTAATTTTTGTGTAAGTCTAAAAACGAGTTAATTATTGTGTAAGGCTAAAAATGTGTTTATTTTCATGTAAACCTAAAAATTGGTTAATTTTCATGTAAGCATGAAAATGAGTTCATTTTCATATGAGGATGGAATGAGTTAATTTTCGTGTAAGCCTCAAAATGGAATAATTTTTGTGTTGCCCTAAGCTTATGTTCGAATTTGCGTGTAAGCACACAATTTAGGGTTAATTTTTGTGTAAGTCCATATTATTTCAGAAATGTAATATTTTCAACATAAAATCGTCTAAGCATGTTTTGAAAATATTAATTTTTTGTAAGCATTAATTCATTTAAGCCTGTTTATCAAACATTATAATGTTCAGTTCAATAGGCTTATACAAAATTTTAAACAACATATTATTAAATTCAACGAAAATACATCAATATCTTACACTATCAATATCTTATACTATTAAAAATTAAACAATATCTTACACAAAAATTATAAAATTTAACAAGATATTATACAAAAATTCAAACTTAAACCAATAAAACTCAACCATCAAAATAGATACCTTTCAATGAATTTATATTTCCCAAATAGAGAGCCCTTTCAACGAAATAAATTTTCTCCAAATAATGTTAATATGAGGTGTAATGATTTCATCTCATTGTTATATGAAAAGTAAAATTAATAGGTATACTAGATATTTGACACATCAGTCGTGGGTCAACCGATGATGTATAATGATCTCATCCACTTATTATATGAAAAGTAAAATTAATAGGTATGCTAAATTTTTGACACATCAGTCGTGAGCATAAATTAATGTGCCCACGATGGGTAGGGTAACATCACTAAACCAATTATAATAGGAAGATCTTTAGTAATATCTTTATCTAGAAGGATCTTCAATATCTTTATATTAGTTTTCATCTAAAATACAATTACAAAAAATTATATGAGGTGGTTTTATGTATAAATTTCATAAGACCGAGTCTCATACTCCATCAATCAAGTCAATTTTCACAAAATCACATAAATTTGTAGGAAGTGATATGTGTAGGTCGATCCGTTTTACGAAAGAATATTCATAAAATGATCTAGCAAGTCCTATTCATATAAGATTATAAGACCTTCAATATCTTACGATGATAATAAGGGAATAAATTTTGTAAGAGGAAATAATCCTATCTACCACAAAACATATAATGTTGTATCCTTTCTACCACCAAACATATAGTTTTTACATTTTCTACCATAAAAAGAGTTAAAAGACATAATTACCATTAATTGTCACATGCCAATAGTGGATTGGAATCACAAACATGTAGTTTTTACCCTTTTTCTACCACAGGTGTTAAAAGTTAAAATTAATCTTGGCTGTCACATGCAAACAGTGGATTGAAAGTGATTGATTCTTTTTGTGTGATATGTCAGGGTCACATGACATACACGAATTTTACTCTTTGACATACATGAATTTTGCTATTTAAATTAGTCTTTCACGATTTTTATTCAATTGTAGTCTTCCACAAAATTTACATTATGATATAGACTAACACAAAATTTTTGTGTAAGCCTTAATCATGAGAAATTTTCTTGTAAGTGCTAGTCTTACAGAATTTTTGTATAAATCCTAATTTTGAAGAATTTTCATGTAATTCCTAAATTTGCAGAATTTCATGTAAATCCTAATTTTACGGAATTTTCGTATAAATCCTAAATGTGCAGAATTTTTGTGTAAGCATGACCTACTTTGAATCGTGCTCTAAATATTTGAAGATTAATTTTTCAAAAATGGGTTTCACAATTTCTACGAATTTTTTTGAAAGTGAGATTGAAGAATGACTTGCACAAAAATTTGAAAGTAAGTCTCCTATTTTGACTATATTTTATCGTGTGATTTGATGTGTAGTAGTTATGATTAGGGGTGGAAATTGGAACGGAATATCCGATATCCGCCGAATCCGATCCGAAATTTTCCGATTTTGGAACGAATTTTTTAAATCCGAAATTCCGACATCCGATTTTTCCGAAAATTTTCGGATGGAAATCGGAAATAGTTTTAAAATTTTCGGAAATTCCGAAATCCAATCCGAAATGCAATTTTCGGAAATTCCGATTTCCGATCTGAAATTCCGATCCGATTTCCGAAATTATTATAAAATGTAGAGTGAGTAGAGACATTTGAGAATCGAACATGAGACCTCTCACACTCAAAGCACGAAACTTACCATCAAACCAATAGTAATTGTTGTAAATAATTCAAACATTTTATACTATATACTATTTGCTATAGAAGAATACTATATAATATATTTTATATACATTTACTATATGTAAATATTAATATACATATTATAGTATACTTTATAATACTATATACTATATAATATATTTTATATACATTTACTATATGTAAATATAAATATACATAGTATAGTATACTTTATAATACTATATACTATATAATATATTTTATATACTTTATACTATATGTATATTGTATAGTTTATACTATAGTTTTATTTTATACTATATACTATAGTTATATTGTAGTTTTTTTGTATTATTTTATAATATATACTATATACTATAGTTTATACTGTAATTTTTTAGTATTATTTTATAATATATACTATATACTATAGTTTATACTGTAGTTTTTAGTATTATTTTATAATATATACTATATATTATAGTTTATAGTATAGTTTTTTAATTATACTATATACTATATGCTATAGAATAATATTATATACTTTATGCTATATACTATATACTATATGTATATAGTACAATTTATACTATAGTTTTATTTTATACTATATACTATAGTTTATACTGTAGTTTTTTAATTATACTATATTATATACTGCATAATATATACTACATACTATATACTACATACTATATACTATATGCTATATGCTATAGAAGAATACTATATACTATATACCATATATTATATACTATATACTATATATTATATGCTATATAAGAATACCATATATTATATAAAATAAAAAGTGAATATCTAATTTTAAAGGTAAATATATCATAAATTTCATTAAAATGATAACATTATATATAATAGGAATAATGACAAAGAAAATTATACAAATTATAAAACAAGTATTTTAAATATTGAAGGATTTCAAACAAAGCATTATCATAAATAATAATACAGATTTAAATATTCATTTGTTTTGAGCTTCCTAAAAGAAAAATAACTTAATAAATATGAATTAATAAGTATAATTACTTACAAAATGATAAAATGTAGAGTTAGTAGAGGCATTTGAGAATCGAATACTATAATACTATATACTATATAATATATTTTATATACTTTATACTGTGTATAAATATAAATATACATATTATAATATACTTTATAATACTATATACTATATAATATATTTTATATACTTTATACTATATGATAGTATATAAATATATTATATACTATATGTATATAGTATAGTTTATACTATAGTTTTATTTTATACTATATATTATAGTCTATAGTTTATATTGTAGTTTTTTAGTATTATTTTATAATATATACTATATACTATAGTTTATATTGTAGTATCTGTAGTTGTTTAATATTATTTTATAATATATACTATATATTATAGTTTATACTGTAGTTTTTTAATTATATTATATTATATACTACATACTATATACTATATGCTATAGAAGAATACTATATACTATATATTATATACTTTATGCTATATATACTATATACTATATGTATATAGTACATTTTATACTATAGTTTTATTTTATACTATATACTGTAGTTTATACTGTAGTTTTAGAATTATACTATATTATATACTGCATACTATATACTACATACTATATACTATATGCTATAAAAGAATACTTTATACTATATACCATATATTATATACTATATACTATATATTATATACTATATATTATATGCTATATAAGAACAATATATACTATATATTATATAAAATAAAGTGAATATCTAATTTCAAAGGTAAATATATCATAAATTTCAATAAAAATGATAACATTTTATATAATAGGAATAATGACAAAGAAAATTATACAAATTATAAAACAAGTATTTTAAATATCGAAGGATTTCGAACAAAACATTATCATAAATCATAATATAGATTCAAATATTCATTTGATTTGAGCTTCCTAAAAGAAAAATAACTTAATAAATATGAATTAATAAGTATAATTACTTACAAAATGATAATAGTTTATAATATAGTTTTATAGTTTTATTTTATACTATATATTATATACTATTCATATAAATTTTATAATTTTATTTTATACTATATACTATATACTATTCATATAAATTTTATAGTTTTATTTTATACTATATACTATAGTATATATTAAATATAAAATATGACTCAAAAACTAAAAGTGAAAAAAGTAAAAAAATTTAATATAGTATTTATAATTTTATTTTATAACTATAACTATAATTTTATTTTATAACTATTTATTTTATAATTTTATTTTATAACTATTTATATAGCACATCAGCAGAATAATTAATCTCTCATGTCTTTGGTAGATATTATATTGATGTTAAATGCTTGGAATATCAGATTCGAGGTCGTATTATTTCTTAGGATATTAGAAAAGGCTATATATAGCTAATAGACCAACTAATTAATTCTGAAAATTTCTGAATTTCTGAATTTTTTAATTTTCGAAATTTCTGAAAAAAATTCTGAAAATTCCGAAAAAAATTCCGAAAAATTCCAAAAAAAATTCCGAAAAATTCCGAAAATTCCGAAATTTCCGAAATCGGATGGGATTTCACATTTTCGAAAATTTTTGGATGGAAATTGGAATTGGTTTTTCATTTCCGAAATTTTTTGGAATTTTTCCGAAACACCCTATTTCCGATTCGATCCGTCCGATTTCCACCCCTAGTTATGATCAATTAAAGTTTAATCAATGATTTGATGTGCGGTAGATATGATCAACTAAAATCTATTTAATGGAAATAAAGTAGAAGTATAATGATATTTTTTTAGAATTGTAGTAATTTCGTCATAAATTTTTAATAGTTAAAAAAAAAAAAGGGTTATATTTATATGGATGGGGAAGTATGGACTGTGAGGCCGCTAAAGCAATCTCAATCCGGGAAACATCATCCCATCAAATATTTGTTTTGAAAATAAACTGTCACTAATCGTTGCAATTTTTGGTTAAAATTTTGGAAGACCCTCTAAAGTAGATTAATTGAAACAAAATAAGCTGACTGCAAGTGTTTTTCTTATTTTAAGCAAAAAGTTTTATTTTATATTATTTTAATCAAATTCTAACACCCCAAAATTCAAATTGACATGGTCTTAGTGATAAATAGCTAAAGACAAACGCAGTCTTATCAATCACTCACCAGTCACAACTCAATCAATCATTCCAGATGTAGAAAAGTTATATTGCCGATATATTGCAAATTTTAAAACTTCGATACTTCCCATTTCCCAGAGATCATCAAGAATTAAATATACTATGGGCTATACACATTTCATAACTTGTTAGACAAATTTTATTTAAAAAAAAAATATAATTATGAAAATGTATTTTTTAGGTGTGTGAAGTAAAAATGGGGTGTGTATAACCCCTTAACCCTTAAATATATAAAACTTGTGATCTAATAATATCATAAAACTCTATATAAAACCTTCTTATATATATTATTTCGTGAACAAGGTCTATTGAACGTTTTGTAAATGCATCTTTAAAAAATAATTTCTATTTTGAAAATTATGAGTAAACTTAAAAAAAAATTAAATTCATAAAATGATATCTCTACTAAGTATTATAAATATTACATAATAATCTGTAATAAATATATTTAGTTTGATGTCTATATAGAATAAAAAATGCATAAAAAAAGTGAATAATGATTGTGTTTTCTTGAATGGAGATAGTGGGTATAGAAAACACAAATAAAAGTAGGTTACCCAGAAAGAAAAAGAAGACAAGTACAAAATAGAGATAAAAACAAACGAGTCAATACGGTCCCTCCACGTACGATCACGCACCGGCGGTTACTCCTCTCCCAAATTCCCCCTTCCACTACGTCTAAAACCCTAATTTACGCACATTAACACCCACTATCTCCAGTTATGCTCATGCATTTCATGTTTATCTACATGCATGTTGTCTCTACATGGTGGTGCTCTCAGATTTGTGCTTTTTTCTGCTTTTCTTGTTGAGCGCTGATGGAGAAGTCTTTTGATGCTCTAAGCGAGCGGATTTCTGTTGCTGAGACTCTGCTCAAGTATTTGCAGGAAAGCCGTTCAGGAATCGAGCTCCATAATCGGAAAATGGATGTGGTTAGGCAACCGGCGGTGGGGATTGAGCATTCTAGGAAATCAGTTGAAAAACGATCGAATAGAGAGGGGGAAAAGAGGAAAGTGGCGTCTGAGGAAGAGGAATCGAGATTAAAGAGGGGAAAATTTGTCAATGATGTTAAGATGAAAGAGGAGGTGTTGGATGAGCATTTGGTGATGGTGACTGAGCATGTTGAGAGGTTGGAGGTGTCTCAGGCGGAGTTTCAGAGCATTCGGAGGCGGGCGAGGGAGAGGCTGAAGGAGATTGAAGCTCAAGAAGAGATGCAAAGAGCAGCTCGGGAAAAGTTGGTGGAGAGAGAGAGAAAACTTGACATTATCCTAGAAACGTTGGATGAACGGATGGTTGCAGTTGAGAAGAGGGAGAGGGAGTTTAATTGCTTTCTAGAGGGGAAAATGAGGGAAACGGCTTTGAAAGAGGAGAGATTGGAATTGAAGTGGTATGAGTTTGCTAAGCATGTTGAGTTGGTGTATGAAAAAATTAGAAAGCAAGAGAAGTTAAGGAATGGGTTTATAGAGAGAGTGGAGTTGGCAGAGAGAAAGCTCGAGGATATGAGGGCGACGATAGATGGGAGGTTCAAGGAGATTGAGTTTAGGGAGAATGTGGCTTGGGAAGATGCGGCAGCAAGTGTAAAGGAAGCTGATTCGATTAGGGAAGCCATGGAGAAACACTCGGAGGAGTTTGAGAAGATGAGAAGTGGGCTTGACTCGTTCCAAGAGCATAAACTGCGAGAGCTGGCTTCTAAAGAGCAGCTGCTGAATGTGATGAGTAAAAAGATTCTTAAGGATGCAGAGTTAAGGAATGGGTTTATGGAGAGAGTAGAGTTGGCAGAGAGAAAGCTCGAGGATATGAGGGCGACGATAGATGGGAGGTTCAAGGAGATTGAGTTTAGGGAGAATGTGCGTTGGGAAGATGTGGCAGCAAGTGTAGAGGAAGCTGATTCGATTAGGGAAGCCATGGAGAAAGAGTTGGAGGAGCTTGAAAAGATGAGAAGTGAAATTGACTCGTTCCAAGAGCATAAAATGCGAGAGCTGGCTTCTAAAGAGCAGCTACTGAATGTGATGAGCAAAGAGATTCTTAAGGATGCAGAGTTAAGGAATGAGCAATTGATCGACCGAGAGAAGTTGGCACATCAGCTTTTGAAACGGTTAGAGGTGGCACAAGATAATGTGGAGGGATTGAAAAAAGTGGTTGATGATAGGTTTAAAGAGATTGAGTTTAGGGAGAGTGTGGCTTGGGAATCTGTGGCAGCAAGTGTAAAGAAAGCTGATTCGATTAAGGAAGCCATGGAGAAACAGTCGGAGGAGCTTGTGAAGATGAGAAGTGAATTTGACTCGTTCCGAGAGCATAAAATGCAAGAGCTGGCTTCCAAAGAGCAGCTGCTGAATGTGATGAGTAAAGAGATTCTTAAGGATGCAGAGTTAAGGAATGAGCAATTGATTGAGCGAGAGAAGTTGGCACATCAGCTTTTGAAACGATTAGAGGTGTCACAAGATAACGTGGAGGGATTGAAAAAAGTAGTTGATGAGAGGTTTAAAGAGATTGGTTTGAAGGAAATTGAGATTAATTCGATTAGAGATTGGGTTGAGAGGATGATGGACGAGGTAGATACTAAGGCGAAAGAGTTGGAGGAAAAGGAGAAGAGAATGAAAATAAAGGAGGATAATGTGATCTGCAAAGAACATATACTTAGGAGGAAGAAAAAGATGCTTCACTTGAAGGGAAAGGCCTTAAGAGAACTTGAAGTTAAACGGAAAGAAGTTGATTTGGGGCAACAACTAAATGAACAGCGCTCAGAAAAGCTTGATGTGAGAGAGAAGGCTGTGAATTCTGTGAGAGAAATGACGCGTAAATGTTTTCAGCAACATGTTGTTATAAAGAGAAAACTGCTCCTTGAAAAGGATTTGGTTGACAAAAGTGCTAGATTTCTTGGACTTCAAGAGGAATGTCTCGAGCATGCACTGAGGGAATTAGAATTCAGGGGACAACGAATGAGAGAACATAAACAGCAAGAATATACAGATGACCTCAACTCCCTTGTGGAGACTGAACCAGATGAGTCTGTAGACGTAAAGTTTATATTGAGAATGGATGGTAAAACATTGCAAATGTTCCTTAATGACCCTGAAAAGGACTTGGAATCAATGGGTGATGAAATCTTCAAAGTTCTTCACCTATCCTCAGATCCTGCAAAGTTAGTTCTGGATGCAATGGCAGGATTTTACCCACCCCATTTGAGGAAAGGAGACGTGTCGATCCGTGTTAGGAGAACTTGTATTGCACTGTTGGAGCAGTTGATTAAAATGTGTAGAAAAATCAAACCTTGTGTTAGAGAAGAAGCAATTGAACTTGCTATTGAGTGGAAGTCTAAAATGAGAGCCACTGCTGGACAGCCCAATTCATCGGAGGTGTTGGGACTCTTGTACCTATTGGCAGCGTATGATCTGGCCTCTCATTTTGACAAAGACGAGATTTCACATCTTCTGATGATTGTTGATCAACATATTGAAACGTTTGAGTTATATCGCGGTCTTGGTTTCACAGAGAGCAGCGCAGGTAGATTTTTCTTGTCTTATAATATTTGCTGAATTTTCCTTACTTGTATGAATGCTTGATCATTTTTCCTAGAGAGGTGATTAGTTGGTTATATTATCTTCTCTCATTGAACTGTCACTATTAAATACTAACCAACGTTGATCGATGGTAGTGTGGATAACAAAATAGGGACATATGGTATTTCCACCCATTATACATAACAAAAAATAAAAAAATACGGTCTTAGTAAAAACACATGTTTTCTATTCAAATTTGAGATCAAATTACATAATGATCCTTAAACTTTAGTTGGTCTTTTTGTTCATACCTAGACATAGATCACGATGCTCAAATAGATCATGATGGTCATGCTCAAATAGATCAAGATGGTTAGATCACGAAGGCAAAAATGGATAACCTAGGTTTGATCACGAAGGTGAAATAAAGTACTGTAAATCACAAAGCTAACATAGATCACGAAAATGAGTACTATAGATCATGAAGCTAACATTAATCATGAATTTAGATCACGATGGTTAGATCATGAAGCTCAAATAGATAGATCACGATGGTTAGATGACGAAGGTGAAATAGATAACCTATGGTTAGATCACGAAGATTAACCTATATCACAAAGCTAATATAATTCATGAGTATAGATCAAGAAGATTAACATAGATCACGAAGCTAATATAAATCACGAGTTTAGATCACGAAACTCAATTAGATCACGAAAATCAAATAGATAACCTAGGTTAGATCACAAAGATAAATATAGATCACAAAGCTAAAAGGATATTTAAGACATCTGGAAAAGTTTGAAAAGTTTTGGGTAAATAACTAGTTTTTCTATGGAGTGGATAAAAAAAAACTTGTTTTGTTATGACTATTGGTTAGAAGTGCACATTTGCACAACAAAAATATCGCTCATAACCATTTTCTCACATCAAAAAATTGTAAGAAATCAGTTTCCTGTTAGTGGATGTCTCTTAAGTTGGTTGAAAGATCCAAATTTAAATGTATGTTAATGGCAATCATGTATGTAAAACAATTTCTAATTATGGACTTTGAAGTGTTTACTATTGTAGCATATTCTAACTGAGAGTTTATAAACCTATCCTGCTGAATCTCTACACCCAGGGGGATCACACAGGGTGTTTGAATATACTGATTGGTCTAAGTTGGCTAAAACCTAACGGAACATTCAACATTAAAGTGCAGAGTGAGTTGCCCAAACATTAACGAGGGAGGTTGTGAATCAAAGGAAACACACATCACCGCTCTGCTTAGTTCAAAGTGCAGAGAAACTTAGAAAGGGAGTGAGACTGAATGACGTGTCACATCTAAGCTTATCAGGGGATTTGATCGTGTGGCTTGCTTCACAAGAAGAGACAGAATAAACAAGCCAACAACTTCATCCAAAGAAAACAAAGGTAAAATGTAAGTTGTATGCTCGTGTTGAGGAGTTGAAAGAATGTCTGCTCTTAGATTCATCATGCAACATGTCATTGTAATTATTTATAGAGAGTTCATTCTTGGAAATCGAGGAATACCTTTTCATCCCCAGAGGTATTAATTATCATGGTTTTACACTGATCGAAAAGCAGGCCTCAACATTGCTACTACTATGCTATTTCTTATTTGCTTAATCCTTGCTCAGATTTCTGTTGTGAGCAATAAAGTATTTTTGCTGTAACTTCTCGACTCGTGTTTCTATCAAAATTCTACCATACATAATAATATTAAACCAAAGCACGTTTTTCCTTATTATTAGGATTTTTCAATATCATAATTTCCAAGTTTGGATTTTTCCCGATATAGGACACTTGGATTCCAAGTAATTTATATTAAAATTTGATTCTAATAGGTCCTAAGTTTTTATATGATTAATATGTTAAGGTTAATAAATATTGTAAGTTAGAAGTTTTAAGAATAAGAATCCTAAATGAATTAATAGTATAATATTAGGAAAACCGGTATTTCAAACTTAATTTAACAAATTCAATTTGTTATTTTTAATTTGTATCTTAATTTCAAGTATACAGTTAATTCCTAATTCATTAAAAAATTTACAAAAAATTTAACGGTGTTTTATTTTGAATATATATTTCATAACAAGACCCAATTTATAGTTTAGTTCTCAATTCTAAATCCAATTTTTAAAGTTTTTCAATAAGGAACTCAATTTAATCTTCTTTGTTTTCTCAATTTGAAGGCTTGAAATTTAGATTGAGTTCTCAATTTAAAAAATTTTTTTAATTATATTTATGGATTTAGTAATATCTCAATATGTATTTATATTTTAATTGGTGTACTTTTTAAATGATTTTCATCCGACTTGTGTGTGTGTATATATATATATTAATATAAGTTAGATGAAGATCGTTCCAAAATTGCATTAATTTGTTTTAATTTATCTAAAATATAAATACATATTAAAATATAAATATAATTAAAAAAAAAAAAATTTGTTTTGAATTGAGAACTCAATCTAAATTTCAAGTTTTTAAATTAAAAAAAGAAGAAGTTAAATTGAGCGTCTTATTGAGAAATTTTAAAATTTAGGTCTAGAATTGAAAAACAATTATAAATTGGATTTTGTTATGAAATTTATCCATTTTATTTTTTTACTTATAAGAGTTTTGGAGTGTTATTACATTACTATTAGGCTTGTTTTTTAGTTTCTTTTTTCTTTCCAACCCTCACTCTCTTCATCTCTTTTTTACAAAAGTTTTTCACATCTACTAAATCACGCATCACTTGAAAATTAAGATATGAAACCTAAATATTACTTCTAATTCTAAAACATTTAAGTTATCAACCCGAAGAGAATACCTTGAGCGCAATGTCTGACTTGGTCAAAAATTACTAATTCTACTTCCCGATTTATTTATAATATTAAAATTAATAAATTGATCAACAACACATATCTGACTTGGTTATGAGTTGTTAATTGTACTTCCTAATTTATTTATAACATTAAAATCAACACAAAAACTTATATGAGACCGTCTTACGAATCTTATATGAGACGAATTATTTTGACCCATGACCTGCAACCCATAACCTAGCGCAATCCAATTTTTCAGCCCAAATCTAATCAATCCAAAATCTCGTCGCATCCAACCACAATGATACAACCAAGATTTGCATGGTCCATCGCACCGTTGCACGAAATTTTTTGTTGCACTTGATACCACACATAGTTCATTACACTGCTGCACCGTTGCACAAGAGTTCTACTTAGTTTGTAGGTTTGGATTTATTTTTCTTTCAACTCATATTTGGTGAAGCCTTCGCCACATGTCAATCATTCTTGGATGGACTATTTGTCTAGTTCTCTACTTGTGTGTCCTCGTTGCCCCATTATGCATTTTGATAAGCAATTAGAATATTCAAAGATAGACCCTTTGTTTACTACTTTGTGTGTGTGTATATATATATCAATATTTATATAGTTCATGAATAAATATTAGTAATTATTCGTAAATGTATGCCATTAATTATTTTGGTGATTCATAAAAGTAGTAGTAATACATAATAAACATTAATTTTATAGCAAAAGTATATTAGTTTATGGCATTTTATATAGGTGTGTGTTTTATTCCTAATGGTTATGTTATATAAATAAGTGTTTTATATAAATATGCATTTTATAACTATAAGTATGTGTTTTATAATTTTAAATATGCTTTTTATTCTTAATAAGCGTTATATATAAGTATGTGTTTTACAACTATAAGTATGCGTTATATAGCTACAAATATGTATTATATTCTTAATAGTTATGTTGTTATATAAAGCAAGCTAAGTATATGTTTTACAACAATAAGTATGTGTTTTATTCTTAATAGTTAAGTTGTTATATAAGTAAGCATTTTATATAAGTATGCATTATAAAACTACAGTATGTGTTTTATTCTTAATAGTAAGTGTTTTAAATGAGGTTATGTCTTATAGCTATAAGTATGTGTTTTAATCTTAATAGTTATGTTGTTATATTAGTATATGTTTTGCAACTATAAGTATACGTTTTACAGTCATAAGTATTTGTTTTATACTTATATTGCTATATAAATAAGTGTTTTATAGCTATAAATATCATTTGACAACTATCATAGTCATATAAGTATTTATTTTGCACTCATAAGTATTATTTATTTATATGAGTATGTGTTTTACAATTATAAGTATATATTTTATAAATATAAGTATGTGTTTATTATTAAAAATGATGTTATAATAAATTAATTTACTAAATAAAATGAATTCTAACTTTTAAGTAAAAAACAGTAGGGAGCTTATATTTTATCATATTTTATTATTGCATCCTGTCTTTTGAAATAATAGCTATAATGCTATAATTTTGACTAATGAATATCATCAAATTGCATTTTGACTCATTGGGTTTGCAGCCATATAAACTCATACCCATAAATAAAGTTACAAGTCAAAAACCAGCCCAGGAGGCCCATGATTCACACGATCAACCAAAATAACAAGGCCAGAATTTCAGCAAAAGCGTGCATTGGGCTGCTATTGTCGTGGGTTTCAGCCAAATTTCGGCATCCAATTATCAAGGGGCTCTTATTGTCATGAGTTGGGTTGGACATGGATTTTGGATTTGGGCTATGGATCAAATAAATCCATCTAACGGAAGGAATCTATGAAACGGTCTCATAAGAGACTAACTCTAAAATCAATAAACTGATCAACAACATATATACGTCTCTCGTTCTTATCAATAGACAACTAGACAAAACAAATTCTTCATTCATTCATAAGAATCATAACAATCTTTAACTTTTACATGATCAAAATTATAACAACTCCAAACAAACAAATGAACAGACATGGTAGGATATCAAGATTGCTAAAGAGTGATATGGATATTAGTGGTGCCCGGTTCGGTTAAACCGCCGGTTCCGAACCGGCGGTTCGGAAAACCGGCGGGGCTCTAACCGGAACCGAACCGGGGGATGTTCGGTTCCGGTTCCGGTTTGTAACCGGCGGTTAAACCGCCGGTTTCGGTTCGAACCGGCGGTTTTCCGGGTTTTTTTTTTTTTTTACAAAATGTATTCACATGTTAAAAAATACACAACTTTGTATAAATATCCAAAATTTACAACTTACAAAGTATAAAACACTAAGTTTGAATTTAAAAAAATCACAACTTACAAATAACGATTAATCGGTGGTTGAATTAAAAAAAATTACAACTTACAAACAACAAACTTCTAAGTTTGAATTTAAAAAAATTACAACTTACAAACAATAAAAAAAAATTACAACTTACAAATTACAAATTGAAAGAGGAAAAAAATGAAAGAGCTTGAGTTTCATTCTAAGTTTGAAAGTGAATATCAAACTTAGAATAAAATTGCCTACGTATCCCTAAATTGAATTGGAGAATCAAAGCCCACGTAGTTCTTATTTCTTACTTCTCTTAATTGTAATGAGCAAAGAATGTTGTGTGGTAGATGATGTGTCTCAAAGAAAAGAGGACATAATAAGACGTGCATCTAAGACACATCTTATTATCTCCTCCTTTCTTTGAGACACACTATCTACTACACAACATTCTTTGCTCATTACAAGTAAGAGAAGTAAAAAAAAAAATGAAAGAGCTTGAGTTTCATCCTAAGTTTGAAAGTTAGAATGAAATTGCCTACGTATCCCTAAATTGCCTTAGGGAATCAAAGCTCACGTAGTTCTCTTACCTCAAACTTACCCATTAGTTCCGGTGGAGGAGGATGTGTTGGAATCGTAGCCATACTCGTCGGGGCCATCGTCATCATCAAAGACAGATAAATCTAGATGTTGTTGACGTTTCTTTGCTCGAAGCCAATCTTCAAGTAGAGTAATGTTTTGAACATTCTCTACGGTCAATCTTGCCCCTTTTGGATTCAACATATGTCGTCCTTTGGAGAAGACGCACTCGACGGAAACGTTGGAGGCGGGACTTGCAAAAATCTCCTTTGCAATATGACTTAAAATATGATAAGTGTTGATCCTCTTTGACCACCACTTCAAAAGATCCACAGAGTTTTCAAAACAAATAAATTCAAATGTACAACTTAAATATGTATCTAATTCTTGTGTGGGATTAGACCTCCTAGCTCGTTTTTGTGTTCGGTTATCATAAAAATCACAAAATGCATTAAGACCACTAACATTATATGGATTATGTGAAGAACTACTACTACCACCTACATTTTGAGCACCTAAATTATCCCCGCAATCATCCCCTAATGAGGTTTTATATTCTTTAAATAAATCATACAAATAGTTTTTAGCTCTAGCTGCAACTTCTACATAATTTGGAACATAGTCAACTGCATTATAATCGGATAACAAAAAATGGGGGAACAAAGCACTATAATACATGCGTAATAATTCCATTAGACCATCTTCTCTAATCCTAGGATCTAATAATTTAGCTATTAAAAATATATCGGAAAGTTCGTGAAAATATTTTAACCATTTTGCTTTAATTGCTATAATAGTGTCACCTATAATAGGACATGCACAATATTCATTCAAAATTAAAGCAATTTTAACACAATGATCTAAGGCTAATGGAGAAGTAGGATAATAAGTGCCACTTAATTCTCTAGTGGCTTCTTCAAAAAAATTTAAAAGTTGAATTAAATTAATGCATGCATCCCAAGAGTTGCTATTCAAATATATCAATTCATATGGGTTTTCTTTATAAAATTCAATTAGCAATTCTTTATAATTATAAGAATCTTGAAGCATATAATAAGTTGAATTCCATCTATGTTTTACGTCCAATATAAATTTCTTAACTTTCATTCCATTATTTTTACAAAATCTTACCAATTTTTTATGCCATTGTGTTGATTTAGCAATTTCATGAATTGCATCCGTAATAGGTGAGATTTTATCATGCAAAACGGTTAATCCATCTTGTACACACAAATTCAAACAATGGGGTACACAACGAATATGAAAAAGTTTACCATCTATTGGAGGCCTAAAAAATTCCATTAATGTGGGTATACTTGCGGTGTTAGGAGCGGCATTATCATAACCAATCGAAAATATTTTTGTAACTATATCATAATCATTAACAATTTTTATTATTTTTCTAGCAATTGCTACGGAACTATGTTTTTCATCAAATTCGACATAGGCAATTAATCGTTTTTGCACGTTCCATGCATTATCTATCCAATGACACGTTACTCCTAAATAATCATGGTTTCCGTAAGGATCTTTCCACACATCACAACAAATAGATACTCGTTGTGTTAAATTTTTTAGTTCTCCAATTAAAACATATTTATATTCACCTACAATTTTTTCTATGTCACGTGTAACGGTATTCCTAGATATTCTTCTACTAGCGGGTTGAAAAACTTCACAAGTAAATTCTTCATAATCATCGTCAGTTGGAAATTGAAAAGGAAGATGTTTTTTAGCAATCAATTCGGCCATTCCTTTCCTATGAGTTAATTGACTAAATTTATGAAGGAAGTTAGGGTCGTTACCTCCGGTTCCCCCACTGGAACCGGCATTTTGTCGAGGAAGATGGGTTTGAGAGCGGTCATTACCCATCTTATCCGGATGCTTCTTGATGATGTGATTGTTGAACGTTCCTCCGGCCTTGAATTTGTAGCTCTTTCCACAGTAGTTGCACGTCACCGTAAAGTCCACGTTCGAATTTGATACTTTCTCCTTTTTAAAATGTATGGAGAAAATATCACTTCGAAGTGTCGAAGTGGTTCGGCTACGTGTGTCACTCTCTTGAGTTGGACGGGCCTCCGGCTGCTCCTGCTCCTCATCCACTTCGGCAAAGTCGGCGGCGGTCGAAGGTCCGAGAGCCTCCTCCAAATTGGCGTACTCCTCACTCCAATGAGAGTGGGGAGTGTATTGATCGATAAGATCATCGACTTCAACATCTCGTGGTGGAGGCATCGGTGCCTTTCCTCGGTGAGAAGAACCGGCGGAAGAAGAACCTCTTCGAGACATTTTCGATTGAATCGTAAATTGAGAATTGAAAAAAAAACTTGAGAATTGAAACTTTAGAATTGAGAATTGAATTGCAACTTGAGAATTGAGAGAGAAGTGTTGGAATGGTGTGAGGATTGAAGGGGGGAGGGGGGTATTTATAGAAAATTAAAAAAAAAAAAAATCGTCGGAACCGGCGGTTCAAACCGCCGGTTCACAATGGTTCTCAAATCTCAACCGTTGATCTCCAACGGTCGAGTGATCCTGGCGTGACACGTGTCCAACGGTAACATTTTTTTTTTTAAAAAGGCGGGCCGGTTCGAACCGCCGGTTCCGGCGGCAACGACTCTTTTTCGCCGGACTCCGGCCACAACGGCTACTTTTCGCCGGAGCTCCGGCGAACACGTGGCGCCATCTCATTGGTCAAAAAATTAAAAAAAAAAAATTAACCGGAACCGCCGGTTCACGGTTTTAGAAAACACGAACCGAAACCGAACCAGCTGAAACCGGTTTACGGTTCCGGTTTGGAACCGGAACCGGGTCAACGGTTCCCCTAACCGTTGACCGCCGGTTCGAACCGGCCTGGTTCCGATTTTTCCGAACCGTTGGGCACCATTAATGGATATATTCGTTGAGATCAAGATTGCTAAAGAGTGATATGGATATATTCGTTGACGAAACGTAATAAGTTAAAATAGCCGTACTTTTTGATAAATTCAAAACAAACACATTGATTTGAAAAAAAAAAAAAAATCTGAAGTATATAATACAGCGTAATTTCAGAAAAAAAATTAAGATGAAGTTTCATTATTCGAAAAAAACAAAAAGGAAAAAAAGGGTTGAGTTAAAAAACAGCCTTTTAAGTTTTAACTTCCTCAAGAAGAGGTTTCAGGATTCATCTTTCCTTTGTAACCTCACAAAAAGAAAGAAAAACCCTAATTTCAGTTACCATTTAAAATCTTTTTACTGTTTCATATTCGCAATTGACATTGATGATTAGTTGTAAATACATGCATAGTTTATAGTGTCTGCATACTGCATTGCTGCATTAGAGAGGTAGAAGTGTGTGCTTCGCTGAATTGTGTTCAACAATGGCGACACTGGAGCAGCTTTCCTGCGCTCTCAAACAAACGCAGGCGAAAGACATCTGCGCACCGAGTGCGGTTCTTGATATGGCGCGTGAATGGAAAGGTATGGGCGAGAATCTCTTCAACTCTTTAGTTGATTGCTTTTCTGATATTGAGTCTAGGGAGAAAGCTCTAAGTTTGGTTAGAGAATCGGTGGAGAAGCGGTTGAAAGACTTGGAGAAGAGAGAGAGGGAATTCGACTTGTTTCAAGAAGGGAAAAAGGTGGAATTGGAATTGAGAGAGGAGAAGTTGGATGAACAATTGAAATTGGTTGGTGAGCATATTGAGAGGTTGGAGGTTTCGCAGAGTGAAGTCGATTGTTTGCGGCTGCGGAATTGTAAGGAGTTGAAGGAGATTGAGAAGAGAGAGAGGGAAATTGAATTTACTCGTATGTCGTTGGAGAAACGATTGAGAGAGGTTGAGAAGAGGGAGAAGGATTTTGAGGCATTTAGGAATGGGAAATTGAAAGAATTGGATTTGATAGAGGAGGTTTTGGGTAGGAATAAGAAGGAGTTCGTTGAGGAGGTTAAATTGACTAATGAGAAACTTAGGGAGAAACAGAATATTGGTTATGGCCTCATTGAAAGGTTGGAGGAGGCATTGAATATGCTAGAAGGAATGAAGGTTGTGATAGATGAGAGGTTTGAGGAGATTAAGTCTTGGGTGACTGCTGCCCATGAATCGCTGACTGGGAAACTAAACAAAGCTGATTTAATTCGGGAGTCATTGGAGAAACAATTCCAAGAGTTTGAGGAAATTGAGAAGACACATGGTTTATTGCAAGAGGGCATAACAAAAAAGTTGGTGTCAAAGAAGGGTCAACTTGGTACTGTGAAGATGGAGCTTCTCGAGGATATTGAGTTAAGAGAAGCAAAACCGACTGAGCAACAGATGTTGGGGAAACAACTTTCGGAATATTTGGAGAATATGGTGGCTAAGAAGATTAAGGAGATTGATTTTGATGAGGAGCTAATTGTGAATGTAGCCTGTGAAGCATTGGATGCTAGTGCAAAATGTGCTGACATAAGTAGAGGGACAAGAGAAAAATCAGAACATGGGACTAGGGACGAGAGAAAAATCAGAGAAATTGATCCCCATGTCCATTTCACAATTGACCCTCACACATCTGTGGACTCAAAACATGCACTGGAGAAGGATGATAAAACTTTAGAATTGCTCATAAACAGCATTGACAAAGAGTTGGAATTGATGGATGATGAGATTTTTAAAATTCTTTTGCTGTCTTCTGATCCAGCAAAGATTGTGTTAGATGCAGTGAAAAGGTTTTACACAGGCAGCAAGGAGTTCAAAGCGAGAAGAGTGGCTATTCTTTTGTTAGATCAGTTGACTAAAATGTCACCACATATTCAGCCTTGTGTTACAGAAGCAGCAATTAAAGTTGCTCGTGAATGGAAGTCAAAATTGTGTACTACTGCTAAAGACCCATTGGAGGTGTTAGGGTTCTTGCATCTCTTGGCTGCATACAATCTATCCTCCAACTTTGACAAAAATGAGCTATCAAGTTTTGTGAAGTTGGTAGCTCAACGTAAACAGACACCTGAGTTGTGTCGCATTCTTGGTCTAGCAGATAAAATACATGGTAATTCTTGACTCCTCTCTTTTTCGGGTTTTACTATGTGAACTTGGCTAGTATCTGGACTTGGAATGTTTCTGTATTATTATTATTTATCACTAATTTCCACTTCTCAGATAAAACGCATTGGTTACAATGATGTGATGCCTCCATGTGACTTGCTTCAATGATTTTACTAAATTGGAAAGTGTGATGTTTCATGAATGCATTTTATGGATTACAAATGTGCTCAACAATGATAGTTATCTTCATAACATATGAGTGTAATCTCATTGAGAGGCAGCAGTCAAGAATGATGGGCAGATTTGGGGGTAGGGGGCAGGTTCTGATAAAAGAGGAGACAGATTCAAATATTTGACAGAAAAACCCATAGCCAATTCGGTTGGGTAAACTAATTATTTTGGTACCTGTCAAATTTGGGTTTCCATTATTATTGGTATCTGAGGAAGCTAAGCTGAAACCTGGAAATCTGACCCAGTAATAATGCCTATACCTACCTAGAGGTGATGCCTATCGTAGAATATACTGATGTATGGACATACTAATTCTGTAGTTCATGCATTTTCATTTATTTGGGGTTGAAATGCTTCGATTTGGTTTTTTTTTATTTACGAAATTTGGGTTTGAAATGCTATAGCTATGACTTCAAAGTGAGTGTTGTGTGCATGTGTGTTTTACATTTTAAAAGCACTTGCTTTGATTTTTGCCACTTTTCTGCAGTAGTCACATCTATACCCTATTTTTGCCCTGTACCCATTTTCAACTGAAATCAATTGGCCCATTTTCACCTTTGCTTCCTCACCAATTTAGGTTTGTATAGTAACAGTGATGGATGTAGTTCTGTAATATTTTTAATCCTGGTACTTGGCATCCTAGCTTCTCTGCCTCTCTACTACTGTCTTTTGTTGAATAACTGTCTTGTGTGTACCAGGCTTTATCCAGAGTCTGATAAATGAGAAGCAGTATCTTCTTGCTAGCACCTACATATATGAATGCGAACTTGAGCACAGGTTTCCACAGGCTGCTGTCCTGAATTATTATGTAAAGCACGCAAAGTTGTCGTCAAAGGCAAGATGTAGAAGGGAACATAGATCCTCTGAAGCACAAGTATGGTGCTTGCTACTCCTTAAAAAATTCTTCTTTTAAGTAAAACTATTTAGATGATAGCTTTTATGATGCTCATATATTGATGTATCAGGATAAGGCTAATGATAGTGAAATTGCTGATCTGCGTGTTGCAATTGAACATATTATCAAATATGGGCTCGAGTCAGAGTATTCACCTGATGTCCTCACAGCAAGAATAAAGCAATTAGAAAGGAATCGAGCGAGTTGGAGATATAGAAGTCCAACATCATCGGTTGATATACAGAAACAGGGGAAAAACAAAAGATGTTGGGATGCAGATAAAAGGAACAATGGTCCAATGACTCAAACGCCTCAGCAGGGTTCAGAATGTTGGTCTTCTTCGCCTCGGCAAATTAAAACGGAAAGGCATTCGCCTATCCTTGCAGTTGTAGATGACCACCCAAGTAGTGCTCACAAAAGACGCAGGACGGGTCCCACGTGGTTCCATGATGGTTGATTTAAAAAAAACGAGATCGCTCTCTACTGATTTTGTACAGTTGTGTCTACTAGGGAGTTGAACATCCCTATTTCACTGTCTTTTGCCTAACTCGTTTTGTGCATATTAGAAGTTGGTACAGAAGTTTATGGAAATAGAGTACTATCTACTCTTTTGAGTTCCCATTGCTCTACTTCAGCTTGAACGTTTTTTATTTTGGAGAGACCTATACTCTTAATAACTTAGATTCAGTCTTAAGTCTATGTGAATAGTTTAGTGGAACTTGGTTCAATTCTTGAGGAGTGATGCTACATCTATATTATATATTAAAACAAGAAAATTGGCCAAAGTTACAAAAATGTCATTTTCCCACCTAAAAGTGTTTTGTCAATTAAATAATAAAAATTTACAACAAAATAGTAAATCTTTCTTGATAAACTATTTTATAATTAAAAAAAAATTAAAATATCAATCTTACTTTACAAGCTCATGTGAGACGGTCTTACTGATAGTTATCGTCACTCACAAACAACATGTGAATTGTAGGACTTGAGTTGTGATAGTTATTGTGGACTTGAGTTGTGATAGTTATCGTGAAGCGGAACCCCATCACCCACAAACATCATGTGAATTGTAGGACTTGAGTTGTGGGTTGATCCGTCTCACGCAATGCAAACAACATGTGAATTGTAGGACTTGAGTTGTGGGTTGATCCGTCTCACGCAATGCAAACATGTGAATTGTAGGACTTGAGTTGTGGGTTGATTCGTCTCACACAATGCAATAAAAATCCGTGAGACGGTCTCACAAGAAGCTCACTCATTTCATAATCTATATAAAGTTAAGAAATGAAAGAGAATTTCATTTGATTTTTCAAATCTATGTAAAACTAAGAAATTGAGAAAATATAGTGATTTCTCAACAAAAGAAAGATGTGCAAAAAATGAATAAAGAAGAATAAAAAAATAGTAAATATAATAATTTTTCAAATCTATATAAAACTAAAAAAATGAAAGAATTCAAGATTTGCTAAACATTTAAAGGTACAAAAATTCTTCCAGGTCATATTCTCTCATATCTTCATCTTCAAAGAGATCCCACCAAATTGTCTATGTACACCAAACACAAATTGAACAAATAATTTTGTAAGAGATAAATGAAGAAATGAAGAAAGAAAACTATATAGGATGATTGAAGTATAATAATGGAATATAAAAATAAAAATAAAATAAAATGAAATATTAATTATGATTGAAGGAATTCATTATTATATATAATAATATTAATTGGAAAAAAATATAAAATCAATATATAAAATAAAAAAATCCAAACCTTTTCAGATTTTTGCTATTCTGGCCAATCCTTTTGTTTTTGTCAATTCATCCATAATTTTAAGAATTTGTTGTTATTTTGGTCAAATCAAGTTTTGAGTCAAAATTAAATTACATGGCTTATATGTGGCTGCCACATAAGCTTCCTTCTAGTACACATCTTCAAAATGTTAACTCTTTCTAATTAACCATGATTTTTTTTTTCATTATATTTCTTAAACAATTTGAGCAACTTAAAAGTCAAAACAAAAAACCCCTTTCTTATGTCTTCGGTTGAAGAAAAAATTTACCAGACATCCCATTCTTCTTTTATCAATAAATTCTTCTTTTATCAATAAAAATCTGCAAAGTGAGATTACTTTTTACTGATCGAGCGAAAGAATTTGAAGACGGAGCTTGCCCAGCTGAAGGATCTAAATGTGAAGCTTGCACTGCTGCGTGTGTCGAAGGTTATCAATTGAAGAAGATAAAGAGAGAGCGAATTGAGGATGAAACCCGAAATGGGAAGAGAGCTGTAAAAGCAAAGCAAGAGATGTGTGACTCAGTGCGGCAATTCCTCGAACACCTGGTGGGCGTGGACCTTTCAGAAGAGAAGAAGGGCACAAGCAAACAGGAATTGAGGAACATAGACCCATTGAGTATTATCAAAGCCCAGATCACCAATTGACTGAATCGAAACAACATCTGCAGCGAGCTCGGAGATGGCGTGCCTGCGAGTGAGGGGGTTAGTGGCGACAACAGCGCAGATGTTGTTATGGCAGCCAGGAGAAGGAGCATTGGAGCTGCATCTATGGCAGTGGTGAGGGCCTGCGCGAGCGCAGAGAGTGGAGTGGCAGAAGGGGGCGTGATACATGGCGGAGGTGTAGTTGTCGTCGCAGTTTAGCCATAAATATTGGCCGTTTAGATCGAGGAGGGGCAAGCTTCACATTGAGATCCTTCAGCTGCGCAAGCTGCATCTTCAAATTCTTTCACTCGCTCTGTAAAAAGTAATCTCACTTTACAGATTTTTGTTGGTAAAAGAAGAATGAGATGTAAATTTTTTCATCAATGGAAGACATATGAAAGAGGTTTTTTGTTTTGACTTTTAAGTTGTCAAATTGTTTAAAAAATATAATGAAATAAAGACATTAATCATGGTTAATTAGAGAGAGTTAACATTTTGATGATGTGTATTGGAAGGAAGTTTATGTGGCAGCCACATATAAGTTATGTAATTTAATTTTGACTCAAAATTTGATTTGTCCAAAAACAACAATAAAATTTTAAAATTATGGATGAATTGACAAAAATAAAATGATTGACCAAAATAGCAAAAACCTGAAAAAATTTGGATTTTTTTAACTATTTGGCCAATAAAAAATGGTTAAAAATAAAATTAACAAAATGGGTATTGTTTTTTTTTTTTTTTTTATCAAATTAGTTCAAGTAAAAGGAAAGATTTATTAAAATTATTGAAGTTATATAACAATTTATACAACGTAGAGGAGAAATATGAAAAATCATTTGTATATTGTACATATTTTAAATTAAAATAATAAAAAAAGTTATGAATAACCTATTAATTTATGTAACTTTGTTATATTATTACCAATTATAAATATTAACATAATAAATAATAAATCTGGTATCACGCGGCCGGACTGCTAGTGTATATATATACACAAAAATTCCTGTGCATTAGATGCATGAATCTCAATTCGGGTCGATCCGACCCGAATCCGCGAATTTCTATTTTTTTTTAATTTTTTTTTCCAAATGTTTGTCTTGACCTTTATGTAAAAAATGTGTGACATTTATGTACAAACATCCGTACATTTATATCTATAACTTAGAAAAAAAATGATGATTTTCAACACAATTTGTATTGTATACCTTTATGTGATATCAATGTGACATTTATGTTATATTATATCACATTTATGTACAAATATTCTGACATTTATGTAATATATAAAAGTGCATAAAAATCAGAATATTTGTACATAAAGATGACATGATATAATATAAAGGTCATATTGATATCACATAAAGGTATACAGTTCAAATTATGTTAAAAATCTTCATTTTTTTCTAAGTTATAGTACATAAAGGTCATGATAGTTGTACATAAATGTCACATTAATACAACATAAATGTAACAACCTGAAGCAAAAAAAAAAAAAAGCTAAATTAAAAAACAGACGAATGCGGGTCAAAATTGGGTCGACCCGAATCGCATGTACACCAAATACACATGAGACCAACTCATATATATAATATATGTAGAATAAATTTCATGTACTTTCCTCAAGGTTCAAATTGCCAAACTCATCCGGAAATTTGTTATGATTACACACAATAAGCACTTTTGAGTTTTGACTATGAAAAAGAGTTTTTTTTTTTTTAACAAAAAAAAACCCCTTAAAATATATAGTAATATTTCAACAAACAAATTAAAATGAGTGATTTTACATAATGGTAAAAGAATTGGATGCTTAAATTAAATTTTATCAACCAAAATGCTCGAGGTTATTTTTGTTTAAGGAAAGCACTTCTGTGCCCCCAACCCGACTCGACTGACCCAGAATATATATATATATATATTCCCTAATTTTCTTCATCCTCTGCTTGTTTTTTCTCCTCCATCTACTGCATTTTTCTTCTCCTCCATCCTTTAGCCACGCTCTTTCTTCTTGGCTTCTTTTTTTTTCTCCATCGATGCTCTTCCCACTCTACTTTTTCTTTTCTTAAATTTTGCTTTCTCCATTCTCTGTTCTTTCTTTCTATCAGATCCAAAAGACTCTATTTTGATTCTCCGATAGGAAGGAGATGGCTTATCTGGCAGTGAAGAGCGAGCGGGTGGCGCCTCTATCTGCGACGAGCATCGTGGTGAGGAGAGTGCTGATTCTAGTGCCGACCACGATATCGAAGAAATCAGCGATTCGAGTGTTGGAATCATCAATTTTCATTTGGATCTAGTCCTCAAGATGAACCAAGACGGTGCTGGCGACAAGTGCGGTGGTTCTTTCGCCGTCAATGCTCAACACAAGTGTTTTTTTCCCCTCACAATGGTACAACAACTTTTGCTCCAACTTGGAGAAAATCTCTACCACCATATGACACCAACGAGACTAGTCTCGATGAATCCAAGATTGAGGCCTGCACAAAACTAGTTGTTCTAAGTAAAAGTGATGAAAGTATCCCAAGTGGTGCCATTAACATGTGCTCTATATACTTGAAAAATTACAACAAAAATGACATGATTAGTGTAATAACTAAGTGTGGAAATTGCTTCCATGCTCGTTGCATTCAACTTTGGTTAGGAAAGAATGACACTTGTCCTATTTGCATAACTTCTCTTTCTGATGTTCCCTTGTAATAAACAATATTTATTTAATTTCTAATTTGAATATATGTATTGTTTCTTTTCTTTCTTCAAGACTAGTTCAAGAGTTAGTATGATCATGAAAGAAATAGTTTAAGAGACATGTTGATGAAGTTTTCCAACACTTCTATAGCAAAGATAGTAAGTCTTTTGGACATGGAACAAATAGAAGTCTAATCACTGATAAGTTGGAAGACACTTATGAAATAGCCCAACAAATAATTCTAGGATTTTGATCAGAAATATGCATATGCTTATTCATGCAATACCTTATAAAGTAAGTATATAATACCATAAAGGTAAATATGTGATACCTTAAAATTATTTACTCCCTCCGTCCCAAGATAATTTGCACACTTTCCTTTTTGGGGTGTCCCGGGATAATTTGCACATCCCCGAAAAGGAAAATAATTTTTACCAAATTATCCCTATAACTTAACATATTATTCTTAATTTTTGTTAACTTTTCAACTCAAAAGGCAAAAAACAACATTTTCTTATTTCACGTACCGGGATGGGTGTGCAAATTATCCCGGGATGGAGGGAGTATATAATACCTTGAAGGTAAAAATATAATATCTTAAACGTATGTATTAAATACTTTAACATATTTATGTAATACTTTAAAGATAAATATATAATACCTTAAAATATAAGCTAACCTTAAAAGGGTTAATTGCGCAAAATCCTCTTGTGGTTTGAAAAATCGGCTTGAAACCCCCATGTGCTTTCAAAAATGTGCGAAACCCCCTTATGGTTTTCTAAATATAGCCCAAAATCCCCAACTCCGTTAAAGTTAACGGAAGTGCTATGCACGCGCTCTTCATGCGTTTTTTGATGTTTTTTTTTACTTTTTTTTGTTATAAAATGATATATTTACTCATTTTTACTATAATAAAACACTAATTATTTTGTGAGGGGTTTCTTGCAATTGCAAACACTTTCTTCAAGCTTATTTTCTACATTAACACCAATGTATTATTATTATTATTATTTTTTACAATGTTAATTTTTTATTTAGTTATTTATTTTATTTTTATTAATGCTAATAATTTTTATTAATGCTAATAGTTGGTATGTATTTTTTTTTTACTTTTTTTTTTCCTTCCATTCATTTTGTTTCAACGTTAATTTTTTAGTTATTTATTTTATTGTTATTAATGACAGTTGCTACGTATATTTCTTTATTTGCTTATGGTTTTTTCAGTTCATTTGTTACAATATTCATTTTTAATTTTATTGGTATTAATGTCGACTATTGATGAGGAGGATGTGGAAATATTTGATAATATATTATTTTCACATCAAATTAACCCTAAAGTGTAATTAACGAGACTCTAAATATAATTAGTTTACTATCTTGCTTCAAAAAAATATTCGATGTTCATACAAAAAAAATTAAAAATCCATGGAATTTCTTGGAGAAATATAGATGATTAACGGCGTGAACAATGAGAAATTTTGCTGTTGAAGTACATTTTGTTTTAGAATGAGAACCTAAAACTAGTACAAGGTATGTTCCAAGTTTTTCGATATAATCTTTTTTATCTTATGTTTGTAGTTACAAATTGGTATGTTCCATGTTTTCTTGCATAATAATAATAATAATAATAATAATAATTATTATTATTATTATTATTATTATTATTATTTTGTTTATGATAAATTGGTATGCTAATTATTTCTTGGTATGGTTAATTTTTTGGTATGTTAATTGTTTCTTGGTATGGTTAATTTTGTTTGTTATACCTAACAATTATTAAATAATGAGTCTTTTATTTATTTTATATTTTCCTTAATATCGAGTCTTATTTATTTAATATAATTTTCATAAATAGTTGAGTTAATAACAATAACAAATTTAGCATTTTGAAAAAATGAACTAAAAAAAAAAGTAAAGAAAGAAATATATATGTATCAATTATTGCAAAATAATAAAATTAATTGAAAAAAATAGAAGAAAAGAAAGAAAAATCATTAATAACAATAATATAAATAACTAAATAAAAATCAATATTGAAAAAAATAATAATTGAAATAAACAAAAGTAAAAAAGAAACATACGCACCAACTGTTAGTATTAAAAACAATAAAATAAATAACTGTATATAAAATTAACATTATAAAAAATTAATTGAAAAAAAAACAAATAATAAATAGTTGTTAATGTAAAAAATCAGATTGAAGAAAGTGTTTGCAATTGCAAGAAACCCACACGAGAATTAATCTTTTAATATAGTAAAAAAAAGATAAATATATCATTTTATAGCAAAAAAGTTAAAAAAAAAAAAACACCAAAAAACGCATGAAGAGCGCATGCATAGCACTTCCGTTAACCTTAACAGAGTTGGGGATTTCAGACTACATTTAGAAAACTATAAAGGAGTTTCGCGCATTTTTGAAAGCATAGGAGGGTTTCACGCGGATTTTCCAAACCACATGGGGATTTCGCGCAATTAACCCTACCTTAAAAGTAAATATGTAATGTGCACATATATAATATCTTATACTATAAACATTAATACCTTAAAGGTGCATATGTAATACATTATACTATAAACATTAATACCTTAAAGGTAAATATGTAATATCTTATAATTATATGTAATACCTTAAAGGGTTAAATGCAAAAAACAACCCCAACTATCGACTTTTTTCAATTTGCAACCTAATCTTTTTTTTTTCCGATTGCAACCTAATCTATTGTTTTTTTTCCGATTGCAACTTCCATCCATTTTTTGAGCATTTTTCCGGTGAAAATATCATCACGTGACTTGTACACTCACAACTTAAGGTATAACATTCATTTAAGGGTGATTTTATCATTTAAGGAAAGTGAAGAGAGATAAATGCCCTAATTTTTTATTTAGGGCAAAATCATTTTTATAGTTTATTTTGTTAAATACATAATGTAAAAAGACGATTTTACCCTTTAAATGATAAGTGTGCTAGTCACGTGATGATATTTTCACCGGAAAAATGCTAAAAAAGTGAAGGGAGGTTGCAACTGGATAAATTACAGAAGATTAGGTTGCAATCGGAAAAAAAAACAATAGATTAGGTTGCAATCGGAAAAAAAAAAGATTAGATTGCAAATTGAAAAAAGTCGATAGTTGGGGTTGTTTTTTGCATTTAACCCTACCTTAAATGTATTACTATAATATCTTAAAGTTGCATATATAATACATTTGGTATAATCGTTAATACTTTTAATTGCAGTCTCCATGTTTAAAAGGCGTCTGCTACCTAGGCATAGGTCCTGGGTTTGAGTCACTACGGAGGGTAGGGGTGAAATCTGTTGATCCTCCTTTTAAAAAATGAAAAAAAAAAAAAACATGTCACAAAAACAACTTTGCACATTTTTTTATCTGACTAATGTCCTCATGCTTTAATCTTTGACAATATCTTTATATTTTTGAACTTTCCATATTAATAATTTTATAGTAAGTACATAATATCTTATAACATAATCATTAGTTCTTATGCCAAGAAAATGCTATTAAATATATATAATACCTTAAAGGTATATATGTAAATACTTTAAAGGTATTCACATAATACCTTAAAATTTTATATATATATATATATATATCTAATGTCTTATATTATATCCATAATTATCTATGTTTGCATCCAAGTACTACATTCCAGTATTAACATGTATCAAAAATAAAATTACTTTATCTAATTACTTATTTACTTAATGTAATACTATTAAAAGACATAACAGATAACTTTAACAGTTTCATTTAATACTTTTCATTACTGAATTGGTACCTATAAAAGAAACAACTTTACATATAAACTAAGACCTATAATAGTAAAAGATAATACATGTAATGGTTGCAAAAAATATGTATTCAATCACCAAATATTTACCACCAATAGAAACACTGTTATCATCCCAAAATCACCAAACATATGAAACATAAACATTGTTATCAACCCCAATTCCCAGAACATAGAAACTAAAAAGATTGTTTCAATCCAATTACATAAACATAGAAACTAAAAACATTGTTTATAATCAAATGATGACATTTTGGAAGCTTCTCATGAAAAAGAACTTTTGTGACAACTCAAACATTTCTGAACTTGAGTTGTAAGTTTATTTCTTTTTTATTTTATTCTTCATCTTTAGCAGTTTCATCATATGGTAATTGAAAACAATTGAAATATCTCTTACAACAAAGAAAAACTTCATGTATTTCCTGCAAAATAAAATAGAAACATGTCTATCAGCCATAATATTATCATAATATAAGTATTTATCAAAATACTAAAAGTATTCAACTGATGCATTGAATGTAGATAGCTAATACCTAAAAAGTATACAACAGATACCTCGAAGGTATACATGTGATACCTGAATGGTATTTAGTAGATATCTCAATAGTATACATGTGATACCTAAAATGTACTCAAATAATACCTGAAAGGTATTCAATTAAATCAAAACATATAATACTATAATATTAAAACATTTAACATATAAGAGTACAGTCACATAAATAGAAACACACATTTTCCTTTTACATAAGAAAACAAAATCATAACAAACAACTTTTAATACATTTAAGGTAACACGTGTGGTATACTAAAGTAAAACATGTGATACCTTAAAGGTATTCATCCGATATCTTAGAGTAACATCCTATATATATGCATGCAATACCTTTCAGATAATCATATAAAACTTTAAATGAACACATGTAATACCTTAAGACTATTGATAGGTAGAAAATAGGTGCATTTTATTATGGATATATTTGTGATTTATAATCTTTTAGATAATTGAATGCATCGTTTTTGTACCTATACGTGTTTTCGGCCCTCAATTACTTCATATATTATTTTCTATATTATTTCAGGAGTTTTAGAGTATTTTCGAGCCAAGAGATGTGTTCGTGGGCCGAGAAATGAAGTCGGAACAAAGTTGGGTCAATTTGGGCTCAAACGCCCAATACACTGGGAAACCCAATGTCAGCCCAGTCTGCTAGTGTGAAGCCCATCGCGGCCCAGCGAAATCCTGAGCGAGTTTTTGGGCCCAAAAATGAAGAAAGTCCATCTCCTTAGGGTTTAAAACTCGCCCACATGCCTGGGATAACAGAATTTGGAGTGCTCCTCAAGCTACAATAACCTTTTAACTTCTCTTGGGCATATTTGGACGATTCACGTAGAGATTAGGAGAGAGATTAGAGAGAGTACTTTTAGAGAGAGAAACAATTTTCTTCTTCTTTTCTAGGTTAGTTTGGATGGATTTTGGATTTTCTTTTGTGGATTCGACTTTGAAGATGCTCGGCTAATTTCTTAATTCCGGTTAGTAGGGATGTTTGAACCCGTATATTTATTATTTTCTAATTAATCTTGTATTTTTTCTCTCGATGTTTGATTGCAATTGATTATGTTATCTGTGCAGAATGTTTTCAATTATTAATGCTTGATTTAGTCTGATCACCTAGGTTAAGTGTTTGATAATTGACTGCTAGAATCTTAATTCTGTCGTTGCGGTTTAATTTTCATAAAGTGGTAAACTAGAGGTCGTGCATCTCTAGGGTAACATAATCCTAGAATTATCAAATCACGCGCGTTGGTTTGGGGTCTAGTTCATCCTATCGTCTCTAGGGTAACATGATCCTAGAATTATCAAATCACGCGCGTTGGTTTGAGGTCTAGTTCATCCTATTGTCTTGGTAATTAATGCATTTGAATGAATTAAATCTAGCGAGCGTATCCTAGGTTGTTCAATTAAATAGGGTTAATTAGCGAGCGTATCCTAATTTAACTAATCTTAAGAGACGAATTGATTTAACAACGCGTAGTTGTTAGACTAGGGATGATAATTTCATGATAATTTGAGAGAGAGGTAATACATTGATTAGAGAATAATTGATATCGGGGATAATTGAACTGTTAACTGGAATATCTGCACATCTTGAATCTTTGTTGATTTGCTTTCTAGATTATTAGTATTTTAGTGGTAGATAATCGATCTCAAACCCCCCCATAATCTGTTATTTTATTTGAATTGAATATAGGTGGCATAATTAATCATCACTCCTCGTGGGATCGACTCTTACTTGCCCTAGCTATTAGTTGGTTAGGATAGAAAAGATATTAATTAATTTTATCGCGTTGCGACGCGCGGTCAACTATTCATGTGACACCTAAACAGTGCAAGGCAACTACTTATCAATTGTAACAATCACATTTCCCTTTTTCCAAAGCTAGAAACTTAATTTCAAGATAGTCATCAATAAACATAACAAAAGGCAGTCCACCTGGATTACGCAACACTCAGTGGTTGAATTTCACAAGAATATAACACAATGCTAATAAAACCTGAACTTACAGACAATGAGATCCTCATGTTCTTAGCATCCTGAATCTAAAGCTCCTTGGGCCAGCCAATTAGGAAAGAGGCAAAAACGGGCACCTGATCATCAATTTGATTTTTCTCAACTAAACCATTTAATCAGATGCTTAATTTGGAAAATGGGCAAGTCCACGTATTCTCATCGATTCACATCCTATAATAGCTTAAATGGCAGAACCTTATCATCAATCTCCACATCAAATTCATAGGCTACGGATTTTCCATTTGAGCATCCCTCAAATCAAACCCTAATATCTTAAATTCATCATCCTGAAACCCTAATCCCTTCACAATTGCCTCCTTCAAATCCTATTACATCATCAATATAATTACAACCACAAAAAATCTGCAGTCTCTCTGCAAATCTGTCTCTCCTCCTTCACATAAAACTCAGCCCTCAAACCCCTCAAAACACACAATTGCTGGCACCGTCCTCTTCGAGAAAGAACAGATTTACGACGCTTGCTTCAAAATCCGTTGCATCGCGGACCTCCAATGATGCATCCCGACACCTCCATCATCGTCACAGCCACCAACTTATGCTCTCCTAACTTCGGAAGGAGATATAGAAAGGAAGAGATGGAGAAGAATTGTAACTACATGGAAGGAGATATAGAAAGGAAGAGAAGGAGATATAGAAAGGAAGAGAGGGAGAAGAATTGTAACTACACGGAGATGTAGAAAGGAAGAGAGGGAGAAGAGATGTAGAAAAGGAAGAGAAGGAGAAGAACTGTGACAGACTTGAAGGAGAGAATAAGAGAAAATAAAAAAAATATAAAATATATATTTACTAACCCATTTTCTAACCGGGTCGGAGCGGGTTGGGGGCCAGGGTTTATAAGTTTTTGCGTTTGTTCCAATTTTTTCTTTTCTTTTTTTATCATACTATTATATACCTTTTAGATATAAAGGGTTCTGAATTTAATTTCCACGAACATTGAGATTTGTTTGTTGATTTGATCAAATCTCTTGAACCACTCTGCAATATTCAATTGATTTGAGACTTTAGACGGCAACAATCTTTTGGTCAAGCTATTGTGAGCCCTGAAAAGAAAATGTTTTCTGCATGACGCATGTCAAAGCACAGTTCGAACTATGGAAATAAGATAGAATTATATTTGACTTTGATTGGAGATTTCATTTAATTAAAATCAATATCGAACCCTACTTCAGGCAAAAACCCTCTCAAGATTTTATGGTAAACATACATTTCATTCAACATTTCCGATCTCCCAACTCAGATTTTGGGTCAAATTGCAAGTCCAAATGACTTGCAAAATCTGTGCAGAGAGCATCAAGGGTTCCAAAACATACATCTAGCAACAAAAGCTAGCGCAAAACAAAATCTTCATCGTTTTCTCACAGCAAGTGATGTACCAGTTCATGTCGATCCACTCAGTAGCACAATCAGCTCATTCTTTTTCAACTTAGAAAATCCTTTCATGCCACGCGACTTAGCAAGGGCCCTCAATTCAGTCACCTTCATTCCCTGCAAATCACTTGCTTCAACCAGATTATGTTCCTCCTTCACAACATCATCATGCTCAGCTTCACCTGTTTCATCAGCCAAGATGTCATCAAAATCATTTCCTTCTGCTATCAGGGGTTCCACATCAGAGTCCGAATCATATTCAATATCCTGAATCTCCTCACCTTCTGGTTCTAAATTAATCCACTTTCTTGCATTATCAGAAATGTCCTCTGAGATAGAACCAACAGAGTCCACAGAATACACGGGCTGGAATTTGATTTCAGGAACTGGAGATCTTTTACGGAAGTCTGATTTTGGCCGGCTAAGATGTGGTTTCGGGCTTTCCTCTGGGCTTTCTTGCATCTCATTCTTCATGCTAGTAGAGTTGTCTGAGATGCTTGTGCTTCTCTCTTCAGTAGATGGGCTAACAACCTTTTCATTCTGTTCAAAGATGAAGTCCCTGTCGTCGGTATTGATGCTTATTTTCTTCCCTTGTTGAACCGAATGTTTCCTCAAAAGCTTAAGAAGAGAATCAACAGTGTCACTCTCTTTGCTTTTTCCTTGAGGCTCTTCCATTTTCCTTCCTTCTCTTGTTGCTGCTCTTTCACGAAGTTGCACCTGCACCTTGCGGAATAATTCAACAATCTCCTTTTCTCTAGGACCTGGAGTTGCGGTTGCTTGAAATTTTTGGTTCCCAGAAAAGGAAAGCACCGGCCCATTTCTAGAAGAGAGAGTTTCGGAGTCTTCAAGGTCTTCATATTCTTCTCTTACTTCATTTTGCCTATTCCTATGGCGAGAGAATACATGCCTGTTTTGCCTTGAGAAATCTGGGTTTCTCCTATAGTTGCTAGAATTTGCATTACACACAGTAGATGTGTACCTAGATGAAATTTTCAAAGATAAAAACTTCACATCAGAAATAAATTTGTAGTCACCACAGGAGGAGTTGGGTGATACGCTAAGTGCTCTTCCAGAAACTCCCGAGCAGGGAGGACGTCTCCCATCAGGTGGCCCACAACCTGCAATTCATCCAGAAGTATGTCAAAACTTTGTTAATTTGTAGTTAGGAAATGCTGACATACTACGACAGAGTTTTCCAGAACCCCACTTGATATGTTGATCCTGGAATGAATCTTGATACTGTAAGATGGACATAATTGATAATACATAGTATGCTGCTAACTCGAACAACATAAGTAGTTTCTCAATATCACAACATATTAAGAGTGACTATCATCACATGGGCGATGACTTGATATCTCAATAGTCAAGATTACAATGCCAATGCAAATGCACATGAACGATTCAAGTATTTTACCATTTCTAGAATGAGCCAGTAGCTCTCACTGTCTCACAACAGTGCCTCATTACGAAATTTCTAGACTCTCACTCAAAACACATCAGATCAAAAAAGGGTAAATACAAAATTATCCTTTGGCACCTCCGACTAAGGAGATGAAGGGCCAGAAAAAAGACAATTCAAGTGCTTTACCTTTAATAATGGAATTCAATTACCCAATGACCTCATAAGGAGAGAAACATTCTCTAATAACCAAAAGAAAAGCTCTAATTACCATCCTATTGCTCTTGACAATAAGAACATTAGCAGCATGAAGGGTTTCTCAGCCAATCATTTTGTAGCATCTAACATCTATATCTTTAAAAAATTATAAACAGTGCAGCATCTCGCCTGTGGTTCCACCTTTTCATATAAGTAATTAATTACGTGTGCATAACTGAAAAAAAAAAAAAAAAAATCAACATATAAACCAGACATAGAGTGGACAAATACACATTCAAATTTAATAGTATTCACTAATCCATAAAAAACGACTATTATCCAACAAAACAGACCTTCAATAAGAACCATTTCCCATCATTTCTATAGTTTAAATGGCAACGGAAGTATAACATCCAAACAAAACAACCTCAGAGTGTTATCAGCTGACAGATAGTCTTTAAATTCCATTATTAGGGCTTATTTCTCTCATAAAACTGAAACTACTCAACAGAGCAAACAGATAATTCCTCATAAATCTCTCAAACACTGAACGATAAAGAAATTACGTATAATAAGCATTTCATCAAACAGATGGCACGCGTCACCAAAAAAAAGCATAAAACAAAAATTCATCCACAAGTAAGAACAAAATCAAGAATAAAGATAATCTATTTCCAAATGATGGAATACAAAAACGAAAACTTGAAAAAAGAGACACTAAAACCACGAGCCAGCTTAGTGCAAGAATGCTTCCAACGTTCTACGTTAACACAAAGCATATGTATACATTTAACATTTATAGGTATATACAAGTCATTTTTTTACCAGGAATGCTTTTGGAGATGAAATGAATTGGGCGCGACATGCTTCAACTCGGCGTAGCAAGCTCTAGGCCTTCAATGGAGGTTCTGAGCGAAAATTAACAGTAACAGTGGGGGGTTTTTCGTATTATATATGCGCTGGCAAAAGGTAAAACGAAAGGATATTTGGGCCCATTGGTCAGATTGGATCCATTTATCCATACCAAAAGGCCCAAGCCCATGCTGATTCACCGATTTGTTTGGGTTAAAAACTAGCCATTACTCTTTTTTCTTTTTCTTTTTTTGGAAATAGTCATTTTTAATTATAAAAATATAAAAAAAATTTCAATCGTCTGATTTTAGAAATTGTAATTTATAAACCTACAGTTCTCATCTATGTCCCGACTCCCGTAAAAGGGCTTGAAGCAGTACGTTAGTCTTTACGTTTGTTTTACTGATTCAATAGATTACATCTTATTTTGATTTACATTATGCCAATAAGGAAATTTGGACGGTTGAATATCAAAAATAATCAATTAAAAAATACTTTTGGACTTTTGAATATTTTGTTTTTTTAGGAGTTTTTTTTCTCCAAAGGCATAATTTTGTTTGGATAAATGTGGTACTTTGCAATAAGAGATACTCATTTTTCATCATATAATTATGTGTCTTTCGATTTTGGTTAATAAGTATTATAATTTTCAGTCTAGTTTTACAATTTAAGAATTCATCCTATTTTAGTCTAATTTTTTAGGGAAATTTTGAATTTTGCTGGAAAATTTCATGTGCGATGAACACACTCTCGAATTGGGGCATTCCAACTACCAAGAAATGATGTGCAACAAGTGTCAATCAATAAGAATTTGACATATGTCGATGTCACTTTAGGTCATCAGAAAGTCTAAATTTTGCAAATTGTATTGAAATCGGACATATTCTTAAATTGTGAGACTAAATTAAAAATGTTGTAATTATGAAACCAAAATCGTAAGACATCATGATTATTGGAAAAAAAAAAAAACGGAAAGAATTTAACCCAAGAGGAATACATGGATTACAAAGAGAGATTTTATTCACCTTTGAAGCATAAGCAAGATAAAATTGGTTCTAATCCATCTTTACTCTAAAATTAGGAAAGTTAATAGAATCAAATAGAATTCAGCTTATGAGATATTTTGCATGGTCTGTTGCAATAATATATAAATGTTTCAGGCTTCAGCACATGTAAATAAATTCAAGGGCACTGATCTATCTATCCATAAAATATGTAAGTTGTATTTTGAAATTCCAAATATATATATATATTCAAATACTCCTTGGAAAAGCAAATAATCCCTCCATACCCTAAAAAGGTTTGTTTTAAAGAAAGTTGTCCCAAAAACAAGAAGTAGTATTGTAAAATAAAAACAAATATGGAAATGGTTTATATTAAAATACCTTCTTGAAAATTATATGTTTTTTTCTTAGAAAAACCCCATCAAAAGGCACAATCAGTACATTAGCAGCATGAAGGGTTTTTCATGCCATTCATTTCTAACTCCACCTTTTCATATAAGTAATTAATTACGTGTGCAAATAACTGAAAAAAAAGAAAAAAAGAAAAAAGAATCAACATTAAACCAGACATAGAGTGAACAAATACAAATTCAAATTTAATAATATTCACTAATCCATAAAGCACAACTATTAGCCAACAGAAACATACCTTCAATAAGAACCATTTTCCAACATTTCTATAGTTTAAATGGCATCCAAACAAAACAACCTCAAGAGTAACAGATGTTCTTTAAATTCAATTATTAGGGTTTATTTCCCTCATAAAACTCCCATCAAACCCTAAAGAAAATACTCAACGAACCAAACAGTGATTCCTCATAAATCTCTCCAACATTGAACGATAAAGAAATTATGTATAGCAAGCATTTCATCAAACAGATGGCAGCACTTGTAACCAAAAAACGAGCATAAAACACAGATTCATCCACAAGTAAGAACAAAATCAAGCAAAAAAAGATAACCCCTTTCCAAATGAATGAAACCTTGAAAATAGTAACACTAAACCACGAGTCAGCTTAGCACAAGAATTAGCACGACATGCTTCAACTCAGCGTATCAAGTATACAATGAAGAGAATGTAATCAGAAACTAAAGCATTGAAAAAAAGATATATGCAAAGAATGAGTGTGAGTTTGACAGTGATGATGAGCAGTGGTAGTAGACTAGTAGTGTAACTCTCAAAATCCGACATCTACAAAGATATACTTTCATGCTCGATTGTAACAAGGTCTGTTCTCTATGTTTTTAAACTATTCGCCATTTCTTCAATATCCAGTTCCACTTCCAGAATAGCTGCGTCTTTACTTTCACTAAGTAGGCTGAAAATCAAACAAGGCAGCATTCAAAATGAAATAGAATTTAATTTGAGTAGCAAGAAAAGTTGATAGAACGGAAAAATTTACCTGTTCCTTACAGGTTCATGATCAACAGGGCTTCGTAGACAGTAAATGGGGCGCCCCGAAATTGCTTTCATCATAACCGGACCAAATGTTCTGCTATCATAAGCATCCTGTTGTTATACACAAACAATACAGCATTAGCTGATTATTTATTCTATGCTAAATATAGAAGAAACATATGTATATATATGTACCTCGGGATTCATTTTATAATTGTCGACTAATACCCAGCAGTGACCCTTTGGAATGAGGAAAGGTTCATCGTATCTGTTAGTAGATAGCATCTCGTGTCCTGCAACAGCAGCCAACCTTCTCACAAGATGTTTCTCTTTACAGTTAGGATCGGTCACTAATACCACGTCTCCAACGCGAATTTTCCTGCCATTTTATCACCCCATTTATTATATGAACTGGATTTATTTCTTACACATACAGTCTCAGACACCTACCTAGTATCTGGATTTGGAAATCTGCGAATAAGAAGAGTTCCTCCTCCCTTGACCCCAAATATCGAGCGCATCCCTTCTCCTCCCTTGTCCCAATGCGTTATTGTTACCCTTCCATATAGAAAACTACTCTTTATCACCTCAAATACTTGATTTTCCCCTATTCTGCCATTTAAAAAGGCCTGCAATCACATACAACAACATTCTCTTATTATATACAATATTCAAACAAAATCCCCATACATCCACTACAGTATGCCCATGATGACTCACATAGACAATAAATAGCATAAGAAGTAAGTCCTCTGAACAAAATATAATAGAAATAACCCCCAAAGTGACACCTGTGAAAAACCATCAAAAGAAATTTAAAAAAAAATGACCTTTTCATCTGCAGCTAAGTTATTTAATGGATGGAAAGAGTTGGCACGCAATCGACAAGACTACATAACTAAAAAAGTTACATTGATACATTCTGCATCTAAAGAAAAGCAACACTACCAAAAGGACCAGACCTCTTAATCCCAAAGAGATACACAAACAACATCCCGGTGATGTTCATATTATTGAAATTTGCTACAAAAAAGATTCAACAGTCTAGCTAAAGTTGCGTCATTCTGAGTACATTTACACCTGTATGGCCTTTCACAGTAAAGAATCATCAAACATTACACTTACATAACCTAATTCATTAATCCCTTTTATCTATATCACCAATTTCACAGCCATAAGAAATTCATTAGAGACAAAATGTAAAGAACAATATATATTTCTTGTCATATTTTTAAACAATCCCCACAGTTTACTTGAGCATTGAACTGAAAAAAACACACCATAAACTATATACAAAACCAAAGTAGAACTGTGTAGCTAACCAAAAGCAAGAACACAATAACTATCTGAAAATATGAGAATAATTACAGGGAAAGCCATCAAGAAACCCAACATCAGAAAGAGCCATCAAGAGAAGCAGTAGTTGAATATGACTACTTTAACAATCATCTAATGTTTTCTTTCGCATTCAAGAATCAAAAACAAAATCAAGCTCGCGTCATACCAAATCTTGAACCAAAATAGTTGAGAGGATGAAAACGATAGAAACACTCAAATATCTAAGCTAATCGCAAGAAACCCACCAAAAAAACATCAGAATAAACGCTCAAAATGGCAAAAAAACGAAAATGCCCACTTTAAAAACGCCCAAACAAAAGGTTAATAATCCCAAAAAAGAGTTACCATTCGAGCGACGGAGACAGAATAGTCGAGCTTGGCAGCAAGGTAGCGAAACCATGTTGAAATCGCTACCATTTCGAAGCTCTAGCCTGCAATCAATTCAACTTTTCCTTTCTTTCTCTCTGAATTCTGATGTGATTCTAAATTTTTTGCACCCTTTTCTGTTTATAGATGGATTATATAGTGTGGGGTTGGCAAACGGTTTTTCGGGAAAAAAAAAAAAAAAGAAAGAAAAAAGAAAAGGGTTTGCAAATGGTTAATATAACTAATCAATCTGCCACGTGGACTAGAGGATCATCACGCCGTACTTATCACCATAAACAAATTTAATTGCTATAAATTATCTAAATCTTTTACATTTATCAAAAAAGTTGCATATAATCCATGAAAGTATGTAAATAAAGTTGCTTTGCCTTATCAATTCTCATATTTTCCAAAATAACTATACGAACAATTTTATTCGAAAAGTTAAAATGAAAGTATAAAAATGAATTTATAGCTGAGAAGCTTGAATTATAATTAAGATTTATTTTTTGAAATCTTTAATTTTTTTATAATAAAATGGAATATTTTTAATCTGTTTTATTTTTTTAATTTTAATATTTTGAATAAACAGAAAGATTTTTTCTTAGAAATGTTTTTGTAGATTCTGGTTTTAATATTTGAATAAATTAGATTTTGTTTTCTTTTTTTTATTTGAAGTTTGATTTTAATATGTTGAATAAAATATATATTTTCTGTAATGGTATCTTGGTAGTGGGGCTCAACCGGTTCCGGAAACCGAAACCGAACCGTGGTCAACGATTTGGAAAACCGTTGACTCGGTTTCGGTTTGAAACCAAAATTGTGAACCGTGGTTCGACGGTTTGGTTTCGATTCGTGTCAATTTCGAACCGTTAAACTGCTGGTTTAACCGGCGGTTCGCCTATTTATTTATTAAATGATGATGCCACGTGTATGGTCCTGATCAACTAGTCGTTGGTGTGATTAACGGTCGGCGGTTCGTACTTTAATTTCAATCAACGGTTAAGATTAAATGATTGTTGATGGTGGACGGTCAAGATTGCCCAAACCGTCAATTTAACCGAACCAGCGGTTCGAACCTGCCCGAATGTTTGTTTTTTTATTTATTTATTTAATTTTGCATTTTGGTTGAAATGTATAAATACCCCTAATCTTCTTTGTGAATTGCACATCAATTCTTTATCAATTTCATCCATTCTTGAATCAATTTTTCTCTCAACTCTCAAGCTCACACTTTGATTCTTTCATCAATTTTATAATTCATCATCACTTATTATATTTAGTCTTCTATTGCTATTCTATATCATTTTCTTCTACACTTCTTCTTCTAGTTCTATTTTTTTTCCTTCTTCAATTGAATCAATTCTATTTCCATTCTTTACAAAGAAGAGGTACTTCTTTTGTCGGTTCATCTTATGGGAAAGGAAAGAGTCATATGCCACCACCATGATCTTCGCAAGATGATGATGATGATGATATTATTGATTCTTATTCTCAATGGAGTCAAGATGATTTGGAGGCCACTTTAGGCCCTAATACCGCCGCCTCCTTTGCCGAAGAAAAAGAAGATGAGCTATCTAGGACAGCAACACAAGGAGCGACAATACGACACACACCACTAGAGTACCTTCTACTCTTCGAAATGATATTTTCTCCGTTAATTTTAAGAAGGAGAAAGTATTGAATAACAATGTTGATTATAATGTCACGTGTAACCATTGTGGAAAAAGCTACAAATTTAAGCATGGAGGGGGCTATGAGACGTTCAACAATCATATATTGAAGAAGCATCCCGATAAAACGGGCAATGATCGATCTCAAACACAAATTCGGGGATATATCGATTCTTCTCAAGGTGGAGGTATGGATTCTCTTATTTTTAAATTTAGTCAATTGAACCATAGGAGAGGCGTAGTCGAATTAATTGCCGAAAAACATCTTCTATTTCAATTTCCTTGTGATGATAGTTTTGAAAAATATACTAGCACTTACTTACAATCTAGTAGTAGAAAATATCTAGAAACACCATAACACGAGATATAGAAAAAATAGTTGGAGAATATAAATATAAATTAATTGAAGAATTTAAAATTTTAAAACAAAAACTTTCTATATGTAGTGATATTTGAAAGGATCCTTATAAGTTGAATGATTATATGGGTATTACTTGTCATTGGATAGATGATACATGGAACATACAAAAATGTTTAATTGCATATATTGATTTTGATGAAAGACATTCGGCTATACACATTGCACAAAAAATTATTCATGTTATAAATAATTATGGTATAGTACAAAAAATATTTTCCATTGAATTTGATAATGCTAGTGGTAATACGGCTAGTTTACCTTCACTTATTGAAATTTGTAAACCTCCAATTCAAGGTAAATTTTTCCATATTCGTTGTATGTGTCATTATTTAAACTTATGTGTTTAAGATGGCTTAAAATCATTAGACGATCATATTAAACCTATTAAAGAGGCAATTTATGAAATTGCTAGATCTACGGCATATCATAAAAAATAGGCTAAGTTTTGTAAAAAAAACGGAATGGAAGTTAAAAAATTTGTAATCGATGTGCAACATCGTTGGAATTCTACATATTACATGCTTCCAGATTCTTATGATTATACATATGCTTTATCAATTTTATATGGAAAATCCATATGATGACATTATTTTATTTGAAAATTTATGGTATGCATGTCTTAATTTGATGTAACTTTTAAAATTTTTTGAAGAGGTAACTAGGGAATTATCCGGTTGTTATTATTTTACTTCTCCATTAGCTTTAGACCATTGTGTAAAAATTGCTCTTATTTTCAATGAGTATTCAATTAGGAGACACAATTATAGTGATGAAATCGAAATGGTTAAAATATTTTCATGAGATACCCGATTTATTTTTATGTGCTAAATTATTAGATTCTAGAATTAGAGATGATGGCTTAGAAGAATTATTAAAAATATGTTATAATACATTGTTCTCAAATTTGATATTGGGAGAATATGATGAAGTTGATCTTATGTTTCTAATCCTATTGAAGTTGTTGGTAAAGCTAAGTAAAGGCTAATCGAATTGCTTAAAGAATATAAAGTATTGTTTGGTGATTCTAGTGATGATGTAGTAGGTAATCAAAATATAGGAGGTAGTAGTCATTCCTCTTCTACATCTAGTTTTCTTCCGGCTCCGGCTTTTAGTCAATTTTACAATTTTTATGATATTAGAACAAAAAAATGAGCTAGAGGTTCTAACCTTTGTCAAGAATTAGATTCATATGTAGGTGCTACTTTTGAACAAATTTTATTTGAAAATCCTTTGGATCTATTGAAGTGGTGGTCAAGAAGAACTACCATTTATCCTATTTTAACAATTATTGCAAAAGAGATATTTGCAAGTCCCGCCTCTACCGTTGTCGTAGAACATGCATTTAGCAAAGGAGGTCATATGTTGAATCAAAGAAGATCAAAATTGACGAAAGAGAATGTACATGTACAAAACATAACTCTTCTTGAAGATTGGGTGTGAGCAAATAACTGTCAACAACATCTTGATTTGTCCTATTTAGACGACGATGGAGATGACACATATGGATACGATTCAAACACATCCTCCTCTGTCGGAACCAACATTGACGAATGAAGGTAAGTTTAGGTAAGAGAATTACGTGAGCTTTGATTTCTTAATTTTGACAAGGATACGTAGACAATTTCATTCTACACTTCCAAACTTAGAATGAAACTCAAACTCTTTCAAAAAAAAATTTCAAGTTTCAATTTATTTTATACAAAGATGAAAAAGTTGAAATTTTTTAACTTCAAGTCTTCAATATTGATGTACTTGTAGTATGATTCATGATTGTAATATATTGAGTTGTTATATATTTTTAATTCATAATTGTAATTTTCACTCATTTTAATTGTCACGTCCCAAAATCTTTTCATATTATATCAGAGTTTTCTCTTTGGGCGTGAGGAAAGAAGGGGAAAAAGACGTGCATGAAATAAAACAAAAATCCTTTGAAAGAGATGAGAAACGATTTTACAAATACAAAACCCTCGGCGTCTAGCCGAAATAAAACCATTTTACATAGCAGCGGAAAAACATCAGGATCCTTTACAAAGAAGAAGAGCTGTTTAATTTTACAATTGAGCAACATATCTTTAAAAAGGTAAAACCGGAAGATGGACTCAGTTGATAGGGCACCCCTCTCTCTACGCGTCATAATTCTCTTCTTCTCCTGTAGTGTGAGTACAGGTGGGGGGTGAGTGCGTTGAATACACTCGTGGATACAATCTCCAAGTTTTAATATTATTAAGCAGACACACAGATCAATCATATATATACGTTCGGCAAATAAACACATCACATATAAGGCATGACATGTAATCGTTTTCTTAACGGACGACCTAGCCATTTCCCAGCCCATTTCCAGGTAGCGGCGTATTCACGGACCACATTATCCCTTCCTAGCGGTGTATTCACGGACCACCCAGTCCCTATACCTAGCGGTGTATTCACGGACCACCCAGTCCCTATACCTAGCGGTGTATTCACGGACCACCCAGTCCCTTCCTAGCGGTGTACTTACGGACCACCATGTCCATCTCTAACGGTGTACTTACGGACCACCCTGTCCCTTCCCCACAATAAAACAATACGCACACAACATTCACAGTAAATAGGGTTCAACAATAGGATTCAACATTTCATATATCAAATAGGGAAAACAGTAAACACAATGAGTTTAGAAGTTATCTTCACCGAACACATCATATAATCACAACATTTATCCCAACACACTTAAGTTCACAATTCATATCGTTCGTATATCGTCATTCATGCATTCGTTAATGGAAACACAAAGATTAGGGTTTAGAGTTTACCCCCACCTCACATCATATAATCACAGCACATAACCCAAGACACATAAGCCTCGACCAATTCATAACGATCAATAGCATTCTAATAATATCCAGTTTACATGCATACGTCAATTGAAATATAAAGATTTGGATTTAGAGTTTACCCCCACCTTGTTCGGTGATTACCACGTGAGTCGCAAGTATCACAGACTTGATATCTTGATTCTCAATCCAACTGATATCAATCCAATGGATAGCCTACACAATTTTACAATATTTCTTACATCATTAATACGCTTAAAACTTATATTTAAAATGTATAAAGATAGCCGTAGAGAAGAATCGTTCGATAGAGACGAGACAGATCGATAGATCGAGAGATTGAGGTTGAAGAGACAAGGGAGAAAAGATCAGTTCAGCAACTGATATGATAGAGGAAAGGAGAGGGTCGCTACGGAAAAAGAATGAGCTCGATCGGAGTTGAAACGAGCTCGAACGGAGCGTTTTAATATTGAAGGGTATTTTGGTAATTTTGGTCAAGGGTTGACTTTGACCGGGACCCCCGACTCCCGACGACTCGATGAAAACATCCGAAACGGAACGACGTGTGGAAACACTTGCCGGTGCGCACACAGCGCGCACGGCGGCTCCCGGCGCGCGCACCGCGCCCCCATCGCTTGCGCGCGCGCTCGCATTCGCTCCCGTCACCCGACGCCCGCGTGCCCAGCTCGCCTGGGAACAGCTGCTCGACCAGCCCCCTTCCCGGCGCCACCTGCTGCGGTGGCGCCGCCCTGTGCTCCGGCCACCTTTTCCGCCGAAAAGCCCTCACCGCCGGCTACTACCTCCGGCCATCCCTCGCCGGATTTCGGCATGAACAGTGCTGGAAAAACAGCCGCGAAAACCCTTCGTCATCACGCATACAAAACCAACCCAACCTTTCCAACTCCGGCCGGCACCTTTCCGGCGCCGGTCACCACTCCCAAACCGACCCAAAACCTTCCCCAACACCTCAACTTGCCCCAGAAAAAGAAAGGAACCAAAACCACCGAGAAACGAGAGAGAAACGGGAGAGAGAAAAAGTGGTCATGAACTAGGGTTTGGGCTTTGGAGACGGTTTTTTGCCATTTCCCGGCGAACGAGACATCGGATTGGAATTCCGGAAGTTGTCCTAGACTCATCTCGTCGAGGGCTACAATCTGGGCCTAGGTTATATTTTCCGGCCACCGGCCACGGCGGTGCCGGCGACGGCACGACGGCTCCGGTGGCGGTCCGGCGGCGCTCCGACGACGGCGGAAATTAAAAACGTAAAGGAAAAGAAAAGAAAGAGAACTTACGTGTTCGCGTCGCGAGCGTCGCTCGGGTCGTCGGCTTTGAAAACGTATAAGTTTTGAAAATTATGAGCTCCTATTTATAGATTTTGGAATTTACCTTTTTACCGTTGAAAAATTACTATTTACCAAAAATATCTCAATTTACCTTTCATTAAAATATTATTTTTATTTTTATCTTTTATCAAAATTTTACCCTTTCCTTCGTCAGTTGAACTACGGGTCTCCGATTGACCTCTAGTTTATTTCTATTTTCTCGTATTTCCGATACGAATCTCTTGGTAAAATCATATTCTAGGTTCCATGTCACAAAAAATATACCCATCTAAAACTAAAACCGGCGTTAACCAAGTATCTGAAACGCACGTACTAAATTAAACAGTCAAAACATACGCACATAATTATTAAGTCGGAGTTCAAATGTTTAATTATTCAATTATACTCATTTTGATCCGGGGTGCTACATTAATCTTGTAGTTGTAGACTCAAGTCGAGTTGTGATGTTGTATTATGCTTTATTGTAATTTTTTGATTGATTGTATTTTATTAATTTAAAAATTATTTTACTTTGTTAAGAATCTTAAAACTTTATTAGAAATTTAAAATTATGAAACATTAATCTAATAATGCAAAAAAAAAAAAAAAAATACAGCACACGGGGCACGGCAGACTGTGCGCGAAACAGAAACCTTCTGCCCGATGGGCACGGTCGTGCCCTGGTGCACAGTCTGTGCCCGAAAATTAAAAAAAATCGTCTGAATCGCCGGTTCCGATTCAACCAGTGATTATCGAATCGGAACCGAGAGTCCCAGGGTTCGGTTCTGGTTCCACTTTGATTGGTTTCCCAAACCACCGGTTCGGAACCGAAATCGGAGGTTCCAATCGGTTCAGCACCCCTATATCTTGGGAATGATAGAGAATGGAATTTAACACAATCAATTTATACTTGACAAGTGACATTTTTAATAAGTTTTTTTTTGAAATTTTTAATAAGATAATATTCACTAAAGATAACAAATTAAATATTCGTTGGATTGAGAAAATGATAAGTCAAAATTTGAACTTCAGAATTCTGAAATATCATTATGGTAGAAAAGTAATTGTACCTCTTGATTAGGTAGAAAAATCATATCGATCTTTTTAGGGATGACGGTTCTGAGGGTAAATGTAGATAACATTGGGTAGTTTTTAATAAGGTTGTAACAGATCTGGAAATTAAAAAAGCTATCATTATGGTACGAATAGGATTCAAGATTATACCCTTGTTTATATATTTTTTGATTAATAGTTGTAATAGTTGATTCTTTAGTTGTTATATGATATATATATTTCTCTAAAATCTTGATTTGAATATATATATATATATATATTGTTATTGTTTGGTTTCATTCAAATTTAAAATAGGTAGGCTACCCGCTTAAAATATTCGTTTAAAATACAAATTTATATTCACGTAAAATATTTTAAGTGTAGTACTCGGGAATTGGAAGGTACAAGTAATATGCAGGCAGTTGTCAGTAGGTTCGAGATGGGTACGAATAATATAACAAATTATTGTACGGAATGAAACGAGTACGAGTACTATAATATATAGGTTCAAAGTATGAATACCCATAGATCTTCCATGCACATGAACTTTGGTGATACCATACATATTAGGCAAAAACTTGTATATATTTTTTTTTCTTTTTTAATTTTTTTCATCTTCTTTTTTAAAAAAGTAGGGCTCAACGTTTCTTTCTCCTTCTTCTTCCATGTTTTTTTTGTTCTACGCTTTTTTGTTTGTTCTTCATCTTCCCAGTTCTCAATTTTTAATTCACGGTTCTTCTTTTCTATTTTCTTCTCCTTCTTCAACTTTCTTCTTCTTTCAAATACTCATTTCTCCCACACTATTTTCTTTTTCTTTCTTCTTTTCAGTTCTCAATCTTAATCATATGGTTCAACTTTCTTCTTCTTTGAAATCATATGGTAGACTTCTACCAATACTCTCTCTGGTGCAGCTGAGCAGCATTCTGAGAGTTTTTCTACGATGAATGTGGATTAGCGGACTGGAGGTCAGACCTCTGATAGGGCTGCCGGTCATGGTGCACTGGGTTGCTAACAACTTGAATTTTTACAGAGTTGTCATTTCCTGTAATTGAGGAAAATATGAAAAAGGTTTGGAAGAATATATACTTGGAATGAGAGAGGGGAAAAGTGAGATGCGGGTATGTTATGAAGAGATAAAATGAAATTATTCTTTGTTTAGTTATAAGTATTTTGGAAAATGTGAAAAAGAAGTATAGAAGATACCTTAAATAAGTAATACACATTATGAATAAACAAAATAATATCTTTTAAATATATAAGGTATTACATATGCATCTTTAAGATATTACATATTTACTTTTAAGGAATTAATGCATATGGTATAAGGTATTAAATATTTGCCTTTAAGGTATTAATATTTATAGTATAAGGTATTACATATGCGCAAATTTAAGGTATTACATATGCACTTTTAAGGTATTGCATATTTACCTTAATGTATTAATGCTTATAGTATAAGGTGTTGCATATTCACATATTTAAAGTATTACATTTTTACTTTAAGGTATTAATGCTTATAGTATAATGTATTACGAGTTGGTCTTGTGTGCACTTGGTGTACATGCAATCCGGGTCGACCCAGTTTTGACCTGGATCCGCGTGTTTTTTGAATTTAGTTTTTTTTTTCCTTCAGGTTGTTACCTTTATGTTGTATTAGTGTGACCTTTATGTTATAAATGTGTGACTTTTATGTACAACTATCATGACCTTTATGTACTATAACTTAGAAAAATGAAAATTTTCAATATAATTTGAACTGTATACTTTTATGTGATATCAATGTGACATTTATATTATATCATGTCACATTTATGTACAAATATTCTTATGTCACCTTTATGTACAAATATTCTGACCTTTATGTAATATATAAAAGTGCATAAAGGTCAGAATATTTGTACATAAAGGTGACATAAATATAACATAAATGTCACATTGATATCACATAAAGGTATACAATACAATACAAATTGTGTTGAAAATCTTCATTTTGTTTTCTAAGTTACAGACATAAAGGTATAGATGTTTGTACATAAAGGTCACACATTTATAACATAAAGGTCAAGACAAAAATTTAGAAATTTAAAAAAAAATAGAAATTCATGGATCCGGGTCGGATCGACTCGGATTGCACGGATCTTAGATCCGTGCACCTGGTGCACATGAGTTTTTGTGATGTATTACATATGCACCTTTAGTGTATTAATGTTTTACGTATAATGTATTATATATGTGCACATTTAAGGTATTGCATATTTACCTTTAAGGTATTAATGCTTATAGTATAAGATATTACATATGCACATTTAATGTATTACATATTAACCTTTAAGGTATTAATGCTTACAGTATAAGGTATATATTACATATGCGCACATTTAAGGTATTACATATTTACCTATATTTATCTTTAAAGTATTACCACAGTTAATTTAGGAAGAAGAAAAAGAAGAAATCATTAATAATTAATTTGCTATCATAAACATACACATTGATCTCATATTAAATCTCACAAGCAATTTGTAAAATCAACATCACTAATTTACAAGAGTCCTTGTGAATTAAATACAAGATTAAAAAAACTTATTTGATTAGAGAATTTGAGATATTGTAGAACTTATTTTCATAGTGTGGAATTTTCTCTATAAGTTATACAAAGCAACATCAAACCATAGAATGATGGTTGAATACTAGGCTGATCACGATTGAATGTCTTTTTCCTGGTAAGTAAAGAAATTTACTTATAGAAAAGAAAAAGTCCTGAAGATGTCCATCTATTATTAGTAGGCCAGATTTGTTAGTGTTTAATTTCATATAAATCCCTAAAAGTATGGGTTTTCAATAGTCTAATCAGTCATCTAAAAAAGTTGATGTTGGTAATTACTTTTTTGTTCATCTATTGTAGGACTTCTAATTGACAGTGAAGTTAAGAAGGAGAGTATTCTGTCATTTGTTAGTCTACCAAGAAGTAGTTTTTCTGGACCATTATCATAATATGTTTAGTGGGGCATTTTGACTGTAACTCTACCAGATCAAATCTATGACATTGTTTATATGTTTTCCCTTACAAATAAGAAAAAAAGAGAAAAAAAAGAAAAAATCATTAACACAAATCATGATTCGAATAAGAAGAAAGAGAATAGAAAGGAAGACCACGATGTAAGAAGGAGGAGGAAGAATAAGAAGAAGAAAAAGAAGAAAAATAAAAACAAGAGGAGGAAGAAGAAGAAGAAGAAGAGGGGAAGAGAGACGCTATGAAGAAGAGAAAATGAGGGGGGCGCTGGGCACTGTAGAAGTAGAGAGAAATAAAAAAACAAGAAAAAAGAAAAAATATATATATAATGTAAATAGGTGGATCGGGTCGGTTTGGGGCACATATCCTAGTTCCGTGCCCCAGGGTTCATAAGTGTTTCTCTATATATTAACATTTGGGGCTTTGTTTGGATTGAGATTTAGATAGATTTAATGAGTGTGAATTTGAGATTTAAGTGGATTTTGACAACATTATAATTGTTTTTGAGATTTTATAGGGTAGAATTATAGTTAAGATGTCACAATCACATTCAGAATTGCACTGGATTATTTTATTTTGAAAAGATAAATATTGTTATTAAAAATTGTAAAAAATAGAAAATAAAAAAAAATTATAATTGAGACGAGGTAGTTGAATGGACAAATCCTATAAAGAAATTCGATTACACTTAAAGTAACAAGCGTTCACCTTTGAAAGAAGATGAAAGATTGTGTAGCTCAAAGAAGTTTACAGATGAATCAAGTGAGTGATGCAGCAAAAGCATGATACAATGCGTAAATATTCGTTGATTCTAAACGAATACCGGAATAAAACACGATCAAAGGGATAACCCAATATTTTAATTCATATTAAACTAACTAAAATGTTAACAAATGATCTCTTAAATAAGAGTGAAAAAACCCTAATAACAAATAAGTATGAATATATGGAAATAATTTAAATAAATCAACTAATATAATTAAGATACTAATTTTCTATAAATCTTGATTCTCCAAATCAAATTATATTTATTCGAGATTGCTATCACGATCTCGTCTCCATCATTCTCTCACCCTTTGAAACAATTCGCCCACGAATCGGCTTCAATCTCGTCTCCAAATGAATCAAAAGTAAGTAAACCCTCTAAATAGTGAACCTAAAAAATATCAGCGGTACGGACATGGCTCAAAATCTTGAGGCGGTAGAGAAAATGAGGTTTCAACAAATTGTCAACAAAATAACTATCATTAATAATGTAAAAATAATAGTTATGTCGCGGGACAAAACTGGTGTGGGGATCAAGATATTGATGTCGTGGTCGTCGATTGATGGTGGCAGTGTACGTTTGATGAGAAGATGAAGGTCGTCGTTTGGCGGTGGTGGACGGTGGAATTGGTGTTGTTGCGGTGGTGGTAGGGAAGGTCGGACTTGGATATGGTGGCGATGTTGTTGCGGCGGCAACAAGGGTTGCTAAAACTGAAGATGGTGGCGGTAAGGTAGCGGGCGATTCCAATTTGAGTTCGTCCCGTTGGCGGTAGCTGTCGAAAATTCCATCGACAGCGGCAGCCAATTGAGATCAGAGGAAATCAAATTCCTCCTCCATATCGTAATCTTGTGTCATTGTTGATGAACTCCACAGAATTGTTATGACTCTGGATACCAACTGATGCAACATAAGCGTGAATATCCGTTGATTCTAAATAAATACCGGAATAAAACATGATCAAAGGTATAACCCAATATTTTAATTCATATTCAAGTGTGAACCATGTGCACAAATAATGATCCGTGCAACTGTAATTCGGCCTAGATCTGCGCCCAAATTTTTTTTTTTTAAATTTATGTCATAACCTTTTATGTTGTAATAGTATAACTTTTATGTACAAATTTCATAACCTTTATGTGAATAACTTAGATTTTTTTCAATATAAAAAGTCTTGTAGTATAGCCGAACCTTTATGTTATAATAATTTAACAAATATGTTATATTAGTATAATATTTATGTTTGTAATATCATAACCATTATGTACTTAAAGAATAACATAATGTTATATTATTATGACAAAAATGTTAAATTATTATGCATAAAAGTTATATTATTACAACATAAAAGTTTTATAAGGTATTATAAGTCTGTAATACACTGCAAAAGGTTATGCAAATATAACTAAAATGTTACGCAAATATAATTAAAAGGTTAGGCCAATATAACTAAAAGGTTAGACGACCTTAACAGAAAAGTCAAACGCGCGGACTAGGGTTTGAGCGCGGACCTAGGGTGCGTGGGCGCGCTTGTGGGAGAGTGAACGCGTGTTTGGAGCGTGAAAAACACCTTCCGGGTCATATGATCCGGATTGCATGGATCATTACCCATGCATCTAGTGCACTAAAACATTTGTGTTCGTCAAAATATGAAAACTTGATTTTGGTGATTTTAATTCAATTGTACTCCCTAAAATAACAGTCTGGATTCTTTGTACCAAAATCTCTAACACAATTGTGTGTCACATCAAAACCACGTAGTTATGAATAAATATAAGTTTTTCAATTTAACTATTAGTTGAACCGTTTATACTTTTACATTAATATAACGTGTTTTGGAGTGCATGTAGTACATTAGCAAGATAGAGATTTTGGATATATAAGATTTGAATTGGAAAATGATTGATCTAATTCAATTGGAGATTTAATTCAACTGATGATTCTTTCCACAGTTGAATTAAAATTGCATATTAAATCAAAAAACTACTTCATTTGTTTAACGAATATATAGTATATTAAAAAAAATAATGGTTCACTTTTTCTACCAAATACTTGACCTAATTTGAAATCACTTGAAATATTTTTTTAAATGTGTGTTCCAATAATAAAGTGATAATATAACCAAATCTACCAAGTCTCCCATTATATAAATCGCTAATATACATTTTTATCAAATCTGTTTAAGATGCACAATAACAATAAAAATATTTCATATCGAACAATAACTATAATTAAATCAATGTTGAGGCAAGAAATTTCACTTGTGAAAGACCCTACATGTATTGTTTCTTCTACTTTCTTTACTGGTCTTTTCCAATCATCTTTAGGCTTTTTAAGGTTTGTTTGTTAATTAATGGCTTCTTTATCCGATGTTGATTTAATCCAAATCTTTTATTTTTAGTAAAATATTTAATTTTGTCATCTTCATGATCATATATTACACTAAATGGAGTAATAATATCATTCATATATTTTCCTATAAATATTAAATTAAAATTAATTTTTCTATTTTTATATAAAATATGTTAATATAATTTTGGAACTGTCCTACTAACCCAAACAAGATCCTCTATTTCATATTGTGTTTCATGTGTTCCCAAATAACCACCACACCCAAATGTAAAAGATGACATCACCAACTTACGCATGACATGAATTAAAAGCAATTGAATATAAAATGAAACACCAATTTAAAATAGAGGATCCAATTCGCTACTAACCTACCCACAATGTACACATTAACGGTGGAAATAAACTAAAAGATAAGAACATATACAGGAAAAATGGAGTTGTATTGTACTACTGCCTCACAAATTTTGATGGAATATCAATCTTGGGCCACAAGGGGTGATCCAGATCCAATCTAAATCTCAACCGAAAAGATAGTAATATAGCCATACCAAATCAGATTAGATGACCTCATGAATCCAGAAAAGAAATACAATGTACTTAACTCACAAAAAAAAAAAAAAAAAGGTTCCTAATGAGGGGTTGGAGTGAACCACATAGCAATCCTTTAATCATCACAACAAGGGTAATCGAAATGATGGAATGTTCTGATTTTACAATCGAAGATGCCAATATCGTGGCCAAATTTGGTGCTTGGTAAAGTAAATGGAATCGGGCTTCAACTCGAGTTGGGCACGATTCCTGGAGCTCTATATAATCATTGGCCAACATAAACGAGCAGTCGTAGTCGTAGGGCCATTCAAATCCACGAGCACGTCGCCGCGATTTTCTCACACCCAAACTCCATGAATTCATCATTGGAATCCTTTTGTAGATTTCCCACAAAGACAAGATGATGATAATCTCATCTGAGTATTGAGGAAGCCATGTCAATTACATTCATCTAACTAAGTCTTTACTACTTATAAACAACGTTTTCTTATATATCTAATTTTAGGTAAATCAAATCTGCAGAATGAATATATTTAAATATTTTGGATAAATCTCTTATTATATTTATGTTTCCTTAAATGGATAAGACTCCAAGACTCCTTTGTCAACCCTAGTTTTGTTGAGTGGTGTGCAAGCAAACGCCTGTAAAAAGAAAACATATATTTGGGAGTGTTGTATGAATATACTAAAAAGTTAATAAATTATGTACTGTATTACAGAAAAGAACTCATAAATATGATCGCAAAAACACATGAGCAAATTAAATATTGGTTTTCAATGTCATCTGTCGATGAGATTAATACATACCAACAATTTATTAGTGAATTATAGTAACTCCTTTCCACAATTTATTAGTGAGATTAATACATACCCACAATTTATATATATATATATATATATATATATATATATATATATATATATATAAAATAACAAAAGCGCCAAATATTTTTATCCAAGATGGAAAGTTCCGGCCAAACCCCCCTGCCCCAAAAAAAATACTTTCTATTTTTTTCCATTTCTTTTATAAATATTTTTACTCATCAAGTTGAGTCGAATTCGAGCTAATCGAGTAATTTATCGATTGGAGCTCAAACTTTAAAAAAACTTTCGGTCGAATTTGAGTCGAGCTCACTTCAAATTTTAGAATCAAATTCTAGTTCGAACCTAACAATACTCAACTTGATTATACCCCTAGTTGATACTATTACATGATACAAGTAAAAACTCTTTCCTTCTGCTTCAGTAAAGTTATGTAATACATTTATGCAAATGATGTAATACTTTTATTTGATATAACTAATACCTTTAAAGTAACACAATTCAGTAAAATGATAAAATCAAATTTTTAAGTAAAATAAGGTAATACCTTTAAATAAATGCAATAAAACCTTTTATATTATATGATCAATGCACTTACATGATATAAGTAATATTCTTATCTTATATTTCCAAGTAATACATTTATACAGATGAATTACGTCTTTGGATTGATTGCACGGTTTGACTGATATATAAAAAGTTACTATTTATTGAGCTTATTTGAAATCCATTAAAAGTCGAGTAAGTTGATGAATCATAGATGTATTTGATAAATCTATATATATATATATATATATATATATATATATATATATATATATATATAATTACAATTACCCCTCAAAATAGAAATGCTAAATTTTTCCCGCCCATTTCCACCTCCCAAAAATAGAAATACATATTATTTCATAATTTATAAATTTTTAATTTTTAATTTTATTATATTAAACATGATTTATATATATGCTAATAATTTCATTTATAATATTGACAAAATTTTGGAAACTATTATCTATATATGGAATATGAATGTTAATATGATCTCATCTAATAACTTTTTTAATTGTTGATATAATCAAAGATTAAATATATGTTTGTTGAATAAATTAAAATAACATAATGATCGGATTTCAAGAACTATAGATCATCAAAGTATTGCTTTTTATCTCTAATGTTGTACCCTACATACACATATACCACCTCAATAAATATATCATTGCATTAATTGGGGGCGTTCGTAGCGACTGAGAGGGTCGAAGACCAAGAAGTGAGTTATTAATCAAGTCAACCAACATATATAAAACAACGTAAATTAACAATTTTTATTTACTATATTCGAAATATGTATTGTAAAATTATTATAAACATCACACAATTTTATTTGACAAAATATGTCGTATACAATACTCCAATTTTTATATATCTTCTATGTAACAATGTTAATAATATAACGCAGTGTTTATATAATTTTATTTTATTATACTATATTAATTCTTATTAAAAATCATAAAGATTTGTAATATATCTTGAATATAATAAAAATATATACATATGATATATTGTTGCACACAATAACATTTAGGAAGTATAAAATTTATGAATTCATAAACTTTCTATTAAAAACTACAAATTAAGTATAAAAAATGATTAACAAAAAAACATATCATTTATACTTATACTTTTAAAAAATAATAAAAAATATGTTCTATTTCATTATGTTAAATTATATAAATATATCTTCATTATTAATCATGAAGAATAGATAGTCGATGCTATTTATAAGAGTGATAATACATAGATGAAGAATTTTTACATATATATTTAAATACTTTGAATTTTTTATTATGAAATTTCATTGTCATCTATATAAAAACCAACTAACCTCATTTCTACTTTTTAAAGTAGAAACACAAATATTTATTATGTTATAAATTTATAAATTGTAAATATTTAGTTTTTTATAATTTATGTATATTCATGGTATGAAAATCATTTTGTATATATATGAAAATTGAGGAAAAAAATATGATTGTATTTGATATGTTATAAAGTTAGTATGATTTGTGTATATATGGTAATAATATCATGTCACGAAATAGTAAATAAAAATTTGTACCTTAATCTAAATCATTTTATATATCCATGAAAAAATTAGCGAATTTATCATTTTTTTTGTTGTAAGAATAAATAATGTTTCCTCCTTGATCAAAAAGTAAATAAAAATCTGAAATTTCACTATCATGGTAGCATGAAGTTCACAAAACAATGATAAAATATATTTAGTTTATGTTGTAATATAGTTTCATGGTTTTAAATTTATCAAATTTTGAAATGTTTACCATCCAATATGATTTTTCTAATAGGTAAATTTTGATTTTAAGACATGTGGAAAAAATAATTATACAAATTTTTGATGGTATGTTAAATTTAGAAAATTTATTTTGGGGTAATATACAATAATATCAATATTTTAAGCTCATTATGAATAAGTTGTTGAACATATATTTACACAAGTAGTTTCTAGGCTAATTGTGACAAAAACAAGTACTAAAATAGTTAAACAACATATGATGAAAATAATAAATATTTAGATGAATTACATGAGTAATAGATTAAAATGAAATAACTTTGAAAAATTATATGATTTATCATGATCACCATTTTTATATCAAAAAATTACTAACACATGAAATTTATTCACTACATCACACCAATACCAAATGAGGTTGAAATATTAACAAGACTTGATTATAATGCTCAATAATATCACCATTTTATACTCATTATGAATAAACTATTGAACATAAATTTGCATAAGTTTGTTTCAGGCCAATTGTGACCACAACATATGATGAAAATAAAAAATATTTAGATTCGTAAATTATATGGGTAATAGATTAAATTGAAAACACTTTGAAAAATTATATTATTTTTCATGAACAACATTTTTATATCAAAACATTACCAACGCTTCAAATTTATCTGTACATACATCACACAGACACGGGTATATCAAATGAGATTGAAATATTATGAGAACTTAATTTTTTTTTAAATTAAAATTTTCACATCAAACTTGAAATATTTAGATTTTATGGTCGTGAGTCACAGAAATAACAAATCAGACTGAAATTCTCCTAAAAAAATTATTAGTATTCGTGTTCAATATTTTCATATTAAAATATATAAATAATGAAATTTGAACTTATACTAGTTAAATTTAATACCATTTGATAATAGAAAAATTCAAATTCAAATTATTGATAAACCGACTCTATGTGAGGTGGGACAAGGTAAATATAAGTTGTTTGACTTTGACCTATAATATATAATCTCAAGGCCCCCACAAAACAAAAGCCACGTCTTCTCAATTGCAACAAAACAACAAAACCTTGAAAGCTTCCACACAGTATAATCCCTTTCCTAAAAACTACCTTAATTCCATGGAGAAACTGGATTTGTCCAAGCTCAAGCTGGCCTCGTCTTCCCTCGGCGAGCGAATCAAGACTAGCGGCGCTCAGATGGGCCGCACTATCAGCTCTAAAATGAAGGAAATTCTACAAACCCCAACGCCCGAATCCAAAATCGTCGACGAGGCCACCGCCGAATCGGTTTTGGAGCCTAATTGGGGCCTCAATCTTCGCATTTGCGCCATGATCAGCCGCGGAGAATACGACGTCGCCGAGATTGTTAGGGCGATCAAGAAGAAGTTGCTTTCCGCCAAGAATCCGGCGACCCAGGGTTTAACCCTTGAGCTGCTGGAGACGTTGACTTCGAATTGCGATAAGGTGTTCTCTGCGGTGGCGTCGGAGAAGGTTCTGGAGGATATGATGAAGCTGATTGATGATCCGATGGCGGACCACGGGATTAGGGTGAGCGCGATGCAGCTGATCAGGGCATGGGGCGAGTCTGAGGATCTCGATTACTTGCCAGTGTTTCGTCAAACATACATGGTCAGCTATCTCTCTGTCTTTCTCACTCTGTTGCTTTAGGGTTTATTAATAACAGTGCCTTCTCTGATAGAGCTTTAGATTTATAATCATTATTTATTGGTTTATATCTAAAATGGATGAATTCTATGGTTGGTTTTGTGTTTACTTTTTTCGTATAAATGGCTGGACCAAAATGTAAATTTGGGGCACTGACTTTTTGTTGTGGATAGTAAGCAAGAATTGTGTTTTGAACGTCATTGCTGCTAATTTTTATTCAATCTATAAATATGAAGACCCCTGGTGATTGTGGGTGGAAACAAATTTGTATTGTTCGTAGAAAATTGTTCCTTTTCCCTGATACAAACCTATATATATATATATGTGTGTGTGTGTGTGTGTGTGTGTGATTACCAATTACTCATTTTGGCTGTATTATGATTTGTCTAGGAGTGGAATAGAACCCAGATAAATGAGCAGGCTTCTCTTGGAATCGGTTTTATGTTTACGCTTCGTTTTCATGAACTACTTGGCTTGGCTCTTAAACTATTTAAGATAACTATTAACTTTGAGCTCCTAAATTACTCTGAGCAAGAGCTGGAATTTGGTCTAGTACTTCCATGACTTCCTTTTCCTTGAAACCGTTTGTTCATATACAACTAATCAAGAATAAAGACAAATCTGTCATTGATTTGGAATAAGTCAAATCTGGTTCATATGGCCACAAGCATATATCAATTTCCCCATCATAAAAGACTATGTATAATTTATTACTCATGTTTTCTATTAAAGCACAATAAAGCCTAAACATGAGAAGACTTTTGTGGGTGTTTTTCAGTATAAGGCAAGGAACTAAGAATACCTTAATACAGCAAAGCTGCATTTCAATCGCATGGAGAAGCACATATCAAATTTCCCATCATAAAAGACACTCTATAATTAATTACTCATGCTTTCTATAAAAGCACAATAAGCCTATATTATACGTGAGAAGACGTATGTGGGTGTTTTTTCTGTATAAGGCAAGGAATTAAGAATCCCTTACAGCAAAGCTGCATTTCAATCACATGAAGAAGGTGGAGCATAATGTGTGACCTGGCAGACTAAATGAGGTTGTCTTAGGGTCTTTATTTAGAGCCTTTGGTATTCAAAGAATTCATGAACTGGGGAATGTCTTGTACAAGAGCATGCATTATCAAAACTTTACTGGAAAGCTGAAACAGTTCATTGTCATTTTTGTTTTTATGTATGATTGAATTGAATCAGACACTCTTTAAGGGCGTGAACTTGTAGAATTTGATTTTCTTTTTTCTCATTCAGAATGCACGAATTTGTGGTTCTATATGTTTGTTTTATTTATCCTCCTTTTTTCCCCACCTTTTTTTGGTTGTACAATCTCACCAGATTCTGTGTTTTAAAAATTTGATGTTTCATTCTATTTGTGTAATTTTATGTTCACATGTCATCACTGTTTCAGTGGTAATATCAAAAGATGACCCATTAGTTAATGTTTTACTCTATTAAGATAAGAGAATGATGGGAAATGGTGACTTCACCTTCAAGGCTTTTTGTTGTATGAGTGCAATGTTTAATTTTTGAGATGTTTACATTTTCTTCTGTGGATCTAATTTGGCTGAATCTGGCAGCAATTGAAATCTAGAGAAATCCCTCCATCTGCACAGGGAGAAAGTTTTCCGACCATGCAAAACAACTTGGAGTCTTATCTTGGTGATCAGGAACTATCGCCTCCTGAGAGTTACCCCATTCCCAACACTGGTGCAGCAAATGAAGATCCGGCTTTCATTAGTTATGGTTTCCAGTCTATCGAAGAGAAGAAGGAGCTTCTTCTTATTGCTCGAAATAGTCTTGATATCCTCTCCAGCATATTGAATTCTGATACAGAACCAAAACCCGTCAAGGTGAATTTATTCTCCAATTTTCAGCGTCATGAGATTTTCAGATATTTATATCACTGGTCTGTTATTTCCCTTTCAGCTGATACTGTTTACTTTCTCATATTTCTGCCTCAAATTCCTATATCCTGTACAGTTTTTGATGATATTATGTCTTGTCACTCATCTTAACTTTTCACAAAGAACTTATCTACTTATGGATGGCTGTCATAATAATCTTGGATGGTCTTCAGGATGTGTACTCTCTAGCCTTGGTGTTTCCTGACGTCTATACCTTTGTATAATGAAACATATACATATGTTAGAGCTTATGGTCTCCTTTCTTTGGTACGGGTGATGAGGCCTTGTTTGGTAGCCATCACTTTTGCTAAATACAAAAAGTTTGGGTGTTGCTAATTACTGTTGAAATTGGGGAAACAAATCAGGCCAGTTTGGCGTGGTATTTTCCCATATATGAACAAACAGTGACTAAAATTGGATCGGACAAAATTGCCCTATTTCCTTCTAACTTTTAGGCATGGTTTGGGTTAAGATAGTCCTATTCTTGTTTGCTGCCAACCCAACTTAAAGCTTTTTTGTTGTGGTTTTCTGCAGGATGAATTGACAATTAGTATGGTAGAGAAGTGCAAACAATCCCTTCCCATTGTTCAGACAATTATAGAAACCACATCTGATGATGAAGTGATGCTTTTTGATGCTCTAAACCTCCATGATGAGCTTCAACTTGCCATTTCCAAACATGGTGAGTTACTAGCTGCATCTGAATCTGGACACACGAACGACCATAATCCAGTAGATCTTGCTGGTGACGAAGCGACTTTGCATAATGAAACAACAGACCACTCTCAAGCAGGAAGCACTGTATCCAATATACCGAGTCATCAAGAAGAGGGTGCCGATAAAAGCAGCTGAGTTAGGGAGCACTCAGCAGCAGCCCAGGTTTCTAACCTTAGAAATCAGTGTGAGTTGTAATTATTGAAAATGGTTTTACTTGATTTAGGATTATGAGATGAATGTACCTATGTATGCTTTCTGTTTTCATTAACTGGGATACTCATCCTCCACACTCTTGAACCAGACTTTCTTTCCTGTTTCTTTTTTTTTTTCATTTATTATGCAATAAATAATTATCATGTATTTGTATTTTCTGCTCATCTTTTAAAGTGTTGTAGTGAAACCGCCACTTATGTTTTATAGATTTTATCCAGTGCTCAACTCCAGAATGGTGCCACTGTTTTGTTTTACGTTTAAGGTGTAAATTCTGTGTAGATTAGAATTTTTCAACAATACTGTGCATCAAATTTTACATCAAAATGAATCTTTTCAAAATATTTCATACTGTTTTATTAAATAATTCTCATTGTATAAAAAATATATTTTATAAAACTGTTACATATTTAATTTTATATTGAGTGAATGAAAATAATATATTTATAATTAAATTAAATATACTATTAAGTATATAGTAGGATAAATATAATATAGCTCATTTGAACTATCCATATTATGTATGAATTATGCAAGTTGTTACATTTTGTCATTAATTAATAATTATGATGTGATAGAATTGTCAATTGTTTTTGCCCTCATGCGTCGTCAGCCATGCAATTATTTTTATGTGAAATTGGTTCAAAAGATAAAGTATATTTAAAAATAGGTTTCATTTGGATAAAGAGATTTAAGGAAAGATTCGAAAATTTTCATCGTAAATTTATTCTATTGATGGTGTTTGGATAGATGTTGATTTGAAATCTATGAATTTTATTTTGAACTTTTTTTTTTGAGCAAAATTGGTTGATTTCAAATCCACACTACATTAAGTGGATTTCATTTCAAATTCAAAATTTCAAATCACTCTATCCAGATGAAACATTAGTTTATTGTTTGAGTAAAAAATGTTGAAAATTCCACTGTTAGACATGTAGCTCTATATGGCAATGTATAGGAAATTGTATAGTTCATGAGAAAAAGTGAAAAATAAAACGTAGTAGTATGTGTTGACGTGCAAATTCATACTAAACGAATCGAGTCATACACTAAATAAATCGATACAAATCGAGTCACACCAAATAAATCGGACAAACATAGAATAAAGTAGAACAAAAAACAGGGGCAATTCTGGTCAGATAGAACATATTTTTATTAATTTGAAAGAGAAAATATTAATATCTACCTCTAATGCAATGAATTTCGTATTTGGAGGTTAGACCAAATATTAACACTGTATTTAAAACCCATATTATTTCAAATGATTTTTATATTACAAACTACTTTTATTTTATTTTATTAGACTCGGATAGGAATAAATTGGGTAGTAGCAATGAATTAGAATCCCAAGTAATTAGATAGCATTTAAATAAAGTGAGTTGGTAGATTAAGATAAAATAATACATGGGGGAATGGGGCCAATTAATTTTGTAATGTGAAGTCCCAAAGCATATGATAAGAAATTACAGAAAATCTAATCTCAATGCTCCACATCCCATAATTGCCGCCAAAGTAACGGTTGGACCAAGACATGTCTATTCCTAGAGATTTCTTCAACACCACTTGTTGATTTCTTCTCTCTTTGATAAAAAAAAAACAGTATTATACCACAGATCTTTCATTTGGATAGCATCTCCCCCTTCATAATCAATCATTCCTCTGAGTTCTCGTTTTCCGGCGGGTGCATCCTCGCCGGCCGGAGCTCGGACCGCCGGAGATCAAAATGGTGGACGAAAGGCCTCTCGAGGAAATTAGCGATCAAGAAAGTGAGGAGGAATGCGACGCAGCCGAGATGAAATCGAGGAGAAAAGCCCTGTTTGATTTCCGCTTTAGGGTGGAGCAAGCAATCCATGGCGACTACCTGTTTGTGAAAACGCCCCAAAGAGATTCAGAAAATGATGAGGATGAAAACAAGGAAATTACATTGTGGGGCGTCCCTTTGTTGCCTAGCGAGGGCCACGAGGGCACGGATGCGGTTCTGATGAAGTTCTTGAAAGCTAAACGCTACAAGGTCCACGAGGCGTTCACCTTGCTGCGCAAGACCCTGAAATGGCGAGGCGATTTCAGGCCCATGGAAGCTGCTGATCAGGATTTCATCAAGCATCATTTCGACAACGAGTGGTTCACCAGTGGTGTCGATAAGGAGGGGCGTCCGTTGTGTTACAGTGTGTTGGGGAATGAGTACCATAAAAGAATGATCTTGAGCCCTGGTGGTGGTGATATCAACTGCCAAGATTACTTGAGATGGAGGGTTCTTTGCTTGGAAAGAGGGATTCAGAGCCTCAGTTTCAGACCTGGTGGTGTTGATTCGATCATCCAAATCATCGATTTGAAGAACGCCAATGGAGCTGCCACCAAGGAGGTCAAATTGATCTGCAAGAAGATGATCACCTTGCTCCGAGATCATTATCCAGGCCTTGTCCACAGGAATGTGAGTTTTTATTCAATGGTGATTGCATTTTTGTAGTTGAAATCATTGCTGATATCTTATCATGGAATGCAGTTGATCATAAATGTCCCGGTATGGTTTTTGACTCTAAACGCGTTAAACCTACGGCTCATCACCAAGAGAAGCAAGAACAAATTCATTTTTGTGAAGCCATCAAGAGTCACAGAGACCCTTCTCAAGTAAAGATATATTGTTTAAGCCCATATTCTTGAACTCTATATACATATATCTTTATTTGCTATTTCATAATCTTTGATATTGCTATGACTAAAATGAAGGTATGCCACCATAGAGAACATACTAGTACAATACGGTGGCTTGAAAAGAGAAAATGACACCGAATTCTCAACAGAGGACAAAGTTCTTGAAGTGAATATCAGAGGAAATGCCACTGAGTATATACAGATACCTGCAAATGAGGTATGTCAATGATGCATACTATTTACACATTGTTTTTGTTGTTAGATCAAATGGGGCCGAGTAAAACTTGTTGTTCGTTGTGAATTCGAGCTATAGGTAGGGGTTCAAGTGACATGGGATGTAACTGTGGTTGGATTTGATGTGACATACAAAGAAGAATTCATACCAGATGATGATTGTTCATACACGATATTGCTTCAAGAGAGGAAAATGGGAGAAAGCATTCGAAATTCGTTTCATATCAGAGAGCCGGGGAAGATTGTGATAAGTGTAGTTAATGCTTCATATACTAAAAAGAGGGCTTTCTATAGGTACAAGAGCAGGCCCAGTGTGCCTCTCTATATGATCATCAACTCATAGTGTTTTCCATGACTTAGTTTGGTTACTTCAGCATTAATGATTTTCTTGTTTCTCCATTAATTTAAGTTTTGAGTTGAGAGAATCAGCATTATTTGTGATTATTGTTCATTTAATATATTGATGATAAAACATTACATAGTGTTAATCCTTGTATCTGATTTTTGCTTACTGTCTGTTGCCTTTATGTTTACCGAAATTCTTGAGTGATAAAAGAGATTCTAATGAGATATTAAGATCCAATTAGCAATAATTAAGGACTCCTGATGAAATAATCCCTAGTGATGCACAGACCACTAGTTGCTAATTATGAATTGAAGTTAAAATTTTAGCAGTAGAAAAACATCAAATTGATGATATAGGGGATCCAAATTAAATCAAAGAAACACAAAGTCATGAACATTAATGACAGAATAGCATGATAAACTTCATAGAAGAGTAAGAAAAACATTACTATAATTGACCAAAACATAGATGAGGCATCCTTCAAACTGGTGGAAGAATCAGTCTATGAACATTAATCTTAAGAAAAAAAAAAGAGAGAGAGAGAGAGAGAGAGAGAAAACATGGTTCAAAAAGCTTATGCACCTGTTCTTTGCGTCTCACACAGGGCAGATGACATGAAATTTTAAAAATTACTAAGGGTATTTGTGTAATTTCACAATTTTAATTAAAAAAATATATTAAGTCCTGAAGCTTTCGTATCTACAAATTTATTCCTTTTTTCTCTTTTTTCTTGCCACACAAATCCTAGAAATTCTCTCTTTTTTTTTTCTTCCTCAGTTCCTTCGGCATCTAATTTCAAGATAAAATGTTATCTTTATATTATTTCTTTACTTTATTTTAAAGTTGTTGATTTTATTGTTAGCAATGAAGCTTTATGCGTCAATTTCAAAATACAAAAAATAAAAGAAAAATATTGTAATTCATGTGTTAAATTATTTATTTTCTTATGTTGATTCGTCAAATTGAGATGTAATTAAGTTATCATTTTTGGATGTTATAATTTTATATTGTAATATATTAATTTTATCGAAATTGTGATAAATTTATACTCTTAATTTTATCGAAATTGATCTTATGTGCAACCGTCTCATGAATATTGTAACGTGAGACGGTCAACCCATGACTCACAATTTACAATTCACATATGAATTTGTGAATATAAATTTTGTTTGTGGGTGATAATGATATGTCTCACGATAACTATTTGTGAATCTGTCACATATAAGTTTTTGTATTGTTTTTATTAGTTGACTTGGATTCCCTGAACAAAAATCTTGGGTCCGTCACTGCCCACAACCCATGCTTAACCCATGAAATAAACATTGACTTGTAGAAATGAATTTTAATTATTATATTAGAGTTTCATCTAACAATGTTATATTTGTAAGATTGTCTCGTATATAATGATGTTCAAACGGTTTAAAAAATTGAAACCGAATCGAAACTGAACTGAGGTCTACGGTTCGGAAAATCGTTGACTTGAATCGTGAACCGTAGTTCGACGGTTCAAGATAATTTCAAACCAGAAACCGACAGTTAAACGGCCGATTCATCTTTTTTTTTTTAATTTTTATATTATATATAAATAATATTATGTATTCATGTTATTTTACTCTTTCATTTTAAGTTGTATTGATTATTATCCTTAATTTGTATTATAAATTGTAATTTTTTTAGGTATATGATTTGTGTTATACCCTTATCCTGACAGTAGGGTAAAAGAGGGATTAGAGTACTAAGGGAGAGAAAAAGAGCCGACCTAAGAAAAGGCTTCTGAACTTACCGACTATTCCCAAAAGGTCGGTCGTTTTCGAACCATCTATGAATAGTCCCCTTGAGCGACCACCTAAAGATGAGCTAATGGTTGAACATAATAGCAAAACGTCGACCAATGAAGAAGCATACCGACCAATCACCCACACCCATCTGACAACAACGTGGTGGAAACATGTCCTCCCACCTACCCCTAGTAAGCCCCATGCTTAAGCATTGAATCAATCAAGTCAAGAGTGCAATCACATTAAATGCATGCAAGCATGATTGTTTCCTCAAAATAAGGGAATTATAACCCTAATTTTCTCACCTCAGATGTAACTATAAATAGAGAATCATTTATTGTAATAAGAGTTAGTTGAAAATTAGGAAAAGAAACACATAAGAAATAGAAGAAGAAGGAACCGAGCTCTGATCCCCTGTTGTATTATTACGACCGACCTTATTTGAAGAAATAGAGAAAAGAAGCAAGAGATCTCCATAACCTAAAACAGTCATATATCTAGAGTTTATATCAATATTTTCTTGATTAACCTCCATAAATTTCATTATATCGATTGTTATCATAACTATATTGATTGTTTGACCATAAAGACGAAGTAGCCAGTTTTGGACTTCAACAATTTGTGTTTCGTTGTATTTAAATTGTAATATCTTATATTTAAAGTTGTAACTTGTAAGTTGTAATGTTGTGTTGCTCTAATTTTTCATTTATATAAAATTATCAACTCAAAAAAAATTATTATGTTGTAATATATGAATAATTGTAATATTTATATGTAAATTTAATTTTTTTTAAAAATTAAAAAAAAAAACAAAGAAAAGGAATATTGAAACCAGCCAAACTGGAACTGAAACCGAAATTCCCAAGGTTTGATTTAGGTTTGGCATTTCACAGTTTGTCGAATCGGTTCGAAACCGACGGTTCGAACCGTTTGAACACCACTACTCAGTATACATTTTTATGGAGATGGATTATGTTAAAAGGAGAAAAAATGGGTCTTTGTCTTCGAAATAGGCCGCATGCCATAAATCTTAACTTTTAGGCTTGCAATGGCTAGACCAATGTCTTCTGAATCTATCCAGGCTAGTTCGTTCATCTACTTTGAGTTCAGTTCCAATAAACTAAAATAAATACAAACAACCAAAGTCGTAATATTCGCAAACAAAATAAAGATACCTAGAAAAATTACAAGGTACAGTACATAAATTAGCTTTCATTCATCTCACATCTAAAAGAGTGTATTGAGTGTATCAAATCACCAACACATGTACATGTAAATATTCTTTCACTTCAAACCCACTTTAAAATTAAAAAATTAAATAAAAAAAATTGAAAATCGACAAATATCATAATTTAATACACCCAATGCACCTCACCAGGTGCAAAGTGGAAGAGAACCATAAATTATCCCACCAAAAATACAGTACCTTACTATAGTAAATGCACATTTTTTTATAATTCCCCAAAACTTAAACCTTACTTGTTTTAGACAAGTTGGAACTAAGAGAAACATAGAAAGTAAAATTACATCTAGAAAATTTAATTATAAAGATTAAGATAAAATATTGACAAAAATCTAAAAATAATAAAAAAAATCTAATTAGTTAGAAAAGTAGACTTGTTATCTCACTTCAAAAATATAGAACATAAAAACCCAATTATGAAAAAAAAAAAAAAAAAAACTTGGACTTATTCTTATAATAAACTTATAAAAGAGTAAAATCCAATTATAAATATCATGATCATAATTAAACAACTATTAACCACATGTAAAATAATTCATAAACCGCGAACTTGAATCAATAGCTCATAATTAATTTCATACACTGACCATACTCTGTATATATACTTAAACTCAAAACTCAAAATTTTCCTAATTTACAATTTAATCAGCATGAATTGACGATAATTCCGAGATAGAGCAGAAACCATGGGTAGGAAAGAAAGAAAGAACCTCAGCACAGCAGCAGAAGCCATAATAAAGATGGAGACAAAAAACACAAGACACAATGTATTTTGTAAGGTTGTTAGAAAATTAAAGCCACCTGGCTCTTGCCAAAATCATAGGTGTAAGCTATATTGAGGTGAGTAAACATGCATAATGCAGAATGGCAAAATCCCTCTACTTCAATCTTGCATATGTGTCAAATCCTAAGCCCTCTTCTCTCCCTATAAATACCACTCATCCGAGTCGCCACTTCTCATCACCATCATCTCCACACAATCAATTCACCATGGCCAAGCTCTTTCTTTCTGTTCTAAGCTTTCTTCTGATCTTGGGTTCGAGCTTTGCTCTTCGAGGGGACTCTTGGCAACAGGGCGAGTGCCAGATCACCAGCATCGACTCTCAAGAGCCCTCTTACACCTTGAGAGCCGATGGTGGAGAGACCGACTTCTGGGACTACAACCACAAACAATTCCGATGCGCCGGAGTCTCCATCCGCCGCCACAGAATCCAGCAGAAGGGCCTTCTGCTCCCTGTCTATCACAATGCGCCTATTTTAGTCTACGTTGAAAGAGGTTTGCTCTTTTAATCATTATTTTTTTCAAGAATGTATAGATTGTGCGCGACAGGTTCAAATCAGAATAGATTTTCACTGAAATAATATGGAGGTTTGATTTTGTGTTTGTGAAACGACGTTGGTGGTTGCATGCAGGTAGTGGCATTTACGGGCTCATGGTTTCGGGCTGCCCGGAAACATTCGAATCGTCTCAGCAATTCGGAGACGAGGAAAGGAGCCAGAGATTCAGGGATCAACACCAGAAGATCGGAGAATGCAGACAAGGTGACATCATAGCAATCCAAGCAGGCTCTCCTCACTGGGTTTACAACGATGCAGACGAAGAGCTCGTTCTTGTCGTCTTGCACGACAACGGAAACAACGCCAACCAACTCGACCAGAATCCAAGAGTGCATAATTCTACTTCAACTCAGCTTTAATTTCACAATCTCTAATTCTAATCGACATATATTATTGCATGCAGTCATTCTTCCTGGCCGGAAACCCGGAGAGGGAGGAGGAGAGAGAACAACACGGGCGACGTGGAGACAGGCAACGCCAACTGGGCAACGTATTCCAAGGCTTCGACGAGAGGACACTGGCTGATGCGTTCGGAGTGGACGAGGAAACGGCAAGGAAGCTCAAGGGCGAGGAAGATGACAGAGGTCACATCATCAGAGTGCAGAGAAGCCTCCGCGTCATCAAGCCACCATCCCATGGCCGATCGGAGCAGGAGGAGGAGGAGGAGGAGAGGTACTACCGTGGCCGTGGAAACGGGATGGAAGAGACCATCTGCTCTGCTAAGAACAGAGAGAATCTGGACAGGTCATCACGCGCCGACATCTACAACCCACAAGCAGGGAGGTTCTCCACCGTCAACAGCTTCACTCTCCCCATTCTCCGATTCCTCCAGCTCAGCGCTTCCAGGGGAGTCCTTTACAGGGTAAGAGGAATTAAATTCCCAATTTAACCTTATATTTTTTGAAATACAAGTTCAATTTGTAGATTGTGGTGCTAACATCATTAAATGAATGCATGGCAGAACGCGATAATGTCACCACACTGGTATGTGAACGCGCACAACATAATCTACGTGACACGTGGCGAGCTGAGGATGCAGATCGTGGACCACCGGGGACAGGCGGTGTTCGACGGGCAGGTTCGGAAAGGGCAGGTGGTGGTGGTGCCACAGAACTTCGCGGTGGTGAAGCAGGCATCGGAGCAGGGCGGCGAGTGGGTGGGGTTCAACACCAACGACAACGCCATGATCAACACCCTCAGTGGCCGCACCTCCGCCCTCCGAGGCCTCCCCGCCGATGTTGTCGCCAGCGCCTATCAGATATCGAGGGAGGACGCACAGAAGCTCAAGTTTTCCCGGGAAGAGACTCTCTTGTTCAGTGGATCATCTGCCAAATCTGGAAGGCCTAGACTTGCTTCTGCTTAATTAATAAATCTATGTGTAGACTATAATATATTTCAATAATGGATGTATGTAGCTGTTTATCGGCTTTCTACACTTTTCTTCTGAGTTTATATCAATAAGAGCTTTTACTTTGAGCTTCATTTTCAACCTCCATTTTCTTTATATTCTATTTCTTGCACACCAACTCTTTAATTAATTCCATAATTTTTAATATTTCAAAGTAATCATTATGTATGTTAAATAACAACACTAATTAGTGTTTTGACTCTTTTGAGATTAGGTGGTCTTTTCATGTTTGTACTACACGATCCCTTAAATTGATTTATATATAATTTTTTATAAAAAAAATCATAATTGTGATCTTTTTTTAATTTGCAATTGAATTCTTTTTTTAAATTCTAATTGCACCTCAAAGTTCAAATGTTTTTTAAAGTGGAATTTTTCCAAAACACGTGACTTGCTTTTATGTGTGTAAATATGTATTTTCATTTAAATTTAATTTTAGATTTTAAATTAAAAAACAGTCATAATTGAAAATTTTATTTATTTATTAATCATAATTTAAAAGACTTGTATACTCCTAAGATTTTGCTTTTGGCCAGAAAAATGTCAGAAAATGATTTACGTTGCACTTTGAAATTTTTTTGATCTTTAGGATACAATAATAAAAAATAAAAAAAAAACATAAAAACTTGCATGCCCCCACCCCTTTTTTTTTTTGGTCATAAACCCACAAAACCCACCCCCACCCCGCCCCAACATGAGATCTTCTATTACACTTGGTATTACATCTCCTATTCCAAAACAATCATCACACACCAAGTGTATTCGATGACATCACTATTTAACACATGTTATATAATAAATGCTATGAAACATGAGATGTAACACAAAATGTAATAAAATATCCAATCTAGCCCGCCCCACCCCACCCTTCTCGTGAATAATCACCTACTTCGCTCCTACTTGACATTTTTTATTTATTTATTTCTCAATCATTTATTTGTATACATAAGTAAATATATGTGCATTTATTTGTACATCTATGATACTAAAATAAGTGCATTTCATTTATATAGTTCCTCATGAATCAACCTAACACTTAATCAATTTAAAAAGATCCAACGTGTTTGATTTTATCTTTGAATACAAATTTACTAAATATCATATATATATATATATATATATATATTAAAATTAAAACATTTCATTCATGAGTTTCATTCATTAGTTGTATCTTCTTAAGATATCAGTTGTATACTCTTAAGGTATTAGATATTTACTTTTAAGGTATTAATATTTATAGTATAAGATATAACATATGCACCTTTAAGGTGTTACATATTTACCTTTAAGGTATTAATATTTGAGTAACACTTATGTGCACCAGTTGCATCATGCAATCAATACCTTTATGTTATAAATGTAGTACCTTTATGTTATAAATGTAATACATTTATGCATATTCATTTTAAAAGGTACGGATATTTGTACATAAAGGTATGGATTGCACGAATTTTCACTTCTGTGCAACTGGTGCACAGAAATTTTTGTGTTAATATTTATAGTATAAGATATAACATATGCACCTTTAAGATATTAATATTTATAGTATAAGATATAACATATGCACCCTTTAAGGTAAGTATTAATACTTATAGTATAAGATATTACATATGCACATTTAAGGTATTACATATTTACCTTTAAGGTAAGTATTAATACTTATAGTATAAGATATTACATATGCACCTTTAAGGTATTAATATTTATAATATAAGGTATTACATATTTACTCTTAATGTATTAGTTGTTTATTCAATGAAAGATATTAGTTGTATACTCTTAAGGTATCACTAGTATACTCTAGTATACTCTTTAGATTTCACGTGTATACTCTTAAGGTATCAGTGTACTGTAAAATGAGTTTAAAATTTTAAAATTTCAAATACATGATTTTTTTCTTCACCAAAATTTCTGCAAATAATTCACATTACTCAATCAATAACCAATTATAGTGTTTGTTGCATCATTTTTATCGTATATTGCTATGATTTCAAGTTATAGAGAGAGAGAGAGAGAAAAAATGGGAAAAAAAAAAAAAGAAGAAGAAGAAGGAACAACAAAGAAAGAAGGAAGAGAGGAAAAAAAGAAGAAGAATGAAGGTTAGCCAAGAGAGAAAAAAAATGACAAAAAAAAAGTAAATGAGTTGGGGGCACCGTGCACTGACACTAAAAAAAAAAAAAGTTACAAATTAAAAAAAGATCATACTTCGTATAATTAAAATTTATTCCTACTTTCATAATTTATCCCCACAAACTTTCATATATTTTAGACAATTCGTCCAAAACACAAATTACTTTCAAAATGTGAACCAACATGCAATTTTTTTTTTCTTTTTTTCTTTTCTACAATTTCGGGGAAAAAAAAATTTGGGGGGTCAATTCCCATATTACCCCATAATTTGTTTTAGCTTTAATTTTTAAAACTTACAAGTTTCTTTTTTTTTTTTTGAAGAGAAACTTACAAGTTTCTTGTAAAGCCCATTATATAAAATCTCATCTGCCTCATTAAATTAGTACCAAAAATTAGGGCAAGAAACCGCAACAGTGCGTGAATCAACTCGAAGAAGGTATGTACTTCTTTCTTCGTCTTCGCCGGAAAGTCTTATCTTGTTTCTGATATTTTATTTTCCGGCTATAATTTCCGGTGGTCTGTTCTGGAAACCGACTATTCGATCCCCTACTGGCTACTGTACAACGAAGGCCGTCGTCGCGGCGTGATGCCTTCTCCATTTCTGTTTCTTTTTTCTATTTAATTTGTTTTTAATCTTTCCAGCCGCTATCTATTCCATTTTCTTTCTTGTTAAGAAAAACAGTGATCTAGAGTTGCATTTCTGTTCTTTCCTCTATTTCTGTCAGTGCAGTCATTTCCTGCATAGATCATCTTATCAGATCATTGCTGTATTGTGTTGTTAAAAGGGGGTTGTGAATGAAACCAAACTAAGATATGCTTGGATTATTAAATATTGGTGTAGTTTAGGGGGTCTTTTTTTCATTGCAGCTATTTCTGTGAGTAGGGATTTCAAATGGAAAGGTTAGTTTATCACTATAGATATCATGAAACACTTTGTTGCTTATGCTCCTTAATTGCAATTCAGAATCTTTATTTCTTCTCACATATTATTTGTGTATTTTATCTTATGTTTGTACAGTCTAACATTCTTAGTATACACATTGTGTGCACTAATAATAAATGAAATATTAGAATATTTTAGTATAAATAAATTAGTCTCAGAAAGATAAAGAATTCATGATTTTATGAGTATGTATGTCTCTGTAAAAATTCTAATCCATAATTTATAAGAGTGTACTAAACACTGTTTCTAGAATGGTGCTCACTTGGGATTTATCGAACCCTATCAAATTCTTTATTTTGCTCTTTCACTTTCTCACATCTTTTATCTTGGATCCTCTTATGGCAGATTTGTCCCTGTCTGTAGATGAGGATGTAGAGTTGATTCATTGAATCAAATGCTTTTCAGCAACACTCAGGCCGGATTTATCTGCATTATGCTTGGTTGAGAGATTTCGTAGGAATCGAAATACTAATTTCATTGCAATGAGAACTCAAAAGGCCCAAGTCCGGAAATGAACTTTTAGGATAATGAAAGTTCTATTAATAACCAAAGCTTGATAAAGAAATTCAACCCACTATTTTGAACAAGGTGGATTGTCCATTGGAAAAAATGGAAGAGTCCATGGAAGGACATGTTTGTGAAGAAGTCGTCGAAAGTGACTCTGAAGTTGATGCACAAGAGGTAAAGTCTGAATCTTGAATTGATTAACTTGTTTAACTGTTATTCTCTTCTTCTTTTTTACATGAAATCAATGTAAATTCAAATCCTTGTCTGTTGAATTGATTATTTTGGCATGAACTAATAAGCTCTGTTTTACTATAAGATCTATGTTTTAACATGAAATTATGTATTCTGATTTGCTGATCTTGAGTGGTTTGTGTGAATGACATGAACCATATTTGAATGTTTTGTATTACTTCAAATCTAACCATTGTTTGCTCACTATGGTTCTTGTCATATTACGGTGCCTGTATTGTTCATGTCATCAAATGTTTTAAAATGGCTCGTGATATTATTAGCTTGGTTTGTGTTATTTAATTTGGAACGACTCTTATCATATCAGGAACCATGATACATGGCTTGTCATCACACAAACCATGCTATATGGCTTGTGTCAGTGCCACAACCTTGCTCTATTGTTTGACTTTATGATGATCCATGACATGTATGATTTTTATTGTTTTTTATCTGACTAGTTTGATATGTCAACTTCATTTTTTTTTTTTTAAAGATTAATGGTGTTTCAACTTTCATTATATTTTAAATCTATCTAATAATGAAATTAATTTATTATTATTAATGATTTTTATATGTTATAGGAAAATTGATTTTATTTTTGTTTTTTTTATTGATGGTATTTTATTTTGTAAATCTATTTTATAAGAAAAATTATTTTTTAATAAAATAAGGTTTTATGTGGGTTGTTTATTACACTCCAATGGTGAAATACTAATTATGATATATTTTGTATGTTTATTTAAGAATTTTGTTATATATCTTTGTTTAAAATGTAAATTATTTTAATTGGCTATATTGGCATTTGATATTTGTCAAAATCATATATTCCCGTTATCTAGGTTGCTTGGTCATGGAAGAGAAAGGCTTTTCAGAGACAAAAAGCTGGTATTAATGGATATGTTCGAGGTAGCATTTTACGCGACATACGCACTGAGCTGGAGATTGTTGGTGATGACGTGTTCCAGGAGTTTGTGAACTCCTGTTTTGGCTGTTATATGGAGTTCAATTGGAAGGGATACTCTTCTAATGCCACCCTTCATGCACTTATAGCTCAAGAAATTAGACTGGCGAATGGTCCAGAGGATGAGTTGTGGTTTCGCATAGGCGAGCAACATATTAGATTTTCCAAGTACGAGTTTGCACTCGTCACTGGTTTGCGGTTCGGGGATTCAGCCTTTGATCCTAATGCACAGCATAATCCACCTGAGAACGGTGTATATGTTAGACAATTACAATCTTTGGGTCGCCTTTCCATAGATCAGCTACGTGATCGTTTTAGCAGTGGGTTTTTCCGACGTACACCTGGCGATGCACTTAAAGTGGCGAAGGTGTTGTTCGTGTACTATATTTTATTAGCTGTGGATGGTGGGAAGGCGGCCGTAGATCGATGGATGTGGACTTTAGTTGAAGATCATGAGCAGTGGGAGGACTTTCCGTGGGGAAAGTATTCATTTCAGATTCTCTTGCATTACATTAATGCTCTCCCTACAACACTACACAAGCCTAGTCGTCGCCCACCTGTTTATCATTTTTACGGATGCACTTTTCCATTGTTGGTACGTGCTATTATTTATATTTTTGTCATGCATATATTATGTTGATGCGTTATTAGAAATGTTTGTTAATTAATCTTCAATAGATTTGGGCGTACGAGGCTATACCTCAGTTGGGCTCCGCATGTGCTTCTAGAATTTCGACCGATCTGATTCCACGATTTCGTAGATGGGTGTTCAATAAGGTCAATCTTGATATGACATCATATTTTTATGACAAGGTATGGTTTGTATTATGTTCCGTGAATCGCAAAATTAACATATTTCATTGATTTAAAGATTTTTGAACTGTGCAAATACCCAGTTGGGGTGTTCACCTACACTGGAGCCTAGTGCTGAGGAGCTGAAACAGATCTATTGGCAGCATATAGACGAGGACATTAGAAGAGGGGTCCAGTTTATTCACAAAGACACTCGTTTTAGGGTACGAGAGAGTGGGCAGCCCCATGAGAGTAGGAAGCGTAGTCGCCCTTCGACCACTAATGGATCTGTTCCTATCCGAAGTACTCGGACACCAAGGGTTGCAGCTGAGCACACCAATGGAGCACAAACAGACAAGACTACATCGGCTGCCACCACTACCCAGACACACGATCAGCCACCGAGCCTGCAAGAACAGCAAAGGGTGGGCCCGTCAGGGCAGAGTGGTGGAGCTAGTGTACTAGGAAATGTTGAGCCTGGAGGTGGGTCTGGTGATGATCTGTTGAGGCGTATTAGGGAAGAGGTGTCTAGTGTTGTGCGAGATGAGGTTGGTAGATTGGAGTGTAGCATTCGTCGTATCGTCCGAAACGAGATCAGACATATGTTTCATTATTGTTCCAGGACTTTTGTAACTAAGAAAAATGTACCTATCAACAAGGGATGACCAGTTGAGTTTCAGTCAGGTAAATAGTTATTAGGGGGTGTTTGGATTGGACTTAAGGTGGATTTAGTAAATCTGGATTTTGGCTTGAGAAAGATTTTGTGAGTTTGAATTTTGAGTAGAATTATAGTTAATATGTCATTTTCATATAGGGAATTGTAGAAAAAGTAAATGTTTTTTGTTGGGAGTTGTAGAAAAAAATAGATGTTTTTATTGAGAATTGTAGAAAGTAGATGCTTTTATTGAGAATTATAGAAAATAGATGTTTTTATTGAGAATTGTAGAAAAAGTAGGATTTTGCAAATTCTTGTCCAAACATGGACTAGACTGAGTCCATCCAAAATTCGGATGTATCAAGTCCAGTCCAAACATCCCCTTACAGACTGAAGTTATTAAATAGTTTTTTTTTTTAGAGTTTTATTGGATATATAATCTACTTTCTACATAAAGTAATATCCATTTAATTCATTTACTAATATATATATATATATATATATATATGTATGTATTAATTATTCAAAAAATATTATTAATAGTATATTAGAAAATATACTGATGATTAAATATAAGTATAGTAGAAAATGGGTTCATGAATTTTGACAAATTCAATTTTTAGTGTTGGTAATTCATAAAATTGATACTAGCAAAGGTTTGAACTTTAGTGTTGGAATCTTGGATGGACCCCACGTTATGTCCAGGTCGTGACACATAATAAACACAAACTTAGTCTGTGACTTGTGCATTTGCTGCACAACTTTCTGCAGCTGATATGGAGCTCCCCTCTTCTATTCTAAATTTTTCCTTTATTACTCTTTTTAATTATTATTTTTGGTTAAATATTTTGGCCATTTTCAATTTCGAAAGACTATTTTCTCCAAGCCTTGTTCCAAAATGCTCTTTTTATTTTTTTAACCCCGCAAGTTAGATGTCGAATTCAACATTTTATTATCAATAAGTTTGGCATATGTAACATCTTGTTTGAGTTTTTATTATATAAATACAAACTAGTTCCACAAATATAGAAAAGAGGCCAGAAATATATGACTTGAAGTTATTCTATTGCTGGCTCATGTGTACACACATGCCATTGCCAAAACTCATGTCTTGTGTGTAGTGAACCAGGTGGTGAGCATAGAGGTTTGTGACCTTCACATAAACATAAATGGTTCGGGTGTTGTTTAACGTGAGTCTAACCTGTTTGGACAGTTTTATGCCAAGAAAGTTATTTGGGACATTTTTATGTCTAATTCTCTACTTAGTTGTAATGCCAAACCATCGGATGCTATTCACAAGTTAGAAGCAAAAATTAATGCTCTAAATACTCCATAATAATATGGATAGAATATAAAATTGAAAGAAACTCAGTTTTGCTTTAGTTTTCTGCTACTAAGACCATCTCCAATTGCATCTTCAACGCAGCTTCAAATTCTGTGGCAAATTGCCACATATGTACAGTAAGTGTGCCACTCACTATTCCAAACTCAAATTATTTAATTTAATTTTCAGTTGCTTTTCAATTTTCTTTTTTAATTTATTTTCATTATATATATATATATATATATATATAATACTATTATCAGTTTATTTCAAATATTATGTGAAATATTATTTGATTTTAGATTTATGAAAATTTTATATCAATTGTGTAATAGAATTATGGTATTCTATATCAAAAAAATTATTATATCACCGAAATCAATATGTTCAAATTTATTTTATTAAATTAATAAACAAACATTTGATAAAATAGAGAAGAGAAGGAAATGACAAGAATGGAGTCGAGACCACTCTTTATTATTATTATTTCATTATTAACTTGACGTACTCAGTACAAATTATTTCCTCGACATCAACATTCATCTACTCAACCTCGAAAAACTAAGGTTTTTCTTCCACATAAAATTATACAAAAGGGAGAGGTGGCGGCATCTAAAAGTGCTTTCCACGGCCTGGAGACAGCATGTAACTCTGGCTTCCCCTGTTCATCTTCAACGCCTGTCCCTGGCTCGGCGACATCTGGTACGCATTCGTGATCACCTGCAGTGGCATTGCTCTCATCACCGACGTGTATCCGGCCACCGGGTTCCTCATTGGCCACCCGCTCGTCTTGAACGCCACCCACTCGAACCCCTCGTTTCCGGCCTGTGCTGTCGACATGTAGTCCTGTGGCACCACGAACATGTCTCCCTCATTCACCCTGTCCTTCATCAGAGCTTGCCCGTTGTGATCCACAATCTGAACCTGAGCATCGCCTCGTGTCACGTACACGACCGCGTGGCCTAGCACCGCCCAATGTGGGCTCAACAACGCATTCTGCATACAAACAATGTTGATCAGACTAATGTGATAAGTATGAGAAGAATGTCCAGGATTCAACTTACAGGGTAAAGAGTGCCTTTCTCGGCGCTCATGTCCATGTACTTGAGAATGGGGAGCTTGTGCATGTCGACGACGTTGAGCTTTCCGGCTTGTCTGGAGAAAATGTCAGCCTTTCTTATGTTGTCGATGTTGGTGCGAATGTTCATGCTGCAGAATGTTTCTTCCATGCCATTGTCTGGGTATGGCTGTTTCCTGAATTGCCCTTCTTCTTCTTCTTCTTCGGGGACGATGAAGCGCATGGGTTCTCTGACTATGACGCTCAGTCCTCTCTCCTCTTCCACACTCTGCATTCTCCGGATAACCTCCTCCGGCACGTTGTACGCCTCCGCCAATAGGTTGGCGTCCAATTCTCGGAAAATGTTGTGGAATTTCTGCTCACCTTGCTCTTGCTGCTCACTTCTCCCCACTCCACCAGCCAAATAAAACGCCTGTTTATACATTTCAAATCTATTCAATCAATCCTGTGAGTGAAGATGGATTTTATTTAGAATTAATTGATTATTACTCTGAATTTTTGGTCGAGTTGGTTAGACTGGTGGTTGAGGTCGTTGATGGAGACGGCGATCAAGTCTTCGTTGCCGTCGTTGAAGCACCAGTGGACAGCACCGGCAGGGAGTGCAATGACATCGCCTCGGCGGATACGGTGTACCTTCTGGTGCATGTCACCGTGCTGCTGCTGCTCCATTATTCTCTCGCGGCTGAATTGACTCTTTTGCCCCTCGTATGTCTCGGCGCAGCCGGGGAAGGTGATTCCGATGAAACCCTGACCTTTCTCGATGTAAACGAGGCGGGGGGAAGGGTGGTAGTTGGGGAGGGAGAGGGCGTTGGGTCTGAGGATGTTTCTCATGGCGGCGATGCCGGCGCACTGGAACTGTGGCTGAGTCTCCTCCCACAGCTCGGTGATGCTGCCCTCCGATTGGATGCGGTGGTGGGGCTGGACGGCGGAGATGCGCTGGATGCGGCATTGCTGCTCTTGGCTCAGCTGTGGGCCCCTCATTGATCTTTCTGCGAATGCGGCTGAGACTAGGAGGGAGAGGGAGAGGGAGAGGGCGAGGAGGAATCTGGACGCCATTGTTGAGTGTGTTTGTGTGGTGTGAAGAAAGTGGGGTTGAGAGGTGGGGTTTTATAGGCGATGGTGAGAGCATGTGGGCAATATACGTGGTGAATACTTTGCTTCTTTTGCTAACACCTTTGCATGGCTCTTAACACTTGGCTATGCATGCCTGACCTCAATTCTATTTCTCTGTTGGATATATTAGAGAAATTAAATGGGGTAATTATATGATTATGGGTGTACATAAAATTCATTTTTGTATATTTAGCTGTCTTGTTAAACATTAAGTTTTGGTAAAATAAAATACAAAATAAAATATCATTTTGTAATAGAAATATCTAATTTTGAGATTATACATGAGATCCTTTGCTTCAAGCTTTTTCATTTACTATTTCTTCATTCAAAACATATCGTTGTATTAAAATAATATCATCAATATAATACACATATATTGTATATTGAAAATATTTTAATAATAGATAAACATGATTTACGTAAGATGAATCGACCTAAAGTCCAACTCAAGCTGCTCCATTTGTTGAGTCGAATTTGTTGGGCCAAAAAGATGTAGATTTTATCAAGGTCCTTTAGGGTATGTTTGTTTAGAGATTATGTGGGATTGAAAAAATCCTGAGTTTGAAATCCTGGATTTTGTAGTAAAGGTAAATAGTAAAAATATATGTTTGTTTGAGGATTTTATAGGGTAAGATTATACTGTAGATGTCAAATCAATGCTGGAAAATGTGAAAAAATGTAATATTTTATTTTGTAGATATAAGTGGTAATAATAGGGTATGATTGTATTGAGATTTTGTAATCCAAATTGAAGTTTCAAAACAAATATACTTTGAGAATTTTGAAATTCTAAATCCTAACTATTGAATCCCTTTCCAAACATACCTTTAAGAATTAAGATGTTGGGCCATGAAAATTAATATTTATATGTCGTGGGTCCAATTCGAAGGACAACAAAAGTTGCATTGATCATTTCATTTCTATAAATTATTAATTAAAAAAGAAAAAAGAAAAAAAGCAACATACTATATCAATCAAATCCAGTGGATCAAAAATTCTATGTTATAACTTATAAGTGAAGTGGAGCTATTTCTATCAATGATAAATTTCATAACAAGACTCAATTTATAAATTAGTTCTCAATTTTAGATGCGAATTTTCAAGTTTTTAAATAAGGGGCTCAATTTAACTTTTTTCTCAATTTAAAACTTGAAAAATAGATTAAGTTCTCAATTAAAGACAAAATTCTATTTATTTTTATTTATAATTTATTTATATTTATATTTTTGATAAATTAAAACAAGTTATTTTAATTTTAAAACGATCTTCAACCGACTAGTATATATATATATATATATATATATATATATATATATATATATATAATTAATGCAATTCATAAAATTAAGATTCCTTTATTTTCTTAATTTTATGAATAAAAGTGTAGAAAACCAATTTTAATATTAATCAATTTAATATAAATTATATTTTATGAATTGAATTTATTATTATTTTTTTCTTTTTTTCTTTCATTTTTTATATAAATTAATATAAACTGATGAAGTTCTTTTAAAAATTTCACTAACTTGGCTTAATTTTTCTAAATTGAAATATAAATATAAATAAAAAGTTAAAAAAAAAAATGAAATTTTGTTTTGAATTGAGAACTCAATTTAAATTTCAAACCCTAAATTGAGAAAAAAATGCAAAATTGAGCCCTTTTTTGAGAAACTTTAAAAATTGGTCTAAAATTGAGAACTAATCTATAAATTGAGTTTTGTTATGAAATTTATAAGATTGAGAGATATGATATATCCATAAAAAATATATATGAAAAATGATCGTTTATCTTCTTAAGATGTAATACATATTACACATTTAATAAATAATGAAAATATCCAAGTAGATATGATAGAATTTTGAGTGTATATGGGGGATGGTGATTGGTGAGCGTAAGTTGTAAGCAAGAAAGGAATCGGCACAACCTGGAAAGTGGTAAAAAGATGAATTCTAGTTAAAGCTGATACAACAGAAGAAGTTTTTAGAGAATATGCATTTTTTTCTTTTTCTTATTTACTAAGACAAGAAATAATAAATTGACAATAAATTAAAAAACACATGTACTCAAATTATAAACAAACCTCTCATGCATTTATTTCTCCACAACACAGTTTTCACTTGTCTAGAAAGATGTCATTCTTGAAGGTATGTAAGTCTTTGAGAAACAAACTGCAAAACAAAATACGTAGATTCAACAGCTCAAAGGCCATAACCCAGAAGCCATTGAAGAAAGTGAGGTGGCCATTCCTTTCAATTCAGAAGAAGAAATTGAAGTCTAAACACCACCACCATGCTTTGATTCATCTAAACAAAATAAGGCCTCCGGTGTATGTGGACCCTCTCTTTGTAAAAAGAGGCATCATGAGTTCCCCAGTTGCAGCCAAAGCTAAAGAATCCAAATACTACAACAATTATAGAGGGAAAAACAGATGTGATGACGACGACGACGATGATGATGATGATGATGATAAGTCGGAAATTAATGAAAGGGCGGAGGAGTTCATTACCCGGTTCCGGGCTCAGATGCACCACCAGGAAATGCTTGCTCGTCATTTGTAGAATATATATGCCATTCTTTTCCTTTGTGTCTGTGGATATATTTGTGAAAGTTTTTTAGGGATTCTTGTGCTAGAAACAAACTTGAATTAAACAACATTGTATGCAAAGTTTTTCTCCTTTTGCATACCGATCTCCAATCTTGAACTTGTTGTTTATAGACACTTGAAGTTCCAATGATCTTCAAGCATCACCTACACCTCCATCTCCCCATTACTCATCCCTATAAATCACTAATCCAACATACGTACTAACATATATCCCAAAAATTTAATGATTTGTTGGTTCAAATACAAGTATACAAAAAAAAAGAGTTTTAGTGGCAACATTTTTTGTCACTATATGCAGAAATGTCGTCACTATCGTCATAGTGACGACATTTCTGCATATAGTGACAAAAAATGTTGCCACTAAAACTCTTTTTTTTTGTAGTATCTGTTGGTAGCAATTTGACATTGATGCACCATTTTATTCAGAGCTTTATCTTGGGGATCTAATGTACTCTGGACATGTGTCAACTTTATGTAATAAATCAGTTAAAGATTGAATTTTATATTACAAAGTACTATAAATCCCAAAATATTCAAGCAGCCTGCTTAAAATATATCACAATTGACCCTCTTGATCGGAACAACAAAGAGACATTGCATGATTAAAATAACATTCTCAAAGTTCATTGCATGATTGCATCCATAGATATTTAGTAGTAGTTGGGGGGGTTAATGCAATTAAATTAAGTGATTCCAGCATATATATAGTTCTTCCAATCAACCCACAAAATTGAATTGGTCATTGGCCCTTTCTTACAATGGAGTACTGCTTTTAGCCTTAAATTAATATTGTCTGTCTTTGATTCCAATTTTAAACCTTATTGTTGCTCTATTGTCTGAAAAAACATCTTTTTTTTTTTTTTTTTTTTCTTTTCCGTATTTCATTTCATATTTCAAAACACAAGAAGTTTTTATTCAACACTATACTGGTAAATTTTTTATTAAAATTAATATGATTCACTTAAAGGTGTATGAGAACAAGATTTTATTTTACAAATAAGAGTATCCTTACTATTGCTAGAACAATTTATAAATTTCTAATCTTATTTGAAATAAAATATGATTTACTTAAATATTTATGAAACAATTTTAAGAAGTTTATAAGGTTTTAAAATTTTTATAAGATATTTCAAAGAGCTTATTAGTTAAGGGAAAAAGAGTCTAAAGTATTTTAAGCTTATTTTAAAATCTTGTAATGTTTAATTTATATATTTTAAAAAATATTTTGTTATAGTGTTTCTATAAAATAAATGGTGGGGCTTAGTTATGAGATATTTGTATTGTGAATTGTGTGATCTAAAGGATGTAGTTTGAAGGATTTTGTCAAAATAAAATGAAGTTTCCTCACTTTAAAAAAAATTATAACACTGCCATGAACTAACTTTTTACAATTTTGAAATGTTTTGTTATCTTATATTTACTTTGATGTTGTGTTTTTAGTGTTCGAGTACGTAATTTCAAGAAAATAGATAAAGAAATGTTTAATTATTTTCGTGTGCTTTTAATGAATTATTATATGATAAAATAATTCACTAATGAAATCAATTTATCCAAAATTTTAAATGCAATTATTTAATGTAAAATTGTGAGAGAGATGATTGAGTGGATTGTAAGACCATAAATAGTTAGATGAATGAATAGAAGTGCGTATTTAAATAAATGAAATAATATAGATAAATTAGCATAAAATATACTAGATGATTAAATAAATGAATCTCGAATCCTTGCTAGCATCTACATTCATGTTTTAGGGAGTGTTATTAATTAAAATACTTTATATTGTTAATTATTGTGTGCATGTTTTGAGATGTTTTTGTCCATGTTATGCATGAAAAACACCAAAAATACTTCCAATGCATGTGAGAGAGGGAGAAGGGAGAAATGAAGGAGAGAAGAGAGGAGAGAGAATAGAAAAAATATACTCCCTCCATTATTTTTTAAGTGGCGTCGTCCTACAGGCTACGACTCTACACACAAATTAAGAATAATTTTATTTTCTTGATATACCCCTCATTAATTAAACTTTTCTTTGACCATTTTGTTTTCTACAATCCCATTAACAGAAAACTATACGATGTATTTAATTCTCATTGAGCTATTATTGAGTATTGACCAAAATAGAGCATTTTACCATATGCATCTCTAATGAATTTGGTGATGATGAAAGTGAGAAGTCCTAATTTGAACTCCGTATTCATAAAAGTAAAATTACTTAGAGCCAAAACTAAAAATTTGAATTTGAATCCAAATTTAATTATTTTTGTTTGAGTGCCAAATTTAAATTTTAGCTCCAAATTTTGTGTATAATAGTTGTGTTCTAAATGGTTATCATTTTAAAAATAATCTCCATCAATGGCTTCCAACAATATTGATCTTAATTTTCCACATTCAAGCATTGAAAAAGAAATGTCATTCGATTTAAACACAATTCCGATAGAAATCGATGATGAGTGAGAAATTTCACCAAGTGATGAATGTACAAGCAAATATGGAAGTAAATACATCAGTAACAATGATGATTAGAGCATCATCATCACACACTCTGATATTGGATTTAAATATTAATCCAAATCATGAGTTTGAATCTTCATTACTCAAACTAGATGTTGATCACTTATATGAAGAAGGTGAAGAGGATCAGACAATGGAACACGGTAATCATTTTTCCGTTTTCTTTATTCATGTAGAAGCAAAATACTTGACTCATTCGTGTGCTCTGCAAAAGAAAAAAAAAGTATGAACGTGAGTTCTAATCATATTTTTATAAGTGAACATGGATACATGTATTAAGGATAAGTCTCCAAAATATTCCAATTGAAGTTATTACCGGATTTCATGGAGTTAGTTTAGGTTATTTCCATATGTTGTAGAGATTAATATTCCAATTGAAGATATTATCGAATTTTATGGAGTTAGTTTAAGGATGAACGTGTAATATGGATAACTAAATCCATGAACATGTGTTTTGGGTTTTAGTAATTATTTTTGGGGACTTTTTCTTTGATCAGTAGCTGCATGCTTTCTTTTATTTCCGTGATTTTATTTTTTGGAGAGAGAATGTGGATTCTGATTTTTTGTAATTATTTTTGTGGGACTATTAGGCAGAATGTAAATACTAACATGCTTATTTATTTAATTTTTAATTTATTTTAAATATTTTTTTGTATTTACCTAAAATTACCATGCTAGTTTATTTTATCAGTATCTATGTAAATTATTTTATTTATTTTTGTGAATTTAATTATGCAGAGAATGGTGAGTTATTTCATGAAGTAGAAAGTAGAACGAAGAAAAACTTATCAAATAACCAAAGATTGGTGATATACAATGTTCTATTGGAGAGAAGTGTGAATGGAAAATTGGAAAAGAAAATAACTGCAGAAGTTTCAACTTTATTTTTAGTACCTATATATACGAACAGTTCAAAGGATTTGGAAACGAGCTAAAGGCACACCCAACGGTCAAGTTGTCGATGTCTCCCATAGAAAAATAAAAAATTATGGTCGTAAAAGAGTTTAGGTGGACCTAAACCGAATTCTTGATATTTTGTTGCACCGACGAACAACATTACTTTCACTTGCCAATGCTTTAGGTATAAGTTGTACGACATTATTTAGACTTTTGAAAAAAGGTCTCCTTCGACATCATTCCAATGCCATTAAGCCACACTTGAAGGAAGAAAATATGAGAGCTCGTCTACAATTTTGTGTCTCAATGTTAGATCAAAATAGTCTGACTCATGAACCAAAATTTATGGATATGTACAATATTGTTCATATCGACAAAAAATGGTTCTACATGACCAAGAAGACCGAAACTTATTATTTACTTCCTATTGAAGAAGAACCTTTATGCACATGTCAAAGTAAGAATTACATTGGAAATGTGATGTTTTTGATTGCGATGGCTCGTCCAATGTTTGACGAGGAAGGAAATGAATTATTTTATGGAAAAATAGGAGTATTCCCATTTATTACGTTGCAGCCAGCTCAAAGACGAAGTAAAAATAGAGAGGTTGGGACTTTAGAGATGAAACCAATTACCTCTGTTACAAGAGAGACCGTAAAAGCTTTTTTAATTAAGAAAGTTATACCAAAGATTCATGAAAAGTGGCCAAGAGTGGATTCAGAGAAAATCATTTTCATCCAACAAGATAATGCAAGGACACACGTCGATCCAAGTGATGGAGAATTTCAAGTAGCAGCTTCACGAAATGGTTTTGACATTCGACTACTATGTCAACCACCAAACTCACCAGATCTAAATATCTTAGATCTTGGCTTTTTCAGTGCTATTCAATCATTGCAACATAAGGTGTGTCCAAAAAATGTTGAAGAGCTTGTTAATGCCGTTGAGAAGTCATTTGATGAATACTGCTTGAAAAAGACGAATCAGATCTTTTTTGACTCTACAATTGTGCATGCAAGAAATCATGAAAGTTGGAGGATCCAACAACTATAAGATCCCACATTTCAAAAAAGGCGCATTGGAAAGAGAAGGCCGTCTTCCTACACAAATAACTTGTGATTCTACTCTAGTACAAAATGTAATGAACTTATTAGCATCTTAGAACTTATGGAATGTGAATTTGACTCTAAAATTGTTAATGAATTTTTTTTATTGTATATTTTATGTGAAGTGAACTTTGTATGAGATTAAAATTTTTGTTGTATATTTTATGTGAAGTGAACTTTGCATGAGATTAAATTTTTAGAACATAATAAAAATTTAGTCTATTTTATCATAAAATTAAATTATCTCTTTCATGATAAAGTTATGTAGTATGACTGAGGTAGTAAACACTTAGAATATTTATACAAATGTCCTAACATGAAATGAAACACTTACGACATGATTGGTATGAAGGAATGAGATGGGAATGGAATGGTCATTCCTAAATCTATTTCTAATCTCTTGATTGGTATGTTTTATTGATAAGAATTTTGATTTCATAAGGAATGGTCATTCCCCATAAAATAAGAATAGTGATTTCTTCCCTTCCCCGTGGGTTTACGTATTCCCAATCTGTGAGGAATGAAATTTTTTATTGTTTTGACTAAATTATCCTTACTTAATTTTTAATTATACAATATTATCCTCTACTCCAACAATTATAAAAACATTATCTTAAACCTTTGGCAACCCTAATTAATACGCCAATTCTGAAAACACAGCAGAGAGGGAAAGAAATCTTTGGTGGACAAGAAACAAGTAATTCTTCATCTCCTCTGATATAATATTGCTTTGCGTTTTCATTCAATATATTGTTGAACTGGAGATTTTGATTTATTGATTGTTACCATTATGCTTTACTTTCATGGACCTATGTTTCAGGAGGTTCGTGTTATGCCTTTTGTTTTTTGATGTTTGTTTCTTCTTAATTTAGTTAATTGTATTTTATGCAGAGATGTATAAAAATAATACATCTTAAGGGTTGTGTTTGTAAAAAACAAAAAAATTATAAAGATCTGTTTCTTTCGACCTTTATCTTAAAGATGGTTTTTGATTTGTGATGATTTTTTGTTAGCGAGTGAAAAACATCCCTTGTGAAAATATTTATTCTATGGTAGATGAGTAGCTTCTACTTTGGTGGTTATGTGATGGCTTGGATTTATATAGGAACTCCTCAAGACACTCTAACTAGTACAAGATGCCATTAAATGGAAGTGACAGCAAACAAATTGAAAAAAAATTAAGCAGATGCTAACTGTGAGGTTAGAAAAAAATAGTTTTGAAAAATTCTAACTGTGAGGTTTGATGCTTGTTGTGCTTTCAGTTACCAACCTAAGATAAGTGATGGATACGATCAAGCTTGATAATTTTTGAAATATTGCATTTAAGTTGAGGATTTTCCTGGCAACAAGAATTATGTAAACCAGAGTACTATCACCAAGAGCATCCCCATAGTTCAAACGCCAATGCTTTTAACTGCAATTTTTTTGGTGTCAAACCCAGATGGAAGAGCAATTAAACAAACCCCCTACTCACTCCCTTCCACTTAATGCATCAAACGTGCACTTTTGTCCTTTTTTGTTTTGATTTTTTATACCTTTGCTTGTTGACTTGGTTGACCATTTCTGGTTTTTGTGTGAGTGTGTTTTAATTCTAATTTGACCATTTGTGTTTTTCTTTTTAAATTCATTTTGTTTGGGTGATTTTATTTCAGTGTGGTATTAGACCATTTAATCTGACTACTTATAATATTATTGATTGTAACAGTATTGCTAAATATAATAATTTAATTTATTCCACAGATTTATGATCCATTCATGTTAAAGCAGTTATGACAAGATTAAGCTTGGCAAGGAGAAACAAAAATATTGCAATGTTATTGCTTTGGTTGAACATATTGCAATTCGTGAATTGGTTTATGGATGTTGTTGTTAAAAAAATAGAATATCGTATCAAGTCTATCAGCTTAAGACCACAATATCAATATGACTTTTATGATAAGAGAAAGTATATTCAAAAAATAGTATATGTGAGTGATACTGCATGCAAAAGCATAACTAGGATGAATAGGAGAACTTTTGTTCGTTTGTACACTAGACTTGAAGCGACGGGCATAGTATCATCAACAAAAAATATGCTAGTGGACGAACAAGTGGCAATGACTTTGCATATTTTGGCTCATCACCAAAAGCAAAGAACGATAAATATTAATTTTGGACGATCTGGGGAAACAATTAGTAGACATGTTAGACAAGTAATAAATGCTATTGTTACACTTCAAGGAGAACTATTAAAGACACCGAGCCAGTACCTAACGACTCTACAGACGAGAGATGGAAATGGTTTAAGGTATACCATTTTCTTTATTTTCAAATTTTATTCTATGTAATATCATACTTAATTAAATTTCATGATAGGGTTGTTTAGGAGCTTTGAATGGTACCCATATCAAAGTTCGTGTGCTTAAAGAGGATAAACCTAGATATCGGACTCGAAAAAATGAAATTGCTACTAATGTTTTAGGAGTGTGCTCCCAGGATATGCAGTTTATATATGTTTTACCTAGGTGGGAAGGGTCTGCTGCTGATGGTAGAATATTAAGAGATGCAATTACTAGAAGAAACGACTTAGTTGTTCCTCGAGGTAAGTTCCATAATTATACTATAAAATAACTAAATAATTCATAAAAATTGTTGAAACTAATATGATTGGTAATAATCAAGGACCATATTATCTTGTGGATGCTGGATATACAAATGGTGAAGGATTTCTTGCACCATATAGAGGTCAAAGATATCATTTGAATGATTGGAGTGAAAGATACAACCCTACCACTGCTGAAGAATTTTTTAATATGAAGCATTCCTCTGCTAGAAATGTAATAGAAAGATTGTTTGGTCTATTAAAGACTAGTTGGGGCATTCTAAGAAGTCCGTCATACTATCCAATTAAACTTCAGAATCGCATTATCATGGTATGTTGCTTGCTTCATAACTTTATAAGACAAGAAATGGATGGTTATCAAATGGAAAACGATGACAATATAGAAGATGAAGATGTACACAATAATGAGAGCAACGAAGAAGAGGAACTTGTTACATCAGTAGAGCCTTCTGATGCATGGACAAATTTTAGAAATGATCTTGCAGTTAACATGTTCAACACTTGGAGAGCACAGAGAAATACTAGATAACAATGTCCATTTATTCTAGAATGAATGATTTGGTTGTCTTTTTTTTTTTTTCTTTTTATATGGAATTATTGAATAATGCTTACTTAATTTTTTTATTATAATATTTATCGATTGGGTTTTTATAAGTTGTATTTACTCAAATATTCATGCATTTATTATTTTGTGTTATTGAAATTATAATAATATTCTTTTAATCTCATAATATTTAGATGGTCATAATCCTTTATTATATTTTTTTTATAAGAATGGATTCTTCAAATCAAGATACAAGAGGTCGTGGTAAGAGCAAAAGAAAGTGGAAGTACGATGAAGATGCCAAGCTTATTGAGGCACTTCTTGATATGGTCAATCTTGGATCATATAAAGCTGAAAATGGGTTCAAACCAGGTTATCTTAAATATGTTGAGGAAAAGCTGCTAGTTTTTTGACCTAACTTAGGTTTCAAAGCTAGACCACATATTGAATCAAGAATTAAGACTTTGAAGAAGGATTTTCATGTTGTTTATGATATGTTGAATGGCCCTCATACGAGTGGTTTTGGAATGGATCCAGTAAAAAAATGCATTACAGCAGAAGATCCCGTGTAGGATTCGTATCTTCAGGTTTGTATCTTTTATCAATATATATACCCTTGCTCAAGTAGTTTATGTATATTTTCTAATTCAATTTATTTTCTTGTTTGTAGAGTCATCCGACTCATTCAACATGGAGAAATAGGAATTTTCCTTTTTACGATGACTTGCTCACTGTTTTCGGAAAAGATAGGGCAATAGGAGCTAATGCTGAAGGTCCTAATGATATGATGGAAGAGATACAAAGAGAAGAGAACAACAAGGATGAGAGCAATAATGTAGAAGCTACCATGAAACCTGGTCTCGAGGACTTTGATGATTCATTCTCTCCTCAACAGTCTTTAAGAAATGAAGCAGTTCACAAACAAAATAAGAGAAAAAGAAGTGCAAATTTCGATACCTCAATGGTGACTGCCGATATTAAAGAAGCGGCTTCAATTATTGGAAGTGAGATTGCTACTGCTAGTCAAGTTTTATGCAAAGCAATTAGGGTTGACGCTGAAATTTTAGAAAAAAGACAAAAAATTGATACAGAGATAAGGAAGATCCCCAATCTTGCTACATCAGAGATTATCAAAGTTGTGTCATATTGCAAGATCTCCTGAGTTGATTGACGTTTTCTTTAGCATGACCGAAGATGGTAGAGAAGAGTTGGTTAAAGCTATTCTTAATGGTGATGTTTGAGGATATTTGATTTTTATTACTCTCTCCGTCCCACAAAGATAGGTCTGTATACTATTTTCGTCCGTCCCACAAAGATATGCTTGTTACTATATTAGTGTAGTTTTTAACTTGTAATTCCATATATGCCCTTATTTATTTTTTAGGGTAAAAAAAAGTTGCATTGAATGTGTGGTCTTCATTTGTTCATTTTTGACAAATTCCCATAATCATTTCATATTTCCAAATTTTCATTAATGATTAAATTGCCTCTCTTCCTCAAAAGTAGAAAAATGCATCTTGAGACAAACAATATTATTAATGCAATATTACAAGTGTGAAAATAATTTTTGTTTCAATTAATGAAACTTTAAAATTGGAGTAGAATTAATTCTTTGAATAATTAATATATGATAAGGGTATAACTGGAACTTCAAAAAGTTTCTTAATCTATGTGAAAATAGAACTAAACCTATCTTTGTGGGACGGAGAGAGTACTTTTTAGTTGCATGGTTAGAATTTTATTCACTTGATTCTTCACATCGTGGTGTTGAGTTTTACTTAGAATTTTCATTGTTTAGCAGGGTTTGGATTTTCATTGCAATTTTCCTTTATTTTATTTTTGTTAATACATAACATCTATTTATTTAATTATAATTATTTCATAGTTTATTTTGTACAAAAGAATTATGGTAATCACTTTTCATAAAAATAATAAAAAATAATGTATATATAAGTCGAACTCAATAATTGACATAAAAAATATTTTAAATATAAACTAATAGGAATTTTATGTTACACAAAATATTTAAAACAAATGCATTTTTTTAAAATTTTTTAATTAATATATATACATATATTTATTTATTTAAAAAATACATGTTCAAGGACAATTTGGTCATTTAAGAAATTTTTTTTATAAGACTTACATTTTATTGTTACATACCAATCATAAGAATGGAATCACTCAAGGAATATCTTTTCAATTCTGGATATATTTCCTTATCTTACCAATCATAGGAATTACTATCATGATTTCATTCATTTCCCATCTTCATTTCATTCATGAGTTCATTCCATTCAGCCATAATTTCATTCCATCATACCAATCATTCCGTTAGATTATTTATGCAAGTGTCCCAACACATGTGATGCAACACCATGAAAAAAATACGATGACAAATAAAAAATTTAGTAAAATAGGAGTACTTAATTAATAAACTGCAAATGCCTTACAGATAGTGCTTATCCATAAAAAAGATAATACCCTCAACTTCATCCATATATTTAAAACAAGATAACACCCTCAACTTTATCCATATATTTAAAAATATTTAGGGAGAATAATTTTCAGCATTTGCACTATAATTTCTTGAATCTCCTTGTTGGGATGAAGCTCCCCTTATCGTAATAAAGTTTGTTTAAATCAAAATCATGTTTGACATTGAGATTTGTATCATGATGCGGTAGAATGTCTTCTTGCTTCACTTCAATGTCAGCATAAGAGTCTTCAACAATACGAGAGTAGATGGATTTCTCATTATTCATTTTTAAAGAGGTATGGTTTTTGTTTTCTTATTGTTCACAACAATTTGCTAAATAATTCTTAAAATTAGATTTGCTCTATTTATAGTTGAACTATGAGAGGGTGTTCATGCATGAGAATTTAATGAATTGATGTTGAATTATTATTGGTGCATGCCAGTATTGAAAACATGGGTACTATACAATATATTTAATTTAGACATTAATTAATCATAGGGGTATATATGAAAATAATGCACAAAACATCAATTAAATAAGAAAAAATTTAAAGTTTCAAAATGTCACTTAAAAAGGAATGAAGAGAATATTATTTTTTTATGTTAATTGATATAAATGTATGTTTTAAAAAACGAAATGTTCTTAAATTATTTAATTTATATGACATATGAGGTCCACAATAATGGGTATTAATAATATTCATTGATGTTGATGTTCCTCACTTGACGTCATGTTTTAGCTAGTTACGCGCAACTTGGTGTTATCATGGGACTACTCGATTTCCACTCTTTTTTTTTAATTGATATTATTATTATTTTCTCTTTGTTAATAACATTTCGATGTACTTAAAACGTGAAGTACAGAACTGATGTCAGCATTTTCAATGTTTCACGATGCCCTTTATCTTTTTTGTTACGGCAAAAATGCAAGTTGGATTTTTTTATGGTAAATTGAGATCAAGTTGCATCAATGATGGTAGGAATTGGCACTATATGTTTTTAAATTAATTGATTACTTCAAAGTTCAAATATTCTATTTATAAAATGAAATTAAATCTTAAAGATGCTTTTACAGATATGTGTTTGTAGATCTGCTGGGCCCCCCAGAGTTAGAGTAAACGAGTTAGGGATTTAAATATTTAACTAGTTTAATTGGGAGTAATAGTCGGATTTAAAATATAATGGTAGTGATACTTAATATTTAACACTAATTCCAACCATGTCTCTGTGTGGTTGATGTATGTCCAAATATAGATTCTTTGCTAGTTTGTATAACTGAGTAATTCAAAAAATGCTCAAATAAGTTCAAGTTGCTCGTGACGATATATTTGTTAAAAACGACACACGACACTTATCTTGTCAATCAAATTATACGTTTTTTACATTTTATTTACTAAAGTTTTATTATTATTATTATATTTTTCCATTTAGTGATTTAAACCACATAACTTTAAAAGCTGATATTTTTTTCATTGCAAAATAATTTTAAAGATTTGATAGGTCTGCGCTCCACTTAGGTTTGGTAATATATTATCACATGTATGCATTGTCTTTAGTAAAATATTCAGACACGTAAATCTCAAAAAGGGCTTATATCGTGCATATACACATTTTTTGAACTCATGATCAAGCCACTAGATTTTTTTATGTCAGAAATATCTCGAGATCTACATGACAAAAGGTCTCTCTATATATATAAATATATATTAATCAAATGTTATCTGAAAAATGATAAAATGTCTCGATGGTAGGATAATAGGGTTGAATGTTATCTATTATTCAAATATATGTGTCATAAGTGCATTATGTAGTTGTAACAAAGGATGAAAATGTCGCGAAATTTAGTTAAAATAGATTAATTGAAATAATAATGCGCAACAATTTTATTTTGTTAATTCGGTAAAATATCGTTCAAATTTTGATTTTGGTGAATTCCTTCATAAAAACGCGATATATGGCCTTATGCATATGTCGGCGATATACTGTATATATATATATATTTTTTAATGAATTTATTGTGTGGAACATTAAATAATGGCTTTAAATGAATCATTTGCTTGTTGCATAGATTGTTTCCACTATCCACATCATTTATTAAATGGAGATGAGATTTCTTATCCAAAAATTAGTCATATCATTTGTTGTCATAACAGACAACGTTTATGTAATAGTTTATCTATATATTTGTTGTAAACATATCATTTTATTTCGAATTTAAGTCAATATATGTATTAATATTAGTTATAACATTCTGTAAACTACTAGATATATTTTTCAATTTTTTTTTTACAAAGTTTCCATATTAAAAAAAAATGTCTGATATTTCCACCGAAACCGATATATCTGTCGATATTTCTCTAAAATCAAGATATCGATATTTTCACCGATATCGATATTTTTGACTTTCGTTGTAACTTGTAACTAAAATATAATTTATTATTGTGGTGTAAATCATTTATCGTTGTGTTCGAGGCATTTCATATTTTCTAATCTTGAATTTATGCTTTATAAGTATTTTGGTTTGATTTTATTTTTCTCCAGCTAAAATTCAAACTCAAATATGGAAGTTACACTGAAATTAAATATAAAAAATAAACACAAAATGATGAGTAGCAATTAGCAAATAATAAGAGATTCAAATTTAAGATAATTGTACAAGGTCTTCAGCCCTATTAAAGAGGTTGCACCAAAAATCCATGCTACCATCTACACCGGAAAATTCCGAACCAAAAGGATAAGAAAATTGAAAGAGAGAATCATAATTAATCGGAGTTGAAAATTGAGTCGTATTATCATCGCCGGATAAAACCTCCGACCAGAAGCTCTCGTCCATCTCCGGCGCATTTTCCGGCGACTCCGCGGCGGCGGCGGTGGCGGAGGATGAAGCTTCGCTGGATGAATGCAAAGGTGAGTTTCGCTCCGAATTTGTATCCATATCTGATGATTCGGTTGTGTGCTGTTGGGTCTCGGGCTCGGGCCCGGGTCCGGCCCGAGATTGTTTATTGAGTCTTTTCTTCAAGTGGGTGTGCCATATATTTTTTATTTCGTTGTCTGTGCGGCCCGGTAATCTACCTGCAATCACAGACCATCTGCAAACACAAGATAATAAAAATTAAAATGTAAGATTTGGAAATTAATTAACAACATAGATTTTCTCAAATTCTCTGAAATCTAACCAAGATTCCTAACAAATATTTTAGTTTAACATTTAAACTACATATAATTGGCTCAAGGGCATTAATATATAATGCATGAAATGTGGAATTTACAATTAAATCCTATGAAAACTAAATTTGAATAATGTAAAGGTACAAACCTGTTTCCTAATTCTTGGTGCAATTTAATGATAGTTTCCTCTTCTTGGAGGGAGAAGTTTCCTCTCTTGATATCGGGCCGTAAGTAATTCATCCATCGGAGTCTACAGCTCTTTCCACACCGCAAAAGCCCTGAAAATTATCAGTACAAAACCAAAATTTAAACACTTTTCTTGAATCAATTGAAAACCCAGAAAGATTTCACTAAATAATAATGTAGATAGATAGAGAGAGAGAAATACCGGCCCGTTTAGGAAGGGCCCGCCAGTTGTCGTGGCCGTTGTGGGTGATATAATTGATGAGAATAAGATCTTCTTCACCAGTCCACGGGCCTTTCTTCAACCCCATTTTCTCACAGCATGGAGCCCTCCCCATTTACTCACTAATTTTATTTTATTTATATATTTCTATTTGTGGATGCTTTGAAAGTGTAGAGAGTAGTATTGTGAAGTCTGTGTTTGATGAAAGAATGTGGATTTATTGAAGGTTGGCAATGGCTATATATATATATATATATGTTTGAATTGCATATAGGGGTCATTATCATGTGAGTGAATGGAGATAATTATTATTTTGGCCTTAATTTAAACAAAAATCTGCACGCTGGAGAGATGGGGCTTCGAGGAAATGCAATGACGAAATGATTGACCAAATAGCATTTTAGTCAAATAAAACGTGGGGTTTTATCCTAAACTGTTTAATATTGAATTTTCTTGTCCATCGTCTCAAGTTCTTTTTTATTTTTTTATGGAAAAACGGGATAACTTTTTCCTTTAATAATATTCTGATTTCTATTATTTATTTGTATGTCTTGATTGAACATATATACCTATAAAATCCCCTCGTGCAATTTCTTATACTCTCTGTGTTTTGGTTTATTGCTCATCTCAAAATTTTGTTTTATCAGTTTTGTGGGGTTGTTCACCTTCTTTTGCTAGAAACTAAGAATATATTCATCCTCTTTTATAAATTAAAATTTAAAAAAAAAAAACATTTACAATATAGGAAGAAAAAGCTATATATATGATGAAAAAAATATAATAATGAAAATGATCAAGAATTGTTCAATGTAGAAGAAAATTAAAAAGAATATCTTCAAGTGTACAAGGATGATACACAATTCCCATAATGTAACAAAATTGCAGAGGATAATCATTGTTATGGTCATCTCTCATTTTGTTATATATATTTTTTCAATCATTCAAGTTTAGTCAACTTTTGAACTTTTTTGCTAAAAAATTCTATACTTTTCCTCTCCTCCTTCATTTCTGCGTGTTTACTTTAATTATTGATTATATTTATTGGGATAATAAGTTGGTTTGAATACATGAGATAAACTATTTATCTATTCTCATATGTAGTCATATCATAAGGTTGAGTGATTATACTATAACAGGTCCTTTTTATATCATGAGCTCGCATTTTTCAAGCAAACAAACTAATCTTGTTGATATGGTATATTATCAAGCTCAATAAAATCAAGCAAACAAAGTGTTTGCTTCAATTATTGACTATATCCATGGAATAGTGAGTTGGTTTGAATGCATGAGATAAACTATCCATCTATCCCCATTGGTAGCCATATCACAAGGTTGAATGATACAATAATGGACTCTTTTTATATCATGGGTTCACATTTTTCATACAAACAAGTTAATCTTGTTGATATGGTATATTATCAAGCCCAATAAAATCAAACAAACAGAGTATACTCTACATGATGCTACCTACATATACGGATAGTATTATACCAATTCAACAATAGAATATTGTTTCTAATATATATATATCTATATATATATATATATATATATACACACACACAAATATACATATACATATACATACATATATTTAAACTTTACTTATTTGTAGTCAATAGAAAAAATGAGCGTGTGGACACGTAATAGAAACAAAAAATTCCAACTCCAAATTTCATAGGAAATTTTCAATGTTAATGAAGGTATATAAAGATGAAGATCAGTAGTAATGTTCAAAATTTAACAAAATTGCATTACTCTTTTAAATAGCCATCATATGATCATATCTATTCTCCGATCACAAATTCGCAAAAGGGTTATAAAATAATGTCAAATATATATATATATATCCTTCATCATTGATCTCTTCTTGTGTTGAGTTTGAGGTTAGATATATTTATCAAATTTGAGTTTTCTAATACCAAAGTAAATTGTCATTGCACAATCATCATGAAATTTTTAAGTTGCAGTCAATATCGATACCAAAGAACGAAGTCAAAATGAATAAATAAAAATTAACTTAACCAATAATTTTTTTAATTTGATATTCTCTACTGCTAGGAGAAACATAGGATTTTTTGAACCTTTATTCAATTGTTGCTCATTTTTTCGATTGAGATAGGAAACAGATTAGTGATTTTCAAGGCTTTCATATTCATTCTTGTTCATATAAACTAGGTGATTTTGGAAATTGGTCTATTTTCCTCTTTCGCTGAGGATTTTGGGAAACTTGGGGATTTTGTTTCCTTTAGACAATAGTTAACTCTTCCATCAATAAAAACATTTTTCGCCCTGACTCAATATACATTACATGATATATAAAAGGGATAATTGCCGGAAAAATCACTACGTTTACTCGAATTGTCATTTTAACTAAACTTTTCACTATTGGTCAAAATAAAACAACCTTATATATGTGGTATGTTTTATGACTAAAATCAATTTTTTAAAAGTTATATTTTTTTAATAATTTTGGGGGGAGTGGATGGGAAGAGGGTGAGAGACAAAAATTACTAGAAAAATTGGGTAAAAAGTTGTATATTAATAGATAATTAATTTTATTTTTCACTATCTTAGTCAAAAAAACATACTACATAGTTTATGTTATGTTATGTTATTTTGACTAATAATGAAAAATTTGGTTAAAATGATCAATCTGAATAAAGGTTGCGATTTTTCTGACAACTAACCCCATATAAAAATGTAACAAGAGATTTGAGCCGATTTGACATTAATATATAATACAAAACACATTATAAAAAATAGCATGCATCACTTTATGAAAACACGAAATGGTATATATTTTGCACAAATTTTATTCAATAGTTAAAATTATTTTAAAGTTTTTAACACTGAAGTACATTTTAGATTTTTGTTATCATGAAATGTTAGTTTTATTTTGTAGTATTGAAAATTTGATGATATGGCATTACCGTTTTAATTGGTAGATTTTTTTTTTTTTTGAAAGAATGGCATATTATGCGTTATGACTAGCGGGCCATAGTGGGAGTTTAACTCATTGTGTACTATTTAATTTTATATATATTTTTAAGATTGTTAAATTATAAGTTATCAGTAGAATAACTGATGTTAATTAAAAATTCAAATCGAAGTACATAGCAAAAAACCAACCAAATCAACATAAAGTTGAACGAAGTCTACACATTTAGTGAGAATTGAGTAATGAAGGGTAAGTCTCCTGTGCAACCGTCGCACATGCGACGGTCAAAAGTATGTGATTTTCAAGCATAAGTATGTGATTTTCAAGTATAAGTATGTGATTTCAAGACATACTTATGGTCGAAAAAGACATACTTGTCAAAAGACATACTTATGGTCGAAAAATACATAATTGTGGGCGAAAAAGACATACTTGTCGCATGTGCGACGGTCTTACATGAGTTTTTGTGAGTAATGAATATGGTCCTTATATATACCACTATGTTGATGTCTCATTTAGTCATTAGCATAACATTTAAAAAGAAAGTGATAAATATGAGATTGAAATATATTTTCCCTGAAAAATACACACTTCATATTTTACGTAAATTAAAAAAATACATTTAATCTACTTGGTAAAACAATTCTAGTCCACAAACTTCCTACTATACGCTTATTTATACATATTGTTGAGCCATCAACATTTATAGTAGTGATTAATTTTGACAAACATTAATTAAGGATATTTTAGACAAATGATATCTTACTAACAAGGACAATTACTATAATTTGAAACAGAAACAAAAAAAAAAAGAAAAAAATAGTCGACGAGACGAAGAGAATAATTTTAATGAAAATCATCATTTTTTGGTTTACACATTAACAAATTATGATTAGTTAGTTATTATATTTGACCACAAGATTTTCGTTTTCAGTTAAGCTTGATAAATTTATAGTTGTCAAAGTTATTTTATTTTATTTATTTGGAAATTTTAAAAACTAGTGTATTATGTATATGATAATTTGTGCATTATGTTTAGGTTGTGTATGCATTTAGTTCAAGAGTCCGGTTAATTTCATGAAAAAAAAAAAATTCAATTAGACTTTTTATTTTTATTTTTTTAAGCTATCTTTATTATGAAATGTAGTCCTTCTCTTTATCCTTTTTAATGAGCTAGAGGGAGTGAAAGGGAGCGAAACATTAAAAATTAGGAAATCTATTTTTTAATGAGTAATGAAGAATGGAAGGGAGAAAGACACTAAAAACTAGAAAATTCGTGTGATAATAATTCAGATTCAAACCTTTTTTTTTATCAAAATCTGCAATGTGCACCTTTATATATGTGGACTACCACTTACGCTATAAAACTCGTGGTGTAGTATCCCTCTAAAAATAAATAAAATGTGATTAAAAATGACCGTATATTATTAGGTACTATGATCATTACTTGTATTATATATGTGCTTCATCATTATTCGCTAGTCTTCATTAATTTGTGTTCAAGGAAAATAAAAAAAAATAAAATAAAAAGGAGAAAGCAGTCCACCAAAAGGCTGTAATCACTCGAGCAAGTCAGTGTGAACTCCTAATAGTTCAACCAACTTGTGTATCAATATTGGAAATATGGTAATTGTCTTACCATAAAAATATCAACGGCTAATTTTGGCCCATTCGGTTAAACTATATATAATATAATAACAAAGAGTTGAAAAGAGAGAGAAAAAGATATTAGCATTGGAGTGTGCGTGTGTGTGTGAAATCAAATTGAACACAAAAGCAAGACAAGAATATTTAAAGTCGTGTCCATATTAGTATTGAAAAATATCACAAAAACTTTTGTACACCAGTTGTACAGAAGTAAAATTCTATGCAATCCATACATTTATATTATAAATATAATATCTTTATGTACAAATATCCGTACTTTTTAAAATGAACATGCATAAAAGTATTACATTTATAACATAAAGGTATTACATTTATAATATAAAAATATGGATTGCACGGTGTAATTGGTGCACAGAAGTTTGTGTTGAAATATATATCCACTATAGATTTCTAAACTTTTGATTATTAGTCAATAACTAAGATGGGCAGACAAAAAACAAGGGGGGTTGGGTTGTGGTCAAAACAAGAGGCCAATTCCAATTTTGGGGCTCTCTTTATAATTCTGCCTCAAAATTACGAACCAATCAGAAATGGTCATACTCATTTGTATCATTTCATTTAATAGTCAAATATGTTTACAAACCTTAACAAATTATTTACAAACATGTTCATTAATTTTTAGAAATAAATATATGTTAGACATTTACATGAAAACGTTAAGCTTGCTAATAAATATCCAATAAAAAATAAATAAATATTATAGTTAGTATGTTTTTTTTCTAAATTACAAATATACATGAGCCGTTGCTGTAAAAGATATTAAAATTAAATAAGTCTATTTTATAAATAGTTAATATAGTATTAAAAAACTAGCATAATTGAATGGACTTGTATAAATTTGTATATAGGTTGTTTATGCTAATAATAGATAGTTAAAATTTTGTTTATTGATCATTCTATTTATTTAAAATCCTAATCAAACTGAGGATTATTCGAAAAGGAATCGCGATCTTGGACAATTTGCAATTTCACATGCATGAAATTTATAACTTTGCAAAACAAAAAATTATATATATATATATATCATAAGTTTTTACATTTTTGTAATTCATTAATTCATTGACCCCATAGTAGCTAATTTAGATTATTTCATTTGACATCTCAACAGATTTTTTTAGGTTTTAGTTGATGAATGAAATTGAAAAAAAGTGAAAATCAGTGAAAGAATTAAATTGATCATGTGGGAATTGCAAATTAAGGCAGAGTTTGTTAATTTTTGTTTTAAATAACCCAAAAGAGAATAATAATAATAATAATAATAATAATAATAATAATAATAATAAATTATCGTAGGAAATACAAAAGTATTGTTGAGTTTCCACTCGAAATATCATATTTGGCGGTCATTGTGGGGGCCAGTAGACACAAGTGAATTGGGTATGCAAAGCCGCAAACGTCATGAAGTTTTTATGATTTATCAAATAAGTTGACTTTTAACTGATTTTGATACCTATATTTATATTTATATTTATTGACACATTAGTGATGGACATATATTATATTATGGATAAAATTGCAGAATATATATATATATATATATATATATATATATATATATATCTCGAAGTATCTAAGATGTCTACTATTTATAAAAACACTATTCAAACAAATATGCAAACATACTGCTTATTATGAGAAATGTCACGTACACATAGCTCCATGTGAAAAAAAATCACATACTATAACTTTATAAAGTGGCATTGTCGTAGCCCACATTTTCAAAATAGTCGGTATTTATAGATGGCAAATAATAATTCCATCATTAAAATGAGATAAATTACAAAAAGCAAGCTACACTCTCACTTTTTGGAGTGGGTGTCTTTTGAGATCGTCTCACGCATTTTTATTATATTGTGTAAGACTGGTCAATCCACAATTCAAACCTTACAATTCACATGTTGTTTGTGGGTGATGGAGCTCCGTCTCACGATAACTATCCGTGAGACCGTCTCACATGAGTTTTTGTGCACTTTTTTTTGTATTAATGTATCCGAATTTTGAAATTTTATTGTACCACCGTCAACCTTTGTGAATGGTATTAATAAGCCGCCAAATGTAGCCAATGATGGAATATTCCCCCGAAGATGCTTATTTTCAAGGGTATTTTTGTCTTTCAAAAGAGTTGGGATGGAAAATAAAAATTCAAAAAACTTGAGGTGGAGGCTGTAATTTTGCAAAGTCCACAGAAATTGCATATAAGTCCTTATAATCTTTTGAACTCTCAAAATCACACCCTTCAATTCGAAAATAAACAAGAGAAATTGAGTCATAAAAAATGACAAAAATAACAATAGTTCACAGAAATTTGATCCTCAAATCATAAGAATTAAAACCCCTAAAATAATTTATGAAAAAATACATGTACGGAAAAGAGTTTAAGAAGAGGGGTTTGATTTGAATTTTCATTCTATTTCTGCTCGATTCGAACTTAAATTGAGCGAGAACTAAAAACTTGAGTTGGGGCTTTGGTTGGGCTTGCGAAAAGAATTAATTTGACGTAGATTTTGTGCATTTTGGTTCAAATTTAGAGGAAATTCAATTGAGTTTGAGGGGTAGCCATTGAGTTTTCCAACAACTATGGTGGCAGTTCTTTTGATGGCATTGGTGGTTTTTAGCCATCTTTTTCTGAAAAACGAAAGGAAAAATGATGTTTGGTTGAATTTAACACAAAACACGTAGTTTTGGAGGAGTTCCCGGTAGCGGTGGTGTGACGGTCGAGGGCAAACTGATTGTTGGAGGAGGAAGATGAAGAAAAAAAAAAGAAAAGAAAATTAATTAATTAATTAAAAGATAAAAATACCTCAAGAATAAGCATTTTCGAAGGAATATTCCACCGTGATGGCCTATTAATACCATTCACAATGGTTGACGGTTATACAGTAAAATTTCAATATTCTGATAACTTAGTGCAAAAAATATCATAGTTTGACATGATTTTTGTTTACCCTTAAAATTAAGGGTAACAACTGAATGCCTCATAAATAAAAGGACTCAACTCACTTAATGCTATTATAAATAAAATAAAGGGTTAATTGTCATATATAAAAATACAAACTTTATTAATTTGTAATTTTAATTAAACATTTGTATATTAGCAATATAACATGACCTTAGATATATATCTCGTACAAATCAAACTAATAAGCATATTTTGGTTTTAAAGGTGTTGACGTACATGTTCGACAACTTGACAAGTCTTTTGTCAACATGTAATTAAAAAACTAAAAAAATGCATGTGAACTAAACGTCTGTCGTTTTATATGTACCGACTAAATCACAATATTTAATTCAATTACAATTTTAACGAGATTTTAGGATATAATTAGCAAAATTAACATGACTTTAAATATGATGTGTAATTCAAATCACCTACTTTAGCTTTCCATTTTGATGTTGTCAACCGATGGTGTAGATCCATATGTCAACAGTCAAAATGTTAATAAATAAAAAACAATTCATGTGTCCAAAACGACGTAGTTTTGTCTATGCCACTTAGTGTCATATTAATTTTGGAGTCAAGAAAAAATATTTTGGTGAGATTTTCAAAAGATTCTTTTTTTGAGTTGGGATTGGTTCGAACATAAATCATTAATTTGGGGTTTTTCTTTGACTTGAGAATAGTGTAATTTTGATGTATGATTGATTCATATTGGTTGACAAATCAAGAAAAAATGTTTTGATTTGAGTTTTTACTACCATTTTTCATGAAATTGGGGTTTGGTTCGATTATAAATCATAAAATTGACTTGACGTTTTATTTGGCTTGAGAATATAATCATTTTATATATGATTCGTTCATTTTGGTTGAAGTTTGGAGAATATTAGATCTTTAAGTTTGGAGATGTGGCCTTTGAGTTTTCCAAATATCAAGTGGTGACGGTTCTAATGTTTTAGAGGTGTTTTGACAATTGTTTCTCTTAAAAATGAAAATAAAATAGTCGTTGATGGATCTCTACTTGATTTGTGAAAGTTTGGGAAAGAAATGTGTAATATTCAGAAGTTTGGTTAAAATTACAGATAAAATAAAAGTCATTATTTATTCCGCAAGTATAAAACAACTTCGATTAGCCCACATGTATTTTTTTAGTTTTTTAATTACATGTTGACAGATGACGTGTCGAGTTGTCTAGACACGCAACATCTTTAAAAGCAAATTATGTTTGTTGGTTGATTTGCACGAGATATCTAAGGTCATGTCATATCTGCTATCATACAAAAATTTAATTAAAATCATAAATTAAGTATAATTTAATTAAGTATAATTAATGATTCACAAAAACTTCTGTGCACCCGTTGCACAAAAGTGAAATTATGTGCAATCCATACATTTATGTTATAAATATAATACCTTTATATACAAATATCCGTACCTTTTAAAATGAACATGCATAAAGGTATTACATTTATAACATAAAGGTACTACATTTATAACATAAAAGTATGGATTGCACGGTGCAACTGGTGTACAGAAGTGTTACTCTTAATGATATTTACGACAATTAACCTTAAAATAATTCAAACCTCATAAATTTATTTTATATTATTTAATCATTTTGTGTTTGTCTGAAAATGAAATCAAAACAATCAACAAACGTTGGTTCATTTGTTGATTCAGCAAGACAAACACCAGTTGCACGGATTGCACCACACCTTTATGTTATAAATGTAGTACTTTTATGTTATAAATGTAACACCTTTATGCATGTTCATTTTAAAAGGTACAAATATTTGTACATAAATGTACTACATTTATAACATAAATGTCTTCCGTGCAACTCTGTGCACCAGTTGCACAGAAGTGTTACTCATATATATATATTACTAATATGAACATGTATGACTATTACCCTACCCACTGTGGGTACATGTTCTTGTGTCCGTCGTTGATATGTCAAATTAAAATCTAACATAATCATTAAATAAATTAAAATATTTAAAGGGCTGAAATCTTTACATATGAGCGATTGATATTTTAAGGCATGTCCACGGTGGATAGGGGAAAAATATTTTATAAACACAAAAATTTGCGTAAGGCGGTCACACGAATAGTTTCCGTGAGATAGATTCTTTTTACCTACAAATCAAAACCATATTCACAAATTTAAGTGTGAGTTGTGAGTTGATCCGTCTCATGTAAGATGATCTATGAGACGTACTCACATAAGACTCACACTTTTATAAATGTATGCATGTTTCTTAAAAATATGAACTACCGAATATATTCTTATCCAAAATTATTATTTAAGGTTATAATAGTAATTTATGATTTTTTTTATTCAAATAATTTTATACAAGAGTCTATTCAAAATCCTATAGAATCCTATTATAATTAGAACTCTAATTTAATATAAATTATCTATACTTATTAAAGATTATTATTTAAGATCATAATAATAATTTAGTATTTATATATTCACAAAAACTTCTGTGCACCCGTTGCACAGAAATGAAATCCGTGCAATCCATATATTTATATTATAAATGTAGTACATTTATGTACAAATATCCGTACCTTTTAAAATGAACATGCATAAATGTATTACATTTATAACATAAAGGTACTACATTTATGACATAAATGTATGGATTGCACGAATTTCACTTCTGTACAACTGGTGCGCAGAAGTAGAACTCTTATATATTTAGTATTTTTGCATTTTCTATTTTAATATGGATTATTTTATATATAAGATATTTGTATTTTTTTTCTTAATTTGAATTGACCTCCACCTCCAGGTATATCGACAATGAGGAGGAACAACTAGGAGTAGAGATGCCCAAACGGTTCCGAAAACTGAAACCGGGCCGGTTCGAACCGGCGGTCAACGGTTCGGCGAACCGTTGACCTGGTTTCGGTTCCGAACCGGAACCGGGAACCGCCGGAGAACGGTTCGGTTTCGGTTCCGAAATAAGCAAACCGGCGAACCGGCGGTTTAACCGCCGGTTCCAACCGCTGGTTTATGTAATTTTTTTTTTAATTCTTGGCATGCCACGTGTACGGCTGTGGTTCAAATGCATATAGCTGTTGTGGATCAACGGCTAAGATCAATGGACCGTTGGAAACCGGCCGAAACCGAACCGTTGCCGAACCGCCGGTTCGAACCGACGGTTTACGGTTTTTTGAATTGGACGGCCAAGATCAATTTGCCGTTGGAGATGGACGGCCCAGATGATGCGAACCGCCGGTTCAACCGAACCGGAACCGGCGGTTCGAACCGGAGCGTGCCTATTTTCTTTCTTTTTTTTTTTTGAATTTTTGAGATCTATAAATAGGGGTTCAAATGGTGTATTTTTTCACACCAATTCTCAAGCTCTCTCTCTCTCAATTCTCTTGCATTCTTGCTCACTTTAATATATCAAGTTCAAAAGCTCTCAAATTTCTTTTTTTAGTTCGTATTATCATCTACTTGTAGTGCTACTTCCACTTCGATTTTTTTTATTTGCTATCATCATGTCTAGAAGAGGTTCTTCCGCTTCCTCGTCTCATGCTAGGGGAAAGAGTCCCATGCCACCTCCACAATCCTACGAAGACGAGCTAATTGATCGATGGTGTGACGAGCTTGATGAAGATGTCGATTTGGGGGAACAAATCGCTCAAGCCTTAGCCGATGATGATGAAGAGGAAGAAACCGTGCAACACACACAAGGGAGTACCCCCCTCTAGTAGAACACCTTCTTCACTTCGAAGTGATATCTTCTCCATTCACTTCAAGAAGAAGGCCGTGCCTAATAGTGCCGTTGACTACATAGTAACGTGCAATCATTGTGGGAAGCAATACAAGTTCAAGCATGGAGGAGGATATGGAACGTTCAACAACCACGTCACGAAGAAGCATCCCGACAAGGTTGGATTGGCTCCTTCTCAAACACAACTACGAGGATTCACCGGGTCTTCACAAGGTATGGATTCTTTAATGTTTAAATTTAGCCAACTTGAACTTAGGAAAGGCACCGCCGATTTTATTGCTTCTAAACATTTGCCTTTGCAATGGGCTTCCGATGAATATTATCAAGATTATGTGAGTCAATATTTGCAACCACCGGCTAGAATGATAAGTAGGAACACGGCCACTAGGGATATTGATAAAAGAGTTCGTGAAAAAAAATATAATCTTATGCAAGATTTAGCTAACCTTAAACAAAAAGTTGCAATATGTGTTGATTGTTGGAAAGATCCTTATAAAAAGAATGATTATATGGGCATTACTTGTCATTGGATTGATGATGCATGGGATGTTCAAAAACGTTTAATTGCTTTTGTTAATTTTAATGAAAGTCATACCGGTTTACATATTTCACAAAAAATAATACATAGCTTAAATGATTATGGTATATTAACAAAAGTATTTGCTATAGCTTTAGATAATGCAACTAATAATAAAGCGAGCTTGCCTACGTTAATGGATTTTTGCAAACCTTCATTAAATGGTGATATTTTTCATACTAGATGCATGTGTCATATTTTTAATTTATGTGTTCAAGATGGATTAACAACTTTAGAAAAGGAAATAGACAAAATTAAAGTTGCAATTAATTTAATTTGTCATACCATATAAATGCGAAAAAGATGGGCTAGATTTTGTAAAATGAATGGATTCGAAGTAAAAAAATTTGTGAAAGATGTGGAACATAGGTGGAATTCTACTTATTACATGCTTCAAGATTCATATAATTATAGAGAACTTTTATGCGCTTTTTTTATGGAATTTGGAGATAGTAATGTCATGTTATTTGCTCATTCTTGGGATTCTTGTATAAACATGATTGGTATGCTAAAATTTTTTGAAGAAGGCACTAATGAAATAAGTGGATGTTATTATCCTACATCTCCTTTAGCTTTAGATCAATGTGTTAAAATTGCTTTGATAATGAACTCTTATAAAGATGATCCTATTTTAAGTGATGCCATTATTATGATGAAAGCTAAATGGTTAAAATATTATCATGAGATACCCCCCTATATTTATGTGCTAAATTATTAGATCCTAGGATTAGAGAAGATGGATTAGAAGAACTTTTAACTATGTACTATAATGCATTGTTCCCCTTTGGCTATATTAGTGATTATGATCAAGTTGAATATGTGCCTAATCCTAGTGAAGTGGTTAAACGGGCGAAAAATTATTTGTATGATTTATTTAGAGAATATAAAACAATGTATGGTGAATCATGTAGTAGTGAAGATGTAGTTCGACCTCATAATGTAGGTTCTAGTAGTTCTTCGTCTACTTTTGGTGATACTCTTTCTCAATTTTATAATTTTTATGATATTAGAACTCAAAAAAAAGCTAGAGGTCTTAATTCATCACAAGAATTGGATTCTTATTTTAGTGTTACTTTTGAATCAATTGCATTTGAGAACAATGTGGATCTATTAAAGTGGTGGTCACGAAGGATCACCACATATCCTATACTAACAATTGTTGTCAAAGAAATATTTGCATGTCCCGCCTCCACGGTTTCGGTTGAACATGCCTTTAGCGTATCGGGCCACACTTTGAGTGAGAGGAGAGCAAATTTGGCCGTCGAAAATGTCCAAAACCTTATGCTTCTTGACGATTGGGTCAAAGCAGCCAAACGTCAACAAAACCTTGATTTGTCACACATGGAGGACGGTGGACAAGATTTGTATGGCTACGACTCAAACACAACATCCTCCGGCGGAAGTGGCGTCAACCTCGACGAGTGAAAAAGGTAAGTTGAGGTAAGAGAACTACGTGAGCTTTGATTCCTTAATTCGATTTCAATTAAGGATACGTAGGCAATTTCATTTTAAGTTTGAAATTTCAATTCCAAACTTAAAATGAAACTCAAGCTCTTTCATTTTTTTATGCTCACTTTTGTAATTGTAATATATAGTATAAACTTTTGTAGATTAGAATCATTCAATCATAGATTAGATATAGACTATATAGTTCTAACTTGTAATAATTTTCCAAGTTATATTGACAAGTTTAATTGTAATATATACAAACATTTGTAATAGATTAGAATCATTAGATCATAGATTATATATAGTTCTAAGTGTTCCAACTTGTAATAATTTTCCAAGTTATATTATATTGACAAGTTTATTGAAAAAGTTTGATCAATACAATTCTTCAATATATTTTTTACTCCGAGTTGCATTTTCTCATGATATTTTATACTTCAAAACAAACATTAAAGTTTAAATTTGGATCATAGAATCATAGATTAAAAAAAAAAAAAAAAAAACCGAAAACCGCCGGTTCAAACCGGCCGAACCGTCCGGTTCCGGTTGAACCAACGGTTTCTAACCGAAACCGAAACCTTTCCTTCCACGGTTCGGTTTCGGTTCCACCATTTCAGAACCGTTGAACCGGCGGTTCGAACCGGAACCGGAACCGGGAAACCGTTTGGGCATCTCTAACTAGGAGGATCATGTCCCAAAAGAGGAAAAAAAAAAAGAAAAGAAAAAAAAAGCTTATTCTAACTTTGCGCTCTCGTTAAAAAATTTAAAATTTAAGTCGTAAACAAATCGAATACCATAAAACAAGAATTGTTTATATTTGTTATTTATTTAACAGTCGAACATATTTTTGAATATTCACAGTTAATAGTTCACGAAAAAATATATCATTAATAATCCTTAGACAATTAAATATTATACCATGTTTTCGAAAAAGTTAAAAATCATTTAATTTCATAGATACCAAACTCATGATAATGAATATTAGTTTTACCTTCAAATATAAATGAGCTGTATTAAAAGATAAAGTGAAGTAAAATAAGTCTATGTCTCACAATATTAATTAATGATCATGACCCTTTGAAGAGAAAAAATTGGCTAGATAATATTTGACCAAAGACCTAATTAGTTTCCTTTCAATTTAAGAAAGAAAAAAAAAAAAACAGCTCAAAGATATACCAAATAATGTATAACTTGATCAAATTTTATACATTGAGCTCAAATGCTTAATTTTATAAACTGATAGTTATAATTAAATAAAATATGCAAATTCAAAACATATAACATGAATTATTTTAAATCAAAAATATATAAAAAATTTAGGAAACATCAACCCAATGACCATTTTATTAAATTGATCAACAACCCAAGGGAAAGTTCCTATTTTTATTAAATTTAATATAAATATAAAAAAAATTATATTTCATATATAAAAAAATAGTTCATATATATATAGTTCAATTAATAAAAATTGTATATTTAGTTTTACAATAATAATTATGAATAATTAATTTTACTACAAGTATATAATATAAGTATACATTATTCATTAGGTATTAATTAAAAAGAATGATGAACGCAAGAAGTAAGATCGAGTTTTGATTTGATTACTTGATCCAAATTGATTGGCCGCTACAATGGTCTGCTTTTTTCCTCTTTAATTTCTACGTAAATAAATTTATCATTTATTCTCATGCATGAACCTTGAATTATTCTTACTGGCGGACCCACGTGGCAAGTAGAGGTTGAACTTTTTTATAGTTATAATAAAGATGGTACAATATTTTTTTACATCATAAAATCAAACATATATATACTACAAAAATGTTGTTTTTCTTATCGAATTTTTTTGTATCAGATGAATTTACAGATAATAAATATGATCAATTTGTATCTACACTCCTACCGTGGATATTATATGTATTGACACTTAAGATTTAGTGTTAAGACATTTATTTTCTGATACCATTAATTATATAGTATCCATTATTATTCGGATCCTAATACTATTTTATTTATTGATACCATTTATTTTTAGCATCAAATATTTTTTTATGATATTAATTATCTTTGGTATCGGAAATTTATTTTCCGTAATATCCTTTATTTTTCTGATACTAATACTATTTTGAGTGAGTCTTATGTGAGAACATCTCACGGATCATGTTACGTGAGACGAGTCAACCAACAACCCACACTTCACAATTCACATATAAGTTAGTGGAAATGGATTTGATTAGTGGGTAAAAAGGATTCATTTTATGAAAACTATCCGTGAGACCGTCTCATATAAATTTTTGTGTACTATTTTAGTATTAGTAATTAATTTATGTGCTACTTTTAATGTTTATCCAATTAATATCATTGTTCTCTTTCCTAGTTATAATACTTTCAAACTTGAAATAATCATTTAGTCTATTTCTTTGGTAAATGTGCAATTAAGTGTCTTTGGTCATTTAGTATTGTTGTCTATCTCTTTCTTTGTTTTTTTTTTCCTGAAAAAAATAATTTTTTCTTGCTGCTCTCTTTGTTGTAAGCTATTTCCCCTAGAAAGATATAACATGATGAAAATCAATGCACATGGGAAGATAGTTGTATTATATGTGGATGACATGATTTTATAATCTCATTCTTCTGTATATTTATATTTATCCAGTTATTTATATTATATGTGCACAAAACCCCATATCACAATCTTGTATAAGACTATTTGTCAACGTTATGTTTAATATAATTAATGTATGAAGTTGTAGCATGGAATCTAGAAAAGAATGAGTTTTTATGCCGAGAAATGGTAATGAATATATGAAAGGAGTGAAAACTTTATCAAGTCGTTGATGTGTTTCTTCATTTTTAAATGGAAAAATCAAATGTCCATGTAAGAAATGTGGCCTCACTATCTATCTTGATCCCAAGGAAGTTCACGACCACTTACAATGGATAGGTTTTGATAAGAATTATGCTAAAAGTACATGGATTTTCCATGAAGAGAGGTCATCACCATCTTTTTTATCAAATGATGAAAACTTTGTTGACAAGAATAATGATGAAGAGATCAATGAAATGGATGGACTCTTGCATGATGCATTTGGTGTGTCAAACTAATGAAATGGATAGATTCTTGTATGATGATAAGAACGAGATGAATTTAGAAGATGAAAGATATTACAAACGAATAAAAGATGCTAAAACAGAAGTATATCCAGGATGTTAGAAGTTTACAACTTAGTCATTTATAATCCGTCTTTATCATGAAATGCTTGCATCGCTAGAGTGATACATCTTTGAATAGTCTATTATAATTTTTGATTAAGCTTCTTACCTGCAAACCTCCCTATCAACATTTATCATATGAAGAAGATCATAACTGATTTAGATCTTGTATATATGAAAATTGATGTTTGTCATAATGATTATATGTTGTATTGGAAAGAAAAGGATAAAGATGAGAAGTACTATGTATGTCAAACTTCAAGATGAAAGTGGTTGGAAAGAAAAGTGGACCAGAGATCTTACATCATTTCCCTTTGATACCATTGTAACAAAAAATTTTGTGTATTAAATAAATAAATACAAAAGATTTGCACAAATTATATTTATCGAATCAAAATGAATTTTGGGTTACTTATCTCTTGAATCCCTTGATTCTTCTCTTCAATATTTGGAGTTGACTTTAGTCAAAGTTATTTAGATTTGAATTTCTTGAAGGAACAATTGCGAAGATTATTTTTGAATTTGATGATCTTTGAATTGAGAAACACCAATCGGAGGGGTTTATCACCTTCATCTCGGATTGAACGTCAATCTTGTAGCTTTCTTTTGAACACTTTAAAGATCGCTGAAGAACTTGAAGATCGCCTTAAAGATCGTTGAAGAACTTGAGGAACTTGAAGACCACCTTGAAGATCATTGAAGAACTTGAAGATCGCCTTTAAAGATCGTTGGAGATAATTTCTTTAGCTCTTGAATTCTTCAATTGTTGTGTAATTGTGTGTTGAATGTTGCATTTGAGACCCCTATTTATAGATGTGGAATAGAGAGTTGATAGATTTCAAAGTATGAGTGGAATAATTTGATTGGTCTACCATTAATTGAGGGAAAAATTCATTTTCATCCTTTCCTAGGGACGTTGTCCGTTTTTTATCCTCTTATTTTCCAATCATCAATTTTAGTCATTTTATCTCAAAATTTATCCAATTTTGGTCCGATTTTCACCGGAATCTCGATTTTTCGGCCAATTTTGGGTGAGTGCACAACACTCGCGCCCAATTTCAACATTTCATAGAACTTATGCTTATGTGGCTGTTATTTTCACATGTGAACTTTATTTTTGCATTATTTTACTACCTAAATTACCAAAACTTTACCACGCCATTTAAGTGCAAAAAAACAATCATAAACATTAAATCACTTTCCATGTCATTTAAGTGCAAAAAAAATATCATAAAGAAAAATTTTAAAAATCCAAATCCCCAATTCACATCCAAAAACCCTAATTTCTAAATCTCAAAACTCAAAAAGAAAATAAAAATTTGAATTTAACAAAAACATTAAATAAAAAAGGGATTAAGTATTGAATCCCCAAATCAATCTAAACCGTAAATCCCTAAATCACCCAATAATCCTAATCTCTAAATTTGATTCTCAATCTAAATTTATGGCAGAGAATCTTCAATTCATGTTCAATTTCCTTAGAAAATCAGTCTCCTCTTATCTCATAAAGCAGCTGTCGAGCTGCAGATCCGCACCGTAAGTGTTGGGGCACAACATCTCTATTTGGTAGATCAAATTAGCTATGCATTTCCCACAGTCCCTGGGCTTAGGTCTTCCTGGCATTGGTACGGGCTGTACGCGGCGGCGTCCGGCAATGATACAATGTCGTTTCTGACAACAAATGCGTTAAAGAGCGACCATGAAGAGGAGGCGGAGATGGACGAGAGTAGGGAGTTTTTGTTAGCCTCTTATGGTGAGTTTGGTGGGAACTGTTCTTGACAGCAGCCTGCGTAGATGAAGATGTGGGCTTCGAGGAGACGACCATGGCTGTGGGTGAAGCAGATGATGAAGAGAGAGATTGGTGAGGGCTAACATTTGTGTTAAGAGTTTGGTTTGAAGGCTTACCACTACCTTCAATTTTATTTGTTAGTTTTTGTTTTTTATATTTAATGTTTAATCAATTGATTGAATAATAGTTTTTTATTTTATTTTAATTTTTTTATATCCTTTTTCATTTTTAATGCATTTAGAAATGTCACATGGAAAATAAACTACCACATAAGCATAAGTCATTGGAAATCTTGGAATTGGGGGCAAGTGGACGTCACTCGCCGAAACTTGATCGAAAAATTAGAATTTCGGTGAAAAAAAGACTAAAATTGGTTAAATTTTTCAATTGCAGGACTAAAATTGATAATCGGAAATTAACAGGACTAAAATCGGACAGTGCCTCTAGGATAAGATTAAAAATGAATTTTTCCCATTATTTGATTATATCGGGAAGTAGAATTTTAATAGCTCTAAAACTTTGTTGGAGTGATTTGACTAGTTCATCCCAATTTGATCATATCTAATATCATTGTGATAGTTATCAAATTTAATTTGATAATTATCTGCAGCATTTTTACATGTGGCAACGTTTGATTAGACAACGAAATATAAATGAAATATCAGTTAATTTGATTATTTAATTTAGAATTATATTTAATTAATCCCCAAAGTAAATATAAATTAATATTTCTCACATTATTTTACACGTGGCGCAATATAATTGAACATTAAATTTGTGTATCTGCAATCACGTTTAAAAAGGTTGCTCATGTCATAAAAACATCACAATTAATGAAGTGGCATGAAAAGTGACATAATAGCGATGGGAAACTAAGACATCCAATTGATTCTCTTGCCTGGAAGTGTTTTGATAACAAATGTACTGAATTTGCTAAACATTCTTGGAATGTTAGGCTTGGTTTGGCAAGTGATGGATTCAATCCTTTTGGTACAATGAGCATCTCGCATAGTACATGACCAGTTGTGCTCATAGTTTATAATTTGCCACTGTTGTTATGCATGAAAGATTCTTATTTCCTTATGTCACTTGTTATTTTTGATCCGAAAGTTACAGGAAATGATATTGACGTTTACTTGCAACCGTTAATTGATGACTTAAAAGAATTGTGGTATAATAGTGTGGAGACCTTCAATGTTTGTAGTAACAACACATTTATGTTGCATTCTACATTAATGTGGACAATAAAAGATTTTCCTACGTATGGTAACTTATCAGGAGGGAACCCTAAAGGTAAGTATGCTTGTACTCATTGCAATATTGATTCTTGAAAAGAAGTAGAAAAATGTACCACATGGGTTATCATCATTTTTTTAACTTGAATCACTCTTTTCGAAAAAAATAAGGTTGCTTTTGATGGTACACTTGAAAAGAGGCCACCACCAAAGGTGTATTCGGGTATAGATTTATTAATCAAGTGTCGGATAAAAATAATATTTGAAAACATTAATAAAAAGTTAGGAGGGAGGAAGAGAAATGTAGGAGGTAATAGCAGAAATCAAAAAAGAAAGTATCTTCTTTACTTGTCGTGTTGGAGAAAAATTTTGTTAAGGCATAATTTGGATGCCATGCATTCGAGAAAAATGTATGTGATAATTTGGTTGAGAGATTGGAATCTCGAGTTACATTAACACTATGCCGTTTAAAAAAGACTTTCCTCCATGCATTCTTTGACATCAAGGTTCATTTGGTTATCCATTTGGCATATGAAGCTGTAATTGTCGGACCAATTCATATCAATGGATGTATCCGATTGAGAGTTATGTAATGATTTAAAATTATTTTGTTATTTTATTTGAATTTTAGCACAAATTATTACATTTAGAAGTATCTAATTTTCATATTTTAACCATTTAGGTATTTGTCAAGCCCAGTGATTGAAAAAACAAAAAGCGCCCAGAGGCGTCAAACCTGTTGTAGTGCCTAGACGCGAAGCGCCCAAACTAAAAAAAACACATATATATACTATAAAGCATTTCATAATACGAAAACATAACAATATTAATGCTCCAAACTCCAAACATAATAATAGCATGAAAATATAAAAATATCCAAAAGATCTAATATCCAAACTTCAAACATAATAATAGCATGAAAGATCCAAACATAATACTCCTTCCGTCCCACAAAGATAGACCTAGTTCTATTTTCACACAGATTAAGAAATTTTTTGAAGTTCCAGTTATACCCTTATCATACATTAATTATTCAAAGAATTAATTCTACTCCAATTTTAAAGTTTCATTAATTGAAACAAAAATTATTTTCACACTTGTAATATTGCATTAATAAAATTGTTTGTCTCAAGATACATTTTTCTACTTTTGAGGGAGAGAGGCAATTTAATCATTAATGAAAATTTGGAAATACAAAATGATTATGGGAATTTGTAAAAAATGAACAAATGAAGACCACACATTCAATGCAACTTTTTTTTCCCTAAAAAATAAATAAGGGCATATATGGAATTACAAGTTAAAAACTACACTAATATAGTAACAGGCCTATCTTTGTGGGACAGACGAAAATAGTATACAAGCCTATCTTTGTGGGACGGAGGGAGTAATAGAATACACACTACTAACTAATCATCATTAATTCTTAAGTTAATCTGTGCATCATCCTCTGATGCATATTCATCAACATCTTGTTCCTCTCCCTCATTTGACTCCCCTCCTAAATCTCCCTATTCTTCTTCCTCCTCATCCACAAGTCCTAAAGAACTAGACCTAGAAGATGATGATGCTTTAAAAGTCTTTGAAGTTGTTGCCCTTCTACTATATGTCTTTCTTGTGCTTCTAATGGGTTCCTCAACTCTTGCAACTTCTGCAACAGCATCCCACCTCAAATCATCTTCATATCAAACACACGTTCTTCATCCGGAATCTCCACCAACCATTCATTATTCTCATCAATCTTTGACAAGGCAATTGGATCAATTGTATTTCGCATCAAGTAACAATGTTGCAGTGTTCTATTGTACTTGACAAATACCAAATCATTCAGCCTTTTGTGATCCGTCTTGCATTTTTTCTTAGTATAGATCTGTAGTAAATTAATAGAATAATCTAATGTTAATATAAATTATAACAAATTAATAAAATTTTACAAATGTCAATAAGTTACATGCTCAAATACACTCCAGTTTCGCTCATATCCCGAGAAGCTACAAGTTAGACTTAGGATCTTGATAGCAAACTTCATCAAGTCGGGAGTTTCAGAACTAAATGCTGCCCACCAATCAGTTGCCAAAAACATATTAATTAGATTTCAAAAATAATATTATGATAAATAACAAGTTATTGAAATTTTATTACCTGGTATCCTCGTAGTCCTTTGCTTAATAGCCATATGCATCCTAAAAAGTCCATCGGCTTTTCTATACTCGTCCAATTCAATGCAAATTTTATCTTGTATATCAGTACTTGGAACCAATCTTTGGATGCAATCATATAAGCTATAACACCCTAAGTAAGTTTAATTAGGCTAATTAATTATATATCATAACTCAAAGTTTGGAACAAGTATTATGGGATAAGAAATGAGTCACGTTTCTCACTTTTAGGCGTTTGACACCTAACTTGATTCTTTCTCTCTCTCTTTACCAACTCTTGACAACACACCTATGCTACTCTAACCTCATTTGAAGTAAACTAGGGTGTCATATGAGAAGGAGGGTCCTAAGTTTTCAAGAAAAAATAAAAAAAAAGAAGTCAACTCTTTCTCTCTCTCAAGAATCGCCGACCACCACTACCACCTTGCTGGTCACCGCTCTTTTTCTCCGGCAAAGGTTCGAGCTATGGGGTAAAACTTGTCGAGCCCGTCACGGGTATGGGCTCGGTAGTCCCAACCGCCAACGACGGTGCGTAGGCCGCTGGAAAGACGCAGCGACTCTTCCTATTTTCTCTATCTCTCTCTCTCCTCTTTCTTGCTTCACCGTGTTGTTGTCGTCCTTAGGTTGTCGGTGTAAGGTTGCGCTGGCGAGAGTGCGTGTGTGCGTGTGTCACCGTCATGAGCGGCGACGGGAGTTGGGCCGGCGCCGGGGTGCGCCTGGCCGGATCTGTTCCTGCATGTGTGTGTGTTTTGCAGGGTGAGTTTATGTATGTTTTGGTGTGTTGGGTGTGTGGGAGTGTGTTGGGTGTGTTTGGGGTGGTCGCCGGCGACAGACTATCGCTGGTGAAGACAAAACCAGCGGCGGAGGGGGAGGGGGGCAGTGGTGACGGGTTTGGGTTGGTTGGGGATGGGGTATCTTTTGTAAATTAGATAAAGTTTAGGGCTAAAGAGCAAACCCCCTTTATTTGTGAAATACAAAGTTTAACCCCCAACACTTTTTAATATGATAATTCATACCCTCAACTCTTGATATATTACAAATCAACCCCAAAGTTATGAACAGTAGCAGTTAACACCCCAAAGGTTACAGAAAATTACAATTTTACCCCCAAGGCTTTCAAGAACTACTATTTGATCCCTAAAGTTTCAAATGAACTTCAGAAAATGCCTTTTTAGGCCCCTTTATCTTCTAATTTGTGAATAAAACCCTAATTACTACAGTTTGGGGATACATAAGCCCTAAACACAAGTGTCGAATTTTCTAAACACTGTTTTATGTTGGGATATTTCTGGAGAGGTTTTGATGAGACAAAACAGTTTGCGTGATAAGACAAAAATAGTTTGCTTAAGGTATCAGTACCTAGTTTCCATACTGATTATATGATCTTCAGTTCCCTTATCCTTAGATAAGATCATGTAATGATTTTCCAAGTTATAAGGAAAACCAACCTTAGAAGAAATAAGAAGATATCTTCTAAGAGCAGCAAGTTGGAGGAAGCAGCAATATGAAAGAAGCAACAAGCTGGTTGTAGCAGCAAAGAGCAAGTCTAGAAGCTGATTGCAGGTTTCGAGAATAAGATGTTGTTTTGAAACAAAAAGCAGCAAGCAGCAAGTTGGGAGTAGCAGGAAGCAAGTCTAGAAGCTGACTGCAGGTTTCGAGAACAGGATGCTATTCTGAAACATGAAGCAGCAGACTAGAAGAATCTACAACAACCTAAAGTGATATTAGAAAGCAACCAACAGATCTTTTGCAAAAAGATAAGTGCTACTCTCATCCATGCAGTACGAGGAATAACAAAACTAACTGTCAATAAATTTAAGTAGCTGTTGCATAAACTTCAATGATGGACCCATACCGCCTTACCATGTCAGCAAACGTGTCGGAGAGGTCCAAAAGCCGCTGATAGGCGCATTAAATGCTCATGACAGGAACAACTCAGATGCATTTAAAGTGGCCATAGAGAAGATCTTTGGAGATCAGAGCTCAAATTCAAAATGAAGAAGTACCTCTTTAACGAATACTTTTCCTAACTTTATAAATAGAAGGTATGAGTGACTAAGGAGCTTGCTGAACCGAGCCAAGTGGAAAATCAGATATCCTCCAAAGCTTTGTCAAGCTTACCTCAAGTTCAGCCACTTAACCTTCAAGAAGCAGTCAACCATTGTATTAGAGCTTTCATGTTCAAGACTGACTTCGAGTTTGCCCCAGTTGAAGAATATTGTATCTTTTAACAATTGTGTTGTATGTGTTAGGTTGTTTTAGTTGGGTGTCCTTAGCTGGAAGGATTAGATCTTCGTTAAGTGTTTATAGTTTTGTGTAGACTATTTTCTCTGTGTGAGATATTGTACCCTGTGTGGGATTTGGCCTAGGAATCTTAGATTCTAGTAGGTTTAACTTGTTTGGAAGAGGTTTGTAAAGTTGTGTCTTGTAAAGTAATCTGACCATGACGAAGTTCTTCCTCAGTGAATGAGTAGAGTGGACGTAGAAGGGTTACACCACCTTCGAACCACTATAAGCCATAAGTGTTTACAACTTATCTTACTTGTTGTTTTGCATTGTTGCATATCTATCTTGTTGCATTTGTCATAAGCATATTGTTCAAAGGATTGTGATTAAATCATATTTGAAAAGAAAATTGGTTTTCATAAAGAAACTCTATCTTAGTTTGTTCCACTGCATACTGTGATACCGAGTCAGAAACCTGAATCAACATTCTACCAGGTTTCTGAATCGAGTCAAGTTACTACATTTTCTGTAGAATTAGGAACGTGTTCATAGAAAAGTTTTAAAAAGAAAAATTGATAGAGGTTCATTCAACCCCCTTCTGAACCTCTGACCACTTGAGACCAATATTTTAAGCTCATGTTTCTCCCCTATTAAGCCTTTTCCTATTATGAACGCTTGTCTTTCCAAACGATACAAACTATCTTTCTTACACTCAACCAGTTCTTTTTACGAACCCTTCTTCTGTATTCTCGATTAAAATTTTAATTCAAGTTATAAATAGTCTTTTTAGTCGCTGAGACGAGTTTTATATATATCTTGTAGGAAATGTAAATGAATGAATCCATTAGTCCCTTGAAACGTAGCAGTTCTCCCAAACACCACTTGATTGAGATGAAGGAACGAACTTGGGATTTAGAGAAACGAGCTTCACGAGGGTTACCATCGAACGAGGTGGGGGTAATTTCTGTATTTCCACGTTTAAGTTTCTAAGTGAGTTTGAGGTGGGGTAAATTCTTGCAAATTACGTAATTATGAAAAATATGTTCTCTTACATGTGATTACTATATGTTACTGATTGTAATATAAAAGTTTAAGTGTGAAGTACGAAGTACGAAGTGGAATGTATTTTACTACATGAATGATGATATGTGATGAAGATTGTGGTAAATGTTTAATATTTGAAGGATGATTGTGAATGTGTATGATATTTCAATGTGTCTATGACGGCTAAGTTCCACAAGACATATACACAGTGGCTAAGTTCCATAAGACGTTTATATAGCGGCTAAGTTCCATAAGACGTATGTGCCTACGTGAAACGTGTGCGTTTATTCGATGAACGTTGCACTATATGCTTACTACGAGATGCAAATGAAAGTGTGTTATTTGCCAAGTGAATGGGTGTATTTACGATGAACATGTTTACGTTAATTAAAATGAAGGAATGTGCTTAATGTGCACCCAAGTGCGTGATGTTTGCAATGTAGAAGAATGTGTTAAAACCACAAAATGTTATACGGCGGCTCAGAACCGCAATATGGTGGCTCAAAACCACAAAAATGTTTTCCAAAGTGGCTCAGATCCGCAACTATGTGCCTGATGAATTATATGTCTATGTTTCATATTATAACTACTCACAAGCTCCACCCCACTGAGTGTCTTCATACACTCACCCTTTTTATATTAAAATGTTTCAGTTTATGGAAATCTTCAAGCATGGTACGTAAACGGTGGATGCTGGTAGCCGATGTTTTAAAGGTTGCAAAAGAGTTTTATTTACGTTGTTTTTATTTTATGAAAAGTGTAATTTATAATTATTCTTAAGTTTGTTTATATTTATGGTTCTTAAAAGGTGAATTTGTATAACAGATGAACTTGAAATCTTTTGGGAAAGCTTAGTTTGGAAAGCTGTACAATTTAGTTGTATAATTATAAAGTAAAAAACTTTTCTTCCGCTGTATACGATTCACGTTTTATAAAATAGGGATGTTTGAACCGACTTAGCTTTATTTGCAAGTTTAAATTACATTTGGAAATCCATGTTTTATCGAGTATCTGAACGTCCAAATGATAAATTTATTAAACTCTGATATGCTACAGAAACGAGGCGTTACACAAGCCTCTATAGATTATAGAATTACCAAGACAAGTATCGGGATCTTTATAAAAGAACTCAGGGTTCAAAAAGTACCCAACTGCATGTAAAGGTTGGTGCAACTGAATATTCCATCTCTTATCGATGATCTCGAACACCTCCGTATACTTGCTTTCATTGCCTTGAAAAGTATTCGCTATATTCTGTTTTGCTCTATCCATCGCCTCATAAATGTAGCTCATTGCTGGTTTTGCCTCATCATCAACTATTCGAAGGACATGAACTAGAGGAGAAACAAATCGAAGAGCAAGATGTACATTGCTCCAAAATGAAGGCATCATCATAATTTCAGCTACCTTTTTACCTTATGCCTCTTTTGCCCATTTGCTTCTAGTCTAATCATCAGAAATAAACTTTTTTCTGATGCTTCCCTTCTGAAGATGAAAGTTTTATAGTGTCAAGAAGGTTGTTGCAAAGCGAGTTTTGGTAGGTTTGAGTAACTCTTTTTTTTGTGAAGTATCTCATCAAATTCAACAAAGTTAGCCGGTTATAAATGTACATATGCACTCAAATAGCTCTCTTCCACATTCTCTTAAGATGGGGTGTCTTGAAAATGTCCTCCAACATTAAATCTAGACAATGGGCAACACAAGGACTCCAGAATAGATGTGGCCTCTTTTGTTCCAAATATTTTCTAGCCAACTTATTTGCTGCAACGCTATCCGTAACAACCTGAACAACATTGGCTTCTCAAAGTTCCTCAACCTTTTGATCAAGCAACTCAAATAGTTTTATTGTATCCTTCGCATAGCTTGAAACGTCAATCGACTCAATAAAGAGGTTACCATGAGGACAATTGACTAAAAAGTTGATCAAGGTTCTTCCCCTTCAATCCGTCCACCCATCACGTATCAATGTACACCCATTAGTTTCTCTTGCTACAATATGATCACGCATCATTTTGTGGACATGTGATTTCTCATCTTTAAGAAGAGGAACTCATACTTGATAATACGAGGGTGGTGACAAATCTGGTCCATAATCCCCATAGCTTTTTTCTCTTTGGTTTCCTAATAATAGGTTGTTTGCCCTTGTTTGTTTCAGAATGTATATAGCTAGAAGAAGAATCTTGATTGCTTGGCAACGGTTATGAGTCGTCATCAATATCAATTTCATAATCTTCGTCACCGACTATCTCATCAATATCGAAAACCTTGTTCATTTGCTCATTCGCCTCTTTTTTCTTATTCATAAATTCTTGGATCTCCTGCCTAACTGGTTGAGGACACTTAAGACATGTAACAACATTTTTATAGCCTCCAGCAAGATGTTGTTTTAACCGAAATACACCTCATTTAACTACTTTCACACAAAAATTGTATTTAAATGCAAATATATTGATCTCATCTCGTATGACATACTTCCATGCAAGATCTTTTCTATTGTCGTTCGTCTCGCTTGACATCTCTACAAAAAATTTATATTGCATAATACTAAAATTACACAAAAATAATAAATTTCAAATTTATTGCAGAAATGATAATTTTCAATCCTTTAGTATAAAAAAATATGCATTGATACCATTTGTTTATCTCCTGTAAACGACCAAAACACTACCAAAAACAACAAATAATTTCGAGTAGAGAGACGAAAGACTTTTCATTGAAGAGAGGATGAATACTACTGAGTGGAGAGATCATTACTAGAAAAAGAAAGAAAAAAAATGCAGAGGATATATGCAAGCACCCTGTGAAATCGTTTCAAACTGTGGTTTCATGGTTTGAGATAGAGAAAGCTTCATAGTTTGAGAGTAAAGGCAAATGTTGAAAATATTGTAAAATTGTTTTAGGTAGTGTTTCGATAGAGGAGAAAAGTTTGAAAATGGAGTAACCACGGTTGGGAGTGGGAGAAGAGAGGAGAATATCTTTAAATGTGATAGATTAGGGTTTTATAATATTAATTGTATTTTTTATAATATTATATATATAATTAATTTTGGGTCCCCACAAGATGGGGAATTTGATCATCGTCGCCTTGCCCCACCATTTAGGGATAAAATGCCTCCCGTCCCTGTCCCCGCGGGTATACATTTCGAGAAATCTCCACCTCGTTTGGGGCAGATCCACACGGGGAACGGGGATTTCCCGTCCCACTGTCATCCTTAGCTGGATCTAAGCGATATTGGAGTAAGATTGCAGAGGGCCAAAGGCCAATTATTTCAAGCAATTATTCAATGTTCATACAATTTGATCTTATACACATTACAATTATAATGTACAAATTACATTTTTTTAAATGAGGTCATTTATAAAATTCTATTACAAAATAAATAATTTATTTAAAAAAAAATTTCTACCAAAACCGATATTCCACCGTTTTTCCAACAATTTGTACTATATATCCATTGATATTTTACCAACATTACACCAATTTGTAATAATTTGTAATATAAAGCCCCAAATATTGAAATCGATACCAATATTCACCGATATTTCTAAGGCAGCCCGTTTTTACATCGGTTATGTGAAAAAACAGAAATTTCAAGAAAACATCCACGATATTTCAAAATATATTTTCTTCCATCTGTTACCCCAACCCAACCCAATATATATATATATATATATATATATATATATATATATATATATTCACCTCACCTCATCTTATCCAACATTTAAAGTGTTCATATCTTTTTATTAAATATTTTCTATTATTATTAGAAATTTCATTTGATTGTGTTTATAAAATGATTAAAGATTGACATGACAATGCTGTTTGATTATCGATCGAAACTGAAAATAGTTAATTAGAGTTGGTTAATTTCAAGTAATGTATCAATTCCAAAATATCTATGTTCCTAACCTATAATCTAATTTTTTTATAAAAATCATGAATTGATTAAAAATAGAAATTAATATCAAATTTATGATTAGAATTGATAAATTTAAAACAATTGACTAAAATAGGAAAAATAGTAAAGCTTTGGAATTTTTTTGTTTTTGTTTTGTTTTTAGCAATCATGCCTTATATTTACAAACTTAATTATCATCATATTTATTGCATTCACGAGGGTTGCACGTATTAAATGATATAATATTGTAAATATACCCTTTAGAATATTATATCATTTAATACATGGGATCTTCGTCAACTTGACATTAGCAATGCCTTCCTCTATGGGCATCTTTCCACTCCTGTCTATATGGTTCAGCCTCCGGGATTTATTGACAAATCACATTCCAATCATGTTTGTCGTCTCCGTAAGTTGTTGTATGGTTTGCGCCAGGCCCCTCTTGCCTGGTATCAAACATTGAGTGCTGCTCTATTATCCTTTGGGTTCACACAGTCTCTTGCTGATACTTCTCTATTTATCTATCGTCATGCTAATGATTGCTTGTTTGTACTTGTCTATGTCGATGATATGATTTTAACAGGCTCGAGTACTCCTCTTCTTGAAAGGCTTGTATCTCATCTTAGGTCCAAGTTTGCAGTAAAAGATCTCGGTACACTCACATACTTCCTTGGAGTTGAGATGATCAGGTGTCGGGATGGTCTACTTCTTTCTCAACAGAAGTACATGGTGGACCTATTGCGTCGATTTCAAATGGACGGGTCCAAGCCGGTCACTACACCTATGTCTACCTCATCTCCACTCTCAGTATCTGGCGATGTTGACCCCTCTGCCTACAGGAGTGCTATTGGGGGTCTCCAGTATGTCACCATTACTCGACCGTTTATCGCCTTTACTATCAATCGTCTAGCCCAAGCCATGGCTTCCCCTACGTTCGACGATTGGCTTGCTGTCAAGCGCCTCTTTCGTTACTTGAAGGGCACGTTACAACATGGTCTTCTATTGCGGCGACCTACTTCACTCCAGCTCACGGCCTTCTCGGATTCTGATTATGGCGGAACACTTACTGACGGCAAGTCCACCTCCGCTTATATTATTTTCCTTGGCCAGAATCCAATATTATGGCGGTCACGTAAACAGAAGGGTGTTGCTAGATCTTCTACAGAGGCTGAATATCGCGCTTTGGCCTCCACTGCTTCTGAGGTCTGTTGGATCTCTAATTTGTTCAAAGAACTCGGTCTCTCCCTACATTCGCCACCCCGTCTCTTGTGTGACAATTTGGGGGCTACTCGTCTTGCACTACATCCGATCATGCACTCTCGGATGAAACATATTGCTTTAGATTTACATTTTGTTCGTGATCTCGCTTCCAAAGGCTTGTTCACCGTAGCTCATGTGAACACACTTGACCAACTTGCTGATGTGCTCACAAAACCACTAGCCCGTTCCCGTTTCCAGCTACTTCGGTCCAAAATTTCTGTGGCCGACGGCACGTCAATTTTGCGGGGCATATTAAATGATATAATATTGTAAATATACCCTTTAGAATATTCTAGACCAGGTTTTGATTTTGTCTATTCTTTCCATACTTATACTTATGTATCTGTATATATTGGGGTTTTACCCATATCAATAGAATATTCTATTCCCATAATTTCTCATATTCTACAGCACGAATACCATCCAAAAACAAAACAAAAAAACAAAAGAACGGAGATTTATTTCATGTATAGTTATTATTTTAAAACTTCTAGCATTTAATTTTGTTTTGTAAATTTTTTAATTATATATATATTCCAGCTCTAGAAATCAATGCTATGTGTTATCTTTCAATATTTTGGATGTTTTTTTTTATATATAGTTATTTTGATCCTTATTAACTTACTGATATATATATATATATATATATATGAACTATTTTTCAGATCAGTGAACATTGTCAGAGTGTTTGATAAATATTGTTATAATTAGTTAATATTTGTCAGATTTTTATGATATGTTAAGTCTATTGTCCATTTGTTTATTTATATACCAGTATAAGACACATGTAATACACAGGATGTTTAAAAAATAAATTGAACTTAATAAAATTTAAAAATGTTAAATATTGTTTATATAGGAAAAATAAATTTATAATTCTGTGTAATACATATCACTTAACTTAGCATCAAATATAACATAATGTGATTAATACATTATTTAATTGTTGGAATATAGTTGCTTTTCTAAAGGAATATAAATAATATTTTATTTATTATCTTGAAAAATATATATTGCTATATTTATTATATTATTTAACATTTTCATCATTTTATTAAGATCGGATTTTATTGTTAAAGTCTAGAATAGTTCTTGATTTTTTTTTATTTTTTTTTTGGATTACATGATACAAAAATAAAAGTTAAAATTTCCAAATAGATTTCATGATTTATTTAAAACATATTTTTTTGTAAAAAATATTTAATTACATTAATTAATATATTTGAACAATTTTTTTAATCAACTCACCTTCATTTTATTTTTTATTTTTTATTTATTATATTTTTGTCAAACTTTTTTAAAATAATTAAATTTTAAATATATAAACATTTCTTTATTTGAAGTATGGCATATGCTATTTTAAAAAATCTAACTACATTTTTTATATTATTAAGTAATATTCTTATAAACATTAATTTAAAGTCATTAGTTAGCCATATTAAAGGTAATTGTATTTAAAAAAATTATTTATTAAAGATTTTATTTTAATAAATTATTATTATTTTGAGAAAATTTGTGGGCTTAACATGTGGCATGAGTGGTTTTACTTATATATATATACTAGTATAGGATCCGTGTAACATGTGATTAAAAAAATTAAAATAAACTTAATAAATTTTTAATAGTTTATTTTAAAACACATATTTGCACAAACTATTTGATTTCATTAACTAATAAGTTTGAATAATCATTTTTTTAGGCGAAATAGTCAAAAAAATCCAAACTTTTATGCGTTTTTGCTATTTTGGTCAATTCTTTTAATTTTGTCAATTTATCCATGATTTTGTAAATTAGTTGTACTATTAGCCAATTCTAAATTTTAGTCAAAATTAAGTAACTTATAAATGACATGATCGACACGTAAGCATAATTGTATAACACATCACCAAACATAGTTTATCTTTATTTTTTTTATACATTGAAAATACACCTTCACCAACAATAATTTTTGAAGGTATAATACATAAGCAACACCACGATTTCCAATAGCAGCCCGTGGCTATGCCTCCTCCACCATAGATTTTATCAAACATTATATAACATTCTCTGTTTTTTGTGATGGAAACACAATAGTTGAAAATATTCTCTATTACATTTCATCAAACATTTGACCTGCAAAAAAAACTATAATTTGGACTTGTGAAAATGCAAAGAGGCAAATAGAAGAATTGACCAAAGAAAAGGCCGAAGACTTCCTGCTTTCTACTCTTCATCGAGCGACGTCAGATGGAGGACACCATCATTGCCACCATTGTCTGGGAAACCACCCTCAGCATATTCTCAAATTAATCATCCAAAAGTCATGTAAAAAGTCTAAATTCTTGATGCCCAGATCTCTGCAAAATAGGATAACCTCACGAAGCCATGTAAAAGATATGCCCAGATCTCTGCAAAATAAGATAGTCCCTAGGGTTTTAAGTTTGAAAGATGAGTCCAACTACATTAACCTTATATTGGAGAGATGAGTTAGATAGATGATGATGATGTGTAGTGGACGACGTGGCTCACATAAGTGGCGAATCATACAATTTTGACTTAAATCTATAATTGGTTAAAATTACAACTAATTTATAAAAGTATGGATAAATTGACAAAATTAAAAGGATTGACCAAAATAACAAAAACCAATATAGATTTGGATTTTTTTTTTTTTTTTTTTGGCTATTTGGCCTTTTTTTTATCAGCTCATTTTTATTTTAGTTTTATAATTTTTTTTATTAATATTCTTTTTCTAATTTTTTCAATCAAATAAATTTCAAATTTATAAATGATTTTTGTATTCAAAGTCTAAGCATATTTATTTTTAACAAATTTGGTTGAAATTCTTATATTATTTTTTAATTTTGTTAATCAACATTAAAATTATCATTAATTAGTCATATTAATTAACTTTAAAATACTATTTTAGACATTATTTGTAAAAGAAATTGAAAAATTGTAGAATTAATATGTGGCATTTGTAGTCATTCTTTTATATATAAAAAGATAAAGATAAAAGCGACTACAAATGAACCGAACCTAATTTGAGATTACTCCTCCCATTCACCCCAAGTGTGGGTCTTTTCATATATTTTAGAGCTATTTGCATATTAATTAACGAAGATTAGTGTATTGTGCATTGTCAACTTGAAGTTTGACATTAAATTAAAAAATTCCCTAGATCAATAAAAAAGTTCTGAAATGTGAACCACGTCATTTGTAACGTTTGTCACATCTTAAGTATGCAAGACTATGAAAAGAGAAACATAATTATTTTATTGTTTTATCATTAAAATTGTAAGCAATTGGAGCACAAAAGAGAAGACTTTTTGAGGCATGCAATTTGAGATGATTATGAACTGAAGCTGAAAGATAAAAGATAAAAAATAAAAAAATAAAAAATAAAAAAGCAAGATCTTAAGCTAGTTTATCATATCATTAGGTGGCATTAAAATAATTTTCACTTTTTAGATAACTAATTAGATGATAATTTAGCAAGTGGGTGTCAAGCAGCAATTAAGCAGCTTTTTCCATTTAATTTAAAAAATATTAATTAGCGGAAGCAGATTGTGATAATCAACAAGTAGACATTAAGTAGGTTTGCACGTTGCAGAGATCAATTGATCAATAGAATCTCGAGGCCGGGGATTGGCTCCTGATAATAATAAGAGGCAATTTCATTTTTAGTTTCTTATGATAACAAAAATTCTTCTCTAAAAATAATTGAACATTTTTTAGCTAAATTAAAGTTTTTTTTTTTTTTTTTTTTTTTTATCGTTGTTTACCCGTACCACCTATTCTTGCTCGTACTATCAACATTTAGGTTATACCGCCTGATTTCATATCCACATAATTGAATCGTTATTTAACATCATTTTACACAATCCAAATTCAGGTCGTATCATTAAAATAAAGTTTCATTTTCATTTGTTCATACCATTCACTCTATCATATATCAAGAATATAATATACTAAAATTGCTAATAAAAACAAAAGTTAGAAACAGAAGAAAAAAAAAACTTTTCTTATGAAAATTGACTAGGGGTCACACTTAAAATGTAATCCATTAATGATGTGATAACTTGTCAACTCATTTTTGGGTTCATTCAATCTTTTTTTATCTTTATTTTCTGAGATAGTTTATTTCTAATACTCAACTTTTAGGTCAACTCATTTTTGGGTTCATTCAATGTTTTTTTTATCTTTATTTTCTGGGATAGCTTGTTTCTAATACTCAACTTTTAGAAGGCTTTTAAATGGCCTTTCAAAATAATCACTTTAATTCCTTCTTTATTTCCGGTGACATTTTTGTTGCAAATACTTTTGATCTAATAAACAACCCTACCCAAAAGAGTAGGGAAGATAACAGGTCGGGTATCCTACCATTTAGAGAATCTCAAACCCTAATCCTATTAATTTTATATTTCTCAAACTCGTCTCATTCTCATTTAGAATTACTCAAACCTGTCTCGTTCCCAATTACCATTACCCGTCAGGTACCCGTACCCACCCATTACCCGTTTACCAAATATAAATATTTTTTTATTTAAATCTAAATGAGTATTTTGAATGAGTACTTTGTATTTTATTTTTTTAATTTGTATATTTAATATAGTTTTATACATTTTTAGTGAATATTTTATCATAAAATGCTAGCTATTTTAATGGTACATAAATTTTTTTTAATGAAAGGTACAAGGATCAATTCCTACATAATATATACCACATAATATATATATATATATATATATGAGTTGGTGGGTATCGGGTACCCGTGGCAGAGGGTCTCTTCCCAAACCCGTCCGTACCCTGATGGGATTTTAAATTTTTTCTCAAACTCATCTCATTCTCATTTAGAACTATTCATACCCGCCCTATTAGGGTATGCGATTTTAAATTTTTTTCTCAAACTCATTTCATTCTCATTTAAAACTACTCATACCTGCCCTATTAGGGTTTGAGCGGGTAGGGTACCCACATCTACACGGTAACTGTCATCCCTACCCAAATTTGCCATAAACCGACAATTTATTAACATTGAATGCCTAGCATCGTACAATTATCCTGAACAACTGTATTTGTTAAAAAAAGGAAGAGTATGATTTTAACTTCACCTAAATTTCATATAAAAATATATTGTTTAAATGAATGTAAAACCTAGTCCTAAATTACACACAAACATAAGGCAGAATTATAATTTGTAACAAGAAATGGAACCAGCCTAACTACAACTAAAAGATTGTGCATAGTAAGCTGATTCAAATTATTTAACTGTTTCAGTTAGGTAGTAAAGTAATATAAGGTTATCTTGCCAATGTAGCCTTTTCAAAATCATAAGAGCATAGCTTGAAGAAGAGCAATTAGATGTATACATACAAGATGGTTGTCAAATGTTGATGGAGACATGTGAACTTGTAATAACATCACTAAACTCGAACAATCACTACATCAACTCAGGATCATCTTCATAATCAAAGTCAGCTTCGCTTGACTGCCTTCTCTTTGCCTCTCTTGGTCCTCTACCTTTCTTCGGTTTTCCACTGCAATGTGTTGAGTATTCATGAGAAAGGTTCTTATTCTCATATGAACCAAATTCAGTGGATCATCTACGAAAGATATTAGCTTATGTTTTTTCAAACATGACTAGCACACTCAGTCAACAATATGTATTGTCTAATATCTAAGAAATATTCTTCAAAACAGATTAATGGTGAGGATGAAAAGGTTGAATACTTACGGCCCATTTGTTGTTACACCACCATCTCTTGCAACTTCTTCAGCCTGGTATACTCGATAAATTAATCAAATGACAACTCTTCAATACAACATCATAAATGTTCCACATATCCAATCCCAAAACGCTAATTTACACACAATGATTGCCTCCAAATAACACATAATCAATTCTAACAGCCAAGATTGAAAAGACGAAACAGAGGTTAAACATAGGAAAACAGGGAAGTAATGAAAGAATGAAGGCTAATAATGTTCAATCTTACAGTTCTAATGATATAACTGCTCTTCAACTCAACGATACTTGGTGGTATGTATAAATTTCATATGTTTGACCACCTAAAACTGAATGTTCTATACTATCAATCACCGATTCACCATAAAGATTGTCTCAAAATCTAAGTATATGAGAGAAAAAAAAAGGCTCATCAACATTACAACATGCAAGAAAGCACACGAATAGAAGTTTTGAATCAATATTAAACATGAGAAAAACAGAAACGCATCATAGATTAATCAAACTGATATTTCAAACATTGTTTTCTACAGAAACGATAATGTGAAAGGTAGGTATAAATATAAACTCATACAGCTGGTGAGGTGACAGAAGATAATGAAAAGAGCCTGTCTTCAGGCTGAAACTTCCGGGATCGTTTCAAGCTGCAAATTAAAGAGCAATACTAAATCATTCTTGCATTTTATTAACAACTTATTTGAACATTAGATACAAAAGATAAACACCAAAGAAGTAATGCATGATCACTCAACAAAATATATGAATTAGCATGAGATTTTCACCCCCTAAGCAACAACATACCACCCCTCTGTTCCCCCTTCAATATCCCAGTCCCACTTTTACTGATTTTCTCAAACATATATATGAAATTAAAGACAAGAAAATCAACAATTAATATAAAAATGGAAATCAATTACAGTGTAGTGTTCTTGGAAGAAGACAAAAAGCCTTCAAAACCTTTCAAGACATTGCCACATTGGCTTGGATCCTGTAAATAAGTGGTCTCCATATCATACACCTACACAAAAAATTCATTCAACAAACATCACATTATAATAAGTACTTAAAAAACTTAAAGCAAAATTTCACAGAAGAACCATTTTTTTTCACCTGTTTCTCGATACTCCGGAGTTCTTCGTGCAGTTTAGTCCTTTTGCATAAGAGGGCAGCGAGCATTGCAGAAGGGTTTGAAGGATTTCGTTGCCCTAAATAATTGTTCAAAGGAGAATAAAATTTCGCAAAAATCAAAATAGGGATTTCGGGGGAAATAAGAAATTTGACGCAAAGGTAGGTGTACCTTCGGAATCCATGAAAAGATTCAAGATTTTAGGGTTAACCACTGCGATCAATTTCGGTATTGTTGGCCTCTTCCTCGATCAAGACAGCGATTCCTGCGAATGGTAATTGGTCCTATACGACGACGTTTTGCGATAATCTTCCTATCTAGTTCTAATATTTGAACTCTATTGGGCCGAAGTACTACCCAACGGGTAAACCCGTTTAAAATGAAAAGAAAAACAAGTAAGTAAGCTCGTGGGCTAAATGGGTCAAAAGAAAATTAGAATCTCGTTTCAAAATTAAGCTGCAAATCCATTTTGATAGTGTTTGGAACTTTGGATTAGTAATTTGAATCATATTGTTTGGATTGAGTAATTTGAATGACAAAGATTTGAAATGAAAGTATTTCAAATCCACTTAAATTTGAATGCATTTGAAATCCAAAGAATTTGAAAATGAAAGAGAGATTTCTAATTCTCGTCAATTCAAACATCATCTATAAATTTTCTTTTGTAAATTTCAAGCTCTTCCTCAAAATTTTCCATTATCAATTTTGTGTCAATTATACCGATCAGACCCTACCAATATAATAATGTTCCCCAATCAATACCATAACAGTGAAAAAATTATCAAAACCGACCAACCAGAACAGGTTGGTTTCTTATCATCAATAGACGAAGATGCTTGGGTCAGGGTGAGATCGACCGACCACTAGAGGTTGGCAATCTTCATAATCACTTTCATTCAAGGCACATCATCACAAAGGCTAAAATTAGACGGTGCTCAGTAAAAGATTTCACCTAGACAAGATGATTTAAGAAAGATCTTCTCAATAATTATTCGCAAATCCAAGGGATCGGTGTCAGTCCCATCAAGATCTAGATTAAGAATTTAGTAGCATCTCCTAAATCATGGTATTGTAGATTTCTTGTTTCTAATGCTACTACTATAAATAGGAGATTAAATGTAAAGCAAATTGTTAGAAAAATTATACAAAAAGCTCTCAATTAAAGGCAAAACTTACCTATTAAACCTGAATGAGTTGTTTCAGCCGACCAAGAGTAAAGACATTGAATTGACCGGCTACATATAACCAAGCTCATTTTACTAAAATATTCATCCAATTCATCTTTAGTTGTTTGATAAAGTCCACTCTACGGATTTGCACGTCAACACTCAACACAACCTTAAAAGAATTTGTACAATTTCAAAAGGGTTTTCAATATCTATAACATTCAAGAAATTTGTGTCCCAATACTTAGAATCATGTTACTCCAAAATAGCTCAGACAATGTAAATAATCGAACCAACTTGAGATGTTTCCAAGAGTGTTAATGATTTGGACAATGCAACCTGAAAAACCTGAAATAAGCCCTCTATTGACATTGAAAAGAACTATATGGTTAACATTTAACTTTGAAAAACTTACAATTTAATGCATCTTCAGAGATTAGCTTCCCACCCCTACTTCCCCAATAAAGTTAAGTTAAAAACTTGAATTTCTCAAAAGCCCAAGTCATCGTGGTCTTTCATAGCACATACTTTTTTGAATGCCATATTTGTAACCTCACCAAAAGAAATTTAACATTTTCTGTAATTCATCTAAGGAAAAAGAAGCTAGCTGACAAAAGGAATACTTACATGCAATAAGTTGGAAGAGCTTGAGCCACTGATTCAGTAATAATTCCTTTCCAACTTTTTATAGTTTTACTCAACATAGAGCCAAATAAACTCAATTAAGAAAAATAACAAAATATGCTAATTGAATTTACTTCTCCCAAAGATGCAAGAGTTATCATTACAATGTGTGTGCATTGATTGGCTGGCACCAATTAATCATAGATTAATGCATCACTAGTTTAAATATTTTAATGACCAGTTGATTGCTCAAAGAATATTCGGGCACAGTTATAATTCATTTCTAAGGAATGTTTCTAGTTGCAAACATTAATGTACATGTGGGAAATGATGATTAAATTAAATTAAAGTGTATAGCCACTTGACATATATATAAGTGATGATTGTCCTGTCACAGATCAGAAATTTGAGGTGCAGGAATTCTTAATTCTTGAAATAATATTGATAGATTCATTGTATGCAGTCCTTCTAGATATATATAGTGGAACTTACAAACTGGCAACATCAGATTTAAATGATAACTTCCACGCTTCAGTCTCTTCCCATATTACCTCCCAAATTTTAAAAACAATTATTCCCTCCATCTTTTATATATGTATATGTATATGGGTTTATTTGATTTTTATATGGATTAAAAAAATATATATTGGAAAAGCTATATAATAAATTAACCAATTTACCTCTATGCTCGTATTAATGATCACTATATTCTCTGATTTTAATATTTAATGTTTAATAATTTTATATTTTCTAGACTAAAATGATTAAATTCAATATGGATACATTAGTAATTGAACTAAATAAATTTCATTTAGAAGAGTATATATTTGGGACATTTGAAAAAGAAAACAAGTTTTATATATATATATATATATATATATATATATATATATATATATATATATATATATATATATATATATATAAGGGACAAATGAAGTATCTAGCTTCTTATTTTTTCAGTTTTTTATTCTCACTTTTCACCTTTTTTTTTCTTTTAATCTTATGTGTTATGAATTATGATCAAGCACCAACATCAAATCAAAAGATTATGATAGATTGCGAAGGCCCCACTTGATTTCCTTAACTTCAAGGCACACAGTTTTAACTTTTATGAGTTGCCACTGAAAATCCCTAAATATAAGGTTATTAATTATTATAGTAATTGAAGAAGTTGTCTTGTATAATAGAACTTAATGTATTATAAAATAGAAGAACATTTCTTTTATAATAATTTCCTGAAAAACGTTTATTTTCCTTCAAAAATGTAAAAGGATAAACATGATGTCCACACTAAAAGTTGAGGGTAGATCAAATAGGTGCTGACTTTTTGGCATTCCATCGTTTTCAAGACTATAAAGGAAAAAGAAAATATATAATGGATAATATGATTCATACAACTTTAATAATGGATTATATATTTGATGGTATATTGGGTCTTTTTCTCAATAACAAAATCACCAAAATCACCATCCATAAGTAGAGATAATTACTTGACCAAATACCATTCTAGAAATCTAATGTCAATGCATTTATTAAATACATTGACAAATGATACCCCTTAAACAAGTGTTCTTGAAACTCCTTCTCATTTCAATTCTATTATTAACTTCATACCATACATCATTCATATGATATTCGATTATCGTACATTAATATACATGAACGGAACATAATACGAGACTATAATACAGAACACTATGTGACATACTGTATCTATCACAAAACTTTTTTTCCCAATAATGTCCTTCTCTTTGAGGGAAATTACACCAAGAAGAAGAAATTAAAGTGGGAGCTACTAATTGATCAAGAAACCAATAATAGTGTCAAAAAAAAAGAAAATTAAAAAAAAAGAATCACCAACTTTGTGATGATGATGGTGATGGTGATGAAGAAGAAGAAGAAGAGCAACTCAAAAGGGCTTCTAAATATTCAACTCCCAAGTCCTCCAAAACCACCACATTCTCAACTTTATCAATATTGCTCTTAAGCCCCTCAAAAGCCTTGTTATTACTTTTCCTACCCCCAGACTTTTTCTTCCTCATGGAATGCTTTCTCTTGAGTGCGATCACCGGCGAGCACCCCTCCTCGACCCCACACTTCATTTCGTGGAGGGATTCCTTGACTCTCTCCACCGGAAAGTTGAGGACGGCGGCGCCGCCGCGCATGGAGAATGCGGCCTGGTCGTAGGCCAAGGCGGCGGCCTCGGCGCTGTCGAAGGTGCCGAGCCACACTCTGACGCCGTTCCTGGTGGAGTCTCTGATCTCCGCCGCGAACTTCCCCCAGGGCCGCCGCCGCACGCCTCTGTACGCTCTGATATTCACTTTCTCTCTCTTCTCTCCTCCTCCTCCTCCGGTGCACGAGTCCACCTCCTCTTCTTTAACTGGTGTGTCGGAATAGGAGTTGGTCTCTGATAAGACGCCGTAGAGAAGCATTTCTTCGGAGTCGTTAACGTTGAAGGGGAGGGAAACGTTGTCGTATTCCCATGAATATGGAGGAGGGTTTTGGGATTCGAATTGGAATTGGAATTGGTGGTGGAAGAAAGAAGAGTCCATAGTTTGAGTTTGAGTTTGAGTTTGCATTTTGTTGTGTAAGGTTTTTTGAGCCAAGTTTGACGATTGAGTTTGAACTTTAGGGGCTTTATATACCCGGAAAATAATTTATATAATATATAGGGAGATTATTAAAAAATTAGTAGGGGGTGATGAAATAGGTTGATAAGGAAAGGTAAAATAATGATTTAAGAAAAAAAAAAAAAAAGGATAAACGAGGGGGGATGTTTTTGAAATTTGGATAATTTTGATTGCACTAAAATAGAAGCATAGTGAAGTTTAATTGGGTCACGTGAGTCAAACATGAGCGATGACGCACGGCGGCGGAGGTCCCACCATATATAATTTAGTTTTGCTGCCCTATCCTTTTTATTTTTTATTTTATTTTTTAACTTTATATTAAATCTGGGTGTTAGCTGCTTAGTATACAACAATTTGGAACATTTACCACGTTCATTTTGAGTTTTTTTTTTTTTTTTTTTTCCAATAGCTAAAAACGAAAAAAGCAAAAGAATAAAAATATACGCAAAATTGTACTAATGAAAAAGCTCAACAAAGTGATAGCATAGATGGATGAAATTAACGGAAAACGAATTTTAAAATTTTGGGTGATTTCATTTAATTGGTTTTTTTTGGTATAAAAGAAAGGGTTAAATGCAAAATTCAATTTAAAGTATAACATATATTTTTTTTTTTAATTACAACCTAAATTGCAAGAGTTTCTCAAAAAAGCAAACTAAACTTTTTTTTCCAGTAATTTTCCGACGAAATGCACATCACTTGACATTCAGAAAAATAAAAACAACGTCAATTATGATCGTTTTTCAATTTGCAACTTGAGGAATACCTTTTTTAAAATGACTAATTTATTCTTTTAAAAATCATGTATTGTGAATTTCGTCAGAAAAATATCCGGAAAAAATCTTTAGGTTGCAATTTGATAATCTCTTAAACTTCGGGTTGCAATCGAATAAAAAAATATTAAATTGAAAAATGATCATAGATTGATTTTTTGCTTTTAACCCTTAAAGTAATTTTCTAGTTGCATTTAGACAAACTTTGATATTTTTACATTTATTGTACCATGTACTCTTGCTCATACTATCAAACTTTAGGTGATAAGTACCACCTTATTTCATAGAATCAAGTTTTTCTGTTTTCATTTTAGGTTCATTTTGGTAAAAAAAAAATAATAATAATAAAGTGATTTTCTAAGCACAACTAAATTTTGATTAAAAAATGGGCAATTTCATTTTTAGTTCCTTTTGGTAAAAAAAAAAAAAAGTAATTTTCCAGGCACAACTTAATATTCATTTTTTTTTAAACTTCTTGTATGTACCATATACACTAACTTGTACTATCAAAATTTAGGCCGCATCATCTTATTTAGTAGAATCAAGTTGTTCCATTTTTTATTAACTCATACTATCAATATTATATATCATGTGTATAATTGATCAATATGACTAAAAGAGAACAAATATTAAGAAGCCAACAATAAATAAACTTTTCTAATGGAAATTTGAAAAATGAGGATTTTCACTTTTAAAAAAAAAAAAAAGGTATAATATGTGTTCTTCCTATCATCTATAATTGATAAGTAAACCATTTTTAAAATTTGATAATTGGAATGGAGAAAGAGTTGTGTTTTGACTACCGGTTTTGAGATGCAGCATATATGTAAGGGCTGAATTGAAAGTTCTCAAATTTGTGCAGTTGTCCTTTGAATTCTTGTTTGAATATTCAATCTAAATTGATGATTCTGTATAAGAAGTAGGTGGATAAATACCTCCACTCCTGTGATTTAACTATACTTTATTTACTAATATTCAAATAAAGTTTTCTAGAAAGTCAAGTCATACATCATACACGAGATAATATTATGGAGTATACAACAATTCTAATCACTCCATTTTCATTTTTTTTAGTTTTTCATAAAATTTAACTCCCCTTTATTGAACTTATTATAAATAAAGTCTTACAGATATTTTAACAATTTAAATTTTTTTTAATATAAATTACTATCTCCGTCCCGGAACACTTTACACCCTTATTTGTGCACGATTTTTAAGAAAAATTGAATGATTGTTTTATAAATGAGGGTATAAGGTCAATTCTACTTTTTCTAATGAAATGATTAGTTTGAATGTTTGTGAACAAGTAATGACATTGTGTGTATTGTGAGGGTAAGAATTGTGATAAAATTTGTCATTTTTTGGTGTGTAAAGTGTTTGGGGACAAATTAAAAAGAAAAGCGTGCAAAAAGGAAGGAGAGAGTATTTGATTATCTGAACAAATTAGGATCGTTAATTAACTCTTGAAATTGATATTAGTGATTCTAAGTACACAAAAATCAAAGGAGCTTGTAATAAGCAGAGTTTGAAAAGTCATATATCTGGTCAAAGCTTCCGAAATGACCAAAATCTCCTCAATAAGAACAAGAAATATATACGAGGAAGATTCGAGAAGAAAATTGAATGTAAAAAATGCAATTCAAATGGAAATGAACACGAGGGCAATGCTGCAAGAGAATGCTTCACAAAAATGAAAATATTTAAATAATAAAAAGAAAGAAGAGGCCCAGATTCAGACCCCCTGAAAGTCATGGTCCCAATACTTGTTGGGTTCTGTTGAAAGTCCTCCTTAGGAAAGGGAGTCAATAATTAAAGGATAACAAGTTGTGTAATTATCAATTCCTCAATCATATATATAATGTTATATTATAGGAAAGATATTTATAATGTTTGCATGCATAACCCTTTCAAACACAAATGTCACATATGAAATTAATGAAATTTGGTCTTGTTTGGTGGTCATTATATGACAATATTTATGGCCAAGTTGCAATTTTGAGTAACCCATCATGAGTCACCACTTGCAGACTTGCTCAAGTCTAGTAATTTTTGAACATTTATTGAATATTTATCTTTATTCTATTTTTATGAAATATGATAGAATATAATTTAAACAGATGACGAAATCAAGCTTATTGTTGGGACCCTCTAGTTACCCATGTGATGCCACTCTAATAATACAGATTATGAAACACTTATCGCAAAATTATTGTTGGGACCATTTGATTATTTATGTCTAATAATACAGATAATTAAGCACTAATCACAATTATGTTTGGTAATTCATTGTCTCTTGGTCTCATTAAAAGGTTATTTACATTGCTAAAATTAACTACATTGAGTGGGTCTAAATAGGCATATGTTATGTTGTTACAATTAAACAAAATCCATCCTAAATTATGTTGCAATTTGATGTGAATTTTTATACTGTATTTTATCATATAAAAATATGGTATAATAATAAAATGAAATGAGGGAAGTAAATGTTAATTATTAGTGATAGAATATAGATTGAAAAATGAAATTAAATGTGTTGGGGGAGACCAAAAAAGAGGGAAGGGAAGGTTGGTTAGTTGGAAGAAATTAAAGATGAAAGATAAGGCTTTGTCGTTTAGCGGCTGCGTCGCTCGCTGACAAACATATGCTGCCCTAACCCCACCCCACCCCACCCCATCCATATGCATGCTGGCATTTTGCTTCATGTAAATAGTTACTACTTACTACCTCTATTATTTTTTTGAAACGAATTTTCAAGGCCTAGTCATTTTCGTTTGAATATAATAGGTTTTAGGCAATGCTTGACTAGAAAGGGAGGGGGAGGGGGTTGTTAATTTCAAAATTTTCGGTTTCGGCAAAAGTTTCGATACCTTGATTTTACGGAAATATTAATGGAAATTTTGGATTTTTTTTTTTAAATATGGAAACTTTGTAAAAAATTTGAAAAATATATAAAAAAAATTTAAAAATATATCTAGTAGTTTACAAAATATTATAACTAACATTAATACATATATTGAACTTAAGTTCCATTAATACATATATTGAACTTAAGTTCCAAATAAAATGATATGTTTATAACAAATATAGAGATAAACTATTATATAAACGTTGTTTGTTATGATAACATGACAAATTTTGTACAAAATTAATACATGGACTAGTAATAGCTTGAACTCCTATGAATAGAAATCTCATTTTATTAAGGATATTACTTATTAGAGATAATTGATGTATATATATAAATATATATATACATGAAATATATATATATCTCATTTATATCCAGTAATATAATTATATATCCATATATATTTCATATATATTCAGTAATATATACATATATATTATATTCGGTATGATATTTAGTAATTGGATATCATACTAGATATCATCTAATAAAATTGAAGAGAATAAGATGACTTTCATACTAGATATTAACTTTCCATGCAATAAATTCATAAAAAAAATTAAAAATTAAAAAAAATTCACCGATACCGAAATTTCACGGAAATATCTCTGATACACCAGCAATTTTATAAAAGAACTCACCGAAACCAAAATTTTACTGAAATTTGGCCGAAATTTCCCGAAATTTTGACAAAAAAAAAAATGTTACGTATTATTATTTCGGTATTTGAATTTGAGCGAAATTTCGCGAAAATTTCATCCATGGTTAATGTGAAAAAAACTTGCATTATTTTTTGCAATTTAAACACATTTGTAATTTGATGCATTAACTTCTTAATTTTTGTGATGTAGTGTATGAAATAACTTTTCAATGAGATTCTGACATCGATTCATTTCATTGATTTTAGATTTTGTAATTGTTGAAAATAAGGATTAGATTGTATATTTGTTTCTTTTTGTGTTATGTATATAGGGATCTGATAGTTTGAGAATTGTATATTTTAGGACCAATAATTTTAGGATATCAATTAAGAAAATTTCACAAATTAAGGATAATTTGTCGACATTTCAATTGGGATGGAATTGTTAACATATAACATTATATGCACAAGTTTTCCATTCGTCGTCGTCCTATGTTGCCACTATATCAACAATATGACTTTCCGTAGAATTTTATATGTATCTATGAGATCGAGTATGAGATTGTGCTTACTAGGGGTGAGCATGGATCTCGAAGATAACCGAACTGTGGGGAAACCCGAACCGAAACAATCCGAACCGATAAAAAACCGTTGACTATTTGACTTTATCCGAACTGAACCGCTCCGATTAATTTTTGTCTCAAACCCGAATTGTACTGAACCGAAAAACCGATTCAGAACCGATTTCAAAGAAGTAACTATATATAAATTTGTATGTATCATTTAATTCATTTTTTTATATTGTTATATTGGATTAGTTACATATCAAAGTTTATTATTATTATTATTATTATTATTATTATTATTATTATTATTATTATTATTATTATTATTTAATACTATTATAATTTTAAGACTTCTTAGAATAAAATAATAATTAAATAATAAAATAAAATAATTTTAATGATTAATTTTGGGACCACTTAAAATCTATTAACTTCAATAGGTATTAATCAAATAATTGGTTTATAACTTATATAAAGTAATGCATAAGATATTTTGAAAGATAAACTTTTTGATTACTACTTATGAGGTGTAGAAAGATTTCGAAGAATAAAATTTAAAGAAAATTTTGAATGTAATATTTATTTTCCAGAAGAGACCTACTTCAGTAATTTACCAAATCTAATTTATTAGATTATGACTTGTAAAGTTGGCATACTTATGTTGAGAAGAGGATTGTAAAGTTGGGTCTTGTAAATCAATCTAACTTAACAAAGTTCATCCTTGTGAAAGAGTAGAGTGGACGTAAAAGAATTATACCACATTTCCATATTCTCTACCCACTATATGTTAAGCATAAAAAACCCTTCATGAGAGTTACAGTTACAGTCATAAAGAGAGTGATGGAAACACAAAAGGATGAAGAAGACGGAGAAGGTGGAGACGAAGATGAAGATGGAGGAGAAAAGGAGGACAGAGAAGAAGACGAGAAGTCTCTGATGACCAAGAAGAAGAGGAGGTTTTCAAGGGATGATGAAGCGGTTATCACAAGTGTTGAAGGAGAAACAGATAACCTTGAAGGATATCCCATCAACCCTGCGACTCTCACACGAGGGAAGGACACCCTCTATGGAATGGATGCTATCAGAAAAGTGTTTGAGATACCGGAGATCACTCGTAAGACCCTCTTCACGATGATTAAAGATAAAGAAGAGAAGAGAAAGATAAACAAGGTATTCGCATATACCCCTCGTTTATCTGACATAGGGCCGACTTCCTCTCAACAGAAGAGATGTGGGATCGAGTTCCATGAGAAAGTTTCCAATCTAAAAAATGAGATGAAAATTATTATTTCATGAGGCCTCTTCTTCGGATAATGACAGCATCTGCTGCCATTCATTGAGCCAAAACCGAAAAAATAGCGGTGATGACTACCTATCCGAAGATACCATGTCAATAGCTTCCAGCTGGTACTTGGGCATAGAGAAGAATCCTCACCAAGCTGTGGTGAAGGCGAAGCCTGACCAGCAGTCAAAGATCCAAGGTGAACGTGTCTTGGACGACGATCAGGAAGCTAACAAGGTATCTGATCCATCCACCGATCAGGTCCCTGATCTCTTATCACGTACTTACTGAGACTAAGCAGCTTATTCCCTTGGGTAGGAATAAGAAGGAGGATGCTCAGGAAGAAGTACGACAGATTGCTGCACCACCTCAAGCAGCAACTATCAGACAAGAGAAACCTGCACTACCTATCTTAGCATTGTAACTTCACCCCTGAGCAGCAAGCTTGAAGATGATGACAAAAATGAGGAAGAGTTTCAAGTCAAGAGTCACTATTGAAGCCCTATACTAAGTGGGAAGCAAATGAAGAAGCTATAACAGTCAGGAAGTACCTACCATCTGAAGCAACAAGCTGGGACAACAAGTTGATCATTCAAGAAGATACAACACGTAGATCAGAGATGGTAGAGAGAGAGGAAGAACTCTCTGGTGGAAAAGATGGAAACAACAAACAGCCTGAAATTGAAGAAGGAAGTAAAAGCTAGATGGTGCAGTAGTAGCTTACTTACTTTCGCATTTGTTCTGAAATGTATTTGTACTTGTACAATCATTCAGTTTCAATAAAGAGCATTCGTTATTAAATGACTCTTGTTCTTATTATGTTTTGTCATCATCAAAAATGAAGAAATTGTTGGGATATTTCTGTAGTTATTTTAATGAGACAAAACGGTATGTGTAATAAGACAAAAACAATTTGCTTAGGGTATCAGTACCTACTTTCCATACTGATTACGTGATCTTCAGATAAGATCATGTAATGGTTTTCCAAGTTAAGGAAAATCAACCCTAGAAAGATATAAGAAGATATCTTCTAGGAACAGCAAACTGAAGGAACAACAAGCTGAAGGAAGCAACAAGGAGGACGCAACAAGTAGCATTTTGGAAGTAACATGCAGTAAGTAAGTTGAAAGAAGAAGTAAGCTGAAAGAGGCAACACGCTATAAGCAGCAAGCAAGGAAGAGCTACAACAGCTTGCTGAGACGACAATATATAGCCAAAGGATCTTTCATAAGAAAGATAAGTGGTACTCTCATTCATGCAGTACGAGGAAGATCATGCAAATTTAATGAAGAGCAAGCTGACCATCTCTAAAGTAGTTAGCCGTTGCATAAACCTCAATGGTGGACCCTTACTGCAGTGTCAAGACAGCAAGTGCGTCAGAAAGGTCCAGAAACCAATGTCAGACGCATTAAATGCTTATTTCAGGAGCAGCCAAGTTGCATTTAATGCAGCCACAGAGAAGATCAGAACTCAAATTCAAAATGGAGAAGTATCTCTCTTCAACGGATACTTTTCCTACCTTTATAAATAGGAGATATGAGTGACTGGAACATTTGTTAAACTGAGCCAAGTGGAAACTCAGATATCCTCCAAAGCTTTGTCAAAGCTTACCTCAATTTCATCCACTCAACCTTCAAGAAGTAGTCAACTATAGCATTAGAGTCTTCATGTTCAAGACTGACTTTCCAATTTGCACCAGTTGAAGAATCTTGTATATTTTAACCATTGTGATGTGTGTGCTTGGTTTTTTAATTTGGTGTACTTAGTTGATAGGATTGGATCCTTGCTAAGTTTATAGTCTTGTGTAGGCTATTTGCCCTGTATGGAATTGTGTACCCTGTGTGGGTTTTGGCCTTGAAATCTGAGATTCTAGTAGGCATACTTATATTGAGAAGAGGATTGTAAAGTTGGATCTTGTAAATCAATCTGACTTAACAAAGCTCCTCCTTGTGAAGGAGTAGAGTGGACGTAGAAGGATTACACTATTTTCGAACCACTATAAGCCATAAGTGTTTATTACTTTGATTTATTTGCTGCATTATATTTATTGCATATCTATCCTACTGCATATATCATAAGCATTCTGTGAAAGGATTCTGCTAAAATCATATTTGAAAAGAAAACAGGTTTTGCAAAACAGAAACTCTATCTAAGTTTATTCCGCTGCATTCTGATACCGAGTCAGGAACTTGAATCAGCCTACGGCCAAGTTGCTGATTCGAGACAGGTTACTGCATTCACTGTTGAATCAGGAACCTGTTTTACAGAAAAGTTTTGAAAATCGATAGAGGTTCATTCACCCATCTGAACCTCTAACCACTTGGGACCATCACTTTTTATTTGTTTAAAAATGTTTACATCTATTAATAATAATTCCAACTTTATTTGATTATATTAGATAATTGTGAGATCGTATAAAACTATTTTCTACTTTAATTTTAAAAAAATTAAGATTTTTTGGACAGATTTAGTAAATTATTTTAATTTAGTGAAATAATTTAATATTATATGCAATATTTTTCAAGTTTTATTATTATAAGCTTTAATCTCCAGAGATCCCTTGAATATTATCTTAAGAAGGAAAAAACTTAATTAAGAGATGTTTTGTTAATAAACCAAGCAAAAGATGGACATCTAAGATACTTTTAAATCACTCTTTGTTCGTTTTTAAAATTTTCAATTTATTGCGTAAAAATAGATAGAAGAGAAAACACATTCTCAATATCTCCAAATAGGAGGCCATATGTTCAATTACATATTTTTCCCCTTCGACACAATCTAGCTCATGATTCTATGAGACTTTTAATTTGAGATAAAATTTCTGATCCATTACATCGTTGAAGCAGTTGTCCGCTAGAACTCAAAGGGTGACCTCGACCCCAAATAATTTCACACTGTCGCTGTATCAATCGATAAGAAATACTGCAAGTAAAACAACTAATAATACCGCTCTTTTAGTGTAATTGTTAGGCTCATATGTCTTGAATCATTGCCGGACTCACCCAACTGTAGACTCTAATAGCAGATGAATAATAATAATAAGAAGAAGAGAATTTTACCTCTGTAAAAATCACATGTGATGCATGTGACCAGTTTCTGGTGAAATTTTTATGATGTGGCAAGTAGTCAAATATAATACAGCTTGCAAAAAATCAATTGTGCATTTTATATAATGAAATGAAATAATTTTAAAATGATAGTAACATATATTTGAAAAGATTTTTGTTTTTTTTTTACCCTTTGTTTGATACGGTAAAAAAATATCAAATTTAAAATTCATATGATGAAATGTAACATTTCAAGTTTATAAAAAAAAAAGTCAAATATTTTTTAACCTATAATTTTTATAAACCTCAACCAGTTTAGTAATTTGAACAGAATTCAATGATAGTAAATGTAATTAAATATATATTATTTATATATTTGGAAAGATAGTTTGAATAAATACTAAACATGTATAATATGATGAAAATAGTATAGTATTATGTGTCGAAGGGCAAACACAATCTGGTCGTGATGATGAGCATCCAAAACAGTTAGTTAGGACCGTTGGCTCGTGCGGACAAAGGAGAGGTGGTCCCCACTATATATCTCTCAAACATGAATCTGGAAATTGTCGGCATTAGTCATTTTTGTATTGACCAATATTTTACCCATTTTGTTTTTATTTATTTTGTAAGTATCCCCTTCTTGTCAAATTAATGAAAACAAGAATTGATAACAACAGGTACATCGTACGTGCCCATTTGTCACACAATTTCTTTTCTTACCACTTGCTCCTATGTTCTATGGTCCCACAAAAAAATTTCACACCACACATTCTATTCCACACTCCACTTTTGTACTTTCATACTTGGAAAATTATAAACACAAGTATGAAATTAACAGATTATGCAATGAAATTATATTGCCCTACACAAACTTGCTCTCTAAGTGTAATTTTGGATCTTAATTTGGGTTCAAAAAAATATCTTAGTGGTGTTTGGATATAGTCAATTGAAATTATTGAATTTTAAATCCATTCAAGTTGGGTGAATATCAGAAAGTAGTTCAAAATGGAAGTTGGATGAATTTTAAGTTGTGATTTATGAGTGTCTAATATTATCGAATTAAATTTATAAGACGGTCTTAGAAAAACCTTATTTTTGTAGCGCCCAGGACAAAAACGACGCATAATTGATTAATAAAATAATTAAACCTTTAATCTTAATCGATTTATTTTATTATGTGCGTTAACCCTTGATTGTTTAAATTTAATTATATGCGTTTCAGAAAAATGATAAATGCATGTTTAATTAAATGGAAGTATACTTTAATCGAGAAACATAGATGATAATTTTACCATAAGATGCGTATTTGAAAAACGAGAAGATAGAAACGAATTTGAGGTAAATCGGAGACTCGTAGCTCAAATGACAAAGAAAACAGTGAATACGAAGAATATGACGTATACGATGGATCGGAAAATACAAGATATTTTGATGAATAGTAATCCAAGATATTTCAATGAATAGTAATCAAGATATTTTCGGTGAATAGTGAATCAAGATCTTTCGAGGAATAGTAAGAATTTTTCAAAAGCCTATATATAACGCGAAAACGAGTCGTAAAATCACTATTTTTTCGAACGAGACAAAAATCGAGAAAAAACGCTATTAATTGAATTGTACTCTTTAGTCTTGTTACTTGACAACTCACGTGGTTACCACCGAATAAGGTGGGGGTAACTTCTAAACTCTAACCCTTATGTTTTTATTAATAAATGTTTGTATGACTGTTACATGTTATGTGAACTTGTACTTATGAAACGAACCTTAATCGTTATGCTATGTGAATCTAAAATTTAAGAAACGATTCTTTAATGTTATTAAAGGTTGAATTTCATGTGTCGTACTTACGTGCTATGGATTATATGAATATACATGTATGCAATATTATACTACGAAGTGACTACGGTCCAATACTATACTACGAAGGGACTATGGTCCAATATTATGCTACGGAAGGACCAATGGTCCGTAAGGAAAGATGCTAACGGGATAAAAACCGTTTATAGGGTAAGACGGACTGCTCCTGCACCTATCTACAGCTACGTGTCTTTATGTTATGTGTTATGCATTCTACATACTGTCTTTAATTGTTATATTTGTAAATGTTCAAAAGGCTTAATTGTTTAATAACGGTTAAAACATGGAAATTATCCCCACGAGTGTATTCAACACACTCATCCCATGTGTATTCACAATACAGGAGATGACGAGAATTGAGAAGCGTAGAGCGGGTGGTACCATATCCACCGTGTCCTTCGTTCCTTTTGTCTTTCTGGTTTAGCCTAATAAACAATGTTGAACGTTTGTAAAAGATTAACTGCACTTCTTTTATGTAATGGATCATGTATGATGTTTCCGGTGCTATATCAAATGTTTTATTTCAGCTAGACGCCGATGATTTGTATATGTGAAATCGTATGTTATTTGTTTCCAAAAGTTTCTGTTTTATATCGTGTACGTCTCTTTCCCTTTCTTTCTTCACGCCCAAAAGGAAACTCTGATAATTTAAGGATAAATTACAAAAATCAAATCAAACTATGACTTTTTTTACACTAAAGTACCCAAACTTTGAGTTGTTATTGGTACAAATGGTCGTTAGATGCAATCATTGGTAGAATATTAGCCGAATATATCTTCACAAAGGTCATTTTGTACCATTCGCAAATGTCCATGGCAATGGCGGATCCAGGACTTAGTGTTTGCGGGGTGGGAAGAAGGAACACATATATGAAAAGTCTAAATATATTGAAATTTCACCTATATATTTTCTATGATATATGTCTAATTTTAAAAAATATATATATTTTGACTATTCTATAACAAATATACATACATATATATTGATGTAGGAAATACAAATAACAATATACGAAATAAGATAAAAAAAAGGTAAAATATAAAATCTCTTTTTGAATTTGGGGGGCAATTGTATATAATTATTTTAAAATGAACTACTAAAAAATCATCTCAAAATTCTTGAGGGGACAACAACCCCTTACATCCCCTTAAATCAGCCACTAATAGGTGGTTGTATAATACCAATCCAAAATTTAAACACCTAAATGCAAAATTGATAATAATTTGACTTGATTTTTATAATTCATCCTTCATTCAAGATATATACTTTCATCAAGTATTATTTCAAGGTAACTACACCTTACCTTTTGCTTGAGCTTAGTCCCAATACTTAAAGTTTGGCTTGAATATTGAATTTGGGCAAATCCCCAATTTATTATCATACTTAGCGTGATTACCATTTATTTCAACTCGTACATATGATACATATATAGTTTTAGCTATTGATTTATTCATTTTCTCTTTAAAACGCTCAAATCATTTTCACAAAGTAAGGTTGTTGTTAGTTTGAATCTCCTAACATCCTTCTTTTTAATAGGGAAGGCTATATATCACCTTGAATAAATGAGTTAGTAAACGCTTACACTTTTAACTTATGACAAATTAACAATCATTAGATAGAGTATTCAAGTATAAACACCAATATCTTGTTACAATTACTAAAAAAAGAAAATCATTTAATAAACGGTCTCCTAAATCGTCCTTCAAATTAATTCATATACTATGGCAATTTATCTTGACTTGATTAATTTATTTGACCAAACGTGCATGGATGAACCCATGGGCATCTCTTTTCCGAAATGGTGCAATGAATCTACACGAATTATTAGCCACGCAAATAAGAGTTTACTAATCTACCCATATTTATATCCCAAATTGCCCCTAATCCTCTATTAAACAAGTCATTAAACTTTAAATCCACTTTGTAATTGTAACCCTATCAAGATTGCTTTGGATCTATGTACAAAGGCGTGCTTTCAAAATATATTGTACATTATAGCAAGGACAACTTGTAATTTTTTGTTGGATAATTAACATGTATATCAAATAAATGTGACCTAATAAAAATATAATGAGGATGGAGGCTATGCTTTTCACATACGGTCCTCTTATCCAATGTGTTTCATCAATATTTTGAAATAATCATTATAAATTATATGTATTAATTAACATATGACATAAATAAATATAATAATATATAAAATAGAATACAAAAATAAGGTAATAAAAGATCTTGATTGTGACTTTTTTAGGTTTCAGTCTAGAGGTGTCCAAATAGTTTGAACCATCAGTTTCGGTTCGAAATCGTCGATCAGGAAAACAACAGAGGGCCAAAATAGAACCAGAATCGAATTGTTTTGGTTTCGGTTTGTAAACCGAAGGTTACCCTTCAAATCATCGGTTTGGGTGATTTAAATTTAATTTTTTTAATTTTTTTAAAAATTAAATTCGCATACAAATATTACAATTATTCATATATTACTAGATAAGAATTTTGTTTGAGTTAATAATTTGATCTAAATTCAAAATTAGTACTTACATTTACAAGTTACAACAAAACAACATTACAAACTACAAGTTACAACTTCAAAAATTAGAAATTACAATTTAAATATAATCATATACAAACCATAAACCAAAAAAAAATTACAACTTATAATACAAATTTAAAATAATAATTAATATACCTTAAAATTAAAGAGTAAAATAACATAAATACATTATTTTTATATAATATAAAATTAAAGAAATAGACAAATGGATGGTTTAATAGCCGGTCGAACAGCCAGTTTGGAACTGCCGGTTTCCCAAATCAAAACATGGTCAATGATTCTTCGATTGGATTTTTTGAATCGAATGGACACCTCTATTTTAGTTTAATATTCATTCGTCTACACACACTTATATATATATATATATATATATATATATAAATTTTAAATTATTCTTCGTTTCAGAGAAATTAATGGAGAGAATTAAATTGAGCTTGGAGCCAAAAATATCCTACTCATTTGGTCCTTCAAATCGAAGAGAGGCGCCAAGTGTGGGTACAAACTTATTCGGAAACCTTTTCACTCTATTTTATTTCTAAATTCTGAATTAAACTAAAAAAAAAAAAAAAAAAAACAAAACAAAAACTGCATGCAATTTGACTTTAATTTGTGTTTTATTCGCCTTTCATTGTTTTATACTTGTGTGGTACAACATATACAATATCAATACACAAAGTCGTATCATTAAATGAATTGTAAGATAAATACTATTTTAAAGGGCAATTGCTGCAAAAATTACAAACTTCCCTAAAGTTGTAATTTTAATATAATTTTTAGTTATTAGCAAATTTAACATGATTTTTAACGTCCTATGCATTCTTAACCAACGGACAAATTTTGAACATTTTTAACTTTATAAATTCATGTTTCTAAGTCAATTAATATATGTTTATTACATGTATAATTAATATAAATTGGGGTTTTTTTTTTTTTTATAGTTTGTGAAAATTTGGAAATTTTTGAAATGCCCGAAATATGTCAATTAATTAGTTACGGATGCACGAGATCTTGAAAGTCATGTAAATTTGTTAATAGTTAAAAATCATATTAAAATTACAATTTTGGGAAGTTTGTGATTTTTCCAACTATTACCCCCTTTTTAATAAATAATTAAGTAACCAAAGTTTGCTAAGTTGCACTCTTGTGCACTTGATGCACACATACCTGCGGGTCCTGCACCCTCTTTTTTGTTTGTTTGTTTTTTTTTTTTTTTTGTCTTTATCTTTATACTATGTTAGCCATATATTTATACTATATTAGTCATATCTTTATATACATATATCATACACTTTTGTGTAATATTTTAACTAAAAAAAAAATCAATGACCTTTATACTATATATATTAGTCATACATTATGTTATATTAGTCATACTTTTATGTACAGATATCATACCCTTTTGTATAATACTTTAACTTAAAAAAATAACCGATGACCTTCGAATTATATTAGTCCAACCTTTATGTTATATTCGTCTTACCTTTATGTACAAATATCATACTTATGTTAAGGTACAACTAACATTATTAAAGGTGTATGTCTTATATAACTAAAAAGGTATGACTAACACTACTAAAATGTATGACTAACATAAGATAAATGCATGACACCTGAGAACATGTTTGGATGAATTTGTGACTACACGTGATGGACCGACTCGACCTGAGTGTACGAACCTTAGGTGCACATGAGCTTTTGTCAAGTTTGCCAAAAAACTTATTAGATCAATTACATGATGAACTCATGGTTTTTTTATCAACAAAAATGAGACTTTTGTTTGAACCTCACTATGACACGTCATTGGAACTTCAAAAGTAAAATCAGTAGATCACCCATTCCTCGTAGAAATATTTCTCCACAGCCGAAGTATCTCTTACACAATTTTACAGAATCCATCCACACTCCGTACATCTTTGCTCATAATTTTAGGGACTAGTGCAATTTTTCAATTTGAAATATCGATATCAAATAAAAGAATGTAAAAAGATGATTAATTTGATGTATTATGCATTAAAACATATTAAAAATGAAAACTATTGTATTATTAATGCATTTTTATTAGAAGTAATTATTATTCAATACAATAATATACTAGGGTAATGTAGTTTTTCTAAACAAGGGTAATGTAATAAGTGTCGCTTTTTACATATTTTTATGTACATTTATGTATGTTTTCATAGTTATTTCTATGATTATCATAACTGCATTTAATGGTTTTTGTAGTTAATTTCATGTTTTTAGTGGAAAAAATACGAGTTTTGGCTCACACGTGCAGTTGTGGAAGAAATGACGTATCTCTTGATTTAAATATCCAAATTAAAATATCTTTATTTTTTTGGAAAGATAATGAAGAGATCTAAAATTTTCATGTTGATCACTTTTTCCTAATTCTCTCTCTTGGAAAGTAGAATATTCAGAGAAGACGAAAGTTGTGATGTTCGGTTTCGTCCCAATAGGGCTTTAGTATTTTAGCCATAAATTCCTCTAAAAATTTGATATTGAGCTGAAATTTATGGTATTGAAAAATTAACTTCAAGACCTACAACTTTTATAAAGACAATAAAGTCAAATTTGGACCTTTTGTGGTGCATAGCCGTGCTACAATGCATGATCGTGCTAAATCATGCAGAACCCTCATGTAATGGGGCACGGGTGATCATGCCGTGGGGCACGACCGTATCCGAATGACCTAAATTCACCCCAAACTTATTTTTTGGCATATTTTATACTTCTAATTCATTTAGGAGTCCCCAAAGATGTTATATTTCGACTTCTACTTAGTTTAGCAGATATTCAAATTCTTATATAACCATGAAATTGGTGGAAAAAGGAGGAGTCATCATAAAATCATACACACATAGAGAGAGAGAGAGAGATCATAATCTAAGAAGGATTCGAAAGAAGAGTCGAGCGTGATAGATCATATTTGGAGGCGTTTTGGAGGAGATTATCAAGAACCGAAGGTTTAGAGAAGTGGGAGATCACCTTTCCTAGAGTTTTTCTATTTCTTTCTTATAGTTAGATTTTTGGTTTAGATATGATGTTTTACGATTTGTCTATGAGTTGTTTGATAATCACGTCTAGCTAATTTTCTAGAGTTTCTAGGATTTGTTAGTACTCTTATTTGAATCTTTATGAATCTTTGATTTTAATTCAAATTCTTAATTTGTGAACCCCATTTGTGTGTTTATGTTTTATTGCTTGTTTGATTGTCTGGCCAGTAATCGAGCATGTTTTTGTAATTAGATCAAAATTCGGGAGATGAGATTTAATTATAGAAGAATAAACACATAACACATAAATAGAATTAAATTGGGAGATTAATGAATTTATGTGATGAGAAATCAATCTTAGGTGCTTTTGAGAGTTGTTATGTTTTAATTAGATTGAGCAGGGATACCTCTAGTAGCATAATAATCAACCGGTTAACTGACTTGGGAGAACTGTTAATTCGATATTTGTAATTGCTCATATAAGGGAAATAATTAATGAACTTGGTTGGTCAAAGTGATATTTTGATGATAATTAGATGAAAAATATTTTAGAACTTGTATTTGTTATATTGATTTATCGTGTTCATTCATTATTTTATTTTATTTTTATTATTTAATCTGAATCTATTTTATTTGGTTGTCTAGATAGAATTAGGTGTTGAATTTGGGTAATTGATCAGTTCTAATTCGATAGTCTCTATGGGATCAACCTTACTCACCACTTTTACAATCTACAGCGTACACTTGCGGGAATAGCTAAAAGAATTTAGTGAATATAATGCAATAGTTTTATATTTATGATTATATCGATTAAGTGTAACACGTGTAGTATATATGTATTTCACCACATCTACATGAATATAAAATAATGTTCCCCTACCTACTATGAAGAATTGTGAAAAATTCTAGAGTTGTTAGATTAATTCTACTTCTATAAGCTATTAGAACTCTAGAGCTATCAAAACTCTACCTCCGGATAGATATCAAATTATGATGGATCAATCAAATCACTTAATTATAATCCTAAATAACCCATCCGAATTCTATTTCAAATCCTATCAGGACTCTCCATCAACATCTATAAATAGGGGTTTGATTTTCATTATTCATCAAAACACAAACACAATAATTGAAAAATTCAAGTGTTCTCCAGCGGCGATCTTCAAGTGCTCTGTTGTAATGATCTTCAAGGGCGATCTTCAAGTTGAAAAAGTCTTCTCCTCAGAAAGCTAAAGCTAAAAGAATGACGTTTAATCCGAGATCAAGGTGTTAAACCCCTTTGATTGACGTTCATCAAATCGAAGATCAAGAACGACATTCAATACGAGATCAAGATGCTAAACCCCTCCTATTGACGTTTGTCAAATCGAAGATCAATAAATTCAAAGTCGTTCTTCTTTCATCAAGAAGTTCAAAATTGAAGATGTCTTGACCAGAAGTCAGTTTCAGACATCGAAGAGAAGAATCAAGAGATTTAAGAGATTGTAGCCCGAAATTCATTTTGATTCGATAAATACAATTTGTGCAAATATTTTGTGGTTATTTATTTACTCATATCAAGGAGTTATTCGATTTGGATTTGGATTTGATAGATAGTTTATACTCATATCAAGGAGTTCTTCAATTTGGATTTAGATTTGATAGATAGTTTATACTCATACCAAGGAGTTCTTCAATTTGGATTTGGTAAATAGTTTATACTCATATCGAGGAGTTGTAAGAATTTTAAGCTCGTGCATCATGGAGCTTCACTTGACTTGATTTGTAGACCTTTTATACTCTTGTTAATGAGTTTCACTTGACTTGATCTGTAGACCTTTTGTACTCGTGTCAATGAATTATGATTTGACATTTTATTTGAGGTACTTAGATAGTTTTTGCTCGTATCTAAGAGCATTGCAAATAGTTTATACTCTCATAAATGAGATTTTCTTGAAATTTGATTTGAGGGAAATATGTAGTTTTTGCTCGTATCTAGGAGCATTGCCAATAATTTATGCTCTTTTCAAGGAGCTTTTCTTCAATTTCATCATCAATTTTTGCCCCATCTTCAATTTCATCACATTTTTTCATCTTTTTCTTTGTTGTCGGGCTCTTCGATAGCTTTTGCCAGATTTGCGATTTGTTCTTCAAGGATCATTGTGGCTTGCATTGTAGATATTGATACTTTGGAATTTAGCGAAGAGAAGAGATGAAAGGAAAAGATTGTCCCACTCTTTTTCTTCATTAATTTTTTCCCCCGTCTTCAACTTCATCATGGTTCTTGATTTATTTAATACTTTGAAACTCGGTGAAGAGAAGAGATGAAAGGAAGAGATCCACTGGGCGTGCCAAAAATTTGTAACAATAAATTTTGTGTATTTAAATAAATAACCACAAAAGGTGCACAATTTGAATTTATTTATTTGAATCAAATAAATTGGGTTATAATCCCTTTGACCTTTTGATTCTTCTTTTCAATATTTGGAGTTTAGTCAAAGTTTCGTCAAATTTGAATTTCTTGAAGGACGCCTTTGAATTTGATGATCTTCAATTTGATAAACATCAATCGGAGGGATTTAGCATCTTGATCTCCGATTGAACTCCATTCTTGATCTTTGATTTGATAAGCGTCAATTGGAAGGGTTTAGCACCTTAATCTCGGATTGAACGACGTTCTTTTAGCTTACTTAGGAGAAGAGTTCTTGAACACTTTGAAGATTGTCCGCCGTTCTTTTAGCTTACTTAGGAGAAGACTTCTTGAACACTTTGAAGATTGTCCTTGACTTCTTGAACACTTTAAAGATCATCCTTGAAGAAGATCGTCGTAGCCAGAGAACGCTTGAATTCTTCAATTATTGTATTTGTGTTCTACAGAATAATGAAAATCAGACCCCTATTTATATATGTTGATAGAGAGTCCTGATAGGATTAGGAGTAGAATCTTGATAGGTTTAGGAATCTAATAGAGTGATTTGATTAGTCCATCATAATTCGATATCTATCCGACGGAAGTAGAATTTCAGTAGTTTTAGGATTCATTACAATTTAATATTCATCAACTTTTTTGAGATAATTATCAAATTAAATATATATTTATTTTGATAATATTCGTGGGACTTTGACACATGACAACTTTTGATTGACTAACGAAATTTGACTTTCTACAAGCATATTATCATGTACCCACAATGGGTAGAGTAACAATCATGCATGAATATATGTATAACCTTGTATAAATCAATGGTAAAGACTGCATTAATTTTCCAATAAACTTTGACTAAACTCAATGACCGTTTTAATCCAATTTAGGAAGTTTGAATGAATGATGTGGGCATTTTCAATCAAAAAAATTAAAAGAGGCGTAGGCAATCTTAGCACTGGGGTCGACTCGAGTGATCAATTCATGGAAAGATTAAAAGAATGTTATCTAAAGTAGATCAACAAGATTTATCAATTAATATTATATTCCTAAATAAATGATCCATACATCTTAATTCTAGAAGTAAATGATTCATCTTACTTTTAAATTTTGTGTGTGAATTTTTTGACTCCTCTGCATTACCATATTTGAGGGCCCGTAAAATTAAATCTATTTTTTAGTCTCTGTTAATTAATTAGTTTGTTTTCTAGAAAACCAGAATTAAATTAGATCGAAATTTTTGTTGTATATTATGGTTTTATACATGTTTTATTTCACTGTTGTGTATATATATGTTGTCATTTACTCAATTTCATCTTGTATTTTATTTATCTTAATTGAAAATAAGATAAAATGTTATTTTACAGTAAATGGTCCCTATTTAATTTACTCCCTCAATTCCATACATATAAGTCTTTTTTTTTTTTTAAATACATCAAACATAGTCCGCTTTCTATATATAGTAATAATTATTTAGCCCAACTACTAATATGTATACCTAATTAATGTTTCTAGTCTTGAAAACATTAAAAAAAAAAGATTAAATGGTATATTAATGAATATAATATATACTCATCAGATATGAGCATAGTAGAAAATTGACTAGTTTAATTGGTTTTTTCAATAACCACTTCAAGAATAAACCTGTATATAGCACATATGGAATAATTAATTCGGTTAAGTTGGAGACAGCTGAAAGCATATGCATAGAACAAGAAAAATATTTAATAAAAAAATAGAAAGAAAAGAAGAGGAGATATTTGAGCATTTGTCTTTAGTTGATTCAACAATTTCCAGGAAATTGTTGAATATTATGTGGATTTTGCAATTTGTGTATATTGCAAGTAAATTGGGTAGTAGCAGGTGAATTAGCTCCTTCCTAGAAGCTGCTTTAGTGGAGAACGATGAACATTTATAATGAAGTTCCATTGCAAACTTATATTCATTTGACCTAAATAAAAGAAAATTAAGAAAGAAACAATTTTATAACCTTTATTTATTATTGTATATTTGATAGGGCAATGAATTATCTTGGAATTGGACTATCAAATTGGACCATGGATTTCATACCAATATTGAAATTATTTTGGAAACAAGATTCTATTTTACAGGCCACAATGTCTCTAATGTACAAGATTGATAAAGACAGTGGAGCATTCAAACTAGAGTTCATGTTACTGTTTCAATTTATTCATTTTTGGTATAGACAATTTATTTGCATATGCTGAATTTATATCGAAACAAAGATAAGAATTGATATAAGATCAGACTTGTATTATAAATCAATTCATATACGATTTGTGTATTAATAATATTATTTTTATGATACATATACTGATAAAATACAATATAATATACAATTAAAACTTTAAAAGGCAAAGAACCGTCAAAAATTTACCCAAAATATATGTTTGAATATAATTCAAACTTTTATTAGAGAAAAATATAATTCAAACATCTGCAATGCAGTTCTTGTGATGCACACACTTTGCAATACTTTAATTGCAAGTTGGTGTTGGTCAAATAGTTGACCATGTGATAAAGCCTAAGAAAAAAAGGTGACGTGGAAATTTAGTTTTTAACTCAGAAAATCTACAGTTGAAATATTGAGGCTTTTATCGTAGACCTCTAATCTACACTATCAGATCCTTTCTGCTAATAATTTTTTTTATTAGCTACATTAATATATCAGGAATACATAATAATAACCAATAAATGCATATAATGAATATCAAATTATTGAGAAATTTATTTGTAATAGAAGATTTCAACTGTAGTTTTTTTTTTCCCCTTTATTTCCTTTTGGAGTGTGACCTCTAAGGCTCTACTCCTCTTCCAACCTCAAGTGTATGAGATTGGAGTTTTGAAATTAGGGTATTTACTAATGGTTTTGATATATTTCTGTGGTGCGAAATGTAAGAAGCTTTTTTCAAACTCAAGAATATTTTTCCCTAATGCATAAAATTACCTAAAACCCCTTTTAGAATTAAATTTGAGGGAAAAAAGCGTTCAGAAAATGTATCCATTGACTTTAGGTTACAATCGCAGAAAAAGAATTATTTAGGTTGCAAATGCAAAAAAACACTGTAATATAAGTTGCAAATAAAAATTAATATATATATATATATATATATATATATATATATATATATTTATTTATTTATTGCATATAGGTTGGGCCGGGAGACGTTTTGAGTCTAGAAGAATGAAAGAGCCTATAAGTTATCAGCCCAATAGTAGATCTAGGCCCATACCTAAATGTAGCAATCATGTCTTTTAACTGTTGGACGTGGGTTTTATAGAACTAAATTAAACCAACCATTTCTCCTGTTATAATATAAGGGTGGTTTTATATACAAAAAAAAAAAAAAAAATCTCAATAAAGCCACGATAAAAATAAAATTTTATTTTTATTCTTATTCGTTTTTTCTAGTTTTTAATTTCTTTTTTGAAGAATATTTTTTAATTTCTACAGCCACATTCTCTCTTTCTTTTTTCTCCCTTGTACAAACCCTGTCTAATTATATTCTTGTTCTTCACAATTCACACAACCATCTAAAGTTTTTATACAAATTATAAGATAAATTTTATTGCTCAACTGATTATTGTAAGTGAAACTACACAATAGTATTTCAATTATTTTGTATAGATAGATTTTTGAAGAACCTCCAAATCTCTGATCATATGCAATGGTTGAAAAAATAAGAAGAAAAATAAAAATAGAGGTAATTAAAAAAACAACGTCGTTTGTAGTTATTGAAATTTTGGAAACATTGGGTGAGGGAGATAATTACGCCATGTTTTTTGCTGAATAACAGGTAATCTGCTTCTCTTTTTTCATTAAAATTTTGATTTATATTGATGTAATATTTTCAAATATTCAAGATATATCCGCTTTTCGATTATAATATTCGTATACTTATAAATTCTTTGGATTACAGTAAATCAATAATAAACAATTAGAAAATATACATTGATACAATTATGATTCATACAGATTTTTTAATCCATATATCAAGGAAATTTTTTTATAGCCCAATAGTTTCAAGATACACGAAAATTCATCATAAAAAAGTCATTGGAAAAAAAAAAAAGAAGTTAAAGTTATTTGAAAGAGTGACACTTATGTACCTTTGGGACACGAATCATAGTTCGTGCCCCAACCCGACCCAATGCCTCACCCACCCTTTATTAAATTTTTTTTTTCATATAAACCCTAATTTCTCTCCTCCTCCTTCTTCAGCACACTGCAACCCTTCCTTATTCTTTTCTTCTTTTTCTCACTCTTTTTCTTTTCTCCTTCTTCACTCACGCTGCAACTACTACTCTTTTTTTTTAATTCTTTTTCTCAAACTCTTATATATTATCCATTCTTTTCTCCAATGATCGTATTTTATTTTAAATTCTTCTAATCTTTTCTTCTTTTTTTCCTCATTTTCATAGTATTTTGTTGATTTCATATATTAAATTGCAACTTCATGTTCTCAATTCGTTCGTTTGATTATGGTTTCTGCATAATCAATTATCTCAAATAATATGAAATCATGATTTGCAGAAAATTTGTTGAAGATGATGATGAAATTGCGATTTGCAAAAAAATTTACGAAGAAGATGATGAAATTATGAACACTAATACCTTTTACTTATACAAGCAATACTTTATACAATAAGTATTAATACCTTAAAGGTAAATATGTAATACCTCAAATATGCGCTTATGTAATACATACTATAAGTATTAATACCTTAAAGATAAATATGTAATACCTCAAATATGCGCTTATGTAATACATACTATAAGTATTAATACCTTAAAAGTAAATATGTAATACCTTAAAGGTGCATATATAATACCTTATATTATAAACATTAATACCTTAAATGTAAATGTGTAATACCTTATACTATAAACATTAATACCTTAAACGTAAATATGTAATACCTTATACTATAAGCATTAATACCTTAAAGGTAAACATGTAATTAATACATTAAAGGTGCATATGTAATACCTTATACTATCAACATTAATACTTTAAAATTAAATTTGTAATTCCTTAAACGCATTAGTGTAATACCTTAAAGGCGCATAATCATTAGACTTTATGTTATTAAATAACACACTACAAAAGAAATGTCAAATAGAAACAGAAACAGGAAGCAACAAAGCGGTAAGTCGAGTCGAGGAGGCCCTCTCTCCTTAAGACGAGATACGCCTAGGGTAGTGCTCACTGGAACCGTGCGTATCGCCTCACAAAGATAAAACAACTATGTCTCTAGAGTAGCAGCACTACAAACTCGAGAGCTCCGACGAACTTTAGTGTTTTGAGAATTGAGCTGATGCAAGGATAAAAAAACAATGCAGGTTTTCGATTTCGATATCCAAAAATAATGCATGAAGATCCCTTTATATAGGTCTCCAACATGGGGGGTTACACCTGAAATTGATGAGAATTTACTGCCCAAAAATGGGTCTTTTAATGCAAGTTAATGCCCCATTCAAAAATAAGAAACGGTAAAAAAACACTCACGGCGCTGCAACACAGCGTTTGTAGTATTTTGGACATGTTACTGCATTCTGCAGCACGTTACTGCTCCCAGTGTTGCATTCTGGACACGTTACTACATCCAGCGTGTATTAGCATACTACACCTAGCGCACATCAGCATATTGCACCCGGCGCATCAGCATACTACTCCCGCTGCATCAGCATACTGCACACGGCGATCAGCATTCTGCAACAAACAGTACCCGCTGTTCAGCAAGTACTGCTCCCGCTGCATCCTAGCGCGGACGCACATTTACCCGGCGCCATTAATGGCACCGTAACTTTTGTCCAAAAAGATAAACTTGGGTTGGGTAAAACTCGAGCCCGATCCGCCCAAGTCCAGCCCAATGTCCAATTGTCAAGGACCAAGGCCCATGACCGGGTCGGGTCGGGTCCGGGCCAAGCCGAGCCGAGCCCCACGCCCGCGTGTGTATTGTACAAACATACTACTCTAATAGTATACTAATTACTAAGTCTTTTCATATGACTTTTCTTAAACTTGCATTTTCAAGGTCTATTTTCTTATGTGAGATAGCTAAGCACTCCTCCCACATTCAAGACCTTTCATTCCCATTTCAAGTGGCCAACTTTGATTCTTAATTTTTCACTCACCAAAAATTGGTTTTGAGCGATTCCAAATGTCTCGATTATCTACTTCAAACGTAGATTAATCTTTTGACATCCAATCCTTAAAAGGATTAATTCTTAGCCGCTTAACTATTGGTCAAAGTGGTGCACCAACCACTTTCAACAACCAATTTTCCAACAATCCCTCACATGAGTGGAAATTAATGCATGAATGTAGACTCGAAGCTCAATCCTCAAGAGATCTCGTTGCATAAGGATATGTGACTTTTGGCCTTGAACCTTTCATAGCTCACGTTGGATGCACCAGCGGCTTAGTGGACGTTATGCCTTAAACTCCTACACCTTCGTGTACACCGAGTCAACAACGCTTGCACAATAAAACCTCAAGCACCTTTGTTCTCACGTTTTTATCCTTTTCGGCTATGGACACGTCTTTGGTTCATAAGTGTTCATTAGAAGCGGCCACCACTTCTCACTTACATAGGTGATATCCATACGAGTATCCTACCATACTCAACCTTCTCGAGGTGTTTTGGAATCATTAAAAGTTATAAGACTTAACCTCACCACGTTGGTAAGCTCAATACTTGATTTGCTTTCTAGGGAAGAATTTTATATTTTTTAAGTGTTCTCAACTAACTTTCTTAATTTAGTTTTCCCATTGAACCATGTTCTTAGGATCTCCAATCCACATGGTTGGGTATCCACTTTGAAAGTTTTAAAGTCATGGATTTTAATTTCATTCCCTCTAGCAACTTGTTCATTTGATCTCAATTTAATCATTTCGTCAAAGAATCAACCAAATTATCTTTAGACTTCACGTAGTTGATCGACATCAAGCCGGTCGAGATCAATTGTCTCACGGTATTATGTCGACGACGTATATGTCTCGACTTACTGTTGTACATGTTATTCATTGTCGTACCTATGGTAGCTTGGTAATCACAATGTACCATCACGGTCGGAACCGGCTTACTCCAACATGGAATGTCCTCGAGAAAGTTACGAAGCCACTCGGCCTCTTCTCCTATCTTATCCAAGGCTATGAACTTGGATTCCATGGTGGAACGTGCTATGCACGTTTGTTTTGTGGATTTCCATGACATGGCTCCACCACCTAGAGTGAAAACGTACCCACTCGTGGAAAAAGAGTCATTCGTGTCCGAAATCCAATTTGCGTCACTATACTCTTCAAGCACGGCAGAGTATCTTAAGTAGTGCAAACCAAAGTCTAGAGTATACTTTAAATATCTCAAGACTCTCACGAGAGCTTTCCAATGTTCATTACTTGGATTACTTGTGAATCTACTCAACTTGTTCACCGAGCATGCAAGGTCGGGCCTCGTACAATTTGTTATGTACATTAGGCTTCCTATAACCCTCGTGTATTCAATTTGAGCTACAAGCTCACCTTAATTTTTACTCAAGTGTACGTTGAGTTCTAAAGGTGTTTTGGCGATTGGATTGTCATAAGCATTAAATTTTCTTAGCACTTTTTCAACGTAGTGAGATTGCGTTAATGTCATTCCTTCAGACGTCTTTAGAATTTTGATTCCAAGAATCACGTCCGCCACACTCATATCTTTCATGTCGAATTCAACATGCATTTCGTTTCAACTATGACTTCATGGTTACTACCCATGACCAACATGTCATCTACGTAAAGACATACGATGACATAAGTCTCGGGTGTGCTCTTAATGTAGACACATTTGTCACACTCGTTGATCTTGAAGCCATTTGACAATATAGTATTGTTAAATTTAACATGCCATTGTTTCGGCGCTTGCTTAAGTCCATATAAGGACCGAACAAGTTTACACATCTTCTTTTCTTGTACAGGTGCAACGAACCCTTCGGGTTGATCCATATAGATCTCTTCTTCTAGCTCACCATTTAAGAATGCTATTTTCACATCCATTTGGTAAATTTCAAGATTGTGCAAAACAACAATTGCTAGAAGCATACGTATCAACGTAATTCTCGTCATAAGCGAATACGTGTCGAAGAAGTCATCTTCTTCTCTTTGTCTAAAGCCTTTGGCTACTAGATGAGCTTTATACTTGTCTATGCTTCCATCAGCCTTACATTTTATTTTTAGGATCCATTTGCATCCTAAAGGCTTACAACCGGGAGGAAGGTCAACTAACTCTCATGTATTTTTTTGCATGATGGAATCGATCTCACTATTGATCGTTTCTTTCCAAAGTGAGCATCAGGGCTCAATAGAGCTTCCTTGATCGACCTCGATTCATCATCCAACATATAAGTGATATAATCGGGACCAAAGTTCTTAGCAACTTTTGCTCTTTTGCTACGTTTATGTTCCTCTTCTAGAGGACCAGAGCTACTTATAGCTTGGTCTAACACTCTTTTATTAGAGCTCATTTCTATCCTTTCTTTACAAGGATACACGTTTTCAAAGAATACAACATTCCTTGATTCTATCACAATTCCCTCCTTCATGTTGGGTATTTCCGACTTATGGATTAGGAAGTAATAAGCACTACTATTTAGTGCATAACCCACAAATATGCAATCGATCATTTTAGGACCGATTTTTATTTTCTTAGGAGGTGGTACCTCCACTTTAGCCAAACACCCCCACACTTTGAGGTATTTATACGACGGTTTACGCCCTTTTCATATTTCGTAGGGGTTTCATTCTTTCCATTTAAAGGAATCTTATTAAGAATGTAATTCACCGTTAGAACGGCTTCCCCCACAGGTTCTGTGGTAACCCCGAACTAATAATCATGACATTCATCATCTCTTTTAGAGTACAATATTTACGTTCGGCGACGCCATTTGATTGAGGCGAGTAGGGAGTCGTTGCTTGATGAATTATGCCACTTTGTGAACACAACTCCTCAAACGGTGCCACGTACTCTCCACTTCTATCACTTCTTATAGCTTTGATCTTGCTATTTATTTGATTATCTTCCTCATTCTTGTAATTATTGAAAGCTTCTATAGCTTCATCTTTATTTTTCAAGAGATAGATATAGCAATACTTTGTGCAATCATCTATAAAAGTAATAAAATACTTTTTCCCACCTCTACTTTGCACAAACTTCAAATCACATACGTCGGTATGAATTAATTCTAGAGGTTTTGTGCTTCTTTCAACATTATGAAAATGTAGCTTAGCCATTTTGAATTCAACACACACTTCACATTTATTTTTTGTGTTAATTTCATCGAATTTTAGCAAGTTCAAGGTTACCAACCTTTTTATAGAATTTATTTTTACATGTCCTAATTTATTATGCTATAAATCACAACACTCAACAATATAAGAAGAAGTTTGTTCTAGTTTCATTAATCTTTTTGGGTACAACTTAGCGCTTGACCATTACATTTAATTTAAATAAATCTTTGGCTAAATAACCTCTATCTAAAAACACACCATGCTTTGTAAGAATAAACTTTTCAGCCTTGAAAATGAGCTTTTTACAAGTAGTGGCCCACTAACAAGGTTTTTGCGGATGTCCGGGACATGCAGCATATCCTTCAACATGAGTTCTTTACCCAAAGTAAGCTTAAGAACCATGTTTCTCACTCCAACCACCTCGAATGAAGCTTGGTTGCCCATGTAGAGTTTTCTTCCACTCACGGCCTTATAGGAGGAGAAGACCTCCCTATCCGAGCAAACATGACAAGTGGTTCCCGTGTTCACGAACCATTCTCTTGGGTTATCCACCATGTTGGCTTCAAATACCACAACACAAAGATCATTGTCATCCAAGTCTTTCTTGTGCTCGGCCAAATTTGCATGCTTGTCTTTGTTCTTCTTAGGCAGCCTACAATCTTTAGCTATGTGGTTAGACTTACCACAATTGTAGCAATCATTATTGAATTTCTTCGCCAGCTTCTTCCCCTTATTGTTTTGATAGGGGCTAGGGCGCTTTCTTTTGTTGCCCTCCAATAGGTTTTAGCCTTAGCATCCATTGACATATGATATCTAGGATTTGCCTTCCTATTGTCCTCGATTCGGAGCTTGACAATCAAGTTCTAGAGGGTCATCTCCTTTCGTTTGTGTTTCAAGTAATTCTTGAAGTCCCTCCAACTAGGTGGGAGCTTCTCGATCACACAAGCAACAGTAAAAGGTTCGGGCAAGTTCATTCCCTCGGCTTGAACCTCGTGCACAACCAATTGGAAGTCTTGCACTTGGTCCATCACAGGACATGAGTCAATCATTTGATACTCTAAGAACCGAACCACCACGAATTTCTTCACACTGGCATCCTTGATCTTGTATTTCTTTTCAAGAGCATCCCATAGCTCTTTGGTCGTCTTGCGGCCCACGTACACGCTATACAACGAGTCGCTCATCCCATTCAGGATATAGTTCTTGCATAGAAAATCACTATGCAATCATGCATCAAATAATCGAATAAACTGAAACCTATAACCAAATAATCGAGATAGCCAATTACTAAGCCTATGGTTCCATTAGTCCCGTTAATTCATTAAGCAATTACACAATCCTAACAAAAACATAATCAACCTATTGCTACTAAGTACCAATTTTTCAATAGTTATATATCCTAACAATATATAAAAGAGAACTCATGGATAGCATCAGCAAAATATAATTTGAATCGAATTGTTAGATCAATCCAAACTATATAGAATTAAATCATGAATTAACAGATACTTGAAATAAAGTAAGAAATGAAATTAAGCACAAAACCTCACAGTAATATCAATCAAATTTAAACGACCCTTGAATCAGAGAAGAGAAATTTAGCCACGCTTTGATTAATCATCTCCATAAAAATATTCAACATTTGTCTTGATAACAGAGAAGAAAAGAAGAGAAACGATTAGAGAGAGTAGTGTTGATTAATCATCTCCATAAAAATATTCAACATTTATCTTGAAAATGGAATAGAAGAGAAGAGAAGAGAAAAGATTAGAGAGAATGGAGAAGAAGAGAAGAGGAGAAAAGATGAGAGAGAGAGAGTAGTGTGTATGCGTGTGTTGAGAGAGAGTGAGGAGAGAGAAATTGCGTATTGGAAAGTATCGCAATAAAAAATAATATCTCTATATCTGGTTTCCTATCCCTAATAAAACTTATAAATCTAAAATCTCAAGATATGCAAATCTATCACAAAGATAAAAGTTTAATTGGATTAAAATTCTTGAGCTTCACCACAACTCATTTAAACTTATTGATATGATCTCCTTCAAGCCCATTTGAGCTCATCTTGACAATTTAAGTCCAAAAAACAATCTTTTAACTCCATTTTTCTTCAAAGTTCACCAAAGTCAATTCCTACAAATTAGAACAATAATTCAATCAATTAAGGCATAAAGAAACTACAATCGAGGGTAATTATGATGATAAAACATATAAAAATAACACACATCACTCATTCCCTCTCCCTCCCTTCAACCGTTCTTCATTTCCTTTCGTTTTTCCTTTTCTTCTTAAATTTTCTAGAAATAACACAACAATATAATTTAAATCATATCACGTGTTAACAAAATTACGTAAAAATCGTGTAAAAAATGGTAAAAATCGATAAAACGGAACAACTCTGTTCGATCATGGTGTGTTCTACCGGGGTCGGACAAAACTTTATTATTTTAGCTATTTTTTTTCATTTTTTATATGATTTTTCACGATTTTCACATGATTTTCACACGATATTTATGTGTTTAGTTAACCCATAAAATGATTTTCATTATATTATTATGTTATTCCTCAAAAAGGAAAAAAAAAAAAGCTGACGGGAGGGAGTGAGTGATTGGGAGAGTTGTTTTAAAATAAAAAAAAAAGTAAAGGGTGTCGACGGCCCCACCTACTAAGAGTTGGTCTCTTGTGAGACAGTCTCACATGCAACCAGATTCAAGTATGCGTTTTTCAGGTACAAGTATGTGTTTTTCAGCTATAAGTATGTGTTTTTAAAATATGTTTTTACACTAAAAACATAAGTTATACAAATATGTCTTTTATAGCCATAAGTATATCTTTTTCTACTATAAGTATGACCATCGCATGTGCGACGATGTGAGTTTTTGTAACCTACTAAATATCTATTCTAGATGAGGTCAAATGCCAGTTAATGATTCCTACGTTATCAACATGAAACAACCCAACAACAAAATTTATAAGGTTGTCTTTGAATTCAACTATTAGAAATGCTGGATTTATTAGACGAATGAATTTTAAATCTATACAAACTAGAAAGGATTATAAATCCAACAAAACAATTCATTTAATATAAGAGTAATGGATTTCAATCCATATCAATACAAACAATCAATAAAAAATTTGTCACTATAAATTTAAAAATATTTTATATCCATCATCGGACCCTTCAATTCAAACCCAGCCTAAGTCTTTATTCCTACAAACATGAAATACAAATAAAAATGTTTGGAGGCGAAAATTCTTATAGCATTTGTAATGTCACTTGAAATGAATCATATATATTGTTCCAACATTTTTTGAAAGAATATATCTCTTGTGAGACCGTTCATGAATTTTTATTGCATTATGTGAGACGAGTCAATTCACAATCCAATCATCCATAACCAAAATCCTATAATTCACATGTTCTTTGTGGATGATGGGGCACCGTCTCACAGTAGCTATCTGTGAGACCGTCTCACATGAGTTTTTGTGTTTTTGAAAATAAAAAGACAAGCTTTTAGCAATTGCAACAAAATAGTATTTGTTTAATATCCGTAATTAGAAATATCTCTGCCCATTATTAGTATCAATCACTTAATATTAATTAATATGATCAGAAGTATATTCTTGCAAAAATAATTAAAATAGAACTTTTATCAATTTTGAACCTCAAAGACACACTAGAGAGTAAACTATCAATTAAAAATCTCATAAATTTAAGGTTTTGTTTTACACCTTGTGTAACCTAATTACTTAAAAATATTTGTAAAATGATAATTTCAAAATACTAGTGATGAACTCTATATATGGGAAAAAAGGAATAATTACGAATAAAAAAATATTGAGATATCAAATATGACTTTACTTTTATGTTGTTTTAAATGATAATTTAATTTTCATCTTTTTGATCGTTAATTATCAAGTAAGATTTCTATTTTATGTTTTTGTTTCATCTAATGTTTCAAAATAACCACCACATGATAAATAATTATATAAAATGACATTGTAATAAAATATAAGATGAAACACCATATTAAAATAGAGAATTCGATTCGATTAGTGATTGCTATTTAATCCCAAATTAATATTAATCTATATACAAAAATTCAACAATAATAATTAGGTCTCTTAGTTCTCAACTTCTCTCGTGTGTTACTAAATTTGTGGTCTATAAAAATGTCTGATGATGTATTATTGTATTCAGCACTGAGCAGACATAAAGAAGGTATACCACTTGCACCTCAATTAATTCATTAATATCTTAATTAGTAAAACTTTTTTTTAATTGTTATTCTTTTTACTTTTAATCGGCTGCATGTACGACCACTTTTAGAAAGATGTTGAATCAATCTCTCTGCCACGCACGCCATTGCGCCATTCCCAGACATATTGCAAAATTCTGATTGGCTACTTGTTCTGTCAAAAATAATTCTCCTATTATTTAGTTTGAAAGATGCATTATAGTAAATGTGCGATCAATTTTATTTGTTTTGGTAACTGACAGATATTTTCAACTTACCCTGTGTCAAAAGAAATTTGTTATCTAGATATGGGTTTGGGTTCGAGTCATCATGAGTATGAGTGAATTCATTGAATACAAATCGAGGTAATCTAATCATCTGAAATTCAAAGAGTTTCGAAAAAATTTAACATACTTATTTTTTTGGTAATCATACTAAAATTTCGGTTCGAATCAATGGGAGATTTAAATATAATGAAGTGGATCGGTATAAACATTCGTAATTTTTCAACTTAAGACGAATATTCATTCAAAAAAGTAAATAAATAAACAAACAGTACAACATTATTTAACTTAAATTTTAAAACAAGCTCTAAGCTAATTAAATATACTTGACGAGCTATGAAAGTAGCCGTCATTTAAAAAAAAAAATCATTACATTAAAAAAAAAAAAAAAAAAAATATATATATATATATATCAAATTATTTTCATCAAAGTCTTCTTCCGCATCTCACGAGTGACCATCAGAAGATAAATTTCTTTGACCATCATAAAACAATCATCTTTTAAATGGGAAAGAAAAATGAACTTTACAAAATTAAATAATGTAAAATATAAACTTGAATTTAAATATATTATGTACTATTGTATATATGTTTTAGACTAATTATTTGATTAACATATCTTGTAGTTAATCGATTAAATGTGTTTGCAAAATTAACCATTATAAATATTTTCTTTTTTATTAATTATAATTAATTTCTTAAATGAAATCTTAAAATCATAGTAGCATTAAATATATGCTACTATTAAATAGTATTAAAACTCAATCAAATTTATAACTAATTCATTATGATATATATATTGATATATATATATATATATTGATATATATATATATATATATATATATATATATATATATATATATATTGATTTTTTATAATTACTTCCTCAAAATTGGTTATACTCAATTTTAATGGATAACATTCAAAGGATATTTCTTGATTTTGGGTTTCAGTATAGTTCGATTTTCTTCAATACTTATGCTTATCCTGAATATGGCCAAAATTAGTAAAATATGATATGGAAACATTTGATTTAGCTATAACATATGGAGAGAAAAAAAAAACTTATTTTTGGCCAATTAAATAAATCTTCGTGTAGAAATACTCATACACTTTAGGCTTTACTGCATGCATTTACTTATTTTTCTTATCCCGTTGTTGTGTGGGTCGTGGACGTGGTCGTGGTCGTTGGACGCTAGTTACATAATACATACGTCATGTAAGACAAATATTAAGTAAAGAGATGTAAAAATGTTGGAGCCCATTTTAGTAAGAGTGTTATTGTCAATTTAGCTAAAAAAAAATGTATTGTTATATTTTGACTATAAAAGAGGTTTTATTCAAAAATGTGATTACATTTAAGTTTCAATCTGTGGTACGTATCTGTATTGTTTATTATAGTTACTATTTTCTAAAGATTAAACTCCATAAGTTAATGTTTCAAGTTCAACAAAAGCAAAATTTTCTTTAATTTCCTTTTTTCTTTTGGGGTTGGTTGATCATATTTTATTAACCATACCATAAAGATAAAAGATATGTATCCTATGTCATCACTGTTTCTCATACCATATACTATTGTCAAGTATCACATACTCTGTACCAAACCAATCACATATAATGCAATTTCGATTAGAGCAAGTGTAAGATTAAAATCATGTAACCCACAAAAAAAAAAAAAAAAAAAGAATTGTATTAAAAAAAATTAAATATTGTGAGTGAGAGAGAATTCAATTTATTAAAGATCATAGCTCACTATATTTATTGGTAAATTTCATTCTTTTTGGACATATATGTAGATAGATATATTTCATTTCCCTTGTGGATAACTGGTATAAATATATCATGATAATTGATAAGAATTAGGATTATTCAATGCAATATATATATATATATATATATATATATATATATATATATATAGTATATTAATAGATAGCCATTTAACAATTATAATGTATACATCATGTGAATATATTTAATCATAAATAAAAACGTCATACTTACGTAGGTAAGACACTATATATCATTCTGATTCTCTATTGCTCTTATGCTCTCATCAATTCGTCATCCCAGACATAGCAAACAAAAAAACAGCAAAACCTTCCGCATGTACATGGATCATCCAACTTTAGGTCTCAAAAAATAATATATATTATAACGGTATTGAATTACATGTATCATTTTTCAAATTTGTTGAAAGTTATCAAATAAACCCTAAATGTATGTTTGGAAGAGGATTATGTGAAATTGTAGAAATCCTGTCATTGAAATTTTGGATTTTCTAGTAAAGGTAAACAGTGAAAATGTCATGTTAATTTTGATGTTTTAGTAGTATATGATTATGTGGAAAATGTATGTTGATGCAATATTTTGTTGTGAAAAAAAGTAAGTTAATGTAATATTTGTTGTGAAAAAAGTATGTAATGTAATATTTTATTGTGAAAAATGTATTTGATAGAGTTTGAATTTTGTGATTCGTATTTATTACGATACATTAGAATTTTGGAGTTCAAAATTATGTCATGTGAATACTCTTTAAAACAGAGCCTAAAAGTTTTATGATAGTTACAATCAAACTCTTTAATTATAAAAATACTAAAATAATTCATGCAATATGGTTTCGATCAGGTTTTACGTATAACTCGATTTAAACTCACTCATTTTTGTCAATATCATAATATTAGTAAATTAAAATTTTAAAAGGATCAGATATTGAGAATTTGATAATTGTAATTTTAACAAAATTGAGAACATATTTAATAAATCAGACCAAAATTCAAGAATAATTAAAATAATATTTTCCCTTTCACTCAAAAACCCATCCCTATTAGAAGAATTCAAACCGTCACCTTTGACTAAAAAGTCCTACCACCTTCACACCAACCTATATATATCTCCAAAACATTATTGCATATCCAACTTGAATTCACCAACCAAACTTAGAACCCCATCAATGGATGCAGCTAAAGGCGGAGGAGGGCAGAAGTACCGGGGGATTCGGCGGCGGCCGTGGGGGAAATTCGCTGCTGAAATACGAGACCCCAACAGAAACGGGGCCCGCCTGTGGCTCGGCACCTTTGAGACGGCAGAGGAGGCGGCGCGTGCTTACGACAGGGCCGCCTATTCTCTGAGGGGCCATCAGGCAATCCTCAATTTTCCCAATGATGGCCAGTATAGAAATGAAGCTGTTAATAGTATTAATGCAAATTCTCAGGTGGCCCCACCATCTCAGCTGATTTACTCTTCCTCTTCGTCGTCGAGTACTCGAGAGGTTCAGAGAGGGACGAGTGAGCAGGTTATCGAGTTCGAGTATTTGGATAATAATTTGTTGGAGGATCTCTTGGATCATGATCATTATAAGAGATCCAAGCTTTGGTGATTTTATAATTAGCATTCCTCATGAAATTAGGTTTTGGAGAAAGTACTAGCTAGGTGTGCTTTTATCTTGTAATGCATTTTCAGTTATAATTTTTCATTGAATGTAAAAGCTTTAATTTCTTTTTCAGTTTACTTAAAAAAAGTTCTGGAAAATGCAAAGATTTAGCATGTGTACAACTGATCTGTTTGTCATATTGATTAATTATTAATAAATTTACCAGAAGAATATCAATTAATTGGAGCACTAATTAATTAATCCGCTGAAAAACTACTGACTTGTGATTATCTTGTGATATATATATATATATGTGGATCCTTATTGTGAAGAACTACTAAAGGCCAGGTAATGTTTGTTACTCCCTCCTATTCTAATTTAGGATTTATGTACTCATATTAGCAAAAAAGTTTCATAGCCCCTTTCAGCATAACATAATGATAAATGAGGGTTGCTAGTTATACTGGGGCTTGCTAGCAGCCTAGCAATATGAATTTGAATATTGGGCAAACAAATTTGTCCTCTTATGGAAATCAGTGGACCCAATCTCAAAATTGGGTCATGGAAAAACAAAAAAAATTTCAGTTGGATATCAACGTGTCTAACGTGAAAACCGTTCGTGCCTCAAATCGGGTGATGGGAAAGTAAAATTGCTCTCTTCTAGTAATGAAATTGCTACACATTTCCGGAATATTCTAGGCATTATTGGAAAGCTTAATTATTATAGAGTTTCTAGAATTATGTAGAAATATGTAATAATCTAGAGAAGTATAAATCATTCTAAAGTATTCTAAAATAGGATAGATTATTCTAGACTAATTAAGTTCTAGAATAATCTTATGCCATCTATAAATATGACATCAACACAACTCACTACTTGTACCAAAAACAACAACTCAACTCCCTATTATCAAAAGCATTAGTTTCAATACTACTACCACTACTCTTGCCCCATATACTCCTCTCAATATTTTGCTACCATATTCCATATCCCAAATACTAACAGTGGTATCAAAGCCCGGTTGGATTTCTAATTGGGTGAAACTAGCTTACGCTATACTATCTCTATATATCCAACATATTGTCCTATTCTCACACATCCACTAAATTATCCTAATAACATTTCTAAACTTCTACTATGGCCACTTCACTAAATAACCACCAAATTCCAATCCCTATTTTTTCTGGAGAAAACTATAACTATTGGGCTATCAAAATGAGGACATTCCTATGGGAAATCATCGATAAAGGATACACTATCCCTGAAGATACATCCACTTTGTCTGCAACGGACAAAGAAAAACTAGACAAAAATATGGAGAAGGACAACTTAGCTCTCTACACACTACAAATGGCTATCACGGAGTCTTTGTTTCCAAGAATCAGTGGAGCTAAAACATCGAAAGAGGCTTGGGATACTCTGAAGGAGGAATATCAAGGAAGTGATAAGGTATGCCATCTCAAATTACAAACTCTTAGAAGAGATTTGGAAAATATGAAGATGAAAGAATCTGAGACAGTAAAAGATTTTTATACTCGACTACGTGAAGTAGTTAATTAAATAAAAGCACATGATGAAAATATCACTGACAAGAGGGTGGTAGAAAAAATATTAATTTCTCTCCTGCTAAATATGGTCCAATCGTCACAACAACATAAGAAACTAAAGATTTAGATAAGTTGTCAGTGGCAGAATTAATAGGCTCACTTGAAGCGTATGAGAAAAGACTGAGTATGCGAGAAAATGAGTTTGTGGAAAATGCATTCCAATCTAAAACTAATATACGGTCTCAGAATTCTAGAAATGGGGACAAGAAATGGAGAAAATTTTAAAAATAGATAGCATGGTGAAAATAATAATAAAAATCAAAGAAATAGAAAATATCCACCATGCAGAATCTGCAAAAAGACCCACCATCTTGAAAAAGATTGTTGGAACCAAGATAAACCACAATGTAAAAGTTGTGGGAGGTTTGGTCATGTGGAGAAAGATTGTCGCTCTAGGCAAAAGCATCAGGCAAATTTCTCAGAAGAAAATGAAAAGGAAGACAACCTATTCTATGCTTATCATGTTGCATCAGAATTGAAGAATGACACATGATTCCTAGACAGCGGCTGTAGGAATTAAAGAATGACACATTGTTCCTAGACAGCGGCTGCAGTAATCACATGACTGGAGATGAGAAGAATTTTAAAGCAATTGACAGATCAATCAAATCTCAAGTCAGGCTCGGGAACGGAGATCTCGTGGAAGTCGAAGGTAAAGGTACCATTGCAGTCAACACTAAAAAAGGTACATGGCTTATCCACGATGTACTACTAGTTCCGAAACTCGACACTAATCTTCTAAGTGTCGGATAAATGATGGGGAAGGTATATGAGTTGGTGTTCAAAAGAAACACATGCACAATATATGATAATAAAAATGAAAATGCCGTGATAGCTGTAGTAAAAATGCAACAACAGAGAAATTTCCCACTCCACTGGCAGTATATTGAAGCAACACTAAAAGCTCAAGAAGACCAATCGTGGCTATGGCATCAGAGGTTTGGACACTTCAACTTCCACGGACTAAAGAAACTTCATCAGAAAAATATGATGAGAGATCTTCCAACAATCCAAATGGACGATGAAGTGTGTGAGAGATGCATGGAAGACAAACAACACAGGAAACCATTTCCATCAGGACAAACATGGAGAGCTAAACAAATCCTGGAGCTGGTACATACAAACGTTTGTGGGCCTATGAGGACTCCGACGTTTGAGAAAAACAGGTACTTTATCCTCTTTATTGATGACTATACAAGAATGACTTGGGTCTATTTTATGAAAGAATGATTGGAAGTCTTCAATATCTTCAAAATATTCAAGAGCCTAGTCGAGAACCAAAATGGACGAAGAATCAAGGTCTTGCGGAGCGATAGAGGAACCGAATACACTTCCAAGGAGTTTAACAAATTCTGCAAGGATGAAAGAATCAACCACCAACTAACTGTCGGCTATGCTCCAGAACAGAATGACGTATTAGAAAGGAAAAACAGGACGGTGATGGAGATGGCCAGGACCATGCTAGCTGAGAAAAGTATGCCAAAGGAGTTCTGGGCTGAAACAGTATACACCGCGGTATATCTACTCAATAGATGTCCAACAATAGCCATGCAAAATAAAACACCAATAGAAGCATGGAGTGGACGAAAGCCATCAGTACAACATCTGAGAGTTTTTGGGAGTATCTGCTATGTACACATCCCAAAAGAGAAAAGACACAAACTGGAGGAGAAACCCGAGAAAGGAATATTCCTCAGCTACAACTCTCAATCTAAAGGATACAAAATTTACAACCTTAAAACCAAGAAATTAGTCATCAGCCAAGATGTCGAGTTCGACAAAAATGCAACATGGAACTGGGAAGAAGAAAAAGTGAAAAAACAAAATATCATGGTACCACGTCTACGAAGTTCTAGAAAGCCTCCAGAAGAAGCACAACCTTCAAGCCCAAAGACACCATCATCATCATCATCTTCAAATTGTGAGCAATCATCTCCAGATTCACCACCAAGAAAAGTAAGGTCACTCAGAGAGATCTACGAGACATGGAACTTCGTCACTATGGAGCCCGAAAGCTTTAAAGCTGGCATCAAACAAAAGAAATGGGTAAAAGCCATGGAAGAAGAAATCAAGATGATCGAGAAAAATCAAACATGGGAGTTGGTAGATCTACCCAACA